>OZ014513.1:40306712-41736092 GCA_963966075.1 Aphodius sticticus | reverse complement strand
CACAAAACTTTTGGTTTGCGGCACAAAACAGCACAAAACAAGCACAAAACTTTGACAAAAAAAAATTTTGAAATTTCGAATGTGGAGGGGCTGAGGACATGGACCCCCTAAACTTGCTACATGCCGTATACTCACCCCATCAGGTATAGCAAAAAGGTCTCGCCTCTTAGCCGCGCTGAGCTTAATTTGAAATAGGTTATTTTTCTAGAGAGACAATTCAAAATTGGGATAATACGTATTGTGTTTTCTTCTTTCCCAAACCATTTAGTAACTATCGACCACTGGGATGCCTACTAATAACTCATTATCTATATTTGTTTAGAAAGGTAAGTTGACAGCATACAATATCGGTCTGACCATACGCAAGAAATATGACGCATTCCTTGGCAATGTGTATTTTCCTGAATTGTTGTATGGGTTATCGTCACATTATGGAAGGACAAAAGCCAGTTTGTCGCTGATGCTTGCTGCATTATTCCCACCCATAGAAAACCAAGTGTGGAACCCTAATATAACATGGCAACCAATACCGTGTGACTATTTATCAGAAAAAGAAAACACTGTCTTTTTTCCGATGACTGCTTGCCCAAATTTCCCGGCATTATTTCAAGATGCCTTCGATTCATTTTTGCTAAACGATTCCGTGTATCTGAAATACGAACAGAATATAACGTATCTGCAAAAAGGATCTGGTTTTGAGTACACAAATTTATTTCTTATGGGAAAATCTTTGTATTCAACGTTAAAATCTGAGGAAGAATATGGACTACCCTTACCAAACTGGACTACTGCTGTCTATCCTGACATCCTGAAGGAGTTATCAGCCAACTTCTGGAGATTCTACACTGCAACTGATGAACTGAAGATTATATCACCAGGTTTGTATTATATCAACAGGCTGGAACTATAGTTCTGTGAAGTATTCATCACCTCAATGTTTGTTTGATTTGAATATAATGGTAGACCAGGCAATAGAGATTTTTGCGTGACAAAAATACTAGCAGGAAGCCGACGGTCCTAGGTCACGTGGAACAGTCCGTAGATGTATTGTGATGTGTTTCCTACTCGCAAATATCATTTCTTAATTTGTTATAAACAAAAAACCTAAAAAAATCGTGTTTTTTTTCGTTTTTAGCTTGTAAAAGGTGAACCGATGGAGCAATCTTGATGCTCCTTGTAGCTCTTTGAGTGTGGACAACCCAGGCGTTGCCCGATGATTAGTTTTTGCACAATTGCGATTTGAATATTTTTATGCAATATGTTTCGGCGAGCCTAGATGCGTCGGAGGTGGTCCGATTTTAATTTTTTACATTTTTCGAAAGTAGAAGTATTGTGCTACAGAACGTCTATTTTGATTTTGCGTTAAAATGTTACGATATAGGAGAAAAATGCTTGCAAACATTACCGAAAACTGCCGCGCGCTCCAACGCGGTCGAGTAGTGAGGGCAGGCGGCCCACGCCACAGTGTGAAAAATTCCCAAAAAGCTGGCCAAAATTCATATTTTATAGTTTTCAAAATAAACAGAATTCACCCTACATAACAACTCTTTGATCACTCGCGTATCAGAATCGTAAATTGTAAAAATGTTTGCTGAACCGGTTAAGAATAGTATCAGTTCAAAGTTGTCGATTTGTGCAAAGCGTATGTTTGGGTGTTTGACACCATTGCAATTGTAATTTTTCTGTGGGCTTGTTGACAATAACTTAATTATTTTTCTAAAATGAATAGTGTTCCTCAAGGAATGTAAATACGTTTTATTTTTTATTCTATGCAGTTAAATAATTTATCATGTTTTTTTGCAACTTTTATTACAACGTAGCAAAAATTTTATAAATTTAAAGTTCGCCTAGACTTTTAAAAAATTCCCCGCATATCTCCGGTTTGAATTATAGCTCATTGTAGGGATCAGACCTTGTACTTTTTGAATATGTAGACAGTTTCTCCTCATACTCACTCAAAATGAATTTCTGTTTATTTCTAGAATGTAATACATACAATTTACGTATGCGTCTAAGGGAAGGCTGTTTAATTTTTTTTCTTATAAAGCTAGACGAATCAACTTTGTTAAAGGATGACATATTCTTGGTTGCATTGATTCTTTCTTGCCAAAAATTGCGTCATCCTTTAAATTTTTTATTGTGTTTTAATAGGACGACTTGAAAAACTGCCGACAACTGAGCACAAAAATTAAATAATTTTTGAATATTATAATTAATTGTAGCAATAAACAACAAAAAAATGTGTTTTGCTAATCTTGGTGATAAAAATGGCTAAAATGTCGTTTTTGGATGCAGGCACGTGTGCCTGGATATTGAAAGGGACCTATTCTAAAGCAGAATGATTTTAGACGCAAAAAGGAGTTTTAAAACTCTGAAATTAGCCATAATGACAAATATTCAGTTAGTTATGAAGAAGCGAACAACATGGTTTGCAAAACGTCAGCAATTAATTATTTTGACGCATAGCATAACCCGGAATCAATTTATTTTCTAATATCATCACAATTAGTACCAAAAATTGTATCAACGGAACTTGAAAATAAAGAAGACAGTTCCGAATATGAAGTTGTAGAAAATGAAGTATAGATGAATATAGGGAAGCTGATGATGAAGATGAAGAAGACCAAGAAGAATGAACAAATACTATTCTCTTTTATAATTTTATAGTATTCAATAGGCACAATATCTTTTTATTTACTAAATGTTTAAAATTACTTATTTCATTCATATTTCAATTATTATAGAAGAATTACTAAGCAAAACCATATTTACATTTTAACCTTTAGTGCCTAGAATAAATGCTCTATTACATTATGTATGTTCACTAAGATAGAAACTTAATTAAGTGCGTTTCCATTTCAGAATACGGGAACAACCGGATTTAAACCTGGTTGGGAATACTTTTCAGGATTTGTCGTTGTTATTAGGTTATCCGATTAAAAGTAATTTTGGAACAAATGTCCGCGATTTTTCTACTCTTCTAATTTTGGGTTTGTAATCACCAACCCCGAATACTAAATTTCAACTAAATTCAAACTATAAAAACAAATGTCAGCCAATATATGATCCGCTATTTTGATTTTTTATTTTTTGTTTGAATTTATAATCATCTACCTCAAATGCCCACAAATATTGAATTTCCACTAAATTTAATGTAGTTTTCATACAAATGTTCGTACTTTGAATTCAGATTTATAATCAGCGATCCCAAATCACCGTCTAATAACTAATTTCAGCTAAATTGAAAGTAATTTAATAACTGATGTCCGCCATATTGGATCCGCAATTTTGATTTTTTGTTTATTTATTTCGGATTTATAATCATCTACTCCAAATCCCCTCAAATACTTCATTTCAACTAAATTGAAAATAGTTTTTTTAAACTTTGAATTTAGATTTATAATCAGCGACCCCAAGTCCCCCCTAATACCGAATTTCAGGTAAATTGAAAATAATTTGAGTATTGATTTCCGCCATATTGGATAGGCCATTTTGTTTTTTCAACTTTTGATTTCGGATTTGTAATCGGTGACCCTTCAAATCTTAGATTACCGAGTTTTACCTAAATAGAAAATGCTTTCGACTTTTGGCCAGGTTTTTGGGAATTTTTCAGTGCGACGCGGGGCAGCTCGCAGCGCGCTTGTATTACTATAGATACGCGCTTCCCCGCGTCGACGCCTACCCCCTACTCGACAGGTTTGGAGCGCGCGGCAGTATTCGGTCATGTTTGCAAGCATTTTTCAGCTATTTCGCAACATGTTAACGCAAAATCAGAATAGACGTTTCGTAGCACAATACTTCTACTGTCGAAATACGCAAAAAAATTAAAATCGGACCACCTCTGACCCACCCAGCCTCGCCGAAACATATTGCATAAAAATCGCAATTGCGCAAAAAAAAAATCATCGGACAACGCCTGGGTTATCCACACTCAAAGTACCCATCAATCGCTACTTTCACGCGAAAAGCCTTCGCTACTTTGAAAATGGCGGAGTGGTGAATTTTTGAAAAAACGCAGATTTTTCCGGTTTTTCCGAATTTCCTCCGTTAATATTAATTCAATCGAGTCCGTGCAGGGTTAATTTTTTTCGTCTTTTCATTCTCTACATCGTCTGTTGAAAGCATCATGATTGCTTCATCGGTTCAGTTTTTACAAGCGAAAAACGAAAAAAAAACACGATTTTTGCGAGTAGAAAACACATGACAATACATCTACGGACTGTTCCACGTGACCTGAGACCGTCGGCTTCCTGCTAGTATTTTTGTCACGAACTTAGTCATTTTCTGCTCTATTGCCTGGTCTATGGAAGAACAGTTCTTTATCGCAATTTTCTATGTTTTTTAGGTTACCTGCTATCGAAAATTATTGAAAATACCAATATGACTGTGAATGGGACAATGCCAAAACGGAAGCTGTACTTGTACGCCGGCCATGATAGTAATATTGTGAGTTTGTTGGGGTTATTTGGACGTTTTGTACCCCATAATCCGAACTATGGTGCTTATATCATAGTAGAGGTGCACAAAGCCCTTGGGCTTCGATATTTGAGGGTAATAATCAGTTATTATTATTATAGAAATACAATTAATGTTTTGGTGTTGATGCAAATATTGACATTTCTGGTTTGTTTCTAATTTATTTGGATTACTTGTTACAGCAACATTGTTTTTTTTGTTGATGAAGCCGGTATATTTTTTCTAAACATTTGGAATATTTCCTAGTATCAACAATGTTCCAGTTGACTCCTATGCCAACAAAACCGAATAAACAAATGAAAAATGCCAATACTAGTAGCAAAATTAGTCAAATTTTCTTTTCTTATTGCAGATATTGTATGAAAATTATGAAGGTTTGACAAGAAAAGCAGTTTATATACCGTATTGTGGAATATATTGCCCCATAGAAACGTTTCAAAAGCTTTATGCCGACCAATTAGACTATGAAAAATTGCATATAGTTTGCGGAAAATAATCAAATCTAAGGCTGTACTAAATATACGAAATAGAATGCTATGTACTTCTTTTATTTTGTTTCATATATGTGACCCCGAACGAGAGAATCGCCGTCTCTCGTTTCGATAGTATTGATTTCTGTGTTTGAAGGCCCATAACTCTAAAACTACTGAACAGAACAAATTGAAATAAAGTATGCCATACTCCTAGAATCAATTCTATCCGATTTTTGCACTTTTAAATTAACGCTCATCTTTCCGATTTATTTTCTCTTACACCACTTACACAGAAAAGTGATTTCTCGAACGAAGAGAGAATTACTTGGCTGAAGTAGTTGGTAGGTTCGTATATACGCGAGTCAACCAAGCAATTTTATTTCTTGGAATAATTACTAGATTTAAGAAAGTGGTTACTGCGGTGAAGTAGGTAAACAGTCTTCAATGAAGTGTATATTTTTATTCCCGGTAAATATTTTTAGCTACTTAATGTAAGAATTTTAAAGATTTGGCACAAATACGTTTTCTATTGCTAATTAACAAGATAGGTATGTTATATTTACTTTTACTTAGTTGCGTGCGTTACATCAAACTATTCCGCGTTGAAACGTTTATTGTACACTATAAATTACAATACACATCCCCAATAAATCACAAGGCACATCCCCTACGGGTACTTCGTTGTTTTCGTACTAGGTTAGGTTCCGTGGCGCCAGCACCACGCGCGAACGCGCGAGCCTTGACAAAATCACGGTGCGCATATTTATTCCAGAGAAAGGAATTACTTGAAAGAAGTGAGAATCACTTCAGTTAAATAATTGGTGGGTTTTTGTTCAGTAAACAATACTTACTTATATTAAATGTGTTATATTTTCTTGGATCAAGTAACTACGCACTTGGATGGATTTACTATTACTTCGTTGGAGAAATTAACATTTTTGGGACGAAAAATTCAATTACTTCTTTCAATACAATATTGGTTCTTATAAAGAAAGAATGTATTTGTTGACAGCATTTATCTGACAAAATTATTTTACTTATATTGAGTATGTGGCATTTCTTGTATATACCTAACTTTCTACATCCAAGTAAATATGCATTTGAATTTAGTAAATAAATTCAAGAAATTATGTTTTCTCGTTCCAAATAATCACTTTTCTGTGTGTACTACAAACATTTCAGTTTTTGTTCAGGTTCAATCTAGTCTCTTCTATAGGGTGGCGCTCTTGTTTTCTGCAGTTGTTATGTCATAAAGGTTGCGAACAAGATTTTGATGGAAGCCGATATTTCGGGAACGAATGTTAGCAGGACAACGCAGTTAGCATGCAAATAATCCTTATTTACTGCGATACATATCCCTAATAGCATTCCGACTATTTGTTAATTTTTAAGACCGAAATAAACACGAACAATATTTTGCGCAGTTCGGCGTCCCTCGCTTGTGGGTTTTGGTGCGAGGCAGTCGAACGAGATGCGAAGTTTTACGCGATCAGTGAAGCCGTTTGAATCCGTGTTTGTAAAATATTGTTGGGTATAATTAATTGTACATCATTCATATTATATCGCTTTAAAAATTACTTAAAAATTATAATGCAATTCTTTTTCTACAGTCGCATTAAATAGAATATGACGATTGATTACGTGCACATCCCGATATCGTGCTAATATTCGTTACTGAGATATCCGCTTCCATGAAAATCTGTACGCAACCTTTATTACACAAAAACTGATGAAAACAAAAACGCCAATCTATAGAAGAGGCTCTAAACGCAATCTGAACAAAAATTGAAAATGTTGTGGCAAGCCGTTTACGTCGGAAAAAAATGGAAAGACGAACATTAATTTAAAAGTGTAAAAATCCCGGACCTTTTCTCATTTCTCTGGCGCTCGTGTTTACACCGAGAGGCAAAAAATGTTGACAGTCATACAACGTATGTAGAAATGATCCAGGACTATGATACACTTTATTTTAGTTTTTTCTGTTTGGTAGTTTAAGAGTTATGCGCCTTCAAACACAGGAGTCAATATTATCGAAATGAGAGATGGCAGTTAGGGCGATTCTCTCGTGCGGTTTACGAGGGAAAAAAACTAGTAAAAACAATACTTTTAAAACAACAAAATATGAATACTACTTAACACAATATACTCGCCCGCTGTACACCTGCTAACACTGACGGTGAGCTTCTGTTGATTTATTTTTTGACCCCATTTCGTTTGCCCTTGTAATAAATATACAGTGCATTTGCCAGAGCACCCCTGCGTTGTTGCTTGTTTTTTCTGCTTGCTTTGCGCATGTGCGACATTTTGTAATTTTTGATCTGATTATATATTATTAAAAACAATTAGAAGCCTCTATATTTATCCTTGCTTTAAAAATATAAAATTTACATAGGGTACATGTTTCGGTTGTTTAAACCATCTTCAGCCCTAAATCTGCAACAAATAGAGAATTTCACTAGTAAATATAAATAAAACTTAACCTAATCTATACCTGATCCTAGAACAATTAAATCATGGCAAACTTTGAAGTCAATTAAAGCAAAACTGAAGGATGGCGGAGCATACTATGTTCAAGCTGATAAAGGCGCAGGAGTCATTATAATGTATGAACAGGTATATATTGATAAAACCGAAAGATTCCTGAAAGACAACAACTATGTTGAAATAGCAAAAAGCCCGATCAATAACATGATTAACATGACCAAGAACACAATCAGAAACTGTAAAGAAACGCTAAAAAAATTCTCTGCCAGGAAGTTCAATTCTTTCATTCCTATGAATCCATCGGTTCCAAAATTATACGCCTTACCGAAGCTTCATAAGAAAGACATGCCAATCAGACCCATCACTTCCTGTCGCAACTGCCCCACATCTGAAATCACTAAAGTACTACTAACCATTTTCCAAAATATGAATTTTACCCCTACATATTCTTTGAAGAGCACAGACCATTTTATCCAAGAAATTAAAGATATTAATCCTAACGGCTGCACAATGCTTTCTTCTGATATAACAAATTTGTACACAAACGTACCAATTGACCTCACTTTAAAATTAGTGTCACAACTTTTGCAGCAGCATTTTACAGATATTGATGAAATAGGACAGATTAACGAACTTATGAATCACGTCATTAGACAGAACTACTGTAGTTTCAACAATAAATTTTACAAATTCACTGAAGGTCTTCCGATGGGTATGTCGTTATCAGGATTGTTGGCGGACATATTTTTAGAGCACATTGAAAAAGACCTTATCATGAACATAAACAACCCATATCACACTCAAATCTTTAAATGGGTCAGATACGTCGACGATATTTTTGTGCTGTGGAAGGGAAAAGATGAAGACATTGACAAATTACTTACATACATTAACGGTCTTCATCCTAAATTGAATTTTACTCTAGAACTGGAGCAAGACAACAAGCTCAATTTTCTTGATATCACAATCATAAAAGAAGACAAATTAAAATTTGAATTGTACAGAAAACCAACTGCAGCTTCAACCATCATTCCGTTTGCATCTAGCCACGATATAAAACATAAACTTGCCAGCTTTCATTATTACATACGCAGAGCTATGACATACCCCATAACAAATGAGTCTAAATCTAAGGAATTTCAGTTCATTTTTCAGCTTGCTAAAAACAATGGATATCCGGAAAACTTGATAAAGACACTGATAGACAGAATCCGTAAAACTTTGGACCCCCTGTATTCAAAAACTCCACACAGTGCTGACCAAATTTACAGAACCTTCACATATAATGACATAAACACCAAGTTACATAAGACCCTAACTAATTTTCAAATAGTCCCGGCATATAGAAATAACAATCAAATATTGAAGAAGTTAACCAATTACAGGTATGAAGAAAAAGACATTACTGATCGTAGTGGAGTTTACTCTGTAAAATGCTGTCATTGCCAGTCTGTATACGTTGGTCAAACAGGCAGAAATTTAAAGACTCGATTGCGTGAACATTCAACGCGATCTACTTCCAACATCTTCCAACATACTCTGAAAACTGGTCACAAAATGAATTATAAGGACGTAAATTTGGTGCATAAATGTGACAAAGGCTTCAGAATGGATCTACTTGAGCAGCTGGAGATCCATAAACAAAGAATGAACCCGAACATTCAATTATTAAATGAACAATTGGACTTTCACATAAAACCTTTGTTCACATATTTAAAGTTTCACCCCGACTAATATAAGTTAGGAATAAATAATATACTTTCCAACCCTTTATCTTACACCCTTCCTTCTGTATACCACTAAACAACCCCTTTGCTTTTTGAAACTGATTTTTGAAAACATGCACACTTGGTTGCCTGAGTGATGGTTTTAGACATCTCACGTTTTTGGTTGTTTCAGTTGTTTTCGGTTTTGACCCTGTTTTGGCTCACAATAACCTCCGAAACACCGTAAAACGGAGGAGTTTGGTGTTTGATTGTCGTCGTATTTTCTGTCGGTTGCTAGTCTGATTGTGCTTGTTGTTAGTCTAATTGTGCTAGTTATGTACCAGATGACGAGAGTGTTTATTGTCCCTAGATATCTTCCAGTTTTGACAGTAGGTGTTGTTATAATTTTAAAGTGTTTCATTTAGGTTAAGTTTTATTTATATTTACTAGTGAAATTCTCTATTTGTTGTAGATTTAGGGCTGAAGATGGTTTAAACAACCGAAACATGTACCCTATGTAAATTTTATATTTTTAAAGCAAGGATAAATATATGCTCAAATATAGAGGCTTCTAATTGTTTTTAATAATATTAATGAACCTTGCAATATGGACCCAATACATTGTATACTTATGTTCATGTTTTTCCAGCCTTCACCCGAAGATGATCTTCTTAAAGATCGAAATCGATAGTGAGAAGAAATAAATAATTACTCGTCAATAAAGGCTCAAAAAACGGATGTTTTTGACTTTTAGTTCTACTCCAATTACAATTCGACGAGCATGGAGAAATTCATCACCCACAATATACAAAGTTAAAAACTAAATTAAAATAATCTCTATCAAACCTTTTTTTCTGCAAAATCGGAAACAACTTCGTCCAGATCTAATGTCAATTCATATTCAATGGCCAACATTGCTAGTAATATTGTATTATTTTTAGTTTAGAAAACGATCTATCGCCCGCGCCTGTAGCAACATTTATGGGCAGGGGTAAGAAAATTCTTAAAGCAACGCTTAAATTTGGCCCAATGTTAAGGGATGTAATGACTTTAAAAGCGTCAGCTGGGTCTTCAGGGGACAAGGTCTATAGTCTTGTCATTCTAGACGCAAAATCGTTAAATATCGCAATTAATTCGCCCGCCGCTTTTGAAAATAATACCAATAATACCTTATCATATCAAAATGTTTACTTAATCTTTGATGATATTATTGAAATTAATTAAAAACTATTAGTGATTAAAAAATAGTCATGTTATGCTTGAATCAATATCTCCGAAAGAATTAACCTTAGCAGAACAAATTATACACCATATGAAGAAAAATAAAGGTACATGATAAACTATAGAACTAACATAAAAAAAATTCTTTGTTTATCATGTAACCAAATCTTCATCAAAATTTCATCTTTAATATGGTGTATAATTTGTTCTGCTTAATATTTTCGGAGATGTTGTTTTGATTTCATGGCGAATTTTTTAATCAGTGATAGTTTTTAATTAATTTTAATAATAATATCATCAAAGATTCAGCAAAAATTTTGATATTATTTTCATAAGCGGGCGAATTATGTGTCTACTCAAATCTAAAATGACTCGACTACTATTTCGACAGTCAATTCTAAAGGGTTAAGATAGGAGGAATCACAATCTGTTAAGACGTTTTCCATATCTTTCCAATATGCCAGCAATTTATTTTTACTTATAATGATAATACTTTCCTCAAGTTTGTGGATATCGTATGAAAACTCAAAAGAGTCGTTATGACTATTTTATATTTCTCTTTTGATTTTTGTATGGGTCCGTGTAAACTTTCATATGATTTTTTTAATGTCGTTAGTGAATTTTTCAGCTTCTATGATAATGTTGTCAAAGCATTCATCCGATATTAACTCTTTAAAAAAGTTAATGAGCTATTTTATTTAAGCCCGTCAATTCCCGTTGTATTTAATTTTTATTTTACCATTCCTTTATTTTGTAGATTCAGGAAAAAAATTTTTTACTTTATGTTTGTAGTTTAGTTGTTTTTGCCGCCCCTAAATTTTGCCGCCGTAGGCAGTTGCCTACCGTGCCTACCGCCTAGGGCTGGCCCTGATTAGAGTTGTCTAGTGATTGATGTACAGCCGAAGAAAAAAAGATCTTTACATGAGCGCGGCAAGCCTACACCAAGCGTAGGTCGGAGATTGTCGGTCGTCGTATATACCTGTTAAAGCCATAAAACCGAAGGGTAACTTCTGTTTCATTTCATTTTAAGTTTTCTGTATATAAATGGCATGAAATTGAGTTTCGTATTAAATAATATATTTTCGATATTTAGGAACGAGCGAAACTGCCGCTCGTAGCTAAAGATTGTTATTCTTTAATAATTTTGTTTCGATTTGCAATTGCAATATTATTTCATTTATACACAAATACATAGTAACGTTAGTTATAATTATAAAAATTTGAATTAGGCACATATTAAAATACTTCATCATCATGGCTACGTCGCCTAACGGCAAACCGATTACTACATCGGATATCCGCTGTCAATAATTTTTAAAGGAAGGTAATCCCAGATAGGAATTTCATGTAAGTGAAAAAAATCTAACTCGGTTTCTACTTCGTCGCAGACCGAGATAATACACTTTTATCTAAAAATATTTTATATTTATTTAATTTAAGTTATGATAAGTAATTGAAAAATGGCAACTCCGTAAACTATAAAAAAATTCACTTAGATGGATATTATATATTTTATTTATGCATATAATTATGTATACAACAAAAATAATATAAATATAAAATGAGAATAGTATAGATAAAAATAATAGGTAGATATATAACAGTAAAATATAATATATGTAATAACTTAAAATAAATATATGTAATAACATAAAAACAAACATTTAATAATATAGTAATAACATAAGCATGTATTAATTAAGAAAAGTGTTCTGTCAGGTTGGAGGTGATATAAATTTGGAGTGCCTTTATTTCATATTTGTTGAGGTTGGTATGACCTGCTGTTTTAGGAAATGATACATTTATGACAATCTAAACACAGAACATATGTATCGTCAATTTGTTGCACTAAGAAAACAAAGAAAATCCTTTGTTGTTGCATCAGCGAAAATTGATTTAGTTGTGGTTGTCCAACAAATTTATGATTTTTAATCAAATAGCTGCTAGATTAATAATTGAATTGCTTTTTGTTTGTTTCCTTGGTGTTTTAATTACACTAATGGACATTTTTTAACGACCTTTTACCTGCTCATTATAATTTATTGAAGTTTTGACTGTATTGCACATTTATTTACTTAAGTGTTTAAAATATATTATAAAAGGAACATTCACATTTATTATAAGTCCCACATTTTTTCCCGCATAAATTATTTTTAGAAACTAAATGTTTCAGAGTAAAACTTTTCATATGGACCTAATTGTTTTTCCAAATACTTAAAAAGTTACAGCAAACTTGAAATATTAGCAAAATAAATTTTTATATAAAATATAATTCCGGGCCTTTAATTTTGTAATTTAACCGAGTTTGTATTACCAAATGTTATGCAGCAACGGATAACTTTGAACATTTTATGTTTCTTTATGTCAATTTTCTGATGTTCAGATAATAGGTTCAATGTTTCCAGGTTTCTAAGGGACCCTTTTGAGGTGTCTAGAATATTGGAGTCAGCCAGTATACATTTTTTATCATTACAAACATCAAATTAGCGATGAATTGGCTGCTCGTCTTTTCCACAAAAATCAAAATTGAATACTTGGAAAATCAAATATAAAACATACAAATAATCCTTACCATATTCACAGGCCACTCACAAAATATGTTATCAATTTCTTATAATTTTGAGTAAATTTTATTACACAAGATTATATATATATATATATGTATATCGAGACAATTAAGCGATACATATATCAAAATCAGTAAGAAAAAAAAGGGAATGGCCATTAAAAAACTATCGATGACGACATAAGTAAAAACAATTGAAGGTTGGACATTGAATTTAATATAGCTATGTATATTTATGTATATTTTGATAATTACAAATTGACAAGTTGGAGGATTTTTAAAATAGCAATCCGTTCTAGAGATTTTGTCGTTTCCATACCTTACATAATAAATAATAAAATTCAATTGATTAATTAATATTAAGGTAAATAACAATTTAATGATAATAAATTGAGTCATAATAGATTGAAGTTTAAATAAATTTAAATTTTACAATTTTTTTAAAGTTGTTGACATATTATTCTGATATCATTCATATTGGATGGTAAATCCTAACACTTACTTATCACACATAAGAAAATACGTATGGATGCTATTACAGAACGTCAAAATATAATTTTAATAAACAAAAAATAACAACATTTTTATAATTAAAGTAAAATGCTGAACAACAGCTCTAAAGGTCATATCTGCAGCAAAGTAGAAACCGGGACAAATAAGATTTTCAGTTACATGCAAAATTGTAGAAATCTTTTAAAAATTATTTACGCCGAATATAATGATCGGTTTTGTGTTTCAGACACACGCCGGCCGGCGGCGTCCTGATGATCAAGGACTTCAAAATGTGCTTTACACAATACTCAACAAATTTGCAGATACGACCTTTAGAACTATAACGGCAGTATACCGACTGAAATTGTCGGTATACCTACTTACAATAAGAATTAATTTACTGTGTATTTTGAAATACATTAAATATTACAATGCACTTTTGTCAGGTTCGGATATCGGAATCATATATAAATAGACGAAATTCGATTTCATTCCATACATACAGAAAAATAAAACGAAACGAAACAAAAGTGACCGTTTGGTTTTATGACTTTAGCAGGTAGGTACCCGACGACCGACAATCTCCGACCTACGTTTGGTGTACGCTAGCTGCGGGCATGTTAACATCTTATTTTCTTCGGCTGTACCTATATCCTCACTATTGCAGTATATTTTGTCAGATACCGGTATTATTTATTCGGTTTTATTCGCGAATATATCAGGAAGAATTCAGGTTCTTACATGTTTTGATTCAAACAAACACATTTTTTTGATGATATGGTAACAAAAAAAAATTAAATCAAAAAAACAATTCAAAAGAATATTGAGTCGCCGCTCATTGTTATTACAAGTATGTGTTTGCTTTAAGAGCAAACAAATTATGTTAAGAATGTCATTTTCTTAACATTAGACAATGATGGATATTGATACGTAGAAAACAAAAATAAAATGAAAATTATATCATTCCATTTAAAATAACAAAGTTGATACCGACTTCCGGTGACCGGACGTGACAGTTACCTTGGGAATATTTTAGCTGCAGAGCACAGATCGAGTAAATTCTGATTCCAAAGTTTCAAGTTTGCCGAAATAGTAGAATATGAAAAACTTCTAATGTACCAGTTCCGTGAGACAGCCTGTATTTATACGTATTTGGATCAGAGGCGGATACAGGGTGGGGGGGTGGGGCGCAGGGGGCTCCCCCCCCTCCCCTTGGCGCGAACTTGTTGGAACGGTGGAGAAGAAAGCGATTGTGATTTGTGATGTTACCGGCTAGGTCTTGTATTCGTTCATTAATATTTTTATAATTTGAAAACAATGTTGTGGGGTCGCCACCGGTTTTCCAAATTAGTATTTTTTACAAAAAATTATGAATTACCCATTCTGTCTAATGGTGGAATTTGATAATATATTTGTACGTTTATGAATAATATTAATTGTTATGTGCATAAGGAATTGATGGATGTTTGTATTTTTTTGACTAAATTGAATTGATATAGATAACCAACCTTGCTGGAATCAATGACTTTTGTATTCTTTGACCAATTTCCACTATTTTTTCAGAACATGTAAAGTAAACTTACCTACTTTTGAAAGATAAAGGAAATAATGTTCCAGCTTATTAAAGAAAATGGTGTTTTTCGACTAAGTTTGAGACATCCTGTGGGGTAACTAACGAAGTAGTTCTCTCGCATGTTCTCAAGTGCTCAGTTACAAAATCAATATCAATTCTCAACATCTTACCATATTTTGTAATTCATCCCAATATCTGAATTTTTGTAGGAGATACACATTTGTAAGTAAAATGTTGCATTGTTTTTGGACCAGAAACACTGGCAAATCTGGTAGGCTGAATATGCTGCAAGGATCAAAACCGAACTTTGAAACGTATCATTTAGATTCCATGTCGACTTGCTGTCATTTCAACAAGTGCTGTTATTTCATCAGACATTATTAAAGTATCACATACACGTTGAGTTTCGCTTAGTATAATTTTGTTTTTTATCCATCTGTCTATCTGTAAATTTCTGGTCATTATCTTTAAATTAATTCGTTGTTGGTACTGAAAACAATAGTAAAAACACTTTTAAACAAGTAACATTCGCTGCAAGGTTGAACAGCATTTTAAATTGCAACGGTTTACTTTAAATTATGTATCTTCTAAAAATATGCAGATATGGGAATGAACCAAAAACAAAATGTTGAGAATATCGATCAGATCAAAACTATCCTTATAGTTTACTCGGTGTAATCGGATGTAAAATATGAATAAAAAATTATGAAAGTCGTCAGAGATTACAAAAGCTACTTAACATCAAAGTTTAACAAAATAGGCGTTCCTTTAATATAGGCTGGTAAGTTTCTAGCAAAAACGTACTCCTAAATTTGGAATATTTTGTTGTATTGTACAGGGTCGTTAGATTAGAACATTTGTTTGGTATTTTCTTTGACCGTAAGATTTCTTTTATTAACCATAAGAATGTAATTAATCTTTCTTAGTCTTCTTAATGTTATTTATTGGTTGCTGAAAGTCTATTTATTTCGTGCAAAAGGCATATATTTGAAAAATCTATGTTAAAGGAAACAGTTAATATTTACAACTTCAATTCCAATCAGAAACGATAACGAAGTACACATTTTCTTGTACCAATCTATAAAATATTTATTTATTTTAAATGCGTATAGCAAAGCAATTACTCACTAATATTGCAAATTATATTGCAGGGAAGTACATATATTTTGTTTAAACAAGTATGTTTTGATCAAAAGTACAAAAATTTAAAGGAATATGTGATAATGTGAAAAAAATCTGTATAAAAAACTATAATTTCTGTGTTAAATTTGTCGTTTTGCCCCCCCCCCCCACGCACACACGACGCTACTATCTCGCTTTACTACAACAAAATTCTGGTCACCTTATCCATAGCTGAAGATGTCTTTTAGCGCCCTCCCCCTTGAGATTTTTCTGTATCCGCCACTGATTTGGCTATTCTACGCCACTGACTGTCAACAGCGACTGTCAATAAAGTTACATACGAAACCAAAATTATGTACGAATATTCAACATAACCGAGCTCTTTCTACCACAATAATAATAATAATAACAAATAACCATGATACTAATACACGCAGCGATCAAATTATCTATAAAGATTCTTTGTTAATTCTCATTATATAGTGCTAACTTGAATCACGCGCTCAAATTATGTGGAGCGACGTGAGACGTGATTGGTTGGCTCCGTATGTAACACTAGTCTCCACAGCTAGTCTCTGACTCTCCGCCGTAGCTACACGGCCGGCTTGTTTACATACGGACTAATTTCAATAATGATCGGTGAAATATCGTTTGATTTGAGTGCTAAATGTGACCAGTGTGTGTATTGAAGCCCCCAGCAACGATTTGAGATGTTAAACGCGCACGATAGCCCCAAAAAGGTACTTTTTTTGCGTATTCTTATCGCTGACCGTCCCAACATTGCAAATAACCGGCCGCCATGTTTATATTTTGACGTTTAACGCTACGAACAATAAGTTAATATTAGATATTGTTCTCGGTGCGTATATTATGTTGTAGGAGTAATTTTCTATCGTTATATCGTGTTTTTGCGTAATTTTCTATTTTTGCAAGAGAATTTCGATGATTTTATGTTTTAACGTGTTTAATGTTTATAACTAGGCTTACCATACGTCCCGGTTTGACCGGGACAGTCTCGGTTTGACCGGGACAGTTTCGGTTTGAGACATCGGTTCCGGTGTCCCGGCCGGTTTGGTATTATGTCCCGGTTAAAATTCTTAACATACTTTCACAGATTTCTATCTTAGTTGTCAGCGACAATTTTAGAAATGTACAGAGAGCGCAAATCAAATTTTCTCTGTCAAGAAAACTGCCCTCATGCTTTTGATGCTGCCTTTTATGAGAAAGATACACATTATCATGATTTGAAGGTTATCAGCAACAAAGTGTTAAATAGTGACTAATCGATTAATGATTGTAACAATATTTCAACGCAATTCCACAATTTCGAGTTTATAGAATGAATGTATCTCTGTTACAGAAAAATGTTTATAACTTTTACAAAAATTGTTTATCATCTCTCAGCTAAACGAAATTGTAGATGAAAAACATCCATATGACAAAATTATGTAGAGCACCGACTGGAGGAAATTTATATTTTAGTTGGCTACGTAAATAAAATATTTATATTTAAAAAAAAAGTTTGGATAACTTTCTATCATACACAAAATTGTAGGTTATTAGTTCGGTTAGTCATACATTAATGCTCCGAGGCGAACTACTTAGGTGTCTTCATTTGAACATGGAATATACATTTCGGTGTTCTGGTTTAGCAAAATATAACTTTTCCAAAAATGACTGCATAATTTTCTACCATTAGTCGATTTAAAATTGTATAATGGAGGTTGTATAGTCCTTTGCTATTGATTTTAGAATATTATGTACAGTGTGTCCCACACTATAAACAAATTATATTAATGGGCTTAAGAAATCAAATTTACGTTTTTTCCGTACATTCAAGTTACAGACAGTCATACGCTCTACAGCAAGAAAATATGTTGATGCTTACTCAATATCCCACGACAACGTACCAACACAAACTTATGGTTGCTTAAATGGAACACTAGGTATATTATTGCAGTTTTCACTAAGATTTTTATCCTAATCGCTTTGAGATCAACTTATATTAGGCTTTTGTCAACTGTTTCTGAGATATTGTGAAATTAACATAAAAAACAAGCATTCTTCAAACAATCTTTCCGGGGTAAGTAACAAGGACAAAGCAAAGGAACTAATTTTGGGTAGTAAAAGTATCGCACTTTTTGACAATTATTATTGATTTGCGATTCTAATATGACTTATCCCGAACAACTTGACATTTGCTAAATAATGTCAAATAGTTAAGAATTTTAATTGGAACACCCTATATATCTTGACTTACTTCGAAAGACAACAGCTAAAAAGTTATTAAGCATATAATTTGTCATTTGTGACTTAACAATAATAATACACAATAATTCATAAATTAATATTAAATATCCAAATTGGTCGACAATCTTGTTGGTCGAAATGCAACAATCTCACAAATGTAGTAATACTTCTGTTGATGCAACAACTTACCAACTGCCATTGTAAACTGCTACTATGAATTTATGTCACAGTGTCAGTAATACATACTTTCATAAGAATAAATAATTAAATAAATGGATTATTGTAAACTGAATAAATAATAATTATTTCAGTGCGATTGTCAAGAGTGTACATGTTAGCCCTCTCAGATCAATGCGTATAAGTCTGGAACTTCAAATTCTCGGTGGAAATATTACATTTTCCATTGTTTCCAAAAAAATGTTTTGGAAACGCCATCTTATTTTATTCTTCATGTTCGCCATCGTAGTTAATATCCCCATAAATTTCTTCCTCCGCGTTAGAGTAAGTCCGAGTATTTCCAACAATAGTCTAATTTCACTTCATTTATTGTTCTACAAAATAAATGTTGGCATCTCAAATTTTATGAAATGGTTAAAACAAATAATATTTATTTTTAATTTTTATTAAATAATAATCCTTATATTTAGAAAAGTACACTATCCCAAAATGGAAGTGGTTCAATAAGTAATTATACATACCTCTTTCAATTTTTTTTTGTCACAAAAGTACCGATCATTTCGATTTATTCTACGTATTCGTATTCGTATAAAATTGGAAACAGGCATTGAGATATACAATTTTTCTTCGACTGCTGTTTTTCCATAAAATGCCAATAAATCAAAAAGTATAAAGTTTACGGTAGGTAATGTTATTTTTCATTGTCGTAATATTTTGCGACGAATTCAAAATTGTGCCGAAATATACCTTGTTCGATTTAAAAAAAAAAAACATAAGTTTGAGTTGGTACTACCTTATGGAACAACCTGTATAGGCAAGGTCTATAAAGTAGTAAGGTTATCCAAGTACGTGATTTCTCAGTTTGAGGGGTAAAGGGAGATCGTGACGTCACTAGAGTCGTGCGCTGCCACCAATTTGAATGCTCATTTCGTTGTATGATTTAGGTTAAGTAGGTGCATAATTATATTGAAAAAATAAATGCATCTTTATTGTGATCATTTTTAAATGATTAGGATGAAAAGAAAATTGATGAATTTGATTATCACAACATGCTATTTCAATAATTTGTTAATAATGCTGAATAAGTACATTAGTATGTAATGTATGTCCGATTAAAGAAATGTGTTGTGCTAAACCAGGTCTCTGCAGTTGGAATCAAAATTTAGCAGAAATTCAGTGAGTGGAGTCAACCTACAAACAAAATCAAGAGCCGGAGTCGAAGGTGGTATAACGGCAACCACATATTTTTGCAACCATGCAAATTGGGGGTTGAAACACTAAAATTATCAGGAATTGAAGTCGAATGTTTCGTTTACCGACTCTACAGATAAATAAATAGAAAAACTATAACTAAATCAGTATTGGTAGTATTGGTACAACTTGCTTATTAAACCACTCCTTGGCTTGTCCTGATTACAATATTTGGTTAGAAAATACGTACAAAGAAAAAATAAAAAATCAGTAAGAAGCTTTATTGTACAAATTTTCTCATCTTTGTTGTAATTTTATTTTTAATATCAGCTACTCTTCGTTAAATATTTAGATTTTTTTGCTGTTGAAAAGTAAAATTTAAAAAAATTTATCCGTACATATATTCTTTGCTCGACAAAAGCTTTCAAAACTATGGTATCAATAATTGGATCTTGTTTTAAAAGTTCTCTTCTTAATTTACTGCTAATTCTTTTCGAATTATTAATCCCATCCCCCGTAAGTCTTTCGAACTTGCTAATTCATTTTATTAAACAAGCGTTTAAATTCTTCCGACGATTTTATTAGGCCGCCAAAAGATAAATGACGTATCCAGGATGGAAGGGAGTATGGGTGCTCTTGCTGGTCTTCGTATGAGAAATGTCCCAATTGTGGATGAGTTCTGCTTTAAACATTGATCACGTGGAAAAGTAAAATATGATATTGTTAATCCAATCACTGTTGAAATGTTATACCTCATACCGCAACCCGGTACGGAGCAAACCATAGGCATCTAAAATTGATACATGATTTAGAATAATGTAATTTCCAATATAAATTAATATCTTACCTTTACTAACAAAATTACTTCATAAAATACTACACTAATAAAACAACCAATAACGTAAAACTATCAACTATTGAATATAACAATATAAACGCAGAATAACGACTAAACACGAACAAAAGCAACCTTTCTAATTCATTAAAAAACCTATACCGAGCTGAGCTGGCAATAATGAAACGTATCTTTGAACAAACTAAACGAGCGATGTATGCGACGTGATGCGAAGTGTGCCGGGACTCTAGTGACGTCACGAAAGTAGAGCATATAGGGATCTGAGGGGGGTATATAAAGTGGACTATAGGAAAGGTAGCAAACTGGATAACCTCTCTCTTTATAGACCTTGCTGTACAGGTACATGCTAATAATGTTAAAATGTGCGCCTTGGCGTTGCGTGAAATCAGTTTTAAAATATCTTCATTAAGGGAGGCACAATCTTCCGAGATCGCACTGTTGAGACACCATGTATAGAAAAATGTTCATCACTCAAGTTATAAGGTTTTCAAAATAATTATTACAATTATTTTTTTAAAAAATTGCAATGATACGTAACGATCTCTATGAACTTCTTTCCCACGTGCCGAAAAAAATAATCAAAATCGGTCGAAGTATACGGAAGTTATTAAAACATCAAAGTTAAGCAAAATATATGGAATAATAGCCTAGTTTATTACAGTAGGTCTTGGTGCTATCGCGCACCATACAGCGCAGGCGTTGGTCAGCACTCAGCTGATTCAGTCGGTACCTGGGGTGAGACTACGTTGAGACGCTTTGAATTTGTCGGATTTTCGTTCCGAATTTGCGCGTTTATTTCGGGAGTTTTTGATGTGCGTGTCGTCGGTTATTCTGTCGCATAGTAATCGCCGGTGGATGGTGGCAAATCTCGGAGATTTCCAGCGAAAATGTGAGTACAATAACGAAATAATCTGTATTTTTGGCTTATTGCTCAATATTGTGAAATTGCAATCTTAGTGCTAGGAACACGTCGCTAGTGCGCAAGCGTTATGGGTAGGTCTACCATTACATATACTTGAAAAGCTATGTACTAAAGTGGCACACAAAATTGCACTATTTACGGTAAAATAATCAGGTTGAATACATTATCCACAATAGGAATCATGGTTCACGTATGCCCTTGTATTAGGGAGTCTTGTTTTGTGGGTCTGGCGGGGTGTTTCTTCCGTAATTTTAGTTTATTATGTGGGGATGTATTTAAGAATAGGCAATCAAACCCAACCTGATTAATTCACTGTAAATGTGTAATTTTGTACTCTTTGTATATTTCGGCCCCGTCTTGCATTTACTTTCCGCCCGCACACGGTCTAACGATTTTTTTCTTTACTTGAAACGTTGTCACCTTTGATATACCTAAGCGACAGACTAATTACAACAATGTAATTTTATTATTGACGACTTTCACCCTTTAAGTATCTAGGGGCGCAAAAGTCACTCCCGGACTGTTGCTAAGCTTGTGATTATATTATTCTTGGACTAAAAAATGTTTGCGTTATTGAATCATACAGAACGCCGAGGCGAACATTTTAAAATTATTAGCGTGTATACAGAGTGTTCGATAAGGTGGAACCAACCCAAACTTATGTTTTTTTTTAATGGAACAACGTATTTCGGCACAATTTTGAATTCCTTGCGACATTTTACGACAATGAAAAATAACATTACCTACCCTAAACTTTATACTTTTTGATTTATTGGCATTTTTATGGAAAAACAGCAGTGTATGAAAAATTGTATATCTCAATACCTGTTTTTAATTTTAGTAAGTAAGAAGCGTTCTATTAGCCTGATTAGTCTGATTACCTACCATATACAAATTGTGTACAGGATGGTCATAATCTGCAACAAAATATAGCAAATAGTTTTTCGTAAGAAAGTTAATTTTTTTAAATGGAACGTGATGTATCTAATGGATTTTTTTAATTCTACTCATCGTTCTGCAATTGTTTATTTTAGCACACACCAGTGCTAAAATAAACAATTGCGGAGATAACTAGTCTTCTTCATAAAAATATAGTTTTTTCTATCAATAAGTGCTTCTACACCTAACGGGTGGTCCATATAGAGGTTTCTTTTTAAAAATTCAAAAAAATGAACAAAAATCAATTTTTTTCGGTATATTATTACTTTATTCGAAAGAGCAAACATTCCCATTATTTATGGAACACGATTTCACTCATGTAGCTGCCTCGGCTGGCTTCGCAGTAGCGTATCGTGTTAACTCAGTTTTCCAAGACCTTGGTGACGGTTTCTGGGTCTATCTCACGAATGGCTTGCTCGATATTCGCCTTAAGGGCCTGAATCGTTAATGGATTGTTCGCATAACAACGGCTCTTCACGACACCCCACAAAAAAAAATCTAACGGCGTCAAATCGCAGCGCCGAGGTGGCCAATTGACATTGCCGAGACGGCTGATAACACGATTACCGAACTTCGCGCGCAAAAGATCGATTGTGGCATGGGCTGTGTGGCATGGCGCGCCATCCTGCTGAAACCAAAGATCGTCCAACTCCATGTCTTCAATTTCTGGCCACAAAAAATCGTTTATCATGCCTCTGTAGCGCTCACCGTTGACTGAAATGACGTTTCCAGCAGCATTTAAAAAAAATGGGCCAATGATGCCACCGCTCCAAAATGCGCACCAAACTGTCACTCTCTGAGGATGCATTGGCTTCTCGACGATCACATGCGGGTTTTCCGATCCCCAGATGCGGCAGTTTTGCTTGTTAACATAGCCGCCAAGATGAAAATGCGCTTCGTCAGAAAAGATGATTTTTCGAGCAAAATCGTTGTCCATTCCGAGCTGTTGTATGGCCCAAACTGAGAAGCGATAACGAAGCGGATGGTCGTGTGCCTTCAATTGCTGAGTCAATTGGACCTTGTAAGCGAATAATGCGAGGTCTTTGTGCAAAATTCGCATCAGGCTTGTGCGTGAAATGTTGAGTTGTTGAGATCGATGGCGAGTCGATGTTCCAGAACTGAGTCGCACACTCTCGGCTACGGCAGCCACATTCTCGTCAGTGCGCACAGTACGACGCCGGGGACCGTGAGTGTTGTCCACTAGCATGCCAGTCTCACGAACTGTTTGCACAAACTTGCGTACAGCAGGCGCGGTGGGTGCCTCATTTCGGCCAAAACTTCTTTTCAATAAACGCACTGTTTGGGCTACACAACATTGACTTTGGAAATAAGCTTGCAATATTTCCCAACGTTGCTCAAGCGTAAAGCGATTCATATCGTTCCGCGGAGATATGATACTGATTTTCTGTCAAGATTTCCAGCGGGAAAGAGCGGTCACTGTAAAAATAACACATGATTTAAAAAAACCACTAGATGGACCACCCGGTATACATTAACCATTAAATCAGGTAAGTGTTTACCTAAATTGCTGTTTTCTCGCACGATTTCATCTTTTTTGTTTTTTGTTTTGCATTTTTGTTGCATTCGCCAAGAACCTACACCATGTCAATTAGTTTCCCTTGAGAAAAGCTCGCCATAATTCTAAAAATTTTGCAAATCTAACCTAACAATATCACCACCATTGACAGATTAATATTAAATTGCAGATGTGATCAATGTTTTGATTTATTAAAAAGAAAGATCAAATCATGCTAGAAAAGAGTAATTTATGTAAATACTTAGCTGGTTTATTGGTTAATGTAGGTGCAGGAGCACTAATTGATAGAGAAATCGATTTTTTTAGGAAGAAGACTAGTTATCTCTGCAATTGTTTATTTTAGCACTGTTGTGTGCTAGTACTTTTTTCTGCAGAACGATGCGTAGAATGCAGAAAATTAATTAGATACATGGTGTTCCATTTAAGAAAATTAACTTTCTTAGGAAAAACTGTTTGCTATATTTTGTTGTAGATTATGACCACCCTGTACACAATTTGGATGTGGTAGGTAATCACGCTAATAGAACGCTGTTTAGTTAATCATAATCTAAGCGTGTGCAAGAAAATTGAAAACAGGTGTTGAGATATACAATTTTTCTTAGACTGCTGTTTTTCCTTAAAAATGCCAATAAATCAAAAAGTATGAAGTTTAGGGTAGGTAATGTCATTTTTCATTGTCGTGAAATTTTGCGAGGAATTCAAAATTGTGCCGAAATATAGGTTGTTCCATTTAAAAAAACATAAGTTTGGGTTAATATGTTAATAACAAATATATATTTTGCTGTATCGAGCAAATTGCTGCTTTGATATAACTAACCACAAATGTTTGCTGCAACTTCATTTTTGGTTGTGAACACTTTTATAAACATTTTACTAATACAGTTTACTAAATTGCAATAATACATTGTATGGTAAACTAAACTAATATCTACGTTTTATATATACAATCCATTTCCAATATTTTCCAATTCGTAAGAACAATTTTGGAACATTATCTTCAATGTCTAAAGCGTTTGCAAGAATACCTACAGCTTTGACAGTTCCATTTTCTATCATATGTACACCACCAAGTTCAAACTAAAATAGAAAACTTCAATAAATATCACCATCAAATCAAAAGTTTTAGTTATAGTTGTTAAAATCCGTTGTTTTAGAATGTTTAAGGGGTAATGCAACTCTAGCGCGAGAAAAAATAGCCGATTTTGTAGGTACATTTTTACAATATAGTAAATGAAATACAAAATCTCTTTAAAGCCGCTTATTGTTCATATTTTGAGGAATATTCACAATAAAAAAAACAAAAATAAATAAAAAATAGCAGCGTTAGAACACATCAAAGGAAACCTCTTCCGGCGGACAGGGTTGCACGGCCGGAAAGATTTTGCACGCAGTTTTTCACTTAGCCATAAAAACAAAAAAATAATAGATTCTATATAAAATTATCTCGGGAAGTACGTACGGAAATTAGAAAATTCCGCTTTAAAACAAAATGGTGCACGTTTGAACACAAATTATCACTTTTAGGTACAAAATTAGGTTAAAAAGTGTTGATAACAAAAAAAGTTTCGAACTTATCGTAAAATCCGTACGTACTTCTCTAGATAATATTATTCTGAAGATGCAAATAAAATTTGAAGTGAATTGACAGAGATCGGTTGAAGTTATCGTTCCGGCCAGTTTGAAAAATGCGGTTTTAAGAAAACACCGTTTAAGGTATTGTGTAACTTTGATGTATAGAATTGTTATATTTTTGTATAGTCGGCGATGCCTGGACCATATAATTATCTTTTCAAATTAACATTTTCCTCCTCTTGTTTCTTTCTGTTTGATTTTGACGACAGACGGGCCTGTTTTGCAGTATCAGTCAGCGATGGCTCTGAAAACATGATGCGCCGTGCGTCAGCTTTCGCGCAGAAATTATTGCAGTTTGGCCCGATGCTCATACATAATACCTCCATAATCTTCATAAGGCTGGATAATGCATCATTGACAACACAAATGGCTATACTTGCTGCAATATCCACAATTACTTTGCCACTTGAAAGTGAAAATGAAATCACCAGGTGGACAATTCTCGTGCTGCGGCATTTCATCCGTCAGAATTTATGATACAGTGTCGCCCAGCTTTATTTTCTTCATTTTATCAATTGAATCATGATTACGACGAATGGCTAGTCCATCATACATTGAAAGCTCATTTATAGGCTTCTGGGTTAACTTCCCCTTTTCTTCGAGGCCCTAACTGGTTTTTGTCAAATGGCGGGGACGAGTGCCGATAGTTTTTGCACGTGATGTATGCATTCCTTTTCTTATTTACTTTTCTTATTCCAAAATTTGCATGCTTTGCAGTATTTAGATTTTATGAAAATATCAACAACATTTCTCCAGTTGATTAGCGCCACCAATCATACGCAGAAGAAAAGCTATGTTTTCTCCATGTTCCATCGTTACGAGACAGTTACGTCATCCTTTTTTTTTTACTATTTTCAGTTGACGTTTAGCCCTTTCATCTTCTGCTACTTTCTGTATACTTTGTTTGCAAACTGCTTCTGTTGCGACAAAAATGGTGCGAACAACTTTACCGTAAAATGAGTGAAAAATCTGACGAGGGAGGTCCCTGAATGCGCAAAACTTTTCAATTCCATCTACACCTATTCTTAAATGGGCAAATCGGAATAAAAGTTTGTTCAAAATTCTCACAAGAAACCACGATTTGAAATCCTAAGCCACGGTTGCCACTTTCGGCCAATTTCGCATTTGATTTGTACGTTTTACACACTACAACTTGTGAAATAGCAGAAGACACAGCAACAAAGTTCAAAAGATGATAATTAAACGTCATCCACTTCAGCGTTGTAATAATCTTCAACCGACATTACTTTTTTTGCAGGTGTGGGCTGTGGATACGTTATCAGGCAGAGGCGACTCTAGTTCCAAGCGATTCAATGCTTGTCATATTAGTTCTATTTGAAAATCTGCTGATTCCTTTCGATCACGATATACTCCGGGAATATCACTAATTATTACTGCTATTTTTTACCAACTAATCAAGAACAACACACGTTACATCAGACAGCTGTAACATTGTGCGGTAAGCGTCAGTTCAACGAACGTAACGAGGATATTTCCCCAAAATCTTTGTGTTTTATAATATTTTATGTTATTTTCACACCACGGATTGTAATTCCTCCCTATAAGATAAGAGCGTATAGGTCTCTAGGCTGTAAACTATCACGCTAAACTTTTTGCGTGATCGCTCGGCTAGACACTTGGCCGTATGTTCATCAAATAGGTATTTAAACATTTTTTTTTCATATGAAAGTGTGGCATACCCCTTAAACAAATATCTCTGAGAGTAAGCGATAGCACAAATATTGTTATTTATTTACGTACCTTTTTATCATTTTGTTGTAGATTGTTGTCATTGACACAAAAAACAGACTCTGCGTGTACTGTTGTGGTGTTATCAATGCCAATAGGGCAGTTTCCATCTTTACAATAGAGTTTTTCGCATATATCTTGATCAATAGCTAACGATAATCGTTTTTCTACATCATAAGTCGGCTGTCCATTTGAAAATTTTCTTATCCATACAGCTGAAGTTAATGCTTGTCCATCTCGTATGTCAGTTATTGAAGCTTGTAGTGGTTGCACAAAATCATTATATTGAACAGGTGGTTCAAATTGTATCAATACAACATCGTTAGGATTTTCACTAGATTTTCTCGAATGATAGATTATTCGTTTGATGTTTGAAATTTGTTGATGTTGACATGGAATACCGAGTCGTACAGTTCTGGGTTTTACCCTAAAATATACCAATGTTAATTTTGTTGTATTGATGATTTAAATTTAAATATTGTTACCCGAAAGGCTGGACACAAAATGATAAAGTTAAGACTAAAGTTTGGTCTACCAACATCCCATGGCAGGCATATCTGATTGTACCATTGGGTGTTTCATAACCAAGTAATGCCTGGAAATATACAAAAAGATTTTTTATCGATTTGGATTTTTATGGACTTTTTTGAAAGCCTGGTGAACCTATACAGGGTGTGTATATGTTACGGTTAAAGTGATAAATGTGGTTTGTATTAAAAATTATCGGCTATTATTAATAATAACCGCATCATTTGGTCAATGTGATTAGAAACACTTAAATAATCACATGGACCGGCTATTATTAATAATTTCCTAACTGGCACGGTAAAAGTGATAAAAACGTTACTTTACGTCTTCAAAGAAGTTAGCTAAGTTATTTTGATTACTATGTAAGCTATTATATTTATTTACTCAACGCAAATCGTCAGTACGGCTAGCCCAATGACCAAAATTACGAATAATACAAAAGATTGATACTAGAGAATGTTTTCTTTTGTCTCCCTTGTACTTTAGAAACTACTGGATATAATTGGTAATGATATTTGGTATACACCCAAGGACGGCTCAATGACGAAAACATAAAAAGAACATTTAATAGAGAGTGTTCAAAAAAGTTAACCATTTTATTATCAATAACACCCATTTTATATTTAATGCATGTGGGTAGTTTTTTTTTGTAAATGTACAATTACAATTTATTAAGTAAATTCTCAAATCCCAATTATCTTGAAATTTTGCGCATTTAATATTAATTTTTTCAATATTGTATTTTCATCCAAATACATGCAAGAATAGGCGAGACTAGTTTAGATAGATGTTTTTACATAAATTGCACCGCACAAATGATGCAAACATTTTTATATGATTCTGTTCTTAACACGGTATTTTTACTTTTGGTGTTTGACAATAAAGTACTATTTTATAAATAAAAGATTAAAATTGTAACAACTTGCCCCAATCTTGCCTACATTAGGTTGTCCATTACCTATACCTACCGTAAGCATATCTAATGTAAAATATCAAAAAAAAAGACTTTCAAATACATTATTTATTTAGATATATGAAAAAATATAACAACAACAAAAGCACAATAATTCTCAAGTCCAGGAATCAGTTTAAAAATAAAATATACTCTTAATAAATAAAATTAACAGTAGGTAACTCAAATAAAATCTGTATCACATTTGTGCACTTACAAATCAAAAATAAACAATATTCGTAGTAAATAATAAAATAAAAATAAAATACAGGTACAGTTCACATTTGTAAACAAAACAAAAGAGGATGGCGTCCTATTGTTACAAACTTTATCTTGCTTTATTTTTACAACATAAATGGTGTAATTGTTGTACTACCACAAAAAAATAAAGGTCTAGAAGGACTTTTGTATTCAAAATTAAATATAAAACATTTTTTAAAGTTTTGTATTAAAAAGATAATAAATAATAAGTTATAAATAAAAATTACTATGTTTCTAATTTATTACTTACTTAGCTTTTAAGAATTGCGCAAATAAGCATGACCCAAAGAGTTACACACTCGTGCATGCAATTAGTATCTGGCATCTTTTAGTCTCGTTTTGATAATCTTCCTTATTTTAGTCATGAGTAGTAACTAAATAAGTTAGTCAGGACTAACGTCACTAAAGGCCCAACACTGAAAACCCAGTGCATAGATTCGTTGTGTAGCGATTACGTAGATACTAACAGAATTCCAAATCTGAGGCTCTATTATATTGTAGCATCACCTTAATGCAATATCGAATTGAAATATATCACATTGACCACAGCATGCTGGAAATTATTAATAATAGCCGGTTCATGTGATAAATTCTTCATTTTAACCTCGCAACTTGGCTATTATTAATAATAACCGGTAATTATTAATAATAACCTATTTATCACTATGACCGTAACATATATATTGGCCAAATTGCTACACGTCGCGAATTTTGCGATAGTAAAGAAAACTTATCTATTTTCAAAGCGTACCATGTGTGGAAACTCTTTTGCTATGTCCAAAGATTGCTGGCCACTGTTTTCACAACCTTAAACAACGATAAGTGACTTGACTATTTGATATTATGATGGGTACAACACAATTTTGACTTACCTCTGTATGTTTCTTCTTTCGATAATAATAATACATTTGGAAGAATAAGGCTACTTATTATCAAGAAATACAATACCATTTTCGATTTTTGTAAGTTCTGTCTGTTAATAATTAATACCACAGAGCAGAATATGTCACTTATTTTGACATAGATTGTCAAAACTTGTCAACACTTGAATACTGAATACATATTATAAGACTTTATTTTTAATAATTAACACATACATAAATCATATACAGGGTGAGTTATTAGTATCCCGACGGTCGATAGTTCATAAATCGTTTGAGAAGGAAACAAATATTTTATACAAAAGTTGTTTGACCCGCCATTTTCTATAACGTAAAATTATTTTCATTTATACCGGGTGTTGCATTTAGGTGTGACGGAAAGTATGTACATTTTTTTAAATGGAACGTCCTGTATATTTTATTATATTATAAACACTACTAAAGTTGTGTATATGGGCCAGACTGGACGAACTATTTCCAAACGCATTCTAGAGCATCAAAGTAGAAATTCTTCAAATCTCTACAGACATAAATTAGAAACAGGTCACAATATTGATTACAAAAATACTAAACTTATTCACAAATGTCAGAAGAACTATAAATTAGATTTATTGGAACAATACCAAATTGAAAGACATAAACTTGACAAAAATATTAACCTTCTCAACGACCAAATTAATTTCCCACACAAACCTCTTTTTATGTACGTCGTCCAGTCTGGCTCACATATTTAATGTTTCTTGTACAGCCCTTGCAGTTATTGTGTTGGTCCTTTTCGTTGATGTTTAGTTTTGATAAGACTACATTGGAATAGCTTTGTAAATTTCAAGTTTTAAATTTACGAAGAGAAATTTTCTTTTCCTCAATGTTCTTGTGCTGTGTTCGTTGCATACCTTCCATTTCGTTGCGTTTGAACACCTGTACTCGTGATATCGTCTATTTACGTCGCAACCATCTTGACACGTTAATGAGCTAATCGTCGTTCCTTGACGAATTTTGGAGGTTTCTTTTAAAAATGTATTTTACTGTTTATACGGCTTTGGATTGCTCGACGTAAGTTATAGTTTTTCTATCGTGTTTGTAAATTTTTTAAATTATATAATTTATGACCTTGAGTGATGTAATTATAATTGTAGGTTTTAAGCTGATGATGATCTTTGATCGAAACCGGTTCTTAGAGAAATAAATAATCTGCAAAGGCTAAAGAGGTCTTTTATTACAATTATATGAAACTACACCTTTGAATATGGACTACTTCAAGAACTACTAAAGTTGTTTATCCAACCGTGTATGTTGCTAAGTCACAGCGTTAATAGTTCCAGAGATATTCAACTGTTTTTCCAAAATAAGCCCGTTGCGGGACCTTTTTAAAAATTATGTAAAAACTAAATTTTTGCTGATTTTGCCTTTTAACTATTATTGACATTAGGCAATGCCGGTAGGTAGATGATAGTATCCAAAGATATTAGATACACTATACAGGGTGTTCAGTGTTCATTGAGCTTAGTAAATTTTGATGTTTTTCAAATGGCTTTTTCTCGAGTTTTTTAAATAGAACATCCTGTATAATATGTGTTGGCTGCAACAACCCTTTATTTCGCCCCAATTTACATCTAGTAAAGGCTGTTTTTTTTATAGGCGGAGAACTTTAAATTGAAATTAAACACACATTTTTATGTTTATATTAATGAATTGTTTTTTATTTCAAAGATAATTGTTTGGCATTAACATTTCAATATGATTTCGGGCATGTGGCTCCCACGACTGGTGCGTACATGGCGTAATCCAGAGGTCCAATTTTCACATACCCTTTGCAGTACTTCAGGCTGTATTTCGGCAATCACGAGTCGAATGGTGGCTTCCAAGTACTCAAGTGTTTCGGGGTTATCGGCATAGACATGTGACTTTACATACCCCCAAAGAAAACAATCTATTGGCGTCAAGTCGCCATTAATAAATTTTAGAGGCGAAAACTTTAATTTGGCAACACTGTTCGCTGCAAGAGCCAATGTGACAGTTCTCGGCAATTCATTATGAATAGACTGACGCCACAACAACGTTTCGTAAATTGTTCAATTTTTTGTTTGTTCAGTGATGAAGCACACTTTTGGTTAAATAGTTACGTGAACAAACAGAATTTCCGAATTTGGGGCGATGAGCATCCACGAGCTATTGTCGAAACACCATTAAAATCATAAAAACTGACCATCTGGTGCGCATTATGGGCTAGGGGGTGGATCGTTTGTATACCTATGAAATTTTTTTTTTTTACTAAGCATATTCGCTTGGTGCAATGTCGGTGCTCTGTGATGTAATGAGTTACGTATAAAAATTTGAGACAAAAATATTAATAACTTCTACTGCCCCAACGCGGAAAAAGATTCAAAACTTTGAAAGAATACTGCAAAGCGCAAGAACACAATCACAGTCTGCTTCGCATAGCATAAACACATTATAGTTATATTACATTATATTTAAATGATAGTTATAATAAATTATAACTAAAATAAATTGAATACGAATAACATTTGTTGCTGCTGGTAACTATAGTGTAACCGTTTTTATCAGAAAATACAGTATTCATATGTACCGTTGGGGTATGTTATTAGAACAGTTAATATAATAGTTCTTCTCGACAGCAGGGCGGGATATTTGGCGCTAATTCAGTACAGTAACGAAAACAAGTGTATTTAGATAATTTAGGTTATATTTAGTGCAGGTGTCTGCTTGGAATCTCTTGTGGTAAAGTGAATTAAGTGCTGGCTCCGTACCTAACTGATACTGTAATCACGGTAACTTTATAATGGCAGTATTAAGAAGAGAAACTGTGTGCCCTGTATTTGGGTGTGCCGCTGAAATGGCAAATAATATTTTACCTACATATGAAAGCGTTATGAAGCATTATTTTTGGATCAGAAAGTTTAATCAACAGAATAAAAGACAATTTCAAGATCTTGCTGGTGAGACTTCGGAAAGTGTAGCGTTACAAGTAAAAGAAATTTGGAACAGGGCTTCCATTTCAACAATTGAACATCGAGTTGTAGTAAAACGGATCAAAGAATATCACAGCAAATACAGAAACTTAATGAAACCCTACAAAAAACGACAATTTGTTGAGAGTTATCGTAGAAAGCTTAAAGATTTTTTGGCAAATAGTAAAAAGCTTTTTGACATTGCAACTTGCAAGTTTTTTAATCAAGATACTTGCACTTGTGAAAGAAGCCGGAAAATTTCAATGATTGAGCGTCAATTTTTGATCGATCAACGGAATGAAAGAAAAATGATCATAGGAGTCGATAAAATTACAACTAAAAAAGGAAATTTGTTAGTTGAAAGAAGACGTAAAACCGAAGCATATAAACAGTCAAAAGATTCATCCTTCAAACTCGTTCATTCCCAAACCCATTGTCATGCAAGTACAAGTAGTACAGAACAAACTTCAACCTTTGGTAGGTAATGGATCAGATAATTTTTCATGGTTTTCAATATAAATTATTGTTTCAGTAACAGCCAGTGCTTCTTTACAAGACTATTCTACTGAAGGCATTTTTAACCCGGAAGAAGGAAAAGTTCTTGCAGAAAACGTGTCAGCAACAACCGTGCGTAGTAAAAGAAGTTTTCCTGTGGTAGCGAGGACGTTGGATCGCTACGGTATTTCAGACAGAGCAGGAGCTGCAATAGTATCTGCAACGTTACAAGACATTGGCTTAATAAGCAAAGAAGACTGTTCTAAGGTAGTAGACAGAAATCTAATCCGTCGGTCCCGTGTAAGTAAACGAAATATTTTAAAAAGTGAAGCATTGGGTACATTCAGCGACAATATGTTCGGACTATATTTTGATGGTAGAAAAGACAAAACGCTTACGACAACTGAAAATAGACGTAAAATTATCAAGGAAGAACACATATCAGTGTTAAAAGAACCTGGTTCGGTTTATGTCGGTCACGTTTCGTTATCTTCTGGAACAGCACTTTCTATTAAAAGAGGCTTTGAAGAGTTTTTTAGTGACAACTTGATAGACCCACAAAAAATTGTGGCAGTTGGTTGTGATGACCAATACTGGACAAAAAGGTGGTGTGATACGGCTGTTAGAAGTACAAATTAAAAAGCCACTGCAATGGTTTATTTGTTTACTACACGCCAATGAGCTCCCACTGCGCCATCTCTTCGAGCATTTAGATGGATCAACAACTGGGCCGCGAGCTTTTGCTGGGCCTATAGGAAAAGACTTACAGCAATGCGAAGTTCATCCAGTTCTTCAATTTAAAAGAATTGAATCGGACCTGTCCTTTGTAACCAGCAACGATCTAAGTACAGATCAACAATACCTCTTAGATATTTGTAGAGCAATTACTTTAGGAGAATGTTCTAGTAGTTTAGAAAAACGCAGTCCTGGAAAAATGGTACACTCAAGGTGGCTAACCACAGGAAATAGAATTTTGCGATTGTATGTGGCTACTGATAAGCCTTCAAAAAATCTTGTAACTTTAACAACTTTCATTTTAAAAGTTTATGCTCCTACGTGGTTCCATATTAAAACGAAACCCTCATGTGTCAATGGTTCGAAGCATTTCTACGATTGGATAGCTCGATCTCGGTATTTATCAAAAGAATTAAAACAGATAATAGATCCAGTGATTCAGCGGAATGGATTCTTTGGGCATCCCGAGAATATTTTATTGTGTATGTTGTATGACTCACGATTTACTATAAGAGAACTGGCATTGCAACGTATCATGAAAGTTAGAGAAAAATCAAGATCAATGGGTGATACAAATTGTTTTAGGATCTTTACATTGCCGAAATTTAATTTTGAGGCAAACGACTACACCGACTTAGTAGACTGGCAAACTGTTGAAATAACAGAACCACCATTAACGAAATATTTGAAAGATGAGGACATTTTAAATGCGTTGAAACAGAAAAATATGGGTAAAATACTTTCAATTGCAACTGGTTTTCCATGCCACACACAAGCGGTGGAAAGGTGTGTAAAATCGGTCACCGAAGCATCTCTCGCTGTGTGTGGTGTATCTAATAGAGACCGGTTTCATAAGAGCCAGGATAAACTCGAGGGAAATAATGCCATTGTTCAATACCAAATGCGAATATAAGCTTACCAATTAATCATCTGTACGTCCACACTTTTCTAGAATTAAGTATAGTTTGTTTATTTAAATGTTTTTAATGTGTTTTTTTATCAAAATATTATATTTATATTTTATATCGTATTAAAAATTAAAAAAAAAAATTCTTAGTATTTTGATTTCTTTTTCATTATTTTTACCCCCCTTGGGGCAGTACAAGATATTAAGATAAAAATGTGTGTTATTTTTTTTTAATAACTACATATCACAGAGCATCAATTCCCCACCAAGCAGTTCTCTAATTCCAAACTTCATATTTTTGATCCACCCTATAATATGGGCTGGTGGAATCATTGGTCCTAATGTGAAAGTTTTTGTGGATTTAATGGTGTTTCGACAATAGCTCGTGGGTTCTCATCGCCCCAAATTCGGAAATTTTGTTTATTCACGTAACCATTTAACCAAAAGTGAGCTTCATCACTGAACAAAAAAAATTTGAACAATTTTCGAAACGTTGCTCTGGTGTCAGTCTATTCATAATGAATTGCCGAGAACTTGCACATTAGCTCTTGCAGAGAACAGTGTTGCCAAATTAAAGTTTCGCCTCTAAAATTTATTAATGGCGACTTGACACCAGTAGATTATTTTCTTTGGGGATATGTAAAGTCACATGTCTATGCTGATAAACCCGAAACACTTGAGTACCTACTTGGAAGCCACCATTCGACTCGTGATTGCCGAAATACAGCCTGAACTACTGCAAAGGGTATGTGAAAATTGGACCTCTAGATTACGCCATGTACGCACCAGTCGTGGGAGCCACATGCCCGAAATCATATTGAAATGTTAATGCCAAACAATTATCTTTGAAATAAAAAACAATTCATTAATATAAATATAAAAATGTGTGTTTAATTTCAATTTAAACTTCTCCGCCTCTAAAAAAAACACCCTATATATCATACACCAAATGTTACTATTTTTTGTGATATTTGCAATTTAACGAAAATGTAATGCAATTGTAAATTTTGATATTGCTGTGAATAAGGTATTTGGTAGTTTAATGTAAAGTCTTCAAGTGGCGATAGAAGAGATAATTTAGAAACGATACTACAAAGTATTACCATTATCAACATATTAATAATTTTATGTGAAATTTTGTAAGTATATTTTGCCGTCTAGCGCCAGGCGAACACGCGATTTAAAAATTTCAAATTGCTGCTAAACTAAGCCCTAAACCCTGTACTTTTAGGTTATCTACCGTGGAAATTTGTTGACTTGAGTGTTGAAAAGCAGATTTTCTAAGATGTGTTTTATGTGCTCACACTCAAAAGCCAAATATGCAACAAACGCGAACTGATAGGCATCTTTAGATTCAGATTTTCATTCATAGCAAAAAGTCTATGATTTTTTATTTCACATTATCAATAATACTCACACTATCATTCATATTTTCCCAAGTTTGAACTGTTTCTCCAGAAAAATAACCTATTTTAAACCAATTAACAATAGTAAGTAGATGTTTTTTGTACTGAATACAAATCCGTTCTCAAACGTAGCTCATCAAGACAGGTTTTAGCGTTTCTGTTTGTTTTTGTGTACGAGCGCACATACTATTACAATGAAACGTCTCCGCACAATTTTCACAAAGGTGAACAATTTTTCACGATAGTCCCCCTAGAACTACACTGTTTTTGGTTTAGTTTGGAGCCCAACTGAAGTTACTAAGTCTTCAGGTTCGCTCGCTGTACGTTTGTAAAAATTGCAAAACATACCTATAAAATTGTGGACAATATCTGCAAAAATGTGGTAGTTCTTAAGAAAGGCCTGCAATTGCCAATTTTTTGACAAACAATTCAATATCTCAGAAACTATTTACTTTACACAGGTACATCTTCCACAGTTGGGAAGACAACTTCGTTAGTATTCATAATATGGCATGATATACAGGGCGTTCCATTAAAAAAAAAATACTAACTTTCTCAAACGATTTGATGGCTATCGACCGCTGGGATACTAATAACTCACCCTGTATAAACATAAATAAATAAATACAATAATAATAATCAATTATTTAGTTATAATGTTATTTGGATACAATTTTTTCTATCCACTTTATATAGTTTGATACCCTGGTATACACAGCAGGTATATTTGGGGTACCACAAACTTTTCCAAATGATGTAACTCCAACAATTATGTGTTCCCGACTCTTCAATTGCAATGGTCCACCACTATCACCCTAAAAAAGAGAAAATAATCACACTATTAAAACTTCTTCAAACTAGTGCAGTGTAAACTTATGCCTACAATACTTTGGTCTTTTTCTAAACTGCTTATGACATAATTCCTGTCAAATCAACATAGTTTTGTTCCTCACCACCTTAGATTTTTATGAAATTTGGTACAATTGCTGTCTTACAGAAAAACAACTACTATCGTTTGCAAAAGTATTGATCCCTGTGTTTGGAGGTTCGTAACTCAGCAACGACTGAACAAAAAAAAATGAAATAAATTGTGTTATACTCCTGAATCATTTCTACATAACATGATTGACTATCAAAATTTTCTGCCAGTAGGTTTGGGCAGAAGCGCGAGAGAAGTCTAAAAATGTACCCGATTTTAGCACTTTTTAATAATCGCTCGTCTTTCCAGTTTTTTTTTTTGCGAAACCGCTTGTCCAAAAAAATTCAAATTTACTCAGAGTATAACTTAAGATCTTGTCTACAGATTGGCTTTTGTATTTTACTAATTTTCTTTGCAAAAAAGGGTATAAACAAGATTTTCATGGAAGCGGATATCTCGGCAACGAGTATTATCACGATAACGAGACAGGTACGAAAACAATCGCAGAATTTTGTTTAATGAGACTATTGAAATAGAAACACATTTCAGATGTTCAGTGCTTGGTCTAGGATAATATTGTATTTTTTTTATATGTACATATTGTTTGATTTTTCTTCTATTATCTTGCTGTTGTCTTTATATTGAACCATGAAGCTGGCGCATTTGAATGTTTGTTCTTTGACCTCTAAATTTAATAAATTTTCAGATTTGCTTCATACTAGTGGATATGAGCTTGTGGGTTTGAGCGAGACTTGGCTTACTCCTGATGTTGATTCGGTTGCGGTTGGTGTTGATGGTTTTTTGCTGGAGAGAGTTGATCGGGGTGCTAGAGGGGGAGGCGTTGCGTTCTATGTGAGTAACAATATTAATTATAAATTAATTGATTCATCTGATACTATCGAGCAGCTTTGGATCTCTTTCCTGATTGATAAGCTACGTTTTGCTGTTGGTGTTGTTTACAAACCTCCCAGACTAAACTACTCAATTTTTATTGATGAGCTGGAAAGTACTATGTCCAATGTGGTACCGACCCACGACCGAGTGATTTTAATGGGTGATATTAATATTAACCTGCTTGAAAATTCAATTGCAACTGAGGCATTTGTGGACCTGTTGAGTTCGGTTGGGCTAATTCAAATTATATCTTCTCCCACGAGAATTACAGCTAATTCGCAGAGTCTGATAGATGTCATTTGTATTTCGGATCCAGAAATTGTGCGTGATAAGGGTGTTTTACATGGTATTAGTGACCATGAGTTAGTATTCTGTGACGTTGGGGTTGTCTTGCCATCTCAGTTTCCGCAATATAGGGATGTGAGGTGTTTTAGGTATTTTGATTACGAGGTGTTTTTGCGTGACATATATGGTATCCCATTATTCTTAATATTTGATTTGATTGATGCAAACGATAAGGTTAATTTTCTCACTTCAAGTATATTATCAGTTATTGATTATCACGCTCCATTTAAGCGCTGCAGGTTTACGAGACCGCCAGCACCCTGGATTACACCGACGATTAAGGAGATGCAGAGGTTAAGGGATGAAGCGTTACAAGTATTTAAGGCAACAAGAACAACACAAGCATGGCAGTATTACAAACAGATTAGAAATTTGACCAACGCAGCAGTTGATAGGGAGAGGAAGGCTTTTCTGGAAGGACGGGTACAGCGCGACAGGAATAACCCCTGGAAGGCACTGAGGGAGATGGGCGTGAGTAATTCTAGAAATTGTATCATACCGCAGCATCTTGATCGCCCGGATGATTTAAATTTTTACTTTGTAAACTCGACCATTGCCGCATTTGCTCCTGATATTGAACTAATAAATTATTACAGAAATAATAAAATTGCCAACACACATTTTGCATTTCAATTAGTTAATGAATTGGATGTCCTACAAGCTATAAACTCAATTAAAACAAATGCGGTGGGCATCGATACATTAAATATAAGGCTTGTTAAACTTACATGTCCCCATATTCTAGAATATATAAGACACATTATCAATGCTTGTTTGTCGGAGGGGGTTTTCCCTGATGCCTGGAAGGTTGCGTTGGTCAAACCTTTACCCAAGATTAGTCATCCCTCTACATTTTCTCATCTCCGACCTATAAGTGTACTTCCGGTGCTATCGAAGGTGGTGGAAAAGATTATTGTTTTCCAACTACAACAATATATTTATAAAAATAAGTTGCTCCCGGACACGCAGTCTGGGTTCCGGCTGGGATATGGTTGCGCCACTGCATTATTAACAATAGTCGATGACATCGTTGCAGATTTGGATAGGGGGAGAGCTACTGTTTTATGTCTGTTAGATTTTTCTAAGGCGTTTGACACCATAAACCATGAAATGTTGCAAGCTATACTTCATTTTATTGGTTTGGATGATATGGCGGTAAGGTTGTTGTATAGTTATGTAACTGACCGTAGACAACATGTTGTTTTGAATGGCAATGTGTCTGAACAGCTCAGCCTAACATCGGGTGTTCCCCAGGGGTCAGTACTGGGCCCGTTATTATTTACAATTTACACTAGCCGTTTTTCGGAATGCTTGAATTACTGTACTTCACATTTTTACGCAGACGACACCCAACTGAGTAGGAGAGGCGTGCGTTGGGCTGACCTCGAATGACCCCTAACTCCAGTGGTACTCAAACAAGGGGTCACGCGCCTATCTCCAGAGGTTCTCAAGTTCAGAGTGGGCCCCCTTCACCCCTCCAGCTAGGGCTCCGCCCCGCTGTGGCCCCCTCGCCTCTCCACCTAGGGCTCCGCCCCCTGAGCCCTCCGGACTCCGCTCCATCGGTTAGGCCTCTCTCATTATGGCACCGGTGTGTGGTATGTGCATGCTACCGGCTGGCGCCACCACCCCGAGGTCGTATTCGTTTAGGAGCGACTCATCTCCCCTTACCGCGTTCGTTCTCTTCTACATTAAGGGCACGCGCCTAACTCCAACTCGGTTAATTTCAGAGTGGGTCTCTTCGCCCCTCCAGCTAAGGCCCCGCATCCTATAATTTATGTTACAATCGAATCTATTGGATGTTTAACCTTGATGGTAATTAAAAATTAGCCCCATGTTTAGGTAAAGAAATACTGTGAGTGAGTGTGTATGTATGCACGGTCCCTTCAGTGATTTTGCCATACATTTTATGTTACAACGCGGTACTATTATTTACATTGTAATATTTTCCTATAAATATATTAATTAATTAGGGTATTTAATGATTTTTGAACTTCAAAGAATTTAAGATTAGGAACCCCCGGCTTTTTAATACTATCCAGCACGGTTTTAATGGTTTTCTGACGTTTTTAGCGTTTGTTTATGGTTTTTATCGTTTTACTGTTCTAACGTGTTTTTTTTCCCATAAGATAACCGAGTAAACTGAAGCACATTGTGCACGTAGCAGTGGGCGAGTCACGCAAAACCTACCTACCGTTCGCTAGTTTTGAACATGGCCACCGAGAAATTATAGACGGCACTGGTAGTAGCGCGCGGCAAAAAAAAAAATCGGTTATTATTTAATATACATTCTACATATGATTCAATGACAGGAGGATGGAGTAAGAATGTGTTGAAATTTATTATTTATTTTATTATTAATCATCATATTATGCAACATACTTGCATACAACATACAACAGAAACGCATGAGTTCTTTCAAAGCATTTGCTACAAAAATGTTTATTGCAGGTATTGCATGTGGTTTTAATTTTTATTGTCGCATTTCTCGCTCGTTTTCTGCCAAGCTCATTAGAAAGAAAATTATAACACTAAACGCAGTATCTTCTTCTTTCCACTTTGGCCAAAATATGTGGCTTGGATTCCTTCTTGCTGTCGCTGGCATCTACAGCATCTTCATTGGTAGCTAATTCATTTCTTTCTCGTAGTTGTTTTTTACACTGCCGAATATTGTTGGTTAATACTACCACCTCATTACTTTCTGATATATCTCCGCATTGTTGTCTATTATCATTTTTACGTCATCTATTTCTATAGTATTTTTGTATATTAGGTCGGGAATATATATTAATTAAAGCGCTCAGATATCGATAATAATTTCGTATGAATTAATAATTACCTAGTCAAATTTATAATGCTACAAACTGTTAAATTTATTTTCATGGATTATGTCTGTGTATACAGGGGGGTGGAACGCACCACAGGCGTCCGACCATAAATAAACACTCAATTGAATAGGATATGATTCCCCCATTACTAAAGACGGCTGTAAAGGAACCCCATGTCTCTCTCTCACACACAGGTCTACCGTAGTTATTTAAATGAGCATAAATACGTAAGGTCGATTGTCGATTAGCGGTGTTTCGGAAATCAATCTCAAAACATGTTGGAACTTGTCCGTGCGTTGGGTCCACAAACGATAATTAGTGTTGAATTCTGATTGACGCATGACTAAATTTAAAGAATCCGATTAGGTTTTTTTTTGTTTTAAATAGATACATTTATATATTAGGTATTTTACACTGTATGTGTCTTCAATTACCTGGCGATAGAAATATGGATAAATTAGTTCTAGACTCGTGTCCCTCGAAAGTATAAATTAAGGGGAGTATCAGGGATGTTTTTAGTTATTTTTTTTATTTAAAATATATACGTAATATATAGATCTTTTACAATGTAATATGGATGTTAGCACAGTCTCCTTTAGCGATTTTGCTACACATTTTACATTACAAAAGCATTACTATTATTAACACTTATATTCTTCAATAAATATATTAATTAATTGCGGTATTTATTGATTTATTAATTTTACAAAATTTAAGATTTAGATCTTTTACAGTAAATTCAGATAATAGGCATTTTACAATGTAATTCGGGTATTAGGACGACCCCTTCAGCGATTTTGTCACAAGGCGTTACTTTTATCAACATTGTAATATTTTCCTATAAATATATGAATTAATTAGGGTATTTATTGATTTAACCCGGAAGCAGTTTATTTTCTAAATATTTATTGATTTATTAATTTTACAAAATTAAAGATTAAGATCTTTTACAGTGTAGGTAAATTCAGATAATAGGTATTTTACAATGTAATTCGGATATTAGCACGGCCCCTTCAGTGATTTTGTCATACATTTTATGTTACAACGCGTTAATATTATTAAAATTGTAATATTTTCCTATAAATAATATGAATTAATTAGTTAATTAGGTCGGGAATATATTAACTAAAGCGCACAGATATCGATAATAATTTCATATGAATTAATAATTACCTAGTCAAATTTATAATGCTACAAATTGTTAAATTTATTTTCATGGATCCGACCATAAATACCCACTGTCAATAGAATCAAAATATCTCTCAAATCCCGGCTAACTAGAATTATATTAAGGTAGACACGACCGTATCGATCAAATAGAATCTCATGCAGACTATTAAGACTATTTCTAGGTTATGTTGTTTTATAGTCACGAAAAGCGAGTGGGCGTTATCATTATCATATATATCGGCCATATTTTTTTTAGTATGCTTGTCAGAGGCATATAGCTAGTAAAATCTATGCGGCCAAGTGATTCTCGGAATAGGTCTGATAAATTTGATAAATCAGTCACTACTTTTGAAAATATGCGCTATGTCTCTAGTGGTAGGAATACGTTCTACTTTTACCTAGTAGAGATGTCAATATGACCTTTATCAATAGCTGGTAGACGACTTACTCATAACCTCGCCATTATATTTTATGGATATAGATAGTTGAATCTTTATCTATGTTAACACCAATAAAAATTGTATTGAGCATCGAATATGTTTTCATTTGCAAATCCCAACCATATCTATCTAATTTTGAATGAGTCAATAATGACTTCATAATACCTACTTGGGAAACACAACATACTCGTTGAGCAAAATTGTCCCTAATTCATTTACCAATTACATTAAGGATTAAAACATAGACAACGTACATAAAAGTGTCATTTATTATCATATTATTATCATTACATCAATATAAAGTATCTTGGAGCTGTTCATGTCACTATTTGGTATACATGTGACACAACAAAATGGTTTAGCACACACTATCAACAAATTAGTTTTCTATTTAATATTATTCTCGCTGCTATCATCCATCAATATTTTCATGAAATAACTTTACAGCACTCCCTATGGCATCTGCGCAGGACGTGCACTTATTTATGAGTTTTCATAAAACATTCACGACAAAATGGTTTACCACAATCACTACAAATTAGCTTTGTATTTAAACTCCTTCTCTGCGCCTTCTTCCATCCATATTTTTGTGAAATAACTTTATAACACTCCGTGCAGCGTCTGCGCACTGCTCCATTCTCTAATGTGTGCCCTGCTAAACTATTGGATGTAGCTCTATCGCAAGGCTCCACATCTACATCATCTAAACGAATAGATTGATTCTGACGTAGATTTTGCACTTGTAAACCTATGGGATCGTCAATAGAACTTCTATCTTGAACAATATTTTTCTCTGATTTATCGATATTTTCTCGTAAATCATATGGGAATGAATCTTCATCTTCTAAATGAATAGATTGATTCTGAAGTAGACTTTGAGGATGTAAACCTTTGGCATTGTCAGTAGCGCTTCTAGCTTGAGTAATAGTTTTCTCTGATTTCGTCGAAAACCATACGGGGATGACAAGTAACCCCGATGATTATTAAAAATTAGCCCCATGGTTAGCTCTTCAACGGTAGAGGTATACTGAGTGAGTGTGTGCAACTTTACAAACCATTTTATTCTAGATTTTTCTATAGTATTTTGGTAATTAGGTGGGTGGGGATAATGCGCATAGCAGCAATGGACTACATAGATATTTGATTTGACTCAAGTGACGCAGTTCTCGATGTAACAGTTGGCTTACTCTATAGTTCATACTAACACTTTGGGACTAACACAAATATTCTTGTGTCATCAGTTTGAGGCGACACAAATATTCTTGAGTCATATTTGAGGCACTCCTGAACCACATTTGAGTCACATTTGGGTTTCGGTTAACACAATTATATTTGAGTCACATTTGAGTCACCCTTGAGCAACATTTGAGTCACTCTTGAGTCACATTTGAGTCACTCTTGAGTCATTTTTGAGTCACATTTGAGTCACTCTTGAGTCAGGCTTGAGTCACGTGCTCTATTATGTGGTTATTATCCTATACTACACCATACTATACAGCTTAGGTTAACACAAATATATTTGAGTCATTTTTGAGTCACATTTGAGTCACTCTTGAGTCACATTTGAGTCACTCTTGAGTCACTCTTGAGTCAGGCTTGAGTCACGTGCTCTATTATGTTGATATTATCCTATACTACATCATACTCTACAGATTGGGTTAACACAAATAATCTTCAGTCACATTTGAGTCACTCTTGAGTCACATTTGAGTCACTCTTGAGTCACTCTTGAGTCATTTTTGAGTCACATTTGAGTCACTCTTGAGTCACATTTGAGTCACTCTTGAGTCACGTGCTATATTATGTTGATATGATCCTATACTACACCATACTATACAGCTTAGGTTAACACAAATATTTTTGAGTCACATTTGAGTCACTCTTGAGTCACTCTTGAGTCACATTTGAGTCACTCTTGAGTCACTCTTGAGTCAGGCTTGAGTCACGTGCTCTATTATGTTGATATTATCCTATACTACATCATACTCTACAGATTGGGTTAACACATATAATCTTCAGTCACATTTGAGTCACTCTTGAGTCACATTTGAGTCACTCTTGAGTCACTCTTGAGTCATGTGGTATAATATGTTGACATTATCCCGTACTAGCTCATACTATACAGTTTGGGTTAACACAAATATATTTGGTGTGTACAGCTATACGTGATAGCAGGTGTGATGCAGCTGTGATGCAGGTGTGTTGCAGGAGTGATGAAGGTGTGTTGCAGGTGTGATGTAGGTGTGATGCTGGTGTGATGCAGGTGTGATGCAGGTGTATGTTATTTATATGTATATTGTGATGCAGGTGTGATGACGGTGTGATGCAGGTGTGATGCAGGTGTGATACAGGTGTGTTACAGGTGTGATGTAGGTGTGTTGCAGATGTGATGCAGGTGTGATGAATGTATGCAGGTGTATGTAGGCGTATAATATGATGTAGTATAGGATAATATCAACATAATAGAGCACGTGACTCAAGCCTGACTCAAGAGTGACTCAAGAGTGACTCAAATGTGACTCAAGAGTGACTCAAGAGTGACTCAAATGTGACTCAAAAATATTTGTGTTAACCTAAGCTGTATAGTATGGTGTAGTATAGGATCATATCAACATAATATAGCACGTGACTCAAGAGTGACTCAAATGTGACTCAAGAGTGACTCAAATGTGACTCAAAAATGACTCAAGAGTGACTCAAGAGTGACTCAAGAGTGACTCAAATGTGACTCAAGAGTGACTCAAATGTGACTGAAGATTATTTGTGTTAACCCAATCTGTAGAGTATGATGTAGTATAGGATAATATCAACATAATAGAGCACGTGACTCAAGCCTGACTCAAGAGTGACTCAAATGTGACTCAAAAATGACTCAAGAGTGACTCAAATGTGACTCAAGAGTGACTCAAATGTGACTCAAATGTGACTGAAGATTATTTGTGTTAACCCAATCTGTAGAGTATGATGTAGTATAGGATATGGGAGAAAACGAGCGAGAAATGCGACAATAAAAATTAAAACCACATGCAATACCTGCAATAAACATTTTTGTAGCAAATGCTTTGAAAGAACTCATGCGTTTCTGTTGTATGTTGTATGCAAGTATGTTGCATAATATGATGATTAATAATAAAATAAATAATAAATTTCAACACATTCTTACTCCATCCTCCTGTCATTGAATCATATGTAGAATGTATATTAAATAATAACCGATTTTTTTTTTGCCGCGCGCTACTACCAGTGCCGTCTATAATTTCTCGGTGGCCATGTTCAAAACTAGCGAACGGTAGGTAGGTTTTGCGTGACTCGCCCACTGCTACGTGCACAATGTGCTTCAGTTTACTCGGTTATCTTATGGGAAAAAAAACACGTTAGAACAGTAAAACGATAAAAACCATAAACAAACGCTAAAAACGTCAGAAAACCATTAAAACCGTGCTGGATAGTATTAAAAAGCCGGGGGTTCCTAATCTTAAATTCTTTGAAGTTCAAAAATCATTAAATACCCTAATTAATTAATATATTTATAGGAAAATATTACAATGTAAATAATAGTACCGCGTTGTAACATAAAATGTATGGCAAAATCACTGAAGGGACCGTGCATACATACACACTCACTCACAGTATTTCTTTACCTAAACATGGGGCTAATTTTTAATTACCATCAAGGTTAAACATCCAATAGATTCGATTGTAACATAAATTATAGGATGCGGGGCCTTAGCTGGAGGGGCGAAGAGACCCACTCTGAAATTAACCGAGTTGGAGTTAGGCGCGTGCCCTTAATGTAGAAGAGAACGAACGCGGTAAGGGGAGATGAGTCGCTCCTAAACGAATACGACCTCGGGGTGGTGGCGCCAGCCGGTAGCATGCACATACCACACACCGGTGCCATAATGAGAGAGGCCTAACCGATGGAGCGGAGTCCGGAGGGCTCAGGGGGCGGAGCCCTAGGTGGAGAGGCGAGGGGGCCACAGCGGGGCGGAGCCCTAGCTGGAGGGGCGAAGGGGGCCCACTCTGAACTTGAGAACCTCTGGAGATAGGCGCGTGACCCCTTGTTTGAGTACCACTGGAGTTAGGGGTCATTCGAGGTCAGCCCAACGCACGCCTCTCCTACTCAACTGTACCATTCCTTTTTCCCAGATGACGTAAAAACTGCATGTGACCATATCAATCGCGATCTCGAAGCCATTGTTGATGTTTCTCGTCGGCATGGTCTTGTCATAAACCCTTCAAAAACTGAGTTAATTCTATTTGCACCGAAAAATAAACGTGAGTACATCTTGTCGCATCTGAATATTTTTGTAAACAATGTTAAAGTACCAAGCACAAGTTCAGTAAAGAGTTTAGGCGTGATTATCGACGAAAACCTTAAATTTAATGAATTCATAAATAAATGCACACAGCGAGCATATGCTAATTTAAGATTAATATATAGCAGCCGAAATTTCTTAAACAGGAGAATAAAGACGATGCTATGCGAGTCGCTCGTATTATCTCATTTTAATTATTGTGATGTAGTGTATTCTTCATTTTTGTCATCGGTTGCTGCAAGGAAGATTCAGAAGGTGCAAAATTCGTGCTTGAGGTTGATTTTTGGTGTGCGCCGGCGAGAGCGTATCAGTCATCGGCTGTTGGATGTGAGATGGTTAAATATGAAGCATCGAAGAATGTTACATTCAGCATATTTGTACTTTAAAATTATATCTTTCGAAAAGCCACCTTATTTATACAGGAAGGCTATGCTTAGGTCGGACGTGCATACGCTTAACATTAGATTTAAGGGAACTCTAACGCCTCCTACTCACGCACACGAATTTTTTAAGAAATGTTTTCGTTACCAAATTACTAAAGTCTGGAATAGTCTTCCCATTAAACTTACAAGGTGTTCTACAATTCATACCTTCAAGATATCCTATTTCAGCATCCTATATGGCAACCAGATAAACTACAATGCATAAATGCATAGGGTGTGCCCGCTCGCTCCCCGCCTGCTCATTCCACTGACAGTGTGTGCTTTCGTATAAATTTGTTCATTTGCCCAATTCATACAGACCTCACCATTCAGCGCAACAGCTTTGTACTAATTGTATTGCTTGTATATGTATAGCAGAAATTATATTGAAATTTCATTTTTTTTCTACTCTCTGGTTAAGTTGAAAAGCAGTCTTGGACTGAACTTCGCCTTTTCAAATTTTGAACTTTTTGTATTAGACATGTGTTTTTTCTGAATAAAGTCATTTATTATTATTATTATTATTATTAATTTTATAAAGCGACATAAATATTCCACATAATTTTGGTACAGCACGCAAGTACATACATCACGTCGTTCAACGCAGTCGTCATCGGCTCGGGTTTGAGGTCGACTACAGCATGTATCACAGGCCCGTAGTTAGAAATAAACGAAACATCGTACATATTTATTATTGTAACCATCATTGAAGTTGAAGGTTAGAAATGGGGGACTCTTTGTTTAATGAAAGAATAGGTTGCAAGTGTACAACGAAGAGCTATAAGTTTTTTTTTGTTTTTAACACATTTTGAATCAACAGCAGCAATCACATATTATCAGGTACCATAAACAAATAAAATAACAAAACCAAATATTTTTCACAGGCCCCAATAATATGATTTTGGGTAAAATCAAGATAACATAAATACATAAATATTCATTCAATAAAGTTTGTTGAGTAACTGCGTTGCGTGCGTACGTGTTTTGCAAGTATTGAGCAAGAATGCTGAAGTATTATTCCAAGGAAGTAAAATAACTAATTATCAATGTCAGAAATTCCTTTCTCAAATCACAATTCGTTCAAAGTTTAGGACAAATACTTGTGGCAATTGAAACATCAACTACTGATTTTTGGCAGAAATAATGTTGTGAAATGATAATAAATCACAAAACAGAATATGTATACAATTCCAGAAATGAAAAAAAAAACACTTATGCTATTTTCAAAAATAAATCCGAACGAGACAAAAATATTGATTACGGTCCTGGGTGTTGTTCGTTTGAAATCGTCGCTCGAAGCGTCACACCGTCTCGCGCGCTTAATCCCCTTTCCCCGAGGGGAACCATCCTGCGCACCGCATCGATCACATTATTTTCCCTATTTAAAATTCCCAAATAACTTTTATGTTATTATACATCAATGGATCAGTATCACAATAAATAAGGATTGTTTACGTGCTAACTGCGTTGTCCTGCTATCGTTCGTTTCTGAGATATCCGCGTCCATAAAAAGCTCGCTTACATACTTTATTACATAAGAAATCAAGAAAATAAAAACGGCAATCTATAGAAGAGATTCTAACTGTAACCTGAACAAAAATTTAACTTTTTTTGGTAAGTGGTTTAGGAGAAAAAACATCGGAAAGTCGAGAATTAGAATTATTTTCAGAGTTACTAGCCTTCAAACACAGGGATCAATACTTTTGCAACCGATAGTAGATGAAGACAACAATAATACATAGTACAAAATTTCATATAAATTCAAGGTGGTATACCGTATACACTACTGCGGCATTTCAAACCAAAACAAAATGTCGCGCGTTGGCACTGTTAGCAGACCTTACAAATGCCTTCTACCCACCTGACATGTATCTTTTTCTTCATTGTTTACCCCACCAGCACATATCATGAGCTTGTCTTTAATTCCCTGTGGTACTGCCCTTGTATCTTTAGAATACACGGCGTTGCAGTTTTTCTTCGAGTACTGAACTAGATTCACCTTCATCAAATCATTGCTTATATCACCTCCGTTATACAAATGTCCCCAACCTATAGCTTGAAGGTCGCTGTCAACTCTTGTATTGGTTTGGAGGCATGCTGGCTTAACATTTGAAGATCTGCGTATGGTAGTGTTCAATCTTATTAGTGCTATATCGTTGTACCCAGCTGGGAATTTGTACCCAGGATGTGGTATCACTGATTTTACTCCAAAATCTTGGACTGTCCTCTCCGGGTTTGATAGTTTTACTGTGCCGGCTCTTATATATTTGACGTCACCACTAAAATGGTAATTGTTTTTTGTTTGTTTGTGATTGGTTTGGATGGAAACTTACTCTGATCTTGAAAAGAGACAATGCGCCGCTGTTAGAACATAATTGTCGCTTATTAAGCTCCCGCCGCACCTCCATTTTATGTCACCAAGGTTGCCATAACCAAGGGCTACCTGGAATCATAAAATTTAGGTTATGTTTTTTTGGTAGTTTACGTAATATATGACTTAAAATACAAAAGTAGCTACACTGATAAAACTGAAAAGGTTATTTTACCGTGTGGATCGGTGGTCATTTTTAACCTCCGTGTATCGAAGGGAAAATACCATGTGGTTTGTAATTTTACTTTGAGCTAATACATTTACTTCTCATATGAAATGAGGTTTCCGACGTGTACGGTTTTATATATACTTTAGTAAGTAAAATTACTGACGTTCAGTAAATTTACCGTAAACACGGAATTGCAATTAATTGTTGTACAGCCGAAGAAAATAAGATGTTAACATGCCCGCAGCTAGCGTACACCAAACGTAGGTCGGAGATCGTCGGTCGTCAGTCGTCGGATACCTACCTGCTAAAGTCATAAAACCAAAGAGTCACTTTTTTTTTCGTTTCGTTTTATTTTTCTGTATGTATGGAATAAAATCGAATTTCGTCTATTTATATATGTTTCCGATATCCGAACCTGACAAAAGTGCATTGTAACATTTAATGTATTTTAAAATACACAGTAAATTAATTCTTATTGTAAGTAGGTATACCGACAATTTCAGTCGGTATACTGTCGTTATAGTTCTGAATATTGTGTGAAGCACATTTTGAAGTCCTTGATCATCACGGCACCGCCGACCGGCGTATGTCTTAAACACAAAACCGATCATTATTTAAATAAATAAATAAATAAAATAACTTTATTGTATGTAAAATACAAAGGGTAAGTACAACACCGAAGTGATATAAAGTACTACCAAACGAAATGACAAGGAAACAGTTTAAAAAATGAATTCGAAGAAAATTAAAAAAACATCGAAATAGAATTTCAAAATAAATATCTCAAAAAATATTTTCGCACACAATCACGCCCGATAAAAGCGCCTTCTTCAAAGGTTCGATGGTGTTATATCGATGGGGTTATATTCGGCCTAAATAATTTTTAAAAGATTTCTACAATTTTGCATGTAACTGAAAAGCTTATTTGTCCCGGTTTCTACTTTGCTGCAGATGACCTTTAGAACTGTTGTTCAGCATTTTAGTTTAATTATAAAAATGTTGTTATTTTTTGTTTATTAAAATTATATTTTGACGTTCTATAATAGCATCCATACGCATTTTCTTATGTGTGATAAGTACGGGTTAGGATTTACAATCCAATATGAATGATATCACATCAGAATAATATATCGATAACTTAAATTAAACTTAAACTTAAATTAAAAAATTGTAAAATTAAAATATATTTAAACTTCAATCTATTATGTTACTCAATTTATTATCATTAAATTGTTATTTACCTTAATATTAATTAATCAATTGAATTTTATTATTTATTATGTAAGGTATGGAAACGACAAAATCTCTGGAACGGATTGCTATTCTAAAAATCCTCCAAACAGTCAATTTGTAATTATCTAAATATACGTAAATAATGGCCATTCCCTTTTTTTCTTACTGATTTTGATATATGTATCGCTTAATTGTCTCGATATAATACATTTATAATCTTGTGTAATAAAATTTACTCAAAATTATAAGAAATTGATAACATATTTTGTGTGTGGCCTGTGAATATGGTAAGGATTATTTGTATGTTTTATATTTGATTTTCCAAGTATTCAATTTTGATTTTTGTGGAAAAGACGAGCAGTCAATTCATCGCTAATTTGATTTTTGTAATAATAAAAAAATTTACACTGGCTGACTCCAATATTCTAGACACCTCAAAAGGGTCCCTTAGAAATCTTGAAACATTGAACCTTTTATCTGAACATCAGAAAATTGACATAAGAAAAGCATAAAATGGTTGTATTCAAAGTTATCCGTTGCTGCATAACAATTGGTAATACAAACTCGGTTAATTACAAAATTAAAGGCCGGGAATTATATTTTATATAAAAAATTTATTCTGCTAATATTTCAAGTTTGCTTAACTTTTTAAGGATTTGGAAAAACAATTAGTTCCATATGAAAAGTTTTACTCTGAAACATTTAGTTTCTAAAAATAACTTATGCGGGAAAAATGTGGGACATTTAATAAATGTGAATGTTTTATAATATATTTTTTCTACTTTGCATTCACAATGCACACATTGTAACACTGTTTTCGGTGTTACAATTAACACATTGTAACACCGAAAACAGTAACACTTTTGTCTAAGATTGCCAGGATTGGTACACATTGATATCAAATGCCAAATGTCAAACGTACAATACATAACCACACACTGCCTCTTTTTAATCGCTTGCAATCGCATAAACTGCGAAATATCAATATTCTTTACATATCTAAACATGCGTGTAGCCTGCTATAGTATGGCCAAAGGTTGTGGCTTTCTTAGTTTTGCTGTGTTCATCAAAATACGCCAGCATAACGTTTTCGGTGATGTTTTACGACTCTGGTAAGTGATCGTTATCATTCTTTTCAACTAAACATCAAATCCCCTTTTCAGATATAATTCAAGGACCACATTTACTTTAATAAGGTATTATGCGAAGATCAAACCTACATCGTAGATATGAATGATTTTAATTACTGCTACGAGATTGTATATGCGCAACCAATGGTTTATCACCATACACGTATGAAGCTATAGTACATTTAAAGTGTATAGGATTTCTTAGTTTATGTAACGTATAAGTTTTCGGTAACATTTTCGACCGAATTCTGTTCGGCTCAATTCGTATTCATTTTTGTCCGTCGCTTTCGACTTCGTCTTAGTTCTGGTTGTGTGCAACATATTTGTAATACCTCCATCACATGTAATTTTACTAAGTATAATTTATTCTAATAAACTACTTTGCCGAAATTAAAATTGGGTTTCAATTATAAGTGCTTGTAAATATATAAGCCGCAACGGCTACGTAGCGGAATTAGGTAGACACCGCTATTAAACATTAGGCGTTAAAACAATTCTTTAGTAAGTTCTTGTTCTTCGAAGTAACTAATCAGTCACCGCCAAACACTTCTATTCTGATTATTATACTTATGAAACCAGTATTAAAGTTGTTGACTTTTTAGGTTAAGTTTCATGTATTTATCACAGTAGGCTTAAAAGTTTTGCCCCAAGCTCCATTATGATCATCGTTGAGACCTCGCTGAATATTTATTCAAACTTGTAGGCTAAAGTAGAGTAATTTTATTCACAATTAGATGTTGTCAAGATTTTATCTCATAGATCTCATCCTTAACGAAGTTGACAGTTACTACAGTGCTGCCACGTGGTACCCGCGAAATACCCTAGATTCTAATTTAGCGCAATATAGTAACCACAATTTCTAAATTTATATAAAATTAATGACGCAAAGTAGAAAAAATAGTATATTACACTCGTTTTATAAGACGTATTGGCGCACTCGTTCCATTTGGGCACTTCTCGCTAAGCTCGTCGTGCCCAAAACAACTCGTGCGCCAATTTGACGTCTTATAAAACTTGTATAATAATATACTATTAAACACTTAAGTAAATAAATGTGCAATACAGTCAAAACCTCTATAAATTATGAGCATCTAAAAGGTCGTTAAAAAATGTCCATTAGTGTAATTAAAACACCAAGGAAACACACAAAAAGCACTTCAATTATTAATCTAGGCGGCTATTTGATTAAAAATCATAAATTTGTTGGACAACCATAATTAAATCAATTTTGGCTGATACAACAACAAAGGATTTTGTTTGTTTTCTTAGTGGAACAAATTGACGATACATATGTTCTGTGTTTAGATTGTCATAAATCTGTCATTTCCTAAAACAGCAGGTCATACCAACCTCAACAAATATGAAATAAAGGCATTCAAAATTTATATCACCTCCAACCTAACAGAACACTTTTCTTATTTAATACCTGCTTATGTTATTACTATATTATTAAATGTTTGTTTTTATGTTATTACATATATTTATTTTAAGTTATTACATATATTATATTTTACTGTTATATATCTACCTATTATTTTTATCTATACTATTCTCATTTTATATTTATATAATTTTTGTTGTATACATAATTATATGCATAAATAAAATATATAATATCCATCTAAGTGATTTTTTTTTGTAGTTTACGGAGTTGCCATTTTTCAATTATTTATCATAACTTAAATTAAATAAATATAAAAAATTTGTAGATAAAAGTATATTATCTCGGTCGGCGACGAAGTAGAAACCGAGTTAGATTTTTTTCACTTACATGAAATTCCTATTTGGGATTACCTTCATTTAAAAATTATTGACAGCGGATATCCGATGTAGTAATCGGTTTGCATTTAGGCAACGTAGCCATGATGATGAAGTATTTTAATAAGTTCCTAAGTCAAATTTTTATAATTATAACTAACGTTACTATGTATTTGAGTATAAATTAAATAATATTGTTGCAAATCGAAACAAAAATATTAACGAATAACAATCTTTAGCTACGAGCCGCAGTTTCGCTCGTTCCAAATATCGAAAATATATTATATTAATACGAAACTCAATTTCATGCCATCTATATACAGAAAACTTAAAATGAAATGAAGCAGAGTGACCCTTTGGTTTTATAGCTTTAACAGGTATATACGACGACCGACAATCTCCGACCTACGCTTTGTGTAGGCTTGCCGCGCTCATGTAAAGATTATTTTTTCTTCGGCTGTACAGTAAACTTTCTGCAACTTTAATATTAGATTTGTCCAAGCAACTGCAAAACCAGTTAACAATCAGTACTTTTGTGATGGACCACATATGTTGCTATGATAACCATTATAAATACCAATGAAACATTATCTGGTTTCTCACAAAAGACTGTTTCTAAACTGGTTTTGCGACTGCTCGGACAAGCCTGTATTGTCAACTGTAAAATCACTAGTAATATCCTATTAATGTGTAGATCATAATTTATGATGCATAAATAAGAACAAAGAATAATAGTATGAAGTTTTATTATAATTTTTAACAATAAATGACATGTGAAACATATTTATAATATATCTATCTATATATTTTTTAGAAATACCTACGGTAAACTTACGCCACACACTTACTTAGACTGCATACAAACATTTACTTATTCATTTTCATAATAAGTTTGATCACCTTTCAGTGGATTTGGTTTTATCCTTATTCGTTTTTGAACCCTGTCTTGGAATAATTTTTAAAAAGCTAAACCGTCTCCAGAGTAAGAGAACCTGGGGATAATCCAACCACAGCTTATAATATAGTCCAAAATGTGTCACCTGAAATCAAAATAAGAAGTACATGAGTCATATATCATATACAGGGTATAACAATGTCAGCAGCTGCTTTCCTTTGAGGTGCAGAGTGTGTGTAAAATTATTAATGAGTGTTTATAGAAAAGTATTTTTTATATTGGTGATTGAAATGATATGTGTTATACATGTTAGTAATAAATTTGATTGTAAGACCGCATGTACGAGAAAAAACAATAAACAAAATCTTACCTATGGACCCCACACAAGTCCTTGAATTTATGGAATGTCAGTATCATCAACACTTGTATCCTAAAAAGAACATCCAATTAGTGAAAGTGAAATTATACATATCAAGACTGTGCAACTTTTACCTGCACTTTGTAGTATATATTTGCAGAAGTCCTCCATAATATACAAAGAGATGAATGTACCAATATTATATCTTTTAATACTATAGAACCATATGGAGCAAATATTCCACACCACACCGATAAAGGATAAGTCACAGAGGCACTAACAGTGTTAAATTAGTTGTATATAACAATCGGACTCAATAAAACTCTAACTTAGCTGCTGTAAACACAACCAAATGGATGGCGAACGGAACTCGAACTGTATATCCCATTATTGCGCAAGCGCGATAAAAATTATCTCGGTAGCACTTTACCATCTAGAAAGGAAAATTGCACGAGCAGAAAGCAAATTTACGTATCAGACAGTAGTTTTAATGGATATATATGTAATTTTATTCCGTTGAAGTAATTGTTATTATGAAATTTACAAACTTGTTAGCAAATTTACATACAGTTTGTACAATTAATGAATGTAACTGCATTTTCAATGATATTTAGTATTTTTGCTTAAAATTATGGTAAAATTGCCGACAAATAGGGTAGGTTTACTGAAAGAAAGATGTAAATTTCATTTGTAAATTCGCACTCATTTTTATCAGTGTATACAGGAAAGTACTAAAATCTTTATCAGGTATATTCTACCTGATAGTTTTCAATATTTAAATACTAAAAAGATGATATTGTTTACCTACCATATGTGGAAATTCTGATGCTCTAGATCTGATGCCTCCAATAATGCCATGATGAATTAATCTATTGTCTTTACCATTATCAGTAGAAACGTCAAAGCATTCTGCAAAAATATGATACCATGTGGTTAACTAACTGACTAACATGCCTAATTACCAAAGCTGGGCAAAGTTAATCCGAAAGTTAACTTCGTTAATCATTAATCCGTTAACGAAAAGGTTAACATCGTTAACCGATAGTCCGTTAATTTGTTACAAATGTAACGGAAGTTAACGTTAACCGTTAATCGTTAACTTTTTATAAAAAAATATATAGGTTATGTTGAGTGCCGATCTACCGGTGAGTATGCAACCCAAACTACTGCGGACCGTTCTTGTGGTTGCATATGTAAAAATTGCCTTAGAAACTTTTCAAACTAGGTACAGTGGTAACTAAATGAACTACATTGCGAGATACAAAGATAAAAAGATCAACTGAAGCTACCAGGGACTAATAACGGAACGAAAACGAGAACGAAAGAACTAAATTAACCGAATAATTTATAAGAACGAAAACGAAATTTTTATTTTTCGTTCATGATTTAAAACGAAATAAATAATTTCGGTTACCGGTTTTAACCGGTTTAATGACACAAAATTTTAAAATAAGTAAAAGTTAATCCATTATTTCCACGTTTGACAGAAACAGAGACGGCGTGACATCTTTCATCTCTCTTTAATTTGATTGGGTGGAAAACAAAGCAAAAGCACCATAAGAGATCATGTATTTCTGGCTTTCTAAATGAGCTTAAAATAAACAATTTGGTGCGAAAGTGATTCAGCTTGGATTTTTTCTGGGTGTGTGGACCTTATTGAATAAGTTTTGAAGCTGCATTTGGAATATTTCACAGTGAATATTATTCAAAACGATGTTTAAAATCGACTTCGAAAATGAGGTTATGTTTCAAACCGAGTTTTTGCTTTAGTGTTAGTTTTAAAACGGGCAAAATTTGTAGCGTGGCTAACTGCAGGTCGAAAAGCCATCGAGATAAGGAATTTTCCTTTCATATTATTACCAAAAGTCCTCAAGCCAAATTATCCCAACAGTTTGTTGTCACATTTTAGAAGGGAACGATAGCTATAGGCCATTAAGAGAGATCCAAATTTCTCTGAAGGCCAACTACAAAATTGGAGGATTTGCAGTATGCATTTTATTGCAGGTAAGAGTTATATAAAATATAGATGTGAAATATTTGTTTATAATGTCATTTTAAGGTAAACCAGCTCGAAGAGTGCTCGAAATGATGACCATCCCGATTGGGTGCCACGTAGGGCTGTTCGAGTTATCTAACACTTCAAGTCTCGAATTTCGAGCTAAGTAAATCTGGTTTCTTTCCAAACCGAACACTCGGTTTTTCGAGTTAGCCCGCATTTGTTCGGTTAAAATTCAAGTCTCAATACCAAAAGCGAGCGATTACTTGTAATCAAGCATATTGGCTTGAATAAACTTTAAAGCATTGGTTGTATCCAAGCAGTGGTATGATAGAACAAAATTTTAGTGTGACGAAATGACAGTTAATCAGACAGACTTGTGTTCAGTACGAAAAAAGCGAGCGCTCGAACAGCCCTAGTGCCCTGCATGACGTTCGTGCAAAAACTGTCAAATATAATCAGGAAATAAACTGTAATATTGTAAAGATTAAAACAATACAAATTGTAGTATCGATGATCGAATTTATTTCGCAATATTGCTATGCAATAACCAGTTTTCGGGTCACCCCGTCATCAGTTGCAGCAAACTACAAATTTAAAAGAAAACGCATAAGCACAAGAAACGAAAAAAGCCGTTTTACATACCGTCAGTAGTCGAAGTAACAGTTAAAATTACACATAACATTTATTTAAAACTTATTGATATCGTATAATGGCGGACTGGACCGGTGTGAAAATATATAAACAAGAACAGCGCTGTCGGAAGCGGCGAAAGGAGTCACGAGTTATGGAGGGGCGGGACGAACAGCATCGGGCGGGACTTTCAAAAATGGTAAATACATTCTGTTGGTGCTGAAATCAGTATTGTCGTTAAGAAGTCTATCCGGGTTGGTCATAATTTGTCTATTTATTTCCATCTCTTCAAGAAGGGTCATCTTAAAAGATTTAGTCAGACCATGCAGTAGTGTCAAGTTGTTTTTTGTTATCGTATGGTTAGTATCCGAGAGATGTCGTCCCAAAACTGAGTTGTTATTCTTATTAGTTTTATGTTCGTTGAATCTCACTTCTAATTTTCTACCAGTTTGGCCTATGTAACATTTGTCGCAGTCACTGCAATTAATTTTGTAAACACCACTCTTCTGAGTCTTGTTCAATGTTTGTTTACAGTTGAGAAGTAGATTGCTCATTTTTGAATGTGTCTTAATAGCAACTGAGATGTTGTGGTCCTCCAAGACACGGGAGATAGGGACGGAAAGGGAACTGTGATATGTCAAGGCTATATACTTGGTGCGTTGTTTAAAATGAGGATAGAGTAAGTTGGTAATGTTATTCTTGTGGATCTTGTTGTAAACCATTTGGATGTCTGAAATTGTATAGCCGTTGTCAAAACCGATCTGCATTATTGTATGTATTTCAGTCTTAAAATGAATCTCGCTTAGGGGTACCCGGAGTGCTCTGTCAAACAAATAACGAAAGGCCGCCTCTTTGTAGTTGTTTGAAGTGTAACTAGCCTTAGATATAATGACGTCTGTAGTGGTGGGTTTGCGATAAATGTTGAAAGTTATCTTCTCTTCCTCTCTTTTCAAGCTAAGATCTAAAAAGTTAAGGCATTTGTCCGTTTCTCTCTCAAGCGTAAATTTTAAGTTATTTATGTTATTAAAAATATTATGCAGAGCAACCAAATTAGCATTATTACCTTCGAAAACGATAAATATGTCGTCGACATATCTGCTATAATGTTTTATATATTTAGTGAATTGTCGATATCTGTTGGAGAAAATCTCATGTTCTAGGTGATCGACATAGAATTCGGCCATTAGCCCAGAGAGTGAGGAGCCCATCGCTAGACCGTCGTTCATCTGGTAGTATTGATTATTGAACATAAAAAAGTTTTGACTTGTTACCATTTCTAGGAGCTCTACCACACAATCTATGTCCAAGATATCAAGATATTCGTGTTCTGTCATTTTTTGTCTAAGGAAGTCTTTAATAATGGCTATAGTTTCTTTAACGGGCACATTAGTGTACAGATTTACGATGTCTAGGGATATAAGTTGTGAATCTGTTGCAAGTTCAAGATCTTTTATGCTTGAGATGAGTTGTGTGGAATTAGCAATGGAAAAGGTAGATTTAAACTTGAAAACATTGCGCAAAATAAATTGGAGCATCTTGGCTAAACAGTCAGTGGGTGTATTAATGTTTGACACAATAGGTCGTATGCTCTTGTCTGCTTTGTGAAGCTTTATTAAGCTATATAAAATAGGGCAAATGCTGTTCATGTTAACAAGATAGTTACAATTGTAGTTGAATTTTTCAAGTGTGAACTGTGAACTCTTGATAGTTCTTTTCACTTCTCTCACGAATTTTGGTAGTGGGTCTTTTTTGAGGAGGGTAATGTTATTGTTTTGGAAAAAGGTTTGGGTTTTGGAAACATATGTGTCCCTATCTAATAATACAAGACCTGAGTTTTTGTCTCCATACGTGCATACGATGTCGTTCTGGTTGAATTTCTCTTTGAGGATGGAAAGATCCCTCTTTGTTTGTCCTGTGGTTCCGCGATTCCGTTGATTATCTCCTTCCTTTTCTAAAATAGATGTCACTTGTTCCTTTATTGTTGGAAAGGATGCGTGTCTATATAATTGGGATTCGATATCGATGGCTGTATTGATGCAGAAGTTCTTGTTGTTGGGGTATATATGTTTGTGACCCAAGTTCAAGAGCCGTTTTTCTGCGTCTGTCAGGATCATGGAGGATAAATTCGTAAATCGTGGGGCGAATATATGCTTGCTCTCGTTGTGGAATTCGACGGTAGTGCATGGTTGATCCAAAATGATCCTCTTTATCTTAAGTGTGGCTGTTGTCTTGTTCATCTCAACGTTGGTGTCTCTATCCAAATTCGCGCGTCTCTGTTTGATGAGGGACTGCATTTTACGGTTCCTCTTATTATTATCTTCAAGCAGTTTATAATAAATTTCATTATCAAACTTTTCCAAGATGCATTCGTACTCTATATAATGTAGAATTGATGTTAGTTGCCGATGAAGGTATTTGAGTTTAGCACCGTGTTTAGCCTCGTCAGCATAATGTTCTCGTAACCTCTTCCTTATTAAACGTCTCTCTAATTCTTCCTTCCTGTATTTAAAGCACTTTGGTAAACTAACCTTGAAGGATTTAGGAGTAACTTTGTGGTCCAGCGCCTGGTGTAGGAAGTTAATGTGATTTCTCGTAATGACGCGCTTTTCCATAAACTTGCGCTGCTGTTGGAGGAGTACAGATAGCTCTGCCTGTTGTAAATTAGCGAGGAATAGCTCCATGTTCATCGGTAGTAATGGTAAAGATTAAAACAATACAAATTGTAGTATCGATGATCGAATTTATTTCGCAATATTGCTATGCAATAACCAGTTTTCGGGTCACCCCGTCATCAGTTGCAGCAAACTACAAATTTAAAAGAAAACGCATAAGCACAAGAAACGAAAAAAGCCGTTTTACATACCGTCAGTAGTCGAAGTAACAGTTAAAATTACACATAACATTTATTTAAAACTTATTGATATCGTATAATGGCGGACTGGACCGGTGTGAAAATATATAAACAAGAACAGCGCTGTCGGAAGCGGCGAAAGGAGTCACGAGTTATGGAGGGGCGGGACGAACAGCATCGGGCGGGACTTTCAAAAATGGTAAATACATTCTGTTGGTGCTGAAATCAGTATTGTCGTTAAGAAGTCTATCCGGGTTGGTCATAATTTGTCTATTTATTTCCATCTCTTCAAGAAGGGTCATCTTAAAAGATTTAGTCAGACCATGCAGTAGTGTCAAGTTGTTTTTTGTTATCGTATGGTTAGTATCCGAGAGATGTCGTCCCAAAACTGAGTTGTTATTCTTATTAGTTTTATGTTCGTTGAATCTCACTTCTAATTTTCTACCAGTTTGGCCTATGTAACATTTGTCGCAGTCACTGCAATTAATTTTGTAAACACCACTCTTCTGAGTCTTGTTCAATGTTTGTTTACAGTTGAGAAGTAGATTGCTCATTTTTGAATGTGTCTTAATAGCAACTGAGATGTTGTGGTCCTCCAAGACACGGGAGATAGGGACGGAAAGGGAACTGTGATATGTCAAGGCTATATACTTGGTGCGTTGTTTAAAATGAGGATAGAGTAAGTTGGTAATGTTATTCTTGTGGATCTTGTTGTAAACCATTTGGATGTCTGAAATTGTATAGCCGTTGTCAAAACCGATCTGCATTATTGTATGTATTTCAGTCTTAAAATGAATCTCGCTTAGGGGTACCCGGAGTGCTCTGTCAAACAAATAACGAAAGGCCGCCTCTTTGTAGTTGTTTGAAGTGTAACTAGCCTTAGATATAATGACGTCTGTAGTGGTGGGTTTGCGATAAATGTTGAAAGTTATCTTCTCTTCCTCTCTTTTCAAGCTAAGATCTAAAAAGTTAAGGCATTTGTCCGTTTCTCTCTCAAGCGTAAATTTTAAGTTATTTATGTTATTAAAAATATTATGCAGAGCAACCAAATTAGCATTATTACCTTCGAAAACGATAAATATGTCGTCGACATATCTGCTATAATGTTTTATATATTTAGTGAATTGTCGATATCTGTTGGAGAAAATCTCATGTTCTAGGTGATCGACATAGAATTCGGCCATTAGCCCAGAGAGTGAGGAGCCCATCGCTAGACCGTCGTTCATCTGGTAGTATTGATTATTGAACATAAAAAAGTTTTGACTTGTTACCATTTCTAGGAGCTCTACCACACAATCTATGTCCAAGATATCAAGATATTCGTGTTCTGTCATTTTTTGTCTAAGGAAGTCTTTAATAATGGCTATAGTTTCTTTAACGGGCACATTAGTGTACAGATTTACGATGTCTAGGGATATAAGTTGTGAATCTGTTGCAAGTTCAAGATCTTTTATGCTTGAGATGAGTTGTGTGGAATTAGCAATGGAAAAGGTAGATTTAAACTTGAAAACATTGCGCAAAATAAATTGGAGCATCTTGGCTAAACAGTCAGTGGGTGTATTAATGTTTGACACAATAGGTCGTATGCTCTTGTCTGCTTTGTGAAGCTTTATTAAGCTATATAAAATAGGGCAAATGCTGTTCATGTTAACAAGATAGTTACAATTGTAGTTGAATTTTTCAAGTGTGAACTGTGAACTCTTGATAGTTCTTTTCACTTCTCTCACGAATTTTGGTAGTGGGTCTTTTTTGAGGAGGGTAATGTTATTGTTTTGGAAAAAGGTTTGGGTTTTGGAAACATATGTGTCCCTATCTAATAATACAAGACCTGAGTTTTTGTCTCCATACGTGCATACGATGTCGTTCTGGTTGAATTTCTCTTTGAGGATGGAAAGATCCCTCTTTGTTTGTCCTGTGGTTCCGCGATTCCGTTGATTATCTCCTTCCTTTTCTAAAATAGATGTCACTTGTTCCTTTATTGTTGGAAAGGATGCGTGTCTATATAATTGGGATTCGATATCGATGGCTGTATTGATGCAGAAGTTCTTGTTGTTGGGGTATATATGTTTGTGACCCAAGTTCAAGAGCCGTTTTTCTGCGTCTGTCAGGATCATGGAGGATAAATTCGTAAATCGTGGGGCGAATATATGCTTGCTCTCGTTGTGGAATTCGACGGTAGTGCATGGTTGATCCAAAATGATCCTCTTTATCTTAAGTGTGGCTGTTGTCTTGTTCATCTCAACGTTGGTGTCTCTATCCAAATTCGCGCGTCTCTGTTTGATGAGGGACTGCATTTTACGGTTCCTCTTATTATTATCTTCAAGCAGTTTATAATAAATTTCATTATCAAACTTTTCCAAGATGCATTCGTACTCTATATAATGTAGAATTGATGTTAGTTGCCGATGAAGGTATTTGAGTTTAGCACCGTGTTTAGCCTCGTCAGCATAATGTTCTCGTAACCTCTTCCTTATTAAACGTCTCTCTAATTCTTCCTTCCTGTATTTAAAGCACTTTGGTAAACTAACCTTGAAGGATTTAGGAGTAACTTTGTGGTCCAGCGCCTGGTGTAGGAAGTTAATGTGATTTCTCGTAATGACGCGCTTTTCCATAAACTTGCGCTGCTGTTGGAGGAGTACAGATAGCTCTGCCTGTTGTAAATTAGCGAGGAATAGCTCCATGTTCATCGGTAGTAATGGTAAAGATTAAAACAATACAAATTGTAGTATCGATGATCGAATTTATTTCGCAATATTGCTATGCAATAACCAGTTTTCGGGTCACCCCGTCATCAGTTGCAGCAAACTACAAATTTAAAAGAAAACGCATAAGCACAAGAAACGAAAAAAGCCGTTTTACATACCGTCAGTAGTCGAAGTAACAGTTAAAATTACACATAACATTTATTTAAAACTTATTGATATCGTATAATGGCGGACTGGACCGGTGTGAAAATATATAAACAAGAACAGCGCTGTCGGAAGCGGCGAAAGGAGTCACGAGTTATGGAGGGGCGGGACGAACAGCATCGGGCGGGACTTTCAAAAATGGTAAATACATTCTGTTGGTGCTGAAATCAGTATTGTCGTTAAGAAGTCTATCCGGGTTGGTCATAATTTGTCTATTTATTTCCATCTCTTCAAGAAGGGTCATCTTAAAAGATTTAGTCAGACCATGCAGTAGTGTCAAGTTGTTTTTTGTTATCGTATGGTTAGTATCCGAGAGATGTCGTCCCAAAACTGAGTTGTTATTCTTATTAGTTTTATGTTCGTTGAATCTCACTTCTAATTTTCTACCAGTTTGGCCTATGTAACATTTGTCGCAGTCACTGCAATTAATTTTGTAAACACCACTCTTCTGAGTCTTGTTCAATGTTTGTTTACAGTTGAGAAGTAGATTGCTCATTTTTGAATGTGTCTTAATAGCAACTGAGATGTTGTGGTCCTCCAAGACACGGGAGATAGGGACGGAAAGGGAACTGTGATATGTCAAGGCTATATACTTGGTGCGTTGTTTAAAATGAGGATAGAGTAAGTTGGTAATGTTATTCTTGTGGATCTTGTTGTAAACCATTTGGATGTCTGAAATTGTATAGCCGTTGTCAAAACCGATCTGCATTATTGTATGTATTTCAGTCTTAAAATGAATCTCGCTTAGGGGTACCCGGAGTGCTCTGTCAAACAAATAACGAAAGGCCGCCTCTTTGTAGTTGTTTGAAGTGTAACTAGCCTTAGATATAATGACGTCTGTAGTGGTGGGTTTGCGATAAATGTTGAAAGTTATCTTCTCTTCCTCTCTTTTCAAGCTAAGATCTAAAAAGTTAAGGCATTTGTCCGTTTCTCTCTCAAGCGTAAATTTTAAGTTATTTATGTTATTAAAAATATTATGCAGAGCAACCAAATTAGCATTATTACCTTCGAAAACGATAAATATGTCGTCGACATATCTGCTATAATGTTTTATATATTTAGTGAATTGTCGATATCTGTTGGAGAAAATCTCATGTTCTAGGTGATCGACATAGAATTCGGCCATTAGCCCAGAGAGTGAGGAGCCCATCGCTAGACCGTCGTTCATCTGGTAGTATTGATTATTGAACATAAAAAAGTTTTGACTTGTTACCATTTCTAGGAGCTCTACCACACAATCTATGTCCAAGATATCAAGATATTCGTGTTCTGTCATTTTTTGTCTAAGGAAGTCTTTAATAATGGCTATAGTTTCTTTAACGGGCACATTAGTGTACAGATTTACGATGTCTAGGGATATAAGTTGTGAATCTGTTGCAAGTTCAAGATCTTTTATGCTTGAGATGAGTTGTGTGGAATTAGCAATGGAAAAGGTAGATTTAAACTTGAAAACATTGCGCAAAATAAATTGGAGCATCTTGGCTAAACAGTCAGTGGGTGTATTAATGTTTGACACAATAGGTCGTATGCTCTTGTCTGCTTTGTGAAGCTTTATTAAGCTATATAAAATAGGGCAAATGCTGTTCATGTTAACAAGATAGTTACAATTGTAGTTGAATTTTTCAAGTGTGAACTGTGAACTCTTGATAGTTCTTTTCACTTCTCTCACGAATTTTGGTAGTGGGTCTTTTTTGAGGAGGGTAATGTTATTGTTTTGGAAAAAGGTTTGGGTTTTGGAAACATATGTGTCCCTATCTAATAATACAAGACCTGAGTTTTTGTCTCCATACGTGCATACGATGTCGTTCTGGTTGAATTTCTCTTTGAGGATGGAAAGATCCCTCTTTGTTTGTCCTGTGGTTCCGCGATTCCGTTGATTATCTCCTTCCTTTTCTAAAATAGATGTCACTTGTTCCTTTATTGTTGGAAAGGATGCGTGTCTATATAATTGGGATTCGATATCGATGGCTGTATTGATGCAGAAGTTCTTGTTGTTGGGGTATATATGTTTGTGACCCAAGTTCAAGAGCCGTTTTTCTGCGTCTGTCAGGATCATGGAGGATAAATTCGTAAATCGTGGGGCGAATATATGCTTGCTCTCGTTGTGGAATTCGACGGTAGTGCATGGTTGATCCAAAATGATCCTCTTTATCTTAAGTGTGGCTGTTGTCTTGTTCATCTCAACGTTGGTGTCTCTATCCAAATTCGCGCGTCTCTGTTTGATGAGGGACTGCATTTTACGGTTCCTCTTATTATTATCTTCAAGCAGTTTATAATAAATTTCATTATCAAACTTTTCCAAGATGCATTCGTACTCTATATAATGTAGAATTGATGTTAGTTGCCGATGAAGGTATTTGAGTTTAGCACCGTGTTTAGCCTCGTCAGCATAATGTTCTCGTAACCTCTTCCTTATTAAACGTCTCTCTAATTCTTCCTTCCTGTATTTAAAGCACTTTGGTAAACTAACCTTGAAGGATTTAGGAGTAACTTTGTGGTCCAGCGCCTGGTGTAGGAAGTTAATGTGATTTCTCGTAATGACGCGCTTTTCCATAAACTTGCGCTGCTGTTGGAGGAGTACAGATAGCTCTGCCTGTTGTAAATTAGCGAGGAATAGCTCCATGTTCATCGGTAGTAATGGTAAAGATTAAAACAATACAAATTGTAGTATCGATGATCGAATTTATTTCGCAATATTGCTATGCAATAACCAGTTTTCGGGTCACCCCGTCATCAGTTGCAGCAAACTACAAATTTAAAAGAAAACGCATAAGCACAAGAAACGAAAAAAGCCGTTTTACATACCGTCAGTAGTCGAAGTAACAGTTAAAATTACACATAACATTTATTTAAAACTTATTGATATCGTATAATGGCGGACTGGACCGGTGTGAAAATATATAAACAAGAACAGCGCTGTCGGAAGCGGCGAAAGGAGTCACGAGTTATGGAGGGGCGGGACGAACAGCATCGGGCGGGACTTTCAAAAATGGTAAATACATTCTGTTGGTGCTGAAATCAGTATTGTCGTTAAGAAGTCTATCCGGGTTGGTCATAATTTGTCTATTTATTTCCATCTCTTCAAGAAGGGTCATCTTAAAAGATTTAGTCAGACCATGCAGTAGTGTCAAGTTGTTTTTTGTTATCGTATGGTTAGTATCCGAGAGATGTCGTCCCAAAACTGAGTTGTTATTCTTATTAGTTTTATGTTCGTTGAATCTCACTTCTAATTTTCTACCAGTTTGGCCTATGTAACATTTGTCGCAGTCACTGCAATTAATTTTGTAAACACCACTCTTCTGAGTCTTGTTCAATGTTTGTTTACAGTTGAGAAGTAGATTGCTCATTTTTGAATGTGTCTTAATAGCAACTGAGATGTTGTGGTCCTCCAAGACACGGGAGATAGGGACGGAAAGGGAACTGTGATATGTCAAGGCTATATACTTGGTGCGTTGTTTAAAATGAGGATAGAGTAAGTTGGTAATGTTATTCTTGTGGATCTTGTTGTAAACCATTTGGATGTCTGAAATTGTATAGCCGTTGTCAAAACCGATCTGCATTATTGTATGTATTTCAGTCTTAAAATGAATCTCGCTTAGGGGTACCCGGAGTGCTCTGTCAAACAAATAACGAAAGGCCGCCTCTTTGTAGTTGTTTGAAGTGTAACTAGCCTTAGATATAATGACGTCTGTAGTGGTGGGTTTGCGATAAATGTTGAAAGTTATCTTCTCTTCCTCTCTTTTCAAGCTAAGATCTAAAAAGTTAAGGCATTTGTCCGTTTCTCTCTCAAGCGTAAATTTTAAGTTATTTATGTTATTAAAAATATTATGCAGAGCAACCAAATTAGCATTATTACCTTCGAAAACGATAAATATGTCGTCGACATATCTGCTATAATGTTTTATATATTTAGTGAATTGTCGATATCTGTTGGAGAAAATCTCATGTTCTAGGTGATCGACATAGAATTCGGCCATTAGCCCAGAGAGTGAGGAGCCCATCGCTAGACCGTCGTTCATCTGGTAGTATTGATTATTGAACATAAAAAAGTTTTGACTTGTTACCATTTCTAGGAGCTCTACCACACAATCTATGTCCAAGATATCAAGATATTCGTGTTCTGTCATTTTTTGTCTAAGGAAGTCTTTAATAATGGCTATAGTTTCTTTAACGGGCACATTAGTGTACAGATTTACGATGTCTAGGGATATAAGTTGTGAATCTGTTGCAAGTTCAAGATCTTTTATGCTTGAGATGAGTTGTGTGGAATTAGCAATGGAAAAGGTAGATTTAAACTTGAAAACATTGCGCAAAATAAATTGGAGCATCTTGGCTAAACAGTCAGTGGGTGTATTAATGTTTGACACAATAGGTCGTATGCTCTTGTCTGCTTTGTGAAGCTTTATTAAGCTATATAAAATAGGGCAAATGCTGTTCATGTTAACAAGATAGTTACAATTGTAGTTGAATTTTTCAAGTGTGAACTGTGAACTCTTGATAGTTCTTTTCACTTCTCTCACGAATTTTGGTAGTGGGTCTTTTTTGAGGAGGGTAATGTTATTGTTTTGGAAAAAGGTTTGGGTTTTGGAAACATATGTGTCCCTATCTAATAATACAAGACCTGAGTTTTTGTCTCCATACGTGCATACGATGTCGTTCTGGTTGAATTTCTCTTTGAGGATGGAAAGATCCCTCTTTGTTTGTCCTGTGGTTCCGCGATTCCGTTGATTATCTCCTTCCTTTTCTAAAATAGATGTCACTTGTTCCTTTATTGTTGGAAAGGATGCGTGTCTATATAATTGGGATTCGATATCGATGGCTGTATTGATGCAGAAGTTCTTGTTGTTGGGGTATATATGTTTGTGACCCAAGTTCAAGAGCCGTTTTTCTGCGTCTGTCAGGATCATGGAGGATAAATTCGTAAATCGTGGGGCGAATATATGCTTGCTCTCGTTGTGGAATTCGACGGTAGTGCATGGTTGATCCAAAATGATCCTCTTTATCTTAAGTGTGGCTGTTGTCTTGTTCATCTCAACGTTGGTGTCTCTATCCAAATTCGCGCGTCTCTGTTTGATGAGGGACTGCATTTTACGGTTCCTCTTATTATTATCTTCAAGCAGTTTATAATAAATTTCATTATCAAACTTTTCCAAGATGCATTCGTACTCTATATAATGTAGAATTGATGTTAGTTGCCGATGAAGGTATTTGAGTTTAGCACCGTGTTTAGCCTCGTCAGCATAATGTTCTCGTAACCTCTTCCTTATTAAACGTCTCTCTAATTCTTCCTTCCTGTATTTAAAGCACTTTGGTAAACTAACCTTGAAGGATTTAGGAGTAACTTTGTGGTCCAGCGCCTGGTGTAGGAAGTTAATGTGATTTCTCGTAATGACGCGCTTTTCCATAAACTTGCGCTGCTGTTGGAGGAGTACAGATAGCTCTGCCTGTTGTAAATTAGCGAGGAATAGCTCCATGTTCATCGGTAGTAATGGTAAAGATTAAAACAATACAAATTGTAGTATCGATGATCGAATTTATTTCGCAATATTGCTATGCAATAACCAGTTTTCGGGTCACCCCGTCATCAGTTGCAGCAAACTACAAATTTAAAAGAAAACGCATAAGCACAAGAAACGAAAAAAGCCGTTTTACATACCGTCAGTAGTCGAAGTAACAGTTAAAATTACACATAACATTTATTTAAAACTTATTGATATCGTATAATGGCGGACTGGACCGGTGTGAAAATATATAAACAAGAACAGCGCTGTCGGAAGCGGCGAAAGGAGTCACGAGTTATGGAGGGGCGGGACGAACAGCATCGGGCGGGACTTTCAAAAATGGTAAATACATTCTGTTGGTGCTGAAATCAGTATTGTCGTTAAGAAGTCTATCCGGGTTGGTCATAATTTGTCTATTTATTTCCATCTCTTCAAGAAGGGTCATCTTAAAAGATTTAGTCAGACCATGCAGTAGTGTCAAGTTGTTTTTTGTTATCGTATGGTTAGTATCCGAGAGATGTCGTCCCAAAACTGAGTTGTTATTCTTATTAGTTTTATGTTCGTTGAATCTCACTTCTAATTTTCTACCAGTTTGGCCTATGTAACATTTGTCGCAGTCACTGCAATTAATTTTGTAAACACCACTCTTCTGAGTCTTGTTCAATGTTTGTTTACAGTTGAGAAGTAGATTGCTCATTTTTGAATGTGTCTTAATAGCAACTGAGATGTTGTGGTCCTCCAAGACACGGGAGATAGGGACGGAAAGGGAACTGTGATATGTCAAGGCTATATACTTGGTGCGTTGTTTAAAATGAGGATAGAGTAAGTTGGTAATGTTATTCTTGTGGATCTTGTTGTAAACCATTTGGATGTCTGAAATTGTATAGCCGTTGTCAAAACCGATCTGCATTATTGTATGTATTTCAGTCTTAAAATGAATCTCGCTTAGGGGTACCCGGAGTGCTCTGTCAAACAAATAACGAAAGGCCGCCTCTTTGTAGTTGTTTGAAGTGTAACTAGCCTTAGATATAATGACGTCTGTAGTGGTGGGTTTGCGATAAATGTTGAAAGTTATCTTCTCTTCCTCTCTTTTCAAGCTAAGATCTAAAAAGTTAAGGCATTTGTCCGTTTCTCTCTCAAGCGTAAATTTTAAGTTATTTATGTTATTAAAAATATTATGCAGAGCAACCAAATTAGCATTATTACCTTCGAAAACGATAAATATGTCGTCGACATATCTGCTATAATGTTTTATATATTTAGTGAATTGTCGATATCTGTTGGAGAAAATCTCATGTTCTAGGTGATCGACATAGAATTCGGCCATTAGCCCAGAGAGTGAGGAGCCCATCGCTAGACCGTCGTTCATCTGGTAGTATTGATTATTGAACATAAAAAAGTTTTGACTTGTTACCATTTCTAGGAGCTCTACCACACAATCTATGTCCAAGATATCAAGATATTCGTGTTCTGTCATTTTTTGTCTAAGGAAGTCTTTAATAATGGCTATAGTTTCTTTAACGGGCACATTAGTGTACAGATTTACGATGTCTAGGGATATAAGTTGTGAATCTGTTGCAAGTTCAAGATCTTTTATGCTTGAGATGAGTTGTGTGGAATTAGCAATGGAAAAGGTAGATTTAAACTTGAAAACATTGCGCAAAATAAATTGGAGCATCTTGGCTAAACAGTCAGTGGGTGTATTAATGTTTGACACAATAGGTCGTATGCTCTTGTCTGCTTTGTGAAGCTTTATTAAGCTATATAAAATAGGGCAAATGCTGTTCATGTTAACAAGATAGTTACAATTGTAGTTGAATTTTTCAAGTGTGAACTGTGAACTCTTGATAGTTCTTTTCACTTCTCTCACGAATTTTGGTAGTGGGTCTTTTTTGAGGAGGGTAATGTTATTGTTTTGGAAAAAGGTTTGGGTTTTGGAAACATATGTGTCCCTATCTAATAATACAAGACCTGAGTTTTTGTCTCCATACGTGCATACGATGTCGTTCTGGTTGAATTTCTCTTTGAGGATGGAAAGATCCCTCTTTGTTTGTCCTGTGGTTCCGCGATTCCGTTGATTATCTCCTTCCTTTTCTAAAATAGATGTCACTTGTTCCTTTATTGTTGGAAAGGATGCGTGTCTATATAATTGGGATTCGATATCGATGGCTGTATTGATGCAGAAGTTCTTGTTGTTGGGGTATATATGTTTGTGACCCAAGTTCAAGAGCCGTTTTTCTGCGTCTGTCAGGATCATGGAGGATAAATTCGTAAATCGTGGGGCGAATATATGCTTGCTCTCGTTGTGGAATTCGACGGTAGTGCATGGTTGATCCAAAATGATCCTCTTTATCTTAAGTGTGGCTGTTGTCTTGTTCATCTCAACGTTGGTGTCTCTATCCAAATTCGCGCGTCTCTGTTTGATGAGGGACTGCATTTTACGGTTCCTCTTATTATTATCTTCAAGCAGTTTATAATAAATTTCATTATCAAACTTTTCCAAGATGCATTCGTACTCTATATAATGTAGAATTGATGTTAGTTGCCGATGAAGGTATTTGAGTTTAGCACCGTGTTTAGCCTCGTCAGCATAATGTTCTCGTAACCTCTTCCTTATTAAACGTCTCTCTAATTCTTCCTTCCTGTATTTAAAGCACTTTGGTAAACTAACCTTGAAGGATTTAGGAGTAACTTTGTGGTCCAGCGCCTGGTGTAGGAAGTTAATGTGATTTCTCGTAATGACGCGCTTTTCCATAAACTTGCGCTGCTGTTGGAGGAGTACAGATAGCTCTGCCTGTTGTAAATTAGCGAGGAATAGCTCCATGTTCATCGGTAGTAATGGTAAAGATTAAAACAATACAAATTGTAGTATCGATGATCGAATTTATTTCGCAATATTGCTATGCAATAACCAGTTTTCGGGTCACCCCGTCATCAGTTGCAGCAAACTACAAATTTAAAAGAAAACGCATAAGCACAAGAAACGAAAAAAGCCGTTTTACATACCGTCAGTAGTCGAAGTAACAGTTAAAATTACACATAACATTTATTTAAAACTTATTGATATCGTATAATGGCGGACTGGACCGGTGTGAAAATATATAAACAAGAACAGCGCTGTCGGAAGCGGCGAAAGGAGTCACGAGTTATGGAGGGGCGGGACGAACAGCATCGGGCGGGACTTTCAAAAATGGTAAATACATTCTGTTGGTGCTGAAATCAGTATTGTCGTTAAGAAGTCTATCCGGGTTGGTCATAATTTGTCTATTTATTTCCATCTCTTCAAGAAGGGTCATCTTAAAAGATTTAGTCAGACCATGCAGTAGTGTCAAGTTGTTTTTTGTTATCGTATGGTTAGTATCCGAGAGATGTCGTCCCAAAACTGAGTTGTTATTCTTATTAGTTTTATGTTCGTTGAATCTCACTTCTAATTTTCTACCAGTTTGGCCTATGTAACATTTGTCGCAGTCACTGCAATTAATTTTGTAAACACCACTCTTCTGAGTCTTGTTCAATGTTTGTTTACAGTTGAGAAGTAGATTGCTCATTTTTGAATGTGTCTTAATAGCAACTGAGATGTTGTGGTCCTCCAAGACACGGGAGATAGGGACGGAAAGGGAACTGTGATATGTCAAGGCTATATACTTGGTGCGTTGTTTAAAATGAGGATAGAGTAAGTTGGTAATGTTATTCTTGTGGATCTTGTTGTAAACCATTTGGATGTCTGAAATTGTATAGCCGTTGTCAAAACCGATCTGCATTATTGTATGTATTTCAGTCTTAAAATGAATCTCGCTTAGGGGTACCCGGAGTGCTCTGTCAAACAAATAACGAAAGGCCGCCTCTTTGTAGTTGTTTGAAGTGTAACTAGCCTTAGATATAATGACGTCTGTAGTGGTGGGTTTGCGATAAATGTTGAAAGTTATCTTCTCTTCCTCTCTTTTCAAGCTAAGATCTAAAAAGTTAAGGCATTTGTCCGTTTCTCTCTCAAGCGTAAATTTTAAGTTATTTATGTTATTAAAAATATTATGCAGAGCAACCAAATTAGCATTATTACCTTCGAAAACGATAAATATGTCGTCGACATATCTGCTATAATGTTTTATATATTTAGTGAATTGTCGATATCTGTTGGAGAAAATCTCATGTTCTATGTCGATCACCTAGAACATGAGATTTTCTCCAACAGATATCGACAATTCACTAAATATATAAAACATTATAGCAGATATGTCGACGACATATTTATCGTTTTCGAAGGTAATAATGCTAATTTGGTTGCTCTGCATAATATTTTTAATAACATAAATAACTTAAAATTTACGCTTGAGAGAGAAACGGACAAATGCCTTAACTTTTTAGATCTTAGCTTGAAAAGAGAGGAAGAGAAGATAACTTTCAACATTTATCGCAAACCCACCACTACAGACGTCATTATATCTAAGGCTAGTTACACTTCAAACAACTACAAAGAGGCGGCCTTTCGTTATTTGTTTGACAGAGCACTCCGGGTACCCCTAAGCGAGATTCATTTTAAGACTGAAATACATACAATAATGCAGATCGGTTTTGACAACGGCTATACAATTTCAGACATCCAAATGGTTTACAACAAGATCCACAAGAATAACATTACCAACTTACTCTATCCTCATTTTAAACAACGCACCAAGTATATAGCCTTGACATATCACAGTTCCCTTTCCGTCCCTATCTCCCGTGTCTTGGAGGACCACAACATCTCAGTTGCTATTAAGACACATTCAAAAATGAGCAATCTACTTCTCAACTGTAAACAAACATTGAACAAGACTCAGAAGAGTGGTGTTTACAAAATTAATTGCAGTGACTGCGACAAATGTTACATAGGCCAAACTGGTAGAAAATTAGAAGTGAGATTCAACGAACATAAAACTAATAAGAATAACAACTCAGTTTTGGGACGACATCTCTCGGATACTAACCATACGATAACAAAAAACAACTTGACACTACTGCATGGTCTGACTAAATCTTTTAAGATGACCCTTCTTGAAGAGATGGAAATAAATAGACAAATTATGACCAACCCGGATAGACTTCTTAACGACAATACTGATTTCAGCACCAACAGAATGTATTTACCATTTTTGAAAGTCCCGCCCGATGCTGTTCGTCCCGCCCCTCCATAACTCGTGACTCCTTTCGCCGCTTCCGACAGCGCTGTTCTTGTTTATATATTTTCACACCGGTCCAGTCCGCCATTATACGATATCAATAAGTTTTAAATAAATGTTATGTGTAATTTTAACTGTTACTTCGACTACTGACGGTATGTAAAACGGCTTTTTTCGTTTCTTGTGCTTATGCGTTTTCTTTTAAATTTGTAGTTTGCTGCAACTGATGACGGGGTGACCCGAAAACTGGTTATTGCATAGCAATATTGCGAAATAAATTCGATCATCGATACTACAATTTGTATTGTTTTAATCTTTACCATTACTACCGATGAACATGGAGCTATTCCTCGCTAATGTAATATTGTACTTATCACATTATTCTACTCATATTCTACATACATTTCAGATTTTTTAAATAATAAATCTATTAATTTACAATCATTGTTTTATTGATTTATTCTACCTCGACTACTTCCTTGCCTTCAGGCTTCTTTACATAAAATTTCAGGTAAGACAATTGTTCTGTGATACTGCAAACAAATGTAAAATCCCAGAATGGATCGTCTAAAAAATCGATGCAGAAAAAGTTCGTTTTTGGACCATACAACAAAGTCAATATTGGCGATGTGTAATTTGAATTTGATAACAGTAAGCATGCCTAGTTGGTTCAAATCCTCACTGAATTGAATATTTTCCATAATAAACCTGCAAAAACACGCGTAACCTCACTTTCTGAAGTCACTTTTTAACATCGTATTGTATAATACTCACCGTGAAATATTCCAAAATTAGCTTCAAAACATATTCAATAAGGTCCACACACCCAGAAAAAAATCCAAGGTGAATCACTATCGTATCAATTGGTTTATTTTAAGCTGATTTAGAAAGCCAGAAATACATGATCTCTTATGGCGCTTTTGCTTTGTTTTCCACCCAATCTAATTAAAGAGAGATGCAAGATGTCACGCCGTCTCTGTTTCTGTCAAACGTGGAAATGATGGATTGAAATAAAGCAAGATCAGAGAGAAAAGTAACAAATATTATTATTTAAAATTTAAAGCAAAAAAGCAAAAAAAAATCTGTCACTGGCATATCACTAAACTGCATAGCAGTTTGTGCGTGGTTTTCAAGTAACCAAATTTAATGGGAATAAATGAAAGAAACTAAAACAGATTCGTGCCTCTCCAATACAGAAACGGTCCCAAACAATTCATTCCAAATTTTATTTTTAATATTTATAAAAAGCAAAAATGCCATCACCACTTAAAATGCAGTTGATTGAAATTTTTAACATTTAAGTTTTTAAAAATATAAATTTTATGTTAGTAATTTTTGCCAGCTATGATTAAAATTATGACAAGTGACTTATTTGTCAAATATAAAAAAAAATTAAAAAAAGCATGTTTGGCATACTTTTATTAGAAAAATAGTAAAAAACCGGTTTTAACCGTTATTTCATTTCGGTTCACGAAAACGAAAACGATATTTTTTGGGTGTGATCGGAAACGAACAAAATACTTTTCGTTTTTAGTCCCTGGAAGCTACTTTTATATCTATGCAGTTCAAACCTGCACTTTCAACAATGCAGTTTTGAAAAATGGCATGCAATTTTATGACCATTTGCACACCATTTACATCTGTGCAACTTTAATAAATCGCATGGCTTGAACATCAGTGATTTTTATTTTTTGACTACAATAGTTGCAATAGTTTAAACAATAGTTTAAACTATTTTAAAATATTGAAGTAATAAAACCTCAAGGTCAGAGGTAAGCTTGGTTGAATAGTTCAATGTGGGTCTATTGCAAGACATTTAACATGAACTCAGTAAAATAATTAATAATTCTTACTTTTTTCGACTGCTTTGTATGGAGACTTGCTTTTGCAACAGATGAAGGAAGTGCTACTTTGAAAACCACAAACTTTTGGCATTATTCTTCTATTGACAAAAGCATGTGGACAATTTTGTACTTTAGTACAGATGCCCTGTTGACCTTCTGTTGTTGAACATTTTCCTCCTGGTGAAAATGGTGGATCATCTTTATATAAAATAGAATCTAACAAGAAGAAAAAATACTTTGGCGAAACTTGCTAAAAATTGTCATTTATATAGAAATTTATGGTGCAAAAGTTCACTTAATATACAGCGTGTCTCACGGGACGTTGGATTGATTGTATGGGTACTTTTGTTATTATTAGAGATAGAAAGTCGGTTAAATGGACAAAGTAGTGCATATTTATGTGCTCTTTCATAATCGGTTCAGAAAACAGTTGAATTCCAAACGGTTCCCAAGCTATTTTGAAAAAACAAAAAATGTCATTTTTTAATTATGGTCATAACTTCTTTTTTTGTGATCCAATCAAAAACGTGTTTTGACATTATAAAGCCACTTTTTTGTCTACAATTTGATTATGTCAGTTTAAAATTTTTTTCGCCAATGAATTCGTCAGAAACAAACGAAACTTTTGTTTTTCTCATGGACGCCATATTGGTTTTATACATGTTTGGATTAATCATTTCTTTCTGAGTAATTTGGTATGCCACATGCCATGTTTTTAATACAAGAAGATAATAGAATTGACTGAACATAGTACACTTCGAGAATTGCTGAAAGTCTCATGGTGCCATGGAACATTTTGTGAAACAATGTGATACCTACCCATCTGTACCCATCTGTTGAACAAAATTGGTGAAACCGAGAATTTTATAAAAAAAATATTAATGTCCGATGAAACATATTCTCTAACTGCGGTATTTTTAACTGAAAGAAGACGCACTACTGGAGGTGCGGTTTGGTTTTAATGTATGGTGCGGTATAGTGGCCAACCGATTAATCGGACCAATTATTTATAACAAAAATGTAATTTAGGAGAGGTATCGGCAATATTGCTCTCTAAGGACGTGGAAGAAAGAATGGACGATATACCGTTGGCCTTACGCTAAGGTATGTGGTTCCAACAAGACGGAGCACCTGCACATAATGCCCGAATTGTGAGGAACTATTTAGATATAAGAGATAAACGGAGAGTAATTGCTACCTATTCAGAAATATTGGGACCACCAAGATTGCCGGATCTTGTCCCTTGTGATTTTTAATTATGGAGTGACTTAACAAATAAGGTGTATGGTGTTTATAATTTTGGAAACGTTGGGGAGTTACGTGACACCGTCATCGCCGCTTTCAATTCGATTGACAGAAGAACCCTCGGTAAGGTCACCGTATTACGGAATGCTGTAAAAAATGCCTCCACGAAAATGGCGAGATTTTTGAACACGTTATTTAGTTTGTTAAAATGTTTTTTTCTACTTTGCATTCACAATGCACACATTGTAACACTGTTTTCGGTGTTACAATTAACGCATTGTAATACCGAAAACAGTAACATTTTTGTCTGATTGGTACACAGTGATATCAAATGCCATATGTCAAACGTACAATACATAACCCAACATAACCACACACTGCATCTTCTTAATCGCTTGCAATCACAAACTGCGAAATATCAATATTCTATACATATTTAAACATGGGTGTAGCCTGCTATAGTATGGCCAAAGGATTGGGGCTTTCTTAGTTTTGCTGTGTTCATCAAAATACGCCAGCATGACGTTTACGGTGATGTTTTACGACTCTAGTAAGTGATCGTTATCATTCTTTTCAACTAAACATCAAATCCCCTTTTCAGATATAATTCAAGGACCACATTTTACTTTAATAAGGTATTATGCGAAGATCAAACCTACATCGTAGATACGAACGATTTTAATTACTGCTGCGAGATTGTATATGCGCAATAAATGGTTTATCAGCATACACGTACGAACCTATAGTACATTTAAAGTGTAGAGGATTTCTTAGTTTATGTAACATATAAGTTTTCGGTAATATTTTGGACGCTTGGATGCTCGGTTCAATTCATATTCGTTTTTGTCCGTCGCTTTCGACTTTGTCTTAGTTCTGGTTGTGTGCAACGTATTTGTATTACCTCCATCACATGTAATTTGACTAAGTATAATTTATTCTAATAAACTACTTTGCCGAAATTAGAATTGGGTTTCAATTATAAGTGCTTGTAAATATATAAGCCGCAACGGCTACGTAGCGGAATTAGGTAGACACCGCTATTAAACGTTAAGCGTTATAACAATTCTTTAGTAACTTCTTGTTCTTCGAAGTAACTAATCAGTCACCGCCAAACACTTCTATTCTGATTATTATACTTATGAAACCACTATTTTAAAATTGTTAAAAGTTTCATGTATTTATCACAGTAGGGTTAAAAGTGTTGCCCCAAGCTCCATTATGATCATCGTTGCGACCTCGCTGAATGTTTATTCAAACTTGTAGGCTAAAGTAGAGTAAAATTATTCACAATTAGATTTTGTCATGATTTTATCTCATCGATATCAACCTTAACGAAGTTGACAGTTACTACAGTGCTACCACGTGGTACCCGCAAAATACCCTAGATTCTAATTTAGCGCGATATAGTAACCACAATTTCTAAACTTATATAAAATTAATGACGCAAAGTAGAAAAAATAGTATATTACACTCGTTTTATAAGACGTATTGGCGCACTCGTTCCAAAACAACTCGTGCGCCAATTTGACGTCTTATAAAACTTGTATAATAATATACTATTTTATGTTGTGTAGTTAGTACAAATAAATACATTCCAAAATTTTATTGACTATGGGCACATAAATACTGTATCACTCAAACGTGCTTTTCATGGCACCATGCGATTTTCAGATATTAAAAAAAACTAAAATTTTGTCGGCTTATTGTGTTCTACATATGGCATGTGGCATACCAAATTACTCAGAAAAAAATTCTAAATCCAAACATGTATAAAACCAATATGGCGTCCATAAGGAAAACAAAAGTTTCGTTTGTTTCTGACGAATTCGTGGGCGAAAATAATTTTAAACTGACATAATCAAATTGTAGACAAAGAAGTGCCTTTATAGGGTTAAAACGCTTTTTTGATGGGATCACAAATAAAGAAGTTATGAACATTATTAGAAAAATAAATTTTTGGGTTTTTTCAAAAAAGCTTGGAAACCATTTGGAATTCAACTGTTTTCTGAACGGATTATGAAAGAGCAAACATAACAAAAGTACCCATACAATCCAACGTCCCGTGAGACACAGTGTATAATCTAAAAACGAACAGAGAATATTTTCTTAAAACTCTACTGAAACTATCACTATGTTTAGGTACATACCTGGTTCACTAAGAGTTGATTTAACTAAACCAAGGATGGAAAGTAAACCTAAGATGTAAAATCGCGACATTTTCCTACGATGTACCACGCTTGAATGAACTGAGAATTGATATATCTTCAAAAGATAACTATTTGCAATTAGTATGACTCATATAACAGGGGAATAACTTTATATTTTGCTAACGGGGATTTTGAATATGTATTATACTAATTTACATGATTAATATTAATGATTAATTTCTTCTTAAGAATTTCACGATGTTGGATTGCCTAGAACCCCACACACAGAACAGTGATTATTTGGAACGAGAAAACATAATTTCTTGAATTTATTTACTAGATTCAAATGCATATTTACTTGGATGTAGAAAGTTTGGTATATACAAGAAATGCTCAATCTAAGTAAAATAATTTCTCAGATAAATACTGTCAACAAATAAATTCTTTCTTTATAACCAATATTGTATTGAAAGAAGTAATTGAATTATTCGTCCCAAAAATGTTAATTTCTCCAACGAAGTAATAATAAATCCATCCAAGTGCGTAGTTACTTGATCCAAGAAAATATAAGACATTTATTATAAGTAAGTATTGTTTACTGACTAGAAACCCACTAATTATTTAACTGAAGTGATTCTCACTTCTTTCAAGTAATCCCTTTCTCTGGAATAAATATGCGCACCGTGATTTTGTCAAGGTTCGCGCGCCCGCGCGTGGTGCTGGCGCCGTAAAGGAGCCTAACCTAGTGCGAAAACAACAACGAAGTACCCGTAGGGGATGTGCCTTGTGATTAGTGTACAATAATCGTTTCAACACGGAATAGTTTGATGTAACGCACGCAACAGTTTCGAACGAGTAAGTAAATATAACATACCTATCTTGTTAATTAGCAATAGAAAACGTATTTGTGCCAAATCTTTAAAATTCTTACATTAAGTAGCTAAAAATATTTACCGGGAATAAAAATATACACTTAATTGAAGACTATTTACTTACTTCACCAGAGTAACCACTTTCTTAAATCTAGTAATTATTCCAAGAAATAAAATTTCTTGGTTGAAGTCAATAATCTCTCGCGCATATACGAACCTACCAACTACTTCAGCCAAGTAATTCTCTCTTCGTTCGAGAGATCACTTTTCTGTGTGTAGAACCCCATGTCATACCTTCTTGTAGCTACGGAAAAATTGAAGAAAACAACATTGTACAAAATAGGTTTTTATTCTCGGTTCTTTTTGTCACTTTGTTTCTTATGTAGGTATAAAATAACAGCGTAATGAATCAATATACGTAGGAATAATTAGGCAAATTACGGCCAAACTATATTTTCAATCCATTCTGTGTATTTGAAACACTTCGTATAAATAGCTGGTATGTTTTGATTGCCACAGAGTTTACCAAATGATGTAACACCCAGTAGATAGTAGGAGCAATGCCGGTCTCTTGATCGAATTTGAATCGGCCCACCAGAATCGCCCTAAAACAAAAAAAAAACACAAAAACGAATAACCAACAAGTCGTACACTTCATCAATTTCACCTATACAGGGTGTCTCAACAGTGCGATCTCGGAAGATTGTGCCTCTGTTAATGAAGATACTTTAAAACTGATTTCACTCATATATACAGAACGCCGAGGCGCACATTTTAAAAGTATTAGCGTGTATACAACGTGTTCCATAAGGTAGTACCAACCCAAACTTATGTTTTTTTTAATGGAACAACCTATATTTCGACACAATTTTGAATTCCTCGCAAAACTTTACTATAATGAAAAATAACATTACCTACATTAAATTTTATACTTCTTGATTTATTGGTATTTTTATGGAAAAGCAATACCTATTTTTAATTTTATTGCGCAGGCTTCGATTATGATTAAGTAAAAATCGTTCTATTAGCGTGATTACCTACCATATCCACATTGTGTACAGAGTGATCATAATCTGCAACAAAATATAGCAAACAGTTTTTCCGAAGAAAGTTAATATTTTTAAATGGAACTCCATGTAACTAATAATTTTTTGAATTCTACGCATCGTTCTGCACAAAAAAATACTAGCACAAACCAGTTCTAAAATAAACAAATGCAGAGATAGCTAGTCTTCTTCATAAAAAAATCGATTTTTCTATCAATAAATGCTTCTACACCTACATTAACCATTAAACCAGCTAAATATTTACCTAAATTACTATTTTCTCGCAATTTTTCTTAGACTGCTGTTTTTCCATAAAAATACCAATAAATCAAATTAGAGTATCTTCATTAACAGAGGCATAATCTTCCGAGATCGCACTGTTGAGATACCCTGTAGAATGCATGGCTAACTAATTTTAACTCATTTCCACTTTCCGGCACACAACAAGTCATGGGCGTATCCAGGGGGGGCAAGGGGGAGCAGTTTCCCCCACTTTCGTATTTTCTTCCCTTATGAACGCTAGGGTGGGTATTTTTATTTAGAAAGCAGTGATCCCCCCCAAATCGTTTCCAAATCCTAAAAAAAATGGACACGTATTTTTTTTCTCATTTTTGATTTTTAATGGTGCCTATCGAGGCCTCAAATTTACATGGGAAAATGCATGGGAAAGACATGTTTTGGTATTTTTCGAATAATTGTTCGGGGTTTGGGAAAACTCAAGATTAAAGTTATAGGGGCTTGTAAAGGACTTTTCAAGGAAGAATTTGACCTATTATACATATGGATTTGACGCACCCAACGGTGCCATGAAAACCATCCTCAAATGAAAAAATTTACATTCTTCAGAAAATTGACCGTTCTAATGATTTCTCTCTTTTTTTTAAAATTCTTCTGAATTCTGTTTTCTGAGGTCGAAATGGCAGTTTATTTATCTTAAAGTGACATTCATAAAAAAATGTCTTCCTATTGTTTAAACAACCAATTATTATTCATTTTCAACTTTTTTCTAATTATGATGGAAAACTCAGCTTTTTTGTGAAATTAACGTCTACATTTCATGTTCGAGATATCTAGCCTATATTATCTAACTCTAACCCACATTTGCTTAAACAATTGTTTTTACAATTCACCTAAAATTATTTTTTTAGATCGGTCTGGCCAACTGTTATTCTCAAGTGACATCATTTATATTTGGGATGTATTTTGTTACTATGTACCTATATGTTTCCATTGTTTAAATAATAAAATATTATTTGTTTTCAATATTTCATCAAATTAGAGTACAGGGGACAGTTTCCAGACAGCAACAGATTAACATTATCTTGACATACAGTGGTAGGAAGGAATAAGAAATGAAGAAAGAAATGTGATTAATAGAGTTGGTGGACTTTAGAAAAATTAATATTTTTCAAGAAATGTAACTTCCCAATTTCCCGAAAAAAATTTTTAATCAATTAAATTTTTTCGAATAAATGATATTGAAAACGAATAATATTTTATTATTTAAACAATGGAAATCATCACAAAATATATATGATATCACTTGGGATATCTCGAACATGAAGTTCTTTTAACAAAAAAGTTCTCTTTTCTACCAGATTCACAAGTAAGCTGTAAATGAATAATAATTGATTGTTTAAACAATAGAAAGATTTCTTTTAATGATTAATGTCACTCTTAGATAATAAGGTGCCATTTCGAACTCAGAAAACGGAATTCAGACGAATTTTCGACAAAAACGAATTATTTAGACAAATAGAATTTGTTTAAACGAACAAATGGAAATTAACTGACAAATGCTTCCACTAGATTTATAGTAATGATTTCTATGAGAAAACAGAGACTAAAATGATTACAAGGTTAAATTTTCTGAAGAATGTACATTTTTTCATTAAGGGTAGTTTTCAGGCCACTGTGGGGGTGGGTTGGGGGCGTCAAATCGATATGTATAATAGGTCAAATTCTGGAAAGTCCTCTACAAGTCTTTAAGTAATCTTAAGTTTTCCGAAACCCCGAACAATTTTCGAAAAATACCAAAAAATGTCTTCTTATCATGCATTTTCCCCTGTAAATTTAAGGCCTCGACAGGCTAATAAATAATAAAAAATAAAAAAAGTCTATAAGAAAAAAATTAATGACCACTTTTTTTTGTATTTGGAAACGATTTGGGGGGATTGTTGCTTTCTATTATCACAAAAAGAAATTTAAATTCATTTTTGAGGCACCCTAATGAACACCCTGCCCCCAAACAGCAAGTTAAATTTAGAAACCTGCCCCCTTTCGATTTGAGCTGGATGATCTACATGCAACAAGCTCTATAATTTTGTTTATGCATCACACCGATCTCGCGTATTCTAACCTCAATAACAATTTAAGGGGTAATGCCACTCTAGATTTTTTGAAAAATCAAAAAGAAATTTTTTTGCTTACTTGAGATCTTAGAAATAAGGTATAATACGTTTCATATTGGAAAAAAATTTTAAATGCTTATTTGATGAACATACGGCCAAGCGTCTAGCCGAGCGTACATGCAAAAAGTTTAGCGTGAGAGGTTACAGCCTAGAGACCTATACGCTCTTATCTTATTTGGGGGAATTACATGCGTGGTGTGAAATATAACATAAAATATTGTAAAGCACAAAGATTTTGTGGAAATATCCTCGGTACGTTCGTTGAACTGACGCTAGCCGCACAATGTTACAGCTGTCTGATGTAACGTGTGTTGTTCTTGATTAGTTGGTAAAAAAGTAGCAGAAATAATTAGTGACATTCTTGGAGTATATCGTGATCGAAAGGAGTCAAAAGGAAGCAGCAGATTTTCAAATAGAACTAATATGACAAGCATTGAATCGTTTGGAACTAGAGTCGCCTCTGCCTGATAACGTATCCACAGTCCACACCGGTAAAAAAGTAATGTCGGTTGAAGATTATTACAACGTTGAAGTCGATGACGTTTAATTATCATCTTTTGAACTTTGTTGTTGTGTTTTCTGCTATTTCACAAGTTGTAGTGTGTAAAACGTGCAAATCAAATGTGAAATTGGCCGAAAGTGGCAACCGACACTTAGGATTTCAAACCGTGGTTTCTTGTGAGAATTTTGAACAAACTTTAATTCCGATTTGCCCATTTGTTCAAAAAGGATATGAAATGAATAGCTGAATTATCCTTCCCATGCGCATAATAATAGGTGTAGATGGAATTGAAAAGTTTTGCGCATTCAAGGACCTCCCTCGTCAGATTCTTCACTCATTTTACGGTAAAGTTGGTCGCACCATTTTTGTCGCAACAGAAGCAGTTTGCAAACAAAGCATACAGAAAGCAGCAGAAGATGAGAGGGCTAAAAATCAACTGAAAATAGTAAAAAAGAGGATAACGTAACTGTCTCGTAACGATGGAACATGAAAGAAACACACAACTTTTCTTCTCTGTATGATTGGTGGCGAAATGTCAGCTGGAGAAATGTTGTTCATTTTCTCATAAAATCTAAATACTGCAAAGATTGCAAATTTTGGAATAAGAAAAGGAAATAAGAAACGGAATGCTTAGATCACGTGCAAAAACTAATGGCACTCGTTCCCGCCATTTGACAAAAATCAGTTAGGGCTTCGAAGAAAAAGGGAAGTTAACCCAGAAGCCTATAAATAAGCTTTCAATTTATGATGGACTAGCCATTCGTCGTAATCATGATTCAATTGATAAAATGAAGAAAATTAAGCTGGGCGACACTGTATCATAAATTCTGACCGATGAAATGCCGCAGCACGAGAATTGTCCACCTGGTGATTTCATTTTCACTTTCAAGTGGCAAAGTAATTGTGGATACTGCAGCAAGTATAGCCATTTGCGTTGTCAATGATGCATTATCCAGCCTTATGAAGATTATGGAGGTATTATGTATGAGCATCGGGCCAAACTGCGATAATTTCTGCGCGAAGGCTGACGCACGGCGCATCATGTTTTCAGAGCCATCGCTGACTGATACTGCAAAACAGGCCCGTCTGTCGTCAAAATCAAACAGAAAGAAACAAAAGGAGGAAAATGTTAATTTGAAAAGATAATTATATGGTCCAGGCATCGCCGACTATACTAAAATATAACAATTCTATACATCAAAGTTACACAATACTTTAAACCGTGTTTTCTTAAAACCGCGTTTTTCAAACTGGCCGGAACGATAACTTCAACCGATCTCCGTTAATTCACTTCAAATTTTATATGCAGCTTCAGAACAATATTATCTAGAGAAGCACGTACGGATTTTACGATAAGTTCGAAACTTTTTTGTTATAAACATTTTTTAACCGAATTTTTTACCTAAAAATTTGTGTTCAAACGTGCGCCATTTTGTTTTAAGGCGAAATTTTCTAATTTCCGTACGTACTTCCCGAGATAATCTTATATAGAATCAATTCTTTTTTTGTTTTTATGGCTAAGTGAAAAAGTGCGTGCAAAATCTTTCCGGCCGTGCAACCCTGTCCGCCGGAAGAGGCTTCTTTTGATGTCCTCTAACGCTGGTATTTCTTATTTATTTTTGTTTTTTTTTTATTGTGAATATTCCTCAAAATATGAACAATAAGGGGCTTTAAAGAGATTTTGTAATTCATTTACTATATTGTAAAAAATATACCTACAAAATCGGCTATTTTTTCAGAGTGGCATTACCCCTTAAACTTTTAATTTTATACAAATCCATCTTACTTGACACGTGTCCTTCCTGTCAGTGAACGATCCCGCACATAACTGCAGAGTTTCGTTGACGCCTTGCGGTAGAGTTCTTTTGTCACTCTTATAGGACAAACCACATTGTTGTGTTGTGAAAATGTCCAAAGCTGCTTTCATCAGAAGATCACTTTTGTCTCCACCGTGTTCAGTGTGACCCCAGCCTGTCACAAGAGCTTTTTCAAAATTCATGGTTTCGCTTGGATAGAGACATATTGGCTTCACATAGACGCTTAGTTTTGCTGGTCTGGCCAGTTTTAGCAAAGCAATGTCGTTGTAATTTATTGGAGGCATATAGGCTGGATGTTCGAAAATGTCTTCTATCTCTATCTGTTGCACATATGTGTCATCAGATGTGTCTGTATAGTTCAATTCGCCTAAACGTACAGTTGTTGCTGACCCACTGAAATTAAAAATGTTTGGATTAGATATTTATTGATTTTATTGCTTATACAGATAGAAAATTTTGTTTAATTTAAGTATACCGGGTCCTGCAGCTCAGCTTAATTAGTAACTGAGCTACAGAAGATGGGAGTTCCATAGCTCAGTTACTAATTAAGCTAAGAGTTTGACATTTTGCAAGCTTACCCTGTACTTCAAGGTACATTTCAAGAAATTATTTTTGATTATACAGGCTGTCCCAAAAATGTGCAACGCCAACGTGATATATTTTTTTAAATTGCACATTTGGAAGCCTTTTATGGTTGCCTACATACCACCAAAATTTTATTGAAATCGGTTGAGTGACTGCAGCGCAAAAAAAAATAAAAACAAAAAAAATTGATTTTGCATCGTTGGCCTTAAAAATCAAGAAAAACCACAAATTGCACCTCGTTAATAAAATTTTGCGACGTCCTTATTAAGTTATATCTAGTAGTCTCGTTAACCAAGTGTCATTGATCCAAATTATACAGGATGACCAAAATCTAGTGTCAAACTTGTCAAACTTCAAAGCGTGTTATTGTTCTTATTTTAAATTGGAACCCATACATTTTTTTAGGTGAAACGATGCAGAATTAAAAAATAAACATTGTTTCTAAATGCAACCCCATCACAATTCCCAATATTTTAAAAGTTATTCGCCAAAAACTCATTTTTCAACGTTTCCAACGGCAATTGTAGGTAATAAATATCGTACGTGGCGTTGAAAAAGAATTTATTTCATAAAATATAACGCAGAGAAATATTTTAGATTTTAGTGTACTTAATAAAGTAGTTACCAATTGCCAAATTTACTTAAAAATTTACCTATAGCGGTAAGGGTGGAAATGTGGCGGCAACATGATGGAGCTCCAGCACATTACTCGTTACATGTCAGGCACCAGCTCAACGAAATCTTCCCAATCGGTGGATTGGAAGAGGAGGACCAGTTGCGTGGCCTCCTCGATCACCGGACTTAACGAAACTGGATTTCTTCCTGTGGGGCTACGTTAAGGACATCGTTTATGCTGAACCTCCAACAACACCAGAAAACATGCAAGAAAGATGCATTTCTAACTATTACGTACGCCCGACCTATTAAGAGCAGTGGCGAGGTCATTTCATACTTGTCTTCGTTTGTGCCTCGAAAAGCACGGAAGACATTTCGAACAACTACTTAATTAAGTATGTACACTCAAATCTAAAATACTTCTCTGTGTTACATTTTATGAAATAAATTGTTTTTCAATGCCACGTACGATATTTATTACCTAAAATTGCCGTTGTAAACGTTTAAAAATGAGTTTTTGGCGAATAACTTTTAAAATATTGGGAATTGTGATGGGGTTGTATTTAGAAACAATGTTTATTTTTAAATTCTGCAACGTTTCATCTAAAAAAATTTATGGGTGCCAATTTAAAATAAGAACAATAACACGCTTTGAAGTTTGACAAGTTTGACACTAGATTTTGGTCATCCTGTATAATTTCGATCAATGACGCTTGGTTAACGAGACTACTAGATCTAACTTAATAAGCACGTCGCAAAATTTTATTAACGAGGTGCAATTTGTGTTTTTTATTGATTTTTAAAGCCAACGATGCAAAATCAATTTTTTGTTTGTTTTTATTTTTTTGCGCTGCAGTCACTCAACCGATTTCAATAAAATTTTGGTGGTATGTAGGCAACCATAACAGGCTTCCAAATGTGTAAAAAAATATATAGCATGCTATTTAAAAAAATATATCACGTTGGCGTTGCACATTTTTGGGACATCCTGTATAATCAAAAATAATTTCTTGACATGTACCTTGAAGTACAGGGTAAGCTTGCAAAATGTCAAACTCTTAGCTTACTTAGTAACTGAGCTACAGAAGACGGGAGCTGAGCTGCAGCACCCTGTATATGCATTGACTCAAAGAAATCTGGTGTTTCGATAGAGGTAAAGAAATATTACTTTGCGGATGAAAATGCATTCGGTTGAAATATTTGTTTGGTAGAAAAAACGTTTATTTGTGTCAAACAAGTCATGTTTTCAGTTAAAATTTATATTTTGTATCTTGTAACGAACAAGATTTATTTAATGTAAAGTAAATGGTGATATCCAGGCGGGATGCAAATTTTAAATAAATCAAAAATTCCAGCCACAACCTGGATTCGAACCAGGGACCTTTCCGTTTCTAGCAGAACGCTCTCCCATCTGAGCTACTGAGGCCTATGACATTTTTTTACATTTGTAGCTCAGATGGGAGAGCGTTCTGCTAGAAACGGAAAGGTCCCTGGTTCGAATCCAGGTTGTGGCTGTAATTTTTCATTTATTTAAAATTTGCATCCCGCCTGGATATCACCATTTACTTTACATTCAGTAATCATTACGGTAAGTCCGGAAGGGTACGGTATGTCCGTACGAATATATTAATCTAGTTAAGGTTTATTTAGTTCAAATAATTATGATTGTGATGGGTGAAAGAATTATAAGTTTTTAAATTAACGAAATTGTTGGTTGAGTGAAAATGCGATATTTTAAGGTTGCGATAAATGGTTCTTTTTTCTTTTATTAATAAGCATAAGATGTTTAACATATTGAAACTAATCTAAAAGGTTAACCATCAATTTAAATCTGAATTGTTCAAACTAGGTAGTTGTCTCTAATAGGCTATCCAGTATCCGCTGATGTCCCTATATTTACTTTGTCCCAAACAAGAAGCACTAACACTTCACTCACTGTGCTCTGCTTTTTACACATTTCACTGATTCACTAGTTCGAAGGGTTTAGTTCTTTTTAGTCTTCTCACTAGATTCTGGTTGTCCAGTAGCTGCAGGGCCTCTACGTTGACGTGATGGCTTAGGCGAGATTTATGCTTACTGGCGAATCTTTTTATCTCTTGGATGTCTTGTGGGACACCAAGATCACGGTGCAGGTCACTATCCCGTATGTACCAAGGAGCGTTAACCATATTCCTTAGTACTTTATTTTGAATGGTCTGCAATCCTTGGATATATGCTTTTTTTTGCGTGACACCACAAAGTTGGATGCCGTACAACCAAATCGGTTTTAGTACTTGGTTGTAAACTTGTAGTTTGTTCTGTACTGACAACTGAGAGTTTCTTCCCAGAAGCCAGTACAGTTCTCTGTATTTGAGGCCAAGCTCTACTCTTTTCTTCTTAACATGTTCTTTCCACCTTAGTTTTGTATCCAGTGTCATACCCAAATACTTTGCAGTGTTCGCATATGGAACTATGGTGTCGTTGATCTTGACATGAGGTATGTCCTCGATTCTTTTGTTTGTAAAGTTAATGTGGACAGATTTCAGTTCGTTCAGCTTGGTCTTCCATTTTATGGTCCATTTATATATTTTATTACTAGCTTGTTGAAGATTCCTGGTAGATTCGCCAATAGTTGATCCCACTGCCATTAGAGCCGTGTCATCTGCGAATGTGGTGACTGTTACATTTTCCATCTGTGGAAGGTCACTTGTATATAGTAGACAGGGAATTGGTCCCAATACTCTCAATACCCTGGGGTACCCCAGCTTTGACTTTTTTAGTTCCGAGTATTCATCGATCTGTTTTATTCTGAATAGTCTATCAGATACATAGGATGTTAGTAGCTCGACGTATTGTGAAGGTAGCATACTCTTTAGTTTGTGTATCAATCCTTCGTGCCAAACCTTATCGAAAGCTTGTGTCATCAAGAAAGATTGTTGAACAAATAAGCTTTTCTTCTAATGCTTTCTCTATGATATCTGTTATTCTATGGACTTGATCTATAGTGGAATGCTTTTCTCTAAAACCAAATTGGTGATTAGGAATTAGTTCTTTTCTCTCAATGATAGGGTTCATTCTCTTTAGAAGCAACTTTTCAAAGAGCTTCGATATCATTGGTAACGGTGATATTGGGCGATATGATTTGGCCTCGGTCAGTGGTTTGCCTAGTTTTGGTATCGTGATAACTTCTGCGAAATTGTTGGTTGAGTGTAAATGCGATATTTTAAGATTGCGATAAATGGTTCTTTGATTAAAGAAATTATTAGTTTGTTGAAGGAATTATTTACAATAATTATATTGACCAGAACTTTTCGGAGGGTACAGTCAGGGTTGTTATAAAAAGCGTTTCTTTTATTTTGAACAAAACAAACATTTTTTTTTTATTAAATGAAGTTTTTAAACACGAAACAATATTTTTAAACACTTCGCAAAAAGAACATGTATTAAACATGAAAAAAAAAACAAGTTTTAAATCACCCAAAAAAACATTTTTTTAAATAAGGAATAAAAATTGTTTTAAACATGTTTTAAATCACGCAATTGTTTTATTTGTAAACATTTTCATCGGCGTTTTTTCATACGTCAGTTCTCAGTGGAGTTAAATCTGTTGTGTGAATGACTTTTTGTTGTTTTAGTATTCCTTCCGGTAAAACCGGAAGTTACTAAAAATACTAAAACCGTTTATCTTGAAGTAATTTCAGTATGCTGACTTACTATTGACGATGGTTCAAACAATGAGCAGCTGTGACGATAAAATTTTCGCTGATCAGGCTACCACCACAGTCCCAAGATATGTCTCCATTCTCAGTTTTGTATCCTATAAGTGCCTACAAAAACAACAGATAAAGAATTAATGTTTATTATAGTCTATAGAAGCTATGTATTCAACAAATAAAGGAAATAAGTTGGAAAGGTTTGACGAAACTTGGTGAAGATGACAATGTCATAGTCACCAACAACGTAAATCATTTTAAGACACTTAATTTAAACCAATTCTAAATTATTTGCTATCTTTTCGTGTTCTGGGATATTGATGGTATAGGAAAGAAATATTGGAAGAAAAAATAGTACCATATGTGGGAATTCTCCTTGTTTAGCAGCTTCTCCATCAATAATAACAGGAGTTACACCGGGTTGCCAAGGACATATGCTTCTTTTGGTATAATCTTGTCCAGGAATTAATATTGGAGGTCTTTCCAATATCCAGCCTAGTTCTTCATAGTCTTTGCATTCTAGAATTACAAAATATAATTTATAACTATATAGGCTATTTCTTCAAAAAAAATTGATGTGGCTAGGCACATGACTTTATCATACTATATATAAAATTAATAGTTTAGCTGCATGAGATTCTATTTGATCGAGATCGGCTATGTCTGCATTAAAATAAAACTAGTAGAACTATACATATATGTCGATTAAAGTCATATATTGTACTCCGTTGACAATGGGTACACCGTCCAAATGACACTTACGTGTTATTGTGTGTAAAAAGTCTAATACAATATCCGAACGCAGCTTATGTTGACAGTAGATATTGTCAAAACATTAGCATTTGACACTACCTACTGTCATTAGAATAAAAATTTCTGAATTTCTTCCTCTGCTTTAATTTATTATTTAACTATTTCGACGAAATTCCAGAAATAGCGGCTTATTTGCAAAATCTTTCAAAAATTCTACTACTAAACCTCCAGTTCCTTTGGCCGCTTTTCAACAGAAAGCTTTTCAGCTCTAAGTTTGGTCATGAAACTTCTAAATATGAAGTTTCGTCCCGATACCTTTAGTAGTTTCTCCGAAATTGTCAGTCGGAGTCAACTGCTATGTATACTTTCAAAGTTAAAGTTTGCTCTTGCAGCTAAACTATTAATTTCACCAAAAAATGTCATAGACATAAATTATACAAAATTTTAACAATTTTTTAAAATAACTTGCCAGGTCAACCTGCTATTCCTTTTTGTTACATAATGACGAGTCAATGTTGGCTAAAATGTAAAAAGTAATTCAATAATTGGGCAAAAATTTCTTCTCTAAAAGTATAGCACTATTGGATTTATTTTGGTCTGTGATCACTAGCAGGGCTGTTCAGGGTTTTGTACTAAAAATTAGAAACTTAGATTATGCAATTTTGTCCATTTACCATTGAGAAATAAATTCATAAATTCTTGAGGCTAGATGGCTAATTTATCTGTTATTTCAGGAATACCGGCAACAAAACCACTACAGTATTCAAATGGACCATGTGAAACAACGTAATTTTGACAACACTACCGAGATAGATGCAGAATCCTGTAGAACGCATTCCTGTGGAAAACAGCATGGAGAATATTTCTGGTAAGTTTTACATTTAATAATTATAACCATTATTACTTGAAAAACTTTATCAATTTTGTCAGCATTGTCAACTTAGATCAGTATTTCAAGCGCCACAGTTACAAAATTACGTGTTATGTTTCTAATGTTAACTTCGATTTCTCGGTGGAATTATTACATTTTCCATGGTTTCCACAAAAATATTTTGAAAGCGCCACCTTATCGTATTCTTCATGTTCGCTATCGTAGTTGTAATATCCCCATAAATTTCTTACAGCGATAAGTAACTTAAGAGTGGGGTCCAACAGCTGATCGACAGCAGCTCGGCTGTTTTTGATGAGTTTGGAAAAATCAGTCGAGAATTGGTCTTTGTGTGGGTCAACGTGCGGTCAACATTATATGATCTGTTTTTAACGCTGTTTCAATTTATTTTTGCACACGTAATCAGGCTGTCTTTTGATTCTTTACAACGCTTACCAACATAACATGGTAACTCAAAAAATTACTGTGATAAATTGTTGACATAACCGTGACATAACCTATGTTGAGAATTTGACATATTTATCGTATATTTATATGATAAATAACTTCAACATTTGTCTACGGTTTATGAAGTAATATCTGCAAAAACGCACGTACTATGAATACACGCACACGTACTATGAATATGTGGAATATTTGAAAGTGTATTGAGATTATGTGCCCATATTTATACCTCCTAAAAAACAAACCCCGTACCAATAACTTTGGTCACTTACTCTTGGTACGATAGATTATGCACTCATTTCTCAGCCGATAATACACTTATGCCTAGCTACTGAAAAACAAATATACATATCGACCCATGCAACGAAGACTATCGTAACTAACTAACTAACTAAATGTAGTTACTATAGTCTTTGTTGCATTGGTCGATATTACATACGTATGTACATCAACAGCACAGGGATCTGATGACGTATAACAAAAACAAAACACTTAATAAGTTATTCTTTATTTACCAATTTATAATTCATATATTATTTCTAAAAGACAATTAGACAACATAAGCTTTATAATATTATATAGCTTTATTAATATTATATTATAATATCAAAATCACTAAAATGTTGATCCTCGCTATCATCAGTCCACACGCATATGGGTCGTAATGCTTGTTCGGTTCTTCGGGGCTCATTCCAATACTATCTGCGGTTTGTTGTCTTAAACGTAATTCTTCATACTCTTTGCACTTGAGAAGAAAAACATCTGGAGTCAGTGGTTGACAAATCGACTATGTCCCATTATACATTTCTCATATAATAATATTATAGACGTCTTCCATTAATATTACCAAAAAAAAATGATAAAAATCGGTAATTTTCAGCATACCTCGATAATTTTATAGTCAGTTCATGGAAATTATGAAAATTAGTGATCACATCCCTTGTCTAGAAATCCTTTTCGATCAACAAAATATTACGTCAGGATTTTGATTCTCCGTAATGTAATTTGAATCCAATTACAAAACCCGTAATGAGCTTCTGCATCATACCATACTTGAAGCTTGAATTCTCTGGTAGTAGAATGGATAAAACAACACTGTTTATATGTATATTTCCGCTAGCTAACCTAATAATTGACATGGTGTTTTTAATGAAATAATAGTATACTTCTTTAGGCACAAACCTGATTGATGTCTGATACATTAGTAGAATTTTTATATAATCTCCTAATTTCGATTGGAATACTGCTTTGTGCGGTGTTTTCTTTATTTTCAGATTATATCTGATTTGTAGGTTAGAGCTCTCGAAATCTGTCCAGCAAATATAGATATAAATTTATTGGATTTTTTTCAAATTGTATATTGACATAAAGTGGAACTACTGCGGCAAATCGCAAAAATACATAATTGAAATGTTATTCCTGAAATCAGGATATTACCCGTCCTCCAATTATACGTCTATCTTTGAGCAGCAATTGTTTAAAATTGGGCATGGGTATAATAAATATGGAGATTGGCGCACTAGAATAGTTAATGCAGATTGTTGTAATCTTATAAGATGCTATCATTATTCAATAATTAACCCACAGGAGCATTGAACTGTTTGAATAAGTGGACCAATAGGGGACCACCAGAACAGACCTGAAGTTAGGCTGAACTAGCCTCTTAACTTAACTATAATAACTTACTCTGTTTTGCTCTGTCACCAACTTTTCTGTCAGATACAACGGCCGCTTCTGTTGTTGGCTTTAACGTTGTTGTTGTCGTAATCTTTGTCGTTGTTGTTGTTCTGGTTGTTGTTGGGTTTGGAGCAACAACATTATCTGTGCAGCATACAACTGGATCATTCCCCTCAAATCCACACAGTTGTGGAGTTATTCTGTGTTTCTGCAAGTCCTCAACAGCACTGGTACATTTATGTATTACAGTGCACACTCCAGCTCTCTTCTTTGCGTCGTGATAACAACCATTTACTGTGGATTACAAGAAAATTAAATTACTGATGTCTTGTTTTTGTTGTCTAAGTTTGAGACATCCTAACCAGGGTATAAAGGCTTTTGGCCAGGGTCTCAAGTACGCCGTTACAAACATACATCTATTGTCGTCATTTTGTCTTTTGATTCGTGCCAATATCTAAATTTTTGTGCAAGATACACAGATAGAAAAGATTTCTTGTTTTTAAGAAATTGAATTTATTCTTTTGGGTCAAAACATATTTCTTTGGCGCCTACAATATTTACTTCATTTAATACTCTAGTTTATTTGCTTGTAGACATTACTTTATTTGAAATATTTATTTAAGTGAAACAAATGTATTTTGGTACAAACAAAAATTACTTTCAATTAAAGTAATATTTTTGTTTTGATTTAAAAAAACATTTTTTTACACCAAGAAAATCTAGTTTTGATTCAAACATATAAATATATATATACAGGGTGTTTACGGTCTTGTGATTTTATTTTCAAGGGGTGATAAAACATTAAAAGAAAGCCACTAACGTAAAAATGTCTTAAGAAAAGTTGCATAATAAGAGAGATATTACTGTTAATTTTTTTGTTTTATTTTTAGCCTGTGAAAAAAAGTTATTAAAGCTAAAACGATTGATCAACCACTTGTACAAAGTAAATCTAAATTCAAACGATTAAAAGTTATCATTGAATTTTTTACTAAGTAGGCTGATGTAACTAACTTTTCCCATCTGTCAAGCTGTTTCATCAGTTGTTACTGCTCGGTTGGTTTGACATAAATTCTCAAGAATAAATTCTAATAAGGAAAGTAAAAAATGGTCCTTCGCACCAATAGTGAATACGTTGACATGTTGTTAATTTATGGGGAAGTACGCCAGAATTCTGTTGCTACCAGTCGATTGTATGCTGTGCGGTTTCCTAACAGATCATCACATATTCGACAAAAATTTACCGCTCTAGTAATCCGTGCACGAGAAACTGGTGTACTGCAAACACGTCAAGGTCGGGATGGTGAACCTGGCCGACCCCGACGAATTTTGAATTCCGAAGAACAAATCTTAAATCTTGTTGAAGAAGATTCTTCTAGTAGTACTCGACAAATATCTCGCCAAGTAGATGTCTCAAATCGAATTGTCTGGCGAACACTGCGCGAGGATCAATTGTATCCTTACCACCTACAAAAAGCTTTGCAACCTGAAGATCATCGTTTACGTTTACAATTTTGCCGATGGTTTCTACAAAAACATGCTGAAATTCCAGACTTTTCTTCCATTGTATTGGCTACTGATGAAGCAACGTTTACACGTAACGGCATAACTGTCATAATACTCATATCTCGGCTGTCGAAAATCCACATGCTGTGCGTCGTAATCATTTCCAGCACAGATTTTCGATAAACGTTTGGGCCGGACTGGTCAACGGACAACTTATTGGCCCATTTGTGTTGCCAAATCGATTGACTGGAAATGATTATCTCTTTTTTTTGCAAAATCATTTGATGGAACTATTGGAGGAAGTTCATTTGAATGTACGTCGACAAATGTGGTTTCTTCAAGATGGCGCACCGCCGCATTTTAACCGGGACTTTACTTACCCGGACTTTTCTTACCCGGAACTTTCTTACCCGGACTTTTCTTACCTGGACTTTTCTTACCCGGACTTTTCTTACCCGGACTTTTCTTACCCGGACTTTTCGTACCCGGACTTTTCTTACCCGGTCTTTTCTTACCCAGACTTTTCTTACATATCTGGGCTGTCGAAAATCCACATGCTGCTCATCGTAATCATTTCCAGCACAGATTTTCGATAAACGTTTGGGCCGGACTGGTCAACGGACAACTTATTGGCCCATTTGTGTTGCCAAATCGATTGACTGGAAATGATTATCTCTTTTTTTTGCAAAATCATTTGATGGAACTATTGGAGGAAGTTCATTTGAATGTACGTCGACAAATGTGGTTTCTTCAAGATGGCGCACCGCCGCATTTTAAACCCGGACTTTACTTACCCGGACTTTTCTTACCCGGAACTTTCTTACCCGGACTTTTCTTACCCGGACTTTGCTTACCCGGACTTTTCTTACCCGGACTTTTCTTACCCGATACTTTCTTACCCGGACTTTTCTTACCCGGACTTTTCTTACCCGGACTTTTATTACCCGGTCTTTTCTTCCCAGACTTTTCTTACATATCTGGGCTGTCGGAAATCCACATGCTGCTCATCGTAATCATTTCCAGCACAGATTTTCGATAAACGTTTGGGCCGGACTGGTCAACGGACAACTTATTGGCCCATTTGTGTTGCCAAATCGATTGACTGGAAATGATTATCTCTTTTTTTGCAAAATCATTTGATGGAACTATTGGAGGAAGTTCCTTTGAAAGTACGTCGACAAATGTGGTTTCTTCAAGATGGCGCACCGCCGCATTTTAATCGTTTAGTTCGCCAACATTTAGATAATCTGTTTGAAAATAAGTGGATTTGTCGAGGTGGACCTGTTCCATGTCCTCCTCGGTCACCCGAGCTTAATCCCCTGGATTTCTATTTATGGGGCGTTGTGAAGACCATGGTATACACCAACGAAATAATTGATCTAGATGATCTTCGTAACCGCGTTGGGGCAGCTGCGGCGACAATTCGACGGCAAGACCAAGGCCTAGTGAATTATAGTAATTCATGGATACGTAGAGCGAGACGTTGTGTTCAACAACACGGGGATAATTTTGAACAACTAGTGTGAAATGGCTTCCATAAAAGCTTAATCACCACTTAAAAATAAAAACAAAAAAAAAATTAGCAGCAATATCTCTCCTATTGTGCAACTTTTGTTGTGACATTTTTACGTTAATGACCTTCTTTTAAGATGGTTTTAAGACGCATGCCACGAAGGTGTGAGGAAGTGATTCGTGCTCGTGGAGGGCATACACTGTATTAAACCTCATCAATCCACAGACACTGACAGTTCAGGTTTTGAAAAAACTGTTCCCCCTAATTTTTTTGAGCAGTGTATGATTCTAAACGTTTTAATATGTTAGTATTTGAACCATAATCTATCGATTGGTATCAGTTCCATCGACAGCATTTGAATTTCCAAATCAAAATCTTGAATGACTGGACTATTAGTATAATCGATCTTTAAGCATGGATAGTTCACAATTAGGTATTTATAATAAATACTGGAAAACCCAGTTGTCTACCGGTATTATTTCAGTGTGTGTGCATTAAAACTAGCTTCTCAGGAATATATTTGAAACTTTGTTAATTATAAAATAATTAAGTGATATTAAATAAGTCATAGACAATAATATAGTTCCCATATTACATGCACACACCTTTATATCATAACTACTAAATTAATTAGGACAGGAACGACATTAAAAATGTGTTAATTAGCTTTAATTCTAAACAATGCAATACACTAGTATACTTAACAATGTCGACCTTGCGTATATTTTAAACCAATGACTGAGTTTTGTCGAACTATTTTATTAACAAGGTAAATATTACTTACAATAGAACGATATTACTTTATATTAAGTTTTTATTAAGTTGTATTTTTTTACTCACTGTTTGTTGATTGGGCTTGGCTTGAATGTAAATACGTGAACAAAATTATTAGTGTCAGCAAAAACGCGTTGTGTGAATGCTTCATTTTGCCCGTGTCATCTGACAGCACTTTGTCCACTAAAAGACTGGTTTGTTTACCTTGTTATTGGTGCTATAGCTACTACAGAATAGAGTAGGGATTACCAACGTGAATTTCATTATGATTCGAGACAACAAGAATAATGACCGAAGACCGGAAGTCGCGGTCTTAGAAAAAACATTGAATCATACAAATTCTGTAAATCGGTGAGGAGATTTTTATTACCAAGACTTGTATTTGCAACAAGTACACATTTTATCATGTTACAAAATTATTTAAATGAACAACTTTAGGAATTACCCTTAAATTTTATGCGGTCATTGTATCCTTTCTAGTGAAAGGTTTCTCAGGCTTCTTATCGCTTCTATTGGTATACCATTCTTCCACTAAAGCCGGGGCTACACATTCGTATACTTGCCATATATCAAATATTTGCCACATGTTAAATATTTGGCAAATATAGTTGCCACGCAAATCGAAAGTTTTGTTATTGATTGGTCTAAACGATGCCATGAGTGATTTATTTTTCTTTTTAAGTTCGTTCACCGAATATTTTTCATCCATCCTTGATTACCGGCTGATTTTTATAAAACTCAAAAACATCTATGACATACCAACAAATTTGTACAATATTCGTTTGTGATTTCGGACCGTCAGAGTTGCACTGCAACAGTAAATGCATCGGACATTGATGCATCGCCACATTTTCTAACACTTAAAATCTTCTTTGAGGAATTGCTACATGTGCGTACCGAATGGGCACTAGCTATTTTTTTGATTAGTTCGCCTTATTTGCTCATTAGCTTTTTCAAATCAAAATGATAATTTGATTACGAACAAGCTAGGTTTTATTTTATAATGCCGACATATTTTTAATTACATAACTGCAGAATTCACTGCGTACTAACAAGGACATTCTTGTGGAAATTTACAAAACAAATCTTGACGAAACTTTTTGTTTCATTTTAACGATTTTTTGTTTATTTCATCTACTTTCTGTATTAGTAATTCGCAGCGTCGAATTTTAACAGACTGTAAAATAATTGGTCATTTGATGTGAACTAGTTTAAATAAATTATTATTTTAATGAGAAAAAATATATATTTTTTTATTTAAATTAAGAAGCTATTGCCCATAAAAGAAATGTTAGATATGGTTTCTTCGTCATCTTTAAAGTTCTACTAAATCCAATTGTACTACTATTAGGTTCGTTGTATAAATATGTCCTAATATTGTCTGAAATATGGATCAATTAGCTTCTGAAACAAAAAGTTAAACAGATGAGCTTTCAAAATATAACCTTCTTGTTGAATAAAATGGCTACACAAAATTGTCTCTACTATTAAAATATTTTTAACCGCTTTCGTTTCTGTTCAAATAATAAACATCATAAAAATCGACAGATATATAAATACAAGCAAATAAAGTATAATTTTCCAAATAAATTATTTTATAGACATGCTGTCTATAAATTCTTTTTGATGTTTATTACTTGAAGAGAAACGAAAACGATTAAAAATATTTTGATAGTAGAGACAATTTTGTGTAGCTTTTTTGTTTAACAAAAAGGTTATATTTTTAAAGCTCATAGGTGAGTATCATCTATATTGTTCATAGAAAAGCATCAAGTTAGGATACACTCAGTATAAGGTGTACGTTTTTCTTGGAAAGAAATACAAATCCCATTGCGTTTATGTGGACAGGTAAAAACAACCATATTTTTTTAAATTTCTGTCTGACGGTTTCCGGAAAACTGTCTGTCTGACGGTTTCACAAAATTACAATTTTATGCGGTTTTCGCCCCATAGAGAAATCAAAAATCTTACTAATAATTCCAAATCTATTGTCAATCTACGTATACGACCTACTACACACAAAACGAAATTAAAAAGTTGAAAAATTAAACAGCGTACTAAAATGTTCATCGAGTGCAAATAAATGAAACCAATATTTGTCGCCTAGGCACTTGCTATATCCACTTCAACTGGATATTGCAAATACCAAGTATTCGTCGTAAAAAACCCGTCCGCACAGCCGACCGTCGAATATATACTTAAATGTATTTTTGAGGTGGACTCGATACGAATTGAATAGAACTGTTTTTTCTTTTCTCAAATATCGCAATGTTGGTTTGGTGTGTGGTCGGGCACTATCCTGCATCAATATAAAATTATTGCCCACTAAGTCCTCATACTGCTGTAAAAGATCGATGTAGATTTCGTCTGTCATCGATCCCTTACCGGCAAAACATGAAGGCGGTTGTCTTTCCATTCATTTGTAACTGAACGGAAAAGTTATAATGGTAGGTCGGTTATGGTATAGGGGGGGATTTCATATTCTGATTAAACCTTTCACCAGTCCTTGTCCACACTATTTTTATTTCATCCACCATCTTAAGGCAAAACCTTGACAAATACGTAAACAACACATTCGACCATTCAGGAATAGACCATTCACGATCATTTTCAATAAAATTTTTTCTAACTGCACGAACTATCGTGGCCATATATTATGTCCCCTCTTTTGAGGTCGATTTTCTCGCCAATCTAGGGGCGAAAAAATTTGAAAAAATTCTGGTGATGTCCTTGATTAATATGCTACAACTCATAAAAATCTGTATATGTTGGCGTTTACCCGATTTTTCCGAATTAAGAAGAATTGGCGCTGTTTTTGCGCCATAAATTTCATTCGTTTAACTTTAGCAATTAATTACTTCGGAAATAATCTATAGATTTCAACGAATTAAAAAGTAAAATCACCTGCGGAATGGTAGCTTTTAATAATAATAATAATAATAATAATACATTTATTGCGCAATAGTATACAAATACATTTCACACAAAGGGTTAATACAACAGAAAATCTGATCCAAAGAATAACCGTAAATAGCAATAACGCATTACAACACTTTCGAGAATACACCCGCACACTTATATAAACAACATTACAAATACTGTAGTCCGATATAACAATTCAATTCCCTACGCATTTTTTTTAATGTGCATTTTTGTAAAATGATCGGATTAGTGGTTGACCCACAAACTACTTCCATATGTTACCCTTTTACAGGGATGTTAAATTACGGTAATTAATTTTTTTCGTAAATTACCATTGAAATTAAAATTATTAATTTCAAATATTAAATTACCACGTAATTAAAAATTAAAAATGTTAAATTACGATGGCGTAAATTATCGGGTAATTAAAAATTCAAAATGGTAAATTACGCTGGTTTAAATTATCGGGTAATTAAAAATTCAAAATGGTAAATTACGCCTGTTTAAATTACCGGGTAATTAAATATTCAAAATAGTAAATTACGCTGGCTTAAATTACCGGGTAATTAAAAATTCAAAATGGTAAATTACGCCTGTTTAAATTACCGGGTAATTAAATATTCAAAATAGTAAATTACGCTGGCTTAAATTACCGGGTAATTAAAAATTCAAAATGGGAAATTACACCTGTTTAAATTACCGGGTAATTAAATATTCAAAATGGTAAATTACGCCTGTTTAAATTACCGGGTAATTAAATATTCAAAATAGTAAATTACGCTGGCTTAAATTACCGGGTAATTAAAAATTCAAAATGGTAAATTACACCTGTTTAAATTACCGGGTAATTAAATATTCAAAATAGTAAATTACGCTGGCTTAAATTACCGGGTAATTAAAAATTCAAAATGGTAAATTACACCTGTTTAAATTACCGGGTAATTAAATATTCAAAATAGTAAATTACGCTGGCTTAAATTACCGGGTAATTAAAAATTCAAAATGGTAAATTACGCTGGTTTAAATTACCGGGTAATTAAAAATTCAAAATGGTAAATTACGCCTGTTTAAATTACCGGGTAATTAAATATTCAAAATAGTAAATTACGCTGGCTTAAATTACCGGGTAATTGAAAATTCAAAATGGTAAATTACGCCTGTTTAAATTACCGGGTAATTAAATATTCAAAATAGTAAATTACGCTGGCTTAAATTACCGGGTAATTAAAAATTCAAAATGGGAAATTACACCTGTTTAAATTACCGGGTAATTAAATATTCAAAATGGTAAATTACGCCTGTTTAAATTACCGGGCAATTAAATATTCAAAATAGTAAATTACGCTGGCTTAAATTACCGGGTAATTAAAAATTCAAAATGGTAAATTACACCTGTTTAAATTACCGGGTAATTAAATATTCAAAATAGTAAATTACGCTGGCTTAAATTACCGGGTAATTAAAAATTCAAAATGGTAAATTACACCTGTTTAAATTACCGGGTAATTAAATATTCAAAATAGTAAATTACGCTGGCTTAAATTACCGGGTAATTAAAAATTCAAAATGGTAAATTACGCTGGTTTAAATTACCGGGTAATTAAAAATTCAAAATGGTAAATTACACCTGTTTAAATTACCGGGTAATTAAAAATTAAAAATGGTAATACACCTGTTTAAATTACCGGGTAATTAAAAATTCAAAATGGTAAATTACGCTGGTTTAAATTACCGGGTAATTAAAAATTCAAAATGGTAAATTACGCCTGTTTAAATTACCGGGTAATTAAATATTCAAAATAGTAAATTACGCTGGCTTAAATTACCGGGTAATTAAAAATTCAAAATGGTAAATTACGCCTGTTTAAATTACCGGGTAATTAAATATTCAAAATAGTAAATTACGCTGGCTTAAATTACCGGGTAATTAAAAATTCAAAATGGGAAATTACACCTGTTTAAATTACCGGGTAATTAAATATTCAAAATGGTAAATTACGCCTGTTTAAATTACCGGGTAATTAAATATTCAAAATAGTAAATTACGCTGGCTTAAATTACCGGGTAATTAAAAATTCAAAATGGTAAATTACACCTGTTTAAATTACCGGGTAATTAAATATTCAAAATGGTAAATTACGCTGGTTTAAATACCGGGTAATTAAAAATTCAAAATGGTAAATTACGCCTGTTTAAATTACCGGGTAATTAAAAATTCAAAATGTTAAATTACGCTGATTTAAATTACCGGGTAATTAAAAATTCAAAATGTTAAATCAAACAGATCACTGTAAGTTCTAGTAATGTTAATAAAAATGTTTGGTAACCTTAAATTATTATTTTGTGGATAACTAGCTATCTCTGATCTTTTGCCTGATTTGATAGTACTAAAACCAAAGCAAACACTTCATAGAAATACTATTTTATAGCACTACTACAAAAACAGGAAAATCAAACAGAATAATAATAGTAGAAAATAAACAATTTAATTCTGTCCACATTTACAAAATCACTCTCCGGTTCACAGAGGGTTTTTTGTCATTTGTCATTTTTCTAACACTGGCATATTTATTAAAAACTGAATTCTGACAATAAATGACTTCTGATTTCAGAGCTGCATTATCGGATTTGTTGGATTGGTCGCCATTGGCGAAGGGGCTTCCCTCTTCTCTATTCATTAAATACAAAATATTAGTTCTGTATTTTTTTAAGTAATGTCGGATTATTTGGAATAATAAAAATATAACGTTTACGGGCAATGGGACTGTCATTGGATGTGTTTACTTTACCCATAGACCCATTTCCATTGGCTAAATGGCATAGTGAATAACATTGTCACGCACGAGTCCGACCATGCGCCACGCGGATTGTTAGGTACTTCCCAGGCAAACGCAAACAACAGTGCACTTGTCGACTGCTTAGGGGGGGTGGGGCGCATTCATGCGTCTACTGATGTCTTTGAAATTAATTTATACATTCCGGTAAATTACCAACGGTAATTAAAATTGTCGGTAAATTACCAACGGTAATTTAAATTTACGGTAAATTACCATCGGTAATTTGCGCCGTAAATTACGGTAATTAAAAATCGGTAAATAACCATTAATTACGGTAATTAATTCGGTAATTTACGCGGTAAATTACGCTTTTACATCCCTGCCCTTTTATCATTTAACCTTCATATTAAATATGGATCAGGTGGAAATTTTCATTAATCGACACAAAAAGCTATATTATGCAATGCCAGCAATTCCATTTTAGAAGAGCTAGAATAATGAAATATAGATTATAGGCTACCCAATAATTCATAGGTGTAAAGTTTATTACAGAATCATTGTTTATCTTGCATTTTCCCTACAAAAGATCGTGTTGAAGCATCTCATGATCGCTGCAATGGACGCGGCGCTCTTCGGTCTGTAGGGTGATGGCGGGGAAGGGATCTACAGCGACGTTGCCGGTAGTAGGGAATCGCACGGTGCAATGGTTACTCGGAGAACAGTGTTTACGGACACAATATAACGACCTATCAGTTTTATACGCTCAGAACTGCCGTCTGTAATATATATAATATATCAAGAGTTGTATTTATGTTATATTGTTTTCGCCTATATTTAAGTATTACTAATAAATAAACACAAAAACGGACTCAGACGGAGTCACTGACCGGTCTTGCCGATCTGTGCAAAACATTGTTCATGTTTATTTCGGTCTTAAAAATTAACAAATGGTCGGAATGCTATTAAATTCAAGGGACATGTGACGCAGTAAATAAGGATTATTTATATTCATGCTAACTGCGTTGTGCTGTTAACATTCTTTACTGATCTATCTTCTTCCATCAAAATCTTGTTTACAACCTTATTGTATAAAAACTGAAGAAAACAAAACGCCAATCGATAGAAGAGACTCTGAATGCAACCTGAACAAACATTGAAATTTTTGTGCTAAGCGGTTTAGGAGAAAAAAAAATCAGAAAGACGACAGTTAATTTACAAATGCAAAAATCGGGTACATTTTTTCACGTCTCTCGCACTCATGTTTACACCGAGAGGCAACATGATAGTCATACAACATATGTAGATATGATTGAGGAGTATGACACACTTTATTTAATTTTTTTCTGTTCAGTAGTTTTAGAGTTATGAGACGTCAAACACAGGAGTCAATACTATCGAAACGAGAGATGGCTGTTAGGGCATTTCTGTCGTAGCGGGGTCACATATTATAATCAAAATTCTGAATTTAAAAATTAAGAATTTAATTCTGTTAGTTAAAATTACTACCTTGACAAGTTATTGTTCTTTTTGTGTATTGGTAATCAGCTGTCCGCCGTTCTCTCACTGTTGACAGCACCGCTAACGACTCCCTTCCCCGCATCACACCAAGACCGTAGAGCGTCGGAATTCACGCGGCGCTTCAGCACGATCTTTTGTATGGAAAATGCAAGATAAACAATGATTATGTAATAAACTTTAAACCTATGAATTATTGGGTAGCCTATAGTCTATATTTCATTATTCTAGCTCTTCTAATAACGGAATTGCTGGCATTGCATAATATAGTTTTTTGTGGGTCAAGCACTCACCCAGTCATTTTACAAAAATGCATATTGAAAGCTAACATTCCGCGAGTGACTTTACTTTTTAATTCGTTGAAATCTACGGATTATTTCCGGAGTAATTAATGGCTAAAATTAAACGAATGAAATTTACGGGCCAAAAACAGCGCCAATTCTTGTTAATTTGGAAAAATCGGGAAAACGCCAGCATATACAGCTTTCAAATTTTTATGAGTAGTAGAGTATTAATCAAGGACAACATCAGAATTTTTTCAAATTTTTTCGCCCGTAGATTTGCGAGAAAATCGACGTCAGAAGAGGGGACATAATATATGGCCACGATAGTAGGTACCTACAGGCAATAATTTAGGAATTTTTGTAGGTCTCCGAGCTTGTAAATTAACATCTTTTAGACGTCTGCAGACCGCCTGTTTACTTACGTCAACAACACAAATTTGTTTTTAAACGTTTTTAAAAATTTCTATTTGTTTATTTCACTAGAAAACTGTTTAAAGATAAATTAAAAAAAATTATTTAATTTAAGTGAATATTTGATTAAAAACTGATACTTGCCTACTCCATAATTTCCTAGAATGAGGCCACAAAAATACAAGAACAAAAATGCACACAAGACACGGGACATTGTTGCCTTTTAAGCGATTATAACAACAATAACGACTATATTGCCTATATTTTGAGTTATGTATGCTGCAGTAATGTTATATAAATCACAGGAGCATTTAAAATAAATTATCTATTCAAGAGAACGTGCTTGTTTATGTTAAATGTCAGAGGTCCTTAACAACAGTGATAAGAACGCTGATTATTTATCTATATACACGTTATAGTGCACATTGTTTTCTTTTGTTTATTACTCGAAAAATAAAAATTGATTTCTATTTTTTTAACTTTAAATCACACAAGTGGTACTATTAGTCTACAGGGTGAGTTATTAGTATCCCGGCGGTCGATAGTCATCAAATCGTTTGAGAAAGAAAAAAATGTTTTATACAAGAGTTGTTTGACTCATTAGTTTCTACAACGTAAAACTATTTCTATTTATACAGGGTGTTGCATTTATGCGTGACGGAAAGTCAGTACATTTTTTAAATGGAACGCCATGTATATCATGCCATATTATGAATACTAAGTTGTCTTTCCAACTGTGTAAGTTGTACCTGTGTAAAGAAAATAGTTTCTGAGATATTCAATTGTTTGTCAAAAAAGTGGCAATTGCAGGCCTTTCTTAAAAACTACGTTAATACTACATTTTTGCAGATATCGTCTTAAAAATTGTGTCACATAGTAACTATACCCGTAGCTAGATGCTGATGTCATGAAAAAATCGATGCGCTATACAGGGTGATCGTAGCATGCACTAGTTTTAAAACATTTTTAAATAGCTTTTTCTTCAGATTTTTAAATGGAACACCCTGTATATTTTTTGCTAATTGAAGTGTCTCTTAAGGTCTTTGTAATTTATATTCACTATATCGTATATCTATTTTTTAAAATTGTTAATATATTGATAACGGTAATACTTTGTATAAGGATCAAGCTGCTTAAATCGTTTCTAAATAATCGCTTCTATCGTCACTTGAAGACTTTACATCAAATACCAAATACCTTATTCACAGCAATATTAAAATTTACAATTGCATTTGCATTTTCGTTAAATTGCAAATATCACAAAAAATAGTAACATTTGGTGTATGACATACTATATGTAAATTGGAGCGAAATAAAGGGTTATTACAGCCAACACATATTATACAGCGTGTTCCATTTAAAAAACTCGAGAAAAAGCCATTTGAAAAACATCACAATTTACTAAGTTAGTTAACATCCTGTATAGTGTATCTAATATCTTTGGCTACTATCATCTACCTACTGGCTTTGACTATTGTTTCAGATAGTTTAAAGGCAAAATCGGCAAAACTGTCGGTTTTACATAGTTTTTAAAAAGATCCTGGAAACGGGCATATTTTGGAAAAACATTTGAATATCTCTCGAACTATTAACGCTGTGACTTAGATACATACACGGTTGGATAACCAAATTTAGTAGTATTCAAAATATAATAAAATATACAGGACGTTCCATTTAAAAAGATGTACATACTTTCCGTCATACCTAACTGCAACACCCTGTACAAATGACAATACTTTTACGTTTTAGAATATGGCGAGTCAAACAACTTTTGTAGAAAATATTTTTTCTCACACGATTTATTAACTATCGACCGCCGAGATACTAATAACTCACCCTGTATAAATAACTGTTCAATTTCAATACAATTTGCTACAATTTTAGCTAACCTAAAAGAAAAAGCGGGTATTTCACAGTATTTTACCTTTATTTTTAATCGGTATGTTGAATATTCCTCAAGTACAATTAAATCGTTTATAAAATAACAAATAAATACAAACTATTTATTATTTTAAATTAAAAATTCGTTATGCCCATATGTGGTGCTCAATCCAGTCGACATATTTTGCAACATCTGTCACGTATCCAGTCAGTTTTCGAGTACAGTCGTCACGAAAATGTGACAACAAGCCGACGATGTTGTACGTGCAGTATGGTTGTTCATTGTAGACAACTAAAGGTGCACCAAGATCAAGCTAAAATGATAAATCAAAATTATATTATGTTGAAAATAAGAGACATTTTTTTGGTTTATTTTACCACACAATTATCAATATTTCGATTACAAGAACTGAGGTCAGCCCTTAAGAAAGAATTGTCGTAATTGTTTGCATCAAAACATGTATTTCTTGCATCTTCTATATTCAAAATATCCTTCTTCATTATATTTTTAAATCCTCCGGTATTTATACTGCCAAATCCAACGGATATAACACGTTTAAACTGACTATTTTTCTTACTGATACATGCTGGTCTTGTAAATGAATTCAAAATTGGATTCTTGCTTAATTTTATCAAAGCTATGTCATTTGCTTTTGTAGCTTCATTGAACTTGGGGTGTCTTATGAATTCCTGAACATCAATAACCTGAACTTCTGGGTATTCAAAATAATTCGCTTGTAATATGGTTGTTCCTAAACGTACAACTTTTGGTAATCCACTAAAATACGTAATGTCATTCATTAGTCTATAATACAAACTTAGGTGCGAAGAAATCAACCCACCTAAAAAATAAGTCAACTTTAAAGTTGATTATCATTTAAACCAATTGTTAAATTTTTATCACTTCTTTTACAATAAAAAAAAATAGCAATTGGTTTAAAACTGGACTTAGTTGACTTACGCTGCCGCCCATGGAAGTTCGGACACATAGTAAACATATAGGAAATAATGATAAAAGCACTGATAACGTAGCAAACGAGTCTGTGCCTGCAATCTGTAGTTTGCACAAGATAACTCTGTCACGCGGAAGACATCATGCGACGCGGAAAGCCAACAAGCAAGGAACAGCGTTCTGTAATTATCGCTTTTCATCAGGAACGATTGTCAGTTCGTGAAAATGCAAGAAATAACTCAACGATAAGTGAGTCAACGATAAGTGACACCCTTCACCAATATGAAGAAACATGGAATTTGGATGACGTGTTCGGCCGGGATTATCACGAATAATTTCCCAAGCAGATGAAGAACGATTAAAATTAATTTTTAAGCAAAACAGAAAATTGACCGCACCTAAAATCACCTCCGAAGTCAATTGCGATCGTGAAAGACCAATTTTCGTAAGCACAGGGAAACGACGTCTCCAAGCGGAAAATTTGCATGGACGCGTTGCCGTACGAAAACCATTGCTTCGTCGGGGAAATCGTCAGAAACGACTTCAGTGGGCAGTGGCATAACACATCGAAGTTGGACAAATGAAGACTGGAAACAGTAGTGTCTGACGATTTTCCCGACCAAGCAATGGTTAGCGTACGGCAACGCGTCCATGCAGATTTTCCGCTTGGAGACGTCGTTTCCCTGTGCTTGCGAAAATTGGTCTTTGACGATCGCGATTGACTTCAGAGGTGTTTTTAGGTGCGGCCAATTTTCTGTTTTGCTTAAAAGTTAATTTTAATCGTTCTTCATCCGCTTGGGAAATTATTCGTGATAGTCCCGGCCGAACACGTCATCCAAATTCCATGTTTCTTCATATTTGTGAAGAGCGTCACTTATCGTTGACTCACCTATCGTTGACTTATTTCTTGCATTTTCACGAAGTGACAATCGTTCCTGATGAAAAGCGATAATTACAGAACGCTATTCCTTGCTTGTTCTCTTTCCGCGTCGCATGATCTTCCGCGTGACAGAGTTATCTTGTGCAAACTACAGATTGCAGGCACAGACTCGTTTGAATGCGAATTCGAGCATTTGATGCAAAAATTTGGTAAAAATGGGGTCGCAACATGTGTCTGAGATGCAGTATTTATGACACCATTTGTTATTTCGTATTTAATCCTTTTGAATAGAAACTAGCAAATTTCCAACAACCAGTTACAAAACAGCATAAATGTTGCAGAATAATTAAATATAAAAATTATTTTAAATTTGCAAATTTAATGATGTCGTATGTTACTGGAAATCAACGTTAAGAATGTGTTCGCCATTTTGTAGAAATAGAGGTGCCTATTGCTACGTTATCAGTGCTTTTATCATTATTTCCTATATGTTTACTATGTGTCCGAACTTCCATGAGCAGCAGTGTACATTTCAGGTGGCTCAATTTCTTTAAACGGACGTGTTTTTTATACATAGAATACTAACTATTTGGTTAGGTTTGTACATGTAGCTGTTGTCAAGATGTATTCCTCGCTTATCAAAGCACCTGTGCATTGGTATTTAAATTCTGCTGAATATGCAGTTCTTGTGTTATATCCTAGTGATGCCTGAAATCCAAATAGAAAATTGTATGTATTAGTGGATCAATTAATTGGTTAATTATTTCGATTCTTACAGGAAATAGAAAAGTAGTGGAGAAACTGGAAGCATGTTTTTTTTTCTCATTTTTGTCTCACCCTGTGTGTGAATCAAGCAATGGCATAGAAAGTGCCGAAACTCTATATCAAAGACGCTTCTTTTCGAGCAATTGTTTTTTTTATTCATTGCGTTATCTCTAAAATTGTCCTAATTATTTTTTTTTGATACCTTGCTATCACCAGCTTTTTGAATTTAACGATAAACAGTTTTCTAATGAAAAAAACTGATACCCATTTTTAAAAATGTTTTTATTAACCACAAAATTATAAATTGGGAAAAGTGCTCAATACCGTGTATTGCCTTCCCTAGTAACTTTAAGAGTTTCTAATCTACGCGGCATACTGGAAATCAGGTTTCTTATGGTTTCTATTGGTATACGATCCCATTCTTCCACTAATGTATAGCTATTTCTGTGAGACTTTCTTGATGCCTCTCGCGAGAACTCACAAATGGTCTATACCAGGGGTTCTCAACCTTTTAGGTTCCGTGTACCACCTAAAAAATATCCAAATTTCTTCCTACCACCACCCTTTATACAAAAATGGATATTAATACAGGGAAAGAAATAATCCTACTTATTTATTTTGTAATAAAATAATAACGTTTATAACAAAAGTTCACTTGGTAAAAAGTTTATCTCATCGAAACCAATAACAATACAAATTATATACCTAACAAAACTTCATTTGGTATACAAAACTAAAATTAAAACAAAAACATTGGGGTTGTTTTGCTAAACCAATTTTTTTTTAAATATCATGATCTGTGTCAATTAGTTTCAAGCTCAAATTTGACTCAATCATTAATTTTGGATTAATTATGAAAACCCATGCCTACATAAATTTCACATAAATCGTAGCGCAAAAAGGCATTAAAAGTCTAATATCAATCTACAGTTTCTTTAAAATAATTCTTCCTCTGGATCCAAAAAACGGTGATTGTAATAATTTTAAATTCTTCTATCAGCGCTGTGTGTGTGGAAATGTCTATCAAATGATCTTTAAATGTTCTTTTTCTATTAGGTTGTTAGGTTTGGTATTTAACATACCTTTTAGATTTCTGATCCAATTTTCATTGTCATAGATTTGGGAAAATAACTATTGTTTTTTTAAAGAGGTGCAATCAATATTTTTTTATATCCAACTAATTCATCATTGATGGTTCCCATCTTTCTTCAAGGGAGCCTTCGAATGCTGGCAATAAACTACATTTATTTTTATTGACTTCTTTTATAATTAACTCGATTTATGTATTGGTAATTTTATCTTCAACGATAATTAAATGAACCTTTGATCCCTGCAAAACTAAATTTAATTTATACAGCTTTCCAAAAATATCAGCTAAATATGCTAACCGGGCCATCCACAATTCGCCAAAGAAAGAATTTTTGAATTCGAAATTAGCGTTTTCAAGAAAAACTTGAGCTTCTGATTTAAGTTCGAAGAGACGATTCAATACTTTACCTCTCGAGACCCATCTATCATCGGAATGTAACAAGAGTGACTTCTGTTGCTACCCATCTCCTAACATAATATTAAAAACATTCGTGAACTGAATGCTCGACTTTTAATAATACTGACTGCAATTACTTTTTTGTTAAAGCCCGAGCTCCGTCAGATGCAGACACCAGTGCATTTCGCTTATGGAATGGAATTGTTAAACATAAAATTATTAAGAAATTTGAATATTTCACCAGTTGTTCTTTCGAGCAGAGGTTTACAAAATAATTATTCCCCTGCAATTTTCTCTTCCACCTCGAATCGGATAAAGACTAATAATTGATACAAATTAATTATGTCAGTATTTCATCTAACTGTAGCGCAAAATATTAACTTTGATTTATCTTTTTAACTACTTCCTTTTACACAATGTGCCATTTGAAATACGTCTGCGTACGGTAATGGGTATTATCTGATTTGACCGCTATAATTTTGGGTCAAACCCTTTAAGAATATCATCTGAATAAATATGATTTTAAGTTTGGTACCTTTTGCGTACCACCTAGAAGTCCTTCGCGTACCACCAGTGGCATAATTTTCAACAAAATTTTTTCTAACAGCACGATGTACAGGCAATAATTTAGGAATTTTTATCGGTCTCCTATTAAGTTAACATCTTTATACGTCTACATACCGCCTGCATACTTATGTCAACAACACGAACTTGTCTTTAAACGTTTTTAAAAATTTCTATTAAATATTTCACTAGAAAACTGTTTCTCGATTAATTCAGAAAGTTGGTAATATGCAAGGGTTAAAAAAAGGCTGTAATTCGGACAATTTTTGAGATAGATCAATGGACAAAACAGCAAAATGCAGTTTCTATACCATTACTTGATTAACACACTGGGTGAGTCAAAAATGAGAAAAAGAACATTTTAATAAGACAGTTTGGAGTTTTGTTACACTGGAGGCAAATTGAGGAAGAAATTTAGGGGGTTATTTTCATATTTATCCTTAAGACATACCATATGAGGAAACTCCTTATCAGTTACACCATTTGTCATCTTTTCATCATATTCGCAAGTATTAGCTATTTCCCATAGAATACCAGGCAACAGTATCGGTGAAGACTGGTTCTTATACACAAAATTTGCATATTCCATACATTCTGAAACCAAAATTGATATTGGCAACTCAAAATAACTAAAAACTGAACACTTGAACTTACTTTGATAACTTTTTGAGCCATTTTGACCTTTGTATCTATCGTCAGGATGTGTTATAGATTGTTCAGTTGTCACTTGTGGTGGTGCTACTTCAATTTTTGCACAGCAAACTATTGGAGTTATATGCTGAAATCCACATAATTGAGGTCGAACTGTTCGACTTCTCAATTGTTTTTGAGCGTACGGACAATCCGTGAGAAGTTTGCAACGCCCTGTGGTACCATTTTTGTCTAACAGGCAAATGTCATCTGAAATAATAAAAAATAAATACAAAATAATTTTAAAAATAAAATTTAAAAAGTGCCCTGTAAAATTACGGTGGTACTGTTGTAATTTTACAGGATAATGTATATAATAATTCGAGGTGAAAACTAAATTGAAGAGTTGAAGTAAATAACGAACTAAGTGCCAAAAAGATTATTCCGAGATATTTCGAAAATAGTTTGCAGCAAGATAAATGTTTTGTAGAAAGCCATCCCTAATTTTTTGTGCATATTTAAACAGATTGTACGTCACATGTTGGTGTTGTTTTTTTGCCGAGGTCTTGTATCGCAAGAACTAATCTAAAATAAATACAAAAATTCGTAGAAGGTGCCAAGTGCCATAATATTTATTTATACATATTTTAAGCTAAGTTGAGATATTTTTATACTAGAAAATAAAACTTAATAAAAAATAAGTTGCTTGACCAAGTATAGTTCATACAGTGTCTGTTGTTCGAAAAAATACATGGGGACCTGGTTTACTGAAAGCTATGCAAAAGTTGATAGTTCTGCTGAATTTTATGGTCATTAATTTTCTTTAAAAATACGTTTATTTGTTATTTTGCAAATGTACTGAAAAAGTGTTGTTTTTTGTGCAATCTTTCTAATCTAAAGATGTTTATATAAAGTTTACATTGATATTTCTATCTTATTTTAGTAACTTATTTTAGTAACTTCCTTCAGAAAAAGTAAGGACCAGAAATCAAAATCCACTCAACGTTTTCTTTTTATTTTGAATTATTATTTAAAAAGAACAAAAACAAGCTGTAATATTTTTCTTCACAAACTACTCAAGGGATCACACAGTATTGCTACTAACAATGTCGTACATTTTCACTTTATTAAAAATCAAAATAAAATGTAATTCTAAGATAAAAACAGAATTAACATGAACTTATTTGTAATAATAAAATTACCAGAACACGCAAATAAATCGCTAGCCGTAAAAAATTTAAAAAAAATTTCAAACAAAACTTTTTTTGGCTTTACACAAGCTATCTCTTAAATATATTGTATTATGGAAATTTGGTAACTTTTCCTTTTTTCAAATACACCCTTGCACACAGAAAAGTGATTATTTGGAACGAGAAAACATTATTTCTTGAATTTATTTACTAAATTCAAATGCATATTTACTTGGATGTAGAAAGTTAGGTACCTATATACAAGAAATGCCACATACTCAATCTAAGTAAAATAATTTCTCAGATAAATGCTGTCAACAAATAAATTCTTTCTTTATAAGAACCAATATTGTATTGAAAGAAGTAATTGATTTTTTCGTCCCAAAAATGTTAATTTCTCCAACGAAGTAATAGTAAATCCATCCAAGTGCGTAGTTACTTGATCCAAGAAAATATAAGACATTTAATATAAGTAAGTATTGTTTACTGAATAAAGACCCACCAATTATTTAACTGAAGTGATTCTCACTTCTTTCAAGTAATCCCTTTCTCTGGAATAAATATGCGCACCGTGATTTTGTCAAGGCTCGCGCGCCCGCGTGTGGTGCTGGCACGTGCTGGCGCCACGGAACCTAACCTAGTACGAAAACAACGAAGTACCCGTAGGGGATGTGCCTTGTGATTTATTGGGGATGTGTATTGTGATTTATAGTGTACAATAAACGTTTCAACACGCAATAGAAAACGTATTTGTGCCAAATCTTTAAAATTCTTACATTAAGTAGCTAAAAATATTTACCGGGAATAAAAATATACACTTCATTAAAGACTGTTTACTTACTTCACCAGAGTAACCACTTTCTTAAATCTGGTAATTATTCGAAGAAATAAAATTTCTTGGTTGAAGTCAATAATCTCTCGCGTATATACGAACCTACTAACTGCTTCAGCCAAGTAATTCTCTCTTCGTTCGAGAGATCACTCTTCTGTGTGTGTATATTTTTACATTTTTTTGATTCTACTATTAATTCTAAGTATAGTTTATAGGAATCATTTCTTTTTATAAAATGCATCATTTCCGAGTTAAAAGTATACAAAATTTATATATCAAAATTTGTCAAAATTACCGAAACACCTAAATAATTCCCCAACCGGAAATAGTTTCAAAAAATGCTTCAAATAAAAGTTTTTTTGGGTTTAAACAAGCTCTTGTTTAATATATTATTCATTTTATTATGGAAATTTGTAAACCTTTTCTTTTTTCTAATAGAATAATCTGTATATATATTTTCTTTTAATTCTAAGAGTTTTTTGTAGGGATAATTTTTTTTATAAAATGTAAATTTTTTAATTATAATCAACTACTGGCACTGGCTAAAGGCACTTAGCGCGCTATTTACGAAAATACGCCGAAAGTTAACTCATGCGAGATCGAGCGGTCAAGTTTGTTAGGCATTTCACGACATACTTTTACGTAGCCCGTTATTTACATCAAAGCCAGTGATATTCAGCCCACTTTAATAAAACCAATTTTTCATTTTTTTGCACTTAGTTCATTATTTACTTCAACTCTTCAAATGTAAATCACCAAATTATAAATAAAAAATTTCAAAACTTTTAAATGTTTTGCGTTCTCAACATTAGTACTGATTTCAATTTAATTTAATTATTTTTTGTTTAATTAAATGCAGTATCATAATTACTGTGTACGTACACTTTTGAGTGTCATATATTATATCCAATGTGATTCGCTGTTATATTTTTATTAGCATGTTATGCGTTCCTTTCTTTTATTAATGCTGTGTTAGCTTATTGTCAATAATACATATTTCTCGTATGCTTTATTTTTGTTTTTATAACATAAGCAAGAGTTTTTACATTTATATCTTAAAATTGTGTTTAATTTTCTCCTATAATACTATATTTCATATACCGGGTGATTCAATTTCGAGGCTCGCCATGGGGATCTCGCTTATTAGTGGAGATAGAGCCTATGTTTAAATTTGGCAAAGTTTCGTATTTTTGTATTGGTCAATTATCTGAACACAAATGTAAGCTATCATTTTTCATTTTGAAGATATCCGCAAAAAGACTGAAATGTTAAGGTATCGTTTTTACTTTCTTATTCAAAACCAAATGTAGCTAGACATTTGAAACAAAAACATTCTACTTTTTAACAAGGAATACAGTGTCATTTTTTAATATGAAATAACATCAAAGATGGCTGCGTAACCATGGTCAACTTTTGTTTTTCTTATGGGCGCCATGTTGAACTTTGGTATTTTCCGATAGTCGTGTCTTTTCTCATTTCCGCAATGTATAACATGTTTTTAGTATTATTTTTTAAAATAATGGTGTAATAATAAAAAAACCTTCCGGTACCTAACTGGAGCTTGGTTACAGACCGCCGGACTCGTTGCCCAGGAACGTCAACAAAACGCAATTGGATCAAGCGGCGCGCTCAGCGTTGGGTTTGCCATTTAACCAAATAAACCTTAATTGTGGGTGATTGTGGATGTAAAATGCCGTTTACCAATAACGAAAAGCGTGATATGATAAGGGTTTATTATTGTTCTCATAGAAATGCCCAATCATACAAAATTCCTAACCTTGGACAAAAATTTAGCGGACCATGGATCGTTTAGTTAACCCCGCAATTCTTATAATCCTCATGGAAATGTTGAAAACGATCAAAGAGATATTTTGGAAATGGTTAACGTTAGATTACCATAATTTGCAATGCTTCAACTACTGGTTTTTAGATAAATGGCGATCCTCGGATTTCTACGCGGGAAGTAGCATCTAATTTGTAATTGCCGCAAACACGTGTTTGGAGAGCATTACAAACAAAGAAATTTAAACCGTACAAACCCGTCACAAGTCAAACTTTGCAGTTGTACGAAATTATTTGAATCAACAATTTCCAAATCGCTGCATTGGTAATGGTGGAGTGGTGGAATGTCCTGCTAGATCCCCTGATTTAAGTCCTCTGGACTATTTTCTATGGGCAACTGTGAACAACGAAATTTATCACGATACTCGCAGAAATATTGAGGACCTGCGGGATCAAATAACAAATGCGGTCAATGCTATTCCGGGAAGAACAGCTAGAAGAGCATAACAACATGTAGAAAAGCTGGCTCGGTTTTATGCCTTCAAAAAAATGTCGACCAGTCACATTTACATAAGAAATAATCTTTTTTTTGTATAAACTTGCTTCATTTTACAATTTGAATGTTTTTTGTCCAAAGCACTCTGGTCAGTCCGGCGTCGGCGGTCTGTAACCAAGCACCAGTTGGGTACCTGATAAGCACGACAAACAACGAGAAAAAGAAGAAAGCTTTTTTATTAAACCATTGTTTTAAAAAATAATGCCGACATGTTATACATTGCGGAAATGAGAATAAACACGACTATCGAAAAATGCCAAAATTCAACGTGGCGCCCATAAGAAAAACAAAAGTTGGCCATGGTTACGCCGCCATCTTTGATGTTATTTCAAATAAAAAAATAACATTGCATTCCTTGTTAAAAAGACGCGGTAGAATGTTTTTATTTCAAATGTCTAGCCAGTGGCGGACTGGCCAGGTGGTGTCAGGTTGCCCGATGGCAAGTGGGCCCCCCCTTAAGACAATATGTTGAAAATATTAATAATGTATTTATTTATACTCAAACTTGCACTGGACCGGCTTAAGAATTTATTTTTATGTTTGGAAATAAATAAGAACCCAATAATAAAATTGCATGGTGAGTTTTAAGAAACCCACTTTGGGAAACAATAAATATTCTCCACAAGGTCTTTGTTAAAAGAACTGTATTACTATTTGAACTTGAAACTTTTTACTGGACGTTTATCTTTCATAAAAAAAAACAAGTTTTTTTTTAAGTTTTTTTTGGCCAGGTTCTGGCAAAAATATTATTCATCCGAAATTGAAATGCCAATACGTCACAAAGTACAGAATTGTTATGGTATGACGTGGTAGTTTCTACCAAGAAAAATTAAAAATTAAAAATTAAAAAGTCAATGCTATGATGTACAAAATTAAAACTTGAAAAATCGGATAATTGATATACAGGAAAACAATGTGGAATATTTGCTGAACATATGAAAGGGACCAAAATAAATCAAATAAATAAAATTTTAGTTTGGTACAAAAATGAATCACTTATACAGAATGTTCTTTCATACATGCAATAAAAATAAAATTAAGTTTATTTATAGAATAAAATATGTAAATTAAAAAAAAATACAAAAAAATAGAAACAATGTTGCGCATTTTTGTGGTGATCAATGATGATGATTTTTCACTTTCGAAGATATCATACAATTGATGTACAGGGTGCTATAAAAGCTATAGATAATCACCAACAAACTTCTGTTTGTTTAAATGGAACACTAGGTATATTATTACAATTTTTGATGAAGATTTTTAGCCTAATTGTTTAGACTTCAACTTGTATTACGCTATTATCAACTGTTTCTGAGATAATGTGAAAGGATTGTCAAAAGTGAGCATTTTCAAAAAAATATTCTAAAGTAACTAACAAGAATAAAGAAATAAAAGAAATCATTTTGGATAGTAAAAGAGTCGCATTTTTTACAGTTATTATTCATTTGCTAAATAAATTAAATCCTAATATGACTTATCCGGAATAACTAGAGATTTGCTAAATGTCAAATAACAACCATTTTAAATGGAACACCCTGTATATCTTGACATATTTCGAAAGATCGACTTTCCTAAAATGTCTAAGTCGGTAGGTCTATCGTCAATAGCTAAAAAGTTATTAAGCATCTAATTTAACATTTATACGCATACAAAAAATATTTCATAAATTAATATAACATATCTAGTTCCACGACAAAATTCAGCAATCGCACGAATGTGATGAGTCTTCTGCAGCAACATTTAATCATTGCAAACTGCTACTATGAGTTACACAAACGAGCAATTTATGATCATCCAAGAATTAGTTTTATTAGTACCAGTCGAAAATTATTTAAAATTTTTATTTATTTACGTAATGTTCTAAACTATTTAAAGAATTTTAATGTAAGTTTATGGGTATGTTCCAGTTCCTACTGATAACAAAAACAAGGAGAGATTTGGTAGCAATGTGGTGTTCTTCAGAAATCCTAACATTTCTGTACTCTCATAAGAATAAATAATTAAATAAATGGATAATTGTAAACTGAATGAATAATAATTATTTCAGTACGATTGTCACATATCAACCGTGTCAGGTCAATGCGTTTCAGTCATGGTTTCCACAAAAATATTTTGACGCCTCTTCATGTTCGCTATAGTAGTTGTAATATTCCCATACATTTTTTCCTCAATATGTCTACAGAGTAACAAATGAAACTCGATTAAATCAGGCGATCTAGTTTTTCAAAGCGTTGGACCACCATGAACAATTTAATGTCATTGATAAATATTATTTAAAAAATTTTAGATTGATATATAAATTACTAGTTCTTTGAAGAAAATAAATATCACAAATTATACGTTTGTATAAATCAAAATTGCAGAATGCTATTACTAAAAGCTGCTGCATGAAAAGAAGAATTATTCTAATTGAGAGATTTTTGAATTTCGTCGAACAATCTGGATATTTAATATTAATTTATGAATATTGTGCATAAGTTACAAATATCACATTAGATGCTTAATAACTTTTTAGCTGTTGATGATCGACCACCGAGTTAGACATTTTAGGAAAGCTTGTTTATCGATCTTATATATTGCATTTATTCGTTCTATTTCTTATTTTTAACATTCTATTTCATAATATTTTTGTAAGTTTTACTTTGTAACTCTTTCATTTTTCATTTTTTCTCCGCAATATTCTTCCGCATAGTAAATGAGATACTGAGTAAAACGTTTCATATGGACTTATTTTTTCAATTTATGACAAAGTTATAACCGTTTGAGTTATTAACAAAACCGTATTTTAACCGGCGCCAACTTCTTAAGCGATTGAGAAAACCAATAAGTCCATATGATACTTTTTACTCAAAATGATATTTGTTTTATACAAGGAAAAATTAATAGAAAGCTTCATATAAATTTTTTTGTTCTTTTACTTATTCAATTTATGTTGATTTTGTTTTAAATATTTTTATTTAAATTTATTTACTTTCTATGGTTGTAATGTGTAGTGGGTGTGTTCAAACGGCTGAATTTTTCAAGGAATTGAGAAAACAAATAAGTCCTTATAACAAATTTATTCAGAATGACATTTGCTTAATAAAAATAATTTTCGGGGAAAAAGTGGGATACCTGTGTATATATATATATATATATATATATATATATATATATATATATATACACGGTGGTAGTCGCGGTGGTAGATATAGCAATTGTCTTTAGAGATGGAAAAAAATATTTAATACAAAAGTTGTTTGGCATATCATTTTCTACAGTGGGATACCTGTGTGTATATATATATATATATATACAGGGTGAGTCACTAGAGTCGCGGTGGTAGATATAGCAATTATCTTTAGAGATGGAAAAAATATTTAATACAAAAGTTGTTTGGCATATCATTTTCTACAACGTAAAATTATTTTCATTTATACTGGGTGTTGCATTTAGGCGTAGCAGAAAATAAATTAAGTTTTTTAAATGGAATGCCCTGTATATTATAACATATTATGATTGCGAAGAATATTGTCTTACTAATTGTATCAGGTGATATTGACGTAAAGCTAATAGTTTCTGCCATATTCAATTTTTTATTAAAAAAATGGCCGTTGGAGGCCTTTTCCGAAAACTACGTAATAGCGTCATTTTTGCAGATATTTTCTTACAACTTTGTCAGAAAATAACCAATACTAATAGGGAGGTGATAAAGCCCAAAGAAATTTGATGCGCTATACAGGGTGTTCCTAGCACCTAATCAATTTTGATATTTTTCAAATGGCTTTTTCTTGAGTTTTTTAAATGGAACGCCCTGTATATTATTTGCTGGTTGCATTTCCCATTAAGTTGCCTTTAATTTATATTAAGTGTGGCATATACATATTTGTACCCGTTTTCGTGATATTTGGAATTTAAAGAAAATGTGTAATAAAGTATACCAATACAGTGCTTTAATATTACACCCTGTATAATTGAGTTCGTTGTTTTCATGTATTTTGTTATAATATAAATAAATTATAAATGTTGGTAAAGTTAAAAATGCTATTTTTTATAAAGATACATTTAAATAGCAGAGTTACGCTAATATTTTAAGTTAGCTTAGATTTACTTAACCTCGTTGTCATGGAAACAAAAACAAATAACAGACGTGTAGTTATTGCTGTCAACAGACTTAGTATAGCTAACCAACATTTGTAATCTCTGTTAACGATGAATTTTAATTATACTAAAGAGGAACTGATAAATATTATTTACATCTATGGAGAAGCCGGCAAAAACGCTCTACTGGCCTCAAGAATTTACGCTCAGCGATATCCCGAAAGACGGCATCCCGATGCAAGAACAATTAATAGAGTTCGGGAACGTTTTGAATCAACAGGTACTATTACTTACAAAAAAAGAAAAAGAACAAAAGCGGCGACACATGAAGAGAATGAATTTCTGGTAGTTGCTAGTGTGGTAGAAAATCCATACTCAAGCACTAGACAAATAAGAAATCAAGGAATAACCCAATCATCTGTGTCCAGAATAATACGGCGACACAAGTATCATCCATATCATGTGCAACATGTACAGGAATTGAGCGAAAACGATTTAGAAAGGAGATTAAATTTTTGTAATTGGGCAGCTGCTAAAATTCAACAACAAGCAAATTTTTTTGACTTTGTTCTTTTTACTGATGAAGCTACGTTTCATAAAAATGCGTATGTTAACCAACATAACTTCCATTTTTATGCAACAGAAAATCCTCGCGTTATCAGGCCTTTGGACCATCAACATAGATGGTCACTCAATGTATGGGGTGGAATAGTAGGTACCAATTTGCTAGGGCCTTACTTTTTTGAGGGTTCCGTAAATGGTCAAAGGTACTTACATTTTCTTAACAAACATCTACATGAATATTTAGATGATTTGCCGCTTAATATTCGCCAAAACTTAATTTTCCATCACAACGGAGCCCCACCCCACTTTAGTCTGAACGTAAGACAATTTTTGAACAACCAATGCCGCAACAAATGGATTGGAAGAGGAGGCCCTACGTTATGGCCGCCAAGATCTCCTGATCTAAATAAGTTGGATTTTTTTTTGTGGGGTCATGTTAAGGAATTAGTATACCAGACACCACCTACCACACAAGATGATATGAAGATTAGAATAAGAAATGTTTTTGCTGACATCAGAGAAAATAAGAGAGAGATGTTAAGAAATACTTCGAGATCTTTTACCCATCGGATTAATGCTTGTAGAAGACAAAATGGAGGGCATTTTGAACACCTACCAAATCAATAACTACTTGTTGTTTTATCTTTAATTGTTATAGTTTTTTACTAGTTTTATGTTAATGCTTATCAAGTTTAAAAAATAGTTTAATAAATGTTATTAGTTGTGGTTTCTCTTAATTATTTGTTTTTATTTAATTTTTAGTTGTCTCAAATTATATTAATTTTTCATATTGAGTAACTAAATGGTAATTCCATATACTTTTCAATTTATTTTGAGCAATTCTGTCAGTCTTTTAATTCAACAAAAGTATTTTTTTCCTTTCTATGTTCTCTTTACAAAAAAAAATCATTAAAAAAGAACCATGTTATGCAGGGTGTAATATTAAAGCACTGTATTGGTATACTTTATTACACATTTTCTTTAAATTCCAAATATCACGAAAACGGGTACAAATATGTATATGCCACACTTAATATAAATTAAAGGCAACTTAATGGGAAATGCAACCAGCAAATAATATACAGGGCGTTCCATTTAAAAAACTCAAGAAAAAGCCATTTGAAAAATATCAAAATTGATTAGGTGCTAGGAACACCCTGTATAGCGCATCAAATTTCTTTGGGCACTATCACCTCCCTATTAGTATTGGTTATATTCTGACAAAGTTGTAAGAAAATATCTGCAAAAATGACGCTATTACGTAGTTTTCGGAAAAGGCCTGCAACGGCCATTTTTTTAATAAAAAATTGAATATTGCAGAAACTATTAGCTTTACGTCAATATCACCTGATACAATTAGTAAGACAATTTTCTTCGCAATCATAATATGTTATAATATACAGGGCATTCCATTTAAAAAAGTTAATTTATTTTCTGCTACGCCTAAATGCAACACCCAGTATAAATGAAAATAATTTCACGTTGTAGAAAATGATATGCCAAACAACTTTTGTATTAAATATTTTTTTCCATCTCTAAAGATAATTGCTATATCTACCACCGCGACTCTAGTGACTCACCCTGTATATATATATATATATATATATATATATATATATATATATATATATATATATATATATATATATATATATATATATATATATATATATACATATAGGTGTCCCTATAAACAAAAAAAGGTGGGCCCCCTTAGCTTCCTGGCAACCAATATTTTTGGACCCAGTCCGCCACTGTGCCTAGCTACGTTTGGTTTTGATTAAAAATTGATTAAAAAAACGATATCTTAACATTTCAGTTTTTTGTGGATATCTGTAAAATGATAGCTAAAATTTCTTTTCAGATAGCAAAATGAAAAATGATAGCTAAAATTTCTTTTCAGATAAGTGATTAGCACAAAAATACGAAACTTTGCCAAATTTAAACATAAGCTGTGTCTCCACTAATAAGCGAGATCCCCATGGTGAGCCTCGAAATTGAATCACCCGGTATAAAGAATGTGGGTACCTACATAATTCTGGTTTAATAAACAATTTGATTTACTTACCTATTTCTGACCGTCGGATGTCACACTTCACACTGTCTTGGAACGCTGTTATAAAAACTAATAACGTCAACACTGTTTCTAACATCATGGTTACAAAAATAAAAAAAAACGGACAATCGCTGTCGAAGCAGATATCTGTGTATATTATGACGACAGTTCTGTTTTGTTAGTATCGGTACTAAATGCTGAATACTAATACAGTAATACTTGAACTTCACAAGACACAATACGAGCTAATCGCACCAGTAACTGGTTTCAAAGTAAAATTCCGTGTAATTGCTGATGTACACAATAAGTACAATAAACAACACAACGTCTGTAGACAAAACCTCTAACTGAGTGTAGTTAATCTTCAGATATGTCATGTGAATAAAAACATCGAGAAATTCCCACTGTTGAGTCAGCTCTTCGATCTTTTTTTATTGATTTAAAGCAAATTATTCGACAAATTCAAAGTCAAGTTCGGCAACACATTTAACATTATTTCTTATTAAACTCGCTGTGGCAACACTAAAGCAAATAGAAAGTTGTAATTTTCAAATCAACTACCTACTCAATTCAATTGTTAACTGGACATTTAATGTACTCTGATGAATTGTTATATACAGTGGCGGACTGGGTCCAAAAATATTGGTTGCCAGGAAGCTAAGGGGGCCCACCATTTTTTTGTTTATGCTGCTAGGTGTCCCACTTTTTTCCCCGAAAATTATTTTTAGAAAGCAAATGTCATTCTGACTAAATTTTTTATAAGGACTTATTTGTTTTCTCAATTCCTTGAAAAATTCAGCCGTTTGAACACACCCAGTACACATTACAACTATAGAAAGTAAAAAATTTAAATAAAAATATTTAAAACAAAATCAACATAAATTGAATAGTAAATGAACAAAAAAATGTATATGAAGCTTTTTATTAATCTTTTTTCTATAAAACAAATATCATTTTGAGTAAAAAGTATCATATGGACTTATTGGTTTTCTCAATTGCTTAAGACGTTGGCGCCGGTTAAAATACGGTTAATAACTGTTGTTAATAACTCAAACGGTTGTAACTTTGTCATAAATTGAAAAACATAATAAGTCGATAATAACGTTTTACTCAGTATCTCATTTACTATACGGAAGAAAAATTGCGGAGAAAAATATTAAAAATGTAAGAGTTACAAAGAAAAACTCACAAAAATATTATGAAATAGAATATTAAAAATAAGAAATAGCACGAATAAATACAATATATATTATATAAGATCGATAAATCAGCTTTCCCAAAATGTCTAACTCGGTGGTCTATCGTCAACAGCTACAAAGTTATTAAGCATCTAATGTGACATTTGTAACTTATGCACAATATTCATAAATTAATATTAAATATCCATATTGTTCGACAAAATTCAACAATCTCTCAATGAGAATAATTCTTCTTTTCATGCAGCAGCTTTTAGTAATAGCATTCTGCAATTTTGATTTATACAAATGTATAATTTGTGATATTTATTTTCATCAACGAATTAGTAATTTATATATCAATCTAAAATTGTTTAAATAATATGTATCAATGACATTAAATTGTTCATGGTGGTTCAACGATTTCAAAAACTAGATCGCCTGATTTAATCGAGTTTGATTTGTTTCTCTGTAGACATATTGAGCAAAAAATTTATGGGAATTTTACAACTACTGTAGCGAACATGAAGAAGGAGGCATCAAAATATTTTTGGGGAAACCATGGAAAATGTAATATTTCCACCGAGAATGTGAAGCAAGACTGAAACGCATTGACCTGACAGGGTTGATATGTGCACTCTTGACAATCGTACTGAAATAATAATTATTTATTCAGTTTACAATTATCCATTTATATAATTATTTATTCTTATGAGAGTACAGAAATGTTAGGATTTCTGAAGAACACCACATTGCTACCAAAGCACTCCTTGTTTTTGCTATCAGTAGTGACTGGAACATAAACTTATTCCTTAACATGTCCCGAAATAAATAAATTAAACTGACGATTTAGCTGGCTAAGGCGTTAGACCACTACAACCAACCCAAGGATCCATTAAAATTCTTTAAATAGTTTAGAACATTACGTAAATAAATAAAAATTTTAAATAAGTTTCGTCTGGTACTAATAAAACTAATTCTTGGATGATCATAAATTGCTCGCTTGAGTAACTGATAGTAGCAGTTTGCAATGACTAAATGTTGCTGCAAAAGAATCATTACATTTGTGCGATTGCTAAATTTCGGCCTGGCAACTAGATATGTTATATTAACTTATGAAATATTTTTTGTATGCGTATAAATGTTTAATAGATGCTTAATAACTTTTTAGCTGTCGACGATAGACCTATCGACTTAGACATTTTAGGAAAGTTGATTTATCGATCTTTCGAAGTATGTCAAGATATACAGGGTGTTCCATTTAAAATTCTTGTTATTTGACATTTAGCAAATCTCCAGTTATTCCGGATAAGTCATATTAGAATTTTATTTATTTAGCAAATGAATAATAACTGTAAAAAATGCGATACTTTTACTATCTAAACTGAGTTCTTTTATTTCTTTATTCTTGTTAGTTACATTAGAATAATATGTTTTAAAATGCTCATTTTTGACAATCCTTTCACAATATCTGAGAAACAGTTGATAATAGCCTAATACAAGTTGAAGTCAAAACAATTAGGCTAAAAGTCTTTATCAATTTAAACAAACATAAGTTTTTTGTACGTTGTTGTGGGACATCCTGTAAACATGAAAATATTTTCTGGCTGTAAGGCGAATGATTATCTATCTCGTATAACACCCTGTACATCAATTTTATGATATCTTCGAAAGTGAAAAATGTATATTACTTTTTATATCATTGAGCAACACAAAACATGCGCAACTTTGTTTCTAACTTTTTTTTGTATTTTCTTTTTAATTTACATATTTTATTCTATAAATAAATTGAATTTTATTTTTATTGCATGTATAAAAGAACATTCTGTATAAGTGATTCATTTTTGTACCCAAGACAAATTTTATTTACCTATTTGATTTATTTTGATTTATTTCATATGTTCAGCAAATATTCCACAATGTTTTCCTGTATATCAATTATCCGATTTGTTTTAATTTTGTACATCATAGCATTGCGTTTTTATTTTTAATTTTTCTTGGTAAAAACTACCACGTCATGCTTTAACAATTCTGTACTTTGTGGCGTATTGGTATTTCAATTTCGGATGAATAAAATTTTTGCTAGAACCCGGTCAACCAAATTTAAAAAAAAAACTTGTTTTTTATGAAAGATAAACGTCCAGTAAAAAGTTTCAAGTTCAAATAGTAATACATTTTAATAAGTTCTCTTAACAAAGGCCGTTTGGAGAATTTTTATCGTTTCCCAAAGTGGGTTTCCTAAAACTCACCATGCAATTTTCTTACTGGTTCTTATTTCTTGCCAAACATAAAAATAAATTCTGAAGGCGGTCTCGTGCAAGTTTCAGTATAAATAAATATATTATTAATATTTTCAACATATTGCCTTAAGGGGGGGCCCACTTGCCATCGGGCAACCTGGCACCACCTGGCCAGTCCGCCACTGGTTATATAGCAAACGATGCAAAATATGTTATTTTTTGTGTAACGAAAGTAACAGAAAAACTACTGAACAGAAAAAATTGAAATAAAGTGTATCATACTCCTGAATCATTTCTTCGTAAGTTGTATGACTGTGAAAATTTTTTGCCTTTCGGTGTAAACACGAACGCGAGAGAAATGAACAAAATTTTCACTTTTTGTTCAGGTTGCATTTGGAGCCTCTTCTATAGATTGGCGTTTATTTTCTTCAGTTTTTGTGTAATAAAGGTTGCGTACAAGATTTTCATGGAAGCGGATATCTCAGTAACGAATATTAGCACGATATCGGGATATGCACGTAATCAATCATCATAAATAATGCGACTGTAAAAAAAGAATTGCATTAAATTTTTAAGTAATTTTTAAATCGATTTAAGAGGAATCACTAGAGGTAGTAGCGTACTACAAACAACACTACATAAAACCAAACATACTGAGCTTAATTGTGTGTTAATACTCACGTGTAATACATTAAATTATAGATAAAGGTGTATTATACAGGGTACGAATGCCACTTTTTTTCATTTGCGTTGTTGTTTTGTTTTTTACCCTTGCTAAAGAAGCCAATAATTGGTAATTATTGTTATTTTTTTCCAAATCAGAACCAAATATCAAAAAAGCAATATTACAACATTTTGTATTGAGCCTTCATGAACTTGTGTAAAAAAATGACAACAAAATATGAATGTTGTAATGATTTAACCTTTGATTTTTTGAACATGTGAATGAGACGAGAATAACATATTTTATCGTCGTACGGTGCAGCCATCTGTTGGATAAACACCACATCATTTTCTTCGACCAATCAAATTCAAATGGTACAGTCTGAAGCAGCAGCATGAATACGTCAGCCAGGGGAATCACACATATTGAGCAATTTCGGCGTAACAAAAATATTGATCGCATGTTGACACGGGAGGTGTAGGGGCGCCGCGCCCGGCAAACGAAAGCCATACGAAAAATAAATTTTACCGTGCTGGTGCTACGTAGATAGCAGCCACTCGCTTATAACTTAGGACGGCATGTTCTTCCGGAAGTGTATGTGAGCAACATGAATTGTTGAATTTCGACCAAAATAGGCTATAAACCGAATACGAGAAATAATTTTTTGCCGTCCTGATGGACAGATGGACTCTACGAAGACAGCAACGAGCGAGTTATAAATTAGGAGCGCATGTTCCCGCGAGGATTTATAGTGCAGTCCCCGTACGACACACGGAACGAAGAATAATCAACAACCGCAATACCTACTTACAATGTTACAACTACTAAATAATTAATAGGAGTTAAATAAATTATTAATAAGGACATACAAGTAATTTAATTTTTAATCAGTCATTTATTTTTCGTCATAGAATTTCAAATATATTGGTATTTAGATTTAGAAATAATCTTAATACCAAACACTTGTCGCTTGGCAATGCATTCAGGGCAATCGCAATCTATGTAGGATGGTTGGGTTTAGTTCGACTTGTTGTACAACATATAGATATTATACGTGTAGTGTAATTCTTCGCTAATTAACTTCGCTAGTTAATTTGGGCAATACTCTCTTATAGGCGTAAGCGTGCCGGATTACCATATATGGCAAAAAACGTTTATAAAGGTGTTACACATCCGTTAACCGAAACTCTTGCGCCTAATACGACATGTCATGTAGTAAGTATGTAAATGTGACAAAAACGACTACACAGTATTGATTGATTGCTTGCGGTACATCATTTCCAAAGTATTTTTATGCGCTGAACCCAAATCTGACATCCGATTGACTAAATCAGGCTTTATTCACAAGATACTTCAACATATTTGAAGAGTAAAATTTAAATTGCACAACGTATGTACGCAGTACACTCTCCTACAACGCGGTTTAATATTACGCGTTTTATGAAAACGCGTTATAGGAATTTGAGGATCGAAAATTTAGACGCATGCGCATTGTACGATAATCGCGTTATATGAAGATGTAGTCGCAAAATTTTGATCGAGTTGGTAGAAATTCGCGTTGTAGGAACCGCGTTATAGGAGAGTTTCCTGTATGCGCAATCGTATTTATATAAAGATAATACAATAAAATAAATAAATATCAATTTTCTAGAAAAAATATACCCAAAATATATTTTTTCTTGTAAACTTTTAGCATTTACTTATAAGAATACTTCAGATTTTGTATGGTAATTTTTTATTCAATAAAAGTATCATTGTTGCATCTATTTATTAAAACAAAAGTATTGGAATGGAATAGAAAACGTAAGTAAATATGTACCTACTGAAATGTATAATGACTAAAATATTCAAATTCATTTATATGTGGTATAATTAGAGCCACCAATAATAGCGAATAGTTCAATAAAGCAATTAATTAATTTGTATCACTGTATTGTTTTGTGGAATTGTATTTGCATTTAAAATATACAAGAAAAGCATTTCAGAACATGCGATAGTCACATACACAAAATTATTAGGGACCGGTTCGGCGCCAGTCGACACCGCACGGCCCCTTTGATCTTCGTCGCCAAAGAAAGATACCGCCGGCGCCGTTCCCCTCATCTAATCAGTGCGTTGCTTGCATTTTCTGCGGAGTGTACAGTGGGCGCGGCTTGTTCCCTCCTCTCGCGCCTCAGTTTCGTCGAACTTTTGAGGCCGGTGACTAACATTTACTCTTAATATGAATGATATAAAGTGCAGCGCGTACTACGTCAATCGTAACGGTAAATGGTAACGTAGCTGGGACCAGGGCTATGGAGTCGGAGTCGGAGTCGTGGAGTCCTGGAGTCGGAGTCGGAGTTCAGACAAATTTCAGAGGAGTCGAAGTCGGAGTCGGAAAAAATGGACCGACTCCGACTCCGGGTCCATGTTTAAATAATGTAGAAAAAGACATGCGAGATGGCCGTTGCCTCAATAGATAGTAAACGATTAACTAAACATATTATTAGGTCTTCCACAAAGTAAATATAATTTAATTACAAAACACATAGGTCGGTGGTGAGTGATGATTAGCAAAATGATTATTGTGAGTCGCTTGCCGCGTCGCATATATAGTTTATGTATTTCCAATTTCCAACAACCAACTTCAATATGCTAATTATGATAGCTCGATCATCTACAAATAAAAAAATCGGACTTCGATGCATACTTATAGACGAATTAGAACTTTCCAAAGTGAAGCGTCAACGTGTGGTTTTCTTTATTCATTAAAATTACGAGAATTTGCTCATATTCGTTCGGCCACAAAGAACAGCTGAACAATTCATTAAATATTGCAAAAGGTATTTAAATGATATTCCCTTGCAATTTTAAAAAGAAAAAATAGTTTCCTACAGCTTTTGTACCAGAAGTAACAACGTGATGGTATCACAGTCGTATTATCAACTCTCAAAATATTTTTTTATTCTTATTTGTCCCAATATCTGAATATTTGTCAAAGATAATGCTTTACTAGTAAAACTTTGCAATTTTAGCTTTAATGTTTGATAACTTTGAACGTTTAACCGAAAATGAATCTTTTTATCGGCACGAACAATTTTATCAAAAGTATTATCCTTGATTATACAATATTATGGTATAATCAAGGGTATCACATCCCTTTGTATTTAACAAAATATGTAAACATTTTAAATTGCTACTGATTATGTCGAGTGTAGGTTACGGATTTTAAGATTATTGGTGGCTATGTTGTAGTCTTCTTGCGATCAACTAAAAAGCACCGATATTCGCAGATTTCGTCACCTACACTTGACAGAATTGAGCCAGATATATTTTTTATTATTAGCAAAAGTACAAACTTCACTCTAACGTAATTTTTAATGCATAAACTTAAACATGTATAATATATGTCTAATAGCCGATTAAAAAATAACTGCATTTCCGATTTAAACTCTACCTTAAGTTGAATGTAGGAATATCCATGTATGAAAGTCATACTCGTTGCAGCCAGAATTGTGACGTCATTACCACTAACAGAAGTAAGAGTTAAGATAATTTTCATTTTATTTTGCACTTAATTTTGTATTCATTGAAATGAATTTTGCTTTGTACTATACAGTGGTTTGTCATTACTTTTGTTATTATTAAAAATAGAACATTGGTTCAAGTGACAAACTAGTTCAGAATTGCTCTCTAATGAGAAAACAGTTGAAGTTCTAATGATTTCAGAGATATTTTGAAAATATAAAAAAGCGTCCTTTTTAAATATGGCCATAATTTTGTGGTCCGATCAACAGGCCTTTTTGATTTTATTTAGAGTTAGATTATGTCAGATTTAATTTTTTTCGTTATTAATTTCACTGGAAACAAACAAAATTTTGCCGTAGTCGGGAGTTGGAGTCGGAGTCGGACTACCAAAATTATCTGGAGTCGGAGTCGGAGCCGACAGATTTTTTACCGACTCCACAGCCCTGGTTAAAACTGATATAGCAGAAGGCATTCGGAATAATTGTATTGTTTGATATATGGGATCGGAATCTTAGGTAATGTTAGAAAAAGAAATAGGAAATTACATTTTATTAAAAGTAACATCTCAAAAAAACTATAAAACTGCACCACAAATTTAATAAGTACACATTCAGAGTACATTATATACAGGGTCCTGCAGCTCAGCTCCCGTCTTCTGTAGCTCAGTTACTAATTAAGCTAATAGTTTGACATTTTGCAAGCTTACCCCGTACTTCAAGGTACATTTCAAGAAATTATTTTTGATTATACAGGGTGTCCCAAAAATGTGCAACGCCAACGTGATATAGTTTTTTAAATTGCATGCTATATATTTTTTTACACATTTGGAAGCCTGTTATGGTTGCCTACATACCACCAAAATTTTATTGAAATCGGTTGAGTGACTGCAGCGCAAAAAAATAAAAAACAAAAAAAATTGATTTTGCATCGTTGGCCTTAAAAATCAAGAAAAACCACAAATTGCACCTCGTTAATAAAATTTTGCGACGTCCTTATTAAGTTAGATCTAGTAGTCTCGTTAACCAAGTGTCATTGATCCAAATTATACAGTATGACCAAAATCTAGTGTCAAACTTGTCGAACTTCAAAGCGTGTTATTGTTCTTATTTTAAATTGAAACCCATACATTTTTTTAGGTGAAACGATGCAGAATTAAAAAATAAACATTGTTTCTAAATACAGCCCCATCACAATTCCCAATATTTTAAAAGCTATTCGCCAGAAACTCATTTTTCAACGTTTCCAACGGCAATTGTAGGTAATAAATATCGTACGTGGCGTTGAAAAACAATTTATTTCATAAAATATAACGCAGAGAAATATTTTAGATTTGAGTGTACTTAATTAAGTAGTTGTTCAATTGCCAAATTTATTTAAAAATTTACCTATAGCGGTAAGGGTGGAAATGTGGCTGCAACATAATGGAGCTCCAGCACATTACTTGTTACATGTCAGGCACCAGCTCAACGAAATCTTCCCAAATCGGTGGATTGGGAGACGAGGACCAGTTGCGTGGCCTCCTCGATCACCGGACTTAACGAAACTGGATTTCTTCCTGTGGGGCTACGTTTAGGACATCGTTTATTCTGAACCTCCAACAACACCAGAAAACATGCAAGAAAGATGCATTTCTAACTATTACGCCCGACCTATTAAGAGCAGTGGCGAGCTCATTTCATACTCGTCTTCGTTTGTGCCTCGAAGAGCACGGAAGACATTTCGAACAACTACTTAATTAAGTACACTCAAATCTAAAATACTTCTCTGTGTTATATTTTATGAAATAAATTGTTTTTCAATGCCACGTACGATATTTATTACCTACAATTGCCGTTGGAAACGTTGAAAAATTAGTTTTTGGCGAATAATTTTTAAAATATTGGGAATTGTGATGGGGTTGTATTTAGAAACAATGTTCATTTTTTAATTCTGCATCGGTTTACCTAAAAAAATGTATGTTTCAATTTAAAATAAGAACAATAACACGCTTTGAACTTTGACAAGTTTGACACTAGATTTTGGTCATCCTGTATAATTTGGATCAATGACACTTGGTTAACGAGACTACTAGATCTAACTTAATAAGGACGTCGCAAAATTTTATTAACGAGGTACAATTTGTGGTTTTTATTGATTTTTAAAGCCAACGATGCAAAATCAATTTTTGTTTGTTTTTATTTTTTTGCGCTGCAGTCACTAAACCTATTTCAATAAAATTTTGGCGGTATGTAGGCAACGACAACAGGCTTCCAAATGTGTAAAAAATATATAGCATGCCATTTAAAAAAATATATCACGTTGGCATTGCACTGTTTTGGGACAGCCTGTATAATCAAAAATAATTTCTTGAAATGTACCTTGAAGTACAGGGTAAGCTTGCAAAATGTCAAACTCTTAGCTTAATTAGTAACTGAGCTACAGAAGACGGGAGCTGAGCTGCAGGACCCTGTACATATCTGATAACATAACAAACAAACGATTCGTCAAAAATCGAAATTATATATTAAAAACAATGGTTAATTCAAACACCACGCATAGAATCAGTATTAGTAAAACTATAACTCCAATAATACATAAACCAATTCAAAAAGATACCCAACAGGTACCTGGCTTCACCTTTTATCCAAGCATCGCACTAACAATACCACCTCCCCACTATGCTGTACCAATGTGCGTTTCCAGTCCAGGCATGTTTTTGTTATCGTCCGTGCTAAACCGTTTGTAGACCCCGTGACGTAATAAAATGTTAGCGTCTTCCAATTTTTACGCGTCTCTCTATGTTTGCTATCAAAACTATCGGTGTATTGCTTTAAAAAACGTGATAAATGTGTGAAATTCGGTATTAGTGTTGTTCCCGTTGGCTTTATATTCGGTTTTCGTCGATTTTGAAGAGACAAATTGCCGCTATAAGGTAAGATGTTATTCTATTGCGTAATCGCCGTTGATCTTATTGGAATGCTGGCATTTTAAAGTCGTTTTTCGCTTGATTTTGGATGATGTCTTGATGTATTATTATCAGTGGCCGGACTAAAATGTATGTCTCGCAGTGCTAGAAGTCGCCCAGCTATGAGTGTGCGTAGCGGGCACGCATGAGTCAATGACTACTTATGCGGTCGATTGGATTGATATCTATATTCGCGAAGCGGCTGGCGGTCGGTAGTAAACCGAGTGAATTTAATATTAAATGTTTGTCGTAACTATATGCAACACGTGCCCACTGAAATATTTTATTCATTTCTTGGATATGCATTGAACGATTGTATTACTGCATATTTATCAAAATTATCTTCAGTGAAATTATTTCGCTTAGATGTTAAAATGTCTTTAAATCTTGAAAATGATCTTTCTACATCGCAGCTAGTCACAGGCGCAAAAGAATAAACCAACACCAAATTGGAATATTTTTGAGAAATTCCCACATCCGTAAATGAATTCGTAGAGATTTGTTTTAAAATATTAAAATCCGGATTTCTATGTACTACCGCATCAATTTTTTTTGTAATTTTTTACTGATTGGTGCTTCAATGCTTCGTAACCTTTCGTACAGGGATTCAATCCTTTGAAAACTGCTTTGCAAGTTCAACATTTTGTAGTTCTAGAAACTTTATGGTTGGCAATACTTGCGCAAAATTTGTATCAATAAATTTTAATTGTTCATGCAAATGTTGTAATGATAGTACTTTTTTGCAGTCTTTAATACTAACTGCTTCATCAGGCAAATTTAAGACGAAGGGTTTGATGATATCAAAGTTTCTTGCATAAACAATTGTTGCTTCTAACCATGTACCCCATCTCGTAATAACTGGTTGTGGTGGCAAAGGTAGATTAGGGCACTTTTCCTTGTAAAGAGACAATCTGGAAGGAGCTTTCAATAAAATTTTTTTGCATGTGCTTATTAGCGTATTCACGTCTGGAAATTCTTTCCGAATAAATTCACAAATTCTATGAATAGCGTGTGCAAAACATGTCAAATGAAGAATATTTGAAAAATGTTGTTTAAGTAATTTTCCAACTTTTAACATAATCGCAGCATCGTCAGAAACAAACAGTAACACTTTGGTAGCGTCTGTGATTCCTACTTTTTTTATGGCGTCATTTATTATTGTACATATCTCTTCAGCTTTGACGGTACAGCGAAACTGAGTAGATATTAAATAGGGTTTATATAAGTCTTGCGGGTCCAACAATCCGACAACGACGTTGACCACACATCTACTCTTCATATCCGTAGTTTCATCTGCAGAAACCCAAATATATTTATCGGATAGTTTTGACTTTATTGTAGAAATTGTTTTGTCATATTGCCCTTGTACGTAATATTTTCTAATTGTGGATTCATCGGGTAAGTCTCGTCCAAGTATACTTCTTGATAAATTTTTAAAAAACGGGATTATTAATTTTTGTGAAAGGTATATTAGCACAAATAAATGTTGCACATAAATTATCAAAAAAGTTTTTAGTTGACGTTCCTGATACATTTTCCATGTGTTTTTTTTTTGTTTTTACATGAGCCCGAAGACATTGTTTATTACGAATAATTAAATTTCGTGAGCAGAAATTGGAAACCAGTTCCCCTTTCTTAACGAACGTGATAGTATTGCCAACCTCAGCTAGCAAACGATTCATTGCAGGATTTTCAAACTAAGTACAACTATAAAATAAAATAAATAATTCAACTCTAAGTATAAAACAGATTATTATTCTATTATTGCAACAAGAATATATGGATCGATGTGTGCAAGAACACTCAACAAAACTGGTGTATATATTGATGATGGCGTATTTAAGAATGGACTATCGGAGTTTTTGAAATATTTAAAATATTAAAAGCATATTTATTTGTAAGAATACCCTTTATTTATTAAGAAACTATATTTTACTTGCTACGAATTTTGATTTTTATATTGTTAAGCTATTTATTAGTTATTTTGTAATTCTTAAGAATAATAATCTGTTCTTACTTTCAATAATTATTATGTAAGTACTTATAGTAAATGTTGTTGCAAAAAGGATAATACCTCACCTATTATTTATGATTTTTGTTAATTGTTCCGAAATGTTATATCAGTATTATTAGTATATAATATTATTTTTGTATAAAAAAAGCAATTCTTCTTAATTCAACATTGTATATGGGGGCCCCCAAATTCAAAATTGCTTAGGGCCCCATGATGCCATAACGCGCCGCTGATTAGTACGATACGATCAGAACAATTTTCGGAATTTTGAATAGTAGTGCGAGTTAAATATAAATAATGAATTTAGATGTACAATTAATTATACCCAATAATATTTACAAACACGGATTCAAACGGATTCACTGATTGCGTCAAAACTTCGCATCTCGTTCGACTGCCTCGCACCAAAACCCACAAGCGAGGGAAGCCGAACTGCGCAAAATATTGTTCATGTATATTTCGGTCTTAAAAATTAGCAAATAGTCGGAATGTTATTAAATTCAAGGGATGTGTATCGCAGTAAATAAGGATTATTTGCATGCTAACTGCGTTGTCCTGCTAACATTCGTTCCTGAGATATCGACTTCCATCAAAATCTTGTTCGCAACCTTTATTACATAAAAACTAAAGAAAACAAAAACGCCAATCTATAGAAGAGTCTCTTTAATCAGGGGTTCTCAACCTTTTAGGTTCCATGTACCACCTAAAAAATATCCAAATTTCTTCGTACCACCAGCCTTTATACAAAAATGCATATTAATACAGGGAAAGAAATAATCCTACTCATTTATTTAGTTATAAAATAATAACGTTTATAATAAAAGTTCACTTGGTAAAAACTTATTCTCATTGAAACCAATAACAATAAAAATTATATACCTAACAAAATTTCATTTGGTATACAAAACTAAAATAAAAAAATACCTTTTTTTTGGAATATCATGATCTGTGTCAATTAGATTCAAGCTCAAATGTGGCTCAATCATTAATTTTGGTTTATGGTTGTTGTTTAAATATAATATTGATGAAAACCCATACCTACATAAATTTCACATAAATCGTGGCGCAAAAAGGCTTTAAAAGTCTAATATCTTAATGTCCAGTTGCTTTAAAATAATTCTTCTTCTGGATCCAAAAAACGGTGATTGTAATAATTTTAAGTTCCTCTACCAGCGCTGTGTATGAGAAAATGTCTACCAAATGTTCTTAAATGTTCTTTTTCTATTAGGTTGTGAAGTTTGGTATTTACATACCTTTTAGATTTCTGATCCAATTTTCATTGTCATAGATTTGGGAAAATAACTATTGTTTTTTAAAGAGGTGCAATCAATATTTCTTTTATATCCGACTAATTCATCATTGATGTTTCCCATCTTTCTTCAAGGGAGCCTTCGAATGCTGGCAATAAACTACAGCTATTTTTATTAACTTCTTTTATTATTAACTCCATTTATTTATTGGTAATTTTATCTTCAACGATAATTAAATGAACCTTTGATCCCTGCAAAACTAAATTTAATTCATACAGCTTTCCAAAAATATCAGCTGAATATGCTAACCGGGCCATCCACAATTTGTCAAAGAAAGAATTTTTAAATTTGAAATTAGCGTTTTCAAGAAAAACATGAACTTCTGATTTAAGTTCGAAGAGACGATTCAAAACTTTACCTCTCGAGAGCCATCTATCATCGGAATGTAACAAGAGTGACTTCTGTTGCTACCCATCTCTTGACATAATATTAAAAACATTCGTGAACTGAATGCTCGACTTTTAATAATATTGACTGCAATTCTTTTTTGTTAAAGCCCGAGCTCCATCAGTGCAGACACCAGTGCATTTCGGTTATGGAATGGAATTGTTAAACATAAAATTATTAAGAAATTTGAATATTTTACCAGTTGTTCTTTCGAGCAGAGGTTTACAATATAATTATTACAATTTATAAATTGGGTACTATTTTTCAGTTCTCTCGCGCTCATGTTTGCACCGCGAGGAATACAATTTTGACAGTCATACAACTTATGTAGAAATGATTCAGGAGTATGACATACTTTATTTAATTTTTTTCTGTTCAGTAGTTTTAGAATTGTGAGCCTTCAAACACAAAAGTCAATACTATCGAAACGAGAGATGGCAGTTAGGGCGATTCTCTCGTACGGGGTCACATATGTATTACTTCTAACCACGTACACAATTTCGACACGAAATGTCTGATTTACGGACGTGCTACATTTACTTGTACATAATTCCGACACCTCTAAATTTGTAAATGATAGTGTTTAAAAAATAATTTACAACAAGAAAAACTAGGATATGACAAGATGTTTTATGCCTTAATATTCATCTAGTTTATTTGCAATATAATACATTCCAAACTAAACATATAACCACAGAAACTTGTTCGAAATAACTCAAACCAATTAGCGTATCCAAGCATCTGTTCTTGTAATTTTTGAAAAGTAGCCAGCAGATCTATCTTCACCACAATTTCTCCAATTTGACAGCACACCAGTTATCAAATAACTGCATAGTTTTGTTTCATCATATACATGCGCTAAAGCACCTTTGTCTGCCTACAAAAAAAAATGAAAGCAAAGATATTAATAACATATCAGAAAAAAAAATTTGTGCAAAATTCCCAAAAACCTGGCCAAAAGTCTAAAGCATTTTCTATTTAGGTAAAACTCGGTAATCTAATATTTGAAGGGTCGCCGATTACAAAATCGATATCAAAAGTTGAAAAAACAAAACGGCCAATCCAATATGGCTGACATTAATCCTTGAATTATTTTCAATTTAGCTGAAATTCGGTATTAGGGAGGAGTTGGGGTCGCTATATCTAAAAAATCGAAAATCTAAGTTAAAAACAAAATGTCCGATCTAATATGGCGGATATTTGTTCGAAAACTATTTTCTATTTAGTGGAAATTAAGTATTTGAGTGATCCGAAACAAATAAACAAAAATCAAAATAGCGGATTCAGTATTGCGGACATCAGTTCTTAAGTTACTTTAAAAATAGCTGAAATTTGTTATTAGACGGTGATTTGGGAAGGCTGATTATAAATCTGAATTCAAAGTACGGACATTTGTACGAAAACTACATGCAATTTAGCGGAAATTCAATATTTCTGGGGATTTGAGGTAGATGATTATAAATTCGAACAAAAAATATAAAAAAGGCAAAATCCCGGATCATATATTGGCTGACATTTGTTTTTATATTTTGAATTTAGTTGAAATTTAGTATTCGGGGTTGGTGATTACAAACCCAAAATTAGAAGAGTGGAAAAATTACTTTTAATCGGCTAACCTAATAACAACGACAAATTCTGAAAAATATGTCCCAACCAGGTTTAAATCCGGTTGTTCCCGTATTATGAAATGGAAACGCACTTAATTAAGTTTCTATCTTAGTGAACATACATAATGTAACAGAGCATCTATTCTAGGCACTAAAGGTTAAAATGTAAATATCGTTTTGCTTAGTATTCTGCTTTAATAATTGAAATATGAATGAAATAAGTAATTTTAAAAATTTAGTAAATAAAAACATATTGTGCCTATTGAATACTATAAAATTATAAAAGAGAATAGTATTTGTTCATTCGTCTTGGTCTTCTTCATCTTCATCATCAGCTTCACTATATTCATCCATACTTCATTTTCTACAACTTCATATTCGGAACTGTCTTCTTTATTTTCAAGTTCCGTTGATACAATTTTTGGTACTAATTGTGATGATATTAGAAAATAAATTGATTCCGGGTTATGCTATGCGTCAAAATAATTAATTGCTGACGTTTTGCAAACCATGTTGTTCGCTTCTTCATAACTAACTGAATATTTGTCATTATGGCTAATTTCAGAGTTTTAAATCTCCTTTTTGCGTCTAACATTATTCTGCTTTGGAATCGGTCCCTTTCAATATCCAGGCACACGTGCCTGCATCCAAAAACGACATTTTTATCATAAAGATTAGCAAAACTAATTTTTTGTTGTTTATTGGTACAATTAATGATAATATTAAAAAATTATTTAATTTTTGTGCTCAGTTGTCGGCAGTTTTTCAAGTCGTCCTATTAAAACACAATACAAAATTTAAAGGATGACGCAATTTTTGGCAAGAAAAAATCAATCCAACCTCAAGAATATCTCATAGAACTAGAAATCCTTTAACAAAGTTGATTCGTCTAGCTTCATAAGAAAAAAAATTAAACCGCCTTCCCTTAGACGCATACGTAAATTGTATGTATTACATTGTAGAAATAAACAGAAATTCATTTTGAGTAAGTATGAGGAGAAACTGTCTACATATTCAAAAAGTACAAAGTATGATCTTTACAATGAGCTATAATTCTAACCGGGGATATGCGGGGAATTTTATAAAAGTCTAGGCGAACTTGAAGTTTATAAAATTTTTGCTATGTTGTAATAAAAGTTGCAAAAAAACATTTACCTGCATAGAATAAATTATAAACGTATTTAAGTATGTACCTTGAGGAACAGTCTTCATTTTACAAAAATGATAAAGTTATTGTCAATAACCCAACAGAACATTACAATTATTGCAATGGTGTCAAACACCCAAACATACGTTTTGCACAAAGCGAAACTTTGAACTGATACCATTCTTAACCGGTTTCGCGAATACTTTTATGCTACCTCCTGACTCAGCCCGAATAAATCGGCGAAAAGTTCGGCGAGGCTGGCTGAGACATCAGCGGTCAAAGAAGGCCATCAACATTCTCGGCGCTCGGCTCGTGCATTCTCTGTTCATCTGCTGGTGACTTAGAATGGATGTCGCTGAAGTAGCCGCTGGCTCAGCGTATAGTGTGTGTGTGTATACTTTCATTTAATATTCAGAGTTAGTTAAAATTACAACTAAATAATTCTCCAACCGTAAAAAAGTAAAGAAGAAAACATTTTGTTTTTGTTTTAAACTAGCTATCGAAATTTGGTAACATTTCCTTTTTCAAATAGAACAATACTGTATGTTTTTAAATTTTTTAATTCTAAGATTATTTCTAAGAATTTTTTGTAGGAACCATTTTTCATCAAATGCATCATTTTTAGTTATCAGCAATTAATTAAAACTGCTGAACTTTGAAACTGATTTTTTCCCACATACATACACACATTTATTTTAATTTGCTGTTTGAACATTTAATTAACATTTAATTTTATTTTTCTATTTTGTTGTTCTGCTATTTTTTATCCGTTTAGTTAAAACAATAGTTTATGAGTTTTGAATAATTTCTTATAACTAAAAAATGATGCATTGTATAAAAAATTATTCTTACAAAAAATTTATTGAATTAATCTTAATTATAAAATGTAAATGTATGTGTTCTATTAGAAAACGGAAAGGTTGCCAGTTTCCATAATAAGAAAAGCACTGTGTATATTAAAAATATATTTAGATGATAGCTTGTTTAACATCAAACAACTTATGCTTGATTTTTTTAAGATGTTTACGGTTGGTCAATTGTTTAGGTGCTCCGGATATTTTGACCAACCCTGTATATTGGTATGTAACAACGATATTATCAATCAATAACTTAGTAATTGCCCTATGTAGATCGCAGTCGCAATTGATAATATTTATTTGAAAGAGATGAATAATATATTCCTTAGTTTTAATTAATTATTGATTTAATATTGCTATTAATATTAATTTTCATTAGTAGTCTTATAATACGGATGGTTAATTTATTGATATGCATTTGCATTTCTTCAATAATACAGAAAGAAATATCATCTGGTATATTTTCCATTTTAAATGACAAATTATAGTAATAGGGACGTCACAAATAGAGAAAAAATACTATCAGATATTTAATTTAATATCAATGTAAACTATTTGTATTTTGCATATAAATTTATTGTGTTCAATATTTTGAAATCTTTTTATTTCAATACTAAATAATTTATTCCATTCGTTACCTACATTTCGGGTTGCATTGATGCTCGAAGAGCCCCTTCACCGCACGTGTTTGATGTCATAAATCAGACCCCTGTCGTAAATAATACCTTCGGGTACACACAAAAACTGCCATGCGCCTCGTCAACAATCCAGTTTGAATGGATCGAAGCGAGAGCGCACAAAACAACCGAGGCGCTCGGCGAACGCGTGATTTTTATCCGACTATCTGCATCCGTAGAGACTTCTGGCATGCGAATGTTAACGAATTTTGGCAAGTGTGGCATCCACACTCTCCTGACTCGCGGTCTCTCGCTATATCTCGCGAGAGTCTGGAAGAGGTATTACAATTTACGATTCTGATACGCGAGTGATCAAAGAGTTGTTATGTGAGATCAATTCTGTTTATTTTGAAAACTATAAAATATGACTAGATATAAAATATGAGTTTTGGCCAGCTTTTTGGTTGGTTTGTTTTTGGTGGTTTCTTGTAATATACTATTGTAACTTACAATGCAAGGTGATGGTCCATCTTGAACAATTGAAAACGAGTCATTTTCGTCATTTTGTACATCGACATGTGTGAAATTGATGTTCTGGTTTGTTGTAAAGTGAAGCATATTGTCAAAGGATAAAGTTCCCCAGCCTGACACGATGATTTGATTTGGAATTCTATGACTAGTTGATATGCAAGCCTTTTTGACGTTGGAACCAAATGTGGCTGGTCTTGCTAAATATAAGTTGGCTGTGTCATATTTTCCGTCCATTTGGTTATACATGGGATGTGGTTTTACTCCTATGACTTGTATTTCTTCATTGAATGTCCTGATAACAGTTGGGCCATGTCTAAAATTCAGATCATCCAAGAATTAGTTTTTTAAGTACAATTACAATAGGGTATTTGACTATTATTGGAAAACCATCTTAATGTGTTTATTCCTTCACTCTACATTGTAAATGCGTTATTTTTCGTAATTATTTCCTCAATATTTCATAAAAATCAGCGTTAAAAATTGAATCACAAAAAGTTCCGCCAAAACGATACTTTCTGTTGTGTGACGTCACACGATAGTAGATGTCAAATCGGCCCATATGGTCTGTCAGCATCGGCATCGTCGCCGTTTGGTAATCGTGTTGTATGATGTGTTGTTTTCACAATTTCTACATAAAAATGGGTTATAAATCGTGTATAAATCCACAATGCAGAAATACGTCATTAAAAACTCCTGATAAACTATTTGTAGCTGTTCCGCAAGATTTGAAACTGCGAAGAAAGTAGTTGGCTCGTAGAAATCCAAATGAAATAAATACCGGCCAATACAAGTGTTTTTTGTTGTGAAGATTACTTCCACATAAGTAAAACTGACTAGAATAAGTTATCCATCGTATTTTCGAACCAGGGACTATCTGATCTGACAGCTTAAGGTTAGGGCTAACCTAACCTACAAAGTTATGCTTACATGGCACTTTAGTGCTATTAAATTCAAACGGGAGAAGCATAAGAGCGCGTTCGGGTAATCGGGTAGGGTATGGTGAGAGTGACGCGCTGCTTAATAGGCGGACTAACGTCATACGGCGTTTATCTGCATATAAGAGAGAGAGACAGCCGACCCAGGTTATCTGAGCATTGCTCTCCCCATACCCTACCCTGACAAACCGACCGCACTCTAAGCGTACTAACGAATGACGTCACTGGAGACTGAGCCAATTACAGAGCGTCTTCAATCACGTGATAGGACGTGAATAAAATTCAATTTTATTTTTTGTTTTTAATAGAAATAAGGCATATTCTTTTTGAAAAGTAATAACCAGTGGCCGGACAAAAATGTATGTCTCGCAGTGCTAGAAGTCGCCCAGCTATGAGTGTGCGTAGCAGGCACGCATGAGTCAATGACGACTTATGCGGTCGATTGGATTGATATCCATAGGCGCAAAGCGCCTGGCGGTCGGTAGTAAACCGAGTGAATTTAATATTAAATGTTTGTCGTAACTATATGCAACACGTGCCCACTGAAATATTTTACTCATTTCTTGGATATGCATTGAACGATTGTATTACTGCATATTTTTCTAAATTATCTTCAGTAAAATTATTTCGCTTAGATGTTAAAATTTCTTTAAACCTTGAAAATGATCTTTCTACATCGCAGCTAGTCTCAGGCGCAAAAGAATAAACCGACACCAAATTGATATATATATATATATATATATATATATATATATATATATATATATATATATATATATATATATTTGAGAAATTCCTTCATCCGTAAATGAATTCGTAGAGATTTATTTTAAAATATTAAAATCCGGATTTCTATGTACTACCGCATCAATTTTATTTTGTAATTTTTTACTGATTGGTGCATCAATGCTTCGTAACCTTTCGTACAGAGATTCAATCCTTTGAAAACTGCTTGCAAGTTCAACATTTTGTTGTTCTAGAAACTTTATGGTTGGCAATACTTGCGCAAAATTTGTATCAATAAATTTTAATTGTTCATGCAAATCTTGTAATGATAGTACTTTTTTGCAGTCTTTAATACTAACTGCTTCAGAAGGCAAATTTAAGACGAAGGGTTTGATGATATCAAAGTTTCTTGCATACAAAATTGCCGCTTCTAACCATGTACCCCATCTCGTAATAACTGGTTATGGTGGCAAAGGTAGATTAGGTCACTTTTCCTTGTAAAGAGACAATCTGGAAGGAGCTTTCAATAAAATTTTTTTGCATGTGCTTATTAGCGTATTCACGTCTGGAAATTCTTCCCGAATAAATTCACAAATTCTATGAATAGCGTGTGCAAAATATGTCAAATGAAGAATATTTGAAAATTGTTGCTTAAGTAATTTTACAACTTTTAACATAATCGCAGCAGCGTCAGAAACAAACAGTAATACTTTGGTAGCGTCTGTGATTCCTACTTTTTTTATGGCGTCATTTAGTTCGTACATATCTCTTCAGCTTTGACGGTACAGCGAAACTGAGTAGATATTAAATAGGGTTTATATAAGTCTTGCGGGTCCAACAATCCGACAACGACGTTGACCACACATCTACCCTTCATATCCGTAGTTTTATCTGCAGAAACCCAAATATATTTATCGGATAGTTTTGACTTTATTTTAGAAATTGTTTTGTCATATTGCCCTTGTACGTAATATTTTCTAATTGTGGATTCATCGGGTAAGTCTCGTCCAGTATACTTCTTGATACATTTTTTAAAAACGGTATGTGAAAGGTATATTAGCAGAAATAAATGTTTCATATAAATCATCAAAAAAGTTTTTAGTTGACGTTCCTGATACATTTTCCATGTGTTTTTTTTTGTTTTTACATGAGCCCGAAGACATTGTTTACTACGAATAATTAAAGTTCGTGAGCAGAAATTGCAAACCACTTCCTTTCTTAACGAACGTGAAAGTATTGCCAAACTCAGCTAGCAAACGATTCATTGCAGGATTTTCAAACTAAGTACAACTATAAAATAAAAAAATAATTCAACTCTAAGTATAAAACAGAAGAACAAATTCGAAATGGAAAATAAAAGCAGATATTCACACAAAATTTCAAGAAACAACACAATTGAAAGAAACTGCTCAAATTATCTATCGACGAAGCGAAAATTTAAACAAGGCAAGCGACTGTACTCGATCAACGCCAAAGCAGGTGTAGTGGTATGTGCACCATGAGCCGAAGCCAGACCGGCTAGCCGGTCGCGCCCCACCAGCACGTGTCCCATGCACGACACTGGAAAATATACATTTCTGTCCGGCCACTGGTAATAACACACAGTTTACTTAAACTGTAATCTATTAGGATGACTATAATACAAGCCATATTCTTAATACAGTCAAATACCCTATTGTCTACAGATTTGTACTCACAATTGTGGTAAAAACAAGCATGACGCAGCTGTTAGTACAGTGTACTCATCAATAAGGGCGCCACTACATTTCCATGTTCTGCCAAAATTTGTGTCATAACCTATAAGAACCTAGTACAACCCAAAATAAAGAAAAAAAAACCTATTAAAATACTATCTAATATTCTTAAAGAATTTTTAAATTTTACCATGTGTGGAAATTCGTCTATGAGTGTGTTGGTTTTTAGTTCTGATCTGGACAACATATTGAAAGCATGTTCAGCTGTTGGACAACATACTTCATTAATGGCACAGCCATTTTGGTCTATGTTGTTGCGTACCAATAATTCTGAACACAAACGTAGAGGCACACAATTGCCAAAAGATCCCGTGGATGGTATCAAGCATTGTTTATCTGCAACGAAACGAAATATATATCATTTGTCTTACTTTAAGGTTGCACAATTTTAAATGGATGCTATACTTATTTGACTTAAGAATTTGTTATTTAAAATCAAGGGTCAGGTTGGGTAGTTAGATTAATCAGCTCACATTCTTGGATTAAACATTCACTTACTTGTTTCAAATATGAACATGTTATTATGAAAGCAATTGTTATTTTTCAACTAGAGAAGGCACCCGGTGTCCCTTCTTAATCTCTTTCCATCAATATTAGAGCCGTTGGACATTTCTACGTCAGGTACATTGACGGTATAATAGGACAATCACTGATGCTGTATAAACATGCATGCGGTTATGTACACTCTTGGAATTAAGTAAGTTCTATAAATATTTTAGCGGTGTGTCGATGATACATCCAAGTACAAGTTTTTTGTTATTCTGGTCGACCGCTCGGCCGCTAAGTGCAAGAAATTGTCCGTTTACGCTTCAACTCGTATATCGGAAATTTATTGTTTGCGAAACCTTGTTCGAATGCTTTGAATTGGTTTATAATGATTTATATGTTTTCATTTATTAGCTTAATGTGTAATTAATTAATGTAATTCCTGTTTTTATTAAATATGACGTTAATTTTATATTAATAAACATAAAAGTTTTCGATTACATGAAATGAAAATCTCATTTCAAGATATTGCATACAACACAACAAATTATACTTACAACCTTATTGCATCTAATAGCTTTTTTTGTGTTAATAAATACAAAAATCAATTTGTTGTTGCCAATATTTTTACTTTTCAGGTTATTTCAGAACTGACATATGTATTAACATTTATTCACAAAATAGAAATAAATTAAAATTAAATTGCTTTAAATTTGTCTTTATGGTAATTTGTTAATTGTGATTTACTGGTGTTTTCGAGATATCTAGCTTCAACGATATTTTGCAGTGTTTAACTTAATAAACAGAAAGGAGTATGTATTTTGTATAGCATGAATGTATCATTACTATTTTTTTATATTATTATTTTGTATTTAGTTTACAGCAATATGTTTCAAATATCTGACAACTGAAAATAATTACAATTATGTATATCACTAATTTACAAAAATTTTTGGAAGCAAGCTCTAAATTTTCGACGAATTTTGATGGAATGTAAATATGTTATAATTATTATTAAAAAAAAAAATAAACCAAAAAGACGACCATCTAAAAGAACATTTATACAACATAAAGATTATTTCATCAAATTTGACCTGGGATGAGTATAAATTGTGTTGGTAACGGGTATATAATTTCCCAAAAGGAGACGCTTCAGAAGGAAAAGTTGTTGGTTTCTCTTACGTATAGCTTTTATTGCATATTAATTACTCACAATCATATGCAATAAAAGCTATACGTAAGAGAAACCAACAACTTGACGATTTCAACCAGGGACCTTTGCGTCGCTAGCACAATGCTCTCCCATCTGAGCTATTGACATTGTGCTAGCGACGCAAAGGGCCTTGGTTCAAATCCAGGTTGTGGCTGTAATTTTTGATATATTTAAAATTTACATCCCGCCTGTATGTTACCATATTATTAACTTAAATAATATTACTTTGACAAAGTATGTCGTTAAACATTTTCAGTTATAGTTTATATTGTTTGGAAATTAAAAAGACCTTCATTTTTAATGTATATGCATTTTAGCTAACCTTACAGTACACAATTCATAAGTCAAAATGTTATTTTTAACTTATTATCGTTGTTAATGCCCGCCTCTTAATGTATTTAGAAAACAAATTTAGAAATTAAATTTCCAATAATGTTCCAGCTAATATATAGTAAATGAAAAATGTGTGCTTATTGCACTGGAACTATATTACAATTAAACTTCTGTAGAGCTCTTTGAAATATTAACAAAAAAAGAAAAATAAAAAATTAATTAGTTATCAAACAATGCAAAACCAAAAATGAAACAATAAATACATATTACAACAATAAAAAATTATTAATTGTAAGTAAAATTTTAATAATTTGTCTTAACAAATGAACAAAAGAAAATACCAAAATGTTTTGTTTCTAGAAAGTAGAAAGTAGTATGTTTCATATGGTCTTATTGGTTTTCTCTGTTCCTTCTGAAGTTGGAGCCGTTTAAAATAATATATTGTTAATAATTCAAACGGCTGTAACTTTTTAATGAATTGAAAAAGTAATTTACTTTCTGAAAAAAATTGTTTTGCGGAAGATACGTGGGACAGCCTGTATATATTGCTAGAATTTAAATTATTTTGGTTGTCAAGCATGTATTAGATGTCATGAAAGATAATTGAACATTGACTGCTGTAAAGTAAATACAGATATAAAATTTCCATTGTCCTTCATACAAAATACATGCTCGTCCTAAATGTAAATTTAAATTAAATTTAGAGAATTATTTACATTTAGTGAATATATTTTAATATTACAATTCTGAAATGGTCTATATTTAGTGATAATCCTTGGTATCGAGTTGATTTGCGCATTTACTTACTTACTTACTTAAGCCCGTCATCCTACTGCTGGGCAAGGCATTAACTTGCGTAATTAATATGTGTATTAGTTAACATAAATTTATATGTGTCATGATATTACGCAATATCTTAAAATGAGCTTTTCGTATCATATCAAATTTCATGTTTATTAATATTATTATAAAAGTAATTCTATATTTAATTAAATGCGTTACCTACTCGTAAACTTAACTGTAGTGATCATATTTCATTTATTACATTGCATTGAAGATATCACATTAAGGAAAAGGTCGGACACGCTAAAAATAAACTAAATCCCGTTACATTACATCCATCGAAAAACCACCTCGTGACGGACAACTTTTTGCGAACCGGCCGGGTCGAGGTAGAATAGTACACGAATATATAACCGACATACTTTTTCCAAATCCTGCGATAGCGATACGAACTTACTTATTTCCATGACTGTACCCTCTAGGACAGGGGTGGCCAACTTTTGTGTACTTAAGATCTACTTTTTATTTTAAAAATGTGTCGCGATCGACCTGTTGCCGTTAAGCTAGGTTCTCACGGTGCGTAAATCCACGGACAACCACGCACAACGCACCGTGGGAAGGGTGCCGTCCGGAGCTGTGCGGGCACGTCCGTAGTGGTGCGTCCGAATCCGTCGCAAGTCGGTAACATCAAAGGTGCGTGCATGTGCGGTGCGAGCTACAGGCCCAGTGTTGCCAGATTACGGTTTTTTTCCCTAGTTCTAGGGATATTTTTGTAGAAATGGGGAAATGGAATTTTACTGATTATTTAGGGAATTTTTAAATATTTTGGCGATTTTTTCAATCATCGTATGTTAATAATCAATTGTACACAAATCTACATAATTTTCCCGTCTTGTACTTCGCCGCCCATATAAACCCAACAACAAAACGCCAATACGCTATAGCGGCTATACGCTCTGTGTCACTTGGCATTTGAGAACCTTCTGGCAAAATTTCTCTTGCGATAAGTGTTGCCAGATTGGCTGAAATTTACGTCCCTAGCGCTTAGTACCAATATTCCCTAGATGTATGTAAAATCGACTGTTAAAAATAGATTATTAACATTTGATTAGTTGGGTTGGCGTTTTGTTCTTGGGTTTATAATTATAGGCGGCGAAGTTGAAGACGGGGGACTTTTTTTTTATTAATTTACAGCACCTCATAGGTACTAGTGTATAACACCTAAACTATCTAGCTATATTGATCTAACCTAAATTGCTACGTATAAAAAATGTTGGATATTAAGTGTTCCCCATTGGTGTAACTTAAATTTAGTTTGGATGCTGACGCTTTAAACTTCACACACTGCACGTTGCTCTGCTTTGTTCACCTATCACTCACATAACACTGTGCTCTGCTTTTTTAGCGTTGCTACTTCAACATTTGTATCTACTGCCATTATAGCAGTATCATCAGCAAAAAGGGCAACGGCAACACCATCTGGTTGCGGAAGATCATGTGTGTAAAGAAGGTAAAGAAATGTATGAAAAATCGACTATTAAAAATAGATTATTACCATGCAATGAGTTGGGTTGGCGTTTTGTTCTTGGGTTCATATGGGCGGCAAAGTTCAAGGCGGGGGACTTATGTAGATTTATGTATTGATTAACATACAATGATTGGAAAATTCCCCAAAATATTCAAAATTCCCTCAATAAGCAGTAAAATTCCCATTTTCCCATTTCTACAAAAATATCCATAGACCTAGGGAAAAAATCTCTAATCTGGCAACACTGCTTGCGATGCCTTCGCGCCGCACACGCGTACGCACCGCCACGCACCGTGGGAGAAGCCTCGGTGCGGTGCGTGGTCGTCTGTGGTGCGCGGTACCATCCGTAAAATCACGCACCGTGGGAACCCAGCTTAAGCGTAGCACACCCGCGAGCTATGGGTATATAAGCAACCTATAGATTCAAAATTATTTTTGTATTCTGTAATCAATCGTTAAGTTTTCGATATTTAAACTCATAAACAAAAATACATTTCCAGACCCAACTTTTTATATTTGCAGATACAAGTTCATTCCGTACAGGCAGTACCTAAAAACTTGATTTTTCGACAATTTTTTGCGATAAGATAAATTTGTAGTTACTTAAAATATAATTGAATTCTTTTTATCAAATGCTATGTAAATATGAAAAAGTTGTTATAAAAATGCACAGTATGACTGATAATTTGATTTTAAGATTTCACTTTTGCGATTCTTTTTGGGGTCAGGAAATTTTATCATAGAGGAATGATATAAGATTTTTAGACGATTCTTTGCTAATCTATCTATACAACGCGGGAGTGCATCTCATACTGAAACACCATGTATATCTACCTACGTGAAAAAGATGAGTAATATTAACGTATTTGATTGTGTTTGAACTGAATGGATAGCCATTTGCTAATATTTTTACTTTATCATACGTAGTATGTAAAGTATTGTAATCGTGCCAAAAAGAATTTTTGAGTTTTTAGCGGAAATATGTCTTTTTGGGTCCCCTGAACATTTTTGACCAAGGTACAAAAAATGTCTGTGTGGATGTGTGTGTGTGTGTGTGTGTACCCGTTTTTTGTGGCGGCGGTTCCGGAGAAACTACTAAAGGTATCGGGACGAAATTTCCTATTGTAGAAGTTTTATGACCAAACTTAGAGCTGAAAAGCTTTCTGTTGAAAAGGGTCCAAAGGAACTGGAGGTTTAGTCTTAGCATTTTTTAAAGATTTTGCAAAAAAGCCGCCATTTCTGGAATTTCGTCGAAATAGTTAAATAAGAAATTAAAGTAGAGGAAATTCTGAATAAATTATGACTATGACATTTTTTGGTACAATCAATAGTTTAGCTGCATGAGCAAATTCTATTTCATCGAGATCGGTCGTACTGCATTAAAGCTAGTAGCCAGTATATGTCAGATATTTTGATTCTAATGACAGTAGGTAGTGTCAAACGCTAATGTTTTGACAATACCTACTGTAAATATAAGCTGCGTTCGGATATTGTATACCGTTACACTTTTTACACCCAATAACACGTAAGTGTCATTTGGACGGTGTACCCGGTGTCAACGGAGTACAATATCCGAACGCAGCTTTAATCGACAATCTGTCTAGTTCTACTAGTTTTATTTTAATGCAGCCATGGCCGATCTCGATCAACTAGAATCTCATGTAGCTAAACTATTAATTTTATATATAGTATGATAAAGTCGTGTGCCTGGCCACATCAGATTTTTTATCTTATTGAGTTGAAGGTCAGCTCTTTACTCACATAGTATTTTATTTTGTTTTGCTAAAAGTGTAGCCCTTTACTAACATTTTTGATTTTGTTCAGCTGAAAGGTGGGCCTTTTGCTAATATTTATTTATTTTGTTGAGCTCATAGGTTAACCCTTTGCGAATATTTGTTTATCTTGCTGAGCCGGAAGGTCAGCTATTTACACCCGTGGTAAATTATTTTGTTGCGCTCTTTGCTAATATTTTTGTCTTGTTGAGCTGAAAGATTATCCCTTCGCTAATATTTGAATGGTTTTGAGCTGAAAGGTTAGCCCTTTGCTAATATCTGTTTACCTTATTGCGATAAACAGTTAGTTGATAATATTTGTTTATATTGTTGAGATAAAAGGTGATCCCTTTGCTAATATTTGTTTAACATGTTGAGCTGAATGATTAGACCTTTGCTAATATTTGTTCATCTTCATGAGCTGAAAGGATTACCCCTTGCCAATATTTGTTTATTTTGTTGAGCTGAAAGGTTATAAGTTAGATCACATGATAATTTAGTTTGTAAAGCTGAATGGTTGGTCCTTATGGCTAATGTTTGAGCTGAAAGCCTTTCGGAAATATTTGATTACGTTTTTGAGTTGAAAGGTGTTTAGCTCTATGCAATTATTTGATTATGTTTTGAGCTAAAATGGAAGCGTTTTGAACACAAAAGGAGAAGAGATACATAATGGTAACTTGATTATTATTGAATGTGTAGCACTCTCCGGTGGGAGCTTCATCCCCTTTTGCTCAAAAAACTACCCCCAATCGTGACTTCGCGGTCTTTTTCGGCGTTTTGCTCATAAACCGCAATTTTTACGAAAAAATGTTAGAGGACTTTTTATATTCTCCATTAAATTCTCTATAAAAATTTCCCTTACTATTTTTTGCGTATCTCCCACCCAACGCTCGTAAATGACCTTGGAATATGGTCATAGTTTTCTGCGCGAAGAGAAAAATGAGCACAGCGCCGCTTTTTACAGTGATTATCTTTAAAAATGTTAGTCTAAGCTAGACTAACATTTTTGCTACTTAGACTAACATTTTTAGAGATAACCGCCGCAAAAAACGGCGCTGGGCTCATTTTTCTCTTCGCGCTGAAAACTATGACTATATTCCAAGGTCATTTACGAGCGTTGGGTGGGAGATACGCAAAAAATAGTAAGGGACATTTTTATAGAGAATTTAATGGAGAATATAAAAAGTCCTCTAACATTTTTTCGTAAAAATTGCGGTTTACGAGCAAAACGCCGAAAAAGACCGCGAAGTCACGATTGGGGGTAGTTTTTTGAGCAAAAGGGGGTGAAGCTCCCACCGGAGAGGTGGGAACTCTTCGGATCTGCATTTGGGTTCGTACTAAGAGTTGATAACCAAAATTTCAAAACTTTATAAATTTTTTCTTCTAAAAAAGTTAATTTTCCTACACTATATATTCCAAGGTCATTTACGAGCGTTGGGTGGGAGATACGCAAAAAATAGTAAGGGACATTTTTATAGAGAATTTAATGGAGAATATACAAAGTCCTCTAACATTTTTTCGTAAAAATTGCGGTTTACGAGCAAAACGCCGAAGAAGACCGCGAAGTCACGATTGGGGGTAGTTTTTTTAGCAAAAGGGGATGAAGCTCCCACCGGAGAGGTGGGAACTCTTCGGATCTGTATTTGGGTTTGTACTGAGAGTTGTTAACCAAAATTTCAAAACTATACATTTTTTCTTCAAAAAAAGCAAATTTTCCTACACTGTATATTCCAAGGTCATTTACGAGCGTTGGGTGGGAGATACGCAAAAAATAGTAAGGGACATTTTTATAGAGAATTTAATGGAGAATATAAAAAGTCCTCTAACATTTTTTCGTAAAGATTGCGGTTTACGAGCAAAACGCCGAAGAAGACCGCGAAGTCACGATTGGGGGTAGTTTTTTTAGCAAAAGGGGATGAAGCTCCCACCGGAGAGGTGGGAACTCTTCGTATCTGCATTTGGGTTCGTACTGAGAGTTGATAACCAAAATTTCAAAACTTTATAAATTTTTTCTTCTAAAAAAGCTAATTTTCCTACACTAGATATTCCAAGGTCATTTACGAGCGTTGGGTGGGAGATTCGCAAAAAATAGTAAGAGACATTTTTATAGAGAATTTAATGGAGAATATAAAAAGTCCTCTAACATTTTTTCGTAAAAATTGCGGTTTACGAGCAAAACGCCGAAGAAGACCCCGAAGTCACGATTGGGGGTAGTTTTTTTAGCAAAAGGGGATGAAGCTCCCACCGGAGAGGTGGGAACTCTTCGGATCTGTATTTGGGTTCGTACTGAGAGGTCATAACCAAAATTTCAAAACTTTATAAATATTTTCTTCTAAAAAAGCTAATTTTCCTATACTATATATTCCAAGGTCATTTACGAGCGTTGGGTGGGAGATACGCAAAAAATAGTAAGGAACATTTTTATAGAGAATTTAATGGAGAATATACAAAGTCCTCTAACATTTTTTCGTAAAAATTGCGGTTTACGAGCAAAACGCCGAAGAAGACCGCGAAGTCACGATTGGGGGTAGTTTTTTTAGCAAAAGGGGATGAAGCTCCCACCGGAGAGGTGGGAACTCTTCGGATCTGTATTTGGGTTTGTACTGAGAGTTGTTAACCAAAATTTCAAAACTATACATTTTTTCTTCAAAAAAAGCAAATTTTCCTACACTGTATATTCCAAGGTCATTTACGAGCGTTGGGTGGGAGATACGCAAAAAATAGTAAGGGACATTTTTATAGAGAATTTAATGGAGAATATAAAAAGTCCTCTAACATTTTTTCGTAAAGATTGCGGTTTACGAGCAAAACGCCGAAGAAGACCGCGAAGTCACGATTGGGGGTAGTTTTTTTAGCAAAAGGGGATGAAGCTCCCACCGGAGAGGTGGGAACTCTTCGGATCTGCATTTGGGTTCGTACTGAGAGTTGATAACCAAAATTTCAAAACTTTATAAATTTTTTCTTCTAAAAAAGCTAATTTTCCTACACTATATATTCCAAGGTCATTTACGAGCGTTGGGTGGGAGATACGCAAAAAATAGTAAGGGACATTTTTATAGAGAATTTAATGGAGAATATACAAAGTCCTCTAACATTTTTTCGTAAAAATTGCGGTTTACGAGCAAAACGCCGATAAAGACCGCGAAGTCACGATTGGGGGTAGTTTTTTTAGCAAAAGGGGATGAAGCTCCCACCGGAGAGGTGGGAACTCTTCGGATCTGTATTTGGGTTCGTACTGAGAGGTCATAACCAAAATTTCAAAACTTTATAAATATTTTCTTCTAAAAAAGCTAATTTTCCTATACTATATATTCCAAGGTCATTTACGAGCGTTGGGTGGGAGATACGCAAAAAATAGTAAGGGACATTTTTATAGAGAATTTAATGGAGAATATACAAAGTCCTCTAACATTTTTTCGTAAAAATTGCGGTTTACGAGCAAAACGCCGAAGAAGACCGCGAAGTCACGATTGGGGGTAGTTTTTTTAGCAAAAGGGGATGAAGCTCCCACCGGAGAGGTGGGAACTCTTCGGATCTGTATTTGGGTTTGTACTGAGAGTTGTTAACCAAAATTTCAAAACTATACATTTTTTCTTCAAAAAAAGCAAATTTTCCTACACTGTATATTCCAAGGTCATTTACGAGCGTTGGGTGGGAGATACGCAAAAAATAGTAAGGGACATTTTTATAGAGAATTTAATGGAGAATATAAAAAGTCCTCTAACATTTTTTCGTAAAGATTGCGGTTTACGAGCAAAACGCCGAAGAAGACCGCGAAGTCACGATTGGGGGTAGTTTTTTTAGCAAAAGGGGATGAAGCTCCCACCGGAGAGGTGGGAACTCTTCGGATCTGCATTTGGGTTCGTACTGAGAGTTGATAACCAAAATTTCAAAACTTTATAAATTTTTTCTTCTAAAAAAGCTAATTTTCCTACACTATATATTCCAAGGTCATTTACGAGCGTTGGGTGGGAGATACGCAAAAAATAGTAAGGGACATTTTTATAGAGAATTTAATGGAGAATATAAAAAGTCCTTTAACATTTTTTCGTAAAAATTGCGGTTTACGAGCAAAACGCCGATAAAGACCGCGAAGTCACGATTGGGGGTAGTTTTTTGAGCAAAAGGGGATGAAGCTCCCACCGGAGAGGTGGGAACTCTTCGGATCTGCATTTGGGTTCGTACTGAGAGTTGTAACCAAAATTTCAAAACTATAAATTTTTTCTTCTAAAAAAGTTAATTTTCCTACACTATATATTCTAGGTCATTTACGAGCTTTGGGTGGGAGATACGCAAAAAATAGTAAGAGACATTTTTATATAGAATTTAATGGAGAATATAAAAAGTCCTCTAACATTTTTTCGTAAAAATTTCGGTTTACGAGCAAAACGCCGAAGAAGACCGCGAAGTCACGATTGGGGGTAGTTTTTTTAGCAAAAGGGGATGAAGCTGCCACCGGAGAGGTGGGAACTCTTCGGATCTGCATTTGGGTTCGTACTGAGAGTTCATAACCAAAATTTCAAAACTTTATAAATTTTTTCTTCTAAAAAAGCTAATTTTCCTACACTATATATTCCAAGGTCATTTACGAGCGTTGGGTGGGAGATACGCAAAAAATAGTAAGGGACATTTTTATAGAGAATTTAATGGAGAATATAAAAAGTCCTTTAACATTTTTTCGTAAAAATTGCGGTTTACGAGCAAAACGCCGATAAAGACCGCGAAGTCACGATTGGGGGTAGTTTTTTGAGCAAAAGGGGATGAAGCTCCCACCGGAGAGGTGGGAACTCTTCGGATCTGCATTTGGGTTCGTACTGAGAGTTGATAACCAAAATTTCGAAACTATAAATTTTTTCTTCTAAAAAAGTTAATTTTCCTACACTATATATTCTAGGTCATTTACGAGCTTTGGGTGGGAGATACGCAAAAAATAGTAAGAGACATTTTTATATAGAATTTAATGGAGAATATAAAAAGTCCTCTAACATTTTTTCGTAAAAATTTCGGTTTACGAGCAAAACGCCGAAGAAGACCGCGAAGTCACGATTGGGGGTAGTTTTTTGAGCAAAAGGGGATGAAGCTCCCACCGGAGAGGTGGGAACTCTTCGGATCTGTATTTGGGTTCGTACTGAGAGTTTATAACCAAAATTTCAAAACTTTATAAATTTTGTCTTCTAAAAAAGCTAATTTTCCTACACTATTATGACGAGAAACTAAAGCTGAATCTATCGGCATCCTTCACACTATTCTCAAAACAACAACTTTCTTAAATCAAAACAATCGTTTTCTTAAAGCAAATAGTTAGGTTGTTTTATATTAAAGAAATATTTCTTATTACAAATGTGTTGTCTTAAAACAAACAAATTGTTGCAAAAGTCATTCTCTTAAGTCCATGTTTCCTTTGTTTATTTCATCAGATTGCAAACTCATTGGTTTGAAAGAAAACACAGGACTAATTCATTCAACTTTCAAATATCTTAGAATTAACTTTTTTATCTCTTGCATTAATGAACTGTATGATTGTAAATGCCTGTTTTTTTTTAGATATAGACTTCTAACTGTCAATTTCCGAAGCAACCAAATCAATTATATCAAACATAAAACCAATAAGTTTAAACTTCATTCAGTTTTGTTATATCATACGTCATATTTTATGGGTTGTTGACTTCAGAACAATAATTTTTTAATTATAAGTTTATAATTTCAATTGTGTATTTCAACGCATTATAAAAATCTGATCAATACAAACAAGATTGGAAAGAAATTTGTCATTTTATTGCCAACTTAACAACGTTCTCCCTTTAAATAAAGGAAGGAAAACTTAATTTGTCTATTATGTATATTAAAAGAAGAATAGTAGATTGTTAACATGCATGTTTAATGTTAAAACAATTAATTAAAAGTTTTTATTTGACCTCAAAAAAACATTAGAAATAAATTATATTTTATATTATTATTTCTAAATTAGTTCAAATAAAACAAAATACTTACTCTGTTGTGCTAATACTGATACAATTGTAGTTATCGCGAAAACTGAAACTAGCCACATTGTTCTATTTGTAGTGACCTGCACTCAAATGCAGTCGAGTGACAATGAAATTGTTGAATGATTGTTTCAACTATATATAGCTATTGTTCCACAAATGCTGGCAAAACCAAGATCCGTTGACGTAAAATGCGTAAAGTGGCCATGTCCTGTAAAAATACCTCGCAATTTCACATGCCAAATTTGTCATGATTAAATTATTAGTCCAGTATCATTAGATTATCATTATGAAAAAAAATCCTCGTTAGTAATTCTAACTTCAAAAGTTTGCCTCCGGATGCTTACTATTTTATCGAACAAGAATATTTTTTAGAAACTCGGGAAGTTTACAACCAAGTACTAAAACCGATTTAGTTACACACAAAGATGAGAAATGGTTGTCTAATGCTAAGAAAATGACATGTTAATAAAATTTTGTTGTTTGAAGACAACACATACTTGTAATAAGAATATTTCTTTATGAAAATAATGTGAAGGATGCCGATAGATGGCGCTTTAGTTTCTCATCGTAAGAGGAATCTGCGAGATCAGCGTTTCCCAACCGGGGTTCCGCGGAAAAATAGTAACAAATAGCGGTGGCGGTTTCATGGGCACATTATTTAGTGTTATTTTTATGTATTATTTTAGCATGGGATTATTATTTAAAATATTGGACTAATAAACAAGGTCAATCCATGAATAATTTTGGTTTGACATTATTTGTTTTCAATATTTTTGCCTTTGCAAATGTGTGACAAAATAAACCTGTAATTTGAATCTGCTGCTCATAATGGTAGGTACAGTCATGGAAATAAGTAAGTTCGTATCGCTATCGCAGGATTTGAAAATAGTATGTCGGTTATATATTCGTGTACTGTTCTACCTCGACCCGGCCGCTTCGCAAAAAGTTGTCCGTCACGAGGTGGTTTTTCGATGGATGTAATGTAACGGGATTTAGTTTATTTTTAGCTTGTCCGACCTTTTCCTTAATGTGATATCTTCTTAAGTTTAACATTAACATCATCTTTAAGTTTACGAGTGGGTAATGCATTTAATTAAATATAGAATTACTTTTATAATAATATTAATAAACATGAAATTTGATAATATGATACGAAAAGCTCATTTTAAGATATTGCGTAATATCATGACACATTATATAAATTTATGTTAACTAATACACATATTAATTACGCAAGTAAATGCCTCTGCCCAGCAGTAGGATGACGGGCTTAAGTAAGTAAGTAAGGAAGTAAATGCGCAAATCAACTTGATGCCAAGGATTATCACTAAATATAGACTATTTCAGAATTGTAATATTAAAATATATTCACTAAATGTAAATAAATTCTCTAAATGTAATTTAAATTTACATTTAGGACGAGCATGTATTTTGTAAGGACAATGGAAATTTTATATCTGTATTTACTTTACAGCAGTTAATATTCAATTATCTTTCATGACATCTAATACATGCTTGACAACCAAAATAATTTAAATTATAGCAATATATACAGGCTGTCCCACGTTTCTTCCGCAAAACAATTTTTTTCAGAAAGTAAATTACTTTTTAAATTCATTAAAAAGTTACAGCCGTTTGAATTATTAATAATATCTTATTTTAAACGGCTCCAAGTTCAGAAGGAACAGAGAAAACCAATAAGACCATATGAAACATATTACTTTCTACTTTCTAGAAAAAAAAAAACATTTTGGTATTTTCTTTTGTTCATTTGTTAAGACAAATTATTAAAATTTTAGTTAATTAATAATTTTTTATTGTTGTAATATGTATTTATTGTGTTTCATTTTTGGTTTTGCATTGTTTGATAACTAATCAATTTTTTTTCTTTTTTTGTTAATATTTCAAAGAGCTCAACAGAGTTTTATTGTAATATAGTTCCAGTTCAATAAGCACACATTTTTCATTTACTATATATTAGCTGGAACATTATTGGAAATTTTATTTCTAAATTTGTTTTCTAAATAAATTAAGAGGCGTGCATTAACAACGATAATAAGTTAAAAATAACATTTTGACTTATGAATTGTGCACTGTAAGGTTAGCTAAAATGCATATACATTAAAAATGAAGGTCTTTTTAAGTTCCAAACAGTATAAACTATAACTGAAAATGTTTAACAACATACTTTATCAAAGTAATATTATAAGTTAATAATATGGTAACATACAGGCGGGATGTAAATTTTAAATATATCAAAAATTACAGCCACAACCTGGATTTGAACCATGGCCCTTTACGTCGCTAGCACAATGTCAATAGCTCAGATGGGAGACCATTGTGCTAGCGACGCAAAGGTCCCTGGTTCAAATCGTCAAGCTGTTAGTTTCTCTTACGTACCTTAGCTTAGCTGTTATTGCATATGATTGTGAGTAATTAATATGCAATAAACGCTATACGTAAGAGAAACCAACAACTTTTCTTTCTGAAGCGTCTCCTTTTGGCAAATTATATACCCGTTACCAACACAATTTGTACTCATCCCAGGTCAAATTTTATGAAATAATTTTTATGTTGTATAAATGTTCTTTTAAATGGTCGTATATTATGGTTTATTTTTTTTTAATAATAATTATAACATATTTACATTCCATCAAAATTCGTCAAAAATTTAGAGCTTGCTTCCAAAAATTTTTGTAAATTAGTGATATACATAATTGTCATTATTTTCAGTTGTCAGATATTTGAAACATATTGCTGTAAAGTAAATACAAAATAATAATATAAAAAAATAGTAATGATACATTCATGCTATACAAAATAGATACTCCTTTCTGTTTATTAAGTTAAACACTGCAAAATATCGTTGAAGATAAATATCTCGAAATCACCAGTAAATCACAATTAACAAATTACTATAAAGACAAATTTAAAGCAATTTAATTTTAATTTATTTCTATTTTGTGAATAAATGTTAATACATATGTCAGTTCTGAAATAACCTGAAAAGTAAAAATATTGACAACAACAACTTGATTTTTGTATTTATTAACACAAAAAAAGCTATTAGATGCAATAAGGTTGTAAGTATAATTTGTTGTGTTGTATGCAATATGTTGAAATGAGATTTTCATTTCATGTAATCGAAAACTTTTATATTTATTAATATAAAATTAACGTCATATTTAATAAAAACACAATTACATTGTAATGTAGGAATTACATTAATTAATTACACATTAAGCTAATAAATAGATAGATATAAATCATTATAAACCAATTCAAAGCATTCGAACAAGGTTTCGCAAATAATAAATTTCCGATATACGAGTTGAAGCGTAAACGGACAATTTTTTGCACTTAGCGGCCGAGCGGTCGACCAGAATAACAAAAAACTTGTACTTGGATGTATCATCGACACACTGCTAAAATATTTATAGAACTTACTTAATTCCTAGAGTGTACAGGAGAAGATTCAATATGATCCTACATGCCAGATAAGATAACTAACCTATCACCAGACAAGTTCTGAGCTTCCATGACGAAAATTCTGTCGGTCTCATTCATAGAAAATCAATAAATATACAGAGTGATTTGCAATTATCGACGAAAATTTATGCGAACAGGAAACTAAAGTGTAACTTCAAATTTCGTGACTGCATTTAATTAAACAAAAAATAATTAAATTAAATTGAAGTACCTAAGTACAAATTTTGACAATAAAACAAAGTTAAAAGTTCTTCGCTAATTTTTATTTATAATTTGGTATGTTTTTGCATTTAATTTTCACCTCGAGTTATAAATTACCTTGTACAAGTTCAGCTTTCAACATTGTGTATGCATGAGCAAGCTTTTTTATTTAACAAAATTTAAGAAAAAATATAGAGATCATTTGTTATAGATAAAATTAATGTGTACAAATATCTTCTACTTGGGCGTTTATTCCCACACTTTTTTTCTCAGAACGTAATTATTGTTTTGACTAAATGTTTTATAAGGACTTGTTTATTTTTTCAATACCTTAAAAAATAAAATATTAATAAAACAATATTTTAAATGGCTCTAACTTCTTAAGGAATATTAACTTGTTATCAATAGGTCCATATGAAACTTTTACTCAGAATAAATGTTTCTTCATTTTTATATTTTGAGCAATGATTTTTTTTTAAATTTTTGACGCATTTATTTCTTTAATTATTTGTAAAAGGTACTTTTTGTATTCGTCGTTTTCGTATTGTTTGATTTGTATTTTCTTCTTATTTCCTTTGGCAATACTTGAAGGAACTAAAAAGAATAAATAAGTTTATACCTAGAGAGAAATATCTGCAATGTTACAGGGAATGAATGTAATAAACTACCAAAAAAGCTGTAAAAGAATAATTAACTGTAACATCGCTGGTTATTTGGATACCAACTAAATCTCTGTATTGTTTTTACAGAATTCGCATATTCCGCAAACGTATTCCTGTGAAATTAGAACAGTATCACCTTAATTTTACAGGGCATTTTTTTTTAATTTTACAGGCAAAATACTTTAATAAAAATAAATACTTCACAGTAGTAAGTAATATTCAATCATTGAACTGCGTTTCGTTACAGACTTGTATCTGGTACTTGAAATACGTTACACGTTTTACTGTACGCAAAAAAAATACTCGAAATGCCTTGGAATGGACATTGTATATTTTTTTTGTTGGGGTTCCGCCAGGTTCCAACCCTATTTAAACGGTTCCGCAAGGGTAAAAAGTTTGGGAATCGCTGTGCTAGTGGTTATATAACCGCATACATGTCTATGCAGCATCAGTGATTGGGCTACTTATAAGTTAAGTGTTAAGGTGCTCCCACACGCAGTGCCAATAGGGGCCATCATTGGCCATCGGAGTGCTTCGCGTAGCGGGACCCAACTGTGCCAATGCACATCGCCAATATGTCGACCTTGTCCGCTTTATTTCATTCTGTTTTAGCATTGTACGTACTAGCGATGAAAAGTTTAGTTATCTATCTATGTTTTATCATATATACTGCATTATTTATGTTTGTACGTACTTTAAGGACAGTGATGATTTATTATTTGCCCAAATGCCTGATTGCCCAAATGTAAAAACATGAAAACTTTTTTTAATATTTTATAAAAATAATTAATAAATTTATTAATAAATTAGAATAAATTTATTCACAATAATTATGGTTCTTATAAGCATTATATTAACCTTACAGTTACAATAAATTAACAAGCAATAAATTAATATTCTGAAGACAACATTGAAGTCGTTATAATGGGTGACCCACGGCATAGGGACGTTTGTTTATTTTTGTGTTTTTGACGCCGAAGGAATGAACGTTGTGTTAATAGACAGAAAATGCCAATTTATGGGATGGTCTTGAGGTTAGTATGACGGGTTTTCCAGAAATGACGTCATCATTAAAATTTTAAAAATAAATTCGCATACAATGGGGAGTCGTACGGTATTTAGGTTCTGGGATTGCGGTCAACCTTATTCGCTAGGGTGGGGTGGGAAAGGTGAGGGAGGGGGTTGGAGGGAAGCGGGATATGAATCTACACACGAAGGGGAGTCATACGGTATAGGGGTCCAAGGACTGCGGTCAACCCTCTTCCCTACAATCTTGACTACAATCAAACAAAGTTGCATTTATATAATTAACAACAATTAACTATTTATTAATTAACAATTTATAGATTAGTTTTAAGCGGCAAATTTAAATAATCTCATGTATTTAATGTATTAAACAAAATTTAAAAACTATACTGGATGCTTTTCCTTATTTTGATTATCAGAAAAATATCAAAAAGTATATCTGTTACATAAAATATTGGGTTGATAATAAATATACCTACATAATATACATACACGGAGTTTTAATATCTATAATAAAACTCCGTGTATGTAAGGGTTCTCAATTTTTCTTTGTATCTTATTATAAATAATTTCAGTTTTATTATATAAATTATATTTTAAATCAAAATTATGAATTCATCGATTTGACTGAAATGAAATATTTATATAAAGAAACGACACAAATTAACAGGGTCCTGCATAAAAATATAGACCACTCAGTTTATTAGATCTTATCCCATCTTATTCCGCATTTGTTGCTTGAAACATAAAGAAAATAAAAAGGGAGATTTTTTTAATGTCACGTGGCAAATATAAAAAACTAAATAATTTTGTTTCCTGTATTGCTGTATATTTGTATTCCTTAATGTATTTAATATTTTCGAACGTATTGTATAAATAGTGACTGAAAAACATGTTAAATATTTAACAACCTTATTAAACAGTGTCCTCTTTCGAGGGTTCCTTTTTTTAATTCTAAGCAACAATGCACTGCTTAAAATAATGGGAGCTGCGGCAACAGCAATGATATCGTCTTCACTGTTCATTTTTAATTCTCTACGGGACGCTACGAGCCTTCTACGATAAACAGAAATACCTTGCGCCCAATACCAACGTTGGCCAATGTTGGCGAAGTGAATGCGCACACTACGCGCAGCGTGTCACATCACCAACGTTGGCGAGACGTTGGCACTGCGTGTAGGAGCTCCTTTATGGTAATAATCAGGATTTAATTTATTGATATTGTCAAGTACATCTAACTAAGCGTTTGGCCATACTGTTTTTTCAATCCATTCCAAATAATGGACTATGTTGGAATAGATAGCTGGGGCATTTGCAAATCCACAGAATTTTCCAAAAGAAGTTACACCGATCAGGCTGTGCATGCAATATGGTTCTTCAAGGACAATTTGGAGGGGTCCCCCAGAATCGCCTTGGCACGTGTCCTTGCCACCTTGAAGGACTCCAGCACATAGCATTTCATCTATGAGTCCACGTGGCATGATCCTGTCTATTCCAAAAAACCCTTTACAGTCATCAGGTTTTATGATATCTATGTCAACTTTCATCAAGTATTTACTACCATCGTTGTCACCTGGAAATAAAAATATATATATATAAATTTTTTAATTCATTAAAGAGTTTTGGTCAAATTTGGTCTAAAATAACTTCGCTATTGCAAACTACTAATCGGGTGCAAAAGTATTGATCCCTGTGTTTGAAGGCTAGTAACTCTGAAACGGCTGAACAAAAAAAATGAAATAAAGTGACATAAGAAAATGCATGGGAAAAAGACAATTTTTGGTATTTTTCGAATAATTGTTCGGGGTTTGGGAAAACTTAAGACTAAAGCTATAGGACTTGTAGAGGACTTTCCAAGGAAGAATTTGACCTATCATACATATGGATTTGATGCCCCCCAACCCACCCCCACAGTGCCCTGAAAACTAGCCTTAAATGAAAAAATGTAGATTCTTCAGAAGATTGACCCTTCTGTTTATTTCATTCTTTTTTTTTCACATAGAAGTCATTATTATAAGTCTAGTGGTATAAACATTTGTCAGTTAATTTCAATTTGTTTGAACAAATTTTTAGGTGTTTAAATAATTGGTTTTTCTCGAAAATCCGTCTGAATTCTGTTTTCTGTTCGAAATGGCAGTTTATTATCTTAGAGTGCATTATTCATTAAAAAAATTCCTCCTATTCTTTAAACAATAAATTATTATTCATTTTCAAATTTTTTCTAATTATGGTAGAAAATTTAATATTTAAAAAAAAAATTTAACTCCCCAATTTCCCGAAAAAACGGATTTTAAATAAATTAAATTTTTTCGAATAAATGATATTGAAAACAAATAATATTTTACTTAATAATGATTTGAACCAGGTCCCAGGTCCCTGGTTCAAATCCAGGTTGTGGCTGTAATTTTAAATTTATTTTAAAATTTACATACCACCTGTATATCATCATTATGCATTTGAACAATATTTTATTATTTAAACAATGGAAATTATCCCAAAATATAAATGATGTGACTTGACAATAACCGTTGACCAGACCGATCTAAAAAAATGAATGTCAGGAGAATTGCAAAAAAATTCTTTAAACAAATTGAATTTGTTTAAACAAATATGGATTTATTAGCTAATGACATAGGCAAGATACCGCGAACATGAAATTTATAAGTTAATTTCACAAAAAAGCTGACTTCTACTATAATTAGAACAACAGTTGAAAATTAATAATCATTGATTGTTTGAACAATAGGAAGAATTTGTTTAATGAATAATGTCACTCTAAGATAATAAATTGTCACTTCGAACTCGGAAAACAGATGTCCGACGGAGTTTCGAGAAAAGCGAATTATTTAAACAAATGGAATTTATTTAAACAAATGGAAATTACCTGACAAATGTTTATAAACATTCAACTAGACTTATAGTAATGATTTCTATGAGAAAAAAAGAGAATGAAGTGATTAGAACAGTAAATTTTCTGAAGAATCTACATTTTTCATTTAAGCGTAGTTTTCAGGGCACTGTGGGGGTGGGTTGGGGGCGTCAAAGCCATAGGTATAATAGCCCAAATTCTTCATTGGAAAGCCCTCTACAAGTCTTATAACTTTAATCTTAAGTTTTCCCAAACCCCGAAGAATTATTTGAAAAATACGAAAAAATATCTTTTTCCCATGCATTTTCTTATGTAGATTTGATGCAACCACCCTAGTGTGCACTGTACGCTCTGCACGTATGGACCGCACGCCACTGAGTCCAAATGAGGATTTATGGTAGACACTTACTGTACGAGGTTTTTCCAAAACCTGTAGCCGTCGCCTTCTTCTGTTCAATTGCATATTTCGTATTTAGACAAGCTGGTCGAACATACGCAGTAAAATTAACAGTTGTGTTCAAACGGAACAGAGCTATGTCGTGGTATTTAGCTGGTTTCTTAAACTCTGGATGTTGTATCTTTTCAACGATGGTGAATTCTTGCTCTGTTTCTTCGTCTGGGTTTTCAATGTTAAGGACACCAAGTCTTACCTTTTGGGCTGGACCACTAGGGATGTAAAAGTCGTTAGTAAAGAATGTCAAAAAGACAAGTTCCAGTCATATTAACTGTTCCCGACTTTGCAGACAGTGTGCTGCTGTCAAAATAAAATTTTCGCTTATGAGTGATGCCCCACAGGACCAGTGAATCTCAGAGTTTTCATCTGCGCCAAAACCAATTAAAGCCATATGAGGAAATTCTTTTTCTTTCGCTTCTGTACCACCAATTATCAATGGTACTGACACCATACCACATTCTGATATTTCGTGAACATCATTGCTAGGTCCGTATTCTTTCACGTAAACAGCTTTTGCATACTCTTTACATTCTAGAACCAAGAAACACTTTCAAATATCAAGTATTCCTTTAGAAAATTTTTTTGGTATACTTTCTTCGGACAAGGCACCATGTTCTTTTGGTGAAATACAGTGGAAACTGGTTAGAATTATAAAGACACTAATGAAAAAGGTGGACATTGTAAAGTAAGCACTGAATTCGTTTAACAATGATCAATAAAATATAGAGATTGTGTATTGAGGACACAATTTGTTGGACTGGTTGCATATCTGAAAGGCTGTATTTTGTTCATGTTCTACTATTTGTGGAAACTTGAAATTTTGGAATTAGAATTTACTCGATCTGAGCTCTTCAGCTAAAATATTCTCAAGCTAACTGTCATGTCCGGTCACCGGAAGTCGATATCAACTTTGTTATTTTAAATGGAATGATATAATTTTAATTTTATTTTTGGTTTCTACGTATCAAAATACATTATTTTTAATAAGGTTTCCCTATACCTAAATATCACCATTTATGAGTTTTTTTGATTTTACTAATAATGGTGATTTTCGCGGTTACGTTTAAAACTGAATATCTCGGTTATTATTGAAACTAGAAGTTTCATGATTGGTGGTCCGAAACTAGAATTATCCGACTCCAGATAATTTTGGTAGTCCGACTCCGACTCCAACTCCGACCCCGACAAAATTTTATTTGTTTCCAGCGAATTTAATGGCAAAAAAATAAATTTGACATAATCTAATTGTAAATAAAATCAAAAAGGCCTGTTAATCGAACCACAAAATTAGGACGCTTTTTTATATTTTCAAAATATCTCTGAAATCATTAGAACTTCAACTGTTTTCTCATTAGAGAGCACATAATTCTGAATTAGTTTGTCACTTGAACCTGTTCTATCTTTAATAATAACAAAAGTAATGACAAACCACTGTATAGTACAAAGTAAAATTCATTTCAATGAATACAAAATTAAGTGCAAAATAAAATGAAAATTATCTCAACTCTTACTTCTGTTAGTGGTAATGACGTCACAATTCTGGCCGCAACGAGTATGACTTGCATACACAGTTATAATTTTTAATCGGCTATTTTACATATATTATGGATGTTTAGGTTTATGCATTACAACTTACGTTAGAGTGAAGTTTGTACCTTTGCTAATAATAAAAGATATATCTGGCTCAATTCTGTCAAGTGTAGGTGACGAAATCTGCGAATATCGGTGTTTTTTAGTTGATCGCAAGAAGACTACGACATAGCCACCAATAATCTTAAAATCCGTAACCTACACTCGACAGAATCAGTAGCAATTTAAAATCTCTACATATTTTGTTAAATACAAAGGGATGTGATACCCTTGATTATACCATAATATTGTATAATCAAGGGTGATAAATTTGGATAAATTTGATAAATTTTGATAAATTTGTGCCGAAAAAAGGAATCAATTTCGGTTAAATGTTTAAAGTTATCAAACATTAAAGCTAAAATTGCAAAGTTTTACTAGTAAAGCATTATCTTTTACAAACATTCAGATATTGGAACAAATAAAAATAAAAGAAAATGTTGAGAGTTCATAATACGACTGTGATACCATCACGTTGTTTCTTCTGGTACAAAAGCTGTAGGAAACTATTTTTTCTTTTTAAAATTACAAGCGAATATCATTAAAATACTTTTTGCAATATTTAATGAATTGTGTTCTTTGTGGTCGAACGAATAGGAGCAAATTCTCGCAATTTTGATGAATAAGGAAAACCACATGTTGACACTTCACTTTGGAAAGTTCTAATTCGTCTATAAGTATGCATCGAAGTCCGATTTTTTTATTTGTAGATGATCGAGCAATCATAATTAGCATATTGAAGTTGGTTGTTGGCAATTGGAAATACATATATGCGACGCGGCAAGCGACTCACAATAATCACTTTGCTAATCATCACTCACCACCGACCTGTGTGTTTTGTAGTTAAATAGTAGTAAAGAAAATTTGTAGTAAATAAAAGACCTAATAATATGTTTAGTTAATCGTTTACTATCTATTGAGGCAACGGCCATCTCGCATGTCGTTTTCTACATTATTTAAACATGGACCCGGAGTCGGAGTCGGTACATTTTTTCCGACTTTTCCGACTGAATGGCGTATCGGTATACAGGGTGTTCTATTTGAAAAAAATAAGTTTTTTACGTTTGAAAATTCAATTATTGTGTTGTAAATTTTGAACATCCTGTATAAGATGTCAGGATGAACTAAACATCGTCGTATTTGGTTATGTTTCTAGTTTCGGACCACCAATCACGAAACTTCTAGTTTCAATAATAACCGAGCTATTCAATTTTAAACCTAACCGCCAAAATCACCAAGAAATTAGTAAATTCAAAAAGACTCAAAAATGGGTATATTTGGGGAAACATTAACAAAAATGATGTATTTTGATACGTAGGAACCAAAAATAGAATTAAAATTATATCATTCCATTTAAAATAACAAAGTTGATACCGACTTCCGGTGACCGGACGTGACAGTTAACTTGAAAATATTTTAGCTGAAGAGCTCAGATCGAGTAAATTCTAGTTCAAAAATTTTAAGTTTACAGAAATAGTAGAACATGAGAAACTTCTAATGTACCAGTTCCCTGAGACACCCGGTATGTGACCGGCTTCGAAGAAAGGGGTCTTACGGCTAAATTATCGATTTTGGGGATTTGACAGATTCGGAATGCTGGAATCTTATTCTTTAACATGCAATTTATCCGACATCAATCGGACAAAATTTGGTGAAGTTAGATAGAGGATTCCACAAAACTATATTTTCGCGGGACGAATCAATATTAAAGGGTGCTGTTTGCGTACATCGTTGTCACATGGTGTGATGTGTGTTTTCATTTTCCTTATTTAGAATAAAATTTACATGAATAATTTATCAACTGCACAATATCAATAAGAAATCGACTTAATAAACTATTTTCAAACAGACATGTGCGTTCCAGATATGCAGTTGAAAACATTATACTCGAGAAAAAGTGTTCAAGTTTGCGAAACGCAGAAAACACATTCGGTTCATAGCTGGAGAATTTCTTCGGCATCGAACTTAATTTTAATTTGTTTTCTGAGACACCTAAATAACGTCGAATAACATTGTAAATGCTGCACAGAAAAATACATTCTTATGCCCACAAAAAAATTGTTTTCGAGCACTACGCCATATTACCAACGAAATATTATCGTGGTAAGTTTTAGACTACATATGTATGACTGGAATAAGCAATAACAATTTGTTTTGAATTCAAAATGATGTGTATATTAATTAATATGATCTTGAAAAACAAATACACTTTAAATCTATTTGTAACTATTATTGACAACCGTAGTATTCAAAATACAACATATCTTTTTAAAGATTTTTAAACACTTTTTATTGATATTTATTGATTCTCCAGTAGCTCAAGAATCATACAAACTCATTTTTATAATGTTTATTTTTGAAATGGCTAAAACTAAAATCAACAAATTGTGGACATTCATAAACTTTTCAGAAATGGCCTGCCTTTTTTGGGTTTCTTCACTTTTCACTGTTTAATACCACCGATATTATAGTATGCAACTGTAGTAAGGAAACAATGAAATATAAATGGCGAAATCACCACACAGTGACAAGTCGTAATACTAAGATACCTCTCTCAAAAAAATAATAGATAATATACTACTAAATTATAAATTTTGAAGGTTTCAGTTTGCAGAAATCTCATAATTTTGTAGTGCATAAACAGCCGCGGAACATGTGCAGTCAGAGCACTTGACTTGATTAGCAACGTGAATTGTGCTCTAAATCATACTCAAACACACCTCAAAGATGTTCATAACTCTGAAATGACTTAAGGGGTAATGCCAGTCTAGCGCGAGAAAAAATAGTTTTCAATATAGTAAATGAATTACAAAATCTCTTTAAAGCCTTTTATTGTTCATATTTTGACGAATATTCACAATAGATAAAAATAAAAATAAATAAAGAATAGCAGCGTTAGAGCGCATCAAAGGTCACCTCTTCCGGTGGATAGGGTTGTACAGCCGGAAAGATTTTGCACACAGTTTTTCACTTAGCCATAGAAACAAAAAAAATATTGATTCTATATAAGATTACCTCGGGAAGTACGTACGGAAGTTAGAAAATTCCGCTTTAAAACAAAATGGCGCACGTTTGAACACAAAATATCACTTTTAGGTACAAAATTAGGTTAAAAATTGTTTATAACAAAAGAAGTTTCGAACTTATCGTAAAATCCGTACGTACTTCTCTAGATAATATTGTTCTGAAGCTACATATGAAATTTCAAGTGAATTGACGAAGATCAGTTGAAGTTATCGTTCCGGCCAGTTTGAAAAATGCGGTTTTGGGAAAACACCGTTTAAAGTATTGTGTAACTTTGGTGTATAGAATTGTTATATTTTACTATAGTCGGCGAAGCCTGGACCATATAATTATCCTTTCAAATTAACATTTTCCTTCTCTTGTTTCTTTCTGTTTGATGTTGACGACAGACGGGCCTGTTTTGCAGCATGTCTGGGATGGCTCTGAAAACATGATGCGCCGTGCGTCAGCCTTCGCGCAGGTATTATTGCAGTTTGGCTCGATGCTCATACATAATACCTCCATAATCTTCATAAAGCTATACTTGCTGCAATATCCACAATTACTTTGCCACTTGAAAGTGAAAATGAAAATGAAATCACCAGGTGGCATTTCATCGGTCAGAATTTATGATACAGTGTCGCCCAGATTTATTTTCTTCATTTTATCAATTGAATCATGATTATGACGAATGGCTAGTCCATCATAAATTGAAAGCTCATTTATAGGCTTCTGGGTTAACTTCCCTTTTTCTTCGAGGCCCTAACTGGTTTTTGTCAAATGGCGGGGACGAGTGCCATTAGTTTTTTCACGTGATCTATGCATTCTTTTTCTTATTTTCTTTTCTTATGCCAAAATTTGCAAGCTTTGCAGTGAGTATTTTATGAGAATATCAACAACATTTCTCCTGCTGATAAGCGCCACCAATCATACAGAGAAGAAAAGCTATGTTTTCTCTATGTTCCATCGTCCGAGACAGGTACGCCATTCTTTTTTTACTATTTTCAATTGATTTTTAGCCCTCCCTTCTTCTGCTGCTTTCTGCATACTTTGTTGACAATGCTTCTGTTTCCACGAAAATGGTGCGAACAGCTTTATCGAAAAATGAGTGAAAAATCTGACGAGGAAGGTCCTTGAATTCGCAAAACTTGTCAATTACATCTACACTCATTCTTATGCGCATGACAAGGATAATTCCGCTATTCATTTCATATCCTTTTTGAACAAATTCGGCAACTCGGAATGAAAGTTTGTTCAAAATTCTCACAAGAAACCACGATTTGAAATGCTAAGTCACGGTTGCCACTTTCGGCCAATTTCGCATTTGATTTGCACGTCTTACACACTACAACTTGTGAAATAGCAGAAAACACAACAACAAAGTTCAAAAGATGATAATTAAACGTCATCCACTTCAACGTTGTAATAATCTTCAACCGACATTACTTTTTTACCGGTGTGGACTGTGGATACGTTATCAGGCAGAGGCGACTCTAGTTCCAAACGATTCAATGCTTGTCATATTAGTTTTATTTGAAAATCTGCTGACTCCTTTCGACTCCTTTCGATCACGATAGACTCCAAGAATGTCACTAATTATTTCTGCTATTTTTACCAATTAATCAAGAATAACACACGTTACATCAGACAGCTGTAACAGTGTGCGGCTAGCGTCAGTTCAACGAACGTACCGAGGATATTTCCACAAAATTTTTGTGTTTTATTATATTTTATGTTATTTTCACACCATGGATTGTAATTCCTCCCAATAAGATAAGAGCGTATAGGTCTCTAGGCTGTAAACTATCACGCTAAAGTTTTTGCATGTACGCTCGGCTAGACACTTGGCCGTATGTTCATCAAATAGGCATTTAAACATTTTTTTTCATATGAAACGTATTGGACCTTATTTCTAAGATCCCAAAACATCATTTAAGCAAAAAAAAATTTTTTGGTTTTCAAAAAAATCTAGTGGCATTGCCCCTTAACGGAAAAAAATCAAATAAACTGCGTAATACTCCTGACACATTTCTATATAACATGTATGAATATCAAAATTGTGTGCTCTTAGGTTTAAACTTCAAAGCGAGATTTGAAAAATCGTTCCCGATTTTTACAAATTTGCTTACAACCAGTATTACATATGAACATATGAAAACATAAATGCTAATCAATAGACAAGATTCCAAATTTTACTCAATCATGATCTGACGACATTTTTGCAGTAAGACGTTTAGAAGAGAAAAAAATCGGAAAGGCGAGTGTTAAATACACTACATATAGAAACGATTAACTAATATAATATCATATAATACTATTTTATTTGCTTTTGATAAGTAGTTTCAGAGTTACGAGTCTTCAAACACATGTCTCCATAATATTATTTAGCGCCGGGCAGCGCTGTACTCTAGATGCGTATTTCTCGAAAATTTGATTTTAGCAGTTCTTTTCAGTCTTGTCACTAGATTCTGGTTGTTCAGTAGCTGCAGGGCCTCTACGTTGACGTGATGGCTTAGGCCAGATTCATGCTTAGCGGCGAATCTTTTTGTCTCTTGGATGACTTGTGGGACACCAAGATCACGGTGTAGGTCACTGTTCCGTATATACTATATACCAAGAAGCGGTAACCATAGTTAGTTTTTTTTATTAGTTGGGTTGGTACATTCAAAAGACATTCTCAAATAGCTTTTTCTAATGACTGCAATAGCAAATAAGACTCTATTGTCTAACTTTCTTATGGGAGGTTCCAAAACTAAAAGACATCATAGATAAACAACTATAAACGTTAATTTTCGAGGTATTTAATCTTCGAAAATTCACAAATAGCCAAATATTTGACCTGAGAAGGACGTTGCTGGCCATACACAACAACACTGTGCAGATTGTACCAACAAACCAACGCTGGAATACAAGTGTTCTAAATTTAGATCTCCTGTTGAGGAGTAGCTGCATTCGTATGTAAAAATAGCCCAATTGACTCCTATGGAAAGAGACAGAATGTTATTTACAATGCACCAGTAGAAGTTGTAGTGGAACTGGCTGCTAACACGCATTGCTCTTTCGAAGGTGTTCACGTGAAGAGTACGTGAACGCATACCACCACTTCTGAGGTGTGCTGGAAATGCATTATGTCAAGCTAAGCCACACTGGAACCATCTAGACTCTAGAGTAGTATCATACACTGCCGCTCATGGAAGTTCGGACACATAGTAAACATACCTATAGGAAATAATGATGAAAGCACTGATAACGTAGCAATAGGTACCTCTATTTCTACCAAATAGCGAACACATTCTTAACGTTGATTTCCAGTAACATACGACATCATTAAATGTGCTAATAATAATTTTTATATTTAATTATTATGCAACATTTATGCTGTTTTGTAACTGCTTGTTGGGAATTTTCTAGTTTAGATTAAAAAGGATTAAATACGAAATAATAAATAGTCATAAATACTGCATCTCAGACACATGTTGCGACCACATTTTTACCAGATTTTGCATCAAATGCTCGAATTCGTATTCAAACTAGTCTGTGTCTGCAATTTGCAGTTTGCACAAGATAACTCTGTCACGCGGAAGACATCATGCGACGCGGAAATTCAACAAGCAAGGAACAGCGTTCTGTAGTTATCGCTTTTCATCAGGAACGAGTGTCTGTTCGTGAAAATGCAAGAAATAAGTCAACGATAAGTGACACTCTTCACCAATCTGAAGAAACGGAATTTGGATGACGTGTTCGGCCGGGACTATCACGAATAATTTCCCAAGCGGATGAAGAACGATTAAAATTAATTTTGAAGCAAAACAGAAAATTGACCGCACCTAAACTCACCTCTGAAGTCAATCGCGATCGTGAAAGACCAATTTTCGTAAGCACGGGGAAACGACGTCTCCAAGCGGAAAATCTGCATGGACGCGTTGCCGTACGAAAACCATTGCTTCGTCGGGAAAATCGTCAGAAACGACTTCAGTGGGCACGAATACATCGAAGTTGTTGGGCAAATGAAGACTGGAAACAGTAGTGTCTGACGATTTTCCCGACCAAGCAATGGTTAGCGTACGACAACGCGTCCATGCAGATTTTCCGCTTGGAGACGTCGTTTCCCTGTGCTTACGAAAATTGGTCTTTCATGATCGCGATTGACTTCAGAGGTGATTTTAGGTGCGGTCAATTTTCTGTTTTGTTTAAAAGTTAACGTCATTCAAATTCCATGTCTCTTCATATTGGTGAAGAGTGTCACTTATCGTTGACTTATTTCTTGCATTTTCAAGAACTGACAATCGTTCCCGATGAAAGGTGATAATTACAGAACGCTGTTCCTTGGTTGTTGGCTTTCCGCGTCGCATGATGTCTTCAGCGTGACAGAGTTATCTTGCGCAAACTACAGATTGCAGGCACAGACTCGTTTGAATACGAATTCGAGCATTTGATGCAAAAATCTGGTAAAAATGGGGTCGCAACATGTGTCTGAGATGCAGTATTTATCACTCTATTTGTTATTTCGTATTTAATACTTTTTAATGGAAACTAGAAAATTCCCAACAACCAGTTACAAAACACCATAAATGTTGCATAATAATTAAATATAAAAATTATTTTAAATTAGCACATATAATGATGTCGTATGTTACTGGAAATCAACGTTAAAAATGTGTTCGCTATTTGGTAGAAATATTTCCTATATGTTTACTATGTGTCCGAACTTCCATGAGCGGCAGTGTACATCCAGGAAGGTTATGCTTGTCTTTGTGTTAAGATTGGATTGTAAAAGTCACAATCTAATGCATAATTCAGCAATCATGACGCTGGCAGGAGTGGAAATAAATAAAATAGCAGCGTCTCAAACCAAACGTCAAAACATCGTGCAGGTTGAGACGTTACACGTTAGATGGCACCACTAGTTAAATAGTTAAATGTCACTGGATGATAACATAACCTGCAAGGTGATCATGAACTAGTGCTAAAATCGATAAAGAATGTCTTTTTGTTAACAATTACTTCTGATAAACAAAAATCTAAGCGGATTATTTGATTCAACACTGTTTTTTTCTCTGTTTGTATAGGGATAAGTTGGTAAACGTTGGTATTCGTCTTGTAATGCACCATATTAGATTATCGTATTTTATTTAACTCGTTTAAGTCATTTGTTGATACCAGTGTACAATATACTCATATTTCAAGCGATAAGGATATTATTTTATACTCCCTGTTGTTATCCAATGTTTAAATATTTTTAGAATCGCGTGATAGATGCATTCTTGTTTACATCTGTCTTATTAACCGACATTATCGGATTAAAAATTACGGGATATCAGTAACTTGAGTGTTTACGTTTTGAAATTTTATATTGTTTTCGACTACCTAATATTTTCTACATATTATTCTTTTACAGAACCAATTCATATATGTAAAAAAACTCTTAAGATATAGTGTGTCAAGTACCTACATAAGATTTCATTTACTTCGTGATTATAATATTAATAATAGTTGCATTGAAATTATGATAACACTTCAACAGGTCAATAACGATGATCTAATAGAATCTTCTGTTAAAAACTGAGAAAATAATTGATAATGACATACATATGATATTAGGAAGGACGTCCAGAAATAGATCTATGCATGAAATCTTTGGGATAAAAATGACTTTCGTTCGACAAGGTCTTTTGATAACACCAATAATAATTAAGTATTTTTAGCTCAGTTGTAGACATATCTATTTCTAAAGGAAAATACTGAAATATTTATTGAATTTACAACGTAGAAATTCGGGAATTATGTATTGAAATAGTCATTTTTAACGCGCAAAACTATTTTTGCCCTACTATTTTTTCTATTTTTAACATAGAGTGAGATCAGAAATAAGTGATGCAAATAATTAGATTTGTGGTAAAATTCAATAAATAGCGCCCCATTAAAATTTTTTAAGAGGCAGATCGACAGAGATATTCATTTTAAGAAACACTTTTATGACAGCATTGTAAGAAACTAAAATTTACTACAAAATCAAACAATTAATAAAACGCTGGGCGCTTATCACGCTTCGCGCCCACCCTAAAGGTGCTCCCACACGCAGTGCCAATAGGGGCAATCATTGGCCATCGGAGTGCTTCGCGTAGCGGGACCCAACTGTGCCAATGCACATCGCCAATATGTCGACCTTGTCCGCTTTATTTCATTCTGTTTTAGCATTGTACGTACTACCGATGAAAAGTTTAGTTATCTATCTATGTTTTATCATATATACAGCATTATTTATGTTTGTACGTACTTTAAGGACAATGATGATTTATTATTTGCCCAAATACCTGATTGCCCAAATGTAAAAACATGAAAACTTTTTTTAATATTTTGTAAATTTATTCACAATAATTATGGTTCATATAAGCATTATATGAACCTTACAGTTACAATAAATTAACAAGCAATAAAATAATATTCTGAAGACAATATTGAAGTCGTTATGATGGGAGACCCACGGCATAGGTACGTTTGTTTATTTTTTGTTTTTGACGCCGAAGGAATGAACGTTGTGTTAATAGACAGAAAATGCCAATTTATGGGATGGTCTTGAGGTTAGTATGACTTCCGGGTTTTCCAGAAATGACGTCATCCTAAAATTTTAAAAATGAATTCGCACACAATGGGGAGGCATACGGTATTTAGGTTCTGGAATTGCTGTCAACCTTATTCGCTAGGGTGGGGTGGGAAAGGTGAGGGAGGGGGTTGGAGGGAAGCGGGATATGAATCTACACACGATGGGGTCATACGGTATAGGGGTCCAAGGACTGCGGTCAACCCTCTTCCCTACAATCTTGACTACAATCAAACAAAGTTGCATTTATATAATTAACAACAATTAACTATTTATTAATTAACAATTTATAGATTAGTTTTAAGCGGCAAATTTAAATAATCTGATGTATTTAATGTATTCAACAAAGTTTAAAAACTCTACTGGATGCTTTTCCTTATTTTGATTATCAGAAAAATATCAAAAAGTATATCTGTTACTAAAAATATTGGGTTGATAATAAATATACCTACATAATATACATACACGGAGTTTTAATATCTATAATTAAAACTCCGTGTATGTAAGGGTTCTCAATTTTTCTTTGTATCTTATTATAAATAATTTCAGTTTTATTATATAAATTATATTTTAAATCAAAATTATGAATTCATCCATTTGACTGAAATGAAATATTTATATAAAGAAACGACACAAATTAACAGGGTCCTGCATAAAAATATAGACCACTCAGTGTATCAGATCTTATCCCATCTTATTCCGCATTTGTTGCTTGAAACATAAAGAAAATAAAAAGGGAGATTTTTTTAATGTCACGTGGCAAATATAAAAATCTAAATAATTTTGTTCCCTGTATTGCTGTATATTTGTAGTCCTTAATGTATTTAATATTTTCGAACGTACTGTATAAATAATGACTGAAAAACATGTTTAATATTTAACAGCCTTATTAAACAGTGTCCTCTTTCGAGGGTTCCTTTTTTTTTAATTCTAAGCTACAATGCACTGCTTAAAATAATGGGAGCTGCGGCAACAGCAATGATATCGTCTTCACTGTTCATTTTTAATTCTCTACGGGACGCTACGAGCCGTCTACGATACACAGAAATACCTTGCGCCCAATACCAACGTAGGCCAATGTTGGCGAAGTGAATGCGCGCACTACGCGCAGCGCGTCACATCACCAACGTTGGCGAGACGTTGGCACTGCGTGTAGGAGCTCCTTTACACTAATAATAACATTTAAGATCTACAATGTGGCAAGACTGACTTTCGAGATTTAGTACAGTTAAATTTGACGAAAACTGGCCTATGAAGAAAAAGATCCAATACTATTACCCGTGGCAGTAGCAAATGTTCTACTGCCACGCTATTACCCTTTTGCTATCCGGTGCGGAAAGTATTGAGTTTCAATATTCTATGGTGTCCGCAAATTTTATTAGAGCCTTGAACCCCTAAAAGCAACGTGCACGTTCGCGGATTTCCGCACTTTACCGCGAAACGATTACAATTTTCATTTTTATTAATCCTTATAAAATTCTGCACAATAAAGGTATTTTCTACATTTTGTAAATGAATTGGATCTTAAATTGCAAGTGCCCAGATATAGGAGTTTGCAGTTTAAAAACCAAACTACAGTGTGCGCATTAAGTATATAACATGACAAAATCACGTCGATTTTTAATTATCATAATATACATATTTACATCAAATTTAATTTCCGATCTTTAAGAGGAATCACTAGAGGTAGTAGCGTACTACAAAACAACACTACATAAAACCAAACATACTGAGCTTAATTGTGTGTTAATACTCACGTGTAATACATTAAATTATAGATAAAGGTGTATTACACAGGGTACGAATGCCACTTTTTTTCATTTGCGTTGTTGTTTTGTTTTTTACCCTTGCTAAAGAAGCCAATAATTGGTAATTATTGTTATTTTTTTTTCAAATCAGAACCAAATATCAAAAAAGCAATATTACAACATTTTGTATTGAGCCTTCATGAACTTGTGTAAAAAAATGACAACAAAATATGAATGTTGTAATGATTTAACCTTTGATTTTTTGAACATGTGAATGAGACGAGAATAACATATTTTATCGTCGTACGGTGCAGCCATCTGTTGGATAAACACCACATCATTTTCTTCGACCAATCAAATTCAAATGGTACAGTCTGAAGCAGCAGCATGAATACGTAGCCAGGGGAATCACAAATATTGAGCAATTTCGGCCTAACAAAAATATTGATCGCATGTTGACACAGGAGGTGTAGGGGCGCCGCGCCCGGCAAACGAAAGCCATACGAAAAATTAATTTTACCGTGCTGGTACTACGTAGATAGCAGCGACTCGCTTATAAATTAGGACAGCATGTTCTTGCGGAAGTGTATGTGAGCAACATGAATTGTTGAATTTCGACCAAAATAGGCTAGAAACCGAATACGAGAAATAATTTTTTGCCGTCCTGATGGACAGATGGACTCGAAGACGAAGACAGCAAAGAGCGAGTTATAAATTAGGAGCGCATGTTCTTGCGAGGATTTATAGTGCAGTCCCCGTACGACACACGGAACGAAGAATAATCAACAACCGCAATACCTACTTACAATGTTACAACTACTAAATAATTAATAGGAGTTAAATAAATTATTATTATTAATAATAATAATAACAAATCATTTATTGGCCAGAAGAAAAATAAAAAAACTAACATAAAACTAACATATTAATAAGGAAATACAAGTAATTTAATTTTTAATCAGTCATTTATTTTTCGTCATAGAATTTCAAATATAGTATTTAGATTTAGAAAATAATATTAACACCAAACACTTGTCGCTTGGCAATGCATTCAGGGCAATCGCAATCTATGTAGGATGATTGGCTTTAGTTCGACTTGTTGTACAACATGTAGATATTATACGTGTAGTGTAATTCTTCGCTAATTAACTTCGCTAGTTAATTTGGGCAATACCCTCTTATAGGTGTAAGCGTGCCGGATTACCATATATGGCAAAAAACTTTTATAAAGGTGTTACACATCCGTTAACCGAAACTCTTGCGCCTAATACGTCATGTCATGTAGTAAGTATGTAAATGTGACAAAAACGACTACACAGTATTGATTGATTGCTTGCGGTACATCATTTCCAAAGTATTTTTATGCGCTGAACCCAAATCTGACATCCGATTGACTAAATCAGGCTTTATTCACAAGATACTTCAACATATTTGAAGAGTAAAATTTAAATTGCAACGTATGTACGCAGTACACTCTCCTACAACGCGGTTTAATATTACGAGTTTTATGAAAACGCGTTATAGGAATTTGAGGATCGCAAACGTAAACGCATGCGCGTTGTACGTTAATCGCGTTATATGAAGATGTAGTCGCAAAATTTTGATCGAGTTGGTAGAAATTCGCGTTGTAGGAACCGCGTTATAGGAGAGTTTACTGTATGCGCAATCGTATTTATATAAAAATAATACAATAAAATAAATAAACATCAATTTTCTAGAAAAAATATACCCAAAATATGTTTTTTCTTGTTAACTTTTAGCATTTACTTATAAGAATACTTCGGATTTTTTGTAGTAATTTTTTATTCAATAAAAGTATCATTGTTGCATCTATTTATTAAAACAAAAGTATTGGAATGGAAATAGAAAACGTAAGTAAATATGTACCTACTGAAATGTATAATGACTAAAATATTCAAATTCATTTATATGTGGTATCATTACAGCCACCAATAATAGCGAATAGTTAAATAAAGCAATTAATTAATTTGTATCACTGTATTGTTTTGTGGAATTGTATTTGCATTTAAAATATACAAGAAAAGCATTTCAGAACATGCGATAGTCACATACACGAAATTATTAGGAAACGGTTCGGCGCCAGTCGACACCGCATGGCCCCTTTGATCTTTGCCGCAAATGCACGATACCGCAGTTCCCCTAATATAATCCGTGCGTTGCTTGCACTTTCTGCGGAGTGTACAGTGGGCGCGGCTTGTTCCCTCCTCTCGCGCCTCAGTTTCGTCGAACTTTTGAGGCCGGTGACTAACATTTACTCTTAATTGTTTTCGACTTTTGACGTCATCGACACGGCAACCCCATATTTTTTGCACTGGTATTTATAGATCTGTCTTAATTGTCTTAAAGGTAATTCACAAAATTTATATAAAAAAATGTACACAAAATGTAAATTAGGGTAATATTGATACTTCTGTTTGTTTATGGAAAGTGAATAGGCGCGTTTTTGATTGAATTATTTTATGAAACCGTACGTACGTAAAGGATTGCTGTAAATGCTTCAAGAACATTTGGGAACAAACATTTGGGATGGTAGGTAAAAGTGCAAAGATTTAGGTTTACTATGAGACCATTTTGAGGTGTCTAGGATAATCGTTTCAGCTGGTATACATTTCTATAAATTACCAAAATAGTGTGTTTTGACACTTTGACCCCAACTTTTTCGAAACCCTTGCGCGAAAGAAAATTTTGGAGTCCAGATTCGTTTTCAGGGCAGTTAATTCTACCAAAAACGTAATTTAATATTCAATTCACAAAAGCTACTATCCCTAAAGTCATCAATATATTAAAATTTTTAATTGTCTTTATCTCGAAAATTTTCTTATGTAAACCTTTTTATTTAAAATACGTCCGGTACCATTTAGACAATTAAATTATGTACAAAAATCAGTGAGAAAAAATGGGAGTGCAAAATTTTATAAACAATATCATTGTTCGGGAGCTAAGATCACGAAATCGTGCCCGTTTTGCGGTAAATGCGAAGATCCGCGAACGTGCACGTGAAGGATGAGTTAGGGGTGTTTTTTAATTACGCGTAAACAGAAAATGAAATCCAATCATAATTCATAAATGACAAAGTACGGCCAAGTACGGTCATATAGATCCAACGGGACAAACCCGTTCGACAAAACAAAAAATAAATTAAAAAAAAATGGGGCACATTCGGGCAGCTAATTCATTCTGTGCTTGATAAAATATACTATTGGCTACAATATTATAGTACACAGTACTGTAAACAGTGATAAACTTTTGAGTTTACGAGATGATTGACCATAAAATTAATATTCATAATTCATAAACGCGATTAGTTATAGACAATTTTAAACATTCTCAATCAAGTAGGTACGTACCTTGCTGAATTTTATCCATTTCACATAACCTCAACCACTTTTCGACAGACATTTTTAATCATTTTGAACTCGTTTTTTTGGTTTGAAATAATTCCTAGAGCAGACATGTTATAAGTTTGTCAATCTCCTCAAGGAACACCCTGTATTTTATACGTCTTAGACACATTTTAACATGAGGGCAACCCTGCTAGGTATGTGAACACCGGCTATTATAACCAGCTGTAATACATTGCTGTAGATTGGATATGAATGTATCGGTCAAGAAGATATATGAGGCAGCTGATTTTATCTACTGTAAGCCAGTACCATGGTTGGTGTTCGCAAAACGATTGTAGAGTTCCGACTTTAATTATTTCCCAACTGGTTTTCTTGGTCGGTTCTTTGCTACATTCACAACATAGGATCAGATTAGGTATATGTACATATATACATTGTACAAGTATAGAAGTATGTTGCACTAAGCAAAGATTTACAGCATGTGCAAAGGTGTGAATTAGAATTTCAGAAAAGTGCTCCAGATATTGTCAAATGACCACTATTCTAAATAGTGCAGGCAATTAAGAGAGACAGATTAATCAATTTTTGATATCTCTCTGCAGTGGCGGCTCGTGATCTAGATCTAGATCTAGGGGGGTTGCAACTTTCAGGTACACACAGAAAAGTGATTATTTGGAACGAGAAAGCATAATTTCTTGAATTTATTTACTACATTCAAATGCATATTTGCTTGGATGTAGAAAGTTAGGTATATACAAGAAATGCCACATACTCAATATAAGTAAAATAATTTCTCAGATAAATGCTGTCAACAAATAAATTCTTTCTTTATAAGAACCAATATTGTATTGAAAGAAGTAATTGAATTTTTCGTCCCAAAAATGTTAATTTCTCCAACGAAGTAATAGTAAATCCATCCAAGTGCGTAGTTACTTGATCTAAGAAAATATAAGACATTTAATATAAGTAAGTAATGTTTACTGAATAAAAGCCCACCAATTATTTAACTGAAGTGATTCTCACTTCTTTCAACTAATCCCTTTCTCTGGAATAAATGTGCGCACCATCATTTTGTCAAGGTTCGCGCGCCCGCGCGTGGTGCTGGCGCCGGAAAGGAGCCTAACCTAGTACGAAAACAACAGCGAAGTACCCGTAGGGGATGTGCCTTGTGATTTATTGGGGATGTGTATTGTGATTTATAGTGTACAATAAACGTTTCAACACGGAATAGTTTGATGTAACGCACGCAACAGTTTAGAACGAGTAAGTAAATATAACATACCTATCTTGTTAATTAGCAATAGAAAACGTATTTGTGCCAAATCTTTAAAATTCTTACATTACGTAGCTAAAAATATTTACCGGGAATAAAAATATACACTTCATTGCAGACTGTTTACTTACTTCACCAGAGTAACCACTTTCTTAAATCTAGTAATTATTCCAAGAAATAAAATTTCTTGGTTGAAGTCAATAATCTCTCGCGTATATACGAACCTACCAACTACTTCAGCCAAGTAATTCTCTCTTCGTTCGAGAGATCACTTTTCTGTGTGTACCTACCAGTTTTATATGACATATGTCTGAAGACCGAAGGGGTATACAAGATAACATGTGAGTGTGGAACATGCTATGTAGGACAGACAGGACGAAGTATCGATGTCGAGTCAAGGAGCACAGTAGAGACACCCGGCTACGCAGGATTCAACAGTCCGCTGTTGCTCAACACTGCCACGAGTCGATACACACAATGAAGTTCGATGACGTGAAGATGTTGGCAAGCGTGGGTAATTATCACCAAAGGCTTATTAGAGAAGCCATCGAAATTTACAAACATCCTGACAACATCAATCGCGGGGACGGTACTGACATTAGTAGGGTCTGGAAATCGATCCTAACGCGGTCAGGCGGAAAAGCACATGCGAGCGGTAGCTCCAGATGTGCGCAGTGAGGTGTAAATTTAGGTTTATAAGGGAGATTTCCTTGGTAGGTCTTCAGTATTCAATTAGCTTTGGAGAAGCGAGCAACATGGTTCGCGAAACGTCAGCATTTACAAATCTTGACACGCGGCATAACCCGGAAGCAGTTTATTTTCTTAGAAGTAACTAATGTTCTAAATTATTTAAAGTATATTAATGAGTCCTTGGGTTTGGTTGTAGTGATCTAAGGCCATTTTTCCGAATACAATAAACATAACACACAAAAAAAGGCATAAACCAACCATATGGCTAACCGATATTCAAAAATCCAATGAACCAGCAAAACAAAACCATCACAAATAAACGCAGACGCATTTATGGCTTCAAGACATTCTGATAAGGTCTGTAAGCTGACCTGCAGTAATAAATCATCATTTCCACCTCACACAATGCCTTCTTCTTCTTCTTCTTCTTCCATACGTATTATATATTATACATCCTGCATAGCCTTGCAAATAAGTACAAGGAGCAATCATGTTTGTAGCAAATAATACACCATTAGATTTGCCCCAGGTTTTGCCAGATAAATCAATACATTGACAGGCAAGTTATGCCCGAGATTGCAAACAAATAAAAACGTGAAGTAAACCCACGCAAAACTGTGCCAGCGATAACCAATGAGCGGTGCCTTTGAACCATTAAGTGCAATCGTCAATTTTATCTTTTTCTTCGGAAAATTGATGTAAAGATGTAGCTTGAATTATGAGGTGTATTATAGGGTTATAATGGTTGTTTAATTAAACAGTTAATTGCTGTGATTAATAATCGATTCTACAGTATTTATTACATACCGTGGTAGTAACTAAATAATGGAATATATCGATAGAAGATTGAGTTTAGTTCTTTTTAGTCTTCTCACTAGATTCTGGTTGTCCAGTAGCTGCAGGGCCTCTACGTTGCCGTGATGGCTTAGGCGAGATTCATGCTTAGCGGCGAATCTTTTTATCTCTTGGTTGACTTGTGGGATATATTCCATATTCCTTAGTATGTACTTTATTTTGGGAAGTCTGAATTCCTTGGATATTTGCTTTTTTTGTGAATGACACAAAAATTGGATGCCGTATAACCAAATCGGTTATAGTACTTGGTTGTAGACTTGTCATTTGTTCTGTACTGACAAGAACTTGACTATGTCAACTTTTTACTTTATCATACGTAGTATTGTAAAGTATTGTAATCGTGCCATAAAAAATTTTTGAGATTTTAGCGGAAATGTCTTTTTGGGTCCCCTGAACATTTTTTACCAAGGTACAAAAAAATGTCTGTGTGTGTGGATGTGGGTGTGTGTGTGTGTGTGTGTACCCGTTTTTTGTGGCGACGATTCCGGAGAAACTACTAATGGTATCGGGACGAAACTTCATATTTAGAAGTTTCATGGCCAAACTTAGAGCTGAAAAGCTTTCTGTTAAAAAGGGTCCAAAGGAACTGGAGGTTTAGTCTTAGCATTTTTTAGTCTTAGCAGATTTTGTAAATAGGCCGGCAATTCTGGAATTTTGTCGAAATAGTTAAATAATAAATTAAACTAGAGAAAATTCTGAATAATTTATGACTGACATTTTTTGGTACAATCAATAGTTTAGCTGCATGAGCAAATTCTATTTCATCGAGATCGGTCGTACTGCATTAAAACTAGTAGCCAGGATATGTCAGATTAGATGTCAGATGTGATTATAATGACGGTAGACAGTGTCAAACGCTAATGCTTTGACAATACTACTGTCAATACAAGCTGCGTTCGGATATTGAACACCGTTAAGGTGCGCTTTCATTAGTGCTAATGGCAGTGGTAGTAGACGCCATTATAGTATTTCTAATAGAATTTCATCACGACATGTGAGAAACACTATAATTTCGTCTGCTACCACCGCCACTACCTACCATTGCCACCAATCGAAACGCACCTTCACACTTTCTACACCCAATAACACGTGTCATTTGGACGGTGTACCCGGGGTCAACGGAGTACAATATCCGAACGCAGCTTTAATCGATTTATCTGTCTAGGTCTACTAGTTTTATTTTAATGCAGACATAGCCGATCTCGATCAAATAATATCTCATGCACCTAAACTATTAATTTTATATATAGTATGATAAAGTCATGTGCCAGGCCACATCAGATTTTTACTTTATCATACGTAGTATGTAAAGTATTGAAATCGTGCCAAAAAAATTTTTTGAGATTTTAGCGGAAATATGTCTTTTTGGGTCCCCTGAACATTTTTGACCAAGGTACAAAAAATGTCTGTGTGTGTGTGGATGTGTGTGTGTGTGCGTGTGTGTGTACCCGTTTTTTTGTGGCGACGATTCCGGAGAAACTACTAAAGGTATCGGGACGAAACTTCATATTTAGAACTTTCATGACCAAACTTAGAGCTGAAAAGCTTTCTGTTAAAAAGGGTTCAAAGGAATTGGAGGTTTAGTCTTAGCATTTTTGAAAGATTTTGTAAATAAGCCGCAATTTCTGGAATTTCGTCGAAATAGTTAAATAATAAATTAAACTAGACGAAATTCTGAATAATTTATGACTATAACATTTTTTGGTACAATCAATAGTTTAGCTGCATGAGCAAATTCTTTCTTTCATCGAGATCGGTCGTACTGCATTAAAACTAGTAGCCAGGATATGTCAGATTATATGTCAGATATGATTCTAATGACAGTAGGTGATGTCAAACGCTAATGTTTTGACAATACTACTGTCAATACAAGCTGCGTTCGGATATTGTACACCGTTGTTAATGTGCGTTTTCATTAGTACTAATGGCAGTGGTAGTAGACGCCATTATAGTATTTCTAATAAACATTGCTAGTGACTCAAGTTTATATACATGCTAACTAATATGTGTCACCACCACGACATATGAGAAATACTTTAATTTCGTCTGCTACCACCGCCATTACCTACCATTACCACCAATCGGAACGCAGCTTGTCACTTTTTACACCCAATAACACGTGTCATTTGGACGGTGTACCCGGTGTCAACGGAGTACAATATCCGAACGCAGCTTTAATCGATATATCTGTCTAGTTCTACTAGTTTTATTTTAATGCAGACATAGCCGATCTCAATCAAATAGAATCTCATGCAGCTAAACTATTAATTTTATATATAGTATGATAAAGTTATGTGCCTGGCCACATCATATTTTTTTGATCTGCCTGGCCAACTGTTATTCTCAAATGACATCATTTATATTTTCTGATTTTCATGATTTTCATTGTTTAAATAATAAAATATTATTCGTTTTCAATATATCATCAAATTAGAGTACAGGAAACGGTTTCCAGACAGCAACAAATCAACATTATCTTGCGACACACAGTAGCAGGAAATCAAAATAAGAAATGGAGTAAGAAATTTGATTAATAAAATGGTAATAATAAAATTAATAAAATTGTAGTCATAAAATTGGAATGCAACTCCCCAATTTCCAGAAAAAAGGATATTAAATCAAATCAATTTTTTCGAACAAATGATAATGAAAACGAATAATATTTTATTATTTAAATAATAATAATTTAATAATTTAAATAATCATCCCAAAATATAAATGATGTCACTTCAGAATAGCAGTTGGCCACACCGATCTAAAAAAAAGAATTCTTTTAGATTAATTAAAAAATGGAATTTGTTTCAACAAATGTGGGTGCATTAGATAATATAGGCAAGATATCTCGAACATGAAAAGTTAATTTCACAAAAAAGCTGAACTTTTTACCATAATTAGAGAAAAGTTGAAAATGAATACTATTGAAAATGAATATTGTTTAAACAGTAGGAAGAAATTTTTCAATGAATAATGTCACTCTGATAATAATTTGCCATTTAGAACTCAGAAAAAAGAATTCAGGCGGATTTTCGAGAAAAACGAATTATTCCCCCCCCCCCCCTTCCGATTTAAGCTGGATAAAAAGCCAGTTATAAATTCAGTACATTAAAGTGAGTTTAAAAATCATTTCTGCGCTTCAGCTTTCGTAAATTTTGTACCGTAATATCGGTTGCATGAACAACATAAGTATTTTAAATGATCGACCTAGAAAGTGTCTGTGTGTGTCTCACAACGCATACGCACCATGCGTGCTCTGGCCCAGGTCAATGCAGTGATCACGTGCTCACTGCATGCACAGCAGTGTGATAATAATTCTGTCTGCATTCTCCATGCGATTGACGCGGTGCGTTCGTTTCATTCTACCTGACCGGCTTTAGTTCGTTTATGCCGTGTATGGGTCTAAGGGGACACAAAAAGACATTGTTGTTATCCCTTGAAAGTTCAATGTTTGAAAATTGACAATACCTGTGTGTGTGCGGGGTGGGAATTGTATACGAATGTACTTCCTATTTTTATGGTGCTAAATATTGAGGAAGTTGCTTTGGTTGAAGTCGAGTTCCTTGAACTAAAAAAAAAAAGAATGCTGGGCTGAGATTTACATATCTGCATATTGTAAAGGTTGAGAACTCAAGGTTTAAGAGAAATGCAGTGTGGTCTTGTTTATAATAAAATTATGAATAAATTTAAGTTCATTTCATCTCAGTCCAACTGGGTTTTATTTATGGAATGCGTTTCTAGTATTCTTGTACCAGAGCAACTGCATTTATTAATTTACTTATTGTTGAAAACCTGCAATATATACAAGAACTGTCGCAATATAGTACACTGGTGGAATTAAGTGTGTTCTTATCAGTATTTCAGCAGTGTGTCGATCATACATCTATGTACGAGTTTTTTGTTATTATCCTCGGCCGCTAAGCGCAAAAAATTGTCCGTTTACGCTGCATTCTCATTATATATATATATATATATATATATATATATATAAGGTATGAAAATATTCGACCTCTTTAACTAGGAGATTGTTTTAATAGGGTGAAGGTCGTGTTGCAAATAAAGGAGCTGCTGTTTAGTAAGCCTTTATTTTAATTCTAATATTTCGCTAACAATTTTTAGCATCTTCATAAGAAAAAATGTGGCTGTTGTTTATAGATGTAATTGCTACAGTATTCGACATGAGGTGTTATTTACGTTGCATTCATTTTAGCGAAAACCGAAAATGTCCTGCACCATGGGCCATTTTTAACCAAACTTTACAAACATTTTTAACTATATATATATATATATATATATATATATATATATATATATATATATATATATATATACAGGGTGAGTCACTAGAGTCGCGGTGGTAGATATAGCAATTATCTTTAGAGATGGAAAAAAATATTTAATACAAAAGTTGTTTGGCATATCATTTTCTACAACGTAAAATTATTTTCATTTATACTGGGTGTTGCATTTAGGCGTAGCAGAAAATAAATTAACTTTTTTAAATAGAATGCCCTGTATATTATAACATATTATGATTGCGAAGAAAATTGTCTTACTAATTGTATCAGGTGATATTGACGTAAAGCTAATAGTTTTTGCAATATTCAATTTTTTATTAAAAAAATGGCCGTTGCAGGCCTTTTCCGAAAACTACGTAATAGCGTCATTTTTGCAGATATTTTCTTACAACTTTGTCAGAAAATAACCAATACTAATAGGGAGGTGATAGTGCCCAAAGAAATTTGATGCGCTATACAGGGTGTTCCTAGCACCTAATCAATTTTGATATTTTTCAAATGGCTTTTTCTTGAGTTTTTTAAATGGAACGCCCTGTATATTATTTGCTGGTTGCATTTACCATTAAGTTGCCTTTAATTTATATTAAGTGTGGCATATACATATTTGTACCCGTTTTCGTGATATTTGGAATTTAAAGAAAATGTGTAATAAAGTATACCAATACAGTGCTTTAATATTACACCCTGTATAATTGAGTTAGTTTTTTTCATGTATTTTGTTATAATATAAATAAATTATAAATGTTGGTAAAGTTAAAAATGCTATTTTTTATAAAGATACATTTAAATAGCAGAGTTACGCTAATATTTTAAGTTAGCTTAGATTTACTTAACCTCGTTGTCATGGAAACAAAAACAAATAACAGACGTGTAGTTATTGCTGTCAACAGACTTAATATAGCTAACCAACATTTGTAATCTCTGTTAACGATGAATTTTAATTATACTAAAGAGGAACTGATAGATAAATATTATTTACATCTATGGAGAAGCCGGCAAAAACGCTCTACTGGCCTCAAGAATTTACGCTCAGCGATATCCCGAAAGACGGCATCCCGATGCAAGAACAATTAATAGAGTTCGGGAACGTTTGAATCAACAGGTACTATTACTTACAAAAAAAGAAAAAGAACAATAGCGGCGACACATGAAGAGAATGAATTTCTGGTAGTTACTAGTGTGGTAGAAAATCCATACTCAAGCACTAGACAAATAAGAAATCAAGGAATAACCCAATCATCTGTGTCCAGAATAATACGGCGACACAAGTATCATCCATATCATGTGCAACATGTACAGGAATTGAGCGAAAACGATTTAGAAAAGAGATTAAATTTTTGTAATTGGGCAGCTGCTAAAATTCAACAACAAGCAAATTTTTTTGACTTTGTTCTTTTTACTGATGAAGCTACGTTTCATAAAAATGCGTATGTTAACCAACATAACTTCCATTTTTATGCAACAGAAAATCCTCGCGTTATCAGGCCTTTGGACCATCAACATAGATGGTCACTCAATGTATGGGGTGGAATAGTAGGTACCAATTTGCTAGGGCCTTACTTTTTTGAGGGTTCCGTAAATGGTCAAAGGTACTTACATTTTCTTAACAACCATCTACATGAATATTTAGATGATTTGCCGCTTAATATTCGCCAAAACTTAATTTTCCATCACGACGGAGCCCCACCCCACTTTAGTCTGAACGTAAGACAATTTTTGAACAACCAATACCCCAACAAATGGATTGGAAGAGGAGGCCCTACGTTATGGGCGCCAAGATCTCCTGATCTAAATAAGTTGGATTTTTTTTTGTGGGGTCATGTTAAGGAATTAGTATACCAGACACCACCTACCACACAAGACGATATGAAGATTAGAATAAGAAATGTTTTTGCTGACATCAGAGAAAATAAGAGAGAGATGTTAAGAAATACTTCGAGATCTTTTACCCATCGGATTAATGCTTGTAGAAGACAAAATGGAGGGCATTTTGAACACCTACCAAATCAATAACTACTTGTTGTTTTATCTTTAATTGTTATAGTTTTTTACTAGTTTTATGTTAATGCTTATCAAGTTTAAAAAATAGTTTAATAAATGTTATTAGTTGTGGTTTCTCTTAATTATTTGTTTTTATTTAATTTTTAGTTGTCTCAAATTATATTAATTTTTCATATTGAGTAACTAAATGGTAATTCCATGTACTTTTCAATTTATTTTGAGCAATTCTGTCAGTTTTTTAATTCAACAAAAGTATTCTTTTCCTTTCTATGTTCACTTTACAAAAAAAAATCATTAAAAAAGAACCATGTTATGCAGGGTGTAATATTAAAGCACTGTATCGGTATACTTTATTACACATTTTCTTTAAATTACAAATATCACGAAAACGGGTACAAATATGTATATGCCACACTTAATATAAATTAAAGGCAACTTAATGGGAAATGCAACCAGCAAATAATATACAGGGGGTTCCATTTAAAAAACTCAAGAAAAAGCCATTTGAAAAATATCAAAATTGATTAGGTGCTAGGAACACCCTGTATAGCGCATCAAATTTCTTTGGGCACTATCACCTCCCTATTAGTATTGGTTATTTTCTGACAAAGTTGTAAGAAAATATCTGCAAAAATGACGCTATTACGTAGTTTTCGGAAAAGGCCTGCAACGGCAATTTTTTTAATAAAAAATTGAATATTGCAGAAACTATTAGCTTTACGTCAATATCACCTGATACAATTAGTAAGACAATTTTCTTCGCAATCATAATATGTTATAATATACAGGGCATTCCATTTAAAAAAGTTAATTCATTTTCTACTACGCCTAAATGCAACACCCAGTATAAATGAAAATAATTTTACGTTGTAGAAAATGATATGCCAAACAACTTTTGTATTAAATATTTTTTTCCATCTCTAAAGATAATTGCTATATCTACCACCGCGACTCTAGTGACTCACCCTGTATATAATGGATGTTAATTCTCGCAGAAACCTGCATATATTGATATGAAAATTTGAAATAATTAATACCGCCATCTTGTATTAACTATTTCAAATTTTTATATATATATATATATATATATATATATATATATATATATATATATATCAGAAATTTATTATTTGAGTAACCGTGTTCGAATGCTTTGAATTAGTTTATAATGATTTATGTTTCTATTTATTAGCTTAATGTACAATTAATGAATGTAATTCCTACATTGCAATGTAATTGTGTTTTTATTAAATGTAACGTTAATTTTATATTAATAGACATAAAAGTTTTCGATTACATGAAATGAAAATCTCATACAAGATATTGCATCATAACATAACACAACAAACTATACAAATTTATTGCATCTAATAGCTTTTTTTGCGTTAGAAAATGCAAAAATCTATTTTTTGTCAATATTTTTTACTGAAGGGTATTTCAGCGCTAACATATGTATTAACATTTATTCACAAAATCGAAATAAATAAAATTAAATTTGTTTTAAATTTTTATTTATGGTATTTTGTTACTTGTGTTTTACTGGTGTTTTCGAGATATTTATCTTCAACGATATTTCACACTGTTTAACCTAATAAACACATAGGAGTATGTATTTTGTATTGCATGAATGTATGTTTCATTACATTTTTTTATTATTATTATTATTATTTTGTATTTACTTTACAGCAATATGTTTCAAATATCTGACAACTGAAAATAATGACAATTTTGTATCACTAATTTACAAAAATTTATAATAGCTTGTGGTAGCAAAAAAATGTAACACAATAAATATTATAACAATAAAAAATTATTAATTTGATGTAAAAATATTTATAATTTGAGTTCACAAATAAGTTTTATGATTTTCTTTGTTCCTTCAGAAGTTTGAGCCGTTTAAAATAAGGTATTGTTAATAATAGGGTATTTGACTGTATTAAAAATATGGCATGTATTATAGTCATCCTAATAGATTACAGTTTAAAAAAAACTATTTGTTATTACATTTCAAAAAAAATATGCTTTATTTCTATGAAAAACCAAAATTAAAATTGAATTTTATTCACGTCCTATCACGTGATTGAAAACGCTCTGTAATTGGCTCAGTCTCCAGTGATCTCATTCGTTAGTCCGCTTAGAGTTCGGTTTGTCAGGGTAGGGTATGGGGAGAGCAATGCTCAGATAACTTGGGTCGGCTGTCTCTCTCTCTTATATGCAGATAAACGCCGTATGACGTTAGTCCGCCTATTATGCAGCGCGTCACTCTCACCGTACAATACCGGGTTATCCGAACGCGCTCTATGCTTCTCCCGTTTGAACTTAATAGCACGAAAGCGTCATGTAAGCATAACTTTGTAGGTTAGGATAGCCCTAACCTTAAGCTGTCAGATCAGATAATACTGGTTCGAAAATACGATAGATGATTTATTCTAGTCAGTTTTACTTATGTCGAAGTAATCTTCACAACAGAAAACACTTGTATTGGCGGCTATTTATTTCATTTGGATTTCTACGAGCCAACCACTTTCTTCGCAGTTTCAAATCTTGCGGAACAGCTACAAATAGTTTATCCGGAGTTTTTCTTGACGTATCTCTGCATTGTGGATTTATACACCATTTATAACCCATTTTGATGTAGAAATTGTGAAAACAATACATCATACAACACAATTACCAAACGGCGACGATGCCGATGCTGGCCGATGCTGACAGACACTGACAGACCATATGGGCCGATTTGACGTCTACTAACCGGTGACGTCACACAACAGAAAATATCGTTTTGGCGGGACTTTTTGTGATTCAATTTTTAACGCTGATTTTTATGAAATATTGAGGAAATAATTACAAAAAATAATGCATTTCCAATGTAGAGTGAAGGAATAAACACACTAAGATGGTTTTCCAATAATAGTCAAATACCCTATTCAAACGGTTGTAACATTTTAATGAATTGAAAAACTAATTTAGCTACTTTCTGAAAAAAAATTGCGGAAGAAACGTGGGACACGCTGTATATATTATTGATATAATTTTAATTATCTTGGTTGTCAAGCATGTATAAGATGTCATGAAAGATAATTGAAACATTAACTGCTGTAAAGTAAATGTATATATATTATTTCCATTGTAATGATGACTTCATAATACATGCTCCGTCCTAAATATAAATTTTAGGTAAATTTAGAGAATTTACATTTAGTGAATATATTTTAATATTACAATTCTGAAACAATCTACCTTCAATGATAATCAATGATATGTTGAATTGTGCATTTACTTACATAATGTAAATGCGTCTAATGTGTATGAGATGAAATAAATTTTATAATGTGTCGTGATATTACGCATATTACGATATTCTCGTGACATATTATTAGAAACTTTCATGTCGATTAATATAAAAAGTATTCTATATTTGTATACATATTCTATATTTAATTAAATGCATGACCTACTCGTAAACTTAACATTAGTGGTCATATTACATTTATTACATTGCAATGAATGAATTACATTAAGGAAAATAGACTAAATCCCGTTACATTATAACCATCGAAAAATCACCTCGTGACGAACAACTTTTTGTGATGCGGCCGGGTCGAGAAAGACCAGTACACGAATATATAACCGACATACTATTTTCAAATCCTGCAATAGCGATACGAACATACTTAATTCCATGACTGTACATTGAAATTAGAAAAAGGAAGGGAAATAAATTCCCCAAAATTTATTAAAATCTGGCACTCCTAAAAGCCACTATCTAAAGCCGGGGCTACACATTCGTATACTTGCTAAATATCAAATATTTGCCACATGTTAAATATTTGGCAAATATATTTGCCATTCAAATCGAAAATTTCTGTTATTGATTAGTCTAAACGATGCCATGAGTGACTTATTCTTCCTTTTACGTTCGTTCACCGAATATTTTTCATCCATACTTGTTTACCGGCTGATTTTTATAAAACTCAAAAAAATCTATGACATACCAACAAATTTTTACAATGTTCGACATATTTTTAATTACATAAGTGTAGAATGCACTGCGTACTAACAAGGGTATTCTTGTGGAAATTTACAAAGTAAATCTAGACGAAACTGTTTGCTTCATTTAATGATTTTTTTGTTTAATTCATTAGCTTTCTGTATTATTAATTCGCAGCATCTAATTTTAACAGACTGTAAAATAATTGGTCATTTGATGTGAACTAGTTTAAATAAATTATTATTTTAAAGAGAAATAATATATATTTTTTTATTTAAATTAGGAAGCTATTACTCATAAAAGAAATGTTAGATTTGGTTTCTTCGTCATCTGTAAAGTTCTACTAAATCCAATTGTACTACTAGGTTCGTTGTATAAATATGTCCTAATATTGTCTGAAATACAGATCAATTAGCTTCTGAAACAAAAACTTAAACAAATGAGCTTTCAAAATATAACCTTTTTGTTGAATAAAAAAGCTATACAAAATTGTCTCTACTATTATAATATTTCTAACCGCGTTCGTTTCTCTTCAAATAATAAACATCATAAAAATCGCCAAATATATAAATACAAGCAAATAAAATGTAATTTTCTAAATAAATTATCTTATAGACATGCTATCTATAAAATTTTTATGTTGTTTACTAGATACTTGAAGAGAAATGAAAACGATTCAAAATATTTTAATAGTAAAGACAATTTTGTGTAGCTTTTTTATTCAACAAAAAGGTTAGATTTTGAAAGCTCATAAATGAGATATTGTTTATAGAAAAGCATCATTTTAGGATACACTCTGCATATGGTGTACGTTCTTCTTGGAAAGAACTACCATTGCGTTTATGTGGACAGGTAAAAACAACAATATTTTTTGTTAATTTCTGTCTGACGGTTTCCGGAAAACTGGCTGCCTGACGGTTTCACAACATTACAATTTTATGCGGTTTTCGCCCTTTAGTAAAATCAAAAATCTTACTAATAATTACAAATCTATTGCCAATCTTCGTATACGACCTACTACACACAAAACGAAATTAAAAAATGGAAAAATTAAACAGCGTACTAAAATGTTCATCGAGTGCAAATAAGAACCAATATTTGTCGCCTAGGCACTTGCTATATCCACTTCAACTGGATATTGCAAATACCAAGTATTCGTCGTAAAAAAACCCGTCCGCACAGCCGACCGTCGAATATATAAATCAATTTTTGAGGTGGACTCGATACGAATTGATTAGAACTGGTTTTTTTCTTTTCACAAATAATCGTATACATGGCAAACTTTTGATATTTGGCAAGTATAAGAATGTGTAGCCCCGGCTTCATATGTTTCTAATTTCTTTTTCTAATTATTACTAACACTTCGAGAACAAATATATTTGTCCAATTATGAGTTGTTTCTTTCCTTTTTGCTAACTTTGACTCGTTATTATGTAAAAAAGAAATATCAAATTAATTTAAAAAATAAATGAGCAATTTTTGAAAATAACTTGCCAGCTCAACCTAGTATTCCTTTTTTTTACATAATGACGAGTCAAAGTTGGCTAAAATGTAAAAAGTAATTCAATAATTGGGCAAAAATTGCTTCTCTAAAAGTATAGCACTATTGGAGTTATTTTGGAGTGTGATCACTAGCAGGGCTGTTCAGGGTTGTGTACTAAAAATTAGAAACTTAGATTATGCAATTTTGTCCATTTACCATTGAGAAATAAATTCTTAAATTGTTGAGGCTAGATGGCTAATTTATCTGTTATTTCAGGAACACCGGTAACAACACCACTACAGTATTCAAATGGACCATGTGGGTACATCTCCGAACAATACGGAATCAACGCAAACTTTTGAAACGTAAGTTTTACATTTAATAATTATAACTAGGGCTGTGGAGTCGGTAAAAAATCTGTCGACTCCGACTCAGACTCCAGATAATTTTGGTAGTCCGACTCCGACTCCAACTGCGACTCCGGCAAAATTTTATTTGTTTCCAGCGAATTTAATGGCAAAAAAATTAAATCTGACATAATCTACTTGTAAATAAAATCAAAAAGGCCTGTTGATCGGACCACAAAATTATGGCCATATTCAAAAAGCACGCTTTTTTATATTTTCAAAATATCTCTGAAATCATTAGAACTTCAACTGTTTTCTCATTAGAGAACACAATTCTGAACTAGTTTGTCACTTGAACCGATGTTATTTATATCTTTAATAATAACAAAAGTAATGACAAACCACTGTATAGTACAAAATGAAATTCATTTCAATGAATACAACAAAGCTGAAAATAATCTGAACTCTTACTTCTGTTAGTGGTAATGACGTCACAATTCTGGCTGCAACGAGTATGACTTGCATACATGGATATTCCGACATTCAACTTAAGGTAGAGTTTAAATCGGAAATGCGGTTATAATTTTTAATCGGCTATTATACATATATTATGCATGTTTAAGTTTATGCATTAAAAATTACGTTAGAGTGAAGTTTGTACCTTTGCTAATAATAAAAAATATATCTGGCTCAATTCTGTCAAGTGTAGGTGACGAAATCTGCGAATATCGGTGTTTTTTTAGTTGTTCGCAAGAATCCTACGACATAGCCACCAATAATCTTAAAATCCGTAACCAACACTCGACAGAATCAGTAACAATTTAAAATATCTACATATTTTGTTAAATACAAAGCGATTATACCATAATATTGTATAATCCAGGGTGATACTTTTGATAAATTTGTTCATGTGCCAAAAAAAAGAATCAATTTCGGTTAAACGTTTAAAGTTATCAAACATTAAAGCTAAAATTGCAAAGTTTTACTAGTAAAGCATTATCTTTTACAAACATTCAGATATCGGGACAAATAAAAATAAAAAAGAATGTTGACAGTTGATAATACGATAATAATCACGTTGTTTCTTCTGGTACAAAAGCTGTAGGAAACTATTTTTTCTTTTTAAAATTGCAAGGGAATATCATTATAGTATATTATAATACAAGTTTTATAAGACAAAAATTGGCGCACGAGTAGTTTTGGGCACGACGAGCGTAGCGAGGAGTGCCCAAATGGAACGAATGCGCCAATACGTCTTATAAAACGAGTGTTATATACTATTTTTTCTACTTTGCGACATTAATTTTACATAAATTTCGAAAATTGTGGTTGTCATCTTACAATCTAGCGTAGTTTTATATTCAAAAGTTGGTATTTGTGGTAAAATTCATAAATACGATTGACGCGAGCCAATAGCGATTGAGATGTCAGCCTTGTTTGGCACTTGACGTCAATGTCATCAATCTGGGAAAACTAAAATTACTAAAAGTTTGTGATCTAGTGTTTTCATAACGACGCCGAAAGCAGTTTCGTTATGAGTTTATAACGAACGCAAAGTAGAAAAAAATACTTTTTGTAATATTTAATGAATTGTTCAGCTGTTCTTTGTGGCCGAACGAATAGGAGCAAATTCTCATAATTTTGATGAATAAGGAAACCACACGTTGACGCTTCACTTTGGCAAGTCCTAATTCGTCTATAAGTATGCATCGAAGTCCGATTTTTTTATTTGTAGATGATCTAGCTATCATAATTAGCATATTGAAGTTGGTTATTGGAAATTGGAAATACATAAACTATATATGCGACGCGGCAAGCGACTCACAATAATAATTTTGCTAATCATCACTCACCACCGACCTGTGTGTTTTGTAGTTAAATTATATTTACTTTGTAAAATACCTAATAATATGTTTAGTTAATCGTTTACTATCTATTGAGGCAACGGCCATCTCGCATGCCTTTTTCTACATTATTTAAACATTGACCCGGAGTCGGAGTCGGTACATTTTTTCCGACTCCGACTCCGACTCCTCAGAAATTTGTCTGAACTTAAACTCCGACTCTGACTCCACAGCCCTGAATTTATAACCATTATTACTTGAAAAATTGTATTAATTTTGTCAGCAGCATTGTCAACTTAGATCACCATTTAAAGGAATAATATAAATAAATAGATAATATATAAATTTATCATATATTTAAGAGTTTATTAATTACAAAATTCATTGTGAAATACAAAGTTCCAATTTTCACACTTCAACATTATTTTTGTGAGCTTCTTAAATCATAGTTTTTTACATAGTTGGAACATTGAAATTACGTTTGCTTGAAAAACTTGGCATTGAAGCTCTTGATGGCAGCGTTGTTCGGATGAAACCATCTCTGTTCTTAGCACCGACGAGTTTTGAGGAGGCTTCAGTTACCAATTTCACACAGCGCTCCACCGCTTGCCTGTGACACGGGAATTTGTGGAAGTTCCATTCTTCTGCTGTTATGGCAGTTGAAACCGTAGTCCAAATATTTTCGTCAGATACTCTTCGCAACAAAGGTGGTGGAGAAAGAGCAGTAGTAGTCCAATCAGTAAGTTCGTAATATTCTTTTGCAGAGAAGTTGATTTTTGGCGGTTTGAAACTTCGGATTAGCTTTTTTTGGAAGCTAAGGCCCTTGCTTTTATAATTCTTCTAAACCTCAACTCTCTAATATGGCCTCTTTCATCGACTATCCTATACCTATTTATATACCTATTTTATCGACAAGTTTTTTTTTGGTATAGCGTAAAGAAAAAAAATAAATTTTTTTTTGGCCCACACTAATATACATACTTAAAAGTATATTAGATACACGGGGATTTGTTTCACACTGTATATTAGGCATATAACTAGACGGAATAAATATTCTATCTGTATTTTTGTTTACGTTTCGAGTTTTTTTGTATGAAATATACTTAGTTTATCATATATCTCATGGCATTTTAAATCATAAAAGTGTATTTATAAATGAATATTGATTTTTGTCGGCCTTTTGTACATACGCGCCACCACTGTGCATCTGGTCAATAAACAATAAACAAAACACAACAAATTCGAAACAACACCTTTATTGGACGATCTACAAAATACACTAGAAAAAATATATTCATCTCAAAACAGTTTCGAGTATTTATTATAGACAAAATAATAATCATAAAAAAAACAGTAAAAGGCAAATCTCTTTATACATTTTCCAGGGCATCAGGATATAAAACTATCATAATATTAATAATCATAATCGGCACAACGGACTCCTGACAAGAGCACAAACGAAAACGTTCCACTTCCAGAAGAAATAGAAACAGAATCTAGGAACAGGTATACTAAAAACAAATAAATACACGTAATAGGTTGCACAACAACAGACGTGAAAGTAGTACATATGTTCGCTTTCCGTCAAAAACGGTCGCAAAAAGCGGTAAAAATATACATAAACTATATACAAATCAGTCTTATCATTAGGTATTATTATTTTAATAGAGAATCAATTATACAGGACTCCAAATTCCAACAAAATCCACGGTTACGAATACAACAAATCTCTCAAGACATTATCACAGATAACCTCAATTTTACCACCTCCTCCTCCATCAATTTTATCCATGTTTTCGGGACGGAACTCACACTCACGAAGGCACACACCAGAAGAATCAAGTCCACAAAAAAAGCACGCTTCCAACTTTTGCTTCTCTACCAATAAGGGTTGGTGTTATCAACGTGCGTCCAACTAGCAAATTGCGACCATGAATCCAACTTTAGATGAAGCGTATCGCAGCTATTTGTCTTGTGGAGATTGTTCAACTCCAAATTTTTAAAATTCAAAAGCTCGTCACTGCTGGCACTCTTGTGAAAGTGCATCTTCTTCGTGAGGATGTAGTTCTGACCGCTGTTGTTATCCCAGAATTCATCACCTTTGCATTTGAAGCATACGCAGAACTCAAGACGTCTTGACTTAGGAGGGAGGTTTAATTTGAAGGAGAAAGTGTCGTAGATAACATATGAAGCACCAGCTGTGTTCGTCGAAGAGTTTGGCACGAATGTAGCGTACGTGTCTTCACTTGTTTTCCAATGGTCGGCTGAAGACCTGATGAAGACCTCTTTCTCAAAGGCGAGGTTGCTAACTTTAACTGTACCCATGATCAGGTCCTCATTTTCTTTCACAATAACATTCTCCAATGATACTTTGTTCTCTTCTAGTTTCTTTCTGAATTCAACATAGTCAGAGGCTGGTTGTAAGAACAGAAGCTCCCATGGTTCATCATCAGCTAACGGTTCAGCTGTTATGCCTTGTGTGACCTGCGCTAAAAACTTCAGGCTCCATAACGGTGGGACGTTTGAAGGTTCCGTCATGATTCTGACTTGCGTTAAGGGTCTTCCTTGGTCATCAGCGAATACAACCTTCTTCTTTAGTTTTGTGGGACTGGGTGGGTCGTCTTCTCCTGATGAATAATCGGCTCGTATCACGAGACACGGACGTTTTGGAAAAGCTGGCATCTCTTCTCGTTTAGGTTTGCATGAAACTGGTGGGGATGATTTTGGGAAACGATATGAGGCGTAGTTTGTTAGGAAACTGGTGTTGTATACTGGCGGACTGTGACTGACGAGCATCTCGAACTCTGTTGGCATGACAATTGAACACATTTGGACCTGGAAAGATAAGAAAAAAAACGAATTGGCGATTGTTCAACTATTAAAAGGGAGTTTGGTATTTGAAGCGTCCAGACTTCTGGATCAGATTTAGATGTGAGGTTAAAACAGTAGCGATGGGATAACACAATTGTTCGTTGTGTTGGTTTATTTAGATGGATTGGATAACTAGATATTCAGTATATACCGGGTGTTCCTTTTAACTTGAGACTCCTAAATATCTCGAGAAATATGCATGGTACGACAAAAGTGTCTTAAATAAACTTGTAGGACTCAAAGGGGGAAATGAGATGACGATATCAGTTTCATTGCAGATGGCGCTGCAATCGATGAAAATGAGGCTAACTTCATCTTTTTAAATGGGAATACCCAATTTTTTTATCAAATTATGATTTTACGCTAAATAAGAACAATCTTTTGTCTGAACATTTTTTTCGTACGATGCATCTATTAAAAGTTATTGACGATGGAAGTTTGTGGCGTCTGCGGTAGTTACGACCGCTGCCACTGCATGGGATGCGCTCGCCGTCTGGCAGTCAAAGCGACGACTGAGTAGATACTCATGGACCATGGTACAACGTAGGAAGGTATATGCGTAACCGGGACACGTTTTGGTATCTCGCGCGTTGTGCCGACATGCGCATAGGGTTTGTTTACGCACGAAAAAATGCATCGTACGAAAAAATTCTTCTTATTTCTTCTTATTTAGCGTAAAATCATGATTTGATAAAAAAACGTGGGTATTCCGATTTAAAAAAATTAAGTTAGGCTCATTTTCACCGATTGCAGCGCCATCTGCAATGAAACTAATATCGTCATCTCATTTCCTCATTTGAGTCCTACAAGTTTATTTAAGACACTTTTGTCGTACCATGCATATTTCTCGAGATATATAGGAGTCTCAAGTTAAAAATAAAAGAAAATATAGGCTCAAGTCAAAAAAAAGGCGAAAAAAATGACCAAACTTTCCTGGTTTGTGTAAAACCCACTTTTCCGAGTTAGTTATAAAGGTTGATTGTGCTAAAACTACATCAATTTCCCTACAAGAGCCAAGAAGTCAAGAGCCCGAATGTTTATATTTATTGTTTTTTTACAAAAAAAATACATAATACATTAAGTATCAATTAAAAAGAGGAAATATATAGTTTCTAATAAATAAATAATAATGAAATAGGTATCTACTGAATTTTTGGTGAAGGGCTCTTGACTTAACGGTTTCGCGTAATGCGACATAAAATTTTGAACGCTCTCTAGCGGCTACACAGCTTAGCCAAAATAACTAACTAAGTTATGCAACAATTTGTAGGGAATTTATTATAGTTTTATGAGAATCTAAGCTGTTTTGTAATTACACGCACATTACATAAAGTAGGAAAATTTGACCTTCTTTCAGCGCGCTCTAGCGGCCAAACCATTCACCCAAAAAATACACTTGAGGGTGCTTTTGATAGGAAATTTAGTGTACTTTATTTTGGTATATAGTGGTCTACGTCGAAAACTGCATAGTTTTATGACTTTTGTGAAGGAAAATAGAACTTCTATTTTTTTTTCCTGGTCAAAACATGATTTTACTGGACTAAAACTGCAAATATTAGAATGCAATTATCTGCTTGCATGTACCGGGTGTTACCAAAACTATGCCTTTATTTTAAAACTTATGCAAAAATAGGTTAAAAATATGGTGACATACAGGCAGGATGTAAATTTTAATAATAAATCATAATAAATCAAAAATTACAGCCACAACCTGGATTTGAACCAGGGACCTTTGCGTTTCTAGCACAATGCTCTCCCATCTGAGCTACTGAGGCCTATGACATTTGTTAGATATAATTACTAATAATAATACTTCCTTATAATACTTCCTTTCTTGGATTTATGACAAATTATATCTAACAAATGTCATAAGGCTTCAGTAGCTCAGATGGGAGAGCATTGTGCTAGAAACGCAAAGGTCCCTGGTTCAAATCCAGGTTGTGGCTGTAATTTTTGATTTATTTAAAATTTACATCCCGCCTGTATGTCACCATATTATTAACCTATAAATATTAATTTGACAAATTATGTCGTTAAACATTCTCTATGCAAAAATGTTATTTAAAACATCTGATGTGGCCAGGCACATGACTTTATCGTACTATACAGGGTGTGCATAAATTGGCGGAAAAGCTACACGTGGCGGTGTTCTTCGCACAATTCTGAGTGGACAATCTATAATCTAAAATGTTGTACCGTGCTTCTTGAGACCTCGTGAAGGTCTCCAAAGTCATGATATCCGATGTCTTGAATGGTGTTATTATTTGAAATCTATTGATGGAGAAGCTGCAGTTTAGAATAAAGAACAATATTGAAAATTTTTCTTTTCCTAAATGTTATCTTTCTGCCTAAAAAGTTTGTTTTTGATTTCGGTATTTCGTTAATTTTGTCATAAAAATACATTCGGCAACACTGTAGAACATGGGTAACTTAATTTTGGCATTTGTCACTTTTGATAGTTGTATAATCAAGTTAAGTAATTTGACTTGTTTGTGCTAATTTCGTCAGTTCTACCGTTCTACCGTGATTATTCCTACAGTTCATTAGTTAATTAGTTTATTAGTTTATTAGTTATTGTATTTTACGTTATCTTTTCGTTCGTTCAACATGGAATATACGTTTAATGAGTATGCCGATATGTATATGGTATACGGTTATTGTAGTGGAACATTGTTTACAGTGCATAGTAACACGAACACCTGTTGGATTCAGCGTTGCCAAATCTATGTTTCTTTCAAGTGGCTCCTGAGGGCACAATAATGACGCTACAACATTTTAGTATAAAGATTGTTGACTCAGAATTTTACGAAGAACATCGCCACGTATAGCTTTTCCGCCAATTTATACACACCCTGTATATAAAATTAATAGTTTAGTTGCATGAGATTCTATTTGATCGAGATCGGCCATGTCTGCATTAAAATAAAACTAGTAGAACTATACAGATATGTCGATTAAAGCTGCGTTCGGATATTGTACTCCGTTGACACCGGGTACACCGTCCAAATGACACTTACGTGTCATTGGGTGTAAAAAGTGTAACGGTGTACAATATCCGAACGCAGCTTATATTGACAGAAGTTATTGTCAAAACATTAGCGTTTGACACTACCTACTGTCATTAGAATCAAAAAATCTGACAAATCCTGGCTACTAGTTTTAATGCAGTACGACCGATCTCGATGAAATAGAATTTGCTCATTCAGCTAAACTAGTGATTGTACCAAAAAATGTCATAGTCATAAATTATTCAGAATTTCCTCTTCTTTAATTTATTATTTAACTATTTCAACGAAATTCCAGAAATGGCGGTTTATTAGCAAAATTTTTAAAAAAATGCGAAGGCTAAACCTCCAGTACCTTTGGACCCTTTTCAACAGAAAGCTTTTCAGCTCTAAGTTTGGTTATGAAACTTCTAAATATGAAGTTTTGTCCCGATACCTTTAGTAGTTTCTCCGGAATCGTCGCCACAAAAACGGGTACACACACACACACACACATACATACACACACACACACACACACACAGACATTTTTTTGTACCTTGGTCAAAAATATTCAGGGGACCCAAAAAGACATATTTCCGCTAAAATTTTTTTGGCACGATTACAATACTTTAGATACTGCGTATGATAAAGTAAATAAGTGTAATGAAATATTAGAGGGCATTAAATACGAAATTATAATCTTATTCGTCGTTGCATGAACACGCTGTATATTGAAGCGCGAAGGTCACTACAATGTCATATTTAATTCCTTTTAATAATGAAATCCTTTTTCAAATAACATTTTTGTATAGCTTTGAACACAAAGGTACTTTACTTTTCAGTGCTTTTCATAATTTTGGTAACACTTAAAGTATGAAACTAAACTGATATGCAAAATGTTATTTGTTAATAAGGACACCCGGTATATGCTCTGGAGAAGGTGATTATAATTTCGTATTTTATGACCTCTAATATTATACTGTCGCAAAAGTCAATATCATTCCTTGGAACGGTGATTTTATTTTTTCTTAATTTATTTATATTTTTACTTTATCATACGTAGTATGTAAAGTATTGTAATCGTACCAAAAAAAAATCTGATGTGGCCAGGCACATGACTTTATCATACTATATATAAAATTAATAGTTTAGCTGCATGAGATTATATTTGATCGAGATCGGCTATGTCTGCATTAAAATAAACCTAGTAGAACTAGACAGGTATCTCGATTAAAGGCACCGGGTACACCGTCCAAATGACACTTACGTGTTATTGGGTGTAAAAAGTGTAACGGTGTTCAATATCCGAACGCAGCCTATATTGACAGTAGTATTTTCAAAACATTAGCGTTTGACACTAGCTACTGTCATTAGAATCAAAAAGTGTAAAACACACAGACATTTTTTGTACCTTGGTCAAAAATGTTCAGGGGACCCAAAAAGACATATTTCCGCTAAAATCTCAAAATATTTTTTTGGCATGATTACAATACTTTACATACTGCGTATGATAAAGTAAAAATGTTCAAAAAAATGTCTGTGTGTGTGTGTGTGTGTGTGTATGGATGTGTGTACCCGTTTTTTGTGACGACGATTCCGGAGAAACTACTAAAGGTATCGGGACGAAACTTCATATTTAGAAGTTTCATGACCAAACTTAGAGCTGAAAAGCTTTCTGTCGAAAATGGTCCAAAGGAACTGGAGGTTTAGTCTTAGCATTTTTGAAAGATTTCGCAAATAAGACGCCATTTCTGGACTGTTGTCGAAATAGTTAAATAATAAATTAAAGTAGAGGAAATTCTGAATAATTTATGACTATGACATTTTTTGGTACAATCAATAGTTTTAGCTGCGTGAGCAAATTCTATGAGATCGGTCGTACTGCATTAAAACTAGTAGCCAGGATTTGTCAGATATTTTGATTCTAATGACAGTATAATCAGTATAATCCATATATCTGTGTCTAGTTCTACTAGTTTCATTTTAATGCAGACATCTCGATCAAATAGAATCTCATGCAGCTACATTACTCATACAGCTATTAATTTTATTGATTCTAGTTTTTAACAGAAAAAAATACTTTTGCTGGAAGTGTTTTTAGATTAAACATATTAAATATCCACATCGTATATATTGTTTTTATCGATTATTCTTTAGTCATTAATAACTTGGACGTTTCATAAGCAGACAGCAAAATCAATATTGACCTTACAATAAGGTCAGTATATCTGCCAGTGGCACCATATGCAAAGTGGCAAATTACAATACATAATTACAAATAAATTGGCAACTCACTTGCTGCTTCTTTGTATATTCACGACATTGATAAATAATTTTTTTAAATGAAATCTATTTATAACCTTTTAATAAGTTATTAAAAACGTATTAAATTACAATTGTTTACAATTTCTTGTGGTCTTAGTTCTTAGGTCAAATGTTTAATTGGTGTTTAACTATGTATAGTTGTAAAATTGATAAGTAGTTCGATTTATATTATTGTTCTTTAGTGTTTATCCAAATTAAGATAGATTTATTATTAAACTATGGTAAACCTGGTTTGAAAGGAACAGCTTAGCAACCGCATGGTTTTAAAATTAACTTGAGAGACAAGTTTGACCGGTTGAGGTGAAATTTTATATGAATAAACAAGTAGAAAGCCTATTCAGAACTTATATCACTTATACCACGTATTACAGACGAATCAAACTATGATAAAACCTCACCTTTTTTGATCTTAGAAGTTTTCGAAAATCCTTATAGTTCCTTCTTAGTTTCCGGCGTTTCACAATACACACAATTCCACATAAACCACGCGCGTATTGCTTAATAAAATTTAGACTGTATATAAAATATTATTGTTCTTTTTAAATTCTTGCTTTAAGGTTCATTTTTTTGTTTTTATTGTTGCCGGGTCGTTTATTTGGTACGACTGCAAGCTCAGAGCATAGTCTGTGTTACAACTGACGGTTCGAGGTTCTTCGTGCGGTTTCTCGTAGCAGGGTTCCCCCACCATTCTTAAAATTTACTTCAATTGATAAGACTCGGTGGTATGAGCGCTTGGTTATCATGAATGTCAGTCAACTGTTGTTGAACACGTTTAAAATACGTGACAGACTCGTCTGGCGAATAAAAATTCGTCACCTTTTTATCTGATTTCGGAGAATTTTTGACAGATAATCGATGCATCAAAGATCATCCGGTGTTTTTTTTTAGTAATTCGGTGATTAGATTTATGATAAGTTTTGATGGGATTTTCTACACTGATAAAACTGAAAAGGTAATTTTACCGTGTAGATCGGCGGTCATTTTTAACCTCCGTGTATCGCAGGGAAAATACCATGTGGTTTGTAATTTTACTGTGGGTTAATAAATTTATTTCTCATATGAAAAGAGGTTTCCGATGTGTACGGTTTTATATATACTTTTGTAAATAAAATTACTGACGTTCAGTAAATTTACCGTAAACACGGAATTGCAATTAATTGTTGTACAGTAAACTTTCTGCAATTTTAATATTAGATTTGTCAAAGCAACTGCATAACCAGTTAACAATCAGTACTTTTGTGATGGGCCACATATGTTGCGATGATAACTCCATTATATATAGCAATGAAACATTATCTGGTTTCTCACGAAAGAACTGTTTGCAAACTGGTTTTGCTACTGCTCGCCGCTCGGACAAGCCTATATTGTCTACTGTCAAATCACTAGTAAAATCCTATTAATGTGGAGATCACAAATAAGAACAAAAAATAATAGTATGAAGTTTAGAAAATAAACTGCTTCCGGGTTATGCCGTGTGTCAAGATTTGTTAATGCTGACGTTTCGCGAGCCATGTTGCTCGCTTCTTCAAAGCTAATTGAATACTGAAGACCTACCAAGAAAGTCTCCCTTATATACCTGAATTTACACCTCACTGCGCACATCTGGCGCAACCGCTCCATGTGTTTTTCCACCTGACCGCGTTAGGATCGATTTCCAGACCGTACTAATGTCAGTACCGTCCTCGCGATTGATGTTGTCAGGATGTTTGTAAATTTCGATGGCTTCTCTAATAAGCCTTCGATGATAATTACCCACCCTTGCCAACATCTTCGCGTCATCGAAATCCATTGTGTGTCCCGACTCGTGGCAGTGTTGAGCAACAGCGGACTGTTGGATCTTGCCTAGCCGGGTGTCCCTACTGTGCTCCTTGATTCGACATTCGATGCTTCGTCCTGTCTGTCCTACATAGCATGTTCCGCACTCACATGTTATCTTGTATACCCCTTCGTTCTTCAGGAGTGGTGTGATATCCTTTGGGTTAGGCAAAAGATCCTTTACCTTAGCTGGTGCTCTGTACCTTACCGTGATACCCGATTTCTTCAGTACTCTACCGATTCTCTCTGATACCCCACTTACGTATGGTAAGCAAGCGAACCCCTTTGACTCTTGCGGTTCCTCTGAGACTTGCGGTTTTCTTTGTGTGACACCCCGTATGTCAGACTTGGTGTATCCATTCTGGCGTAGGGCCCACTCCAAGTGTTTCCGTTCGTCGTGCAAGGTGCTAGAGTCGCATACCTTCTCGGCTCTGTTGAACAAAGTGTTAATAACACTTCTCTTCTGTTGGGGGTGGTGGTGTGATTTGGCGTTCAAGTACCGATCGGTATGTGTCTTCTTACGGTAGACTGTATGTCCAAGTCTACCCGTTGACGTTCTGTATACCAGCACATCCAAGAAAGGCAGCTGATTGTCCTCTTCTATTTCCATCGTGAATTTGATGGAAGGACTAACATTGTTCAGGTGGTTAAGGAACTCAGTAAGTCTATCTCTACCGTGTGGCCAAACCACAAAGGTATCGTCGACATATCTGACCCAGTGCTTGGGTTTGAAGGGACTTGATGTAATGGCTTTTTCTTCAAACAATTCCATGAAGAAATTGGCGATTACCGGTGACAAAGGTGATCCCATGGCTGCACCCTCTACCTGGTCATACATCGCTTCCGCCCACTTGAAGTATGTGGTGGAGAGACAATACTCTACAAGATCCGGAACATCGGTTGGTAGACCTAGAGGGACAAGTGTTGTCCGGAGGCCTTCGACTAGCTCCTTAACCGGAGCACACGTAAAGAGTGATGTTACGTCGAAACTTACGAGTATATCTTGAGGGTCAATGACAACTTCCTTCAAAATTTGAATAAGATGTTCAGAGTTCTTGACAAAAGATGTAGTTTGTCCTATAAACGGTTGGATGGTTTTCGCCAAGTATTTTGCCAACAAATAGGTTGGGGAGCCTATTGCGCTAACGATTGGTCTAAAGGTACGTTATCCTTGTGGATCTTTGGCAAACCGTAGATCCTAGGTGCCCTAGGGGCTTGAACAAAAAGGCTTCTTTGTTCCTGTACGGGAATCGATGATGATTTAACCAATTCCTTCACTCGCCTTCCTATCTTATCTGTTGGGTCCTTGGAAATTTTACGGTACGTATTCGGGTCCAATAGATCGTCCATCTTCCTGTTGTAGTCCTCCTTGTTCAATATCACCGTTGCATTCCCTTTGTCTGCTGGTAGTACTGTGATATCTTTGTTGTCCTTGATGGTTTTCAGAGAGTACTTCTCTTCTTTGGTAATATTGCTCTTTGGCGGGGTACCTTTCCTAATTATCCTGGAAACCTCTTGACGAATGTCCTCTGCTTGTACACCTGGAATTTTGTACAATGCGGCTTCTACTTCCGTAATAATTTCCTCCTTAGGTATTCTTATAGTATATATATATATATTATTCTTATATATATATATATATATATATATATATATATATATATATATTCTTATAGTATGAAGTTTTAACATGTTAAACATATTTATATATATATATACAGGGTGTCCGGAAAGTAATGGGACCCAGCTTAACCGTATATTCTTGATGTCAAATGGGACCGATTAAACCAAAAGTCCCATAGTAAAAAGTGCTTCCTTAAGAAGTTATAAGGTGTTAAAGACAGAAAATATATTTCTTGTTTTGCGTACATTTCAGAAAAGAAACGGCCGATCAAGCTGAAAATGGGTACCTTTAAGCTTTTGGAGAAACCAAACATGATAAGAGTATTAGGACATTTGTATACTGTAGAGGGAGCTGTCGACAGTTTTTCTGGGGTAGTATTATTATGGTATTTTTATTATTATTATGACTATGGGCGGTATGACTAAAACTTATGATACGGACGTTAATTTCACATAAAAAATGTTTACCTATTTTATGCCGATAAAATCCACCGTTTTCAAGAAAAACGCAATTAAACATTTTGTGTATTTGCTAAAAACTATATCATTATAAAAAATTTAACCTAATTTTCACTTATCCTTTATTTATAAATTTATAAGGTTTTCAAAATGTCCACCGTTTAGTTCAACACATCTTTCACAACGTTTTCCTCGTTTTGTCGTACTCTAAGAAATGACTCAAAGTTATTTCTAATTTCATTTTCTGCGTCAATAATCGTTCTTTGCAAATCTTGCCTAGTATTAGTAGACTTGCCGGTATACAATAGATTTCATAGAGCTCCATATCAAAAAATCGAATGGGTTGAGGTCTGGGCTTCTCGGTGGCTAAGGATAATCACTCCAGCGGTGTGGAAAGTGGTTGTCTAAATAGTTTCGCACAGTTTGCAGGAAATGAGCGGGAGCACCATCGTGCATAAACGATACACTACCACGCAGGTTTAAAGGGATGTCTTCTAATAAGGTAGGTAGAACGTTGTCCAAAAAATTTAAATACGATGCACCATTTAATTGAGCAGCAAGTTCGTAAGGCCCGATCCAATGATCTCCAACAACATCGTTTATTTCTGGATAAATGGGGGTTTTCTTCATTCCAGGAGTGAGAATTGCGTGTGTTTAGGATACCACGGCGTGTAAAAGTTGCCTCATCGGTAAATAACACACGGCCAAGAAATGTTGGGCCGTGATTTTGTTTGTTGCGTAACCATCGACAAAGTTTTAGTCTTTGTGGCAAATCATGTGGTAGCAACGCCTGCACATTAGTGTGGTGGTAGGGAAAATGTTATGCGCGCTTGTCCGAGATACTACAGTAGCTGCACATAATTTCCGTACTCTTACTTCAGGATCTTCTTCTATTAGGAACAAAATATCTTCCTCCTCCTCAATGGTTGGCGAAGTTGGTCGCCCTGCATGGCGCTTTAGCGCCGAAAACTTCCATGTTCATTCAGCCGTTGAAATATATTTTGGAAAGGCTTTCTATTGGTTGGCGACGATTTTGGTACTACTGCCTGTATGTTCCCGCTGCTGCTGCTCCATTAAATGGCTCTTGAGCATAAACAGCAACCATATCAGTCATTTCCGAGTTTGAAAAAAAATTGTGCCGAGGCATATTTTTTTGTGATAAAATACCACAAATATGTAATGAACTGTGAAATAATCAATTAAATACAGTATCGTTAAGCAAACTGACACAAATGCATTTACGTTTGACACATAGTAACTTGATAGAATAACATTGCATAAACCACAGTTATTAAATACACAGTACGTTTAATTGCGTTTTTCTTGAAAACGGTGGATTTTATCGGTATAAAATAGGTAAACATTTTTTATGTAAAATTAACGTCCGTATCATAATTTTTAGTCATACCGCCCATAGTCACAATAATAATAAAAATATCTTAATAATACTACCCCAGAAAAGCTGCCGACAGCTCCCTCTACAATATGCAAATGTCTTAATACTCTTATCATGTTTGGCTTCTCCAAAAGCCCAAGGGTACCAATTTTCACCTTGAGCGGCCGTTTCTTTTCTGAAATATACGCAAAACAAGAAATATATTTTCTATTTTTAACACTTTATAACTTCTTAAGGAAGCACTTTTTACTATGAGATTTTTTGTTTAATCGGTCCCATTTGATATCAAGAATATACGGTTAAGCTGGGTCCCATTACACTTTCCGGACACCCTGTATATATATATATATATATATATATATATATATATATATATATATATATATATATATATATATTTACAAATATTTCATATTTTTAACATTAAATAATATGAAGTTCTTGACAAAAATGTTCTATATGTAATCATAACTAAATGAAATAAAAAAAGAAATAAAGCAGAAAAGAATAAAACACTATACTTATCTACATATCGTATAATAAAATAAATCGAATTTCCAATCTGCTTCACAGAGAGAAATACATCTTTTAAATATAAATTAAATCTTATTTCAAGAATATTAAGTTTAAATACCTATGGTAAACTTACGTCTCACACTTACTTAGACTGCATAAAAACATTTACTTATTTAACTTCATAATAAGTTTGATCACCTTTCAGTAGATTTGGTTTTATCCTTATTCGTTTTTGAACCCTAACTTGGAATAATTTTTAAAAAGCTAAACCGTCTTAAGAGTAAGTGAAACCTCTGGGGATACTCCAAACACAGCATATAATATGGTCCAATATGTGTCACCTGAAATCAAAATAAAAAGTACATGAGTCATATATCATATACAACGTATAACAATGTCAGCAGCTGCTTTCCTTTGAGGTACAGAGTGTGTGTAAAGTTATTAATGAGTGTTTGTAGAAAAGTGTTTTTTTACATTGGTGATTGAAATGATATGTGTTATACATGTTAGTAATAAATTTGATTGTAAGACCGCATGTACGAGAAAGAACAATAAACGAAATCTTACCTATGGACACCACACAAGTGCTTGAATTTGTAGAATGTCACTATCGTCAACACTTGTATCCTAAAAGGAACACCCAATTAGTGAAAGTGGAATTATACATATCAAGACTGCAAACTTTTACCTGCACTTTGTAGTATATATTTGCAAAGTCCTCCTTATATACAAATAGATGAATGTACCTATATTGTATATTTTAATACTATAGAACCATATGGAGCTAATATTCCACACCACACCGATAAAGAAGTCACAGAGGCACTAGCAGTGTTAAATTAGTAGTATTTAACAATCGCATTCATTAAAACTCTAACTTATCTGCTGTAAACACAACCAAACGGATGGCGAACGGAACTCGAACTGCATGTCCCATTATTGCGCAAGCGCGATAAAAATTCTCTCGGTAGCACTTTACCATCTAGAGAGGAAAATTGCACGAGCAAAAGACAAATTTACATATCAGACACTAGTTTTAATGTATAGACATGAAATTTTATTCCGTTGAGGTAATTGTTATTATGAAATTTACAATCTTGTTAGCAAATTTACATACAGTTTGTACAATTAATGAATGTAACTGCATTTTCAATTATATTTTGTATTTTTGCTTAAAATTATGGTAAAATTGCTGACAAATAGGGTAGGTTTACTGAAAAAAATGTATTTCATTTGTAAATTCGCACTCATTTTTATCAGTGTAGCAAATCAACGAGCGATCTGTCGGGTGTTTTTATTTAATGATAAGTTTAATTCTCGTGTACAGTGGCGGGTTACCCTATGGGCAAAATTCCAATGAAAGTTTAAGCTACAAAAAAGTCAATACCTTACTTATTATTTATGATTTTGGTTGGTGAGGTTTAATACAGTGTATGCCTAAGGTGACTAGATTTTTATTGTAGAAAAGCGGGACAGTAGCGGGGTGGGGTGGGCGGTAGTAAGTAAAACCAACCGTCTGTTCAAAAGATTGTACTCGAAAATAGCCAATTTCTAGGATTTTTATAAACACAAAAATTATTATTAGTATGTTTTTTTTAGTTTGCTTGGTTACACAGATTTTTGTATTTTAAGCAACATCACACATACTCCATTAAATTGCTGTGCTGGTGATCAAAACATATTTGTTTGAACAACACATAATTCATTGAGTATTAGACATTATTTGCATTATTAGTAATTAATTGATTTGCCATTTTTATTTTAAATAAAAAATTTTTGTTTGATACACGACAAACAAAGTTTATTTCATTATCGTTTATTATAGGGATTAAAATTGTATATATTAACTCTTCCCTTTAACATAAATTCTTTAAATATATGCCCTTTGCACGAAATAAATATTCTAAATAAATTTTTATATTTTTTAAAAACATTTTTATCAACTAATAAATATAGTAAGAAGGACTAAGAAAGATGAATTATATAATAAATAACTCTTAAGGTACAAAAATAACAAACATGTTCTAATCTAACGACTCTGTACAGCACAGCAAGATATGCCAAGAGTTTAAAGGTACAGTTTTGAGAAAAATATACACTGACCGGCACAATTAAAGGAATGCTTATTTTGCTAAACTTTTGTAATATTGACGGGTTTTCATTATGTTTTAATGCATTTTCAAGAAATTCATTGAATTTCTTAGAGATAAGCTCATACTTTTCTAATTTTTGAAAAACAGACCATAATGTTATTTTTTGATCTTCTTTCAATACACGCTTTGAAATAACTGCAGAGCATGAGCAAATTTTAAAGTACTTTGTTAAAAAGACATCCATATTCTCAACATTTTGTTTTTAGTTCATTCCAATATCTGAATTTTGTAGAAAATTAACAATTTCAAATTTCAAATAACACTTAGCAATTTAAATTTGCTGTTAAACCTTGCAGCAAATGTTACTTTATTATGAGTGAAATACAAAATCTTGCTTCAAACTGTGTATATTCTACAAAAATTCAACTATTGAAATGAATTAGAAAATAAGATGTTGAGAATTGATATGGTTTTGTAAGAGAGTACCTAGTTGCCAACCTGCGAGAGAACTAGTTCCTTAATTATCCCACAGGATTTTTCAAACTTAGACCAAAAACACTATTTTTGATCTCCCAGAATAAATGATCAGCTGGAACATCTTATTTTCTTTAATTATCAAATGTATATTAACATGATAAATTTGATGAATTTCTTTCCATGTCTCGAAAAAATAATGAAAATCGGTTTAAGTCTGCAAAAGTTATTAAATATCAAAATTTAGCTAACTTTTTTTACCGTTTAAGCCGTTCAGTCGACATATCATATGTTGCTACGTGTTAGCGAAATTTTATACACGTATAGCAAAAGGTAGGTTGGTTTTCTAAATCAATTTAATTTTGTCCTGTGATTTTCGTAAAACAATGCAAAAATTCATAAATTCTTTTTGCAGATTACAGTTACGATTGTTCAAAAACGTACAAAAATATGAAATATCCACCATTAGCCAGAATAGAATATTGTATATTCTTTACCTGTAATTTGGTGTTTTGCTAAGATTCTGTGTTTTCTATTAAGTTTCTGTATATTCTTGCTTTGCGACTAAATGACAGGGTCAGTATCTAATAAAACTTTGAAAATAATAAAAATGGTTAAAATTGTTAACATACTGCAATTTATATTGTAAATCACAGAAGGAACTGCTTTGTAGTCATTTAGCTTAGAGTCTAGTTGTTAACAAAAATGAATATTAATTTATATCTAGTATGGTATGTAAGTTACTTAAAATGAATAATTCATATATTTCTTTGTAAAAAAAATACAATTGTGAAACAATGGTTTTCGACCCCAAAATGTTGCTTAATAATTAAAAAAGTTCACTGCCTTTTAACGCACGATTTGAAAAAGAGTGTTTGAACGAAATAGCATATAGTTAGTTCATTTTTCGTAGTACTTCTCTAAAAATTCTGTAAAAAAATAATTTTTTTTTTTAAGCGGGACATTTCAAAACTCCGCGGGACGTGGGACAAAATGTGAAAAAGCGGGACGTCAGGTCACCTTATAGTATGCCCTCCACGAGCACGAATCACTTCCTCACACATGCGTGGCATTCATCGCACTAGTCTGCGAAGAGTCAAGAGATGCTTGAGGTATGCCTTCCCATTTCTCAATCAGGGCTTGTGTCAGTTCTTGTATGGTTATTGGTGGATTAGGGCGCTTGCAAATACATCGGTCAAGCTGATCCCACACGTGTTCAATAGGATTCAGGCACCACATGATCCTCCAAGATATTTTCAATGTAATTCATGGCATTTAGTCTACCATGAACCACAACAAGATCAGTTCTGTTGTCTATACTGATTCCAGCCCAAACCATCACAGATCCACGACCAAATCTATCTACTTTCTGTATAGTAGCGGCTGCGTAGCGTTCACCAGGACGTCTATATAATATATATATACGTAGGTACCGGACCGTTGCAACGAGTTAAACGAAATCTGGACTCGTCTGTAAACAGTACAGGCGTCCAGTGACGAAGTTGCCAATCTCTGTGATCCAGAGCAAACCACCTGCTTTGTGATGCTGCATAAGGCGTGGTGCGCGGACAGGTCTTCTAGGTTTCAAATTCGCTTCTTTCAATCTGTTTCTAGCAGTTTGAACAGAAATATCTATTCCATATGCTCGTCGTTTAGGAGGTCTCGTGCTGTGGCAGTACGCTGACGTAGAGAGGAAAGGACAAGAAATCGGTCTTGATTTTGAGTAGTTTTTCGATTTCGACCTTGTCCAGCTCTTCTAACATATTAGCCAGTCTCCCGAAACCGATTCCATAAACGCTGAATAACAGAAGGGGAAACTCGAAGGTCCCTGCTAACATGTCGAATAGTGTGGCCATGCTGAATAAGGGCGACAGCACGAGCAACTTGCACTTCACTAAGATGCGTCATTTTACTTCTAATGACGTTTCTAATCAACAAAAATTGACAACTGAATTCATTTGGCATCTTTAGTAGTCTTTCATACGTGAATTCAAAGCATACTTGACTTTTTTTTCATTTTGTTTTGCATTATTAATTTCCATTTTTAAGTGTAACTTAGAGTTGTAATATTGTTTTTGTAATTTTCTATAGTTGAATATATGCCCTTAAAGTATACCAAATTTGATTTGCCTAGAACCATTATTTAAAAGTTACAGATTTCAAAAAAAAGTGTTCCCCTATTTTTTTAGCAGTGTATATGTTACGGTTAAAGTGATAAATGTGGTTTGTATTAATAATTACCGGCTATTATTAATAATAACCGCGTCATTTGGTCAATGTGATTAGAAACACTTAAATAATCACATGGACCGGCTATTATTAATAATTTCCTAACGGGCACGGAAAAAGTGATAAAAACGTTACTTTTTACAAAAGATCTTTTGTATACAGTCTTCAAAGAAGTTAGCTAAGTTATTTTGATTACTATGTAAGCTATACATTTATTTACTCGACGCAAATCATTAGTAAGGCTAGCCCAATGACCAAAATTACGAATAATACAAAACCTTGATAATACAGAATGTTTTCTTTTGTCTCCCTTGTACTTTAGAAACTACTGGATATAACTGGTAATAATATTTGGTATACACCCAAGGACGGCTCAATGACGAAAACATAAAAAGAGCATTTTATACAGAGTGTTCAAAAAGTTAACCATTTTATTATCGATAGCACCCATTTTTAATGCATGTGGGTACTTTCTTGTAAATGTACAATTACAATTTATTAAGTAAATTCTCAAATCCTAATTATCTTGAAATTTTGCGCATTAAATAAAATTTTTTTCAATATTGTATTTTCATGCAAATACATGCAAGAATAGGCGAGACTAGTTTACATAGATGTTTTTACATAAATTGCACCGCACAAATGATGCAAACACTTTTGTATGGTTCTGTTCCTAACACGGTATTTTTACTTTTGGTGTTTGACAATAAACTACTATTTTATAAATAAATGATTAAACATTGTAACAACTTGCCCCAATCTTCCCTACATTAGGTTGTCCATTACCTATGCCTACTGTAAGCATATCTAATATATGACGGATATAATATACTTTATAAGGCGGTTATTATAAAAGTGTTTATCACCAATAAAAAAAAGACTTTTAAATACATTTTTTATTTAGATATATGAAAAAATATAACAATAACAAAAACACAAAACAATTCTCAAGTCCAGGAATCAGTTTAAAAATAAATTATATTCTTAATAAATAAAATTAACAGTAGGTAACTCAAATAAAATCTGTATCACATGTGTACACTTACAAATAGAAAATAAACATTATTCATAGTAAATAATAAAATAAAAATAAAATACAGGTACAGTTCACATTTGTGAATAAAACAAAAGAAGATGAGGTCCTATTGTTACAAACTTTATCTTGATTTATTTTTACAATATAAATGGTGTAATTGTTGTACTACCACAAAAAAATAATGGTCTAGAAGGACTTTTGTATTCAAAATTAAATATAAAACATTTTTTTTTAAAGTTTGTATTAAAAAGATAATAAATAATAAGTTATAAATAAAAATAATTTTTCTTGCCACGAATTGCAAAATACAAAAGCACTATGTACGTATGCACTGGCAGAATAATACAAACCGAGTTTCTAATTTATTACTGAAGCCTCAATTACATTTAGCGAGTTTACACGCTGCTAGTTGGCGAATTCACTAGTTGCTAGTAAACTCGCCCAGTGTCATCATGTTCACGTTACTCGCAGCTTCTAAGCTATCTGCGAACATGATGACACTGGGCGAGTTTACTAGCAACTAGTGAATTCGCCAACTAGCAGCGTGTAAACTCGCTCTATGTAATTGAGGCTTTACTTAATTTTTAAGAATTGCGCAAATAAGCGTGCCCCAAAGAGTTACACACTCGTGCATGCAATTTGTATGGATTGGCATTTTTTAGTCTCGATTTGATAATCTTCCTTATTTTAGTCATGAGTAGTAACAAAATAAGTTAGCCAGGACTAACGTCACTAAAGGCCCAACACTGAAAACCCAGTGAATAGATTCGTTGTGTGGCGATTATGTAGATGCTAACAGAATTCCAAATCTGTGGCTCTATTATATTGTGGCATCACCTTAATGCAATATCGAATTGAAATATATGACATTGACCACAGCATGCAGGAAATTATTAATAATAGCCGGTTCATGTGATAAATTCTTCACTTTAACCTCGCCACTTGGCTATTATTAATAATAACCGGTAATTATTAATAGTAACCTATTTATCACTGTGACCGTAACATACAGGGTGTCCAAAATTATCGGTTCACCATTGGTAACTTTGTTATTAAAGCAGATACAACGTTGGTTAAATAAGCAAACTAGTAGTATTTTATTCGGTTATTAAGAATATGAAAACAAAATAATAATTCAAAATTTGGTTTTCAAAATATTCTTGTGAATATTTTTTTCTAATGTGACTGCATCTTTTTACATAGTTGGAAGAAATTTTAATGAGTAATAACATTAATCGCACTATGCTTAACACTACATAAAAATAAGTAGAAACAAATAGATACATAAATACTTAACAACAACAGCAACGTATAAAATTGTAAATTAATTGAATACATGTTTTTCAATGTAATAAATGTTCAAAAGTACCACCTTCTTGATCTACGCACTTTTGAGCTCTTTTTTTACACTTCGACTGGCTTTTAAGATTGTTCTGCCGTCGATGTTGTTTAATGCGTTTCTTACCGCTATTTCTAACTCTTCCACATTCTGATGTCTTTCCTGGCAAACTACGTCTTTCACAGAGCCCCAAAGATAAAAATCAAGCGGCGTTAAATCAGGTGACCGAGGAGGCCAACGAACTGGCGCGTTTGTTCCTATCCATCGCTGGTCAAAAATTGTATTTAAGTAATTAACAGATTGTATGCTATTATGACCAGGTGCGCCATCCTGTTGAAAGTAAATGCGGCCGTTTTGAATAATAGGAACATGGTCCGGAAATCTTCAATAACTGGCGTTAATAATTCAACATAACGTTGTCCGGTTAACGTGCCGTGATAAAAAATAGGGCCAACAAGTTTAGATCCTATTATGCCGCACCAAACATTTAAACTAAATCGGTTTTGTGGATTACGTGGATCCACTACTAAAGGACTTTACTCCAATAATGCTCATTGTGTTTATTGCGCATACCTGTGTTTGAAAAGTTAGCTTCATCTGACCACAAAATAAACTTAAAATTATCTCGTCGTTCATTGCAAAAATTTATAAACCAATTAGAGAACACTAATCTTCTTTCTTCATCACCAGCTAATAATGTTTGCACTTTATTCATTTTGTAGGGATGGAATTTATTCTTTTTCAAAATTGCGTGAACAGTGGCCCTTTTTACTTCTAATTCTCTTGCACAGTTTCTGATCGATATTTTAGGGTAAGCTACGAAATGCGCTAGCACATTTGTCTCCGTTTCTTCATCAATAATAAAGAGCTTCTTTCTTCTTACTTTAGTAAAAGAATTTTCGTTGTTTCGCAATCTTCGATACAGTCGCAGAAAGTATTGTTGGCTTGGTGCTTGACGATCCGGGAATGTGTGCTGGTATTGTAATAAAGCTTGTGCAGAATTTTTTCTGCAAACCAGATACGCCTCCAGCATATCACACTTTTCCAAATGTGTAAAAGGCATGTTATTTTTCAACAATGAAAATTATTAATCTATCTTTCTAACAGTTTAATTTGACAGATTTAGGTTTATTTACTTTGTTTCCAAGGAAATTTGTGTATTTCATTATTTGGCACTACATTCAGTCCGGCCTACTTACTTACCTTATTCCGACAAATATCACAAAATTAAACTGCGCATTACGTGTTTAGTTTTATGTTTAGGGTAATCATGCATTATCAACTTTCTGTTCAAAATTAAATTTTCTTTAAAAATGTTTGACAAAATACAGAGTGTTACAATGAAAAAAACATTTTTTCGTAAATATTTCGAAAATTTTCAATTATTTAGTTGCTACCATAATCTTAATCGCCGAAAAAAATACTACTAGTTTGCTAATTTAACCTACTGTGTAGTTATAATAATAACAAAGTTACCAATGGTGAACCGATAAGTTTAGACACCCGGTATATATTATTTTTGTATAAAAAAGAAAATCTTCTTAATTCAACACTGTATATTTTATTGCAACATCTCTATATTTTGGGTTTTAAAAATCCTTTCTCGGTAATTGATAATTTTGAACACTGTTTTGAATTTAGGAACATTTACGATAAACAACATCATCAAAATACCGACATATTTCACAATTCGACAAAAAAGATTGTGTAATAAAATAAATATCTGTTCTTGCTTAACAAACTTTTAAAGAATTAAGTATATAATTATCGTATGTTATAATAACACCGCTCTATTACATACATACATGTAAACAATAATAATACTGATAAATAAATAAATAAATAAATAAAACTTTCAACTGTTTTAAAACATCTATTACTGTTTTTTTTTGCTGCACATTAACTCACAATCGTTTTATATTGTATATGTTTATGTTATATAGGCAATATACTGCACTGAGTATATGTATTTTTGCTCTGCAGTAAACAGTCCAAATTTACCAGATTGCGAACGTGACCTACATGATGCTATAATATAAAAATTCGACATTTGGCAAAGATTCGCTCGTATGATTTTCTGACTACATATTATGCTATTTTCGTTGTTTTTTATTACCTATCTAACCTTTTTTTAGGTTTTAAATAATGTGCCAAACGTGAGTTTGTTCGAAAAAGTCGCTTGCTGCCAAAATGTTCATATTTACGTGTATTTACAAAAAAAATCTGATGTGGCCAGGCACATGACTTTATCATACTATATATAAAATTAACAGTTTAGCTGCATAAGATTCTATTTGATCGAGTTCGGCTATGTCTATATTAAAATAAAACTAGTAGAACTAGACAGATTTGTCGATTAAAGCTGCGTTCGGATATTGTACTCCGTTGACACCGGCCACACCGTCCAAATGACACTTACGTGTTATTGGGTGTAAAAAGTGTAATACAATATCCGAACGCAACTTATATTGACAGAAGTTATTGTCAACACATTAGCGTATGACACTACCTACTGTCATTAGAATCAAAATATCTGACATATCCTGGCTACTAGTTTTAATGCAGTACGACAGTTAATGCGGACGATCTCGATGAAATAGAATTTGCTCATGCAGCTAAACTATTGATTGTACCAAAAAATTTCATAGTCATAAATTATTCAGAATTTCCTCTAATTTAATTTATTATTTCACTATTTCGACGAAATTCCAGAAATGGCGGCTTATTTGCAACATCTTTCAAAAATGCTAAGACTAAACCTCCAGTTCCTTTGGACCCTTTTCAACAGAAAGCTTTTCAGCTCTAAGTTTGGTTATGAAACTTCTAAATATGAAGTTTCGTCCCGATACCTTTAGTAGTTTCTCCGGAATCGTCGCCACAAAAAAAAACGGGTACACACACACACACACACACACACATCCACACACACACACACACAGACATTTTTTTGTACCTTGCTCAAAAATGTTCAGGGGACCCAAAAAGACATATTTCCGCTGAAATCTCAAAAAAATTTTTGGCACGATTACAATACTTTACATACTACGTATAATAAAGTAAAAATACACATCAATATGAATATTTTTACTTTATCATACGTAGTATGTAAAGTATTGTAATCGTGCCAAAAAAAATTTTTGAGATTTTAGCGGAAATATGTCTTTTTGGGTCCCCTGAACATTTTTGACCAAGGTACAAAAAAATGTCTGTGTGTGTGTGTGGATGTGGGTGTGTGTGTGTGTGTGTGTGTGTGTGTGTGTGTGTGTACCCGTTTTTTGTGGCGACGATTCCGGAGAAACTACTAAAGGTATCGGGACGAAACTTCATATTTAGAAGTTTCATGACCAAACTTAGAGCTGAAAAGCTTTCTGTTGAAAAGGGTCCAAAGGAACTGGAGGTTTAGTCTTAGCATTTTTCAAAGATTTTGCAAATAAGTCGTCATTTCTGGAAATTTGTCGAAATAGTTAAATAATAAATTAAAGAAGAGGGAATTCCGAATAATTTATGACTATGACATTTTTTGGTACAATTAATAGTTTAGCAACATGAGCAAATTCTATTTCATCGAGATCGGTCGTACTGCATTAAAGCTAGTAGCCATGATATGTCAGAATATTTGATTCTAATGACAGTAGTTAGTGTCAAACGCTAATGTTTTGACACAATATAAGCTGCGTTCGTATATTGCACACCGTTACACTTTTTACACCCAATAACAGGTAAGTATCATTTTGACGGTGTAACTGTACCAGATGTCAACGGAGTACAATATCCGACCGCAGCTTTAATAGACATATCTGTCTAGTTCTACTAGTTTTATTTTAATGCGGACATGGCCGATCCCGATCAAATAGAATCTCATGCAGCTAAACTATTAATTTTATATATAGTATGATAAAGTCATGTGCCTGGCCACATCAGATTTTTTTTATTATTTTCGAATTATCAGAAAGCAAAACAAACAGGACGTGGGTCCAAAATAATTATTGTAATCCATGTCATCCTGACCTCTTGATTTCAGTACTTTTATTAAGCAAACCAGTTAATGTCTTGTTTATTGTTATTATTTAATTTATTAACTGTACAATAATACAACTGTAGTGATAATATAACGATAATTTGACCACGTGTTGCAATGTCGCAGAGTCCACCAGTTTTTTAACACAGAATTCGAGTCCTTTTATTTATAATGTAGACAAAAAAACTGTTAAGGAAATATTTTTAATAATAATAACAGTGTAAGAAATTTAATTTGCTCAACATTGTCTGTGTACTAGATAACCTCAAACATTACACTGTTGAGAAAAAACAGTGTTGAAGCAAAGAATTCATTTCTTAAAAAATATATTGGCCCTAATTTTATTAAATAGATTTTTGAATTAAGAAAGTCGTTGTTTAGAAAATAGTGTGAACGGTGCCGATAGATGGAGCTTTAGTTTCTTGTCGTAAGAGGCGTCTCCTCGAGGGTATATGTGACTCCGCACGGGAGAACCGCCCTAACAGCCATCTTTCGTTTCGATAGCATCGACTCCTGTGTTTGAAGGCCCATAACTCTAAAACTACTGAACAGAAAAAATTTAAATAAAGTGTACCATACTCCCAGGGATGTAAAAGCGTAATTTACCGCGTAAATTACCGAATTAATTACCGTAATTGATGGTAATTTACCGATTTTTAATTACCGTAATTTACGGCGTAAATTACCGATGGTAATTTACCGTCAATTTAAATTACCGTTGGTAATTTACCGACAATTTTAATTACCGTTGGTAATTTACCGGAATTTATAAATTAATTTCAAAGACCTTCCATCAGTAGACGCATGAATGCGCCCCACCCCTCCTAAGCAGTCGACAAGTGCACTGTTGTTTGCGTTTTCCTGGGAAGTATCTAACAATCCGCGTGGTGCATGGTCGGACTCGTGCGTGACAATGTTATTCAAGGTGTCATTTAGCCAATGGAAATGGGTCTATGGGTAAAGTTAACACATCCAATGACTGTCCCATTGCCCGTAAATGTTATATTTTTACTATTCCAAATCGTCCGACATTACTTGAGAAAATACAGAACTAATATTTTGTATTTAATGAATAGAGAAGTGGAAAGCCCCTTCGCCAATGGCGACCAATCCAACAAATCCGATAATGCAGCTCTGAAATCAGAAGCCTTTTATTGTCAGAATTCAGTTTTTAATAAATATGCCAGTCTTAGAAAATGACAAATGACAAAAAACCCTCTGTGAACCGGAGTTATTTTGTGAACGTGGACAGAATTAAATTGTTTATTTTGTACTATTATTATTCTGTTTGATTTTCCTGTGTTTGTAGTAGTGCTATAAATAGTATTTCTATGTAGTCTTGGCTTTGGTTTTAGTACTATCAAATGAGGCAAAAGATCAGAGATAGCTAGTTATCCACAAAATAATGATTTAAGGTTTTACCAAACATTTTTATTAACATTACTAGTAATCATAACTTACAGTGATCTGTTTAATTTACCATTTTGAATTTTTAATTACCCGGTAATTTAAACCAGCGTAATTTACCATTTTGAATTTTTAATTACCCGGTAATTTATGCCATCGTAATTTACCATTTTTATTTTTAATTACCCGGTAATTTAAACCAGCGTAATTTACCATTTTGAATTTTTAATTACCCGGTAATTTATGCCATCGTAATTTACCATTTTTATTTTTAATTACCCGGTAATTTAAACCAGCGTAATTTACCATTTTGAATTTTTAATTACCCGGTAATTTATGCCATCGTAATTTACCATTTTTATTTTTAATTACCCGGTAATTTAAACCAGCGTAATTTACCATTTTGAATTTTTAATTACCCGGTAATTTATGCCATCGTAATTTACCATTTTTATTTTTAATTACCCGGTAATTTAAACCAGCGTAATTTACCATTTTGAATTTTTAATTACCCGGTAATTTTAGCCATCGTAATTTAACATTTTTATTTTTAATTACCCGGTAATTTAAACCAGCGTAATTTACCATTTTGAATTTTTAATTACCCGGTAATTTATGCCATCGTAATTTACCATTTTTATTTTTAATTACCCGGTAATTTAAACCAGCGTAATTTACAATTTTGAATTTTTAATTACCCGGTAATTTATGCCATCGTAATTTACCATTTTTATTTTTAATTACCCGGTAATTTAAACCAGCGTATTTTACCATTTTGAATTTTTAATTACCCGGTAATTTATGCCATTGTAATTTACCATCTTTAATTTTTAATTACGTGCTAATTTAATATTTGAAATTAATAATTTTAATTTCAACGGTAATTTACGAAAAAAATTAATTACCGTAATTTAACATCCCTGCTGATCCTCCTGAATCATTTCTACATAAGCTGTCAAAATTGTTTGCCTCTCGGTGTAAACATGAGCGCGAAAGAAGTGAAAAAGGTACCCGACTTTTGCAGTTTTAAGTTACCGTGGTCTTTACAATTTTTTTCTCTTAAACCACTTACCACAAAAATTTCAGTTTTTGTTCAGGTTGCATTTAGAGTCTCTTCTATAGATTGGCGTTTTTGTTTTCTTCAGTTTTTATGTAATTAAGATTGCGAACAAGATTTTGATGGAAGCCGATATCTCAGTAGCTAATGTTAGCAGGAAAACGCAGTTACATTGCAAATAATCCTTATTTACTGCGATGCACATCCCTTGAATTTAATAGCAACCCGATTATTTGTTAATTTTTAAGACCGAAATAAACAGAACAATATTTTGCGCAGTTTGGCTTCCCTCGCTTGTGGGTTTTGGTGCGAGGCGGTCGAACGAGATGCGAAGTTTTGACACTTTCAGTGAATCCGTTTGAATCCGTTTTTGTAAAATATTTTGATTACACTATCCCAGCTACGTTTCCATTTACCGTTACGATTGACGTAGTGCGCGCTGCACGAAATTTATATCAATCATATTAAATCGCTTTAAAAATTACTTAAAAATTACTATGCAATTCTTTTTGTACAGTCACATTAATTAAAATATGACGATTGTTTACGTGCATATCCCGTTATCGTGCTAATATTCGTTACTGAGATATCCGCTTCCATGAAAATCTTGTTCGCTACCATTATTATACAAAAACAGATGAAAACAAAAACTCCAATCTATAGAAGAGGCTTCAAATGAAACATGAACAAGAATTGAAATTTTTGTGGCAAACGGTTTACGAGGAAAAAAATTGGAAAGACGAGCGTTAATATAAAAGTGCAAAAATCGGGTACCTTTTCTGATTTCCCGCGCGCTCGTGTTTACACCGATTTCTCGAAAATCCGTCTGAATTCTGTTTTCTGAGTTCGAAATGGCAGTTTATTATCTTATTCATTAAAAAATTCCTCCTATTATTTAAACAATAAATTATTATTCATTTTTTTACTTTATCATACGCAGTATGTAAAGTATTGTAATCGTGCCAAAAAATTTTTTTGAGATTTTAGCGGAAATATGTCTTTTTGGGTCCCCTGAACATTTTTGACCAAGGTACAAAAAAATGTCTGTGTGTGTGTGTGTGTGTGTGTCTGTGTGTGTGTATGTGTGTGTGTGTGTACCCGTTTTTGTGGAGACGATTCCGGAGAAACTACTAAAAGTATCGGGACGAAAATTCATATTTAGAAGTTTCATAACAAAACTTAGAGCTGAAAAGCTTTCTGTTGAAAAGGGTCCAAAGGAACTGGTGGTTTACTCATAGCATTTTTCGAAGATTTTGCAAATGAGCCGCTATTTGTGTAATGTCGTCAAAATAGTTAAATAATAAATTAAAGGAGACGAAATTTTCTATAATTTATGTATATTACATTTTTTGGTAGAATTTATAGTTTAGCTGCATGAGCAAATTCTATTTCATCGAAATCGGTCGTACTGCTTTAAAACTAGTAGCCAGGATATGTCAGATTTTTTGATTCTAATGACAGTAGCTACTGTCAAACGCTAATGTTTTGAAAATACTACTGTCAATATAGGCTGCGTTCGGATATTGAACACCGTTACACTTTTTACACCCAATAACACGTCATTTGGACGGTGTACCCGGTGTCAACGGAGTACAATATCCGAACGCAACTTTAATCGAGATATCTGTCTAGTTCTACTAGTTTTATTTTAATGCAGACATAGCCGATCTCGATCAAATAGAATCTCATGCAGCTAAACTATTAATTTTATATATATAGTATGATAAAGTCATGTGCCTGGCCACATCAGATTTTCCTTTTTTCTAATTATGGTAGAAAATTTAATATTTTTAAAAGAAACTCCCCAATTTCCCGAAACAGGGATTTTAAATCCATTCAATTTTTTCGAATAAATGATATTGAAAACGAATAATATTTTACTTAATAATGATTTTTCCCAGGTTCCTGGTTCAAATCCAGGTTGTGGCTGTAATTTTTAATTTATTTTGTGCATTTGAATAATATTTTATTATTTAAACAATGGAAATTATTGCAAAAAAATTGTTGAAAAATTTGAGAATTGCAAAGAAATTGTTTAAACAAATGGGATTTATTTAAACAAATATGGGTATATTAGCTAATAACATAGACAAGATCCTCGAACATGAAATTTATAAGTTAATTTCACAAAACAGCTGACTTCTACCATAATTAGAACAACAGTTGAAAATTAATAATCATTGATAGTTTAAACAATAGGAAGAATTTGTTTAATGAATAATGTCACTCTAAGATAATAAACTGCCATTTCGAACTCAGAAAGCAGATGTCCGACGGAGTTTCGAGAAAAGTTAATTATTTAAACAAATGGAATTTGTTTAAACAAATGGAAATTACCTGACAAATGTTTATAAACCTTCAACTAGACTTATAGTAATGATTTCTATGAGAAAAAAAGAGAATGAAGTGAGGGTAAAGGGTAAATTTTCTGAACAATGTACATTTTTCATTTAAGGGTGGTTTTCAGGGCACTGTGGGGGTGGATTGGGGGCGTCAAAGCCATATGTATAATAGCTCAAATTCTTCATTGGAAAGTTCTCTACAAGTCCTATAACTTTAATCTTAAGTTTTCCCAAACCCCGAACAATTATTCGAAAAATACCAAAATATGTCTTTTTCCAATGCATTTTGTTATGTAAATTTGATGCATCGATAGGCACCATTAAAAATCAAAATTACGAAGAACAAAAAATACGTGCCCACCTTTTTTGGATTTGGAAACGATTTGGGAGGATCGTTGCTTTCTATCATCACAAAAATTTTTGCAACGCATTTTTGAACCACGTAGTTAAATTAATTCTCATAAACTATTTTTAACATACTATCAATTCATTTTCGGACAGAAATACACTCTTTTTTTTTGTGTATGACTAACTACATGTAAATTCTTTTCATGAAATTTTTAAGTGTGTAGATATTTACATTTGCCACTATCTCGACAATTGTGTTATCGATGACTATTTCTGGAGTAGGGTGTGTCGAATTTCTATTTCCGGATTTTCGTTTTCAACACATAACTTTTCATGAAACTTTTTATAATTTCTTTCTATACAAATTTTGTTATTTAACAATGATTACTAGCATTTGATCTAGTTTTGGTAACATGTTAACGTAAGGGAAAGTTCTCATGTGAAACGGTTGTAAAAATCAAATTTTTCTTTCACATTTTAAAACCTTGAAGTCTATAAAATAAGCCGCTGAAACAGTTTTTTGATGTCTCTGACAACAAACAAAATCAGGCCCGACTCCTGACGTAATATTTGGCCAAATTTCTTATCAGAAAGAATTGTAACCGTCTATAATGAGTCCAGTCAACATCTCTATTACAATTTTAACACACTGCTACAAACGTGGAATCATTAGGTCAATATATAGTGACCTTTTATACACATGCCTTTTTTGCACGAGTTGCCTACTATTGAGACAAAGATAGAAGACGATTTATTTATTTTGACGTGACATCTTTTAGAAATCATGGGCCTGCTTCCAATGACACTCCAATGATATTTAGAGTTCAACTCTTTTAAAAATGTCCACACGAGCGATTATATAAGTATTGATTGGGACCTGAACTATTGGATTCTAGACAGGTCTTTGCGTCACATATACAGTGTGTCTCACGGGACGTTGGATTGTATGGGTACTTTTGTTATTATTAAAGATAGAAAGTCGGTTAAATGGGCAAAGTATTGCATATTTATGTGCTCTTTCATAATCCGTTCAGAAAATAGTTGAATTCCAAACGGTTTCCAAGCTATTTTGAAAAATCCAAAAAATTTCATTTTTTAATTATGGTCATAACTTCTTTATTTGTGATCCAATCAAAAAAGCGTTTTGACATTATAAAGGCACTTTTTTGTCTACAATTTGATTATGTCAGTTTAAAATTTTTTTCGCCAAAGAATGCGTCAGAAACAAACGAAACTTGTTTTTCTTATGGACGCCATATTGATGTTATACATGTTTGGATCCAGAATTTTTTTCTGATCAATTTGGTATGCCACATGCCATATTTCGAACACAATAAGCTGACAAAATTGAAGTTTTTTCTTAATATCTGAAAATCGCATGGAGCCATGAAAAGCACATTTGGGTGATACAGTATTTATGTGCCCATAGTCAAGTTACAGTAAAATTTTGGAATGTATTTATTTGTACTAACTACACAACATGAAAAAGCAACAACATTTGAACAAACTAAATAAAGTTTTCAAAAATCTCGCCATTTTCGTGGAGGCATTTTTCACAGCATTCCGTAATACGGTGACCTTACCGAGAGTTCTTCTGTCAATCGAATTGAAAGCGGCGATGACGGTGTCACGTAACTCCCCAACGTTTCCAAAATTATAAACACCATACACCTTATTTTTTAAGTCATTCCATAGATAAAAATCACAAGGGGTAAGATCCGGCAATCTTGGTGCTTATGATACTTCTGAATAAGTAGCAATTACTTACCGTTTATGTCTTATATCTAAATAGATCCTCACAATTCGGGCGTTATGTGCAGGTGCTCCGTCTTGTTGGAACCACATACCTTAGCGTAAGGCCAACGGTATATCGTCCATTGTTTCTTCCACGTCCTCAGAGAGCAATATTGCCGATACCTCACCTAAGTTAAATTTTTGTTATAAAAAATTGGTCCTATTAATCGGTTGGCCACTATACCGCACCATACATTAAAACCAAACCGCACCTGATTATGGCGCGGTACAAAAAGGTGCTGATTTTCGCGGGCCCAGCACCCAGTAGTGCGTCTTCTTTCAGTTAAAAATACCGCAGTTAGAAAATATGTTTCATCGGACCATAATATTGCTTTTTATAAAATTCTGGGTTTTCACCAATTTTGTTCAACAGATGGGTACAAATGGGTAGATATCACATCGTTTCACAAAATGTCTTCCATGGTACCATGCGATTTTCAGCAATTCTCGAAGTGTACAATTTTCGGTCAATTCTATTATCTTACTGTATTAAAAATATGGCATGTGGCATACCAAATTACTCAGAAAGAAATGATCAATCGAAACATGTATAAAACCAATATGGCGTCCATAAGAAAAACAAAAGCTCTGTTTCTGACGAATTCATTGACGAAAAAAAAATTTAAATGACATAATGAAATTGTAGACAAAAAAGTGCCTCTATATTGTCAAAACGCTTTTTTGATTGGATCACAAATAAAGAAGTTATGACCATAGATAAAGAATGAAATTTTTTGTTTTTTTCAAAATAGCTTGGTAACCGTTTGGAATTCAACTGTTTTCTGAACCGATTATGAAAGAGCACATAAATAGGCACTACTTTGTCCATTTAACCGACTTTCTATCTCTAATAATAACAATAGTACCCATACAATCCAACGTCCCGTGAGACACACTGTATATAGACTTAGATATGTGTAATCAACGTAACAAAATGCTAATGATACTATATGTAAACAGTGCTCGTTAATTTATAAGTATAATATTATTTATTTATTGGTAGAGAAGCATCTTGTTGCATTGTATGCAGAATTGGTATTTTCTGAACAGGTTCTTGTATTTATAGCTCTAAATCTGTATGTTTACCCAGTTTACCAGAGTTTATGTGTTCCATTTGTAGTTGTTGAATACAACTCGGAATTTGTAGACTGACACGCGGTCAGCACGTTCTCACTGTCTACTTTGGCGTCTGTTCACGTGCTCATGATTTTGTTGTACTTTGTTTGTTCTTGTATAGAACTCGTGTAATTTTTATCCGATTGAGTTCAAATTTTGGCTGTACCTTCTTATATAGATTATCTATAGAAGGTCACATGATTTTTGAGTTTGATAGACAATTTCGATGATTATAGACAAATGAAGGCCGATTTGTTAGTCGCAAAATCGACCTTCTTTCCGAGCGCTGCAAAATTAAAATAAAAAATGTATTTTTGCACATCAAGATTTGTAGAGTGTTTAAATAATAAATTGTGTCTATCTTATAATATCCAACAATAATTACGAACAATGCAATGTCTGAAATGTGAAATTATATAGTTTTTCTAGAAGCTATCATTAGTTTAGGGAAAATATGTACTATGTATTGTGTATAAGAAACAAAATTTGACACTTTTTAACATTTAGTTCCGAAAAAACTTTTTATTCGCATTTTAGTTGAAGTTCGAAAACTATGTATATTAACATTTTATAAAGTGCACATTATATGACAACGTTAATGATGAATTGTTAAATATATTTACAGTGTTAAATAACTTGTTAAATGTGTACTGTGCCTATATTTTTTCTCATCTATTTAACCATGGAAAGGAGCACCAGAACTCGCCAAATTATTACGTATTTTATTATTGAAATGTGGGTTTTCAAAAAGTTTCTTGCACAGAAAAATACTTCGAGCACCGTCTTTTAAATTCAACACAACCTTCTTGACGTCGGAAACGTTGTTTGTATAAAATGAAACAGCTTCTAAACAGGTATCTCAACACATAATGGCAGGAGTACGATGCTTATAAAGCTCTGGACATAATCATCTATATAATATATATATATTTAATCTAAGAGGCGATTTAAGAAAAATCTGAACCTAAATCTTTACTAATTATGTATCCACATCTGGAAATTTGTTTCTTGCAAACTCAGATGCAATCCAAAGAATGCCATGCCAAGTAACAGTAATTTTATAACTCTTCATAAAAATATTTATGATGCAAAGAGAGATAAATTGTATTAGAAAATTGAGCTTTTCGAAATATTATTACTAATTTTCATTCGTTATCAACGTGTAACTGCATTTTATACATAATAAATACATAAATAGAAGAGTTGCGAGTGTTTTTCATTGATTGATTAGAACCTTGAATAACAACAAGTTGTACTGTGTGGCAGTGCATGGTTTTGCTACAGATAACTTGCACTTTGCAATGGAAATTTACTTATTGACATACATAGAAATTCAACACTTCACTTTACTAGCCTGTTAAATTACCTACATACACTGCCGCTCATGGAAGTTCGGACACATAGTAAACATATAGGAAATAATGATAAAAGCACTGATAACGTAGCAATAGGCACCTCTATTTCTACCAAATAGCGAACACATTCTTAACGTTGATTTCCAGTAACATACGACATCATTAAGTGTGTTAATTTAAAATAATTTTTATATTTAATTATTCTGCAACATTTATGCTGTTTTGTAATTGGTTGTTGGGAATTTTCTAGTTTCCATGAAAAAGGATTAAATACGAAATAACAAATAGAGTCATAAATACTGCATCTCAGATACTCGTTGCGACCCTATTTTTACCAGATTTTTGCATGTAATGCTCGAATTCGTATTCAAACGAGTATGTGCCTGCAATCTGTAGTTTGCACAAGATAACTCTGTCACGCGGAAGACATCATGCGACGCGGGAAGCCAACAAGCAACGAACAGCGTTCTGTAATTATCGCCTTTCATCAGGAACGATTGCCAGTTCGTGAAAATGAAAGAAATATGTCAACGATAAGTGAGTCAAGGATAAGTGACACTCTTCACCAATATGAAGAAAATGGAATTTGGTTGACGTGTACGGCCGGGACTATCACGAATAATTTCCCAAGCGGATGAAGAACGATTAAAATTAATTTTTAAGCAAAGCAGAAAATTGACCGCACCTAAAATCACCTCTGAAGTCAATGGGGCATGTGTTAGAAGAGTGTTTAAATAATAAATTGTGTTATAATATAGGTAACTACTATAAACTATCGCTATAAATTGGATCCGCTATAAGTCCTTGTATATCTTGGTAACACAGAAAAAATAACACCTTAGGTTGGTATATGTATAAGTTGACTAAGTTTAAGATTATATTTTAATCAAAAATAGAAAAGTTTTGTTTACTCGTAAGTACTACGATTTAAATGGAAAAACATTGTACCTACGTCTTAAATTGCAATGATTGTGCAATGTTTACCGTAATGTATCACGTAGTTAAATCAAAGACATACAAAAGGCATACCGATCTAAATTTAAACCAGTCCAGCATAGATACTCACAAAAATAACAAATACCTCAAATCGCACAAGCATGTCACAATCGATATATCACATAGTTAATGCGTGCCTCAATGTGTTTTTATAAGGAATCTATCTAAAATATATACCGCCTTATCGCTGAAGTGTAATGTATTACATATATACGTTTATTTACATACACAAAATTAGATGCGATCGTAGTAATTTTTTTAACATTTTCAAATGCTCATACACAAAAATAAACAGGAAACGCTAAAACCTCGCTGCAAATTAACAAATTTGTTAGAAACATTTTCCGGTCCCTATACAGTGTGTCGCACGGGACGTTGGATTGTATGGGTACTTTTGTTATTATTAAAGATAGAAAGTCGGTTAAATGGGCAAAGTAGTGCATATTTATGTGCTCTTTCATAATCCGTTCAGAAAACAGTTGAATTCCAAATGGTTTCCAAGCTATTTTAAAAAACCCAAAAATATATTTTTTTAATTATGGTCATAACTTCTTTATTTGTGATCCCATCAAAAAAGCGTTTTGACATTATAAAGGCACTTTTTTGTCTACAATTTGATTATGTCAGTTTAAAATTCTTTTCGCCAATGAATTCGTCAGAAACAAACGAAACTTTTGTTTTTCTTATGGACACAATATTGGTTATATACATGTTTGGATTCAGAATTTTATTTCTGAGTAATTGGTATGCCACATGCCATATTTAGAACACAATAAGCCGACAAAATTAAAGTTTTTTTTTAATATCTGAAAATCGCATGGTGCCATGAAAAGTACATTTGAGTGATACAGTATTTATGTGCCCATAGTCAAGTTACAGTAAAATTTTGGAATGTATTTATTTGTACTGACTACACAACATAAAAAAGTAACAACATTTTAACAAACTAAATAACGTTTTCAAAAATCTCGCCATTTTCGTGGAGACATTTTTCACAGCATTTCGTAATACGGTGACCTTACCGAGGGTTCTTCTGTCAATCGAATTGAAAGCGGCGATGACGATGTCACGTAACTCCCCAACGTTTCCAAAATTATAAACACCATACACTTATTTTTTAAATCACTCTATAGATAAAAATCACAAGGAGTAAGATCCGGCAATCTTGGTGGTCATGATACTTCTGAATAGGTAGCAATTACTCTCCGTTTATGTCTTATATCTAAATAGTTCCTCACAATTCGGGCATTATGTGCAGGTGTTCCGTCTTGTTGGAACCACAAACCTTAGCGTAAGACCAACGGTATATCGTCCATTCTTTCTTCCACGTCCTCAGAGAGCAATATTGCTGATACCTCTCCTAAGTTAAATTTTTGTTACAAAAAATTGGTCCGATTAATCGGTTGGCCACTATACCGCACCATACATTAAAACCAAACCGCAACTGATTATGGCGCGGTACAAAAAGGTGCTGATTTTCGCGGCCTCAGTACCCAGTAGTGTAATATTAGTAATATTCTTTTTTTATAAAATTCTGGGTTTTCACCAATTTTGTTCAACAGATGGGTACAGATGGGTAGATATCACATTGTTTCACAAAATGTCTTCCATGGCACCATGCGATTTTCAGCAATTCTCGAAGTGTACAATGTCATATCTATAGTCTTATTGTATTAGAGTATGGCATGTGGCATACCAAATTACTCAGAAAGAAATGATGACTCCAAACATGTATAAAACCAATATGGCGTCCATAAGTAAAACAAAAGTTTCGTTTGTTCCTGACGAATTCATTGGCGAAAAAAATTTTAAACTGACAAAGTCAAATTGTAGACAAAAAAGTGCCTTTATAATGTCAAAAGGGTTTTTTGATTGGTTCACAAATAAAGAAGTTACACCCATAATTAAAAAATTAAATTTTTTTGTTTTTTCAAAATAGCTTGGGAACCGTTTGGAATTCAACTGTTTTCTGAACAGGTTATGAAAGAGCACATAAATATGCACTACTTTGTCCATTTAACGGACTTTCTATCTTTAATAATAACAGAAGTACCCATACAATCCAACGTGCCGTGAGACACACTATATAGAGGTGATAAAATTTTAACTGGTTCGCAAACCAGGTTGTTGCTATCCACGTGTATTTTATTTCAGATAAGATAAGGATCAGCGAAAAGAAGGTATTCGTTGTCTCCTTCAAAATTTTCCTGAAGTTTAGCCACATAGTGATAATAATTATAATTAGTTATAAAATTGTTTTCTTATCTAACCCACGACCTACACTACTAATCGCAAAATTCGGTCATTGAACTACGGTGATTAAAAAAAAGATTACTCAGTATTTATTTTAGGAATCTTTATCTCAAAAATATCGGATCACTTTTCAAAGGAATTACTTAGCGAATTTTTTCTGTGTCAAACTAGATCGTAATGATACAACATAAAAAAAAATAATAATTAGAAATGTATTTTTTTCTCGTACTTTTCGATAGCAATCTTCACGGTCCATGTTCTAAGATGACCTGCAATGTCATTGAAATTAAATTCACCGTTTCGATTCATCTGGCACCTCAAGAAAAAAAATCGCAAGCAAAAAATTTTTGCAAGCTATTTATCTCCAATTCTCTGACGTCAGAATTTTTTAGGATCGTCTCGATTTATTTTAAGAGATCTAATTTATGTCCGCACATAGTTCCTGTTTATGTATTGGACACGTGGTTTATTTATGTATGTCATTAAACATAATTTAATAAATAAGGATGTGTATGATGTAATTATAACACCGTTTGCGATATTTTTGTTTTAAACTATGCCTTAAGGGGTCCATATCTAGTTTAAAGCTAAAAATGAGAAGTTTTTTTGGGATTTTTTTGTGACTTTGCCAATGAATTGATCAATGTGAAATTTAGAGGCGTCATTGCAAGTGTAGTTTTTTATGTTACCAAGATATACCTACAAATACTTATAGCGGATCAAATTTATAGTGATAAAATTTATAGTATTTACCATTATAATAACAATTTCCCAAGCCGATGACGAACGATTAAAATTAAGTTTTAAGCAAAACAGAAAATTGACCGCACCTAAAATCACCTCTGAAGTGAATCGCGGTCGTGAAAGACCAATTTTCGTAAGCACATGGAAACGACGTCTCCAAGCGGAAAATCTGCATGGACGCGTTGCCGTACGAAAACCATTGCTTCGTTGGGGAAATCGTCAGAAACAACTTCAGTGGGCACACGAACACATCGAAGTTGGACAAATGAAGACTGGAAACAGTAGTGTCTGACGATTTTCCCGACCAAGCAATGGTTAGCGTACGGCAACGCGTCCATGCAGATTTTCCGCTGGGAGACGTCGTTTCCCTGTGCTTACGAAAATTGGTCTTTCACGATCGCGATTGAGTTCAGAGGTGATTTTAGGTGCGGGCAATTTTCTGTTTTGCTTCAAAATTAATTTTAATCATTCTTTATCCGCTTGGGAAATTATTTGTGATAGTCCCGGTCGAACACGTCATCCCAATTCCATCATATTGGTGAAGAGTGTCACTTATCGTTGATTCACTTATCGTTGACTTATTCTTGCAGTTTGTCGAACTGACAATCGTTCCTGATAAAAAGCGATAATTACAGAACGCTGTTCCTTGCTTGTTGGCTTTCCGCGTCGCATGATGTCTTCCGCGTGATCGAGTTATCTTGTGCAAACTACTGATTGCAGGCACAGACTCGTTTGAATACGAATTCGAGCATTTGATGCAAAAATCTGGTAAAAATGGGGTCGCAACAAGTATCTGAGATGCAGTATTTATGACTCTATTTGTTATTTCGTATTTAATCCTTTTTAATGGAAACTAGAAAATTCCCAACAACAAGTTACAAAATAGCATAAATGTTGCATAATAATTGAATATAAAAATTATTTTATATTAGCACATTTAATGATGTCGTGGGTATGTTACTGGAAATCAACGTTAAGAATGTGTTCGCTATTTGGTAGAAATAGAGGTGCCTATTGCTACGTTATCAGTGCTTTTATCATTATTTACTATACAGTGCTTCCCAAAAGTAACGGATAAATTCAATAAAACCTTAAATAAAAATATTTCAGAAAAATGCGCTGACACGTCGATTTTTATTTTTAAATTACTATCCTGACATACACTTTTCAGCCCCCCACCCCTTCGCCCCTAAGGGGTGGCAACCCCAACTTTGAAAATTCAAATTGCAAAGTACCCGTTGCGATACCTCAATTGATAGATTTTTTTATTCTGAATAATAATAATAATAATAATACAACGAAAAAAAGATTATCAAAATCAGTTGATAAATAACCGCGATATTTACCAAAATGTATTCAAAGAAGAACGTCAATATTCGAGTAAGCGCTGTTGACGCGGGCATAGCAATATCGTTCAAACAATTGCAACTTGTTTTTACTTATGTCAAACACAATTCAGATTTTTCGTCATTGAAGAAATAGTTGCAAAATGAGATTTACAGAAACCGAAAGAATCGAAGTTTTAATGATTGGGTTTGGAGATAGAAGCCGGACGCATGAAGAAGTTCGTGTTTTGTTCAATGAAACGCACCCGGACCGTCCGCCAATATCGGAATCTACAGTAAGTCGAATCGAAAACAGATTTCGCGATCTCGGTCATGTACGGGATAAGCCTAAGGCAGGACGTCCATTGGCCTTAATTGAAAACCGACAATTGGATGCTGTTTTAATGGTGCAAGAAAATCATTCAACCCTTGCGGAGGTCGCTTCACAAGTTAGTGCGTCAAAAAGTACAGTGTCCAGATTATTTCGAAAACACAAATTTCACCCGTATGAAGTGAGTATGAGTGTGTATGAGTATGATTTTGTGAGACAATGATGGAACTCTCTAATGAAAATCCTTGCTTAATTAGAAACATCGTTTTTTTCTTATGAGGCAACATTTTGTCTGAATGGCACCGCCAATAAACAAAATTGCCGTTACTGGGCTCGTCAAAATCCGCATTGGATGGTGGAAGCGAACACACAATATCCTCAAAACCTTAATGTGTGGGCTGGTGTGGTGGGTTCTAGAATTATTGGACCATATTTTTCGACGGAGCACTGAATGGTGAACGTTATCTGAACTTACTACGAAATGAACTACTACCTACTTTAGCGGAATTGTTTCCCAACGCAGAAGATCCTGATAGACACAAGGACAGAATTTGGTTACAGCAAGACGGTGCGCCTCCACACTATGCGCGACAAGTTCGAGAATACCTCGATCAAGTATTTCCTAATCCAAATATTTTCAAATTTCCTAATGGATTGGTAGATGAAGGCATATTGAATGTCCAGCAAGATCGCCAGATTTAACCCCACTATATTATTTTCTTTGGGACTATTTAAAAAGTAAAGTTTATTTTAATAGACCTGTAAATATTGAGGCGTTAAAGGAAAGAATTCCTGCAGTAATTCACTTAATGACTCCAGGAAAGTTCGAAAACTCAAAATAAAGTGTTAGAAAATGTTCAACAAGCGTTTGGGGATAGATTAGGGCATTGTCTCGTCGTTAACGCGCAGCACTTTGAACAATTAATTAAGGATTAGTTAATTAAATTTTGTTATTCCTCAATTTCGTGTATAAATAAATTTTGATAAATATCGCCGTTATTTATCAACCGATTTCGATAATTTTTTTTCTTTGTATTCAAATTAAAAAAGTCTATCAATTGAGGTATCGCAAGGGGTACTTTGCTATTTGAATTTTTAAAGTTGTGGTTACCACCCCTTAGGGGTGAAGGGGTGGGGGGCTGAAAAGTGTATGTTAGGATAGTAATTTAAAAGTGAAAATCGACGTGTCGGAGCATTTTTCTCAAATATTTTTATTTAAGATTTTATAGAATTTATCCGTTACCTTTGGGAAGCACTGTATGTTTACTATATGTCCGAACTTTCATGAGCGGCAGTGTATAGGTAATTTAACAGGCAAGTAAAGTGAGGTACGTATTGAGTTTCTATGTATGTCAATAAGTAAATTTCCATTGCAAAGTGCAAGTTATCTGTAGCAAAACCATGCACTGCCACACAGTACAACTTGTTGTTATTCAAGGTTCTAATCAATCAATGAAAAACACTCGCAACTCTTCTATTTATGTATTTATTATATATAAAATGCAGTTACACGTTGATAACGAATGAATATTAGTAATAATATTTCGAAGAGCTCAATTTTCTAATGCAATTTATCGCTGTTTGCATCATAAATATTTTTTATGGAGAGTTATAAAATTACTGTTACTTGGCATGGCATGCTTTGCATTGCATGTGAGTTTGCAAGAGACAAATTTCCAGATGTGGATACATAATTAGTAAGGATTTAAGTTAAGATTTTTCCTAAATCGCCTCAGAATAAATATACATGTATATAGATGATTATGTCCAGGCGTTTATAAGCATCCTACTCCTGCCATTATGTGTTGAGATACCTGTTTAGAAGCTGTCTCATTTTATACAAACAACTTCTCAGACGTCAATAAGGTTGTGTTGAATTTAAAAGATGATGCTCGTAGTATATTTCTGTGCAAGAAACTTTTTGAAAACCCACATTTCAATAATAAAATACGTAATAATTTTGCCGAGCTCTGGTGCTCTTTTCCATGGTTAAATAGATGAGAAAAAATTCATGCACAGTACACATTTAACAAGTTGTTTAACACTGTAGGTACATATATTTAATATTTCTTCATAGTTTTCTAAAGTCTAATATTCAATATAAAAAAATCTTTTGCGTTGATGTAACATGTGATTTGAACCCTGCTCTATGACGACAAATGTGCGTAAGAGATTTCATTAGACAGTGAGCTATTATTACAACCATTGACTGGAAGAGTGTATCATAGTTGCGAAGGGTAAATTTAGATTTGAAAAAGTTGGATTTCAACCAGAATCTATTCATTCCAATAGAACTATGAGTCAGTAATTCACTCATGTGCCGAAAATTGCAAAGAACAAACAAGAAACTCAAACAATAGTCTTTAGTTTAAGTCATAAGACTCTTACGACTGATAAGTAAGCATACATAACTAAATTTGTTTTATTTACGTAATATTATTTATGATACAATCAGTACAAATCTGCAAAATATGTAAGAACATTTCTAGCAACTCTGTACTAAACTGAAAATCACGATTTGATAGCGTGTCAAGCGCCGAGAACAACAGAAAAATCGCAATGATGATCTCAATGAATATTCATATCATTTATAATAAATGATATATTATTTATTTACGAATTGTGGTATCAACAGCATTAATTAAATGCGCTTTTGAGCGATACAGAAAAGACTAATCTCTATCATTACGATACTGGAATATTACAAATTATATGCAATAAGCACGTCAAGACATCTGAGAAATCTCTTGTTAGAAATTAATGCAGTTTATTTAGATATTTTTGTAAATTTTTTTTCTCAAAAATATAAAAGAGTAAATTTTGGTGTGGGGTGTATTCCAAGAAAATAATTGGACCATAAATATAAAAAAATAGCTAAAAATGGTCACATATGGGTATATCCCAAAAAAGGTCAACCGCAAGCGAAAAATTCAGACTGGTCCGAATTGTTTTTTATTACTTAATAATTAAGCTTAAATGTGTATATAAAAGCAGTTTTAATTTTCGCTAATTTTGTAATAAATTATAGGCCTGTAATTTTTATATTTTTTATTAACTTTTATCTTTGTGTATTTAGCTTGTTAAAAGTAATATCATATTGTTGTTGTTATTTCGACTTTCTCTACTAACAACAACATTTTTCCTCAGAATGTAAAAAGGGCGAAGCGAGTTCGAATAACGGATTATTTTTAAATTTGATCTTACAAATATCCTAATGTCGCGTCCGTTACCAAAAACCATATTAATTGTTGTCATTAGTCCATAAACATTTGAAATTCAAGCAACATTCAGTTACAAAGCAAGCTTATTCATTTGTTTTAGAAAGCAAAAAAATTTACTCACGACAAATCAAAATTAAAAATTTATTTATGTTTGCAATTTGTCGCGTCCGTGACCGTAACACTATGAGGCGGCCTTTTCATTATTTTGTTGCAAAAATCATAACTTCTGAACTAATGAAGATATTTAAAGAAATTAAATTGCATCTGAAAGTATAATATCTTAGCTTTAAAATACAGTAGAACATCAAAAATCCAAACGTCAAAAATCTGAAACGTCAAAAATCCGAACGTTTTAAAAGAGTTTAAATTAGTATATTATTATACAAGTTTTATAAAACGTCAAATTGGCGCACGAGTTGTTTTGGGCACGACGAGCGTAGCGAGGAGTGCCCAAATGGAACGAGTGCGCCAATACGTCTTATAAAACGAGTGTAATATACTATTTTTTCTACTTTGCGTTATTAATTTTATATAAATTTAGAAATTGTGGTTACTATATCGCGCTAAATTAGAATCTAGGGTATTTTGCGGGTACCACCTGGCAGCACTGTAGTAACTGTCAATTTCGTTAAAGATGAGATCGATGAGATAACATCATGACAAAATCTAATTGTGAATAATTTTACTCTACTTTAGCCTACAAGTTTGAATAAATATTCAGCGAGGTCGCAACGATGATCATAATGGAGCTTGGGCCAACACTTTTAACCTTACTGTGATAAATACATGAAACTTAACCTAAAAAAATACAACTTTAAAATACTGGTTTCATAAGTATAATAATCAGAATAGAAGTGTTTGGCGGTGACTGATTAGTTACTTCGAAGAACAAGAACTTACTAAAGAGTTGTTATAACGCTTAACGTTTAATACCGGTGTCTACCTAATTCAGCTACGTAGCCGTTGCGGCTTATATATTTACAAGCACTTATAATTGAAACCCAGTTCTAATTTCGGCAAAGTAGTTTATTAGAATAAATTATACTTAGTAAAATTACATGTGATGGAGGTAATACAAATACGTTGCACACAACCAGAACTAAGACGAAGTCGAAAGCGACGGACAAAAACGAATATGAATTGAACCGAGCATCCAAACGTCCAAAATATTACCGAGAACTTATACGTTACATAAACTAAGAAATCCTCTACACTTTAAATGTACTATAGCTTTGTACGTGTATGCTGATAAACCATTTATTGCGCATATACAATCTCGCAGCAGTAATTAAAAGCGTTCGTATCTACGATGTAGGTTTGATCTTCACATAATACCTTATTAAAGTAAATGTGGTCCTTGAATTATATCTGAAAAGGGGATTTGATGTTTAGTTGAAAAGAATGATAACAATCACTTACTAGAGTCGTAAAACATCACCGTAAACGTCATGCTGGCGTATTTTGATGAACACAGCAAAACTAAGAAAGCCCCAATCCTTTGGCCATACTATAGCAGGCTGCACCCATGTTTAAATATGTATAGAATATTGATATTTCGCAGTTTATGTGATTGCAAGCGATTAAGAAGATGCAGTGTGTGGTTATGTTGGGTTATGTATTGTACATTTGACATGGCATTTGATATCACTGTGTACCAATCAGACAAAAATGTTACTGTTTTCGGTATTACAATGTGTTAATTGTAACACCGAAAACAGTGTTACAATGTGTGCATTGTGAATGCAAAGTAGAAAAACATAATTATGTAATAGTTTGTGTAATAGGTGTATATTTAATCGACAAAAGTGCATGTTTTTAGGCATTTTTAGACATTTCTTAAGCTTAACTGTCATTTTTTAGGTTATTTTCGAAAATCCGAACAATTTGATAATCCGAACCACCTTCGGTCCCAATTAGTTCGGATTATCGGCACTCTACTGTAAATGGAAATACAGAGTGCTACAGCAAACAGGGTGCTTGTTGAGATATTTTTGAAAAATGCAACCACAAAATTTTTAGTAAATACCATAGTAAAATTACTGAAAGTTTGTTTATAAAGTTACTGATTTGAAATCGGACCTGTTTCAAGCTGTACGTTGGAACGGTTGTACCTTGAAACAGGTCCGATTTCAAATCAAGTATGCTTAAGGTGTGTTCTGATTAGTGTTAATGCACTGGTAGTAGATGCCATTATAGTATTTCTGATAGGAAGTGTTAGTGACCCAAATTTATGTACATGCAAACTAATATGTGTCACTATCACGGCTGGTGAGAAATACTATAATTTCGTCTGCTACCACTGCCATTACCTACCATTACCACCAATCAGAACGCACCTTTACGTTCTGATTGATCTCGTAGTAGCTCGATTGGTCGGTATTCGGTATAGTAGCGTGTAGTAATCCAATTTTACTATATTATTATAACTGAATTAGATTTATGTTAAATTTCTGAAATAAAGTTAGAGTTGAAATGAACATTATTGTATTTTATGCTTTGGGAAAAGCTGTCGCGTCCGTAATGTCGCATCCGAACTCGTACTAAAAAAGGTGAAAGATATTTTCCACATTTCATAAGTCTACCGACAAAAGACATTCTTTGGTCTTCATTTGCACATAAAACAAAAAGATTTTTTTCTCCAAACATCGCTGAATTTGGAATATTTCTACTCGCGTTAAAAAGGAACTTGTATATTTGCACTTAACTAATCCTTCCAATTTTGTTTGTTTAATATAGCACTCTACTAGTACTTTGCACTAATTAAAATATGCATAAGATTTTTCCATTTCTTTCCTATTTTAAGCTTTGTTAATCGCGTACGAATGTCGCGTCCGTTACCGAGGATATACCCATATAGTTCAGTTTCCCACGAAAAAAATACTTTCACGACACGCTTATTTGAATTATTTCCATAAATAGCAAAATTGTCTACGATTTCTTCGTGATAAACCTGAATACATACAATTAATATTTGCAAATCTTTAAATCAAGATTCGATTATAACCACTTAAAATTAGCATATAAATGTCAAAGACATGTAAATTAAAGCACTTTATATGGTCATATAATTTACAGAAAATCCCATAAAATTTCAGCAAACTGTATAAAATTAATTAAACAACCGTTATATGTTGGTCGTATTCACATGTTACAAAAATATTATTAGTTAAAATATTATAATTTCTGTACAATTACCAACATAGTTAGTACAAAATTAGATATTAATCGTTTTGTTGTTGTCTAGTGTGGGTTTCTCTACATAATTAGCAAATTATTATTGATTATAGAACCAAGGAAAATGACACTTATTTTGAGGTAGTACCAAAGACTAGACATATAAGACTCGCCACTCCGCGCAAATCCTTTGATCTTTATGCCCTGCCGCTCAGGGACCTTGAACCGTTGTCCCTTTAATTTGGTTTAGCTTTCGGGCGGGAAGTTTGAATGAGTTATTTTAAGTTTATTGTTTTGATATTCAAATGTCAATTATAATCATTGAAAGAAGTGACGTACTCACTGGTCTAATGCTGTTCAAGTTCCAGACCGACTAACTACGAAAAGAAACATCGCAATAAATACCGATCAGATAACCAACAAATGTTAACGTCAAAACAAGTGCTGTTTGAGGTTAGAGTTGCCGATTGGGACAACAGCTGATTTTAAAATCCACGCGCTATTTTATTGATTTCTCCCGAGTACTCACGAATGGGCTTTAATCTGGTTTAGCCCTCTATCTCTCTCTCGAAACGTAGTTCCTTTTTCGAGTGGCCACTCTTATATGTCTAGTCTTTGGTAGTACTATAAGTGTACGCAATAAGCAAACAAGGTCGATGAAAATACTCTATTTTTAGATCTTGTAGATTATGTATCATTAAATTAACCTATTTATAAATAAGTTGTGGAGTGTTTCCTGTTAGTGTAGCTAAAAATAATGGTCTATAATTTATTAAGGAATTGATGTTTTTTTTTTAAATGGTTTGTTTCCTTGCATAGATACGTTATAAGTTTTACTTCTAATTTGATATGATAGAAATCATATCTCTAACTATTGGTAATTAGAAAATCTAGTAGCCAATAATTTGATAGCTATTTATAGAACTGTTTTATTCATAGAAATGCAACATGTGTTAAAGTTATTATAACTACCTTACATGTAATTACTATTCAAACAAAACGTAAACGAAGTTTAGAGAACAATTGATTTATTTACCTGATTATTGTTTACAATCAAAGTATGTAAAGACAATTGTTCGAATGTTTATTGTCTATTTGTATGTCACACGGTTTATGTTCTCACATAAATAGCTAATAGTGAGCTATTAGAAAGCAATTGAAGGCATGAGAATGAAAACTGGACAAAATCATATGGTTTCTTATAGTCTTTATCCACTTTTCATTCTGAGCTCTTCAATTATTGTTTATTGTACTTTGGTTTCTGCGTCTAACAGATTTGGCTGTCTATCATTAAAGTTATTTTAATCATAAGGTTCAGATACTTTTACAAAAAAAAGCCACACAGTGTAAATCGAGATAAAAGAATTAAATACGTAAATTAAGTAATTAAATATTTTACTATGACGCAAATAGATCCACAAATTTGCATATTTAAGCAAAACGTCTGTCGGTTTGTGAAAACTATAATAAACATCGTTATTGGTAAATGTTTGAATAATTATTATGTTTATACGTGAGTATGATAGATGGTAATACACCGCTCAAAAAATTTAGGGGAACACTTTTTTCGAAACGTGTAACTTTTTAAATAATAGTTCAAGGCAAATCAAATTTGGTATGCTTTAAGAGCATATATTTAACTAAAAATTCCAAAAGGAATGTTGCAACTGTTAGTTACTTCTAAGTTACACTTAAAAAGGTAAATTAATAACGCAAAACGTAATGGAAAAAACGTCAAGTATGCTTTGAATTCACGTATGAAAGCCTACTAAAGATGACAAATGAATTCAGTTGTCAACTTTCATTGATTAGAGACTGGCCAATATGTTAGAAGAGCTGGACAAGGTCGAAATCGAAAAACGACTCAAAATCAAGACCGATTTCTTGCCCTTTCCTCTCTATGTCAGCTTACTGCCACAACACGAGACCTCCTAAACGACCTAAGACGAGCACATGGAATAGAAATTTCTGATCAAACTTTTATGCTACCTCCTGACTCAGCCCGAATAAATCGGCGAAAAGTTCGGCGAGGCTGGGTGAGACATAGCGGTCAAAGAAGGTCATCCACATTCTCGGCGCTCGGCTCGTGCATTCTCTGTTCACCTGCTGGTGACTTAGAATGGACGTCGCTGAAGTAGCCGCTGCCTCAGCGTATAGTGTGTGTGTGCATACTTTCATTGAATTGTGGTTATTATTAATTAATAGTTAATTGAATAACGTAAATAAAAATTTAATATAAAATATAATAAATATTTGAAAAATTTCTCAAATGCAATTGATTTCTTATTCTGATCATTTATATTAGGTACCATATACTAATATAAGACATAGTAATACGATTGTCCATAAATCAAAATTAAATAATTGCATAATTATTATTTTGTATAATGTATTGCGTTATAAATCAAATATTATAGTGCATATACAGAGTTAGTTAAAATTACAACTAAATAAGTCTCCAACCGTAAAAAAAATATAACGAAAAATACATTTTTTTTTGTTTTAAACTTCCTATCGAAATTTGGTAACATTTCCTTTTTCAAATAGCACAATACTGTATGTTTTTAAATTTTTTAATTCTAAGATTATTTCTAAGAATTTTTTGTAGGAACCATTTTTCATAAAATGCATAATTTTTAGTTATCAGCAATTAATTAAAACTGCTGAACTTTGAAACTGAATTTTTCCCACATACATACACACATTTATTTTAATTTGTTGTTTGAACATTTAATTAACATTTAATTTTATTTTTCTATTTTGTTGTTCCGCTATTTTTTATCCGTTTAGTTAAAACAAAAGTGTATGAGTTTTGATTAATTGCTTATAACTAAAAAATGATGCAGTGTATAAAAAATGATTCTTACAAAAAATTCATGGAATTAATCTTAATTATAAAATGTAAATGTATGTGTTCTATTAGAAAACGTAAAGGTTGCCTGCCAGTTTCCATAATAAATAAGCACTGTGTACCTGCAGTGTCTGCTGTGACAAGCAGTGTGTATATTAAAAATATATTTTTCTACTTTGCATTCACAATGCACACATTGTAACACTGTTTTCAGTGTTACAATTAACACATTGTAATACCGAAAACAGTAACATTTTTGTCTGATTGGTACACAGTGATATCAAATGCCATATGTCAAATGTACAATACATAACCCAACATAACCACACACTGCATCTTCTTAATCGCTTGCAATCACATAAACTGCGAAATATCAATATTCTATACATATTTAAACATGGGTGTAGCCTGCTATAGTATGGCCAAAGGATTGGGGCTTTCTTAGTTTTGCTGCGTTCATCAAAATACGCCAGCATGAAGTTTTCGGTGATGTTTTATGACTCTGGTAAGTGATCGTTATCATTTCTTTTCAACTAAACATCAAATCCCCTTTTCAGACATAATTCAAGGACCACATTTACTTTAATAAGGTATTATGCGAAGATCAAACCTACATCGTAGATATGAACGATTTTAATTACTGCTGCGAGATTGTATATGCGGAATAAATGGTTTATCAGCATACACGTACGAAGCTATAGTACATTTAAAGTGTAGAGGATTTCTTAGTTTATGTAACGTATAAGTTTTCGGTAATATTTTGGACGCTTGGATGCTCGGTTCAATTCATATTCGTTTTTGTCCGTCGCTTTCGACTTCGTCTTAGTTCTGGTTGTGTGCAACGTATTTGTATTACCTCCATCACATGTAATTTTACTAAGTATAATTTATTCTAATAAACTACTTTGCCGAAATTAGAATTGGGTTTCAATTATAAGTGCTTGTAAATATATAAGCCGCAACGGCTACGTAGCGGAATTAGGTAGACACCGCTATTAAACGTTAAGCGTTATAACAATTCTTTAGTAAGTTCTTGTTCTTCGAAGTAACTAATCAGTCACCGCCAAACACTTCTATTCTGATTATTATACTTATGAAACCAATATTTTAAAGTTAACTTTTTAGGTTATGTTTCACGTATTTATCACAGTACGGTTAAAAGTGTTGCCCCAAGCTCCATTATGATCATCGTTGCGACCTCGCTGAATATTTATTCAAACTTGTAGGCTAAAGTAGAGTAAAATTATTCACAATTACATTTTGTCATGATTTTATCTCATCGATATCATCCTTAACGAAGTTGACAGTTACTACAGTGCTGCCACGTGGTACCCGCAAAATACCCTAGATTCTAATTTAGCGCGATATAGTAACCAAAATTTTAAACTAATATAAAATTAATGACGCAAAGTAGAAAAATAGTATATTACACTCGTTTTATAAGACGTATCGGTGCACTCGTTCCATTTGGGCACTCCTCGCTACGCTCGTCGTGCCCAAAACAACTCGTGCGCCAATTTGACGTCTTATAAAACTTGTATAATAATATACTATTAGATGATAGCTTGTTTAAAATCAAACAACTTATGCTTGATTTTTTGAAGATGTTTATGGTTGGTCAATTATTTAGGTGCTCCAGATATTTTGACCAACCCTGTATACTGGTATATAACAACGATATTATCAATCAATAACTTAGTAATTGCCCTATGTAGATCGCAGTCGTAATTTGCATCAAAGAACTGTACCAAAACGATACAATAGATTCAGACATCATAGAAAAATAAGACAGGAATAACTTGGAACTGATAAGATTTATTTGAAAGAGATAAATAATATATTCTTTAGTTTTAATTAATTATTGATTTAATATTGCTATTAATATTAATTTTCATTAGTAGTCTTATAATACGGATGGTTAATTTATTGATATGCATTTTTATTTCTTCAATAATACAGAAATAAATATCATTATCTGGTATATTTTCCATTTTAAATGACAAATTATAGTAATGGGGACGTCACAAATAGAGAAAAAAATACTATCGGATATTTAATTTAATATCAATGTAAACTATTTATTATGTATATATACTATTTATTTATGTATTTTGCATATAAATTTATCGTGTTCAATATTTTGAAATCTTTTTATTTGAATAGTAAATAATTTATTCCATTCGTTACCTACATTTCGGGTTGCATTGATGCTCGAAGAGCCCTTTCACCGCACGTGTTTGATGTCATAAATCAGACCCCTGTCGTAAATAATACCTTCGGGTACACTTAAAAACTGCCATGCGCCTCGTCAACAATCCAGTTTGAATGGATCGAAGCGAGAGCGGACAAAACAACCTAGGCGCTCGGCAAACGCGTGATTTTTATCCGACTATCTGCATCCGTAGAGACTTCTGGCATTCGAATGTTAGCGAATTTGGGCGAGTGTGGCATCCACACTCGTCAGTAAGGGTTACGTTCCTCTGCAACGATATATCATCTTTTTTCTCAATTAATTTGTTATTGGGGTCTTGAAGAGTCTTTCTAAAAATAAAATAATAATTAATTAATTCAATTAATAGTTTCAATTTAACACCTACGCCACTGGACCAAAATAACAGCTGTCATTTGCAACCATTGCCAACATCACAATTATTCAAATTGGCGGGAAATTCAACCTGTCCTCAATCATTTTAGATCACTGTGTATTAAAAAGTTACAGGTTTCGAAAAAAGTGTTCTCCTAATTTCTGCAAAAATGTATTATGTATCTTTCATTTCTTTAAAGTAATGTTTGGAACTGTGGCCAGTACATACGGCGGTCCCATTGACCATTCTGTGTGTGCTTTTTCTATGAATGAGCGCATTTGCGGACACAAGTATTCCAAAGAAACAGACCTCAGGAGTGGCCAGTCTAACTTATGGACATGTCGACGCATATATATGTATATATCGGTGCAAGATACACCGAAGTTTGTTACGTGTAACTCTGAGTACTCTCACACACCCTAGATCGGCTTTTGTTTAGCTGCAAGTCCGGAAGGAGTGGGTTTGAGTTACAATCTATGGCCTGGTCTAGCGCCTTTATATGTAACGGAGTTGAAAGCTGAACACCGCTTAAGAGAAATTTATGAAAATTGAGTGCGTTATTTCAGAAAGTTGGAAGCACATCTGTTACAAGATAGACGATTTTTTCAATTCTTTCCATGAGGAATTATAACGGTTTCAGGTGATCATTTTAAATTTTTTCCCTAAAATGATCTAAATCAGGGGTTCTCAACCGGTGGTACGCGTACCACTGGTGGTACGCGAAGGACTTCTAGGTGGTACGCAAAAGGTACCAAACTTAAAATCATATTTATTCAGATGATATTGTTAAATTGTTTGACCCAAAATTCTAGCGGTCAAATCAGATAATACCCATTACCGTACGCAGACGTATTTCAAATGGCACATTGCGTAAAAGGAAGTGTAGTTAAAAGGATAAATCAAAGTTAATATTTTGCGCTACAGTTAGATGAAATACTGACACAATTAATTTTTATCAATTGTCTTTATCCGATTCGATGTGGAAGAGAAAATTGCAGAGGAATAATTATTTTGTAAACCTCTGCTCGAAAGAACAACTGGTGAAATATTCGAATTTCTTAATAATTTTATGTTTAACAATTCCATTCCATGAGCGAAATGCACTGGTGTCTGCACTGATGGAGCTCGGGCTTTAACAAAAAAATAATTGCAGTCAATATTATTAAAAGTCGAGCATTCAGTACACGAATGTTTTCAATATCATGTCAGGAGACAGAAGTCCGTATGATACGGTATGTCCGTATATTCATTTCTAGTTATATTTACTATTAAAGGTACGTTTTCCTCGAAGTGACTTGTCTTCGAGGTGGAAGAGAAATTGCAGAGGAATAATTATTTTGTAAACCTCTGCTCGAAAGAACAACTGGTGAAATATTCGAATTTATTAATAATTTTATGTTTAACAATTCCATTCCATGAGCGAAATGCACTGGTGTCTGCACTGATGGAGTTCGGGATTTAACAAAAAAATAATTGCAGTCAATATTATTAAAAGTCGAGCATTCAGTTCACGAATGTTTTCAATATCATGTCAGGAGATAGAAGTCAGTATGATACGGTATGTCCGTATGTTCATTTCTAGTTATATTTACTATTAAAGGTACGTTTTCCTCGAAGTGACTTCTCTTCGAGGTGGAAGAGAAAATTGCAGAGGAATAATTATTTTGTAAACCTTTGCTCGATAGAACAACTGGTGAAATATTCAAATTTCTTAATAATTTTATGTTTAACAATTCCATTCCATGAGCGAAATGCACTGGTGTCTGCACTGATGGAGCTCGGGCTTTAACAAAAAAATAATTGCTGTCAATATTATTAAAAGGCGAGCAATCAGTTCACGAATGTTTTTAATATTATGTCAAGGGATGGGTAGCAACAGAAGTCACTCTTGTTACATTCCGATGATAGATGGCTCTCGAGAGGTAAAGTTTTGAATCATCTCTTCGAACTTAAATTAGAAGTTCAAGTTTTTCTTGAAAACGCTAATTTCGAATTCAAAAATTCTTTCTTTGACGAATTGTGGATGGCCCGGTTAGCATATTTAGCTGATATTTTTGGAAAGCTGTATGAATTAAATTAAGTTTTGCAGGGATCAAAGGTTCCTTTAATTATCGTTGAAGATAAAATTACCAATAAATAAATGGAATTAATTATAAAAGAAGTTGATAAAAATAAATGTAGTTTATTGCCAGCATTCGAAGAAGGCTCCCTTGAAGAAAGATGGGAAACATCAATGATAAATTAGTCGGATATAAAAAACATTTATTGCACCTCCTTAAAAAACAATAGTTATTTTCCCAAATCTATGACAATGAAAATTGGATCAGAAATCTAAAAGGTATGTAAATACCAAACTTCACAACCTAATAGAAAAGGAACATTTGATAGACATTTCCTCACACACAGCGCTGATAGGAGTATTTAAAATTATTACAATCACCGGTTTTTTGATCCAGAGGAAGAATTATTTTGAAGAAACTGGAGATTAAGATATTAGACTTTTAATGCCTTTTTGCGCCACGATTTATGTGCATTTTAAGTAGGTATGGGTTTTCATCAATATTATATTTAAACAACAAACATAGCCAAAATTAATGATTGAGCCTAATTTGAGCTTGAAACTAATTGACACAGATCATGATATTTAAAAAAAATGGTTTAGCAAAACAACCAAAAGGTTTCGATGAGAATACGTTTTTACCAAGTGAACGTTAGTTATAAACGTTAATATTTTCTTAAAAAATAAATAAGTAGGATTATTTCTTTCCCTGTATTAATATGCATTTTTGTATATATAAAGGGTGGTGGTTCGAAGAAATTTGGATATTTTTTAGGTGGTACACGGAACCTAAAAGGTTGAGAACCCCTGGTCTAAATTGTTAGGTTGTGTACACCTTTGATTTCTGTAAAGTTGCTTCATCGTCTTTGAAAGGAGTTATGTTATTTTGAACTCTTTTTAGAGACGTTAAATACAAAAAGTAATTGGTTGATGGGGACTAATATTTGGCCTATAATTTGGTATAGTTTAATTTAAAAAATAGCAGCCAAATATTTTAAACTTGTTGTAGAAACAATCTTCTGCATTGGCATTATTATCAAAGTGTCAATTGTGACAAACAATTCCAAAATTATCGATGTTCTGTTTTAGAGTGAGTCCATTGTGACACTTGATGACCCTGCTTTGCTCTGCAATAGCAAGGCGATATTGTATCTTCTGTAAAAAGAACAGAAAACCCATGCTATCTCGGTGTTATTTAATTACAACTGTGGTGCATGTGCACCTCGCATGATATCAAATCTAACCTTAATGCAAATATAGACGCCTATATCAATATTGTTTGCAAGACTGTACTGCACCGCAAGATATTTAACGTTGTTTCTAAAGAAAACGCCCACATTTAACCGTTCGAAAACATTTCGAAATGTCAAAATAAATACATGCTAAGATCGGCCAATACAATTTCTTGTTTAAACGGTAGGAAAGTTCATTCAATAATCCAGCAATATTGGTGTTTTGTTTTGCTTGGCTCACAACCGTCTTTTAGATGATAAGGTCCCTGGGTTATCTATTGGAATATTACTTGGGCTCTATTTTATTGTACAATAAAATACAATTGTACAATACGCAAAATGCAAAACTAAAAATACTTGTTGAAGCTAATACTGGGGAATTTATAGGTTCTCAAAGAGAATAAAAAAATCTAATGTGGCCAGGCACATGACTTTATCATACTATATATAAAATTAATAGTTTAGCTGCATGAGACTCTATTTGATCGAGATCGGCCATCTCTGCATTAAAATAAAACTGGTAGAACTAGACAGATATGTCGATTAAAGCTGCGTTCGGATATTGTACTCCGTTGACACCGAGTACACCGTCCAAATGACACTTACGTGTTATTGGGTGTAAATAGTATAATACAATATCCGAACGCAGCTTATAATAATAATAATAATAATAATAATAATAATAATAATAATAATAATAATCAGATTGGTGACAGTGTCAATTTTGACAATTCTAATTATCCAGGAAGTTGTCAGTTATACGTAATATTTCTACGTTTCTTTGTAGTAAGTGTTATTGTGATACCTAATTATCCTTAGAATTTCAGATGTAAGTAAAGAGGTTACTCATAATTTTTATTGTTATTGGGCCCACTTTACTTTTAACAAATGGATTTAAATAATTCAAGAAGAATGCGTAATAAATGGTCCATAAATGAATATAAGGAGGTGATTTGGTGTCACTTTTGTTCATTGTTAAAGTTTGGATGTGCTAATCAACGGGAATGCTTTAGAATATGGCGAGAAAGAAACCCAGATAAAAGAATGGAGTTGACTGCTAATACTTTGGCATCCCAGAGACGGTGCATTCTAAATAGTAATAAGTTATCCAATATAGAGATAGATTCTATAAGAAGGGAGGTAGAGATTTTTCTAAATCTTGTAAATGATGAAGTGGTTGAAGTAGAACAAGGAAACATTTTGGATGAAGTGGTAGAATTAGAACAGAATAGCCGCAATGATGAGGTGTCTGTTATTGTAGATATTGAGGTAAATGGAATGCCAAATCTGGGTAATAATGATGATAATGTAGTACAACAAAGTCAGTTTTTAATATTGGTACAACAAGAATTGCTTACTTCAGGAAATTTTCATAGCAGGGTTCGATTGCCTTTTATACGGGAGACTAACAGGGTTAGGGAGTTGATTGCGCAAGCTAATTCTGATCTGGAAGTATTTCTGAGGAATAGGCCAGAATTGTCCATTATTGAAATAAATAATTTGTTGTACGCATCCGCATATGTTATTACTAAGATGGTGAATCCAAAATTTACATCAATACACAATAATCGAATCCGGGAAAACCGTTGGAAGCGTAGACTCCAAAATAATATTGCTAATTGGAGAAAGGACGTTTCCAGGATTTCTGAAATTAGAAGATCTATTCATTTAACAGAGAGGTTACAACGGTTACGGCAAAACATAATACTAAAATACAGTGTTTTAGGCGAAGAGAAGGATATAGTAATTATTGAAGAGGAGTTAAAACAGAAAATTCAAGCTAAGACCCAACGTATCAGAAGAATTGAAAAAAGAATTCGGACTTACAATGATAACAAAAATTTTGAAGAAAATCCTAAAAAATTTTATAGGGGTCTTGGCAAGGAGAACATCTGTATCCAGAATTTTCCAAACATGCAGGATGTTACCAATTTTTGGACAGGCATTTGGGGGCAATCTGGCAAGTACAATTCTGATGCGGAATGGATTAAACGCGAGGAGAGGCGGAATATGCATTATCCAGCTATGGAAGATGTACTTCTCTCCAAAGATGACTTCCAAAATGCTTGCAAAAGTTTGGGACTTTGGAAAGCTCCTGGACCAGATAAAATTCCTAATTTTTGGCTTAAAAGGATAACCATATTGCATGAACATTTAGTAAAATGTTTTAACAATATGGTTAATAATCCGGAAATGATACCGTCGTGGCTGACGGAAGGTGTAACTGTTTTGATTCCCAAAACGGAGAATACAATGGAAGTATCCCAATATAGGCCAATTACTTGTTTAAATTGTTGTTATAAATTATTAACTAAAATTTTAGGTACCAAGATTTATGAACATCTTAAAGAAAATAATGTATTGCCCTCTGAGCAGAAAGGCATTTTAAAGGACAGTTATGGTTCAAAAGAACTGTTAATAATTAACAAGAAGATTGTTGAAAAGATCAAGAAGACTCGAGGAAACCTATCCATGGCCTGGATTGACTATAAGAAGGCGTATGATAGTATCCCGCATGAATGGATTGTAAAAGCCTTGGAGATATATGGGGTAAACCAAAAAATTATTTTTCTGGTAAACTCATGTATGTCCTTATGGTCTACTAAACTATGCTTGCGGGGACGAGAGTCGTGTGTTTTCTCAGAGCCGATTAATATTAATTGTGGCATATTTCAAGGTGATAGTTTATCACCCTTGCTCTTTTGCATAGGCCTGTTTGCATTGTCCAGTGAATTGAATGAGGACAAAGTTGGTGTTCAGTTATTACCTGGCGAAAAGTTAATTGGTCATTCATTATATATGGATGATTTGAAACTTTATGCCAAAAATGATGAGCAGTTGAAGAGGAGCCTCAGTATAGTTAAACAATTCTCTGACGATATTGGGATGCAGTTTGGTCTAGAGAAGTGTGCCAAAATTAGTATTGTCAAAGGCAAAATTGAGAGAACCGCTGACATATGCCTGAATGATCATACTAGTATTAATGAATTAACAGATAATACTAGATATAAGTATCTGGGAATGGATGAAGCCTTTGGTATAGATGATGAAGGGATGAAGGCGAAGGTTATAGGCGAATACATTAAGCGAGTCAGAAAAATTCTAAAATCTGGATTAAATGGAAAATATAAAATGCAAGCGATCAATGCATATGCTATTCCAATATTTCGATATAGTGTTGGAGTTTTAAACTGGACTAAGAAGGAAATACGCGATTTGGACATTAAAACTAGAAAACAGTTAACACTAAATTTTATGTTTCATCCAAGGTCTGATGTCTGCAGACTATACCTGCACCGTTGCATGATTTGGAAATGTTAAATTTAGGAAATTTTATAAAGGCCAACAAGGAGGATAAAGTTATTAAACAATTAATTAGGGATACTTCTGGTAAGTCAATAATTAGTAAACATAAACTAATTTTAGAAAAATTTCAGGTGGAAGAACTCGGTAATTATGAAAATAAAATTTCAGTGGAGAGTTTAAAGCGACAGATAAAGTTAAAAATGAATCAGAAAATGAGAGAGGATTATGTTAGTAAGCCAATGCATGGCCAATTTTTAAGAATTGTGGAGGGTGATGGTATTTCAAAGTCAGGATCGTTATCTTGGCTTTGTCATGGAAACATTAAGGCTGAAACGGAATCCTCTATCATAGCGGCGCAAGATCAGGCAATACGTACCAGATATCATGAACAGAAGATTATGAAAGTTGCTCATGATGGGAGTTGTAGACTGTGTCATCAGGCTCCGGAACATGTCTATCATTTGTTAGCGGCTTGTCCAGTCTTAGCTGAGTCGCATTACATTGCTAGGCATGATAGGGTGGGAATATATATACATTACAACTTGTGTTCCCAACTATTAGGTTTAGCAGTGGATGTGTCTCGGTGGTATGACCACGTTCCATCTCCTGTTGTGAGTAATGATCATATTACCATATTATGGAACATGCCTATTGTCACTGATAGAATGCTTGATGCTAATAAGCCAGATATCGTGGTAAAGGATTTCCAGAGGAAGGTATGCACGTTCATAGAAATCTCGGTACCTGCTGATGCGAATGTTGTAAGGAAGGAGCTTGAAAAACAACTTAAATATAAGGATCTCTCAATAGAAGTTGGACGTATGTGGGGAATGAAAGTAAACATTATTCCGGTGATTGTAGGTTCATTGGGAGCAGTTACTCTAAATTATAGTAAACATGTCAAGGAGTTACCGTGCAAAATTTCGCCCTGGGAAATTCAGGAAATTGCGGTTTTGGGAAGCGCGAATATTTTGAGGAGAGTTTTATCATAAAGCATCCTAAATTTACTGCTATCGTATTACTTTCCATCTTTACCTTCCTTTGTATATGTCTATTAATAAATATCTGCATGTGTTTTTACTGACCTGTACGCAACGCTGTACGGGGTTTCTGCAGTTTTCCTTTGCTTTGCAAACTTGTGTTGCAAAGCATAAATGGCGTTGTTTTTCAAAATTGGGTTGAGCTGCAGTGATACCCGCAAAGGGAGTACCCTAGGCTTCAGCGAAGCTCGGTACTACCAATTTGCCCTGATGATCCTCATTACTTTTCAAAATCTATTAGTGTAATTTTAGTATTTATATGTTGTATCTAAATTATATTATCTAGGTTTAATGTATTTAATGAGATGTATCAGAGAATTCCAATAAATAATAATAATAATAATAATAAAAATTTCGCCCTGGGAAATTCAGGAAATTGCGGTTTTGGGAAGCGCGAATATTTTGAGGAGAGTTTTATCATAAAGCATCCTAAATTTACTGCTATCGTACTACTTTTCATCTTTACCTTCCTTTGTATATGTCTATTAATAAATATCTGCATGTGTTTTTACTGACCTGTACACAACGCTGTACGGGGTTTCCACAGTTTTCCTTTGCTTTGCAAACTTGTGTTGCAAAGCATAAATGGCGTTGTTTTTCAAAATTGGGTTGAGCTGTGGTGATACCCGCAAAGGGAGTACCCTAGGCTTCAGCGAAGCTCGGTACTACCAATTTGCCCTGATGATCCTCATTACTTGTCAAAATCTATTAGTGTAATTTTAGTATTTATATGTTGTATCTAAATTATATTATCTAGGTTTAATGTATTTAATGAGATGTATCAGAGAATTCCAATAAATAATAATAATAATAATACGATGGGGTATATATCAGACGATCGATCTCGATGAAATAGAATTTGCTCATGCAGCTAAACTATTGATTATACCAAAAATGTCGTAGACATAAATTATTCAGAATTTCCTCTACTTTAATTTATTATTTAACTATTTCGACGAAATTCCAGAAATGGCGGCTTATTTGCAAAATTTTTCCAAAATGCTAAGACTAAACCTCCAGTTCCTTTGGACCCTTTTCAACAGAAAGCTTTTCAGCTCTAAGTTTGGTTATGAAACTTCTAAATATGTATGAAGTTTCGTCCCGATACCTTTAGTAGTTTCTCCGGAATCTTCGCCACAAAAAACGGGTACACACACACACACACATCCACACACACAGACATTTTTTTGTACCTTGATCAAAAATGTTCAGGGGACTCAAAAGGACTTTACCGATAAAATCTCAAAAAATTTTTTTGGCCCGATTACAATACTTTACATACTACGTATGATAAAGTAAAAATCTGTAAATGAAACTTCAAAACAAAGTGTGGTATTTAATATTTATGATATTTCTTTTGTTCTAGTATCGACAACAGATGCCAAGGAATAACTCATACCAGGACAACTCATACCAGGACAACTCAGTGTTGGAATCAACCAATTAGGAAGAGGAACATAAAGTATGCATGTTACTATTTTTTTTTCGTTTCACTGTTTCCTAGTCTCTAGATTGTGAGAAATATTTAAAAAACTCTGATGTGGCCAGGTACATGACTTTATCATATTATATATATAAAATTAATTATTTAGCTGCATGAGATTCCATTAACCATTAACACAAATATATTAATTAAAGAAAATACACATTATGAATTAACATAATTTCAAAAGATATAAAACAAACGGTGCCTTGCGCCGTGGGCGTTTATCCGAAATTGTATTTACAAATTTGAAATCTTTACGATTTACCCGCCAGAGTGAATAGCTTGTCGGGTAAATTTTTAAAAACAAACTACTATAAAACGATGAAAATGCTTTACAAAAATATTTAAAAAAACGTAAATCGTTTTGATCTAAAAATTATTGAATAAAACACGAACACACACAGGACGCACACGCAGCTACCGCCACCGCCTTCGCCGTCTCCTTCGTCGTCTCCTTCGTTGATCGGGCTCAACGTCATCTTCATCGCTGACGTCCCGCTCAGCATCTAGTTGCAAAGGTCCTGCATCCGCATCGCCTTCGTGCTCGTCCCCAGGCTGGTCAGGTGGTTCCGGCGCTGCAACCTCTTGCGGATATTTTGATATTATTGACAGTAGGTGTTGTCAAAACATCACCATTTGACACTACCTACTGTCATTAGAATTAAAATCCTGGCTACCTAGTTTGAACGCCGACACGACCGATCTCGATTTGAATCTGCTCCTGCAGCCAAACTATTAATTTTACCAAAAAATGTCATAGACATAAATTATATAATGTTTCCTCTACTTTAATTTATTATTTAATTATTTAGACGATGTAAGGCGATATTTTGCGGTATTGCGAACGAACAATGCTTATATAACTTTTCCATAACATTTATAGTTTCCGAGTTATTAATAAAATAAGCGGGATTTTTCAAATTTCAAAAATTATTTTCTCGGTAACTAGAGCCGATATACAAAAACGGCTGTCAGTTTTGGATTCGGCACACTCCATACTATCGATTTCGGTCAAAACAAGAACGTCAAAATTTGGCAAATGTAGCCCTTTGCTACTTAGTTTTTTTTTTTTGGTAAAAACTATCGATTTTTAGCTACATAAACTATACCTTGTCGGAACCGGCTTTTAATTCCCTACCAGAAACCGGTTTCCGTTCCTCCATACAACCAATAATTTTTTGAAGTTAAAAAAAATTGATGAATTTTTAATAATTTTACTTTGTCCGATTTTGACGAAACAAAAAACAAAATGTGCGTCTCGATGCTGGGATCAATATTTGCTTATTAGATTTTGCGCTAAAATGTACGGTTTATTAATTAAAAATTAAAATAGCAATTATCGTCTAGGGAGCGATCTTACCGGCCCTCTCCGGCACGCCAGTGCTTTGCCTACTTGCGTGTAGATGGCGCCCCGTGTCCAATAATTTAAAAAATCAATAATTATTTCATTTTAATTCCTAAAATGCGGATAATAGCATTTGAGTGCCCAGTAATACGTTGAAAATACATTAAAAAATGTAATATTAATTATTTCTTGCTCGAGCGCTTAAGCCCTGAAAGTTGTTGAACGCAACCAATAATTCGATCGGTGTAAACAAAGTACAAACATGGCGGAAGCGCGAAGCGGTTATGTCTCCGAAGCAAATATTATGTTTTTGGCGTTAGCGGAGTTTATTCCTTTTTCGTATTAATTGCACGATATTCACCACGATCCCGAAGTTTCGTATCACTGATTTATTACGATGTTACGGACTGATGATTCCTGGTAATCTTGCGAAGTGTAAAGTAAGTTTGGAAATTTTGACGTCTTAATAGGGTATTCCGGTCATGTCAAAATTTAAGCAGATATTCGGTTTAACCTATTGTACAATTTATGAGGATTCATAAAGTTAAGCTATGAGCTTTTTGATTTAGTTTTTCTATGAGATAATTGCAATTAAAAGTGCATTTCGTTTGAATTCACCGACCACCCTCGGAAATACACGATGATAACCGATCCCTAGTAGCGGTGGCAACAGCGGACAGCTCTCGAACAGCTGATCGGCCAAGTTGACGGTTGTCGACCCTGTTGTTTGACAACGAATAAAGGTAACTTTTTTGTGAGATGATTTGATCATTGAAACTTGAAGCCAAACATCTCTCATCTCGCTAGTCAGCAATGTAAAGAAAATCTTATCAGGAGTTACTGTTCTACTGCTGTTACAGCCCGGCACAGAACAATGTCGGCGTTGGAGTTTATACATTTTGAACAAGTGTTTGATATAACCTCAATAACCAAAGCAGGTGTCAACAAACGAGCGATTCTAAACGTTGACACAACAGAAGACAAAAATTTACTACGTGCACCCTAGATATAGCAACGTTGTCAAGTCGCTCACTTTGAGCGGTCTTTGTGACGTCACAAAGACCAATCCTAATTCAAACTTCAAACAACGATTTCTCTTAATTTAAAACAATGTTTGATATTTTACTTGTGAAGTAGCAAACAGTAGCACCCATACTTTGTAAAAAATGACAATTTCAAAAACACCGGAATACCCTATTCTGTAAAATTAACAATCTTGTGTGCCTCGTTGAACAAAATAATATGTATGTTTCTGTACATTCAAACTAATTACTAATTAAGATTAACATACTCTTGATATTAACCTCAAAATTGATTTTGATACCCGTTTGTTTTTGTAAAAATCCCAATCTACGAAATTTATTTCTTTTAAACGCAGAATGGATCTCACGGTCTGGGAAGAGGAATCTGTAGAAAAAGTGGAACAGAACGTGGTCCAGGAAGAGTAAATAATCCTTCAAATGCTAGCCTTATACTCTTTCGACAATCCTGGTTTTACGATAGCCGATGGTGACGTCATGATCCTGCTAAATAAGATCAAACCGGATTGGTGGTGTGTCCGGCGTGAAAGGCTTTGTTTCCGCTAGCTATCTTCAGGAGATCAAGACGATGGTCATGCAGGTGCCGCAGAATATCATTATGTTGCAGAAGGTAAAGAAGTGTTAAAGATGTTTGTTAAGCAGCAGGCAGTCAAGAGGAAGATCGACGATAGCAACTTGGTACCGAACAATACGTGCGAGGACTGTTGAGAATTTGAGAAGTGGATCAGAGGCGAGGAGACAATCGGCAGAGAAAATACGAGGTAAGATTTTTTGTTTTTACCTTTGTTCGAGTCAAATTAGATAACAACCGTACCTTACAATAGGGTATTTGACTGTATTAAAAATATGGCTTTTATTATAGTCATCCTCATAGATTACAGTTTAAGAAAAATATTTGTTATTACTTTTAAAAAAAATATGCTTTATTTCTATTAAAAACCAAAATTAAAATTGAATTTTATTCACGTCCTATCACGTAATTGAAAACGCTCTGTAATTGGGTCAGTCTCCAGTGACGTCATTCGTTAGCACGCTTCGAGCGCGTTCGGTTTGTCAGGGTAGGTTATGGGGAGAGCAATGCTCAGATAACCTGGGTCGGCTGTCTCTCTCTTATATGCAGATAAACGCCGTATGACGTTAGTCCGCCTATTATGCAGCGCGTAACTCTCACCGTACAATACCGGGTTATCCGAACGCGCTCTTATGCTTCTCCCGTTTGAATTTAATAGCCCTAAGTAGGGATGTTCGATACGATACGATATTTCTAAGTACCGGTACTTTACATTCCGATACCCGATATTTTGTACCGGTACTATAGCATCCAATACGGTACGATACGATACGTTTTTGGACGATATTGTATCGCGATATTTGTTGTTGCCAACAACTAGCGTACTCTAGCAGCAAACCAATATAAGTTTATTTTACAAGTGACACTGATTACAACGAAGGAATTTGTATATGTGTTCTTTTACAGTATCAGTAAACGATCAGGGAAATTCCGACTAAAATTTAACCTAACTTTGGTGTGCAAATCTTTGAGTGCGAAAGTCATTAAATCCGTTAGCCATAGTGCTTTTTACAAGCGAAATACATACAAACATGCCACGTTCGTCGAGTAAGATATGGAAAGTGTTTATTAAAACAAGTTGGGTGGAAAATGCGAACTTTGTAACACTGACGTTAAAATTGCGGAATTTACGACAAACATGAAAAAAAACACATTCAGCGGGGGCATCCAACATACAGATTAGAAACAAAGAAAACACTGATGGTTCTGTGGGTGGTACCATGGTGAAACAAATAGTTCCGTATGTGATAATATAGCAGCGTTTAATATTTTCTTCGGAAAAATACATTCATAATGCATTTATATATTTTGTACAAAATCATAATTAAAAAGCCCATTAATTTCTGGAAAACACTGGTGGTGCCATGGTGAATCAAGTAGTTCCTATATCATGGGTGGTACGATACTTTACATATTCCTATACTTTTAAGGCGAGAGTAGTCCAGTGTTATTTTGACAATAATTGTTAAATTTTTGCGGTTTTTTGACGTACTTGACATCTATCATTTGGCATGTATTATGAACATTCTATTGATAATAAATGCACATGCCAACTCTGGCTGAAAATACAGTATAATGAAAGATCTCATTTTTCAGCATTGTGAAACATTTGTAATCCTTTTCTACAATAACAAAAAAATAATAGAATTAGATGATAGATATCGGATAATCGGTGCTGCACTTGCATTGCGACCATATAAACTATTTTGTTACGTTTTATGTAGGAGGCAAAAAAAGCAGCCAATAGGACCAATGCAATAGTATATAATACATATGATAGCAAAAGATAATCTACCTTAAGCACTACAGAGAAAGAAAGTTTGAAATATTTAATAAAAATCGCATCATATTTATTCTACTGTACATTATTTTTTTCATATAATTACAATAAAAAACTCTTTGGCATTTGCAGATTGTTTATTTCTCTAAGTAACTTATACGGCTTTGGATTACTTGACGTAAGTTATAGTTTTTCTATTGTGTATGTAATGTTTTTAAATTTTATAATTTATGACCTTGAGTGATGTAATTATAATTGTAGATTTTAAGCTGATGATGATCTTTGATCGAAACCGGTATCGAAATAAACAATCTGCAAAGGCCAAAGAGGGTTTTTATTTTAATTATATGAAACTACACCTTTGAATATGGACTACTTGAAGTACATTATTTTATTTCAATGTGTGTAGGTATCTGCCGCTACGCAAAATATTTTTTCTACGAGCCAACCACTTTCTTCGCAGTTTCAAATCTTGCGGAACAGCTACAAATAGTTTATCCGGAGTTTTTCTTGACGTATTTGTGCATTGTGGATTTATACACCATTTATTACCCATTTTTATGTAGAAATTGTGAAAACAACACATCATACAACACAATTACCAAACGGCGACGATGCCGATGCTGACAGACCATATGGGCCGATTTGACATCTACTAACGGGTGACTTCACACAACAGAAAGTATCGTTTTGGCGGGACTTTTTGTGATTCAATTTTTAACGCTGATTTTTATGAAATATTGAGGAAATAATTACGAAAATAATGCGTTTACAATGTAGAGTGAAGGAATAAACACGCTAAGATGGTTTTCCAATAATAGTCAAATACTCTATTCATAGGAACTTAGCCGTGTCATAAAATTTAATTTTATTTACAGTACGTAATACAATTTTTTTTTGTTAAGGTGGAAAGTTAAATTAGTGTGTAGGTGTAACTAACATACCATCGTACAAAATACCCGTTATAGTAAAAGTAACGATTACTTTAGAAATGAAGTAATCGGTACTTCGGGTATCATAAAGTAATGATTACAAAGTAGCGACTACTCCGTTACCCGCCCAACACTAATAAGAGGAAGTAATGCGGCAATATTTGTAAAATTAAAAACCCCTTTTCAGCACCTGTTCCTAGTAATATGTCACAACGCCCATATGGTTAGCCGATGCAAAATGCCATCATTGTTGCGATTTTTTTTCACTGTTCCTAAAACCAGATTACGACATTTTTGTTGCTGTTTTTACGAATGGATGATATTTTATCTCAGTTGTGTTGGTTGGCTAACAATAGGGTATTACGTTTTTCTAATAGCATATTTTAAGAAATAATATACGTTATTACATATACTATGTCAAAGTTAATTTAATCCTCAACTGCTGCCACCCTAATGTTAGTTATATTCAGTAGCAAGTACCCTAAAAATCGGTACATATTGCAAAAATTTGGTGTACGTAAAAAAAACAGTAAATGTGCATTTCTTCGATTTGCATGTACTAAAGTGAGTAATTTTGATAGATAAATGTTTGAAGATTATTGTCTGAAAGCTTCTTGAAGAAATTATGAAGATGTCCATAGTTATAACCTTTGATTATATATATTACATATGGATTGAGCTAACTCTATCTGTCTTCTAACAAAAGTATGTTCCCGAGGGATTGACAAGGATGGTTTAATAAAATTGAAGAAAGACAGAGATACTTAGGACAGTGACTATCTTCACTCTGATGCTGGACCACTTGCCAATTGCCATATCCGACATAACCCCACATATACACATAACCTTTAACGCTTGACAGATATGTAACCATACGGATACATCATAATACAAAATTAGTTTCCACTAAAAATAACATAATTAGACATAAGTACACAAAAATAACTCATGTTAGAAAAATCTATTTTACCTTTAACGTGTTTCAAATCAACACCTATATTAATTTAAAAGTTCTCTATCTCAGTCAATCCCCTCGGGTACATCTGTCTCTCTCTTTCACTCAATCCATATGTAATATAATATATAATCAAAGGTTATAACCTATTCTGTGAAGCGTGTCAATAAGTACCACTCTGTTATTTTAACAATTTTTTAATTGTAGGGACCCACCGAAATCTCACGAGGAATGGGTGAAGTTACTTCAGCAGCAGGAAACGCTTCATTCTGTCGAGATGCAAAAGTGGCAGAAGATCTTGAAAACCGCTATACAACTGTTGCGAGATGTAAGTAAGAAGTGTTGGAAATGTAACAAACTTCGTTCGTGGTCGATTACGAGCAAAGTAGTTGCGATAATATTTATTTATTGTATATTATTAATTAGCAGATAGATTAAGTGATTAATTCTAAAAATTACAGATCTCTATCTGCTCAACTTTATTCAGGGGAATTATTTAAAAAATTTATTTCCGTTGTGTTGGCGAGTGAAATGTAACAAATTTGTTTCATGGTCGATTACGAGCAAACTAGCTGAAATAATATTTAGTATTTTATATTATTTATTAGCAGATAGATTAAGTAATTAATACTGAAAATTACAGATCTCTATCTGCTCATCTTTCTTCAGGGAAATTATTTAAAAAATTTATTTCCGTTGTGTTGGCAAGTGAAATGTAACAAATTTGTTTCATGGTCGATTACGAGCAAACTCGCCGAGATAATATTTGTTATTTTATATTATTTATTAGCAGATAGATTAAGTAATTAATCCTGAAAATTACAGATCTCTAACTGCTCAACTTTCTTCCGGGAAATTATTTAAAAAATTTATTTCCCTTGTGTTGGCGAGTGAAATGTAACAAATTTGTTTCATGGTCGATTACGAGCAGACTAGCTGAGATAATATTTAGTATTTTATATTATTTATTAGCAGATAGATTAAGTAATTTATATTATTTATTAGCTGATAGATTAAGTAATTAATCCTGATAATTAGTGATCTCTATGTGCTCAACTTTTTTCAGGGGAATTATTTAAAATTTTTATTTCCGTTGTGTTGGCGAGTGAAATGTAACAAATTTGTTTCATGGTCGATTACGAGCAGACTAGCTGAGATAATATTTAGTATTTTATATTATTTATTAGCAGATAGATTAAGTAATTAATCCTGAAAATTACAGATCTCTATCTGCTCAACTTTCTTCAGGGAAATTATTTAAAAAATTTATTTCCGTTGGGTTGGCGAGTGAAATGTAACAAATTTGTTTCATGGACGATTACGAGCAAACTAGCTGAGATAATATTTATTATTTTATATTATTTATTAGCAGATAGATTAAGTAATTAATCCTGAAAATTACAGATCTGAGATAATATTTAGTATTTTATATTATTTATTAGCAGATAGATTACGAGCAGACTAGCTGAGATAATATTTAGTATTTTATATTATTTATTAGCAGATAGATTAGGTAATTAATCCTGAAAATTACAGATCTCTATCTGCTCAACTTTCTTCAGGGAAATTATTTAAAAAAATTATTTCCGTTGGGTTGGCGAGTGAAATGTAATAAATTTGTTTCATGGACGATTACGAGCAAACTAGCTGAGATAATATTTATTATTTTATATTATTTATTAGCAGATAGATTAAGTAATTAATCCTGAAAATTACAGATCTCTATCTGCTCAACTTTCTTCAGGGAAATTATTTAAAAAATGTATTTCCGTTGTGTTGCCGAGTGAAATGTAACAAATTTGTTTCATGGTCGATTACGAGCAAACTAGCTGAGATAATATTTAGTATTTTATATTATTTATTAGCAGATAGATTAAGTAATTAATCCCGAAAATTACAGATTTCTATCTGCTCAACTTTCTTCAGGGAAATTATTTAAAAAAATTGATTTCCGTTGTGTTGCCGAGTGAAATGTAACAAATTTATTTCATGGTCGATTACGAGCAAACTAGCTGAGATAATAATTAGTATTTTATATTATTTATTAGCAGATAGATTAAGTAATTAATCCTCAAAATTACAGATTTCTATCTGCTCAACTTTCTTCAGGGAAATTATTTAAAAAATTTATTTCCGTTGTGTTGGCGAGTGAAATGTAACAAATTTGTTTCATGGTCGATTACGTGCAGACTAGCTGAGATAATATTTAGTATTTTATATTATTTATTAGCAGATAGATTAAGTAATTAATCCTGAAAATTACAGATTTCTATCTGCTCAACTTTCTTCAGGGAAATTATTTAAAAAATTTATTTCCGTTGTGTTGCCGAGTGAAATGTAACAAATTTGTTTCATGGACGATTACGAGCAAACTAGCTGAGATAATATTTATTATTTTATATTATTTATTAGCAGATAGATTAAGTAATTAATCCTGAAAATTACAGATCTCTATCTGCTCAACTTTCTTCAGGGAAATTATTTAAAAAATTTATTTCCGTTGTGTTGCCGAGCGAAATGTAACAAATTTGTTTCATGGTCGATTACGAGCAATCTAGCTGAGATAATAATTAGTATTTTATATTATTTATTAGCAGATAGATTAAGTAATTAATCCTCAAAATTACAGATTTCTATCTGCTCAACTTTCTTCAGGGAAATTATTTAAAAAATTTATTTCCGTTGTGTTGGCGAGTGAAATGTAACAAATTTGTTTCATGGTCGATTACGAGCAGACTAGCTGAGATAATAATTAGTATTTTATATTATTTATTAGCAGATAGATTAAGTAATTAATCCTGAAAATTACAGATTTCTATCTGCTCAACTTTCTTCAGGGAAATTATTTAAAAAATTTATTTCCGTTGTGTTGCCGAGTGAAATGTAACAAATTTGTTTCATGGTCGATCACGAGCAAACTAGCTGAGATAATATTTAGTATTTTATATTATTTATTAGCAGATAGATTAAGTAATTAATCCTGAAAATTACAGATTTCTATCTGCTCAACTTTCTTCAGGGAAATTATTTAAAAAATTTATTTCCGTTGTGTTGGCGAGTGAAATGTAACAAATTTGTTTCATGGTCGATTACGTGCAGACTAGCTGAGATAATATTTAGTATTTTATATTATTTATTAGCAGATAGATTAAGTAATTAATCCTAAAAATTACAGATCTCTATCTGCTCAACTTTCTTCAGGGAAATTATTTAAAAAATTTATTTCCGTTGTGTTGCCGAGTGAAATGTAACAAATTTGTTTCATGGACGATTACGAGCAAACTAGCTGAGATAATATTTATTATTTTATATTATTTATTAGCAGATAGATTAAGTAATTAATCCTGAAAATTACAGATCTCTATCTGCTCAACTTTCTTCAGGGAAATTATTTAAAAAATTTATTTCCGTTGTGTTGCCGAGTGAAATGTAACAAATTTGTTTCATGGTCGATCACGAGCAAACTAGCTGAGATAATATTTAGTATTTTATATTACTTATTAGCAGATAGATTAAGTAATTAATCCTGAAAATTGCAGATTTCTATCTGCTCAACTTTCTTCAGGGAAATTATTTAAAAAATTTATTTCCGTTGTGTTGGCGAGTGAAATGTAACAAATTTGTTTCATGGTCGATTACGAGCAAACTAGCTGAGATAATATTTAGTATTTTACATTATTTATTAGCAGATAGATTAAGTAATTAATCCTCAAAATTACAGATTTTTATCTGCTCAACTTTCTTCAGGGAAGTTATTTAAAAAATTTATTTCCGTTGTGTTGGCGAGTGAAATGTAACAAATTTGTTTCATGGACGATTACGAGCAAACTAGCTGAGATAATATTTATTATTTTATATTATTTATTAGCAGATAGATTAAGTAATTAATCCTGAAAATTACAGATTTCTATCTGCTCAACTTTCTTCAGGGAAATTATTTAAAAAATTTATTTCCGTTGTGTTGGCGAGTGAAATGTAACAAATTTGCTTCATGGTCGATTACGTGCAGACTAGCTGAGATAATATTTAGTATTTTATATTATTTATTAGCAGATAGATTAAGTAATTAATCCTGAAAATTACAGATCTCTATCTGCTCAACTTTCTTCAGGGAAATTATTTAAAAAATTTATTTCCGTTGTGTTGCCGAGTGAAATGTAACAAATTTGTTTCATGGACGATTACCAGCAAACTAGCTGAGATAATATTTATTATTTTATATTATTTATTAGCAGATAGATTAAGTAATTAATCCTGAAAATTACAGAGCTCTATCTGCTCAACTTTCTTCAGGGAAATTATTTAAAAAATTTATTTCCCTTGTGTTAGCAAGTGAAATGTAACAAATTTGTTTCATGGACGATTACGAGCAAACTAGCTGAGATAATATTTATTATTTTATATTATTTATTACCAGATAGATTAAGTAATTAATCCTGAAAATTACAGATCTCTATCTGCTCAACTTTCTTCAGGGAAATTATTTAAAAAATTTATTTCCGTTGGGTTGGCGAGTGAAATGTAACAAATTTGTTTCATGGTCGATTACGAGCAAACTAGCTGAGATAATATTTAGTATTTTATATTATTTATTAGCAGATAGATTAAGTAATTAATCCTGAAAATTACAGATCTCGATCTGCTCAACTTTCTTGAGGGGAATTATTTAAAAAATTTATTTCCGTTGTGTTGCCGAGTGAAATGTAACAAATTTGTTTCATGGTCGATTACGAGCAAACTAGCTGAAATAATAGTTAGTACTTTATATTATTTATTAGCTGATAGATTAAGTAATTAATCCTGATAATTAGTGATCTCTATCTGCTCAACTTTTTTCAGGGGAATTATATAAAAAATTTATTTCACTTGTGTTGGCGAGTGAAATGTAACAAATTTGTTTCATGATCGATTACGAGCAAACTAGCTGAAATAATATTTAGTATTTTATATTATTTATTAGCAGATAGATTAAGTAATTTATATTATTTATTAGCTGATAGATTAAGTAATTAATCCTGCTAATTAGTGATCTCTATGTGCTCAACTCTTTTCAGGGGAATTATTTAAAATTTTTATTTCCGTTGTGTTGGCGAGTGAAATGTAACAAATTTGTTTCATGGTCGATTACGAGCAAACTAGCTGAGATAATATTTAGTATTGTATATTACTTATTAGCAGATAGATTAAGTAATTAATCCTGAAACTTACAGATTTCTATCTGCTCAACTTTCTTCAGGGAAATTATTTAAAAAATTTATTTCCGTTGTGTTGGCGAGTCAAATGTAACAAATTTGTTTCATGGTCGATTACGAGCAGACTAGCTGAGATAATATTTAGTATTTTATATTATTTATTAGCAGATAGATTAAGTAATTAATCCTGAAAATTACAGATCTCTATCTGCTCAACTTTCTTCAGGGAAATTATTTAAAAAAATTATTTCCGTTGGGTTGGCGAGTGAAATGTAACAAATTTGTTTCATGGACGATTACGAGCAAACTAGCTGAGATAATATTTATTATTTTATATTATTTATTAGCAGATAGATTAAGTAATTAATCCTGAAAATTACAGATCTCTATCTGCTCAACTTTCTTCAGGGAAATTATTTAAAAAATGTATTTCCGTTGTGTTGCCGAGTGAAATGTAACAAATTTGTTTCATGGTCGATTACGAGCAAACTAGCTGAGATAATATTTAGTATTTTATATTATTTATTAGCAGATAGATTAAGTAATTAATCCCGAAAATTACAGATTTCTATCTGCTCAACTTTCTTCAGGGAAATTATTTAAAAAATTTATTTCCGTTGTGTTGGCGAGTGAAATGTAACAAATTGTTTCATGGTCGATTACGAGCAAACTAGCTGAGATAATAATTAGTATTTTATATTATTTATTAGCAGATAGATTAAGTAATTAATCCTGAAAATTACAGATTTCTATCTGCTCAACTTTCTTCAGGGAAATTATTTAAAAAATTTATTTTCGTTGTGTTGGCGAGTGAAATGTAACAAATTTGTTTCATGGTCGATTACGTGCAGACTAGCTGAGATAATATTTAGTATTTTATATTATTTATTAGCAGATAGATTAAGTAATTAATCCTGAAAATTACAGATCTCTATCTGCTCAACTTTCTTCAGGGAAATTATTTAAAAAAATTTATTTCCGTTGTGTTGCCGAGTGAAATGTAACAAATTTATTTCATGGTCGATTACGAGCAAACTAGCTGAGATAATAATTAGTATTTTATATTATTTATTAGCAGATAGATTAAGTAATTAATCCTCAAAATTACAGATTTCTATCTGCTCAACTTTCTTCAGGGAAATTATTTAAAAAATTTATTTCCGTTGTGTTGGCGAGTGAAATGTAACAAATTTGTTTCATGGTCGATTACGAGCAAACTAGCTGAGATGATAATTAGTATTTTATATTATTTATTAGCAGATAGATTAAGTAATTAATCCTGAAAATTACAGATTTCTATCTGCTCAACTTTCTTCAGGGAAATTATTTAAAAAATTTATTTCCGTTGTGTTGGCGAGTGAAATGTAACAAATTTGTTTCATGGTCGATTACGTGCAGACTAGCTGAGATAATATTTAGTATTTTATATTATTTATTAGCAGATAGATTAAGTAATTAATCCTGAAAATTACAGATCTCTATCTGCTCAACTTTCTTCAGGGAAATTATTTAAAAAATTTATTTCCGTTGTGTTGCCGAGTGAAATGTAACAAATTTGTTTCATGGACGATTACGAGCAAACTAGCTGAGATAATATTTATTATTTTATATTATTTATTAGCAGATAGATTAAGTAATTAATCCTGAAAATTACAGATCTCTATCTGCTCAACTTTCTTCAGGGAAATTATTTAAAAAATTTATTTCCGTTGTGTTGCCGAGTGAAATGTAACAAATTTGTTTCATGGTCGATTACGAGCAATCTAGCTGAGATAATAATTAGTATTTTATATTATTTATTAGCAGATAGATTAAGTAATTAATCCTCAAAATTACAGATTTCTATCTGCTCAACTTTCTTCAGGGAAATTATTTAAAAAATTTATTTCCGTTGTGTTGGCGAGTGAAATGTAACAAATTTGTTTCATGGTCGATTACGAGCAGACTAGCTGAGATAATAATTAGTATTTTATATTATTTATTAGCAGATAGATTAAGTAATTAATCCTGAAAATTACAGATTTCTATCTGCTCAACTTTCTTCAGGGAAATTATTTAAAAAATTTATTTCCGTTGTGTTGGCGAGTGAAATGTAACAAATTTGTTTCATGGTCGATTACGTGCAGACTAGCTGAGATAATATTTAGTATTTTATATTATTTATTAGCAGATAGATTAAGTAATTAATCCTGAAAATTACAGATTTCTATCTGCTCAACTTTCTTCAGGGAAATTATTTAAAAAATTTATTTCCGTTGTGTTGCCGAGTGAAATGTAACAAATTTGTTTCATGGTCGATCACGAGCAAACTAGCTGAGATAATATTTAGTATTTTATATTATTTATTAGCAGATAGATTAAGTAATTAATCCTGAAAATTACAGATTTCTATCTGCTCAACTTTCTTCAGGGAAATTATTTAAAAAATTTATTTCCGTTGTGTTGGCGAGTGAAATGTAACAAATTTGTTTCATGGTCGATTACGTGCAGACTAGCTGAGATAATATTTAGTATTTTATATTATTTATTAGCAGATAGATTAAGTAATTAATCCTGAAAATTACAGATCTCTATCTGCTCAACTTCCTTCAGGGAAATTATTTAAAAAATTTATTTCCGTTGTGTTGCCGAGTGAAATGTAACAAATTTGTTTCATGGACGATTACGAGCAAACTAGCTGAGATAATATTTATTATTTTATATTATTTATTAGCAGATAGATTAAGTAATTAATCCTGAAAATTACAGATCTCTATCTGCTCAACTTTCTTCAGGGAAATTATTTAAAAAATTTATTTCCGTTGTGTTGCCGAGTGAAATGTAACAAATTTGTTTCATGGTCGATCACGAGCAAACTAGCTGAGATAATATTTAGTATTTTATATTACTTATTAGCAGATAGATTAAGTAATTAATCCTGAAAATTACAGATTTCTATCTGCTCAACTTTCTTCAGGGAAATTATTTAAAAAATTTATTTCCGTTGTGTTGGCGAGTGAAATGTAACAAATTTGTTTCATGGTCGATTACGAGCAAACTAGCTGAGATAATATTTAGTATTTTACATTATTTATTAGCAGATAGATTAAGTAATTAATCCTCAAAATTACAGATTTTTATCTGCTCAACTTTCTTCAGGGAAGTTATTTAAAAAATTTATTTCCGTTGTGTTGGCGAGTGAAATGTAACAAATTTGTTTCATGGACGATTACGAGCAAACTAGCTGAGATAATATTTATTATTTTATATTATTTATTAGCAGATAGATTAAGTAATTAATCCTGAAAATTACAGATTTCTATCTGCTCAACTTTCTTCAGGGAAATTATTTAAAAAATTTATTTCCGTTGTGTTGGCGAGTGAAATGTAACAAATTTGCTTCATGGTCGATTACGTGCAGACTAGCTGAGATAATATTTAGTATTTTATATTATTTATTAGCAGATAGATTAAGTAATTAATCCTGAAAATTACAGATCTCTATCTGCTCAACTTTCTTCAGGGAAATTATTTAAAAAATTTATTTCCGTTGTGTTGCCGAGTGAAATGTAACAAATTTGTTTCATGGACGATTACCAGCAAACTAGCTGAGATAATATTTATTATTTTATATTATTTATTAGCAGATAGATTAAGTAATTAATCCTGAAAATTACAGAGCTCTATCTGCTCAACTTTCTTCAGGGAAATTATTTAAAAAATTTATTTCCCTTGTGTTGCCGAGTGAAATGTAACAAATTTGTTTCATGGTCGATTACGAGCAAACTAGCTGAGATAATATTTAGTATTTTACATTATTTATTAGCAGATAGATTAAGTAATTAATCCTGAAAATTACAGATCTCTATCTGCTCAACTTTCTTCAGGGAAATTATTTAAAAAATTTATTTCCGTTGTGTTGCCGAGTGAAATGTAACAAATTTGTGTCATGGTCGATCACGAGCAAACTAGCTGAGATAATATTTAGTATTTTATATTATTTATTAGCAGATAGATTAAGTAATTAATCCTGAAAATTACAGATCTCTATCTGCTCAACTTTCTTCAGGGAAATTATTTAAAAAATTTATTTCCGTTGTGTTGGCGAGTGAAATGTAACAAATTTGCTTCATGGTCGATTACGTGCAGACTAGCTGAGATAATATTTAGTATTTTATATTATTTATTAGCAGATAGATTAAGTAATTAATCCTGAAAATTACAGATCTCTATCTGCTCAACTTTCTTCAGGGAAATTATTTAAAAAATTTATTTCCGTTGTGTTGCCGAGTGAAATGTAACAAATTTGTTTCATGGTCGATCACGAGCAAACTAGCTGAGATAATATTTAGTATTTTATATTACTTATTAGCAGATAGATTAAGTAATTAATCCTGAAAATTACAGATTTCTATCTGCTCAACTTTCTTCAGGGAAATTATTTAAAAAATTTATTTCCGTTGTGTTGGCGAGTGAAATGTAACAAATTTGTTTCATGGTCGATTACGAGCAAACTAGCTGAGATAATATTTAGTATTTTACATTATTTATTAGCAGATAGATTAAGTAATTAATCCTCAAAATTACAGATTTTTATCTGCTCAACTTTCTTCAGGGAAGTTATTTAAAAAATTTATTTCCGTTGTGTTGGCGAGTGAAATGTAACAAATTTGTTTCATGGACGATTACGAGCAAACTAGCTGAGATAATATTTATTATTTTATATTATTTATTAGCAGATAGATTAAGTAATTAATCCTGAAAATTACAGATTTCTATCTGCTCAACTTTCTTCAGGGAAATTGTTTAAAAAATTTATTTCCGTTGTGTTGGCGAGTGAAATGTAACAAATTTGCTTCATGGTCGATTACGTGCAGACTAGCTGAGATAATATTTAGTATTTTATATTATTTATTAGCAGATAGATTAAGTAATTAATCCTGAAAATTACAGATCTCTATCTGCTCAACTTTCTTCAGGGAAATTATTTAAAAAATTTATTTCCGTTGTGTTGCCGAGTGAAATGTAACAAATTTGTTTCATGGACGATTACCAGCAAACTAGCTGAGATAATATTTATTAGCAGATAGATTAAGTAATTAATCCTGAAAATTACAGATCTCTATCTGCTCAACTTTCTTCAGGGAAATTATTTAAAAAATTTATTTCCGTTGTGTTGGCGAGTGAAATGTAACAAATTTGTTTCATGGTCGATTACGAGCAAACTAGCTGAGATAATATTTAGTATTTTACATTATTTATTAGCAGATAGATTAAGTAATTAATCCTCAAAATTACAGATTTTTATCTGCTCAACTTTCTTCAGGGAAGTTATTTAAAAAATTTATTTCCGTTGTGTTGGCGAGTGAAATGTAACAAATTTGTTTCATGGACGATTACGAGCAAACTAGCTGAGATAATATTTATTATTTTATATTATTTATTAGCAGATAGATTAAGTAATTAATCCTGAAAATTACAGATTTCTATCTGCTCAACTTTCTTCAGGGAAATTGTTTAAAAAATTTATTTCCGTTGTGTTGGCGAGTGAAATGTAACAAATTTGCTTCATGGTCGATTACGTGCAGACTAGCTGAGATAATATTTAGTATTTTATATTATTTATTAGCAGATAGATTAAGTAATTAATCCTGAAAATTACAGATCTCTATCTGCTCAACTTTCTTCAGGGAAATTATTTAAAAAATTTATTTCCGTTGTGTTGCCGAGTGAAATGTAACAAATTTGTTTCATGGACGATTACCAGCAAACTAGCTGAGATAATATTTATTAGCAGATAGATTAAGTAATTAATCCTGAAAATTACAGAGCTCTATCTGCTCAACTTTCTTCAGGGAAATTATTTAAAAAATTTATTTCCCTTGTGTTAGCAAGTGAAATGTAACAAATTTGTTTCATGGACGATTACGAGCAAACTAGCTGAGATAATATTTATTATTTTATATTATTTATTAGCAGATAGATTAAGTAATTAATCCTGAAAATTACAGATCTCTATCTGCTCAACTTTCTTCAGGGAAATTATTTAAAAAATTTATTTCCGTTGGGTTGGCGAGTGAAATGTAACAAATTTGTTTCATGGTCGATTACGAGCAAACTAGCTGAGATAATATTTAGTATTTTATATTATTTATTAGCAGATAGATTAAGTAATTAATCCTGAAAATTACAGATCTCGATCTGCTCAACTTTCTTGAGGGGAATTATTTAAAAAATTTATTTCCGTTGTGTTGCCGAGTGAAATGTAACAAATTTGTTTCATGGTCGATTACGAGCAAACTAGCTGAAATAATAGTTAGTACTTTATATTATTTATTAGCTGATAGATTAAGTAATTAATCCTGATAATTAGTGATCTCTATCTGCTCAACTTTTTTCAGGGGAATTATATAAAAAATTTATTTCACTTGTGTTGGCGAGTGAAATGTAACAAATTTGTTTCATGATCGATTACGAGCAAACTAGCTGAAATAATATTTAGTATTTTATATTATTTATTAGCAGATAGATTAAGTAATTAATCCTGAAAATTAGAGATCCCTATCTGCTCAACTTTCTTGAGGGGAATTATTTTAAAATGTTTATTCCTATGTGTTGGCGAGTGAAATGTAACAAATTTGTTTCATGGTCGATTACGAGCAAACTAGCTGAAATAATATTTAGTACTTTATATTATTTATTAGCAGATAGATTAAGTAATTAATCCTGAAAATTACAGATCTCGATCTGCTCAACTTTCTTGAGGGGAATTATTTAAAAAATTTATTTCCGTTGTGTTGCCGAGTGAAATGTAACAAATTTGTTTCATGGTCGATTACGAGCAAACTAGCTGAAATAATAGTTAGTACTTTATATTATTTATTAGCTGATAGATTAAGTAATTAATCCTGATAATTAGTGATCTCTATCTGCTCAACTTTTTTCAGGGGAATTATATAAAAAATTTATTTCACTTGTGTTGGCGAGTGAAATGTAACAAATTTGTTTCATGATCGATTACGAGCAAACTAGCTGAAATAATATTTAGTATTTTATATTATTTATTAGCAGATAGATTAAGTAATTAATCCTGAAAATTAGAGATCCCTATCTGCTCAACTTTCTTGAGGGGAATTATTTTAAAATGTTTATTCCTATGTGTTGGCGAGTGAAATGTAACAAATTTGTTTCATGGTCGATTACGAGCAAACTAGCTGAAATAATATTTAGTACTTTATATTATTTATTAGCAGATAGATTAAGTAATTAATCCTGAAAATTACAGATCTCGATCTGCTCAACTTTCTTGAGGGGAATTATTTAAAAAATTTATTTCCGTTGTGTTGCCGAGTGAAATGTAACAAATTTGTTTCATGGTCGATTACGAGCAAACTAGCTGAAATAATAGTTAGTACTTTATATTATTTATTAGCTGATAGATTAAGTAATTAATCCTGATAATTAGTGATCTCTATCTGCTCAACTTTTTTCAGGGGAATTATATAAAAAATTTATTTCACTTGTGTTGGCGAGTGAAATGTAACAAATTTGTTTCATGATCGATTACGAGCAAACTAGCTGAAATAATATTTAGTATTTTATATTATTTATTAGCAGATAGATTAAGTAATTAATCCTGAAAATTAGAGATCCCTATCTGCTCAACTTTCTTGAGGGGAATTATTTTAAAATGTTTATTCCTATGTGTTGGCGAGTGAAATGTAACAAATTTGTTTCATGGTCGATTACGAGCAAACTAGCTGAAATAATATTTAGTACTTTATATTATTTATTAGCAGATAGATTAAGTAATTAATCCTGAAAATTACAGATCTCGATCTGCTCAACTTTCTTGAGGGGAATTATTTAAAAAATTTATTTCCGTTGTGTTGCCGAGTGAAATGTAACAAATTTGTTTCATGGTCGATTACGAGCAAACTAGCTGAAATAATAGTTAGTACTTTATATTATTTATTAGCTGATAGATTAAGTAATTAATCCTGATAATTAGTGATCTCTATCTGCTCAACTTTTTTCAGGGGAATTATATAAAAAATTTATTTCACTTGTGTTGGCGAGTGAAATGTAACAAATTTGTTTCATGATCGATTACGAGCAAACTAGCTGAAATAATATTTAGTATTTTATATTATTTATTAGCAGATAGATTAAGTAATTAATCCTGAAAATTAGAGATCCCTATCTGCTCAACTTTCTTGAGGGGAATTATTTTAAAATGTTTATTCCTATGTGTTGGCGAGTGAAATGTAACAAATTTGTTTCATGGTCGATTACGAGCAAACTAGCTGAAATAATATTTAGTACTTTATATTATTTATTAGCAGATAGATTAAGTAATTAATCCTGAAAATTACAGATCTCGATCTGCTCAACTTTCTTGAGGGGAATTATTTAAAAAATTTATTTCCGTTGTGTTGCCGAGTGAAATGTAACAAATTTGTTTCATGGTCGATTACGAGCAAACTAGCTGAAATAATAGTTAGTACTTTATATTATTTATTAGCTGATAGATTAAGTAATTAATCCTGATAATTAGTGATCTCTATCTGCTCAACTTTTTTCAGGGGAATTATATAAAAAATTTATTTCACTTGTGTTGGCGAGTGAAATGTAACAAATTTGTTTCATGATCGATTACGAGCAAACTAGCTGAAATAATATTTAGTATTTTATATTATTTATTAGCAGATAGATTAAGTAATTAATCCTGAAAATTAGAGATCCCTATCTGCTCAACTTTCTTGAGGGGAATTATTTTAAAATGTTTATTCCTATGTGTTGGCGAGTGAAATGTAACAAATTTGTTTCATGGTCGATTACGAGCAAACTAGCTGAAATAATATTTAGTACTTTATATTATTTATTAGCAGATAGATTAAGTAATTAATCCTGAAAATTACAGATCTCGATCTGCTCAACTTTCTTGAGGGGAATTATTTAAAAAATTTATTTCCGTTGTGTTGCCGAGTGAAATGTAACAAATTTGTTTCATGGTCGATACGAGCAAACTAGCTGAAATAATAGTTAGTACTTTATATTATTTATTAGCTGATAGATTAAGTAATTAATCCTGATAATTGGTGATCTCTATCTGCTCAACTTTTTTCAGGGGAATTATATAAAAAATTTATTTTACTTGTGTTGGCGAGTGAAATGTAACAAATTTGTTTCATGATCGATTACGAGCAAACTAGCTGAAATAATATTTAGTATTTTATATTATTTATTAGCAGATAGATTAAGTAATTAATCCTGAAAATTAGAGATCCCTATCTGCTCAACTTTCTTGAGGGGAATTATTTAAAAATGTTTATTCCTATGTGTTGGCGAGTGAAATGTAACAAATTTGTTTCATGGTCGATTACGAGCAAACTAGCTGAAATAATATTTAGTACTTTATATTATTTATTAGCAGAGAGATTAAGTAATTAATCCTGAAAATTGCAGATCTCTATCTCCTCAACTTTCTTCGGGGCAATTATTTAAAAAATTTGTTTCGGATGTGTTGACGAGTGAAATGTAACAAATTTGTTTCATGATCGATTACGAGCAAACTAGCTGAAATAATATTTAGTACTTTATAAAATTTATTAGCAGATAGATTAAGTAATTAATTCTGAAAATTGCAGATCTCTATCTGCTCAACTTTCTTCAGGGAAATTATTTAAAAAATTTATTTCCGTTGTGTTGCCGAGTGAAATGTAACAAATTTGTTTCATGGACGATTACGAGCAAACTAGCTGAGATAATATTTATTATTTTATATTATTTATTAGCAGATAGATTAAGTAATTAATCCTGAAAATTACAGATCTCTATCTGCTCAACTTTCTTCAGGGAAATTATTTAAAAAATTTATTTCCGTTGTGTTGGCGAGTGAAATGTAACAAATTTGTTTCATGGTCGATTACGAGCAAACTAGCTGAGATAATATTTAGTATTTTACATTATTTATTAGCAGATAGATTAAGTAATTAATCCTCAAAATTACAGATTTTTATCTGCTCAACTTTCTTCAGGGAAATTATTTAAAAAATTTATTTCCGTTGTGTTGGCGAGTGAAATGTAACAAATTTGTTTCATGGTCGATTACGTGCAGACTAGCTGAGATAATATTTAGTATTTTATATTATTTATTAGCAGATAGATTAAGTAATTAATCCTGAAAATTACAGATCTCGATCTGCTCAACTTTCTTGAGGGGAATTATTTAAAAAATTTATTTCCGTTGTGTTGGCGAGTGAAATGTAACAAATTTGTTTCATGGACGATTACGAGCAAACTAGCTGAGATAATATTTATTATTTTATATTATTTATTAGCAGATAGATTAAGTAATTAATCCTGAAAATTACAGATTTCTATCTGCTCAACTTTCTTCAGGGAAATTATTTAAAAAATTTATTTCCGTTGTGTTGGCGAGTGAAATGTAACAAATTTGCTTCATGGTCGATTACGTGCAGACTAGCTGAGATAATATTTAGTATTTTATATTATTTATTAGCAGATAGATTAAGTAATTAATCCTGAAAATTACAGATCTCTATCTGCTCAACTTTCTTCAGGGAAATTATTTAAAAAATTTATTTCCGTTGTGTTGCCGAGTGAAATGTAACAAATTTGTTTCATGGACGATTACCAGCAAACTAGCTGAGATAATATTTATTAGCAGATAGATTAAGTAATTAATCCTGAAAATTACAGAGCTCTATCTGCTCAACTTTCTTCAGGGAAATTATTTAATAAATTTATTTCCCTTGTGTTAGCAAGTGAAATGTAACAAATTTGTTTCATGGACGATTACGAGCAAACTAGCTGAGATAATATTTATTATTTTATATTATTTATTAGCAGATAGATTAAGTAATTAATCCTGAAAATTACAGATCTCTATCTGCTCAACTTTCTTCAGGGAAATTATTTAAAAAATTTATTTCCGTTGGGTTGGCGAGTGAAATGTAACAAATTTGTTTCATGGTCGATTACGAGCAAACTAGCTGAGATAATATTTAGTATTTTATATTATTTATTAGCAGATAGATTAAGTAATTAATCCTGAAAATTACAGATCTCGATCTGCTCAACTTTCTTGAGGGGAATTATTTAAAAAATTTATTTCCGTTGTGTTGCCGAGTGAAATGTAACAAATTTGTTTCATGGTCGATTACGAGCAAACTAGCTGAAATAATAGTTAGTACTTTATATTATTTATTAGCTGATAGATTAAGTAATTAATCCTGATAATTAGTGATCTCTATCTGCTCAACTTTTTTCAGGGGAATTATATAAAAAATTTATTTCACTTGTGTTGGCGAGTGAAATGTAACAAATTTGTTTCATGATCGATTACGAGCAAACTAGCTGAAATAATATTTAGTATTTTATATTATTTATTAGCAGATAGATTAAGTAATTAATCCTGAAAATTAGAGATCCCTATCTGCTCAACTTTCTTGAGGGGAATTATTTTAAAATGTTTATTCCTATGTGTTGGCGAGTGAAATGTAACAAATTTGTTTCATGGTCGATTACGAGCAAACTAGCTGAAATAATATTTAGTACTTTATATTATTTATTAGCAGATAGATTAAGTAATTAATCTGAAAATTACAGATCTCGATCTGCTCAACTTTCTTGAGGGGAATTATTTAAAAAATTTATTTCCGTTGTGTTGCCGAGTGAAATGTAACAAATTTGTTTCATGGTCGATACGAGCAAACTAGCTGAAATAATAGTTAGTACTTTATATTATTTATTAGCTGATAGATTAAGTAATTAATCCTGATAATTAGTGATCTCTATCTGCTCAACTTTTTTCAGGGGAATTATATAAAAAATTTATTTCACTTGTGTTGGCGAGTGAAATGTAACAAATTTGTTTCATGATCGATTACGAGCAAACTAGCTGAAATAATATTTAGTATTTTATATTATTTATTAGCAGATAGATTAAGTAATTAATCCTGAAAATTAGAGATCCCTATCTGCTCAACTTTCTTGAGGGGAATTATTTTAAAATGTTTATTCCTATGTGTTGGCGAGTGAAATGTAACAAATTTGTTTCATGGTCGATTACGAGCAAACTAGCTGAAATAATATTTAGTACTTTATATTATTTATTAGCAGATAGATTAAGTAATTAATCTGAAAATTACAGATCTCGATCTGCTCAACTTTCTTGAGGGGAATTATTTAAAAAATTTATTTCCGTTGTGTTGCCGAGTGAAATGTAACAAATTTGTTTCATGGTCGATACGAGCAAACTAGCTGAAATAATAGTTAGTACTTTATATTATTTATTAGCTGATAGATTAAGTAATTAATCCTGATAATTAGTGATCTCTATCTGCTCAACTTTTTTCAGGGGAATTATATAAAAAATTTATTTTACTTGTGTTGGCGAGTGAAATGTAACAAATTTGTTTCATGATCGATTACGAGCAAACTAGCTGAAATAATATTTAGTATTTTATATTATTTATTAGCAGATAGATTAAGTAGTTAATCCTGAAAATTAGAGATCCCTATCTGCTCAACTTTCTTGAGGGGAATTATTTAAAAATGTTTATTCCTATGTGTTGGCGAGTGAAATGTAACAAATTTGTTTTATGGTCGATTACGAGCAAACTAGCTGAAATAATATTTAGTACTTTATATTATTTATTAGCAGATAGATTAAGTAATTAATCCTGAAAATTACAGATCTCTATCTCCTCAACTTTCTTCGGGGCAATTATTTAAAAAATTTGTTTCGGATGTGTTGACGAGTGAAATGTAACAAATTTGTTTCATGATCGATTACGAGCAAACTAGCTGAAATAATATTTAGTACTTTATATAATTTATTAGCAGATAGATTAAGTAATTAATTCTGAAAATTGCAGATCTCTATCCTTTCAACTTTCTTCAGGGGAGTTATTTAAAAAATTTATTTACTTTCCGTCACACCTTAATGCAACACCCTGTAGAAATAAAAATAATTTTACGTTATAGGAACTGGATAGCCAAACAACTTTTGTATACAAATTTTTTTTCTTTCTCAAAAGATTTATTAGCTATTGACCGCCACGATACTAATAACTCACCCTGTATGATAGTTAATTACTTATGTTTCCTCGTGCTTTGTTTATTCTTTCAACAAAATGTATGCATGACCTTTTTGTTTTGTCTTGTCTCTCTTGGATAATAAATAAATTTGTTTTCCTTTCAGTCCTTACAAGTCAGCAAGTGCATTCCGTAATAGGATAATGACGTCCAGGAAGTACGCTGTTCTTTCATAGTATTCGCCAACTGGCAGGAGAGGATCAAATACCTACCCCGATATCTATGATGGCGTTTTCGAAGAATCAGAACCTCACTGAATCGTTCTCGTAGCTTGAGCAGTCTGTTAGATGCGGAAGCAGACCTGGAGGAGGCAAAAGCAAATTCGACAACCGCATCCACCTTGACGCAGGCAAGTCTGCAGGAACAGACGGAGAAGGAGGTCCTTGACGCTCAGCAATGCCAGTGCCTCGAAGCGAAAACAAAATTTTACGGACAAGTTAGATCTTTTATTAGGGTTGTGCACGAATTGACTGGCAACCAAATATACTTCATTATTTTGTAATAAGATTTACACCAAATTGATAAGATAGTTCCATTCAAATTATAAGTTATGGTGAACTTGTAGCCTTTGCCGATAGTACAAAAAATGTCCGGCTCAATTCTGTAAAGTCTAGGTGACAGATTTTAAATTTATTGGTGGTCTTCTTCTTACACTTGACAGAATTGAACCAGTTGTTTTCTTTTATTATTAGCATAGGTATAAAATTTACTCCAACGTATATTTTTAATGCTAAAACTTGAACAAGAAATAACCAATTGAAAATTATAACTGCGTTTCTGATTTAAACGCCACTTAAGAAATAGTATTTTTTAGAAATGAAAATTTGTCTTTGTATAAGTGTATTATGTATTGTAAAGCATTTTACCTTGCGTTCTTTGTTGAAAATAGGGCATGTGTCCTGGCAAGCTGTGAATAGGTTAGGTTCCAAAAGATAGACAACTCTTTTTCTTATTGCATGCCAAATTAATAGCGCTATCTTTTGGTAAAATTAGTGTAATAGCAAAGAAAATAGAGTATAGTTAGAAATGCTAACTTCACGTTAAAATATCGCAACACGAAAAGAGAGAGAAAGATAGATTTACATTAACTGAGCAACCTACCGTCAGGGTGCGCTCGAGGCAAAAATGCGGGAAATTTAAACCTGTGGTATACATACGTACCTTACATAACTACTTTAAATTTTATTCTATTTTTGTTTGTTTAGTACTAAACAAACAATTTAAAACCATAAAACATTACACAAGTTTTGGAATAAAACAAGAAACATTTTAGGGTATTATTTATTAATATCATGAAATAAATACAAAATACATTATAATATAATAAAATAAATACAAACTACATTATAATAGAATAAAATAAATACAAAATACATAATAATATAATAAAACAAATAAAATATTCTGTAATGATCAAAATAAACATTATAATAAACTAAAATAAATAAAATATTCTGTTTTTAACAAAAATAACAACAATTAAAATGAACATTCTACGTTCCAGAGATACATATGCCATTCTAGAGAAAAAGCAATGGAGCTTATAAAAATATTTAAAAATATACTCACCCGATAACTAATATATCTACTAAATGAAACTTCGTTGCTGATGATTATATATCGTGATTTGCATCGTCTGATATAATATTTCCGTATTGTCGTCATTATTAACCAGTGTAACAATCTAATCTGTATATTGTTCTCAACATTAAAAAAGGAACCTCCTCACCAAGCGTTCGTGAACAAACACGAAGAAAAAATTCTGCAAGAGTGTCCCTGAATTGTAAAAGCCACCTGTCCTGATATTAAGTTCGTAAATGTGTTCCGATTAGTTGAATTGACGTGGCACTGAAGACGGGACGACACCCGAAATCTAGATATGCCAAAAATCAATAAATAAATATTAATCATCAGCAACGAAGTTTCATTTATTTAATTACGTTGATGAAAAATGGAGTCATTTCGTCCCTTGCCGAATTAGTATATCTACATTCTTAACCTAAAGTGCTTCCGCTTCCTTTCCTCTTAACCCGCATCAGCTATCTCGTCACTTGTCCCTTTGTGTAAACAATGATCCTAAAAGCAAGTAGTAGTTTATACAAGAGTATTAAATATGTAATTTGATTCATACCATAGCTTTTGAACGAAACTGACCCGCACAACTCTGCAAATCACTGCAAATCTGCAAATTATGACGCTTGTTATGTTAGGTTATGGCGGGACCACATTTATGAGAGGTTAGCTATGGTTAGTTACCTAGTTACAAATGCCTAGTGCTATTCATAGAATACTATTTGGCTAACTTCACGTTAGAAAATTTTACGCAAGCTCCCTCTGACGGTAGGTTGGCAAACCAACGCAAAATGACGTCACCGTGTTTCCAAATCGGCCATTTAAACTTTCACCCGGGTGTGTAATAGGTTTGTTCGAGCAGTCGCAGAACAGTGCATTTGTGATTGACGAGATATGTATGTTGCTATAACTGCATTATAAATACCAATGACGCCTGGTTTGTCACAAAAGCATTGTTTGTAAACTGGTTTTGCTACTGCTCGAACAAACCTATTGTAATTTGTTCCTCCACATTAGAGAACAAGCTAACCAGACGTGATGTCAGGTGCGACGCCTCGTCTCTTTTGTACAAGGTGCATGCGTGTCCTCCTAAAGGACAGTCTGGTCAGCTTAATAGAAGTGTCGTACACAATACGCAGCATGTTATCGTGGAATAAAGTGTGGGCGTTTTTTTGTTTCAAATATAACTCAATCATCGCGTGGTCTATGTTAACCTGAAAACATTTTGTAACTGTTTCCCATTGTTTTTCTTTTTTTATGTTGTATTTTAAATATATTTTAACACAAACACACACACACACCCAGACACACTCACATACACACACACAGGAGTACACATGCTCACACAAACAGAGGCGCGCACACACACACACACACAGAGCTGCACATGCACAGAGGGCACAGTCAGCACACAGCACAAACACAGTCAGCACACAGACACAAACACAGTCAACACACACACAAACACAGTTGACGCACAGACACAAACACAGTCAACGCACAGACAGAAACACAGTCAACGCAGAGACACAAACACAGTCAACGCACAGATACAAACACAGTCAACGCAGAGACACAAAACACAGTCAACGCACAAATACAAATATAGTCAACGCACACACACACAAACACGATACTTTCACCGAGTTGATTGTAGAACATTAATGCATTTTTATTATGGTAATAAATACTTCAAATAAAAAACCAATCTTTTCTTTAACCTCTTATTTAAAATTTTGTTTTTAATTTGGAAATCCAAATCAAATTTCAAAAATTGCAATTACAGGTTTGGTTTGCGCCTCAGCTAAGTGCCTAAATTTTGCGACGGTGGCGACGGTGGGGAATAGCTGAACTAACCGCCAAATTATTTTGCGACGGTGGCGCCAGGGATTCCCCCGTGGGAAATAGCTGAACTAACCGCCAAATTATTTTGCGACGGTGGCGCCATGGATTCCCCCGTGGGAAATAGCTGAACTAACCGCAAAATTATTTTGCGATGGTGGCGCCACGGATTCCCCGTGGGAAATAGCTGAACTAACAGTGAAAATTCTTCGGGTTTGCGACTCGGCTATCATTTAGCCAAGTCGCAAACCAGGGGATATTTTACGGTTAGTTCAGCTATTTCCCACGGGGGAATCCATGGCGCCACCGTCGCAAAACAATTTTGCGGTTAGTTCAGCTATTTCCCACGGGGGAATCCATGGCGCCACCGTCGCAAAATTGGGTACTACCAAATTTGTAATTCTAATTTATGACAAAAAAAATAAAAACAAAAAGGCAAGTATTGGAAACATTTTATTAAAATCGTATTAGGGGACACTGGAGGACCATCATGCTCTATAATACAATTTGTTTTCATTAAGACACCTAGAAGTTAGGCAACCAAATTAACGCATCACTGTTAATTTGGTTGCCTATACGCCAGGGGCTAACTGCTAGAAGTTAGGCAACCAAATTAACACGCCACTGTTAATTGGTTTACGGGATCTAACCGAATTAATTCGACTATGCTTACGCTTTCCTTAAAGTGTAAGCAACGCTCTGAAAGGGTCCTCCCTTTCAGAGCGTTGCGTACCATCCGTGCGGACGGTACGAGCGTGCCGCTATATCTACAGGGATACAGGGATCATCCGCGTTGCTCTGAAAGTCGCCATACCCTGTAGATATAACGGTACGCGCGTACCGTCCGCACGGATGATGCGCAACGCTCCAAAAGGGCCCTTTCGCCTATGAAAGGGGATGGTGAGAATGTTTTTGTGCTCAAATACTCAATTTGACAGCAAATTTTAAACAACACTGTTGCGGCTCAATTTACGCATCCACGTAGAGCTCACGCGTAGAGCACGTTGTTATTGTAGAGAGAACTAGACTAGAATTCCTTCTTCTCTCTTTGAATGCTGTACAACCTCTCTGTCATTACTATACTGCAGGTAGACAGAGAGGTTTTTCAGCATTCAAAGCGAGAAGACGGATAGTCTATTCTATTTCTTTCTACAATAAAAACGTGCTCTATGCGCATGCGTAAATTAGGTCGCAAAAGTGTCGTTTAAAATTCGCGGTCAAACTGAGTACGGGTGTCTGCGCATGGCGTACAAAAACATTCTCGCCATCTCATATCATATGCGTAAAAATTAGTGATAGGCGCATTCGGATTACAAAATTGTAATCAATTAATAATCGATTAATGGAGAACAACTCGAGAACCAAATCATACGATTATGCGAATCACTCGAATACTGAAAATCGATTCTCGAAATAATACGATTCCGCCCATAAGTAGTCAAAATGTAAGCATAGTCGGATAGGCTAAGATGCAGTGACTGGTTTTACCATTACATTTGGAACAAAAATCATTCAGGACGTGCATCACGTTAACAAAAATACAGCCCTTCAAAATGAAGATTGTCCTGATAAAAACAACACTTTGCATCAGCTTACTACGGGTTAACTCTTAACTTTGGGTTTACGGGTTTATCAATGGTCGGGTTACCCCTAACAAACGGGTCAAAACATGTTTCCTACAGTTTATGATTAACCTAAATTCGACTTCTAACCTCTCCCGACGAGGTCCACAGTTGACCACCATGTTGACGTGTTCTGCCCGTCTCTCCATACTGTCCGTTTCCATACAAGAAGTGTATCAAAAATCCTAAACGGAAACAAAAATTAAATTACGATCTTTACATAACTAGTTTAGTTTAAGGTTAGCTTACCGACTACAAGCCATGCTGCAAGTCTAATTCAAGTCTTCTCACACTCCAGCTTCAACATCAAGCAGATAGTTACTGTGTCTAAGACAAGATGGCATCAATGGCGCACCCAAGGATCACTACCTTAAAAAAAAATAGTATTATTTATTATAAATTAAGGAAGAAACTTAGGTGTACTTACCGTGAAGGCAATGTCAGGGAAAGTCACAAAAAATTATGAAGCCTGTAAGAGCTAATGGCTCATGGGAATGGAATAGTTTGTTGCAAATAAAGCAAAAACATCTATACCTAAAATGTTGAAAGAAAAAGAAAACTTTAAAACACGATTGTAAATTCAAAATTAGGAACTTACGGTAAATACAGAGCAACAACTTTGATATCACAGAAGTTGCCGGGGTGTTGGTACCTTCCGTAAGCAGAAATCTTCCATTTTGATTGCGACAATCCATTTAATGGTGATCCGGTCCACTTCATCGAAAGTGTATGACAGAGCGTTTGGATCCTATGAATAGAGAGAATAGAATTAGTTAAATTAACCGATATTATAGGCAATTATTGCAATTACTCGGAGCAATTAAATTTAAAATATATGGTTAACATTATTACTAAGGTAGGCAATAAATGGGAAGAAAAATAATTCCAAAGATTAGATTACAAACTAAGATTGCAACTTTCCTGAAATATTTGTTTACATAAAGTACAATAATAAATGTCAACTAGTAAGAAAATTATCTTCACTACACAATTTTTGTGAATTCAATGACATAATTTAGTTTATTTAAGATTTTGCTCAAATATGATTGCATTTTTTTTTACAACAGTGATAAATTGCCCAGATCAGGCTTTCGAATGCAAGAAACAAAACATACCGGCACAACGTTGTCTTGAAGTGAAAAAACCCGTGCAGTTTGAATAAAAACTGGCTTTTGGCTAACCATGAAAAAACTTTTTATAGAATTTTAGAATATGCACTTAATTTATAATAAAAAAGTAATATAATAAAATCATCAAATACCTGGTCATAGAATGGCCACATCATAGTCCAGACAGGAAACTGTTGGTCAGACGAAGACTCACATTAAAGGAAAAACTGGAGTTAGAAGATTATGAAGATCGGCAGCATGAGTCCAGTTAGTCTTCTGTCGTCACACTCCGTCTCGCCTTTCTCATCGATGGGTAGTTTTGAACTGAAATGAAGAATACTCAAGTCTAAAAAGTTTGTTAAATTGTTGATGTAAATAAAAACTTACTCGTGTAATTACGGTTTTCTAAAAGCTCTTCATATATCCCAACCGGAAACACAAACTTCATTGGAGATGAACTGTAGCGAGGATGCTCAAACGTTGGACATCAGAAGGAGGCGTACGAGGCTCAAATCCTAATCGTCCCCCTTGCATAAAAATTGGATTACTTACAAATACAATTGATAGTAATAAAGTTTCGCGAACCATGTTGCTCGCTTCTTCAGAGCTAACTGAAGAAGCGAGCAACATGGTTCACGGAACGTCAGCATTTCCGTATCTTGACACACGGCATAACCCGGAAGCAATTTATTTTCTAAATGATTCTGGCCGTGAAAGCCTAGGTACTTACTACAGCTGTAAATATCGACAAATACATTTTTGCATATTGGTAGTAACAAATGTGATACAAGTAGATTGCTATTGAACATGCATTAAATAAAAACTTCTTTCGTCGAACTGAATATAAGAAATGTTATAAAGCAAGGGGCCTAACGTACTTGTCAAACTTCCCGTTGCAAATTGTTCCGCGTCAGTTTTGTCCATCCACAAGTTCGTTCCATAAATTTGATAAAAGATCTTATCAGGTCTTTTTGGTATACCGAACGTTTTCGTGGGAGATTCTAGCAAAGTTTCATAACCTTATTCTTTACAATCTTGTACAACACCTTGGCTTGTAATTGCGCTCCAGTTATGGTTAACGTTCCTTCGAATATAATCACCTGACGACATGATCCACCTATGATCAGCGTTGTCATGTATTATCGTAGAGAGCCTGTGAGAACTTATATGACGCGCTTTTAACCTTACTTTCAACTAGAGGGAGTTGCGGATAGTACTGTAATTCCAGTGCTGTTGGCACTTTTGGGCCCAAGAGGGGCAAGCCTTCAGGCAGATCTCCTGCGCACCAGTACATTTACGCTAGAAAGACAACAAAAAATGTAAAATGTAAAATTTGACCAGGTAAAGTCAACCTACCTGGTGTTAATCCGCTAAAAGTCTAAAAACTGGAGGGGAATTCCCATAGAAGTCAAGAAGTAATTCTTTCCCTGTTTCTATCTGCGGATGGGCTACTTCATTCCTTTCTTCGGTAGTAATTTGGTTATATATACGTTTCAATAACGTAATAAGTCATGCTTGTTGAATTGTATTTCTTAGGATAAAACTACGTCACCCAGTAATACCAGATTCGGCCCAGATTCTCCTCAGCATGCATGTCGCCATGATCAAGAATTCTAAAACTTTTTACTTAGTAACAATACATTACTGAAATGTTAGGTTATGTTTCTTCCGTCTCCTATTTAGCAGTTTACTTGAACTCACAATGTCGGTGAGAATTAATAATCCAAAGCGCTCAAATGGTTATTCGCTGGAAGCTTGTCGTGCAACTTTAGTTCATTTTGGACGTTAGAATTACAAAACACGCCAATTCCAGTCACGGTTTGCGTCCTTTTCGTTAAAAAAGCACTATTCCTACAATCCTAATCGTGGCTGGCGGAATACAACAAATCAAACAACAAATACTTCCAAGCCTTCGAAATTATTTCTCTTTTCAAACACGCGCAATATTAGTTCCATCGTCGATTTTTTGGCGCAGAGGGCGCGTCGATCTGCAGTGTCACAACCGTATGCTGACGAAATTTCCCTAGGAGAGTAAAGCGGGGAGTTTTCGCGTTCGCCGATGCGCGACACTGCCCGTCGCTCCCTAGGGAAATTTCGTTAACATACGGTTGCGACACTGCCGATGGACGCGCCCTCTGCGCCCAAAAATCGACGTTGAAACTAATATTGCGCGGGTATTTTAAAAAGAGAAATAATTTCGAACGCTTGGAAGTGTTATTTCTATTACGCGAGTGTTCTTTCGTGGATTGGGATCGTCCGAATAGTACCTTTTTAACGAAAAAGACGCAAACCTTGACTGGAATTGGCGTTTTGTAATCCTAACCTCCAAAATGAACTAAAATTGCACGAATAATCATTTCATCGCTTTGTATTAATAATTCTCGCCGACATTTTGAGTCCATTTCGAAGGAATATAATTTGAAATCGTACATCTCGAAGGTATCAATCGTTTTTGTATTATTATACAGCATTGGGGTCGGGGTTCGGTTTTGTAAACCCCAAATAGGAGACGGAAGAAACATAAGTTAACATTTCGGTAATGTTATATGTACTAAGTAAAAAGTTTTAGGCAAGGCAGATTTATGAACATGCATTAAATAAAAACTTCTTTCGTCGAACTGAATGTAAGAAATATTATAAAGCAAGGGGCCTAACGTACTTGTCAAACTTCCCGTTGAAAATTGTTCCGCGTCAGTTTTGTCCATCCACAAGTTCGTTCCATAAATTTGATAAAAGATCTTATCAGGTCTTTTCTGTATACCGAACATTTTGGTGGGAGATTCTAGCGCAGTTCCATAACCTTATTCCTTACAATCTTGTACAACACCTTGGCTTGTAATTGCGCTCCAGTTATGGTTAACGTTTCTTCGAATATAATCACCTGATGACATGATCCACCTATGATCACTTTGTGTGTTGCCTTTCCCATCGATGTCTAGTTTTGAACTGAAATGAAGAATAAGTCTAAAAAGTTTGTTAAATTGTTGATGTAAAAACTTACTCGTGTGATTATTGCTTTCAAAAAGTTCTTCTTTATCTTCTGTCATAATGTTGTTCCTACCGCGGTTAGATAACTGGGAACACAAACTTCATAAGAGATGTAAGGATGGTCAATTGAGTGACCATCGCTGAGTTGGACATCAGTTGGAGTGAGTTGGACATCAAAACGTAGGAGGCTCAAATCCTAATCTTACCCCTTGCATAAAAGTTGGATTAGTTACAAATACAATGGACTATTGATATCGTTGGGATGAGGAATCTTTACATGTTGTCAAAAGTGACAGTTTTTCACAATTTCTACTTCATCAAAAATCTTTTTTATTTATTTTTATTGAACTATATAACTCGGGTAATAAATATGTATGTAAATTTCATAAGTAATTCTTTTGGTTACACTAAGCTACAGCAACTGGCATCATAGAGGGAAAAAGCATATTTTCTATATGCCCTCTCTTGGTTTCTGGTAAGGGTGCACCATGCCCGGGTCTCCCCCAGAAACTATTCCAAGTTTCAAAATGTCTCTTAGATATCCTCAAATCATCTTCCTTCCATTGCTAAAAGTTTGCCCTAAAGTTAAACATTAAACTAACCACAAACAAATTGCATACCTTAGCATTATCAATTTTCCTTTTCATTTGCTTTGTTAATTCTTGCAGATGGATTTTGTTCTGTTCCCTAACATCCATAAAATAAGTTCTGAAAGATTCAATTGAATCATATATTTGAAATAATTCACAAAACCATAGATTTTCTACTTACAAATTTGCTTTGGTTATATCAGTGGTGGTTAGAGGAACAATTGGATGATATCTTTTCTTAGCGATGACGTTAACCAAGTCTCCGTTAGCCTTGTCAATACACAAGGGGTTGAGCCTATAAGGTTTTATGTTCACCATGCTGTTCTTTAGATTTTCTTTTGTATACCTTTGGTCACCTTTTTGTCTATTGTAACTATCAATGTTTGTCCTCACTTTATCTTTGTAGCTTTTGTAGTCGTTTTCAATCTTTTCTAATGTTGCTTCATCTGACCAACCCTAAATAACAAAAAAAAACCAATAAATCATATTTTCCTGGGTAGAATTCCGTTTTTAAAAGCCCATTTTTTGACCAACAAATCGACCTTCACTTATAACAAACTTATTTCAAGTATACAGTGAGCACGTAAAGTATGGAAACATGACAATATCAAGAACGGTTAGTTATTTTAAAAAATCCTCGAACACGTCGATTTATAATTGAGGACCTTGGTGCAAGAAGGGGATAAGTCATTGTTTGCAAATTTTTCAGGGGAAGCAAAAGAAAAAAAAATAAAAAAATCGTTTTTTTTTTGTTAGTTTTTTGAGCACATGTTGATTTACCAAAAAAATAGGACCTGGGGAATACATTTTGAATTATTTATTATTTGGTGCAATAACGGGATTCCCAAAACAACGCAAAATACAAATTTCCCAAAAAACAACTGTAGGCACTTAGTTGTAATCAGATTAATTTTTATCCCCATCTGTGTTGTTTCTTCTTTATTTAAAAATTTTTTGAAAGTGTTCGTAAATTTTTGAAAATTTTACAAAATTGTTGGAATCTTCCAAATTTTTTAAAATTGGCAAATAATTTACCAAACATTTTCCGATCTTTATTGATCATTGAATTCATTGTCATTGGAAATCTGTTTTTTTTTTCAAACTTTGAAAAACTTCAAATTTTCCAAATTTAGGAAAATTTTCTAATTTTTACTTTATCATACGTAGTATTATAAAGTATTGTAATCGTGCCAATAAAAAATTGCACAAAATTTGTTAAGGGGACGAGTTAAGGAGGCTAATAACTTCGTTATTTATGGACTAATCCTCACGTTCTTGCACTAAACGATAGCTTATACATTGTAGAAGCTCGTGGAATGTGTATCTCAATTTTGAAAAAAATGTGACTTATCCCGTTTTTGCACAAGGTCCTCAATTATCAAAATACACCTTATGATATCAAATTCATTTTTTTACCTGCATGACATGTTTTTAAAGCATGACATCATCGACATTTTTTTTTAAATGACAACCCTATATTTTGTGTAATGAAATGGGCAGATCTTTTAATTGTCTTAATTGTAGGATAATATTTTTATGGCCTTACATAAGAAAATTTTCGAAAAAGAGACAATTGAAGTTTATGAAATAAAAGTGACAAAATCTCCGGAACGGCTCGACCGAATTTAACGAAATTTTGGAATTAAGTATTTTGCAACCATGTAATAGGGTATTACGGCACTTTTCAAATTCTGTTCTATTACAAACTAGGTTAGCTTAGCATCACCCTTTCACACGTAAAATGCCAAACAACGCTTTAATTTAGGAGAAACCGCGTTTTGAAATTCAAATAAAAATCCTACTTGTGACGTCACAAGGAGGGATTATAATGCGAAACTTGACAACGTCGCGCATAGTTATTTTATGTTGCTGTGGTGCCAACAGTCGCGTAGTTCACTTTGTTTACCGTTCGTGTATTGAGGTTAGGTGGTCAGTGATTTTTTAATATATCAACACCAGCAAACACCATACATAATCAACATGAGCAAACAATAATATAGAGTTTGTTGTGTGCCGGGTTGCAACAGCAAATCAGTCGAAACACCAGAATTCAATACAACATTTAGACGAAATGGTGTATCTACCTCGTAGTTTCATAAACACACAGGAATTTATTACAAGAAATGTATTGTCAATATGTATTATTAATAAACTTCTATTTAAGCAGTTATTTTTTACTACTAGTCTTTCCCTCTTCATTCAAATTTCTTTGTGAACCATGTGATTGGGGGATGTTTCATTACTTTGTCGTTAATTTACTATGAACAATTGCAAGCTGGTTGAATAATATGTATGACAGTGTATGATCGTGGGCAAATTTTCCGAATTGCTTTGATAAAATCATCTTCCACAGAACACATGCTTGCACTGGTAACTTAACAACTTATAACAACTTACTTAATAAGTAATAACTTTACGATACGCTGTAAATAGTCGAAGTTTGTCAACAAACATACAAACAAACAGCGGTGCAAACACTGTTACAAGAAAATTCCCTAGCTTTTGATCAATTTCTTGGCTACGGCGCCAATTCTACACTTGGCCAATCACGACAGTGATCGGAAAATTCAAATTTTAATTGTAATTTTCTCAACAAATTCTGAATGTAATTTAATTTTAACTTAACAGAATTTCGGGTTATATACTGTAAAATCGCTTAATACACGCTTTTGCTTAAATTTCCACATGACCGTAATACCCTATTGGCGGTATTATAGTTGATGCAACGTTTACAGTTTCCGAGATATAACCTCAAACTTTTGAATTTGAAATAGAACAACCTGTATATTTTGACATTTTCTGCTACAGTCTTCCATTGCCCATTGAATGTTACTACGCTTGTTACAGTATTATATTAAAAACAACTCGAAATTCACAAAAATCTTTACCACTTAGGTCTAAACATTAACCATTGACCATTGACAAGAACACATTGTTCTAAATTTGATCGGTTTATTTTTTGTTGTTGTTATTTTTTGTTATCAATTTTTCTTTGTTAATTTTTAGACCTAAGTAATAAAGGTTTTTGTGAATTTCTAGATGTTTTTGATATAATACTGAAACAATCGTAGTAACATTCAATGGGCAATGGAAGACTAGCAGAAAATGTCAAAATATACAGGTTGTTCTATTTCAAATTCAAAAGTTTGAGGTTATATCTCAGAAACTGTACACATTGCATCAACGATAATAACGCCAGGGACTCACATGGTTGCAAAATACTTAATTCCAAAATTTCGGTCGAGCCGTTCCGGAGGTTTTGTCACTTTTATTTCATAACCTTCAATTGTATTTTTCTCGAAAATTTTCTTATGTAAGGCCATAAAAATATGCTACCATTAAGACAATTAAAAGATCTGTCAAATTCATTATAAAAAATATAGGGTTGTCATTTAAAAAAAATGTCGATGACGTCATCTGTTAAAAACAATTGGAGTTAAAAAAAATAATTTGACGTCATAAGGTGTATTTTGATAATTATAAATCGACGTGTTCGAGGATTTTTTAAAAGAGTAGACCGTTGTTGTGTCGTCTTTCCATACTTTACGCGCTTACTGTATAACTCCTTAAAAATGAGATACGAACCATGGATTTCAGGAAATTCAATCCTATATCCTTGGGTTGCCTCCAAAGTATGCCACCAGGACCTGGTTTTCCCCATGGAGGTGTTTTGGCCAACTGAAATTTGAAGGTTATATCAGTTAAATAATAAAACAAGTGGAGAAAAATTTGGAGATCATAACTATAGATGGTAACAACAACAATAGTATTATAAAAGAGCCTTACCAAATCTCTATCTTCCTTCAAACTGTCATGTTTCTCTTTTTCTTTCAGTTTCCTCCTTTCGTGTACCAGTTTATCTATAAATGAAGACACAAAACATGATTTATTGATGCACATTAAACTATTACTAGAAGTGCAAAAGCATTTATACCTAATTGTTTCTTGTATTCCTGCTGTTCAGTTCTGTCCTTCTTATATCTGATGTTATTATCAACAGTTTTTTTCAAATCTTTACTCCACTGGAACCTCAATACTGGGTCTTCGATTGTTCTGATTCTATGTGGTGCTCCACAACCTGGTTTTCCCAAATTTAGGAGGCCAGTCAACCTTTTCGACTGCAAAACAATAACAATTGATGAATGAATTATTTTGTTTCTATAGAACAATAGTGTAATCGGTAAACCATTCATAATTTGTTGGAAATAGGTGACGACGTCATTAATACCTTTTGTAGTTCGTCGTTTGGAAATATTTCGTCCATTCTTAAATTTCCTAAACCTCGGGTTTTGATTTGTTGTCCCCATGGCCAGAAGTTGTCTAGTAGTTCTCTGTTCTGGAGAGAGAAAATGAAGTTAGAATTGGGTTATCGATTATGAAGTAGTTTAAAGTGTTGAATCGATGTGATTAGTGAGGTCAGTAATACCATGGTGCTGTGTTTACAAAGGAAATAGAATTAAACCATTTAGACCTCCATTTAGACCGACTCACGATGGTCCCAATTGCACATTTAACACGAATAAATTCATAATTTGGAAAATCCTTGACCGATTGTTCCCAAATTTTGACACAGTATGCCCTTTTAGGAGTGAATTACTTGTGGCTATACTTAATTTTGATATCTCAACCACTTCACTTCACTGCAAAAAGCTTTTTGCGAAGGTTTTCATCGGATCATATTATATGATTGCCACCTGTCCAAAATTAAATTTAAATATAATACCGTTTTTAAAATTTGGTTAAGAGAATGCAGATACTTAATTTATTAAGAGAATACATTCGAATGTGAAATAAACAAAGTTATTATACAGTGCTTCCCAAAAGTAACGGATAAATTCAATAAAACCTTAAATAAAAATATTTCAGAAAAATGCTCTGACACGTCGATTTTTATTTTTAAATTACTCCAACTTTAAAAATTCAAATAGCAAAGTACCCCTTGCGATACCTCAATTGATAGATTTTTTTATTCTGAATACAACGAAAAAAAGATTATCAAAATCAGTTGATAAATAACCGCGATATTTACCAAAATGTATTCAAAGAAGAACGTCAATATTCGAGTAAGCGCTGTTGAAGCGGGCATAGCAATATCGTTCAAACAATTGCAACTTGTTTTTACTTATGTCAAACACAATTCAGATTTTTCGTCATTGAAGAAATAGTAGCAAAATGAGATTTACAGAAACCGAAAGAATCGAAGTTTTAATGATTGGGTTTGGAGATAGAAGCCGGACGCATGACGAAGTTCGTGTTTTGTTCAATGAAACGCACCCGGACCGTCCGCCAATATCGGAATCTACAGTAAGTTGAATCGAAAACAAATTTCGCGTACTCGGTCATATACGGGATAAGCCTAAGGCAGGACGTCCATTGGCCTTAATTGAAAACCGACAATTGGATGCTATTTTAATGGTGCAAGAAAATCATTCAACCCTTGCGGAGGTCGCTTCACAAGTTAGTGCGTCAAAAAGCGCAGTGTCCAGATTATTTCGAAAACACAAATTTCACCCGTATGAAGTGCACTTGGTACAAAAATTGTCCGATGATGACTTTGATCGACGAGTGCAGTTTTGTGAGACAATGATGGAACTCTCTAATGAAAATCTTTGCTTAATTAGAAACATCGTTTTTTTCTGTTGAGGCAACATTTTGTCTGAATGGCACCGCCAATAAACAAAATTGCCGTTACTGGGCTCGTCAAAATCCGCATTGGATGGTGGAAGCGAACACACAATATCCTCAAAACCTTAATGTGTGGGCTGGTGTGGTGGGTTCTAGAATTATTGGACCAAATTTTTCGACGGAACACTGAATGGTGAACGTTATCTGAACTTTCTACGAAATGAACTACTACCTACTTTAGCGGTGTTGTTTCCCAACGCAGAAGATCCTGATAGACACAAGGACAGAATTTGGTTACAGCAAGACGGTGCGCCTCCACATTATGCGCGACAAGTTCGAGAATACCTCGATCAAGTATTTCCTAATCCAAATATTTTCAAATTTCCTAATGGATTGGTAGATGAAGGCTTATTGAATATCCAGCAAGATTGCCAGATTTAACCCCACTAGATTATATCCTTTGCGGCTATTTAAAAAGTAAAGTTTATTTTAATAGACCTGTAAATATTGAGGCGTTAAAGGAAAGAATTCCTGCAGTAATTCACTTAAAGACTCCAGGAATGTTCGAAAACTCGAAATAAAATGTTAGAAAATGTTCAACAAGCGTTTGGGGATAGATTAGGGCATTGTCTAGTCGTTAACGCGCAGCACTTTGACAATTAATTAAGGATTAGTTAATTAAATTTTGTTATCCCTCAATTTCGTGTATAAATAAATTTTGATAAATATCGCCGTTATTTATCAACCGATTTCGATAATTCTTTTTTCTCTGTATTCAGATTAAAAAAGTCTATCAATTGAGGTATCGCAAGGGGTACTTTGCTATTTGAATTTTTAAAGTTGTGGTTACCACCCCTTAGGGGTGAAGGGGTGGGGGGCTGAAAAGTGTATATTAGGATAGTAAGTTAAAAGTAAAAATCGACGTGTCTGAGCATTTTTCTCAAATATTTTTATTTAAGATTTTATAGAATTTATCCGTTACCGTTGGGAAGCACTGTATAGTTAGGTATATAAGGGAGACTTTCTTGGTAGGTCTTCAGTATTCAATTAGCTTTGAAGAAGCGAGCAACATGGTTCGCGAAACGTCAGCATTAACATTTCTTGACACACGGCATAACCCGGAAGCAGTTTATTTTCTAAACAAAGTTATTCAAAATACATCATATACGTTTATGTAATTGAATATCTGGCGCTTTGAGCAAATTAATCGAATCCGCCTCCAGTTCTTTTTTGCTACATTTTCTTAGCAAACTTAATTCCGATATGATCGGATCTGATCGACCGAAGCATGTTAGGCGTTAACTACTTTATCCTAGGCCAAACTAGTTTAACCTGTTATGTAAACGCATACTTCAGGGCAAACTGATATGGCCTAGGCTAAACTGATTTCGATTAACGCTTTAGAACTGCGAGGTTTCTCCAGTGGATGTTTTATGACGCGCGTGGTTTTGAAGGGCGTGTCCTTATATAGCGCGAGTTTTTTGACGCGCGTGTTTTCTTGACTAGGATAAAACACTTCAAAAAACACCCGCATGAGAAAACGCGCGCGTCCAAAACGCGCGTAAAAACATGCGCGTCGGAAAGCAAACGTTTCATAAAACACGCATGTCAGAAAACACGCGACACAGAAAACGTGCGTAAAAAACACTGGCGTCATTATACTTCAGAAAAACACGCGCGTCAGAAGACACACGCGTCAGAAAACACGCGCTTCAGATAACTCACGAGTCATAAGACGCGAGTCATAAAACACGAGGTTCAAAAAACACGACCCTTAGAAAACACGCGCGTCAGAAAACACGCGCGTCAGAAAACACGCTCTACAGAAAACGCGCGTAAAAATTATGGTACACTACAAAACCGTTAATTAAAATCAGTTTGGCCTAGGACATACCAGTTTGACCTGAGTATGCCTTTACAAACCAGGTTAAACTAGTTAGGCTTAGGATAAACTAGTTGTGCTTACCGCTCTTCGGCCGAACTAGTTTGGCCTAGGTAAAACTGGTTCCGCCTGAAAACGGGTTTTACCGGTAACATTTGAACCGGTAACTCCATAATCCACGAAATAATAATAATAATTACGAATTACTGAAAGAACAGATGTGGTTGCGACCTCGAAAAATATGCTCAACAGCGCTTTATGCAAATAAGGTTTTTGGGGTTTTGGGCTATCCTGTGACTAATTTTTTTTTAATCATGAAACAACAATATTAGTATTATGAACTAAGAGATGTATATTATGTAATAGGAACTAACCGTTTTTTTGTCGTAGACCTAATGTAAATAATCTAATCCAATTACTAATGGATAGTAGAAATAAATAAAACCATTGGTAAAAAAAATCACAAGTGAATATAACCCATTATTTTACTATAAAATGAGCGACGCGCAGTTTTCTAAGTTTGGTGCTATCATATTCCAAAAATACTAACTTTTGCCAGATAATTGTCTCGTTTTATTATAGGTCAGATATTTAACTGTAAACCTGTATGATTTTTTTTGCTTTTGCAGATTTCATAAATATGAATTAATTCGCGTTAAATGTGCATTTGGGACCATAGTGCGACTTTGGGTGCCGGCGATGCACAATGGTCGATTAAGCGATAATAGATCGATTAATAGATAATAGGAAAAATAGTAAAAAAATCTAAGCCTTAAGGGGGTTGCAAAATGAAATTGGGTGTTGAAATTTGGAAACTTTATGAATATGGTATTACATATTATACTTACGAGTATACAATAAAAATGAAAAAAAATATCTAAGTACCAATAGGGTGGTTTTTGAGGGGGTTGAAAATAAATTTTGTTTTAAAATTCTGAAACTTTGTGAATGTGCTGCTATTATCCCTGCAAATGCGCAAAAAAAGGGAAAAAAGATCAAAAGTACATGGAGGGGTGGTTTTGAAAGGGGGTTGAATAATAAATTTGCTTTGAAAATTTTGAAATTTTGTGCATATTTTGTGATATAATTTCTTACTAATACGCGAAAAAATGAAAAAAAAATCTAATTATTTGTGGGGTAGCTTTGGAAGGGGGCTAATTAATAAATTTGGTTTAAAAATTTTGAAACTTGCAGGAACGATTTTATTTATTTATTTTTTATTTTTTACGGGCCAAATTGTGACGGTTGTTGCATATGGAAGACTTTACCATAACAATAACTATTTGTTTTAGCTTGCGGCTGCAACACCGCATTGTAGTCGATTTTGAACTTTAACCCAAGCCGAATAATATGTGGCGTGAAAATATAAATGTTACGGTTAAAGTGATAAATGTGGTTTGTATTAATAATTACCGGCTATTATTAATAATAACCGCATCATTTGGTCAATGTGATTAGAAACACTTAAATAATCACATGGACCGGCTATTATTAATAATTTCCTAACGGGCACGGTAGAAGTGATAAAAACGTTACTTTTTACAAAAGATCTTTTGTATACAGTCTTCAAAGAAGTTAGCTAAGTTATTTTGATTACAATGTAAGCTATTATATTTATTTACTCGACGCAAATCATTAGTACGGCTAGCCCAATGACCAAAATTAGGAATAATACAAAACATTGATAATACAGAATGTTTTCTTTTGTCTCCCTTGTACTTTAGAAACTACTGGATATAATTGGTAATGATATTTGGTATACACCCAAGGACGGCGAAATGACGAAAACATAAAAAAGAACATTTTATACACAGTGTTCAAAAAAGTTAACCATTTTATTATCAATGACACCCACTTTTATATTTAATGCATGTGGGTAGTTTTTTTTTTTGTAAATGTACAATTACAATTTATTAAGTAAATTCTCAAATCCCAATTATCTTGAAATTTTGCGCATTTCATAATATTTGTTTCAATATTGTATTTTCATGCAAATACATGCAAGAATAGGCGAGACTAGTTCACATAGATGTTTTTACATAAATTGCACCGCACAAACGATGCAAACATTTTTGTATGGTTCTGTTACTAACACGGTATTTTTCTTTTGGTGTTCCCTACATTAGGTTGTCCATTATCTATACCTACCGTAAGCATATCTAATATCTGACGGATATAATCTGTTTTATAAGGCGGTTATTATAAAAGTGCTTATCACCAACAAAGACTTTTAAATACATTATTTATTAGATATATGAAAAAATATAACAATAACAAAAACACAAAATGATTCTCAAGTCCAGGAATAAGTTTAAATATAAAATATATTCTTAATAAATAAAATAAGCATTAGGTAACTCAAATAATATCTGTATAAAAATACATCACAAATATATCACATTTACAAATACAAAGAACAAAAGAAGATGACGTCCTATTGTTACAAACTTTATCTTGCTTTATTTTTACAATATAAATGGTGTAATTGTTGTACTACCATAAAAAAGTAAAGGTCTAGAAGGACTTTTGTATCCAAAATTAAAAATAAAACATTTTTTAAAGTTTTGTATTAAAAAGATAATAAATAATAAGTTATAAATAAATATAATTTTTCTTGCCACGAATTGCAAAATACAGAAGCACTATCTATGTCCGTATATGCACTGGCAGAACAATACAAACCGAGTTTCTAATTTATTACTTACTTAGCTTTTAAGAATTGCGCAAATAAGCATGACCCAAAGAGTTACACACTCGTGCATGCAATTAGTATGGATTGGCATTTTTTAGTCTCGTTTTGATAATCTTCCTTATTTTAGTCATGAGTAGTAATTAAAAAAGTTAGTCAGGACTAACGTCACAAAGCCCAACACTGAAAACCCAGTGAATAGATTCGTTGTGTGGTAATTGTATGTATGTATGTATGTAGGGAGTTGGGGGTCAAGGATAATCCTCGTGGCACCCAGGCCCCATTGGGCCCCTTGTGCCTCCCCCTGCGCTCACTCCAGCTATGTCAACCAGCCTAGGTTGTTAACGAAGGCTAGGACGCAGCTCAGAGGTGCGTTCCTGATTCCGTCCATGGGGCGGCCATGGATCCCCCAGCAAGCGTTCCCTGTATTCGACCAGGACTGGGCATTCACATAAAATGTGTTTTACCGTCTCATCCTCTAGCTCACAAGCTCGGCATATAGACGTTTCAGCGAGATGCATCACGTGAAGATGCTTCCGTAAACCACAGTGACCCGTTAGAATACCCGTAACTAAACGTAGCTTGTTTCTGGGCAGCTGTGTAAATTTCCTAGCAGTGGAGCTGGAGGAAGGGGGAGCCCTTCCTTAGCTTGCTGACAGCCAGGTAGATTTTCCCACTGTCGAAAGAATTTCTTGTGGGTGATGTCCTTCAGTGATTGTAGCAGAAGGTTATTAGTGGGTAGTAGGAAGGGTTCCGGTGAGCTTACCGGTCCGTTGGCAGCTCTTCTTGCTAGTTTGTCAGCGTGCCGATTGCCCTTGTCCTCAGAATGCCCTTTTATCCATGTGAGGTTGACATTGTTGTGTCTGGACGCCTCCACAAGGGTGTTTTGACAGTCCAAGACTAAGTCGGAGGTAAACCTGCAACGACTTAATGAGAGTATGGATTGTCTGCTGTCTGTGTAGATCGTTACGTTCCTGCCAGTTTTGTCGGAGCTGATAATACACTCCGCGGCAGTTTTTATGGCAAAGATTTCCGCCTGCGTTACAGAAGGATACTTGCCTAGGGGGATGGACTGTCGCAGCTGGTAGTCATGAGAAAAAATCCCAGCGCCAGTTCCACTGTCTTTCTTGGAGCCGTCCGTATAGATCTTCAGGCTCGTGGTGTTCCCTTTCTCCTGCGGTATGTCCTTGGGAAGGTAAGGTTTGTTGAAGACGTAACAAGGTGGAATATAGTCCGTGCGGTAGTCGAGAAGCGGCACATCTTTCGATGCACTACTCCATAGACTGCCCCACATGCCGCCCTTGTCGCCTACTTTTGTGTAGCCCACCGTGCGAAGCCTGAATAGTGTTTTCAGGGCCACCTCTTCAATGAAGAAGTCAAGTGGTGGCAAGTACAACATGTACTCCAGCGCAGCGGTTGGGGTTGTGCTCATTGCCCCTGTTGTGCCGAGGCAAGCAAGTCTTTGTATTTGTGCCAGTTTGATTTTGGTTGTGGCCAGCTTGACTCTAGACCACCACGCAACCGCCCCGTAGGTGAGCATAGGACGAATAACGGCAGTGTATATCCACAGTGTGATCTGTGGTGAGAGACCCCAGGTTTTCCCCACGGCTCTACGACACTGACCGAAAGCCATCCTTGCCCTTTTCATTCTTTGCTCAAGATGTGTTTTCCAGCTTAATTTCCTGTCGAAGGTCACACCGAGATACTTGACCTCTTCTGACAGTTTCAGTTCGCTATTGCAGAACTTTGGTGGTGTGAAATTGCCGTGTTTTCTCTTACTAGTGAAGAGTATCATTTCCGTCTTGGCTGGGTTAACAGAAAGCGAGTGAGCTTTGCACCAGTCCTCGACGTGTTTTAGCGCCACTTGCATTCTTTCCGAAGGTGTGTTGTGGAATTTTCCGCTAGTCATGAGTAGTAATTAAAAAAGTTAGTCAGGACTAACGTCACATAGCCCAACACTGAAAACCCAGTGAATAGATTCGTTGTGTGGTGATTATGTAGATACTAACAGAATTCCAAATCTGAGGCTCTATTATATTGTAGCATCACCTTAATGCTATATCGAATTGAAATATATCACATTGACCACAGCATGCTGGAAATTATTAATAATAACCGGTTCATGTGATAAATTCTTCACTTTAACCTCGCCACTTGGCTATTATTAATAATAACCGGCAATTATTAATAATAACCTATTTATCACTATGACCGTAACATATACATTAAATGAACCCACACACACTACAGTCGGCCGAATTCTGGCAACAGCACTCACTTTCAGAACGTTAAATTAAATCATGGGTCTTGTGTGGTATCATTGGAAAGATATTTTCAAACGAAACAACTTCTGCTGGAAATACTTCTTTCCAAATCATGCGGTTTACGAAATAAACCATATGATCTCGGGCTATCTATCCTTTGTTGGACAGGTGACTGTCCTAATGTGACTTGTTGGCTTTAAGGTTTTGTCATCAGACGCGCTAAATCTTTAGCTATCGATATACTATCACGTCTCTTCACTACTAACAAAATAAAACATGAATACGTGAATTGTTCTTCTGATCACAGCTTACACAAACAACATAACATATTATGGGTTCCTTTGTGAAGCGTATGGTACAGAAAATTTTTGTTCAAATAAAAGTAGTTTCTATTTAAAATATCTATGCAATAATACCACACACGACCTAATTTCTGGTTTGAGATTCCAAATCCAAATGCAGTTATGACTACTTCCGGCATGTTTCGGAAATTATAATTGCTGTCAGAAAATACGTCAGGTGGGCTTATGTTATGCCATTTTTTTTTCTGAACCTCTATGACGTCATATAACAAAGGAAAACACATGTATCTGTATTTGTAGAAGCTCTCCAGATGACAAGGGGCTCTCTTCAACAACAAAAAAAAAGTTTGTGGCAAAAAGTGGCATCTAACTTCAACAAATCCTAAAACTATAACATCGAAGCTCAGCAATAGAGCACTTAATCCAGTCGTACTCCGTCGTACTTTTTTTTTATAACCTTGTGAAAGTTAATTTTATTAAGCGCTAAAAAAGCTCAAATTATTACATCAGTACAGCTTCCATAAAACAGTACGCACCACCACACGTCTCCTCCATTGGAGTTATTCAAAATAATTGACAAAAATTAACGTAAACATTTTGACGACAGACTTGTTAAGAGACTGATCTTTGACTATTTCTCTTAATATTTAGTGCAGTTTGAATTACAAATGAATCGGTCGGTTCGAAAACACTACAAGTCCAAAAAGTGAGTTCTGGGAAAATTAACAAAATTATTTTGTCAGTGCAATATCTTGAAAAGTATAGCAGTTAGCTATTTTGTGCCAATAGACAAAATATAAAGTAGTTCACAAAGAATTAAATGTATTACATATTTTATTTATATTTGCATTAAAAGCAGAGCTATTAATTTGCTTAGACGAATAATATACTGGGTATAAAAACAACATTTTTTTTGCAACGAATTAAATTTTAAATTCTAATACTTCTAGTACTGTTGGACTAAAATTAATAATAATAATAATAATAATAAATGCCTTTATTACATAAGAAAAAATGCGAAATACATACATTAAAGCAAATGATAAATGTTAGGGCGAAGTCCAGGTCTACGTACACACGTAGCCTGCATTCTTTGTTTTCTTTTTTTTAAATTAAGTGTTATATTATCTAAATAGACACCAGATCTAACGATGCAATTAACTTAACAAAACCGGATACCCAAAGAATTTTTAAATGAAGATTTGCAAACAAAAACTTATTTGTTGATGTATCAAATGAATCGGTCGGTTCGAAAACACTACAAGTCCAAAAAGTGAGTTCTGAGAAAATTAACGAAATAATTTTGTTGGTGCTATATCTTGAAAAGTATAGCAGTTAGCTATTTTGTGCCAATAGACAAAATTTAAAGTAGTTCACAGAGAATTAAATATACTACATATTTTATTTATATTTGATTAAAAGCAGAGCTATGATTAAAACAATCATCATGGACATGTACTGTGTTTGAAGTCGACGGAAAAACAGCTTACATTTTTAACAATACTTGTTTATTTAAAGCATTTAAATAATATTTTTATTGTGATGTAGGTATATATGATGTAGGATTTTTCATGAAACTTATTTCCCGTAATATTTGAAGATTGATAATTAAAAATGTCATGTCAGATTTTTAAAATAAATTCAAAATGGCGGATTATACATGATTAGTCAAAATTACCGGAACACCTTAGTAATTCTTTAACCGTAAAGAATTTCAAAGAAAAATTCAAACAAAAGTTTTTTGGTTTTAAATAAACTATATATTTTCAATCTACGGATGTTCATTTTATTCAGAAAATTTGGTGAACCTTTCTTTTTCTAAGAGAACACTCTGTATAATTAAAAAAAATAATTCTAAGAGTTTGTAAGAATCATTTTTTTTTATAAAATGCATCATCTTTGAGTTATGAGCAATTAACCGATCATTAACGGATAAAAAAATAAAAAAAATCAAGAAAAAATAACTAAACTATGAAATAGCATAATAAATTAAATATTCAAGCTGGAAAATTAGATAAATGTGTAACTATGCGGGAAAACTTTCTTAATTTGAAGTCCAGGAATTTTGATTAATTGCTTATAACTAAAAAATGACAGTATTGTATTAAAAAAATGATTTCTATAAAAGAATTAATCCTAGAATTAAAAAATGTATGTTACCAAATTTCCAGAATAAACAAACACAAATTTTTTTCTCGGAGAATTATTTAGGTTTTCGGTAATTTCGTCTATTTTTGATTAATTGATCATAACTTAAAAATAAGGCATTTTATAAAAAAATCATACAAAAGATTCTTAGAATTAACCTTATAATTAAAAAAAAAATGTAAAGCTATACAGGATGTTCTATTTGAAAAAGGGAAGGTTACGAGATATCCAGAATAAAATACACTGTATGTCCAAAATAAAACACCCTGTATAATAAAAATATATTTAAACGATAGATTGTTTAAAACGAAACAACTTTTACTTGAATTTTTTTTTTAAATTGTTTACAGTTGGAAAATTATGTAGGTGTTATAATTTTGACTAACCCTATACATATATGGCCATATGATAGAGTATGATATAGAGTTTGGTGATTATATACATAATAGTATAAAATTTCCTCTACGGTGGTAGTCGGTCCGGAAGTCACGTGGTAGTAAAATTCTAAATTTTCACCACTTGTGGAATTTTTTTAATATTATTTATCTTTTTAACATTGAGATTCATATTGATTACTTCGGCGTACCTCAACAACGATTTGAATGTAAATTTCAAAGTTGGCGAATGTTTACGACTGATATCAGTAGAAACTGAGTAGAAACGCGTTGCATGAGCGAGCAAAAAAGCACTGTTCTGGAATTCTTTATTTCGCCCAAGCATTCTCTTTAGGTCTATAAATCATAGTGAACATTTTGGCTATTTCAGTTCAAAATGGCCAATTTTTGACTTGTACTGTTTTCGAACTCGCGCATTCAAATGCGCAACTTCAACTTTTCATTCGCAACTTTTCATTTTTGCCCAGCTAGCGAAGCAGAATCTACCACCGTGCACTGGTCTAATAGTACAACATCTAAGATATAAAATTAAATGAATTAAATGAATCTCTACAAGAATCTCTCTAAAAACTTTTTTACAATGAAGTTATTAAACATATTTCTATATTTTGTCTTCACTATAAATCTATTGAAAAAGCCACAATATATACCTCTTTCTGTTCTCTAATTTTTTGAAGCCTAGCCTGTTCTTTTTTCTGATTCCAAACGTTCATCTGGTCCACAGAGTTGGACATCTTTTGTTCAATACTTTCACATCTTTTATCACTCCTCTCAAGTTTTATTCTATCTCGTAAGACAACCATAATATTTTCTTAACTTTAGCGTGCTCATAGTTCGATTGCTAACTTGTTTCTAAACTCCGCGAAACGAGGTTAATATTACTAATGGCTTGGAGAGTTTCTACCATCCAGTGACATGCACGAAAGCTCAGAACTAACCCAAATAATATCCACAAAGTCGCGAATATAGCAAAAAGGCTGTCACTGTCTGTTATACCGGGAAATAATCAATAAATCTTATATATTGCCGATTATTTGTAGGTATATAGTTTTGACAAACCTCCAAATCGTGGGTTCTTTTTCATGGAATTTACCTAAATGTAAGCCTTGCGTTTTGTGGCTTTGCTATTTATAGCATCGTAATCATACAGGCGTACCCTGTACGTCAATATTCCATAATAAATTGAGTACCATACAACTGATTTTGATAAAACTTTTTCGAAACTTGAACTCACGGTCGGCTGTGCGGACGGTTTTTTTTTACGACGAATACTTGGCATTTGCAATATCCAGTTGAAGTGGATATAGCAAGTGCCTAGGCGACAAATATTGGTTTCATTTATTTGCACTCGATGATCATTTTAGTACGCTGTTTAATTTTGCCATTTTTTAATTTCGTTTTGTGTGTAGTAGGTCGTATACGAAGATTAACAATAGATTTGTAATTATTAGTAAGATTTTTGATTTTTCTAAAGGGCGAAAACCGGATAAAATTGTAATTTTGTGAAACCGTCAGACAGACAGTTTTCCGAAAACCGTCAGACAGAAATTAAAATAAAATTTTGTTGTTTTTACCTGTCCACATAAACGCAATGGTATTTCTTTCCAAGAAAAACGTACACCATATACAGAGTGTATCCTAAGTTGATGCTTTTCTACGAAGAATATAGATAGATGATACTCATTTATGAGTTTTCAAAATATAACCTTTTTGTTAAATAAGAAAGCAGCACAAAATTGTCTCTACTATTAAAATATTTTTAATCGTTTTCGTTTCTCTTCAAGTAATAAACATCATAAAAATTTTATAGACAGCATGTCTATAAAATAATTTATTTGGAAAATTATAGTTTATTTGCTTGTATTTATATATTTGTCGATTTTTATGATGTTTATTATTTGAAGAGAAACGAAAGCGGTTAAAAATATTTGAATAGTAGAGACAATTTTGTGTAGCTTTTTTATTCAACAAAAAGGTTATATTTTGAAAGCTAATTTGTTTAACTTTTTGTTTTAGAAGCTAATTGATCTATATTTCAGACAATATTAGGACATATTTATACAACGAGCCTAGTAGTACAATTGAATTTACTAGAACTTTAAAGATGACGAAGAAACCATATCTAACATTTCTTTTATGGGCAATAGCTTCCTAACTTAAATAAAAAAATATATATTTTTTCTCATTAAAATAATAATTTATTTAAACTACACTGATAAAAATGAGTGCGAATTTACAAATGAAATTTACATTTTTTTCAGTAAACCTACCCTATTTGTCGGCAATTTTACCATAATTTTAAGCAAAAATACTAAATATCATTGAAAATGCAGTTACATTCATTAATTGTACAAATTGTAGGTAAATTTGCTAACAAATTTGTAAATTTCATAATAACAATTACTTCAACGGAATAAAATTACAAATCTATACATTAAAACTACTGTCTGATATGTAAATTTGCCCTCTGCTCGTGCAATTTTCCTTTCTAGATGGTAAAGTGCTACCGAGATACTTTTTATCGCGCTTGCGCAATAATGGGATATACAGTTCGAGTTCCGTTCGCCATCCGTTTGGTTGTGTTTACAGGACCTAAGTTAGAGTTTTATTGAGTGCGATTGTTATATACAACTAATCTAACACTGTTAGTGCCTCTGTGACTTATCCTTTAACGGTGTCGTGTGGAATATTTGCCCCATATGGTTCTATAGTACGAAAAGATATAATATTGGTACATTCATCTCTTTGTATATAATGGAGGACTTTGCAAATATATACTACAAAGTGCAGGTAAAAGTTTGCAGTCTTGATATGTATAATTTCACTTTCACTAATTGGATGTTCTTTTTAGGATACAAGTGTTGATGATACTGGCATTCTACAAATTTAAGGACTTGTGTGGTGTTCATAGGTAAGATTTCGCTTATTGTTTTTTCTTGTACATGCGGTCTTACAATCAAATTTATTACTAACATGTATAACACATATCATTTTAATCACCAATATAAAAAAATACTTTTCTATAAACATTCATTAATAACTTTACACACACTCGGTACCTCAAAGGAAAGCAGCTGCTGCCATTGTTATACCCTGTATATGATATATGACTCATGTACTTCTTATTTTGATTTCAGGTGACACATTTTGGACTATATTATATGCTGTGGTTGGATTATCCCCTGGTTATCTTACTCTGGAGACGGTTTAGCTTTTTAAATATTATTCCAAGTCAGGGTTCAAAAACGAATAAGGTGACGTAAGTTTACCATAGGCATTTCAACTTAATATTGTTAAAATAATATTTAATTTATATTTAAAAGATATGTTTCTCTCTGTTAAGCAGATCGACTTATTTTATTATACGATATGTAGATAAGTATAGTCCATGGGTTCCTATTTTATTTCATTTACTTATGATTACATTTTTGTCAAGAACTTCTATTTATTTAATGTTAAAAATATGTAGAGATATATATATATATATATTATAAATATGTTTCACACGTTATTTATTGTTAAAATTATAATAAAACTTCATACTATTATTTTTTGTTTTTATTTATGATCTCCACATTAATAGGATTTTACTAGTGATTTTACAGTTGACAATACAGGCTTGTCCGAGCAGTCGCAAAACCAGTTTACACACAGTTCTTTTGTGAGAAACCAGATAATGTTTCATTGGTATTTATAATGGAGTTATCATAGCAACATATGTGGTCCATCACAAAAGTACTGATTGTTGACTGGTTTTCAGTTGCTTGGAGAAATCTAATATTAAAGTTGCAGAAAATTTACTGTACAACAATTAATTGCAATTCCGTGTTTACGGTAAATTTACTGAACATCAGTAATTTTACTTACAAAAGTATATATAAAACCGTACACATCGGAAACCTCATTTCATATGAGAAGTAAATTTAAGCTCAAAGTAAAATTACAAACCACATGGTTTGTAAGTCCCTTCGATACACGGAGGTTAAAAATGACCGCCGTGCCACACGGTAAAATTACCTTTTCAGTTTTATCAGTGTAGTTCACATCAAATGATCAATTATTTTACAGTCAGTTAAAATTAGATGCTGCGAATTAATAATACAGAAAGCTAACGAATTAAACAAAAAATCATTAAAATGAAACAAACAGTCTTCGTCAAGATTTGTTTTGTAAATTTCCACAAGAATACCCTTGTTAGTACGCAGTGAATTCTGCACTTATGTAATTAAAAATATGTCAGCATTATAAAATAAAAGCTTGCTTGTTCGTAATCAAATTATCAGATAGATTTGAAACAGCTAATGTGCAAAAAAGGCGAACCTATCAAATAAATAGCTAGTGCCCATTCGGTACGCACATGTAGCAAGTCCTCAAAGAAGATTTTCACGTATTAGAAAATGCTATGTGGCGATGCATCAATGTCCGATACATTTACTGTTGCAATGCAACTCTGATGGTCCGAAATCACAAACGAATATTGTAAAAATTTGTTGGTATGTCATAGATTTTTTTGAGATTCATAAAAATCAGCCGGTAATCAAGGATGGATGAAAAATATTCGGTGAACGAACTTAAAACAAAAATTTTCGATTTCCGTGGCAAATATATTTGCCAAATATTTAACATGTGGCAAATATTTGATATTTGGCAAGTATACGAATGTGTAGCCCCGGCTTTATCTAGGAGATTTTGAAGACAGTGGAATACATTTTACATAACCAGGAAGTATGTGTATAAACAAATATACTACGGTCTTATCATGTTATATAATGTCACTGTATTTAATCTAGATAAGAAATTTGTTTAATAAATACGTCACTAGTGGACCTGTATATCTCCTATTTAGGTAGATCAGTGAATTCGGTAAAGTCAAAAAAACACAGTTGCCACCGCCAATAAAATTAGGCTTAATAAATGTTGAAAATTGGGTACACAACCAGCCATGAGGTACATATTTCTCTGTTACTCAATATTTGGCGAGTCTGCTGTCAAAATAAATTACAATTACAACTACAATCTTTAGATTACCCTCAAAACTTTCTTTTATCCCTAAGGTAAAGATACTACTTTTGGAGGGAAACTGCCCAAATGTGAGAGAAAATCCCCCAATCTGGTAACAGTGCACTGCTTTTTTATATAATAGCATGTGGTTGGCTAAGCAACTACAGTATACCGTATATAGATAACGTTATTGAAAAAATTAAAATTGATTTGTCATTTTTTTTCTTTCAGTTAATATGAAAGATGTTTGTCACTTGAAAAAAAATGTTAGATTTATTTTTCCCAATACCGACTTAAATGAACTACAAAAATAAGCTAAATTTGTTCAAATTACTCAATTTTATGCCAAGTGCGGAAGCCCTAAACATTGCATTAGCATAATATTTTTAATACTTTATAGTTCTGGTTTTTGTTTTGATATTGGACAAACACTATACAGCCAGATGCTCACTTTTTAAATAAAATAAAACGTAAAATATAAAATAAATTTATAAATTTGTATACCAGTATCTACCTTTCCTCCTTCGTAAAAACAAACGGGAAATATGTTAGAGTACCCTCGTCAAGCAAGATAAAACACACATAATAAAATAATGTGAAAATATTTAATTTAAAATTTATTAATGTCTACTATAAACAAAAAACAATTTAGTTAACAAATGAAATTGATAGAAATCTTAATGATAGATCTAGTAATAATACAATAGGTATATAATACCCAAAACTAATACCTAAAATTAATATTATCTAATCTTGAGATGATGTAACCCATTTAATTGTTTAAGATTTATTGCCTGCACCTCACTGACAAAAAATGCATTTGGTTGCCGTGACCACATGAACTAAATTATTATTTACAAAAATTTAACGTCATACCCAAAGATACCAAAATTTGCATACCACTTGATATGCCCATTCAAATTCATTTGAATTCATAGGTATTAGAAGGCTTGCAGCTTAGAGGGCTTTATCACCCATCTCCAATAAATCATTCAGAAAACAATGAACTAAAATTATTAGTATTTTGTTATACGCTCACGTAAACATTAAATTCCATACCAGTTAACTTCATGTGGTAAACTGAGTGACGTATGCTATAAGTTACCAGACAGACCTATCAATTTTTAGTAACCTTGCGTCATAGCCAAATCTAAAGTACAGGTAGGCACTTTAAACTGCAATATAAAAATGTATCCCTTTACTGTCAACAATGATTATTATCGACTGCGGCCCCTTGGTCTCTCCGGTACTCCCTTGGGACGCCCAATATCTTTTGGGTCAAGTTTTTTCTTAAATAAATAATTGTTTGCCACTTTGTTATGGTAGCTTGTCTACGCAAAGCAAGTTGCTGTTATTCGGAAAGACCTGGAACCATTTCCACTGCGTGTGTACTCTTTTCATCATACCACGTTACCTGCAAAAATATTAAATTAACAAAAGCTACGCATTCTAAACTCAAAACTAACCTCAATGTTGCCAACAAATTGATGAATTCCATATAATTCTCTTACTGTATTTTAATTTAATCTGGAGAAACCATTCGAAAGAACCACGGGCAGTTCAAAGTAGTTTGAAGTGGGTGATCAGCCTTTGCAACAAAAGTTTGCTGGGGACCATATTCCGAGCCATTGGAGGCTTTTTTAAGGGGCCTTTATCAATTCCACACCCTATTGATCTTCTACTACTTCTTGCTCTTGCAGCTAAATTTTGTATAGTGTTCATTCAAACTTATGTATAATTATAGGTTATGTGACGATATTTCACGCCCGCTAGGGGCGCTAGTAGCAGAAATATCTTGTGGTGCCATCTAATATGTAACCTCTCAAGAGTTGTATTCGTATTAGGTTAAAATAGGTTCTGAGTGGTGCTTTCACGTTGGGTTTGAGACGCGAACTTTTCACAAATAACATTCATTGGATCGATACACATTCTTCGAACAAATATTAACGCAAAGGCAAATAATCACGAATTAATAATTATTATTATAGGTTCGACAGGTTATAGGTTTGTCAAAGATTATTTGTGGGTACGGACTACGGAGTTTGTGCTTTTAGGCCCCCGCAGATAATGAAATCGCTTAGCTTTGTACATACCAATGTGAATAGGTTATGGTTGTGTTTTTGACGTTTCTAGCTCGCAGCCATGACGACGCGACATAAACAGCTACTGAAATGTTGAGATCCTTTCACCAAAATCGCTCGCGTTTCGGAAAATTTAGAAGCAAAATCGCCCGAGAGGCCGTTTTTTGTCGATTTCGAAAACTCACGCAACGTAGAATGGTCCGTTTAGGGTGACGGTCGCGTTTCGCGCGCCCGGAAAAGGTTCCCCATATTTTCCATAAGCAATTAAGAATGGACATTTCGGCAGGTGAAACACCGATTTAAAATCGTTCAATTGCGTTTACTTAATATAGACTAGTGGACCTGTAGACCGCCTATTGGGTAGATCAGTGAATCGGTACATTGCAGGAATTGTTAGACCGCATATACACTGGCTGTCTTTAAAAAATACTTTTTTTGCAAAATCAAACTTTCAAGTTGATATAAAGTTGTTTCTATGGATTCACATATACAACCAAAAAAATTGGCTCAACTAAAAAAAAATAGTCTCGCGCAAGTAAAAGAAAATATAATTTGTCGCAATAAATTTGATTTTCTTTTTATTGTTGCTTTTTCTTTTCAAATTGAATAATTTTAAGAATAAGTATGGTGTGAAATAATAGTATAAAAAATATATTATTAAAATATATTAACAAATTTAGCTTATTTTTATAATCAATGCGAATTACGACGACAAAAAACAATTGTTTTTTTTTAAGTGACAAACATGATCTCAATAAAAATGTAAAACAAATTTAGACACCGTGTGGAAGACCTTGCTTTCAATTGGGCAAAATTTGTCCATAGAGTCAACTTTTTATCTTATAACTTATATAATGTAAATTTTATATTTGTAAATTTAACATTAAGTTATTTTTTATATAATGGCTTGTTGTTGGTCCAGTAACTACAATCTACTCTTGTATAGAGAGCTTTATTGAAAAGAATATTTGATTTGGTTTTCTTTTAGATCTTATTAAAGATGTTTGTTAGTTGAAAAAGAAATAATTGTTACATGGAACACAAAAGAAGCTTCAATTGTTAAAATTACTAAATTTTATGCCAAGTGCAGGAGACCTAAATCTTGCAGTAGAGTATTATTTTTATACTACTGTCACAACCTATAGTTAACTTGAAAACACAACCATAGTTAACTTGAAAAATACTTTACCCTTACCTACTACAAAACAACACAATTGAAAAAAATTATAAACTTAATTCCTTTTCTGAGACTGTTCATATCATATATATTTGTAGAACAATTGCACATTATTGTGTATATATATATATATATAGGAAAGCTGGTTATTCGACGGTAAGATATAAAGGAGAGAGGTATTTGTCGGGCAATTCCGTCATACGAAGATCGAAGATCGAAGAAGCAACCGTATACACGTGTTTCGGACTATTAGTCCTCATCAGTACGGTATAGCCAAGGAGCAAGATGGACACTCAATGGAAAACACTCAAATGGTTCCCTACAGAGGGTGACCACATGTCGCCAATTTGGTGCTTCAGTCCCAACATCTTCAGGATTCGAAGATTTGTTGGGACTGAAGCACCAAATTGGCGACATGTGGTCACCCTCTGTAGGGAACCAAAAAATGGAATATTTACAAACCTAAATATTTCATCATACCATGTACCTGTTGATTTGAATAGACTCTTTTTCAATAATCGCCCCTGAGAAAACGTTTTGTCAATGTACACCTAGGTGTAACCCCACTTTTTAGCCGTAGAAAATGCCACATTTACCTGGCCGTGTGCAAAGACGGGTTGAGATAAATAAATTCTAACTAAATCCAAAGTTTGTCCTCATTTATGGTTATAGCAAAACAGACCTTGATTGAAACCGTCTCTTTGTGATATGAATGGTACGTATGTATATGAAATTGAAAATCTCATGACGGGTTACTGAGACTTACGGTTACCATACGATAAGTGTAGTTCAATAACACTTCTGAATGACCAATGTTGATATAACTTTCTTTAAACGAAAATTAGATTCCGGGTTAGATTCCTTGTTCCTGCAGCTTATTTATCACATCATAGATGTTCCTGTAAAAAACAAATTAAACAAAATTCAACTACATACCTATATACTAAAATGAATAACAATAAATTGTTGAATTCCTTCAAATTCTTCTACTAAATGTTTGAATAGAGGAACAATTCTTGTTTATTTTCTCTGGAATCATCCCCCAGCTGACATAATCGAGTTGATGTTCACATTCTAAGGCTTCTCTCTTGCGCTCTGTCAATTCCCACACTATTTTAACTTTCGCTTTCTTGTAGGGGTTATGGTATGGTAGAACTTGGTTGTATGCCATATGTGTCTTTTGATATCCTTGGACCTGGAAGATCTTTTGTATTTGCGGCTAAATACGTACAAATTAGTCACTGTACGACAGTTTGTTTACATCCTAAAATTATTAATAAATAAGTAAATGTGTACTACAAATAATCTGTAATAAACTCACCTTATTCTATGTATGCGGTTGTTCCTGGAATTTACCGTCAAAATATTAGGTTATGTGGTGTTTCTTGATGTTGGGGCAGTCCGCAGACGCGACTGTTGTACATTGGTGCCATCTAACATATTTCGTCCCAAGCTGAAAGCAATTAGAGGTAAAGTAAACTGCAAAATTTGAATGAAAAGCTAATCATCTCTATTAATTTACTTACTTGTGTTTTCATGCATTCGTACCTAATACAGACAAATGCGAATTAATAATTTGATTAGAGGAAATGTTGTTGTTTATTTTCTTTGGAGTCATCCTCATTTCTGGCATAATGAGCCGATGTTTACGTTCTAGGCTTCTTTCTTGCGCTCTGTCAATTCGCACACTATGTATTTTAATTTCTGCGTTCTTGTAGTTTGTAGGGGCTATGGTATGGTAGAACTGAGTTATATGCCATCTGTGTCTTTCGATATACTTTGACCTGGAAGATGTTTTGTATGTGGGGCTAAATACGTACAATTTATTACTGTAGGACAGTTTGTTTACATCCTGAAATTATTAATAAATAAGTAAATGTGTTCTACAAATAATCTGTAATAAACTCACCTTATGCTATGCGTGCGGTTGTTTGTGAAATTTCACCATCAAAATATTAGGTTAGGACGTTAGGTAATAGGTGGTGGTTCTTGACATTGGCGCTGTCCGCAGACCCGACTGATGTACATGGGTGCCATCTAAGCTATGTCTCAAACTGTAATCAATTAGAGGTAAAGTAGGCGGCCAAATTTAAACGAAAAGCTAATCATCTCTATTAATTTACTTACTGTGTTTTCGTAGCAGATTAACTGCGCGGTGACATTCGCTATTTGTCAAATTCTACCAGATCATTCCAATTATGCTTGTATGTATTGAAGGTATTAAGTACGTATACAAATTGCTTAGCTCTGTATAGATGCCCACTGCAATGTGAATAGGTTATGTTATGATTAGGTTATGGTGGTTGCGTTTTTGACGTTTCTAGCTCGCAGCCATGACGACGCGACATAAACAGCTGTTGGAATGTTGAGGCTCTTTCACCAAAATCGCTCGGGTTTCGGAAAATTTTGAAGCAAAAACGCCCCAGAGGCCGTTTTTCGTCGATTTCGAAAACTCACGCAACGTAGAATTGTCCATTTAGGGCGAACGTCGCGCTCCGCGCGACTGAAATGCGTTCTCCATTTTTTCCATAAGCAATTAAGAATCGATTTTTTGGCAGGTGAAACACCGATTCAAAATCGTTCAATTGCGTTTACTTAATATAGACTAGTGGACCTGTATACCGCCTATTTAGGTAGATCAGTGAATTCGGTAAAGTCAAAAAACCACAGTTGCCACCGCCAATAAAATTAGGCTTAATAAATGTTGAAAATTGGGTACATAACCAGCCATGTGGTACAAATTTCTCTGTTACTCAATATTTGGCGAGTCTGCTGTCAAAATAAATTGTGATAGTCCTATGTCCCATGTATCGGCCTAACAACTACAATCTTTAGTTTACCCTCAAAACTTTCTGTTATCCCTAAGGTAAAGTTACTACTTTTGTAGGGAAACCGCTCAAATGTGAGAGAAAATCCCCCAATCTGGTAACAGTGCACTGCTTTTTATATAATACCATGTGGTTGGCTAAGCAACTACAGTATACCGTATATAGATAACATTATTGAAAAAATTAAAATTGATTTGTCATTTTTTTTCTTTCAGTTAATATGAAAGATGTTTGTCACTTAAAAAAAATGTTAGATTTATTTTTTTTAAATTTGTTCAAATTACTCAATTTTATGCCAAGTGCGGAAGACCTAAACATTGCATTAGCATAATATTTTTGATACTTTATAGTTCTGGTTTTTGTTTTGATATTGGACAAAAACTATACAGCCAGATGCTCACTTTTTAAATAAAAATAAAACGTAAAATATAAAATAAATTTGTATACCAGTATCTAACATTTAAAGTAATCATTGAAGAACCCTAATTAATTATTTTATAACTAAATAGTATTATTTGCAACACAATATTCATATTTGAATTTTAGAACAAAGTTGGATTCAATGCATAATTTTCAATTTAGTTAACAAATGAAATTGATAGAAATCTTAATGATAGATCTAGTAATAATACAATAGGTATATAATACCCAAAACTAATACCTAAAATTAATATTATCTAATCTTGATATGATTTAACCCATTAATTGTTTAAGATTTATTGCCTGCACCTCACTGACATAAAAACGTCATACCGAAAGATACCAAAATTTGCATACCACTTGATATACCCATTCAAATTCATTGGAATTCATAGGTATTAGAAGGCTTGCAGCTTAGAGGGCTTTATCACCCATCTCCAATAAATCATTCAGAAAACAATGAACTAAAATTATTAGTATTTTTTTCTACGCTCACGTAAACATTAAATTCCATACCAGTTAACTTCATGTGGTAAACTGAGTGACGTATGCTATAAGTTACCAGACAGACCTATCTATTTTTAGTAACCTTGCGTCATAGCCAAATCTACAGTACAGGTAGGCACTTTAAACTGCAATATAAAAATATATCCCTTTACTGTCAACAATGATTATTATCGACTGCGGTCCCTTGGTCTCTCCGGTACTCCCTTGGTACGCCCAATATCTTTTGGGTCAAGTTTTTTCTTAAATAAATAATTGTTTGCCACTTTGTTATGGTAGCATGTCTACGCAAAGCAAGTTGCTGTTATTTGGAAAGACCTGGAACCATTACCACTGCGTGTGTACTCTTTTCATCATACCACGTTACCTGCAAAAATATTAAATTAACAAAAGCTACGCATTCTAAACTCAAAACTAACCTCAATGTTGCCAACAAATTGATGAATTCCATATAATTATCTTACTGTATTTTAGTTTAATCTGGAGAGACCATTCGAAAGAACCACGGGCAGTTCAAAGTAGTTTGAAGTGGGTGATCAGCCTTTGCAACAAAATTTTGCTGGGGACCATATTCCGAGCCATTGGGGGCTTTTTTTCAGGCGCCTCTATCAATTCCACACCCTATTGATCTTCTACTACTTCTTGGTCTTGCAGCTAAATTTTGTATAGTGTTCATTCAAACTTATGTATAATTATAGGTTATGTGACGATATTTCACGCCCGCTAGGGGCGCTAGTAGCAGAAATATCTTGTGGTGCCATCTAATATGTAACCTCTCAAGAGTTGTATTCGTATTAGGTTAAAATAGGTTCTGAGCGGTGCTTTCACGTTGGGTTTGAGACGCGAACTTTTCACAAATAACATTCGTTGGATCGATACACATTCTTCAAACAAATATTAACGCAAAGGCAAATAATCACGAATTAATAATTATTATTATAGGTACAATATGGTTATAGGTTTGTCAAAGATTATTTGTGGGTACGGACTTCGGAGTTTGTGCTTTTAGGCCCCCGCAGATAATGAAATCGCTTAGCTTAGTACATACCAATGTGAATAGGTTATGGTTGTGTTTTTGACGTTTCTAGCTCGCAGCCATGACGACGCGACATAAACAGCTACTGAAATGTTGAGGTCCTTTCACCAAAATCGCTCGCGTTTCGGAAAATTTAGAAGGAAAATCGCCCGAGAGGCCGTTTTTCGTCGATTTCGAAAACTCACGCAACGTAGAATGGTCCGTTTAGGGTGACGGTCGCGTTTCGCGCGCCCGGAAAAGGTTCCCCATATTTTCCATAAGCAATTAAGAATGGACAATTTGGCAGGTGAAACACCGATTTAAAATCGTTCAATTGCGTTTACTTAATATAGACTAGTGGACCTGTGACCGTCTAAATAGGTAGATCAGTGAAGTCGGTACATCGCAGGACGATTCCTCATAATAGACAGCATAAATAAATACTGGCTGTCTTAAAAAAAGACGTTCTTCGCAAAATCAAACTTTTAAGTTGATATAAAGTTGTTTCTATGGACTCATAATATATACAACAACAAAAATGGCTCAATTAAAAAAATAGTCTCTCCCGCCAGTGAAAAACAAATATAATTTGTCGAAGTAAATTTGATTTTCTTTTTGAAGGTTGCTTCTTCTTTTCAAGTTTAATCATTTTAACAATACGTATGGTGTGAAACAAAAGTATAAAAAATATAGTATTCTAATGCAACGTAAATTGCATAAAATGTAGTAATTTTAACAAATTTAGCTTATGGTGGGTTTAGTCAGCATTCCGTAGTCGCAAATTAGCCGAAATTTAACCGTAGGAAAATATCTCGCCGCTTATACAGATAAATTAAGAATTCCTTAACTTAACGGTGGGTGCGCAGTAGAAACTGTCAGATTTAACCCGCAAAATGTTTGTTTTGAAACTGCAAATGCTACTGAATGGCAACAAAAACCATCTTCATCGGTGATCCTTCAAATAAAATTGTATCACGGCGTATTTTTATGTTTGTTTTGTCAAATAAATATTTTATATGAAATAAATTCTATTTGAATAGGAGGCGCCATCTTGTGATTTGCACGTAAAGTTTTGTGGGCACATGGTGCGTCTTTCTTTCTGCACGTTTCTGTAATGTTATTAGTTTTTCGCGACACCGTTTTGTCCCTGTGAAATGCATCTTAATCTTTATTGTAAATAATTCATTGTAGTAATTTTGTTAGTAGTTTTATGATACTGCGACAGATGGCTCCAAATTAGGGAACGACCTGAAAGTTAAAACATTACGTCCTTTTCTAGGAAACATCAATTTAATCCCAGTGCTGTCTAAACCAATATACGGTTTCCGTATATTTTAACTTGTTAAGAAGTTAAGACGTTCAATTGCGTTGCGGCTACGAAAAGCTGACTAAACGCACCATTACTTTCATAAGCAATACAAACTACAACGATAAAATAAAAAATAAATATAACAATTGTTTTTTTTTCAAGTGGCTAAAATGATTTTAATAAAAATGTAAAAAAAAATTAGACCCCTTGCGGAAGACCCAGATTGCTTTCAATTGGGCAAAATTTGTTAGTGGTATACGTGGTCCATAGAGACAACTTTTTATCAACTTATATAATGTAAATTGTCAATTTGTCAAATTAAACACTAAGTTATTTTTAATATAATGGCATGTTTTTGGCCCAGAAACTACAATCTACTCTTATATAGAGAGCTTTATTGCAAAAAAAAATTTTTGATTTGCTTTTCATTTTAGATTTTATTAAAGATGTATGTCACTTAAAAAAAACAATTTTTAGATTTTTTTCCCAATTAATTTACATAGAATACAAAAAACGCTGTAATTGTTACAATTACTTAATTTTTTGCCAAGCGCAGGAAACCTAAATCTTGCAGTAAAGTAATATTTTTATACTATTATTTCACAACCAATAGTTAAAAATTTTCAACTTGATAAATACTTTAAGCTAACTACAAAAAAACACAACTGAAAAAAATTAAAAACATTAGGCCTCCGGTGGGAGACCTATTTTTTTCTTAATTGGGTCAATCTTGAAGTTGTATGTGATATGTGATGATGTGATATGTGATAGAGACAACGTAAATCAACTTAACACTGATTTTCCAAAAAGTTCTTTTTATACACCCTACAGCTTGGTTGGTCACTACTTATACAGATTGGTATTGTAGTTTAATAACATTGTAGATATATTGGAGAATCTGTAATACATGTATAAGTATTTTTAAATACCCTTTTCTTAGTTATATTGATATGATAACTGGTAAAACAAATAAATAAACAAACCTCTATTAAATTATAGACATACTTTATTGTAACTTCATTATTGTACAAACAAAAGCAAAAATTACCAGTAAAGTGATAATGAAATAAGTATGTAAAACATATGATTGAGGCTAAAAATTAAATTAGTTACTTTACAGAGAATGTTCATATAATATATATTTGTACAACAATTACATCATTGTATAAATATGTATATATTACAGAAAACAATAAAATAAGTAATAAATGGAATATTTACAAATTTAAATATTTCTTCGTAACATGTTGGTATTGTTTTTTTTTTCAAGTGACAAACATGATCTTAATAAAAATGTAAAAAAAAAATTAGGTCCCTTGCTGAAGATATATATCTATAATCTAGATATACCTAGATTGCTTTCAATTGGGCAAAATTTGTTGATAGTATACATGGGTCCATAGAAACAACTTTTTATCGACTTATATAATGTCAATTGTATATTTGTCAAATTTAACATTAAGTTATTTTTTATATACTGGCATGTTGTTGGTTCAGCAACTACAATCTACACTTATAAGCTTTATTGAAAAAAAATACTTTTGATTTTTTTTTAAGTTAAAGATGTTTGTTACTTGAAAAAAAAATATAATTGTTAGATTTTGTTCCCAGTTAATTTACATGGAATACAAAAAAAAGCTTTAATTGTTAAAATTACTCAATTTTATGCCAAGTGCAGGAGACCTAAATCTTGCAGTAGAGTAATATTTTTATACTATTATTTCACAATCTATAGTTAAAAATTTTTAACTTGAAAAATACTTTACCCTTACTACAAAAAAAAACATTTGAAACAAAATATAAACTTTAGGCTTCTTGTGGGAGACCTATTTTTTCTTAATTGTGTCAATCTTGTTGATGTTATATGTGGGTTCATAGACAACTTAAATCAACTTAAAACTTTGATTTTCCAAAAAGTTCTTTTTATACACTGTACTGCTTGGTTGGTCACTACTCATACAGATTGGTATTGTAGATTAATAACATTAGTATTTTTAAGATTAATATTTTTAAATAACAAATAAGCAATGATAAATAAGTATGTAAAACATATGATTGAGGTTAAAAATTAAATTAGTTCCTTTACAGAGACTGTGCATATTAACATATAATTGTAGAACGATTGCACATCATTCTATACATGTGTATACATATGTATATATTACAGAAAACAATAAAATTAGCAAAAAATGAAGTATTTACAAATTTAAATATTTCTTCGTAACATATACCTGTTAATTTGAATAGACTCTTTTTCCATAATCGCCCCTGAGAAAACGTTTTGTCAATTTACACGTACCTACGTAGCATCCCACCTTTTAGTTGTAGAAAATGCCACATTTAGCTGGCCGTGTGCAAAGGGGGTTGAAGTAAATACATTCCAACTAAATCCAAAGTTTGTCCACATTTATGGTTATAGCAATACAGACCTTGATTGGAAATTGTATTCTTTGTAATATAATTGGTGCGTATGTATATGAAATTGAAAATCACATTACGGGTGACCGAGACTTACGATTGGCCGAATCACAAATGTTGATATAACTTTCTTTAAACCAAAATTAGATTCCTTGTTCCTCCATGCTATTTTTCACATCGTAGATGTTATCCGCAAAAATCAAATTAAAATAAATTCAACTAAATATACAAAAATTAATCTAACCTCAAAATAATATAAAATAGTTTAATTCCTTCAAATTCTTGTACTAAATGTTTGATTAGAGGAAAAGTTCTTGATTATTTTCTTTGGAGTCATCCTCATTTCTGGCATAATGAGCTGACGTTCACGTTCTAGGCTTCTTTCTTGCGCTCTGTCAATTCGCACACTATTTTAATTTCTGCGTTCTTGTAGTTTGTACGGGCTATGGTATGGTAGAACTGAGTTATATGCCATCTGTGTCTTTCGATATACTTTGACCTGGAAGATGTTTTGTATGTGGGGCTAAATACGTACAATTTATTACTGTACGACAGTTTGTTTACATCCTGAAATTATTAATAAATAAGTAAATGTGTTCTACAAATAATCTGTAATAAACTCACCTTACGCTATGAGTGCGGTTGTTTTTGAAATTTCACCATCAAAATATTAGGTTAGGACGTTAGGTAATAGGTGGTTGTTCTTCACTTTGGCGCTGTCCGCAGACCCGACTGGTGTACATGGGTGCCATCTAAGCTATGTCTCAAACTGTAATCAATTGGAGGTAAAGTAGGCGGCCAAATTTAAACGAAAAGCTAATCATCTCTATTAATTTACTTACTGTGTTTTCGTAGCAGATTAACTGCGCGGTGACATTCGCTATTTGTCAAATTTTACCAGATCATTCCAATTATGCTTGTATGTATTGAAGGTATTAAGTACGTATACAAATTGCTTAGCTTTGTATAGATACCCACTGCAATGTGAATAGGTTATGTTATGATGAGGTTATGGTGGTTGCGTTTTTGACGTTTCTAGCTCGCAGCCATGACGACGCGGAATAAACAGCTACTGAAATGTTGAGGTCCTTTCACCAAAATCGCTCGCGTTTCGGAAAATTTTGAAGCAAAAACGCCCGAGAGGTCGTTTTTCGTCGATTTCGAAAACTCACGCAACGTAGAATGGTCCATTTAGGGGGACAGTCGCGCTCCGCGCGACTGAAATACCTTCCCCATTTTTTCCATAAGCAATTAAGAATGGATTTTTTGGCAGGTGAAACACCGATTTAAAATCGTTCAATTGCGTTTACTTAATATAGACTAGTGGACCTGTAGACCGCCTATTGGGTAGATCAGTGAATCGGTACATTGCAGGAATTGTTAGACCGCATATACACTGGCTGTCTTTAAAAAATACTTTTTTTGCAAAATCAAACTTTCAAGTTGATATAAAGTTGTTTCTATGGATTCATATATACAACCAAAAAAATTGGCTCAACTAAAAAAAAATAGTCTCGCGCAAGTAAAAGAAAATATAATTTGTCGCAATAAATTTGATTTTCTTTTTATTGTTGCTTTTTCTTTTCAAATTGAATAATTTTAAGAATAAGTATGGTGTGAAATAATAGTATAAAAAATATATTATTAAAATATATTAACAAATTTAGCTTATTTTTATAATCAATGCGAATTACGACGACAAAAAACAATTGTTTTTTTTAAGTGACAAACATGATCTCAATAAAAATGTAAAACAAATTTAGACACCGTGTGGTAGACCTAGATTGCTTTCAATTGGGCAAAATTTGTCCATAGAGTCAACTTTTTATCTTATAACTTATATAATGTAAATTTAACATTAAGTTATTTTTTATATAATGGCTTGTTGTTGGTCCAGTAACTACAATCTACTCTTGTATAGAGAGCTTTATTGAAAAGAATATTTGATTTGGTTTTCTTTTAGATCTTATTAAAGATGTTTGTTACTTGAAAAAGAAATAATTGTTACATGGAACACAAAAGAAGCTTCAATTGTTAAAATTACTAAATTTTATGCCAAGTGCAGGAGACCTAAATCTTGCAGTAGAGTATTATTTTTATACTACTGTCACAACCTATAGTTAACTTGAAAACACAACCATAGTTAACTTGAAAAATACTTTACCCTTACCTACTACAAAACAACACAATTGAAAAAAATTATAAACTTTATTCCTTTTCTGAGACTGTTTTTCAATAATCGCCCCTGAGAAAAAGTTTTGTCAATGTACACCTAGGTGTAACCCCACTTTTTAGCCGTAGAAAATGGCACATTTACCTGGCCGTGTGCAAAGACGGGTTGAGATAAATAAACTCTAACTAAATCCAAAGTTTGTCCTCATTTATGGTTATAGCAAAACAGACCTTGATTGAAACCGTCTCTTTGTGATATGAATGGTACGTACGTATGTATATGAAATTGAAAATCTCATGACGGGTTACTGAGACTTACGGTTACCATACGATAAGTGTAGTTCAATAACACTTCTGAATGACCAATGTTGATATAACTTTCTTTAAACGAAAATTAGATTCCGGGTTAGATTCCTTGTTCCTGCAGCTTATTTATCACATCATAGATGTTCCTGTAAAAAACAAATTAAACAAAATTCAACTACATACCTATATACTAAAATGAATAACAATAAATTGTTGAATTCCTTCAAATTCTTCTACTAAATGTTTGAATAGAGGAACAATTCTTGTTTATTTTCTCTGGAATCATCCCCCAGCTGACATAATCGAGTTGATGTTCACATTCTAAGGCTTCTCTCTTGCGCTCTGTCAATTCCCACACTATTTTAACTTTCGCTTTCTTGTAGGGGTTATGGTATGGTAGAACTTGGTTGTATGCCATATGTGTCTTTTGATATCCTTGGACCTGGAAGATCTTTTGTATTTGCGGCTAAATACGTACAAATTAGTCACTGTACGACAGTTTGTTTACATCCTAAAATTATTAATAAATAAGTAAATGTGTACTACAAATAATCTGTAATAAACTCACCTTATTCTATGTATGCGGTTGTTCCTGGAATTTACCGTCAAAATATTAGGTTATGTGGTGTTTCTTGATGTTGGGGCAGTCCGCAGACGCGACTGTTGTACATTGGTGCCATCTAACATATTTCGTCCCAAGCTGAAAGCAATTAGAGGTAAAGTAAACTGCAAAATTTGAATGAAAAGCTAATCATCTCTATTAATTTACTTACTTGTGTTTTCATGCATTCGTACCTAATACAGACAAATGCGAATTAATAATTTGATTAGAGGAAATGTTGTTGTTTATTTTCTTTGGAGTCATCCTCATTTCTGGCATAATGAGCCGATGTTTACGTTCTAGGCTTCTTTCTTGCGCTCTGTCAATTCGCACACTATGTATTTTAATTTCTGCGTTCTTGTAGTTTGTAGGGGCTATGGTATGGTAGAACTGAGTTATATGCCATCTGTGTCTTTCGATATACTTTGACCTGGAAGATGTTTTGTATGTGGGGCTAAATACGTACAATTTATTACTGTACGACAGTTTGTTTACATCCTGAAATTATTAATAAATAAGTAAATGTGTTCTACAAATAATCTGTAATAAACTCACCTTATGCTATGCGTGCGGTTGTTTGTGAAATTTCACCATCAAAATATTAGGTTAGGACGTTAGGTAATAGGTGGTGGTTCTTGACATTGGCGCTGTCCGCAGACCCGACTGATGTACATGGGTGCCATCTAAGCTATGTCTCAAACTGTAATCAATTAGAGGTAAAGTAGGCGGCCAAATTTAAACGAAAAGCTAATCATCTCTATTAATTTACTTACTGTGTTTTCGTAGCAGATTAACTGCGCGGTGACATTCGCTATTTGTCAAATTCTACCAGATCATTCCAATTATGCTTATATGTATTGAAGGTATTAAGTACGTATACAAATTGCTTAGCTCTGTATAGATGCCCACTGCAATGTGAATAGGTTATGTTATGATTAGGTTATGGTGGTTGCGTTTTTGACGTTTCTAGCTCGCAGCCATGACGACGCGACATAAACAGCTGTTGGAATGTTGAGGCTCTTTCACCAAAATCGCTCGGGTTTCGGAAAATTTTGAAGCAAAAACGCCCCAGAGGCCGTTTTTCGTCGATTTCGAAAACTCACGCAACGTAGAATTGTCCATTTAGGGCGAACGTCGCGCTCCGCGCGACTGAAATGCGTTCTCCATTTTTTCCATAAGCAATTAAGAATCGATTTTTTGGCAGGTGAAACACCAATTCAAAATCGTTCAATTGCGTTTACTTAATATAGACTAGCTGATTACACCTTTTTTTATTTTAGAACAAATACTCTTACTATTATTCTGAATAACATATATATAATTTCAGGAAAACGTCACTTATTTGTCAGCAAGTGTCCTTGTGTTTGTTTTCCTGTTGTTGCAAATTGTACAAAAGAAAAACTATTTCATTCATAGCATGTTTGCTACCGGATAATTTCTGTCAACTATCAAAGTTAGGAACAAATTTATTAACTATTGTTTGAAAGTGTTTTCGAAATGTCACACGTTACTATGCACTATATACAGGGTAATCTAATACTGCAAAATGAGTTCATTGTGAAATTATTTAAATTGTTTAATTACACATCGTAAAAATAACGCTTTTACTAATTTCAATACAAACTTTTAACGCTATTAAAACTTTTCCATCACGTCACAATTTTGGGAGATTTTGCAAAAACTTTATTATCAAATACAATGGCAAAATATGAAAAACGTTCATTAAAATTAACTCTGTTTATTATATTAAAAAAAATACTCGCACACGTCAATTTCTAATTATCAAAATATACATTTTTGTATTAAATTCAATTTCCGAACATCAATTGTTTTTTACTTATGACGACATCGACGCTTTTTTAGATAGCAATACCTTATTTTTCTTGTTTGTTTTTCTAAATAGATCCTTTAATTGACAGAATACAGCATATACATTTAAAGGCCTTACATTACAATTTCGAGTAAACAACAATTGAAAACTAGGAAACTTTTGATCACCCTGTGGAGTAAGGATTTTGTGTAGTATTTCTAGATAAAATCATTTATTCATTCTGCAGCAGACATGATAGAAATGAAATATTGGGTCTGTGGTTATGAGAAGGATTTTTTACTTTATCATACGTAGTATGTAAAGTATTGTAATTGTGCCAAAAATTTTTTTGAGATTTTAGCGGAAATATGTCCTATTGGGTCCCCTGGCCATATTTGACCAAGGTACAAAAAATGTCTGTGTGTGTGTGTATGTATGGACTATGGATGTATGTACCCGTACGATTCCGGCGAGACTACTAAAGGTATCGGGACGAAACTTCATATTTAGAAGTTTCATGACCAAACTTAGAGCTGAAAAGTTTTCTGTTGAAAAGGGTCCAAAGGGACTGGAGGTTTAGTCTTAGCATTTTTGAAAGATTTTGCAAATAAGCCGCCATTTCTGGAATTTCGTCGAAATAGTTAAAATAATAAATTGAAGTAGAGGAAATGCGGAATAATTTACGACTAAGAAATTTTTTGGTACAATCAATGGTTTAGCTGCATAAGCAAATTCTACTTCATCGAGATCGGTCGTACTGCATTAAAACTAGTAGCCAGGATGTGTCAGATTCTTTGATTCTAATGACAGTAGGTAATGTTTTGACAATAACTTCTGTCAATATAAGCTGCGTTCGGATATTGTATTACACTTTTTACACCCAATAACAGGTAAGTATCTTTTGAACGGTGTACTCGGTGTCAACGGAGTACAATACCCGAACGCAGCTTTAATCGACATATCTGTCTAGTTCTACTAGTTTTATTTTAATGCAGACATGGCCAATCTCGATCAAAATAGAATTTCATGCAGCTAAACTATTAATTTTATATATAGTATGATAAAGTCATGTGCCTGGCCACATCAGATCTTTTATCTTTCTGAGCACCTTTTCACTTCTCATTCACAAAATCGATGCTCCTAAATTTATCAGTATTTCTCAAATTGTGAATTGCTTTTGGTTCAAAAATTCCTTTCGAATGGCGTATCGGTATACAGGTTGTTCCATTTGAACAAAGTGAGTTTTTTACATTTGAAAATTCAATTATTGTGTTGTGAATTTTGAACACCCTGTATAAGATATCATGATGAACTAAACCTCTTCTTATTTGGTTATGTTTCTAATTTTGGACCACCAATCATGGAACTTCTGGTTCTAATAATAACCGAGATATTTAATTTTAAACGTAACCGCGAATATCACCAAGAAATTAGTAAAATCAAAAAAACTAAAAAATTCTGATATTTAGGTATAGGGAAACCTTATTAAAAATGATGTATTTTGATACGTAGAAACCAAAAATAAAATTAAAATTATATCATTCTATTTAAAATAACAAAGTCGATATCAACTTCCGGTGACCCCAGAAATAAAAGTCTAATGGTGTTAAATCTGGTGAGCTTGGTGGCCACCGCCATGGTCTCCTATTTCCGAACCACCTATCGTCAAACATCTGATTAAGTTGAATGGATACCACATGCGAAGAATGTGCTGGTGCACCGTCCATTTGATAAAAGCAGTTGCGTAAAATATTGAGGGGAAGAGTTTTGCAAAAATTGTTCACACATCCACGCAAATTTTCTAAATATCTATCACTATTTAAATTTTTGTTGTAAATTTCGTATCTAATTTCGTCCCCCATTATTAAATGGGAGTATTCAAAATGGATTTAATGATAAATTGACAATATCTCAAATTTTGAACATCCTGTATAAGATCATGATGAACTAAACATCGTCTTATTTGGTTATATTTCTAGTTTTGGACCACCAATCATGTAACTTCTAGTTTCAATAATAACCGAGATATTCAATTTTAAACGTAACGGCGAAAATCACCAAAAAAATAGTAAAATAAAAAAAAAAACTCAAAAATGGTGATATTTAGGTATAGATAAACATTATCAAAAATGATGTATTTTGATACGTTGAAACCAAAAATAAAATAAAAATTATATCATTCCATTTAAAATAACAAAGTTGATACCGACTTCCGGTGACCGGACGTGACAGTTACATTGGGAATATTTTAGCTGAAGAGTTCAGATCGAGTAAATTCTAATTCCAAAATTTCAAGTTTCTTGAAATAGTAGAACATGAGAAACTTCTAATGTACCAGTTCCGTGAGACACCCTGTATATAAAATTAATAGTTTAGCTGCATGCGATTCTATTTGATCGAGATCGGCTATGTCTGCATTAAAATAAAACTAGTAGAACTAGACAGATATGTCGGCTAAAGCTGCGTTCGGATATTGTACTCCGTTGACACCGGGTACACCGTCCAAATGACATTTACGTGTTAATTGGGTGTAAAAAGTGTAACCTTGTACAATATCCGAACGCAGCTTATATTGACTGTAGGTATTGTCAAAACATTAGCGTTTGACACTACCTACTGTCATTAGAATCAAAATTTCTGATATATCCTGGCTACTAGTTTTAATGCAGTACGACCGATCTCGATGAAATAGAATTTGCTCATGCAGCTAAACTATTGATTGTACCAAAAAATGTCATGGTTATAAATTATTCAGAATTTCCTCTACTTTAATTTATTATTTAACTATTTCGACGAAATTCCAGAAATGGCGGCTTATTTGCAAAATCTCTCAAAAATGCTAAGATTAAACCTTCAGTTTCTTTGGACCCTTTTCAACAGAAAGCTTTTCAGCTCAAGTTTGGCCATGAAACTTCTAAATATGAAGTTTCGTCCCGATACCTTTAATAGTTTCTCCGGAATCGTCGCCACAAAAAAAAAACGGGTTCTCACACACATCCACACACAAATAACATACTACGTATGATAAAGTAAAAATAAAAATTGATATAGTAAAAAGTATTAATTTTATTTATTCGAAACCCGACGTGATAGAAACAAAGGGTTTGATTTGGAGTTATCAGAGGCCACAGACCAATAATAACAGACAATTATTCATCATATGTAAGGAAACAAAGCAATAAGTTGAAATTTGTTGCACTGTGCAATGTTATCAGTTGACATTCCAAAAAAGAAATAAATTATTATCTTATTAACAATAGCGAAAACAACGTTAATTTAAACAATTTCGCAATAATTTCGCACATTTTTGTGTTTTCAAGAACAATGCCTTTCCACATTTTTGCTTGCATCTTTGCATCTTTGCTTGCACATTTTACGTTTCACTCTCGTATGTTCATGTTCTCATCAATTTTAAAATGGCCCAAACTATTAAAAGTATAGAAAAGAAACCAGAAAAATTTGAAGATGCAGTTTCAAAAGCAGGTTAGTAGTTTTAAATAACACACCCTACGAATTTTTGGTGCAAATAATTCAAAATTTCGGTGCAAATAATTCGATTTTGTTGTACTAAAAAGACGTATCTTTACTTCCGCCAAAGAAATCATATTTTGATTCAAATGAATATATTTTTAGTGTGACTACCTCATCTAACTGTATTGTTAGATGGCGCTGTAAACACTCTCCTCGCAGTTTGTCCTTATCTTGAGTATACATAGTAGACTGGTGAAAAAGCTTACCGCTCAGTTGATGTCATGGTTTTGGCTAAATTGCTAAAAAGGCCGTGTGATCGGCAGTATAGAGCACAGTGCATGCAGGTTCAAGTTCCTATTCCGAATTAGCGTACACTTTGGTACCCTAACCATGACTACATGTACACTGTCGCTCATGGAAGCTCGGACACATAGTAAACATATAGGAAATAATGATAAAAGCACTGATAACGTACCAATAGGCACCTCTATTTCTACCAAATAGCGAACACATTCTTAACGTTGATTTCCTGTAACATACGACATCATTAAATGCTGTTTTGTAACTGGTTGTTGGGAATTTTCTAGTTTCCATTAAAAAGGATTAAATACGAAATAACAAATAGAGTCATAAATACTGCATCTCAGACACATGTTGCAACCTCATTTTTACCAGATTTTTGCATCAAATGCTCGAATTCGTATTCAAACGAGTCTGTGCCTGCATCAGTAGTTTGCACAAGATAACTCTGTCACGCGGAAGTCATCATGCGACGCGGGAAGCCAACAAGCAAGGAACAGCGTTCTGTAATTATCGCTTTTCATCAGGAACGATTGTCAGTTCGTGAAAATGCAAGAAACATGGAATTTGGATGACGTGTTCGGCCGGGACTATCACGAATAATTTCCCAAGCGGATGAAGAACGATTAAAATTAATTTTTAAGCAAAACAGAAAATTGACCGCACCTAAAAGCACCTCTGAAGTCAATAGCGATCGTGAGAGACCAATTTTCGTAAGCACAGGGAAACGACGTCTCCAAGCGGAAAATCTGCATGGACGTGTTGCCGTACGAAAACCATTGCTTCGTCGGAGAAATCGTCAGAAACGACTTCAGTGCGCACGAACACATCGAAGTTGGACAAATGAAGACCGGAAACAGTAGTATCTGACGATTTTCCCGACCCGAATGGTTAGCGTACGGCAACGCGTCCATACAGATTTTCCGCTTGGAGACGTCGTTTCCCTGTGCTTACGAAAATTGGTCTTTCACGATCGCGATTGACTTCAGAGGTGATTTTAGGTGCGGTCAATTTTCTGTTTTGCTTAAAAACTAATTTTAATCGTTCTTCGTCCGCTTGGGAAATTATTCGTGATAGTCCCGGCCGAACACGTCATCCAAATTCCATGTTTCTTCATATTGGTGAAGAGTGTCACTTATCGTTGACTCACTTATCGTTGACTTATTTCTTGCATTATCACGAACAGACAATCGTTCCTGATGAAAAGCGATAATTACAGAACGCTGTTCCTTGCTTGTTGGATTTCCGCGTCGCATGATGTCTTCCGCGTAACAGAGTTATCTTGTGCAAACTACAGATTGCAGGCACAGACTCGTTTGAACTCGAATTCGAGCATTTGATGCAAAAATTTGTTAAAAATGGGGTCGCAACAGGTGTCTGAGATGCAGTATTTATGACTCTATTTGTTATTTCGTATTTAATCCTTTTTAATGGAAACTAGAAAATTCCCAACAACCAGTTACAAAACAGCATAAATGTTGCATAATAATTAAATATAAAAAGTATTTTAAATTAGCACATTTACTGATGTCCTATGTTACTGGAAATCAACGTTAAGAATGTGTTCGCTATTTGGTAGAAATAGAGATGCCTATTGCTACAGAGCTAGATGGAGACCGATATTTTGCCAGCGGCGTTAGTTTGTCATTAGTTGCAGCACAACTGCGGTAGCCTGTTGACGATTTTCTTGCCCTGAACAGGGTCGGACTCCATTATTTTTTTTTTAATTTTCTCGCAAATGCTTGGGCATATGCTCCTTCGAGGTTAGCTATTATTTCTGAAACACACTGCTTCGACAATCTTTCGTTTCAGGTTTTGGGTTATACAATATTGCCTTGTTGCTGATTGGTGGTGGATGTCTTATGAGTGTCATCATGGAAACCATGGGAATGATGTTTGTTATTCCAGCAGCATCTTGTGATTTGGACTTAGACTTGTTCGCAAAAAGTGCTCTAGCATCAATTAGCTTTGCTGGTGTTGTGCTTAGCTCTCACCTTTGGGGATTTCTTGCTGACACAAGAGGGCGTAGGAAAGTCTTGTTCATCAGCATGATAGTGGGCTTCATCTCGAGTTTTGCTTCCAGTATGGCACCCAACGCTGGTATATTCATCTTGCTTAGATTTATCAATGGGTTCTTGTAAGTATTTCTCATCTACAGAAACTGGTACATTAGAAGTTTCTCATGTTCTACTACTTCTGGAAAATTGAAATTTTGGAACTATAATTTACTCGATCTGAGCTCCAGCTAAAATATTCTCAAAGTTAACTGTAACGTCCGGTCACCGGAAGTCGATATCAACTTTGTTATTTTACATGGAATGATATAATTATTATTTTTTTTTGTTTCTACGTATCAAAATACATCATTTTTGATAATGTTTCCCTATACCTAAATATCACAATTTTTGAGTTTTTTTTGATTTTACTATTTTTTTGGTGATTTTCGCGGTTACGTTTAAAATTGAATATCTCGGTTATTATTGAAACTAGAAGTTTCATGATTGGTAGTCCAAAACTAGAAATATAACCAAATAAGACGATGTTTAGTTCATCATGATCTTATACAGGGTGTTCAAAATTTGAGATATTGTCAATTTTTCATTAAATCCATTTTGAATACTCTCATTTAATAATGGGAGACGAAATTAGATACGAAATTTACAACGAAAATTTAAATAGCGACAGATATTTAGAAAATTTGCGCGGATGTGTGAACAATTTTTGCGAAACTCTTCCCCTCAATATTTTACGCGATTGCTTTTATCAAATGGACGGTGCACCGGCACATTCTTCGCATGTGGTATCCATTCAACTTAATCAGATGTTTGACGATAGGTGGTTCGGAAATAGGGGACCCTGGCGGTGGCCACCAAGCTCACCAGATCTAACACCATTAGACTTTTATTTCTGGGGTCATGTGAAAAGTCAGGTCTATTCCACACTAGTTAGTTACTCGAGAAGAATTGACTAACAGAGTAGTAGCCGCCATTAATGGACTTCAGCAACAAGAAATCCGTAGAACAACGATGACAGAAGTACAACGAAGAGTTTTAAAATGTTTGGAGCAGAACGGGCAGCATTTCGAACAACATAATTAAGTTTTAATTTAAGTCAGATATCCCAAATATATTATTTTAGTTTTAATAAACCTTTTCAATATTTTTCTGTTTTCCTGCTGTTCCAAAGTTGTTACATTCCTATAAATGAAGAATAAATCGTTTTGTATTTAGTTTGCATTCTTTTATACTGACGATATCTCAAAAACTATTATAGATAGATATAGGGAACCCTAATATTGATTGATAGGGAATAAGATTTCCTATCGAATGGCGTATGGGTATACAGGGTGTTCCATTTGAAATAAATGAGTTTTTTACGTTTGAAAATTCAATTATTGTGTTGTAAATTTTGAACACGCTGTATAAGAAATCATGACGAACTAAATAAACATCGTCTTATTTGGTAATGTTTCTAGTTTTGGATCACCAATCATGAAACTTCTAGTTTCAATAATAACCGAGATATTCAGTTTTAAACGTAACCGCGAAAATCACCAAAAAATTAGTAAAATCAGAAAAACTCAAAAATGGTGATATTTAGGTATAGGGAAACATTATCAAAAATGATGTATTTTGATTCGTAGAAACCAAAAATAGGATAAAAATTATATCATTCCATTTAAAATAACAAAGTTGATACCGACTTCTGGTGACCGGACGTGACAGTTAACTTGAGAATATTTTAGCTGAAGAGCTCAGATCGAGTAAATTCTAGTTCCAAAATTTCAAGTTTCCAGAAATAGTAGAACATGAGAAACTTCTAATGTGCCAGTTCTGTGAGACACCCATAGCAGCGTTTCTCAACCTCTTTACTCTTGCGGAACCCTTTAAATAGGGTTGGAACCTGGCGAAACCCCAACAAAAAAAATACAATGTCCTTTCCAAGGCATTTCGAGTATTCTTTTGCGTACAGAAAAACGTGTAACGTATTTCAAGTAACCAGATACAAGTCTGTAAAGAAACGCAGTTCAATGATTGAATATTACTTACTACTGTGAAATTAAAGTATTTTTCCGGTAAAATTTAAAAAATTACCTGTCAAATTAAGGTGATACTGTGCTAATTTCACAGGAATATGTTTGTGGAATATGTGAATTCTGTAAAAACAATACAGAAATTTAGCAGGTATCCAATAACCAGCGATGTTGCAGTTAATTCTTCTACAGTTTTTTTGGTAGTATATTACATTAATTTTCTCTAACATTGCAGATATTTCTCTCTAGGTACAAACTTATTTGTTCTTTTTAGTTCGTTCAAATATTACCAAAGGAAGGAAGAAGAAAATACAAATCACACAACGCGAAAACGAAGAATACAAAATGTGCCTTTTACAAATAATTAAATAAATAAATTCAGTATAAATTTTAAAAAAATCATTGGTCATAATACAAAAATTAAGAAACGCTTATTCTGAGTAAAAAGTTTCATATGGACCTATTGATAACAAGTTAATATTCCTTAAGAAGTTAGAGCCATTTAAAATACTGTTTTATCAATATTTTAGTATTTTTTAAGTTATTGAAAAAATAAATAAGTCCTTATGAAACATTTTAGTCAGAACAATAATTACGTTCTGAGAAAGAAAGTGTGGGAATAAACACCCAAGTGGAAGATATTTATACACACTAATTGTATCTATAACAGATGATCTCTGTATTTTCTCTTAAAGTTTGTGAAATAAGAAAAAGCTTACTCATACATACACAATGTTGAAAATTAGACTGATACAAGGTAATTTATAACTCGAGGTGAAAATTAAATGCAAAAACATACCAAATTATAAATAAAAATATGTGAAGCACTTTTAAATTTGTTTCATTGTCAAAATTAGTACTTACTTCAATTTAATTTAATGATTTTTTGTTTAATTAAATGCAGTCACGAAATTTGAAATTACCATTTAGTTTCCTGTCCGCATAAATTTTCGTCTATAATTGCAATTCACTCTGTATATTTATTGATTTTCTATGATGAGGACCGACATAATTTTCGTCATAGAAGCTCAGAACTTGTCTGGTGATAGGTTAGTTATCTTATCTGGAATGTAAGATCATATTGAAATCCACCACCTACAACTCTGTTCTTCTCCTAAAGTACCTACCATTATGAGCAGCAGATTCAAATTATAGGTTTATTTTGTCACACATTTGGAAAGGCAAAAATAATGAAAACAAATAATGTTAGAGTTTGACCAATAACCAGATTGCTGTTTCCTAGAGGTTATTTTGTTTTTATGCAACAGATAATTGTAAGTAATATTGCCAATTGAAGTTAATGAATAGTCTAGAATGTTGCCCGTTGGATGTAATATCGAAATAACAATGGTTTATTGGGTTAGAACGGCTCCAAATCAAGGGTTCCGCGGAACCCCGGTTGAGAAACGCTGGTGTATAGCATGGTAATCCATAACCTTCAGTAACTTTTGTTTTTTAGTATTGGAGGGTCTTCAGCAGTTATCTACGCTTACGTTGGCGAGTTTCACAACCAAAGATTTAGGCCAAAAGTAGTTGCTTGGATAGCCACGTTTGTAGCAATGGCCAACGTAACACTACCAGCTTTGTCATGGATAATCCTACCATTGGACTTAGACTTTGAGGTTTTCGACATGGAGATCAAGTCTTGGAGGCTATTGGTGCTCTCTTTTGGTGCTCCAAGTCTTCTATTTGCCATTGGGTTGTCATTCTTCCCAGAAAGTCCGAAGTTTCTCTTAGCACAAGGAAGTACAGACGAAGTTGTAAGAATTTTGAAAAAGATGTACGCTGTTAATAGGTTTAGGAAGGCTGAGGACTTCCCTGTTTCTGATATAATTTGGGAAGAGTTAGATGGGGATAGAAATGTCATTAAATATGGGTTATTGAGGACAATATGGGAGCAAACGGCGCCATTATTCAAGAAGCCTTATTTACTGAAAACAATACTCGTATGCTTGTTACAATTTGGAACTTTTGTGACATCTTCTGGTCTTTTTATGTGGTATCCAACCATCGTTAACGACCTTGAGAGACGCTCAAACGATAGACAAGTTTGTGATGCAATTCATCACCACCATGACGTAAGAATTAGTATGTGATAGGGTGTATCGAAAAAGCCTTTTTTTGGATGTTCAAAATTTTATATACATACAGGGTGAGTTATTAGTATCCCGGCGGTCGATAGTTGATAAGTCGTTTGAAAAAGAAAAAAATATTTTATACAGAAGTTGTTTGACTCGCCGTTTTCTATAACATAAAATTATTTTCATTTATACAGGGTGTTGCATTTAGGTGTGACGGAAAGTACGTAATTTTTTTTTAATGGAACGTCCTGTATATTTTATTATTTTATTGTTTGAGTTAAGCAAAAATTTCCATCTGTGTAGGTTCTAAATGGCTTATTCTATAACCCCTTAAATATTTTACATCATGCTACCCAGCAGATTGTATACAGAGCCATATTAAGATACTAAGTAGCATACTACTCTTTAAATTCCAAATGTCACAAAAACTAGTAAAAATAGATGTACGATATAATGAATATAAATTACAAAGAACTTAAGAGACATTTCAATTAACAAATAATATACAGGGTGTTCCATTAAAAAATCTCAAGAAAAAGCCATTTAAAAATGTTTAAAAACTAGTGCATGCTACAATCATCCTGTATAGCGCATCTAATTTTTCATGACATCAGCATCTAGCGATGGGTTTAGTTATTACGTGACAAAATTTTGACGACAATATCTGTAAAAATGTGGTATTAATGTAGTTTTTAAGAAAGCCCTGCAATTGCCAATTTTTTGACAAACAATTGAATATTTCAGAAAATATTTACTTCACACAAGTACAACTTACACAGTCTAAGAGACAACTTCCTTAGTATTCATAATATGGTATGATATACAGGCTAAATGCAACACCCTGTATATATGAAAATAATTTTACGTAGAAACTAATGAGTCAAACAACTCTTGTATAAAACATTTTTTCTTTCTCAAACGATTTGATGACTATCGACCGCCCGGGTACTAATAACTCACCCTGTATACAGGGCGAGTTATTAGTATCCCGGCGGTCGTTTGAGAAAAACTCATTAGTTTCTATAACGTAAAATTATTTTCATTCATACAGGGTATTGCATTTAGGCGTGACGGAAAGTCTGTACTTTTTTTTTAAATGGAACGTCCTGTATATCATGCAAGGAGGTTGTATTTCCAACTGTGTATGTTGTATCTGTGCAAAGTAAATAGTTTCTAAGATATTCAATTGTTTGTCAAAAAAAAAACTACGCTAATACTACATTTTTGCAGATAATGTCTTAAGAATTTTGTCACATAATACTGATGTCATAAAAAATTAGATGCGCTATACAGGGTGATTTAAACATTGTTAAATGGCTTTTTCTTGGAATTTTTAAATGAGACATGTGTATTATTTGCTAATTGAAACGTCTCTTAAGTTCTTTGTTTATTTATATTTTATATTTATATTTTATTTATATTCATTCACCATATCGTATATCTATTTTTACTAGTTTTTGTGATATTTGCAATTTAGCATGATGTAAAATATTTAAAGGGTTATACAAGATGTCATTTAAAACCTATTTAACCAGATTTATTCATATAAAAAGTATTACGGTTATTAAGGTATTACACAATTTTATAATTATTGTAATAAAATAGCTTCTTATATCTTTGCAATTTTCTACAATATCCATTTACTTTGCACAATGGGCTCAAACCAAATTTTATAATTATGTTTTGCAATTTTTACAAACGTACAGCGAGCGAACCTGAAGACCTAGTAACTTCAGTTGGGGTCAGAAGTAAACCAGAAACAGTGTAATTTTAGGAGGACTATCGTGAAAAATTGCCCACTTGTGTGAAACCAGGGCTGTGGAGTCGGAGTCGGAGTTCAGACAAATTTCAGAGGAGTCGGAGTCGGAAAAAATGTACCGACTCCGACTCCGAGTCCAGGTTTAATTACTGTAGAAAAAACATGCGAGATGGACGTTGCCTCAGTAAACAAATAAAACCAAATATTCTATTAGGTCTTTTACAAAGTACCTACCTACATACATATGTAAATAACCAAATTACAAAACACACTTTCCAAACGAAAGTGAGAACGATTAACAAAAGTAATCTGTCAGAAAATTGAACAAGAGTTAAAATGACATTGAGAAGTAGACCCGTTTTTCAATGTATCAATGTATCAGAAGTTATACCTGTAGCCATAATTATGAGTATTTTCAGCTTTCAAAATAATTAAGAACAAGCATCTTTGCGGGAGAATTAGTTGGAGCTATTCTGTCCCTCACAAAACTTTTATAAACGTATATTGTACTTAGTTTTGTTTATAATAGAATGAATTTTATTTCGTGTTATACACTGTGTCTTATGGGTGCTTTTCTTATTATTAGAGATAGAAATTCGGTTAAATGGACAAAGTCGTGACGATTTTGTATGTTCTCTACTGAGAAAACAGTTTAATACTGATATTTTGAATCAACAAAGAAATTACATTTTATAAGTAACATTTTTATTTGTGGTCTGTTTATTTGTGTTTTTACATAACTTTTCTATTTGTGGTCCGATCAATACGTTTTTACTTTATCATACGTAGTATGTAAAGTATTGCAATCGTGCCGACAAAATTTTTTGAGATCTTAGCGGATATATGTCCATAAATAAATATGTATATTATATTACATCAATTTTATTTACAAAATGGAATATGCTCCTATTTTACACAAGTATCATTTATGCTATCACCGGTAGGTTGGTCATTTTGAGTTTTATACTACCCGTTATTCTTTATAAATACACCAAAATGCTTGTGTTCATTAATTAACCCCATTCGCAGTCTTAAAAATAACTAAAACAAATAAATCTGACCTTTTCTATCCATCGTTGATGCCCAACTTGATTTCCATTGCACAATAATTCTGTCCACGCCTAATTAAGAAACATAACCCCACATAAGTACGTATGCGGCAGTCATAAACATAACCAAAACAAACCTACTTCCGTACAGCTAGGCAGTCCCGCATGATAGTTTCCAGCAAATCGCAGAAATGCACTTGAAAGTCCGACACAATATCACTAATCAGTCACATTGTTCCTACTTTTACCGATATTTCGCGTTTGATTTAGATCATTTATAAACAAATTATCGGTCTGTTGGTTGAGATTAACACTAACTAAGCCACAGCCGCAATATTTTGGTTCGTATTTTCGTTTTGAAACCGGTTTTTCACATCGCGCTCGGTCAGGAATGCCGCCCCACCACGCATCTGTAATTGCGGGCACCACCACTTTTCTCTCTGTCTGTTTTGGAGTGAAAGCGCGTTTCCAAAATACGCGTTGTTTCCTTGTCTTACAAATTACGTATATTTTTGTTTGTGGACTGTTCTCCATACCAATTTAAGTTTTAAATATCATCCGTCGACAATTTATTGAATAAATTCCAACGAATATTAACGACTTTCAATTGTATATTAGTTATTTGATATTGGAAATTTTTATTGCATGCTCGCTGAATACGAGTACAGGATTTTGGTCTATGTATTTTTGGTTCTTTTTTTTCTTATACGTTCATTATCTTTGTCAAGAAAAAAATCCCTCATGCTATACCACTATTTATTATTTTTGTTCAAAGGGGTCCAAAGGAACTGAGGATTTCCTCTTAGCATTTTTCAACGATTTTGCAAATGAGCCACCATTTCTGTAATTTCGTCAAAATAATTAAATAATATATTCAAGTAGAGGAATTTTTGTATAATTTATCTCTGACATTTTTTTGTAAAGTAATAGTTTAGTTGTATGAGCGAATTTTATTTGATCGAGATCGGTCGTGTCTGCATTAATATAAAACTAGTAGCCAGGATTTGACAGATATTTTCATTCTAATGACAGTAGGTAGTGTCAAACGCTGATGTTTTGACAATACCTACCGTCAATGGTATCAAAATATCTGTCAAATCCTGCTAACTAGTTTTATTTTAATGCAGATACGACCGATCTCGATCAAATAGAATCTCATTTACTATTAATTTTATATAAAGTCATGTGCCTGGCCACATCAGTTTTTTTTTGATATCTTATGGGTCGTTTTTATTTACATTTAGATTGTCACTTTAAATATTTTTGCCAACAAATTCGCTAGAAACAAATAAAACTTCTGTTTTTCCTATGGGTTCAGCATTTGTTTGTGAGTAATTTGATATGCACACGCCATATGTTTAATACAATCACAATACTCGAATAGAAATTTAATTTATTAAATTTGTTTCTGTTTCTTTTTTTTCCTGGTAGTATTTTTGTTTTGACCGCAAATTTAATATTGCTCGGTTGTATTATTATATGTCGAATTTGTGATTATTTACATGTAAGAATTTTATTACACAGAATTATTTGAAAATATTTTTGTATGCAATTTTTCTGGACTCGGAGTCGGACCACGAAAAATATCTGGAGTCGGAGTCGGAGTCGGAGTCGAGAATTGTTTTACCGACTCCGCAGCCCTGGTGTGATCATTGTGCGAAGGCGTTTCATTGTAATAGTATGTCCGTTACACAAAAACAACAGAAACGCTAAAACCTGTCTTGATGAGTTACGTTTGAGAACGGATTTGAATTCTGTACAAAAAACAACCAACAATATCTACTTACTATTGTTAATTGTTTTAAAATAGGTTATTTTTTGATAATATGAATGATAGTATGAGTAATAGAGATAATGTGAATGGAAAGTGGGTTACTTGGAAGTGTTTAGTAGATTTTTTGCTATGAATGAAAATCTGAATCTAAAGAAGCCTATCAGTTTGTTGTTCTTGCATACTTGGTTTTTGTGTGTGACCACATAAATCACATCAAAGAAAATCTGAATTTCAACACTCAGAACTCAACAGATTTTCACGATATTTAACCTAAAAGTACAGGGCTTAGGGTTTACTTTAGCAGTAATTTGAAATTTTTAAATCGCGTGTTCGGTTGCCATACGATATTCGGGCAAAATATACTTACAAAATGTCATATAAAATAGGGTATTTGACTATTATTGGAAAGCCATCTTAGTGTGTTTATTCCTCCATTCTACATTGTAAATGCATTATTTTTCGTAATTATTTCCTCAATATTTCATAAAAATCAGCGTTAAAAATTGAATCACTAAAAGTCCGCCAAAACGATACTTTCTGTTGTGTAACGTCACCCGATAGTAGATGTCAAATCGGCCCATATGGTCTGTCAGCATTGGCATCGTCGCAGTTTGGTAATTATGTTGTATGATGTGTTGTTTTCACAATTTCTACATAAAAATGGGTTATAAATGGTATATAAATCCACAATGCAGAAATACGTCAAGAAAAACTTCGGATAAACTATTTGTAGCTGCTCCACAAGATTTGAAACTGCGAAGAAAGTGGTTGGCTCGTAGAAATCCAAATGAAATAAATAGCGGCCAATACAAGTGTTTTTTGTTGTGTAGATTACTTCGACATAAGTAAAACTGACTAGAATAAGTTATACGATCGTATTTTCGAACCAGGTATTAGCTGATCTGGCAGCTTAAGGTTAGGGCTATCCTAACCTACAAAGGTTATGCTTACATGGCACTTTAGTGCTATTAAATTCAAACGGGAGTATAAGAGCGCGTTCGGATAACCCGGTATTGTACGGTGAGAGTGACGCGCTGCATAATAGGCGGACTAACGTCATACGGCGTTTATCTGCATATAAGAGAGAGACAGCCGACCCAGGTTATCTGAGCATTGCTCTCCCCATACCCTACCCTGACAAACCGAACGCGCTCTAAGCGTACTAACGAATGACGTCACTGGAGACTGAGCCAATTACAGAGCCTTTTCAATCACGTGATAGGACGTGAATAAAATTCAATTTTAATTTTGGTTTTTAATAGAAATAAAGCATGTTTTTTTTTCAAAAGTAATAACAAATAGTTTTTTTAAACTGTAATCTATTAGGATGACTATAATACAAGCAATATTTTTAATACAGTCAAATACCCTATTGTTAATATGTTGATAACGGTAATACTTTGTACATATAAGGATCAAGCTGGTTAAATCGTTTCTAAATTATCTCTTCAATCGCCACTTAAAGACTTTACATCAAACTACCAAATACCTTATTCACAGCAATATTAAAATTTACAATTGCATTAAATTTTCGTTCAATTGCAAATATCAACCAAAAATAGTAACATTTGGTGTATGACATACTAGATGTAAATTGGAGCGAAATAAAGGGTTATTACAGCCAACACATAATATACAGGTTGTTCCATTTAAAAAACACGAGAAAACAGCATTTGAAAAATGTCAAAATTTACTAAGCTCAATGTCAAAAATGTCGTTTTTAAATGGTTTTTAAAAAGATCCTGCAACGGACATATTTTGGAAAACAGTTGAATATCTCTCGAACTATTAACGTTGTGACTTAGCAACATACACGGTTGACAAAGTACCAATATAGAAATAACATCAATTTATACGATCAAAACATAAAAAAACAACATTTTTTCGATACACCCTACTGTCTATACCTCTATGGGTTTTATTTTATTCCATTTTTAGGAATCTCGTCAGTGTTCAGACTCAGTTGATGACGCAGTTTACATGTCGTCATTAATAATCGGAGCTTCCCTGATTGTTTTGTATATCTTGAGTGGTTTTATAATCAACAGAGTCGGCCCGAAGAATTTGTTGATCATAATTCTTGGTCTAACAGCTTGTAGTGGTATTGCTGCACAATGCATAAGAGGAAACAACGAAATCAAGTTGTTCATGAGCATATTTCTGCTCAGCAGCGCTGCAGTTGGTATTATAAATACTATAGTTGTGGAATTATATCCAACACAGCTTAGAGCTATGGCTTTAGCTATTTCTTTAATGGCTGGACGCCTAGGTGCTGCAGCAGGCTCACATCTAGTCGGTATTGTCATCAATAAATTGTGTGATTTTACCTTCTATTTGTTTGGAATTGACCATCTATGTAAGTACTTATATCCAATAGCACTACTATCGGTTAGAAAAGTATTGAGCCCTGTGTTTGGAGGTTCGTAACTCTGCAATGTCTGAACAAAAAAAAATTGAAATAAAGTGTGTTATACTCCTGAATCATTTCTACATAACATGTTTGCGTATCAAAATTTTCTGCCCCTAGGTTTGGGCAGAAGCGCGAGAGAAGTGTAAAAATGTATTTTAGCTCTTTTTAATAAACGCTCGTCTTTCCAAATTTTTTTCTGCTAAACCGCTTGCCCAAAAAAATCAAATTTACACAGAGTATAACTTAAGATCTTGTCTACAGATTGGCTTTTGTATTTTACTAATTTTCTTTGCAATAAAGGCTATAAACAAGATTTTCATGGAAGCGGATATCTCGGCAACGAGTATTATCGCGATAACGAGACAGGTACGAAAACAATCGCAGAATTTTGTTTAATGAGACTATTGAAATAGAAACTCATTGCAGATGTTCATTAATTTTATAAAGCGACATAAATATTCGATATAATTTTGGTACAGCGCGCAAGTACGTCACGTCGTTCAACGCAGTCGTCATCGGCTAGGGTTTGAGGTCGACCACAGCATGTATCACAGGCCCGTACTTAGAAATAAAACAAAAATCGTACATATTTATTATTGGTTCAGCATTGAAGTTGAAGGTTAGAAATGGTGGACTCTTTGTTTAATGAAAGAATAGGTTGCAAGTGTTCAACGAAGAGCTGTCAGTTTATTTTTTTTTGTTTTTAACGCCTTTTGAATCAATAGCAGCAATCAAATATTATCAGGTAGCATAAACAAATAAAATAACAAAACCAAATATTTTTCTCAGGCCCCAATAATATGATTTTGGGTAAAATCAAGATAACATAAATATATAAATATTCATTGATTAAAGTTTCTTGAGTAACTGCGTTGCGTGCGTACGTGTTTTGCAAGTATTGAACAAGAATGCTGAAGTATTATACCAAGGAAGTAAAACAATTAATTATCAATGTCAGAAATTCCTTTCTCAAATAACTAAAGCACAGCTGTTGTATCTGTCGAAAAATCACCATCAAGAGAAGGTACTTCTATTAGATTTTATCGGAATTATATAAATCGGAAGCAATGAAGTAAAATTATTGTGGTTACCTGTAGCCCATTGCAATTGAATTAATCTGGGCATATGTACAAAATAAAGTTGCAAAAAGCTACAATAGATTTAAAATTAAAGATATGTTAAATATATGTAACAAAGCTCTGTCCCAAAAGAGATATGGCAAAATTGTGTTTCAATTTTGCAACACAATATTTGGTTTTGAAAATCAAAACCAATACATTGATATTGATCATATTTTTGACTCAATTGGAGAAACAATTATAATATCAACTTGCATGAAGATGATGATGACTTATTAGACTGCAACGACAACAGTGCAGATAATGATAAAGAAGTTTCCGCAATATTGTTCCAATTTTGGTGGTTCTTCTGAAACTGCACAATTCGTTCAAAGTTTAGGACTAATACTTGTCGCAATTGAAACATCAACTACTGATTTTTTGGCAGAAATAATGTTGTGAAATAATAATAAATCACAAAACAGAATATGTATACAATTCCAGAAATAAAAAAAATCACTTATGCTATTTTCAAAAATAAAACCGAACGAGAAAATGACAAAAATATTGAATACGGTCCAGAGTGTTGTTCGTTTGAAATCGTCGCGCGAAGCGTCACACCGTCTCGCGCGCTTTATCCCCTTGCCCAGAGGGGAATCATCCTGCGCACCGCATCCATCACATTATTTTCCCTATTTAAAATTCCCAAATAACTTTTATGTTATTATACATCACTGGATGAGTATCAAAATAAATAAGGATTGTTTACGTGCTAACTGAGTTGTCCTGCTATCGTTCGTTTCTGAGATATCCGCGTCCATAAAAAGCTCGCTTACAGACTTTATTACATAAGTAATCAAGAAAATAAAAACACCAATCTATAGAAGAGATTCTAACTGTAACCTGAACAAAAATTTAAATTTTTGTGGTTTAGGAGAAAAAAAAATCGGAAAGTCGAGAATTATTTTAAAACCGCAAAAATCCGGTTACTTTTTTTTACTTCTCTCGCGCTCGTGCCTAAACCGGCGGGCAGAAAATTTTGATAGTCATTCCTGTTATGTAGAAATGATTGAGGAGTATAACGCACTTCATTTCAATTTTTTTGTTCAGCCGTTGCAGAGTTACGAACCTCCAAACACAGGGCTCAATACTTTTGCAACCGACAGTAGTCGACAAATTTGACTTTATTGTTGGTAACTATAACCGAAATATACTGTTTCGTGATAATTTGGGCATGCTGATTTCGGGCATAAGATGGGCATAAAAACACTTCAACACTTCAATGACACATGTAAAACGTAAAATCTAAACATAAGAACAAGCAAATATCATGGCTTTTGCTACTTTGAAAAATCCTACCAGCTAAATTAGATCAGATGGAGCGTTGTAATTTTCAGTATTAATAACCCAATTCATCTGCGAGATAAACGTGTTCAGTAATAAAATTTTCTTGGCTCTCATGGAAAACTGTCTAAAGCAGGGGTTCTCAACCTTTTAGGTTCCGTGTACCACCCAAAAACTATCCAAATTTCTGCGTACCACCACCCTTTATACAAAAATGTATATTAATACAGGAAAAGAGATAATCCTACTTATTTATTTTGTAATAAAATAATAACGTTTATAACAAAAGTTCACTTGGTAAAAACTTATTCTCATCGAAACCAATAACAATAAAAATTATATACCTAACAAAATTTCATTTGGTATACAAAAGTAAAATAAAAAACCCTTGGGGTTGTTTTGGTAAACCAATTCTTTTTAAATATCGTGATCTGTGTCAATTAGTTTCAAGCTCAAATTTGGCTCAATCATTAATTTTGGCTTATGTTTGTTGTTTAAATATAATATTGATGAAAACCCATACCAACACAAATTCCTCATAAATCGTGGTGAAAAAATGCATTAAAAGTCTAATATCTTAATCTCCAGTTTCTTTAAAATAATTTTTCCTCTGGATCCAAAAAACGGCGATTGTAATAATTTTAAATTCTTCTATCCGCGCTGTGTGTGAGGAAATGTCTATCAAATGTTCTTAAATGTTCTTTTTCTATTAGGTTGTGAAGTTTGGTATTTACATACCTTTTAGATTTCTGATCCAATTTTCATTGTCATAGATTTGGGAAAAGAACTATTGTTTTTTAAAGAGGTGTAATCAATATTTTTTTTATATCCGACTAATTCAGCATTGATGTTTCCCATCTTTCTTCAAGGGAGCCTTCGAATGCTGGCAATAAACTACATTTATTTTTATTAACTTCTTTTATAATTAACTCGATTTATTTATTGGCAATTTTATTTTCAACGATAATTAAATGAACCTTTGATCCCTGCAAAACTAAACTTAATTCATACAGCTTTCCAAAACTATCACCTAAATATGCTATCCGGGTCATCCACAATTCGTCAAAGAAAGAATTTTTAAATTCTAAATTAGCGTTTTCAAGAAAAACCTGAACTACTGATTTAAGTTCGAAGAGACGGTTCAAAACTTTACCTCTCGAGAGCCATCAATCAACGGAATATAACAAGAGTGACTTTTGTTGCTACCCATCTCCTGACATAATATTAAAAACATTTGTGAACTGAATGCTCGACTATTAATAATATTAACTGCAGTCATTTTTTTGTTAAAGTCCGAGCTCCTACAGTGCAGACACCAGTGCATATCGCTCATGGAATGGAATTGTTAAACATAAAATTATTAAGAAATTTAAATATTTCACCAGTTGTTCTTTCGAGCAGAGGTTTACAAAATAATTATTCCTCTGCAAGTTTTTCTTCCACCTCGAAAAGAAGTCACTTCGAGTAAAACTTACCTTTAATAGTAAATATAACTAGAAATGAATATACGGACATACCGTATCATACGGACTTCTATCTCCTGACATAATATTGAAAACATTCGTGAACTGAATGCTCGACTTTTAATAATATTGACTGCGATTTTTTTTTGTTAAAGCCCGAGATCCATCAGTGCAGACACCAGTGCATTTCGCTCATGGAATGGAATTGTTAAACATAAAATTATTAAGAAATTTGAATATTTCACCAGTTGTTCTTTCGAACAGAGGTTTAGAAAATAATTACTCCTCTGCAATTTTCTCTTCCACCTCGAATCGGATAAAGACTAATAATTGATAAAAATTAATTATGTCAGTATTTCATCTAATTGTAGCGCAAAATATTAACTTTGATTTATCTTTTTGATTTAACTACACTTCCTTTTACACAATGTGCCATTTGAAATACGTCTGCGTACGGTAGTGGGTATTATCTGATTTGACCGCTATTGGGTCAAGCAATTTAACAATATCATCTGAATAAATATGATTTTAAGTTTGGTACCTTTTGCGTACCACCTAGAAGTCCTTCGCGTACCACCAGTGGTACGCGTACCACCGGTTGAGAACCCCTGGTCTAAGTATTGTTAAAGTTACCAACAAAAATTTTGTTGACCATTGTAGTTAAACAAAATTTTTGTCTGGTGGACAATTTTTACAAGTCAAGTATCTTTTTATTTCAGTGCTAATTATCATCACAATTCTTCTGCCAACATCACCAAAAGTGAAGCAATTGATAGAACCAATCACGTGAGAAAAAACTACTGTAACATATTAAATACAAATTGTAACATTTATTTTGGAAATAAAACCCTTCGTATTTTTTATAATAAACTATTGTTTGAACAATTTAAACTTCTTAAAATACTTGTGGACTTCTTCCTTTGGGTATGGCTTCGCTACTAAACAAGTTGGAATATTTTCAGGTTGTTCTATCCACAATTTATGCTTGATGTTGTTTTCTTCTAGCTTTTCTTTCAGTTTTACTAAACCAGATTCATCAGGGGCCTCTAAAACAACCTTGTGCATGTTGTCTAAATCCTTTAGGTACACCTGGGTGTATTCATCGTCATAAAATAGATGCGTTGTCGCCGTAACTGCATGACAAGCTTGTGCAATTAATGCTCCTACAGGCCAACTTAGTTCTTTCAACAAATCTCCTCTAACAACAACGTATTGGACAATATTTGAAGCCATAGTACTACAAATATAATAAAAAATACAAATAATCCAATGTGCAGTTTAAATTGCGCCATCTATACGTTAGTTATTTAACTTCTCAAACCAACTTAGCGGCGGAAAAATCGCTAACGGAAATAAACAAACGTGTTTCTTGGATTTTATCAAATCAAAACGGTAATTTCTATTGATTGACAAGCGCATTTGAATCAAATAAACGATAACAAATCTACGATTAAACCCGTTTGAATTAATTTGTTTGTATTTACCTGATAAAATAAACTTTTATCGCTAATACGTGACCGATAAGCTTCCCATCTACACCAACTTACGGGAACAGAAAATCCCTATGTCAAATCGACCTACGAACCTAACCTCCAAAAATCAATTCTTTCTCGGTTTTCGACAATAATAACTTCTTTGGGGGTCGCAAAAATGCCAGAAATTATCAAAACAGCACAAAAATTCGACGAATTGACCAAGTGAGTACCCAAACCACGCTTAAAACAATCTTAAACTACATTTCTAACCTATTTCTTTGCTATGTAGGGCCCCAAATCTCACCGTAGTGCATTTCTCAGCAGATTGGGTGGAACAATGCAAGCAGATAGACGCGGTGATAGACGCGTTGAGCGAAGAGCCTGACAATTCCAAAGTAAAGTTCGTGAAATGCGACGCGGAAGATATATCGGATATTTCACTACGGTACAAGATTGAGGCTGCGCCTACTGTGATTTTCTTTAGATCTGGCAGGGAATTGACAAGGATCAACGGTGTTGACCCTAACGGGCTTCTAACAGCATTGAAAACGCACAATAGTGCGGCGGAAGGCGCAAAAACTGAAAATCTTGAAGATCGTCTGAAGAGTCTTATAAATCGGCACAAGGTCATGCTTTTTATGAAGGGAAATCGGGAGGTGCCCCGCTGTGGATTCAGTAGGCAGATTATCGAGATTTTACGAGGAACTGGGTAATTTTTAAAAGAATTTTTGTGTTGGTCGCTTGGCAATTTAAGAAACAAATTTTAATGACGCAGGTTTGAGCAAAAGCGCGAGAGAAGTGTAAAAATGTTCCCGATTTTAGCAATTTTTAATAAACGCTCGTCTTTCCAAATTTTTTTCTGCTAAACCGCTTGCCGAAAAAAATTCAAATTTACACAAAGTATAACTTAAGATCTTGTCTACAGATTGTCTTTTGTATTTTACTAATTTTCTTTGCAATAAAGGCTATAAACAAGATTTTTTTGGAAGCGGATATTTCGGCAACGAGTATTAGCACGATAACGGGACAGGTATGAAAACAATCGCAAAATTTTGTTTAATGAGACCATTGAAATAGAAACACATTTCAGATGTTCATTAAAATTTTAAAACCGCAAAAATTGGGTACCTTTTTTTACTTCTCTCGCGCTCATGCCTTAACCGACGGGCAGAAAATTTTGATAGTCACTCCTGTTATGTAGAAATGGTTCAGGAGCATAACGCACTTTAATAATGCACTTCATTTTTTTCTGTTCAGCCGTTTCAGAGTTACTAGCCTTCAAACACAGGGATCATTACTTTTGCAACCGATAGTAGTTTTGGTAACATTTGGGAAAATTTGGGTTCTATGGTTAACCAGAACACTGATGATTTCATTAAATAAATTAGCAATTTTTGTAACACATTTTTAATTTTGTTTTTTTCTGTTTCGTAGGGTGGATTTTGATACGTTCGATATTTTATCCGATGAAGAAGTTCGTCAAGGTTTGAAAACTTATTCCGATTGGCCAACGTATCCGCAATTGTACGTGAATGGGGACTTACTAGGAGGGCTGGATATCATCAAAGAAATGCAAGCTGCGGGAGACCTGAGTTCTGCTTTGAAAGATTGATTTTTTGGCTTTGTAATTTGAAAAACGCATTTTTATTTATTAGTTTTTGATTACGATTCAATACAGGTTTTTCTTGAATAAATTATCCCAAAATATAAACAAATTTGGTTTTATTTTAGTGTTAGTAACACAGTAGTGTTAGAAAGCGTATGTTATTGTCAGCATTTTTGACATACTTGTTTTAAGACAGAAATTTAAAAAATGTCCGTTATTTTATTTAATTGCTTGGAAACTATAAAAGTTATGGTAAAGTTTTATTAGCATTATTTGTTCGCTATCTCGCTAGGATCATTTTGTTTTGTGTTTCATGTAAATCGGTAGAAAAATTATATATATTATATCTCACCACCCCCACCCTCTCCTGCAGCTCCCTAAAAATGAGGCAAAATTTTCTCCAATTTTACAAAGTTACGTGGTTTATTATTTTTTTGACAGAAATTACTGTTATTGAATTGTTGACATGTTTTTTATCATTTATTAACTAATTTAGAAATTAGCAATTGTTTAAACAATTACCATTTGTTTAAACAAAAATATATGTTGTCATGCACATATTTTTCTAATTTTGCAGAAGTTATTAGATTATTGGTAGTTTTTGTCATTTATTAACTAATTTGCAATTGTTTAAACAAATATATACATTGTAATGACATAATTTTCTATATTTACTTGCATAAATTAGTATTAGATTATTGGCAGTTTTTGGACATTTATTAATTAATTTGTAATTGTTTAAACAAATATATATATATTGTTACGGACAGATTTTTTATATTTATTGCAGAAACTATTATTAAATTATTGGCATTCTTTTGTCATTTATTAACGAATTTGCAATTCTTTAAACAAGTACCAATTTTTTAAACAAAGATTTACAATGTTTTTTTTGTTTCCCCTCTTGTAGAAATTATATTGTTACATTGTTGGCAAGTTTTTTGTAATTTTTTACTTTGTTACTTTTTGAATTTGCAATTCTTTTAACAAGGACCAATTTTTTAAATAAAAATTTACAATGTTTTTTTTTGTTTCCCCTGTTGTAGAAATTATATTGTTACATTGTTGGCAAGTTTTTATTTGTTACTTAATGTACAATTGTTTGAACAAATAAATTTGTTTTAACAATAATATTCAATGTTAGTTTTCTTCTTGACAAAAATTATTAATTATTAATATTATTAAAATTATTAAGTATTAATAAGTTTAATAAGTAATGTGGTTGCAATACTAATTATTATAGGTTATAATTGAAAATTATTTAACAAATTTGGCAAGAAAAAAAGATAAGAAATACAATAATGGTGTTTGTCAAAAAGATATGTCAGTACCATTATATATTTTTGTTTAAATAAATGGTATTTATTTAAACAATTGCAAACTAGTTAATTAATGACAAACAATGCCAACAATCTAATTATAATTTCTGATAAAAAAAGAAAAATATGTCCGTAACGTTCTTTATTTTTGTAAACAAATGGTATTTCTTTATACAATTGCAAATTAGTTAGCAAATGACCAAGAAATGCCAATAACCTAATAATAATTTCCTTTAAAAAATAGAAAATATGTCCGCAACATTGTATATAGGAGGCGTGTATTTGCAAAAGTCTCTAGTCGCCAAAATTTCAAAAATTCGTTTTTTTTTTTGCAAAGTTACATAATTATTTAATGAGGAATCGATTGCTTTTGTCAGAATTTTTAGATACAACCTATTTATTACCTAAAGTTTGATGCTAAAGTGTAAATTATTTGCAAAACTCTCTGCTTTGAACGTTCATCTGCAAAACTGGCTGTCTACAGGTCAACCAATAGCTTGGTGCTCTAGTATTCACAGAGCAAACAGGTGTTTTTTTTTGTTTCACGCAGGAAAATAAATTCGTTTCAGTCTAAACATCAATGTTCTAGTGCGTTGTGATTTTTAACGGCAGTTTTGTTGTTGCGATTTGTTAGCATGGATGAGATAAATACTCAATGTGAAATTTTACCCTGTCCGAAAGGAAAAGGACGCGAGAAAGAGCGACAACCAGAAAACTACTCTAGGAATGTTAAAAACAGACTCAGGTATGTTTTAAAAAGTATAAAATTTTAGGACATACCAAATTAATGAAAGTAGGAATTACTTTTGTATCTATAGGATACAAAAGTAATTCCCACTTCCGTCACAAGAATTAACTTCTTCGCCGACGGCTGCGGTGGTCAAAATAAAAACACTGCAATAATGACAATGTTAGCGTACTGGCTTCTTAATGAATCACCACCAAACATTAAACAAATTTAGATCACATTTCCAATCGTAGGACATTCCTTTATCTCTCCTGTTCGAGTTTTTGGGTTATAGAGAGAGACATTAAAAAAAAAACTCCTGTTATTGTACAATCCAGCCACTATGATGACATCATAAGTAGACACGCCACAGTCAGAAGAATTGGCATTGACTGGAAGGTAGATGACTGGAAGAATGAAGCAAGGCAAAATGTAAAGCTTCCTGGAGCCTGGCATTTCAAAAGCCAGGCAACACGTTTCATTTTTTACAAAAAGGAGGATACTGTTTTAATACAGGGCGAGATTAATTACGCCAGTAACGTTGGAACAGCTAAAGGAATTTGTAAAAAAATATGTTCAATTTCATCCATTCAACCATGCGAGATACTACTAGGCAAAGAGCTTAAAGGCGACAAAAAATCTATTATTGGTTTGCTGGTTAATCATTATGGCAATTGGCGACAATTACCAGAACGCGCCTTCTACAAAAACATATTTCATGAAGAGGATCAAGACTTTCGTTAAAACGACATTTAATCCTTTCATTGCTTTTTCAAAGTTTCGTTGGCATATAAATAAGGTTTTTGAAGTCTTTTTAAGTTTTTTTTATTTGAATTTTTTTTCTGAATACTAATTAGAGATTACTTACTGTATAATGATCTTTCAATAAAAAATCAACAACTTCCTTTAATGATTTATATTTATTATTTGCAAAACTCTCTCTTTGCACCAAAATCTTATTTTGTTCTCAAAATCTGTGATATTTTCAGGTTTAGAATCATTTAATTTATTATAAGTGCCTGGTAAACTACAGCAACCAAAATAAAATAATACGAAAAAATAATTTTCATATTCGCTAAAACGTTTTATGTTGCTCCTGAAAAGTAAACCAAGTAGCAAAGAGGAAGTTTTGCAAATAACGGCCTCATATATTTCTTTAAACAAATTGTATTTGTTGAAACAATTGCTAATTAGTTAATAAATGACAAAGAAGCCAGTAATTTAATAACTTCTGCATAAAAAATGGAAAAATATGTTCGTAACATCGTATATTTTTGTTTATACAAATGCTAAATGTTTAAACAATTTCAAATTAGTTAATAAATGACAAAAAAATATGTCAATAATCGAATAATAATCATTTCTGCCAAAAACAATAATAAAACACGTAACATTGTAAAATTGTAAATTTGGGGAAACTTTTGTCTCATATTTAGGGTACTATGGAGAGAGTGTGGAGTGGTGAACAAAAAAATAGTGGTTGTGGATTTGTTCCTTGGAGAGTTCTGAACAATTCCTGATAATCTCCCGCAAGTTTTTTTGTAAATCCGAAACGTGAAAAAAAAAGGAAAAAAAGATGCATTTTTGCAATGTACTTTAAATGGGAAATTTGAGGTGCTCGGTGGCACGTGTTAAGAGGAATCACTAGAGGTAGTAGCGTACTACAAAACAACACTACATAAAACCAAACATCCTGAGCTTAATTGTGTGTTAATAATCACGTGTAATACATTAAATTATAGATAAAGGTGTATTACACCGGGTACGAATGCCACTTTTTTTCATTTGAGTTGTTGTTTTGTTTTTTACCCTTGCTAAAGAAGCCAATAATTGGTAATTTTTGTTATTTTTTTTTTCCAAATCCGAACCAAACATCAAAAAAGCAATATTACAACATTTTGTATTGAGCCTTCATGAACTTGTGTACAAAAAATGACTACATAATATGAATGTTGTAATGATTTAACCGTTGGTTTTTTGAACATGTGAATGAGACGAGAATAACATATTTTATGGTCGTACGGTGCAGCCATCTGTTCGATAAACACCACATCATTTTTTCGACCAATCAAATTCAAAGGGTACAGTCTGAAGCAGCAGCATGAATACGTAGTCAGGGGAATCACAAATATTGAGCAATTTCGGCCTAACAAAAATATTGATCGCATGTTGACACGGGAGGTGTAGCGGCGCCGCGCCCGGCAAACGAAAGCCATACGAAAAATAAATTTTACCGTGCTGGTGATACGTAGATAGCAACGACTCGCTTATAAATTAGGACAGCATGTTCTTGCGGAAGTGTATGTGATCAACATGAATTGTTGAATTTCGACCAAAATAGGCTAGAAACCGAATACGAGAAATAGTTTTTTGCCGTCCTGATGGACTCTACGCAGACAGCAAAGAGCGAGTTATAAATTAGGAGCGCATGTTCCCGCGAGGGTTTATATTGCAGTACCGCAATACCTACTTACAATGTAAATAATTAATAGGAGTTAAATAAATTATCACTAAAGAAATACAAGTAATTTAATTTTTAATCAGTCATTTATTTTTCGTCATAGAATTTCAAATATATTGGTATTTAGATTTAGAAAATAATATTAATACCAAACACTTGTCGCTTGGCAATGCATTCAGGGCAATCGCAATCTATGTAGGATGGTTGGCGTTAGTTCTACTTGTTGTACAACAGACGTAGAACAGACGCTAGTAATATGGGCAAATTAAAAAATCAGCTGCCTTTATGTGGCCCGCGTTCTAAGAAAACTAATAACTTGCGAGAGTACCTGCGGTAAGTGTATATGTAGATATTATACGTGTAGTGTAATTCTTCGCTAATTAACTTCGCTAGTTAATTTGGGCAATACTCTCTTATAGGCGTAAGCGTGCCGGATTACCATATATGGCAAAAAACTTTTATAAAGGTCTAAAATATTTGAACATGTATCTATATAATATATAATAAATGACTTATACATATACATAAAGCAGCCCGTTTTATCGAAATCGCTATTTTTTCTCATACCTACAATTGAAATTGAAGTACGTATACTACCAAGTCTATACATAGCAATAATAATTTTGAGTAAAATTTCAAAATGCAGTATCCAACTGTATCTAGAATTAAAATAGGAATATTATATTTACTAACACCTACTTGCGTCACCCGATAAAAATTTGTATTTTTATATTAGGTGTGTTTTACCTGAAAGTATCGATCTCTGCTAAGTACGAACGAGACATTCGAGATTATTGATGCACAAAGAAAACGTTAAATGGATTTAAATAAGTATCTGAATACGAATGCTTTCACGGCCAGAGTCATTTAAATTTAGATGATAAATAGTTACCGGTTTATGCCGTGAGTAAAAATTCATAATTACTGTCTTCTCGAACCATGTCGTTCGCTTCTTCGGAGCTAACTGATAATTAGTTACTAATTCTAATAATAAATGTAAAGCAATAAATGATTTATGTAAGAAAAGCTGTCTGTTTTACCAAAACTACAATTTTTTTCTACATACAAAAGGTAAAATGTTCAACCATAGTTAGTAGTAAAATAGGAATGTTATAATAAAGCAATTAATTAATTTGTATCACTGTATTGTTTTGTGGAATTGTATTTGTATTTAAAATATACAAGAAAAGCAGTTCAGAACATGCGATAGTCACATACACAAAATTATTAGGAAACGGTTCGGCGCCAGTCGACACCGCACGGCCCCTTTGATCTTCGCCGCCAAAGAACGATACCGCTGTTCCCCTCATCTAATCAGTGCGTTGCTTGCATTTTCTGCGGAGTGTACAGTGGGCGCGGCTTGTTCCCTTCTCTCGCGCCTCAGTTTCGTCGAACTTTTGAGGCCGGTGACTAACATTTACTCTTAACGTTAACCGATTTTTCTCAAATTTGGGGAGAATTTTTTTTCTGGAAAAGGAACAGATTGGGGGAATCGTTGCCCTCTAGCGAAAAGTCAGTTTTTTGGACCACCCTAGTGTACGTACAGTGCATATGCTGAGAAAGTAAAATAAATTAAAACATAGCATACAACAATATATTTTTCAGGTTTTAATTTGATTTAATCAATTAATTACTCTATAGAATACAATCAGGCGATTAATATTATCGAACAAACCTACAATAAACTCAACAAACACATAGGTACATAAAATATAGCCTAGCTAGAAATACTGTATGTAAATTATTATGTATATTAATAAATTAGATTTTTCACTATTATCACTGCGTTGAAGTATGCCTAGGAATTCTAATAACGCTATTTCTTCCTGTTCTGTTGATTCCAACAACCGCTGGTGGATATGTTGTATTTTCCTGAAAGAAAATGACATCAGTACAAGAAAGGAAAAATAGAAATATTTAAAAAGCTTTACTTACCAATTAAAATAAAACACTAAACACAATAAGCACATGCAAACAAACAAAGCAATGTTAATTAAAAGCGCTAATGGGTCGTTCTTTTACAAATCACACGGATTTCGCAAAAAAAATTGCACTTTTTTAAATTACACCAAACTTTTTTTATGGCATTTTCTCGGAATTTTAGTCGATACCTGTATCGGGAATTCATTAAAAGAAATTATTTTCAGAGATATGAAGGCTTAAAGTTTGGATGATTTACGATTATTTGCCAAACGTTGCCATATTCAAAATTCAATATCTTTGGTTCTAGTAATCATATCGGACTCATTTTTTTTTACTTTAAAGGTTGAAATATTTGCTAAATAACTGCGTAAAATTACTATTTTAATTTGTGTATGTAAAAAAATTAAAAACAATTGATAGTCGCCCCCACAATGGATATAATCGAAAAAATGTATATAATATCCGCCACACTTTTACCTACAAAATCCATTTTCTTTCTAGGATGGAGTCTCTTATGGTTCAAAAGCTATTAAATTTTATCTGACGTGAGTCAAGCACCATTTTCGCTTTAGCGTCTGTTTGCAAGCAAAGCACTGAAGAAAATACAATACACAAACTGATTCGCTGCTATCGTCGCACACGATGATTAGCTGCACACACGATTTGTACGTGAAAATCGAGAGTCGTTTGAACATTAAATAATAAAGATTTTCTAATGATAGTTGATATAAGTATGGAAATAAAAATAAATGCATGTTTTAAGCTCTTTTTGTGATTTTATATTCATTGGCAAATATAATGAGGATTCAAGTACAATTCGGAACCGATGTAAGAAAAACATATAAATCGTGCATTTATAGAGCTTTTTAATACATGATTTGACTCATAAATAAACGATCGACGAAAAATTTATATTTCCGTTGATCGTTTATTTATGAGTATATTTACTGAATAGAAAATCATTTATTAAAAAGCTCTACAAATGCAAGATTTCTATTAATGCATGGTTTGTTATAGCCAATCAAACGACTTACATAAATAGTCATATAATCTCAAACGACATCGACGAATAAAATCTATGTAGACGCCGCGCCGCAAGAAGAATACGATCGACGAAAAAAATTTGTAACCAACTCGAATATTAAACGGCGATTAATGATCTCGACAATTATCGCACTCGCTAATCGCTCGTGCGTTAAACAGTCTCGATCAATAATCGCTCTTTTTAATATACTTGTTGGTTAAATAACTATATACAAACCTCATCCAATTGGATATCTGTTTTATCTTTCTTAATTTTAGATAATTTAAACCGGCATGACTTACAAATTCTTTGTTGAAGTGACCAAGTTATAGGTATATTTGATGCCAATAATTGGTATTTTATTACTTTTCTGAGAGCCTCATTCTTTTTATATTTGGATGTGGAGACAAATTGAATGGATTGAAACATCTGTCGGTTCGAAATTTAGAACGTTTGATACGGTTAGAAAACTTCGGCATTTTTTAAAGGCGTTTAATAAATAAATATTTTTAGCACGTAATAAATAAGCACTTCCACTCACTCCGTTCTTAAAAAAACAAACTGCACTAGCATGTTGAACTAGCCTGCTGTTTGCGAGACGTTCAAGAACGTCGTGTACACGCCTGAAGTAGTCGCTAGCTGCGTTTTTTTATCGAGTTTCGACAAGCCGCGCGTGAGTCACTTTAGATAAAATTTAATATCTTTTGAACTATAAGAGACTCCATCCTAGGAAAAAATGGGTTTTGTAGGTAAAAGTGTAGCGGATATTATGTATATTTTTGCGAATTGTGGGGGCGACTATGTAATAATTGTTTAAAAAATTCAATTGTTTTTAATTTTTTTACAAATATAAATTAAAATAAGGATTGTACGCAGTTGTGTAGCAAATATTTCAACCTTTAAAATAAAACAAAGATGGGTCCGATACGATTACTAGAACCAAAGATATTGAATATGGCAAGGCTTCGCAAATTATCGTAAATAATCTAAACTTAAAAATTTCATACCTCTAAAAATAAATTTTTTTTCGACTAAATCCTGATACAGGTATATCATTATTTAGTGCATACAACTTATAAAAAATGTGACGTCATAAAAGGTGTACGATTTGTAAAAGAATGACCCATATACAATAAGAAATGTGTTAGAAATTCTGAAACCTTGTTTTGAAGTCCCTTTTTCATGCAAGTGCATGAGCAATTCTTGTTAATTTTCACTTTTCTATTCTTTTTAGACCGATTTGCTGATCGTCTTTTTCCCTTTCTCTTCGTTTTAAATTTCTTCCCTTGCGAAAAAGAAACATCACTGACCTGAACTTGGGTTTCTTTCTTGATTTCGTTCGTCAAAAAGTGCTTCTTCTTCCTATTATGTTCGTTCTCTTCATAAGACTCCTGCTGAATCGTATTAGATTTTTCAGAAATTGGCATTTCCCGACCTATATGATGTCTAAAAATTACACCTCGATTTCAGTATGATGTAATTTCTGTTAAAATTACAAACTTACATGTCTGATGTTTCACAATACATCGTAACCAGTTCGTACTCGGTGCAATTGTTTATACAACAGTCATCTACGATACCAGTAGTTTGACTGTAGATGTATTCTTCAGGTGGCCCTTAAAAGATTGATAATAAAATTAAAAATAATGCATAGATAGAATTTTTTTTTAATTCAAATAAATGTGCATTCACTCAAAGAAATCTGGTGTTTCAATAGAGGCAAAGAAATACTTCTTTACGGGTAAAAATGCATTTGTTTGAAATATTCGTTTGGTAGAAGTAACATTTATTAGTGTCAAACAACTTTAATTTTCAGTTAAAATTTATACAATTTGTATATTATAACGATTTAAGAAATTATTAGTTTGTTGAAGGAATTAATGTGTTCAGCCAGTCTATTATTGATACTCAAGATCAGGCCGAACTGCGAGGAGAGAGTATATTAATTTGAGTCAAATATGATTTGTTTGACGGAAGTAAACCTATTTTTAAGAGAAAGCAAAAATATTATTTAGGGCAGGGGTTCTCAACCGGTGGTACGCGTATCACTGGTGGTACGGAAGTTTAACTACACTTCCAAAAGATAAATCAAAGTTAATATTTTGCGCTACAGTTAGATGAAATACTGATATAATAAATTTTTATCAATTATTAGTCTTTATACGATTCGAGGTGGAAGAGAAAATTGCAGAGGAATAATTATTTTGTAAACCTCTGCTCGAAAGAACAACTGGTGAAATATTCAAATTTCTTAATAATTTTATGTTTAATAATTCCATTCCATGAGCGAAATGCACTGGTGTCTGCACTGATGGAGCTCGGGCTTTAACAAAAAAAAATTGCAGTCAATATTATTAAAAGTCGCGCATTCAGTTCGCGAATGTTTTCAATATTATGTCCGGGGATGGGTAGCAACAGAAGTCACTCTTGTTACATTCCGATGATAGATGGCTCTCGAGAGGTAAAGTTTTGAATCGTCTCTTCGAACTTAAATCAGAAGTTCAAGTTTTTCTTGAAAACGTAAATACCAAACTTCACAACCTAATAGAAAAAGAACATTTAAGAACATTTGATAGACATTTCCTGACACACAGCGCTGATAGAAGAATTTAAAATTATTACAATCACCGTTTTTTGGATCCAAAGGAAGAATTATTTTAAAGAAACTGGAGATTAAGATATTAGAGTTTTAATGCCTTTTTGCGCCACGATTTATGTGAAATTTATGTAGGTATGGGTTGTCATCAATATTATATTTAAACAACAAACATAAGCCAAAATTAATGATTGAGCCAAATTTGAGCTTGAAACTAATTGACACAGATCATGATATTTAAAAAAAATTGGTTTAGCAAAGCAACCCCAAGGGTTTTTTATTTTACTTTTGTATACCAAATGAAATTTTGTTAGGTATATAATTTTTATTGTTATTGGTTTCTATGAGAACAAGTTATTACCAAGTGAACTTTTGTTATAAACGTTATTATTTTATTACAAAATAAATAAGTAGGATTATTTCTTTTCCTGTATTAATATGCATTTTTGTATAAAGGGTGGTGGTACGAAGAAATTTGGATATTTTTTAGGTGGTACACGGAACCTAAAAGGTTGAGAACCCCTGATTTAGGGCATACTTCTATTATATGTATAGTTATGAGGTATGAGCAGTAAATTATTAATTATTACTATTAACTTACTGTGATAGACGCAGCTCAGTTCTTGGAGTGTATCACTTAACATATTTCCGCAAAAATGTTTCTTCATGTGATACTTTATTGTAAAGCTTGAGACCAATTCCATAATTAAAATAAATTGAAGAAGAATCAATTGAATTTCCATCTAGTAGAACTTGTAGATACCAGGGACTTCCTAATACAACAAACTCTTATAGCTAAATACAACTTTTAGGGCAAAAACTTGATATTTATAGTACCTATGTAAGAACTATGTAACTGATACTACTATCATGTTACAGAATATCGTTTAACTTGCTGAAATCGGTCTGAAGGCGTGAAATTATTTGTAGGGTGGTTTGAAAAACGAAGTATTATACTATACAAAATGGAATACATATAAGAGGAATAATTAGTTTTTATTGATTTTCCACTTAGCAATCTAATATTAAACTACAGTAAAACATATTTAATTTATATAAAATTGATTAGGTACTCAATAATTAGAGCAGTTTCTATAAGAAAACCTGAAATATTTGTAAGTGTAAATACTTCCGACATATTTCCGTTTAGTGGACAAAATAAGAAATCTACAACATTGAACTTTATTTTAGGACATCCCACAATTGTTTCTTATTCTACCAATGTTCTAACGGTCAGAATATAACCTAAAAGTTTGACTGATCTTGATGATTGAGTGTTATGCTAAAAGTTGATTTTTCCTTATAAGGTAAGTGCAATTCGACTTCTTTTTACATCGCTACAGGATGACAGTAATTAAGAAAATTCTAATAATATCTATTTAGGCTGACTAAAAATGCTTTATAATTTCATAAGAATACGGTGTACTACTCTTTTAACCACTATTATTTACAAATTTAGGGGTGTCGGAATTAGGTACATGTAAATATAGCACGTCCTTAAATCAGACATGTGTGTCGGAATTGTGTACACTCATGGAATTAAGTAAGTTCTATAAATATTTTAGCAGTGTGTCGATGATACATCCAAGTACAAGTTTTTTGTTATTCTGGTCGACCGTTCGGCCGCTAAGTGCAAAAAATTGTCCGTTTCCGCTTCAACTCGTATATCGGAAATTTATTATTTGCGAAACCTTGTTCGAATGCTTTGAACTGGTTTATAATGATTTATATGTTTCTATTTATTAGCTTAATGTGTAATTAATTAATGTAATTCCTACATTGCAATGTAACTGTGTTTTTATTAAATATGACGTTAATTTTATATTAATAAACATAAAAGTTTTCGATTACATGAAATGAAAATCTCATTTCAAGATATTGCATACAACACAACAAATTATACTTACAACCTTATAACATCTAATAGCTTTTTTTGTGTTAATAAATACAAAAATCAATTTGTTGTTGTCAATATTTTTACTTTTCAGGTTATTTCAGAACTGACATATGTATTAACATTTATTCACAAAATAGAAATAAATTAAAATTAAATTGCTTTAAATTTGTCTTTATGGTAATTTGTTAATTGTGATTTACTGGTGCTTTCGAGATATTTAGCTTCAACGATATTTTGCAGTGTTTAACTTAATAAACAGAAGCGAGTATGTATTTTGTATAGCATGAATGTATCATTACTATTTTTTTATATTATTATTTTGTATTTACTTTACAGCAATATGTTTCAAATATCTGACAACTGAAAATAATGACAATTATGTATATCACTAATTTACAAAAATGTTTGAAAGCAAGCTCTAAATTTTCGAATTGTGATGGAATGTAAATATGTTATAATTATTATTAAAAAAAATAAACTAAAATATACGACCATCTAAAAGAACATTAATACAACATAAAAATTATTTCATCAAATTTGACCTGGGATGAGTATAAATTGTGTTGGTAACGGGTATATAATTTCCCAAAAGGAGACGCTTCAGAAAGAAAAGATATTGGTTTCTCTTACGTATAGCTTTTATTGCATATTAATTACTCACAATCATATGCAATAAAAGGTATATATATATGTAAGAGAAACCAACAACTTGACGATTTGAACCAGGGACCTTTGCGTCGCTAGTACAATGCTCTCCCATCTGAGCTATTGACATTGTGCTAGCGACGCAAAGGGCCTTGGTTCAAATCCAGGTTGTGGCTGTAATTTTTGATATATTTGAAATTTACATCCCGCCTGTATGTTACCATATTATTAACTTATAATATTACTTTGACAAAGTATGTCGTTAAACATTTTCAGTTATAATTTATATTGTTTGGAAATTAAAAAGACCTTCATTTTTAATGTATATGCATTTTAGCTAACCTTACAGTAAACAATTCATAAGTCAAAATGTTACCTTTAACTTATTATCGGTGTTAATGTACGCCTCTTAATTTATTTAGAAAACAATTTAAGAAATAAAATTTCCAATAATGTTCCAGCTAATATATAGTAAATGAAAAATGTGTGCTTATTGAACTGGAACTATATAACAATAAAACTTCTGTAGAGCTCTTTGAAATATAAACAAAAAAAGAAAAATAAAAAATTAATTAGTTATCAAACAATGCAAAACCAAAAATGAAACAATAAATACATTTTACAACAATAAAAAATTATTAATTATAAGTAAAATTTTAATAATTTGTCTTGACAAAACAAGAGAAAATACCTCTCTGTTCCTTCTGAAGTTGGAACCGTTTAAAATAAGATATTGTTAATAATTCAAACGGCTGTAACTTTTTAATGAATTGAAAAAGTAATGTACTTTCTGAAAAAAATTGTTTTGCGGAAGAAACGTGGGACACCTGTATATATTGCTATAATTTAAATTATTTTGGTTGTCAAGCATGTATTAGATGTCATGAAAGATAATTGAACATTAACTGCTGTAAAGTAAATACAGATATAAAATTTCCATTGTCCTTCATACAAAATAATGCTCGTCCTAAATGTAAATTTAAATTGTTTCGAGAATTTATTTACATTTAGTGAATATATTTTAATATTACAATTCTGAAATAGTCTATATTTAGTGATAATCCTTGGCATCAAGTTGATTTGCGCATTTACTTACTTACTTAAGCCCATCATCCTACTGCTGGGCAAAGGCATTTACTTGCGTAATTAATATGTGTATTAGTTAACATAAATTTATATAATGTGTCATGATATTACGCAATATCTTAAAATGAGCTTTTCGTATCATATTATCAAACATGTTTATTAATATTACTATAAAAGTAATTCTATATTTAATTAAATGCATTACCTACTCGTAAATTTAACTGTAGTGATCATATTTCATTTATTACATTGCAATGAAGATATCACATTAAGGAAAAGGTCGGACACGCTAAAAATAAACTAAATCCCGTTACATTACATCCATCGAAAAACCACCTCGTGACGGACAACTTTTTGCGATGCGGCCGGGTCGAGGTAGAACAGTACACGAATATATAACCGACATACTATTTTCAAATCCTGCGATAGCGATACGAACTTACTTATTTCCATGACTGTACATGGTTAGAAGTAATACATATGGCTCTATTGCTGTCTTTACACAAGAAAATAACATATTTGCTATATTACAATTAATTGTACGCATTTTGTCAAAATTCCGACACAAGTGGCGGAATTACGGACATCAATAATCCGTAATTATTACACTAGCAGCAGAGAGCAGCGATTTTGGTATTAATACACCACCTTTAGGGATAACAGTTAAACTCATGCCATCTCCATTAAAAAAATTAATTATTCTGGCCTGAAACACCTAAATAAAGTAAAAATAAACTGTTCTCCTATAACATTATTATCTAAAGCCTGGGTTCCACATTCGTATACTTGCCAAATATCAAAATTTACAAAGCAAATGAATATTTGTCAAGGAAAAAAACCTGCTCTATTCAATTCGTAGCGAGTCCACCTCTAAATAAATTTATATATTCGACGTTCGACTGTGCGGCAGTGTTGCCAGATTAGGGAATTTTTCCCTAGTTCTAGGGATATTTTTGTAGAAATGGGAAAAAGGGAATTTTACTGATTATTGAGGGAATTTTTCAAATCATTAAAAATAAATTTGAAATGTTATGAATGTGTATCGGAGCTTTTATAGAAACACTTGCTCAATCTATCATACGACAGAGCAAATGCATGGACTAAAGAGCGGCGAAAGATTGAGGAGGAACCCCCATTATATAAATGATGTTCGATATTTGTTTCTTTGTCTGTCTTGGGGAAAGAAACTCTATCAGACAGAGATTCAGATACAATTCGCAAACCGTGTGTGGAACAACAGCACAAACTATTCTATTCAATCTATTAGTCTGTCAGAGTGCCAGCAATTAACCAATATTTGTTTGATACTGCGGTTAGCTACAATGAGCAATACAACAACAGCAATATTATTGTTTTTAAGTCATATTTTAAACATTTTAGTACATTTTATTACCTTAATGAATTAAACTTTTAGTAAAGACTTACAAGCAGAATGTAGAAAAATATTTAGGAACATGATATTACATTACGTTAACAAGTATAAAATTAATTGTAAAAATGGTGATCAGTAAATAAATTTAAAGTCAATAGATTTGGGGAAAAGAATTCAATACATTTGTTTCTAACTTTCCAGAAGAAATTCTAATTTCTATTCGACGTTCTTGTTTAGAATTCCGAATAGGAATTCCGAAATAGGCGCGGAAGCTTTAAATACGAGCGAATTCGCTATACTAATAAGAAAAATGTTGCTATTCATTTGAGATAATTTAATGTATTTGGCATAAATACATTAAATTAATGAAATCAAAACATTTATATAAAATTAAATAAGAAATCACATTTCTGATCACAAATATTATGCATTATAATAATTTCTATTTTTAATTTATTATACAGTGCCCCACTTTTTTCTCCGCAAAATTATTTTTTAGAAAGAAATGTCATTTTGAGTAAATTGTTTTATATGGACTTATTTGTTTTTTTTAATTCCTTATAAAGTTATAGTCGTTTGAAATATTAACAAAACAAAAAAAATCAAAAAATAAAATACATATCTAACACTGCAAACCCGAAAAAATAAAACAAGCGGTATTGAAAATATATTAATCAACAAATTAACAAAAAATAAATCCATATGAAACTTTTTAGTATTTTGGTTCTAGAAAGTAAATGTCATTTCGAAAGCGTTTCAGAGCAGTAAAATATGGTTTTCTTAATATTTCAGACTGCTCTAAGTTTTTAATCAATTCAATTGAAACCACTAGTAACTCTATATTGAACTTTTTACTCAGTATGACATTTACAAACTGAGAAAAAATTATGTCCGAAATAAGCCTGTATATTATATGTATTATTTGTGTACTTTATAAATACATTTATTATAAGTTTTAATGTGTTTTGTTTCTAGATCATTCTAGGGAAATCTGGGGAAATAATGAAAAAAAAATCTAAGGAATTTTGGTACTAAGCGCTAGGGACTTAAATTTCAGCTATCTGGCAACACTGCTGTGCGGACGAGTTTTTTTACGCCATATACTTAGTATTTGCAATACCCAGTTGAAGTGGGTATAGCAAATGCAAAGGCGATAAATATTGGTGCATTTATTTGTACTCGATGAACATTTTAGTACGCTGTTTAATTTTTCCATTTTTTAATTTCGCTTTGTGTGTAGTAGGTCGTATACGAAGATTGACAATAGATTTGTAATTATTAGTAAGATTTTTGATTTTTCTAAAGGGCAAAAACCGTGTAAAATTGTAATTTTGTGAAACCGTCAGACAGACAGTTTTCCGGAAACCGTCAGACAGAAAGTAAAAACAAAATTGTTGTTTTTACCGGTCCACATAAACGCAATGTTATTTCTTTTCAAGAAAAACGTACACCATATACAGAGTGTATCCTAAGTTGATGCTTTTCTATGAACAATATAGATGATGCTAATTTATGAGCTTTCAAAATATAACCTTTTTGTTAAAAAAGCTACACAAAGTTGTCTCTACTATTAAAATATTTTTAATCGTTTTTGTTTCTCTTCAAGTAATAAACATCATAAAAATTTTATAGACAACATGTCTATAAACTAATTTATTTGGAAAATTATACTTTACTTGCTTGTACATATTTATATATTTGTCGATTTTTATGTTTATTATTTGAAGAGAAACGAAATCGGTTAAAAATATTTTTATAGTAGAGACAATTTTGTGTAGCTTTTTTATTCAACAAATAGGTTATATTTTGAAAGCTCATTTGTTTAAATTTTTGTTTCAGAAGCTAATTGATCTGTATTTCAGACAATATTAGGACATATTTATACAACGAACCTAGTAGCACAATTGGATTTAGTGGAACTTTATTTGTCGATTTTTATGTTTATTATTTGAAGAGAAACGAAAGCGGTTAAAAATATTTTTATAGTTGAGACAATTTTGTGTAGCTTTTTTATTCAACAAATACGTTATATTTTGAAAGCTCATTTGCTTAAATTTTTGTTTGCGAAGCTAATTGATTTGTATTTCAGACAATATTAGGACATATTTATACAACGAACCTAGTAGCACAATTGGATTTAGTGGAACTTGACGAAGAAACCATATCTAACACTTCTTTTATTTAAATATCTTCCTAATTTAAATAAAGAAATACATATCTATTTTTTCATTAAAATAATAATTTATTTAAACTAGTTCATATCAAATGATCAATTATTTTACAGTCTGTTAAAATTAGATGCTGCGAATTAATAATACAGAAACCTGATGAATTAAACAAAAAATCATTAAAATTAAACAAACAGTTTCGTCAAGATTTGTTTTTTAAATTTCCACAAGAATGCCCTTGTTAGTACGCAGTGAATTCTGCATTTATGTAATGTAAAAATATGTCGGCATTATAAAATAAAACCTTGCTTGTTCGTAATCAAATTATCAGTTTGATTTGAAAAACTTAATGTGCAAATAAGGCGAACTAATCAAAAAAATAGCTAGTGCCCATTCGGTACGCACATGTAGCAAGTCCTCAAAGAAGATTTTCACGTATTAGAAAATGCTATGTGGCGATGCATCAATGTCCGATGCATTTACTGTTGCAGTGCAACTCTGACGGACCGAAATCACAAACGAATATTGTACAAATTTGTTGGTATCTCATAGATTTTTTTGAGTTTTATAAAAATCAGCCGGTAATCAAGGATGGATGGAAAATATTCGGTGAACGAACTTAAAAGGATCATGCATCATTTAGGCATCATTTAGGCATCGTTTAGACCAATCAATAACAAAAATTTTCAATTTGCGTGGCAAATATATTAGTCAAATATTTAACATGTGTCAAATATTTGATATTTAGTAAAGGTGCTCTTACACGTAGCCACTTTTGTTGCGCGAGATTCTATTGCGACACTATGAAATGGCATGTTGTGTTCACACGTGAGATAAAATCAGTCAAAAGTTGCGCCACTTTCGACTAGCGCCAGCGCCAAGTGGCAGCCACACATTTTAAAGTTGCGATGCTATTCACACAGTACACGCCACTTTTCATTGCTGCAACTTGTAAAAGTGGCACGTCGAATGTCTAGAATTGGTCAAGGAACGACTGCGCACCCTCGTACTTGTAGTGGTTGTGTTTATATTCTGCCTCATTAAGTTTTAAGCGGCGATAGTGATACTGTGTTGTTGTTTATTCCATAAAAAATGGATTCAGATTCTGATGCCGATGAGAGGACTAGAGCAACTGCGTGTTATGAGCTAATGTTAATGAGCTATTCAAGGCCGCTTTTGTAGGAAAAGGCTCATTGAAATTTTAACTTTGCCGCGTATTATTGCATATTTTGTCGAACCTACAGGAGAAAGTCCCCAAGAATGATAGGAGGATCTAAATGTAGAGAAATTTCATTTTAAGTTTAACCTAAGATGCCCATCAATGTCAATTTTAACGATCGTAAAAAAATTATTCGACCAAAAAGTCTCGTCTTGGGGTGGGTTGGTAATTACTTTAACAAGTAGAAAGAAAATTTTGCTAAATGTGCATTATGCGGAAAATATAAAATCAGTTGTTTATTTACGAGGACTTTAGTTGGAATATTTATTGTAATATTTATTTACCTGTTTTTTTTAGAATGACATATTTATTCGAAATTCTTTTTAGAGAAGAAGGATTTATTTTAACTTGTTTCTGTTGTTAACATTGTATGTTGAAATAATAAATATTTATTTATGTTCTTTTCTGTTTAGAGAATTAGTATTTATCGGTTAGCATCCTTTATTTACAAAATTACAATTTAATAAGTTCTTTACTAAAGGGTGTTGAAGTTCGATAGTTATCGATAGTTTTAACAATAACTATCGATGTTTAACCAACACTACCGTATATACATCTATAAATGTGGCGCCACTAAAGTGGAAGTGGACCAACACGTCGGTCCATTTTTGTGTGGCGCTAGTACCGTGTTTGTAGCTGTTTACACGCAGCAACATTTCAGCTGTACGCAACTTTAAAAAATTGCGCGCTGTACTGAAAGTGTCGCAATATTTATAGTTGCAGCGTTGTTCACACATTGCAATACAAGAATTGCGCCATTTTTTAACTTGCGCAATACGAAAAGTGGCGTCGTGTAAGAGCACCTTAAGTATACGAATATGTAGCCCCGGCTTAATGCTTGGAGAGAATATTTGTAAAGAAATAGCACAAAAGAAAATCATTCTAGAGAAATAAGAAAGGAAGCGAAAAAGGAACAGAATAAAAAGCTGCGCCAAGAAAAACACTAAAAATTCCAGACGCATGAAACATTAAAATACAGATGAGTGAGAGAGTAATATTTACTTGAATGTTTATATTTGTCGGAATAATCTTTAGAAGGAAATATTTGTTTACAAAAAGTTGACATAGTCATTATTATCGCCATATAAATATAAATTCTACAGTTACAAATGTAAGTAAAATTTCCTAACCTATCGGAATTTGGGTCGTTTACCTATATTATTTTTGTGTAGAGATAAAGACATTAAAAAAATTACAGTACAACAAAATCGAGCACTCCGAATTTTACAAATTTCTTGTGATTATTAGATTCCTTTAAATAAATAAACATCCCTATTATTATTATCATCTTGTTATTCTAATCTAGAACATTTAGATAACCTACATTAATAAGCTAAAAATGTTCGATGTAGACTTTTGTATTCATTTTTATTTAACAGTTTTGATTTACAGAATATACCGAAAGTAGTGATAACTGCAGTGAGGCGGAATTTCAAACCAGAACCAAGGTCGTGTGTGCTATCATCGGATATATATATATATATATATATATATATTTTAATAAGAAAAGAAAGACATTCGTTTGAAAAATTTGGTTTTAAATCTTCCTGTTTGCGAATAATGACGAATATTACAGGTAATTATTTGTACTTAATTGGTAGTGAAGGGAAGTGATATTATATTTATATAATTTCTTTAAAATACGTTAAAGTGGACCTTGCCTTTTCCGTTAAAATTTCATGTGTTAGCAATTTGAAAATAGGAGATTATCGCATTTGCTGCTAGGGAGATATAAATACATTGAAACCAAAAAAATGTAGTTGAAATAAACTCAAATTGTTTAGATATAGAAAACAAAACTTTGTTGTTCTAAATATAACTTTCAAAAAAATTGATGAACCTTCATTGGAAACTTACCAGAAATTTTGAGATGTCACCGAAGTTGCTGAACTTTTTGGTTTCTTGTGTCACCTCCCTTTCTACAATCGGTTTTTCAAATGCAAAACTGAAGATCATATTCCAAAAATGAACTTGCAACTTCACTGGGATAAGTACTAAATAAGTACTGCTCATTTTTGCTTACCCAGAACTGCTTTTAATACTCGTTTCTTATCATATTGCAGCCAAAAATGCACAAAAAGTCTTGTCTCCAAAGCAACTATAAGTCCAATTCTTGTCCTATTATAGAACACGTGTAAAACATTAACATCCACTCCTTGCCGACAAGAAAAGCACTAGTGTTACTGAAGAGGGGACTCGCAAAAGGCGTTATTTTAATGTAAAATTATTCCTTAAGTAAAAGGATCATTCCACAATAACAACGGTTCATTGACATGTGAAAAAATATATGCAATATTGTCAACAATACGAGTGATAATATACATTAAATTTAAATGACCTATACCAATTTGACCGCGTTTAACATTGTTTGACTGCCAAATCAAAATTTTCTTATCTATACAACCTAATTATGTGATAATAAACATATTTTAATCTACTAAATATGATGTACTTTCCAACATCCTGTATGCACGGCTGGCAGAAATAGAGAATTTAAAAAAAAAATAAAAACAAATGATAAATTCTTGTTTTAGTTTACTTTTTACAACGATAATAATATTCGGAAACGTTGTTATTTTGTCTATGGTGGAAACAAAATTGTGCCTGTCAGATTTTAATCCTACATTCCTCGAATTTCGCTCACTTAATCGCGAAACTAAAAATACCAATTATAATTGATTTAACTAAGTTTTGGCGAGTGCACATTGTTTGACAATTTTGACACTAGATCCATTTCTAATGTCAACCGACAATCATCAAGCAATCGTTTGACATTAGAACGAGCATTTCTAATGTCATCTGACCGGTTGACGTGAAATAGCAAAATAAATAGGTACTTCAATAAATTATACAAAATTAACCGTTCATTTTCTTGTATATGTTCCCGAATCCTTTTGATGGTTAATTTTGTCTGCTACAGTGTGGTGTTTTAATTTTTGCGATTAAGGGGGGATACCACCCAGACAACTTGAAAAAAAAAAGTTATGTCTAGAAATTAGTTCCGAAGTGGTTTTGTCATATTCCCACTCAACACTTAGTTAAGAGTAAATGTTAGTCACCGGCCTCAAAAGTTCGACGAAACTGAGGCGCGAGAGGAGGGAACAAGCCGCGCCCACTGTACACTCCGCAGAAAATGCAAGCAACGCACTGATTAGATGAGGGGAACGGCGCCGGCGGTATCGTTCTTTGGCGGCGAAGATCAAAGGGGCCGTGCGGTGTCGACTGGCGCCGAACCGTTTCCTAATAATTTTGTGTATGTGACTATCGCATGTTCGGAAATGCTTTTCTTGTATATTTTAAATACAAATACAATTCCACAAAACAATAAGTGATACAAATGAATTAATTGCTTTATTATAACATTCCTATTTTACTACTAACTATGGTTGAACATTTTACCTTTTGTATGTTGAAAAAAATTGTAGTTTTGGTAAAACAGACAGCTTTTCTTACGTAAATCATTTATTCCTTTACATTTATTATTATAATTAGTAACTAATTATCAGTTAGCTCCGAAGAAGCGAACAGCATGGTTCAAGAAGACAGTAATTATGAATTTTTACTCACGGCATAAACCGGTAACTATTTATCATCTAAATTTAAATGACTCTGGCCGTGAAAGCATTCGTACTCAGATACTTATTTAAATCCATTTAACGTTTTCTTTGTGCATCAATAATCTCGAATGTCTCGTTCGTACTTAGCAGAGATCGATGCTTTCAGGTAAAACACACCTCATATAAAAATTCAAATTTTTATCGGGTGACGCAAGTAGGTGTTAGTAAATATAATATTCCTATTTTAATTCTAGATACAGTTGGATACTGCATTTTGAAATTTTACTCAAAATTATTATTGCTATGTATAGACTTGGTAGTATACGTACTTCAATTTCAATTGTAGGTATGAGAAAAAATAGCGATTTCGATAAAACAGGCAGCTTTATGTATATGTATAAGTCATTTATTATATATTATATATTTACATGTTCAAATATTTTACACCTTTGTAAAAGTTTTTCGCCATATATGGTAATCCGGCACGCTTACACCTATAAGAGAGTATTGCCCAAATTAACTAGCGAAGTTAATTAGCGAAGAATTACACTACACGTATAATATCTACATATATACACTTACCGCAGGTACTCTCGCAAGTTATTAGTTTTCTTAGAACGCGGGCCACATAAAGGCAGCTGATTTTTTAATTTGGCCATATTTCTAGCGTCTGTTCTACGTCTGTTGTACAACAAGTAGAACTAAAGCCAACCATCCTACATAGATTGCGATTGCCCTGAATGCATTGCCAAGCGACAAGTGTTTGGTATTAATATTATTTTCTAAATCTAAATACCAATATATTTGAAATTCTATGACGAAAAATAAATGACTGATTAAAAATTAAATTACTTGTATTTCCTTAGTAATAATTTATTTAACTCCTATTAATTATTTAGTAGTTGTAACATTGTAAGTAGGTATTGCGGTTGTTGATTATTCTTCGTTCCGTGTGTCGTACGGGGACTGCACTATAAACCCTCGCGGGAACATGCGCTCCTAATTCATAACTCGCTCTTTGCTGTCTGCGTAGAGTCATCAGGACGGCAAAAAATTATTTCTCGTATTAGGTTTCTAGCCTATTTTGGTCGAAATTCAACAATTCATGTTGATCACATACACTTCCGCAAGAACATGCTGTCCTAATTTATAAGCGAGTCGTTGCTATCTACGTAGCACCAGCACGGTAAAATTTATTTTTCGTATGGCTTTGGTTTGCCGGGCGCGGCGCCGCTACACCTCCCGTGTCAACATGCGATCAATACTTTTGTTAGGCCGAAATTGCTCAATATTTGTGATTCCCCTGGCTACGTCTTCATGCTGCTGCTTCAGACTGTACCATTTGAATTTGATTGGTCGAAGAAAATGATGTGGTGTTTATCCAACAGATGGCTGCACCGTACGACTATAAAATATGTTATTCTCGTCTCATTCACATGTTCAAAAAACCAACGGTTAAATCATTACAACTTTCATATTTTGTTGTCATTTTTTTTACACAAGTTCATGAAGGCTCAATACAAAATGTTGTAATATTGCTTTTTTGATGTTTAGTTCGGATTTGAAAAAAAAATAACAAAAATTACCAATTATTGGCTTCTTTAGCAAGGGTAAGAAACAAAACAACAACGCACATGAAAAAAAGTGGCATTCGTACCCGGTGTAATACACCTTTATCTATAATTTAATGTATTACACGGATTATTAACACACAATTAAGCTCAGGATGTTTGGTTTTATGTAGTGTTGTTTTGTAGTACGCTACAGCCTCTAGTGATTCCTCTTAAGGCACGTTTACATTAGGATAGTACGTAGTAGAGTACACTTGCCTACTATTTATCCAAGTCACTCTACTCTACCGTGTTCGGTAGAGTAACCATTTACACACAAAATAATAATTGGCAGAGTAGAGTACAGATAGAGAATGTTAGAATGAAACATTTAATTTGTAAAATGTTCTTTAAACAAGATTTCATATCTAGTTTTTATAGAACAAACCGTTTAAAGAAAATGTAAATGTTAATTAACCCGTAACTATTTGTACTCTACCGCGCACTGCTGTTTACACCGGTAGAGTTGGAGTAGAGTAGAGTTCGGACTATGGTCGGGAAAGGCAAGTGGATAGTGTACTAGTCACAGGTGCTATCTACTCTACTCTACCAGTTACTATCTTTAGTACTCTACTCATAGTAGCTCTTCTTGTTTACATTAAGCTAGTAGCGAGATAGTACTTACTCTACCTACTAATTCTACCGCTTACTATATCCTAATGTAAACGTAGCTTTATAGCTGAAAGTAGAGCAGTGTGTCTAGCCAGATTGGGAAACAGTCGCAACGCAACCATATAGTAACGAATTTTACAGGATCATTACAAATCACTATTGCATGGTAAAAGGGGCACTAAGTCAGGAAAACGACAACAAACTAGCTTTGGATATAGAATTTTAAAGTTTGTGTAAGTTTGTTGCAATCTCCGGGAATTGAGGTAATAATGTGACATTCTCTGGATCAAGTATTTGCGGTCTTGGCTTCAAAATATCAATTGAGTATGATTTTTGTGCACTAACGAATGTGAATTCTAGCCTATTGATTGTTCGAAATGCTTACGAAGTTAACAGTAGATTCACCCTTGTCTTCAAGTAATTAGGGAACTGCTTTAGAATTTTTGGTGCTCTTATCGTCAGGAAAATGACTCCAATGGTTTGACGGACTATGCTAGAGCTGGGCAATAAAATCGATCGATCCTTCTCTCGACCTTTTTATTTGAAGATCGAAAGTTGAATTTGAAGATTCGAAAAATCGAAAAGATTGATTTGATCGATCTTTTGATGATACGTACGCTGCCGGACACGTATCGTACTTGAATGTGGGATAACTAACAGATCGATCATAAAAAGATCTCTCTGATCGATCATCAAAAGATCGATCTGATCGATCATCAAAAGATCGATCTGATCGATCATCAAAAGATCCGTGAGCGATATCATCGATCATCAAAAGATTGGTCTGATCGATCATCAAAAGATCGATCTGATCGATCATCAAAAAATCGATCTGATCGATCATCAAAAGATCGATCTGATCGATCATCAAAAGATCGGTGAGCGATAATATCGATCATCAAAAGATCGATCTGATCGATCATCAAAAGATCGGTGAACGATATTATCCATCATCAAAAGATTGGTCTGACCGATCATCAAAAGATCGATCTGATCGACCATCAAAAGATCGATCTGATCGACCATCAAAAGATCGGTCTGGTAGATCAGATCGATCTTCAATTGTGATAGAAGATCGATCACAAATTTCCAAGATCGCCCATCCCTAGATTATGCTCATCTTGATCCTTTGCCGCAAGTTGTTCAGTATGCGATTCAACTCTTATATGTTCTGCGCACTTCGGACGATTTATTAAAAAGGTGCAAAGGTTTCACACAAAATATTAACTAGTCTGAATTCCGTTGCCTGATCGATCGCTCCGAAAACAAGGTTTTGCAGAAAGCTCACCACTGATTTTGCCTCATACACCGCTGTCGGTCTGTTCAACAATGGGTTTATATCCATGCTGTTATAGCGTCTCGTTGGTGATGCTGTTGATAATTAAGGTTAAAACACGTTATTTTTTTCAAAATCCCACCATGTCCATAATTTTTCAAAATTTCAAAAAATCGCCAATGTATTATAATTTAAGAATCCTTCTTAAATTATATTTGCTTACATTCCAATGCTGCTCGGCGATGGCGGTCAGCAATGCGTGTTTTTTCGCAGTGGTATACGAGCAAGGTGATAAGTAGACTACCATATATACAGTGACCGCCAAAAAGTCGGCATCAAATGGGAAATTATTTTATTATCGATTTATCAGAAAATTTTATTCTTCATAAAAGTTTCTGGATCGTCCGAAACCAAAATTGCAATCATCAAATTTTAAATATTGTGTATCATATACGGGGTAGTTCAGAAAATTTGAATTTGACATAAGAGTAAAGTACCTTTGTTTTAATTATTATCGAAAAATGTTACATAGAAATATTATTTAGAATTAAAAATTATACTCAAATTTGAAATCACAGCCACCTATCTTTAAAAAAAAATATTGTCTTTTTTTCATAATTCTCACTCTTATAATAAATATTAGTACCTACCATTGATTCTTATGACTCATTTTCATCTATTTTTCGAAAATTTCGGTAAATTTTTTCTATGGTTCGTGATTTTGATGATTCCTAACGTTTTTTGAGAATTATCACAAAATTATTAATTTTCCTGATGCAATGTTGGCATTTTACCCTCATATTGAGATTTTGATATCAATAAATATAAAATATCAATAAAAGGTAAATCACTCTAGCATAGTTATGCCATTATATTAGTTATACACAGGGTAAAACCCTATTAAAATCACGGATCCCATGAGGAATTTATGTAATCAAATAAGAAATTAGTCTGTTAGAATAAACAGATACTGTAAACAGTACAGATACTGTACAAACATTTATTACAAGTGGCTAATAATATGTGGCTTGATATCAAAAGTTAACATCATCTTTAACTCTGCATTTTTAATATGTAACTTTAAGAACAATAATTAAATATATTTCAACTGACTACTACAACTAACACTAATATTTTTTCTGTTATGTAACTAATATTAATTTTTGGATAATTTTTAGGAATATCATAATAACATAACATACTTATGAGATATACTTAATAAGATACTTAAGAAGAAATAATAATAGAAAACACCAAATTATCAGAACAAAAAAATCTCTGTCTGGGTTTCCTTTAAATACACAGTATTGTTCGTTCATACATTAAGTATGTTAAATATTAATACAATAACATGTACATAATTAGGTTTGATTTATAACACGAACTACCTATACACTTCATTAAGTGGGTCGATTACAAGATGGCTATGGATTGTAGTTACTTTTATAAATCTATCCTAATTGTTTTCAAGTTTGACAGTTCTTAAGTTCAGCTCCTTGCCCGTTAAGTTTAAATTTATTTTATTAATAATACTTCATCCTAATGAATTATTTAACTAAAGAGGAAAAAATTGAAATTGTTTTAATTGTTGGCTACAATTATAAAACCCATAGGGAAGCGGCAAGTATTTTTAACGAGCGACATCCCAACAAACGCATTTGCCAGTCAACCGTCAGAAGGATTTTAAACAAATTTAAAATGTCGGGAAATGTTGAAAATAAGTTTAAAGTTCCTCATACTCCTTGGGTCAATATTGAAGAACGCCAGCTTCAGGTGAAGCAGACTGTAGTCGAAAATCCACGATCTTCTCTTTGAGTCATGAGACAATTAAACGCAGTAGCGAATACATCGGCCAGAAGAATTTTAAAAGCAAATAAATTCCGGGCTTACAAGGCGAAATTTATACACAAACTGCAAGCCCGAGATTTAGATTCGCGGATGTATTTTAGCTTTTGGTTTCAAGCCCAAATAGCAGAGCATCGATCATTCGTTAAGCATGTGCTTTTCAGCGACGAATCTACATTTTCCTCAAAGGGAATTGTTAGTTTACAAAATTATCGGTGGTGGGCTGACGAAAACCCCAATTTTGTTATCGAATCACGGGACCAATACTCATTTAAAACTAATGTATGGTGTGGGATATTTAATAATAAAATTATTGGACCATTTTTTTTTCGAGAAAACCTTAATTCTGCGAGGTATCTACATTTTCTCCAACACGACTTTTTTAATGCACTAGAAGAAATTCCATTAGATCTGCGCAGAAAAATGTATTTTCAGCATGACGGTGCTCCAGCGCACAGTACAGTAGATGTTGGAAATTTTCTTGATCATATGTTTCCACATAAATGGATCGGAAGATATTCGGAAAATCCCTGGCCACCTCGATCTCCGGATCTAACGCCATGCGACTTCTTCCTATGGGGATACCTAAAAAATGAGGTCTACATGCACAGACCTTTCAGGGATGTTGACCATCTTGAAAACACTATTCGTGAATGTGCTGCTCAAGTGTCGCATGTCATGTTAAGAGAAGTATCAAGAAATATGTGTGAACGAACAATACTGTGTATTGAAAATGAAGGAGGACACGTTGAAATTTAATTTGTGTTTTGTTTTTATTTTTGTTAGTTTTGTTATGTTACTATATTACCAATATTTAGTAATTTAAAATGTATTTTAGGATAACACTGTGTAGTAAAAGGGAAGCAGTCGAGTTGAATATTGATATTTGTTTTGTTTTTGTTAGTTTTTATGTTATTAAGTATGTTATGTTCTTTCTAAGAATTGTAGAAAATATAACAGAAGATATTATTAGTGTTAGTTGTAGTTAATTGAAAATTATTATTATTATTCTTATTTGTTAGATATACACATTAGCTACAAGGGTTGACTAAGAACTACAACTATAAAGCAATAAACATCATATCAACACAACCGCGTTCAGCATAAGGCTCGAGGTTTCTGTGTTATGAGACCAGGTACGACCGGTACCTTATCACACAACCTGAGTCACCACCTGGACTTACATATGTACAGTGTGTATCAATAGCTCTGTTGACTTCTAACATTATTGATAGTTAAATTAAAACTTCAGATTAAAAAATGTTGCTTAATTTTGATATCGAGCCACATATTTTTTAAACTTTAATTATGTGATTTTAACAGGATTTTACTGTGTAAATAATTAATATCATGTAATAACTAAGCTAGAGTGATTTACCTTTTATTAATTTACTTAATGGTCATGACGATTCATACAAAAATCTCAATATGAGGGGTAAAATACCAACCTTGCATCATAAAAAATAATAATTTTGTGATATTTCTCAAAAGGCGTAGGTATCATATCAAAATCACCAACCATAGACAAAATTTACCGAAATTTTCGAAAAATAGATGTAAATGAGTCATAAGAATCAATGGTAGGTACTAATATTTATTATAAGAGTGAGAATTATGAAAAAAAGACAACATTTTTTTTAAAGATAGGTGGCTGTGATTTCAAATTGGAGTATAATTTTTAATTCTAAATAATATTTCTATGTAACATTGTTCGATAATAATTAAAACAAAGGTACTTTACTCTTATGTCAAATTCAAATTTTCTGAACTACCCCGTATATGATACACAATATTTAAAATTTGATGATTGCAATTTTGGTTTCGGACGATCCAGAAACTTTTATGAAGAATAAAATTTTCTGATAAATCGATAATAGAATTTCCCATTTGATGCCGACTTTTTGGCGGTCACTGTATATATTTATTAGTTAGAACATTGTCAAATATAGTAAAAATATATGTTTATGACATACAAAAACCCGGAGGCTTCATCTTGTTAATTATGTCTTTTAAAAAAATCTCAAAAGTTGACCCTTTTTTACAATGCTCAGGGTGGGATCCCCCCCTTAAGTGAGTGAGATTCGACGAATGAACGAATAATGTCCAACAGGTACAGTTTTTCAATGGGTTTTCGTTCAATGCAGTGAAGAAACAAACCCGCGAAAATATTGATTTATGTACAGTTACCTACACGCAAGCTCATAACTCCAGACCGGCTTCAACTATTCACACACAGATGTCACCTCTAGCATCACAATAACCTAAAAACCAAGTCCAGCCCTTATATTCCTTCTCTGTTTCAATACAATAAATAAAACACCCCAATTTACAAACAAACAAATTAAAACTAAACACTTGATAAGACATATCTAGAAATTCTCAACAGTTACTCAAACCACTAATATTTTCGAATTTCCAACACCCCCATCAAAAAACTCATCCAAATCTACAAAATTTACGAGTTTATTGACCACACTTTCCAAACACTTATCGAACCGAACATTTGGTAGTCATCGAGCATGATGGGTGTTAACGTTCTGGCGTGTAGGTGTACCTTAGAGCACGCCTACTACAATTTTTGGCCCATGCGCTTTGGGGCAAAGCTTGAACCTTGTGGATGGTATTGGTTAGTCCATCCAGCAACCCCTTACGTCATCAGGCAGAATCAATACACGCCCAAGAGCTGGAGGACCAGTCTCGCATCGTATGCCAGCCGATTTTCAACAGTGGAGTGAATTTTAGAATTTTTTTGATGAAGAATACTGTCGTAAATGACCGGGCTAAAGTTTAGGACAAGGAACAGTCCCTCACAGAAAACGTCACTTAGGTGGGGCGATTGCTGTCCAGAGTTATCGAGGAAGAGCAGTGCCATAGACTTCACGAACGAAAAGCACGAATATTTGTAAGAAAAACACTGGAAGAAGTTGGAAAACCAAGAAAATTTAAAGGTTGTAGCCATAATAAGTCTTTTACGTTGTCCAAAACTTATTACTAACACGAAGAATTGAAGCCTCAAGATGATCAACGTTGCTGGAGTGATCTCCATCGTACTTTTTTACGTCCTCATACTTGCTGTTGGGATATGGGCTGGAAGGAAGAAAGAATCAGGAAATGATTCTGAAGAAGAAGTGATGTTGGCTGGAAGAAATATAGGACTCTTCGTTGGGATCTTCACGATGACTGGTAAGTCCCAATTCTTAGATTAGGCCAAAAATCTTTCCATAAACATCTAAAGTATCGAATTCTACAACAAAACACCCTCTTAAAGTAGGCAACTTGAGTGGCATTATTAATGAATTACCTACAGCAAGGTCATCCACATTTGACAACGTACCAGCTTATCGATTGGTATAGCTCCACTTCATAACAATATGAGCTTAAAATTGGAATCACTATATGCCAAATCATACCGTCCGTTAGTCCCATAACGTCAAATTGACAAGCCGATGCACTATTTAGGTTTAAGACTTAAGTGGCTTCTAGTGCACTATAATAGTATATTATTATACAAGTTTTATAAGACGTCAAATTGGCGCACGAGTTGTTTCGGGAACGACGAGCGTAGCGAGGAGTGCCCAAATGGAACGAGTGCGCCAATACGTCTTATAAAACGAATGTAATATACTATTTTTTCTATTGTTACTATATCGCGCTAAATTAGAATCTAGGGTATTTTGCGGGTACCACGTGGCAGCACTCCTACAAGTTTGAATAAATATTCAGCGAGGTCGCAACGATGATCATAATGGAGCTTGGGGCAACACTTTTAACCCTACTGTGATAAATACATGAAACAACCTAAAAAGTTAACAACTTTAAAATAGTAGTTTCATAAGTATAATAATCAGAATAGAAGTGTTTGGCGGTGACTGATTAGTTACTTCGAAGAACAAGAACTTACTAAAGAATTGTTATAACGCTTAACGTTTAATAGCGGCGTCTACCTAATTCCGCTACGTAGCCGTTGCAGCTTATATATTTACAAGCACTTATAATTGAAACCCAATTCTAATTTCGGCAAAGTAGTTTATTAGAATAAATTATACTTAGTAAAATTACATGTGATGGAGGTAATACAAATACGTTGCACATTACCAGAACTAAGACGAAGTCGAAAGCGACGGACAAAAACGAATAAGAATTGAACCGAGCATCCAAGCGTCCAAAATGTTACCGAAAACTTATACGTTACATAAACTAAGAAATCCTCTACACTTTAAATGTACTATAGCTTCGTACGTGTATGCTGATAAACCATTTATTGCGCATATACAATCTCGCAGCAGTAATTAAAATCGTTCGTATCTACGATGTAGGTTTGATCTTCGCATAATACCTTATTAAAGTAAATGTGGTCCTTGAATTATATCTGAAAAGGGGATTTGATGTTTAGTTGAAACGAATGATAACGATCACTTACCAGAGTCGTAAAACATCACCGAAAACGTCATGCTGGCGTATTTTGATGAACACAGCAAAACTAAGAAAGCCCCAATCCTTTGGCCATACTATAGCAGGCTACACCCATGTTTAAATATGTATAGAATATTGATATTTCGCAGTTTATGCGATTGCAAGCGATTAAGAAGATGCAGTGTGTGGTTATGCTGGGTTATGTATTGTACGTTTGACATATGTATGGCATTTGATATAAATGTGTACCAATCTTAGACAAAAATGTTACTGTTTTCGGTATTACAATGTGTTAATTGTAACACCGAAAACAGTGTTACAATGTGTGCATTGTGAATGCAAAGTAGAAAAATATTTTTTTGTAACTAATTAGCATCACAGTATGTGATGTAAGAAGCTGTTGCAGCAGAAATGCTCCTGGCTGCATAAAATCAGCGGGAATAATATTAATAAATATTTTGACGTTATCAAGTGAGATGGGTATCTACGGAGTTAAATAACAATACAAAGAATTCGGAGTTGAGTGACAATACAGAGAATTAATTGTCAAACTTATAACATTAATCGCCAATAATTGACATTGATGAGTGTCAATACAGACAATTAATTGTCAAACTCATAACCTTAATCGCCAATAATTGACATTGACGATTTAAAAATTTCAATTTGAATAACAATATCGAAGCAGTTTTTGCCCCGGTCGACGACCGCGAAGCCAATTTTGGTCGATCGCTCGCGATGTCTTGTCTTAATGTGTGGTGGTGGGTTTAGTCACCTTTACATAGTAGCAAATAAGCCTGACTATAACCCTATTAAAAAACGGTTGTTAACTAACTGCCCAATATACTACTTGAACAGTGCAGAACCTTTGATTTTCTCGCTAAGTATATAAACCCTATTGTTAGCGAATGTGGAAGATGAAAGATAGTTTCGAATCAAGAATCAAGTTTCGATCTCACAGAACTGTCCATTTACCGATAGCAGTTTTTTGCTTATCGCATTGTAACAAAAATTGTTAACGGTAAAAAGTGAGTCTAGTTACTCATGTATTTACAAATACGCATGTTTATAATCTTCTATCACTGGCCAAATATCTGAATTAACCCAAACAAATAAAATAATTCCTAACACGGCCAATCCTGACTATAGCTTTGCTCTCAAAGCCAGTCACCAGAACTATTGTCTTCAATGATAAACTTGGTCTCAGCAACTCATTCAAACTTCCATTCGACAATTCATAATTTGCCGAAATTCAAAGGTGTTACTCATTCAACAATAATCAAGTTGCCAACATGTATTTCTTTTCCTTTTGCGTTCAAAACGCTAAAATTTTTAACTCAAAACATAGTCAAATAATTGCAAAAAGCAAACCACCTTTCAGCTCAGCTACATATATTAGCATGTTAAGCTATAACCTTTCAGCCCAACAAAATAAACAAATATTCGCAAGGGGTCATCCTTTCAGCTCATGCACATAAATAAATAAGCAAAGGACTAATTATTCAGTTGAGCAAGATAACCAAATATTAGCAAAGGGCCGACCTTTCATCTCCAACAATATAAACAAATATTATCAAATTGGTAACATTTCATCTCAACACGATAAACAAATATTACCAGAGGGCTCATCTTTTATCTCAAAAAATAAACAAATATTATGAAAGGGACAACTATTCATCTCAAGAAGATAACCAAATATTAGCAAAGGGCTAACCTTTCAGCTCAAAACCATTTAGATATTAGCAAAGGGCTAACCTTTTAGCTCAACAAAATAAATTACCTACCACGCCAGTAAAGGGCTGACACAAATATGTATTCGCAAAAAGCTAACCTTTCAACTCAACAAAATAAATATTTTAGAAAAGGGCTAACATTCGAGCCAAGCAAAATAAATTAACATTTGAGTGAAGAGATGACCTTCAGCTCGACAAGATAAACAAATATTCGCAAAGGACTAACCTTTCAACTCAACAAGATAAAAATATTAGCAAAGGGCTATCCTTTCAGCTCAAACCCAATCAATTATGTTAATATTACTTGTAGATAAACAATGTAGGTAGATAAACAAGTTGTTTCAGTACGAGATAGATTTAAAAAAGTCTAAAATTTTTAGAAAATAAGTCTAAAAATATTCCATGTTTATTTTCCTGGCAAAAAAGTGTTGCGAAATCTTAAAATCAAATTTTCAATTTTCGATTTTCAAATTTTGTAATACTGTGTAATTATAAAAATAATGAACTCTGCAAATATAAAAAGTTGAGTCAGGAAATTTATTTTCTTTATGCCTTTATATCGAAAACTTAATAGGTGATATAAAAAATAAAAAAAACATAGTTTTTAACATATATTTTGCGTATCTACTACCCATAGCTTGCGGGAGTGCTACGCCTATGACAACATGTCGATCGCGGCATATTTTAAAGATGAAAGGTAGATCTTAAGTAGATAACAGTTGGTCACCCATGATGTAGGACATAAAACAATTAAAAAAGGTTTCCAAAGATTCCTGCCCAGCAGGAATTATGGATACAGTTTGTATACCGATGTAACTGGAAGCCGACAAAATTCAGTGTTGTTTCTTCGAAGAATTTTACGGATATATGTATAGACAGAACATCACCACATCGCATCAAATATATTTTCTAGTTTAGTAAAAAATACCTGCGATCAAGATGTGCAGGATAGTCATGGCCAGTAGGTTACAGAATGTGTAATACTTATTTGGTTCATATTCATATACATATTTATACTACACTTACAAGATTTCTTTTATATTACGTTAAACAAGTATAAGATTTATTTAACATTATTTGTTATAACCTTAATCGAGAGTATTTTTGTGTTTATTATATATTTTTACTTTCTTTAGTAAAAGAAATATAGTTAATATGTGCTATGTTGCACTGCCTGCGATATTACAGAAAAAGTAAAACAAAAGTAAAAAGTCGTATAGTTAAGGTGACCAGACGTCCCGCTTTTGGCGGGACAGTCCCGACTTTTCACTTTTTGTCCCGCGTCCCGCGGAGTTTTAAAAATGTCCCGCTCTTTAGGAAATATTTATTTTACAGAATTTTTAGAGAATTAATTAGAAAAATAAACTATATGTTGTGATTTGGTTCAAATACCCTTTTTCAAATCGTTCGTTGGAAGGCCTTAACTTTTTTTTATAATTTTATAACAACATTTTGGGGTCGCAAGTCCAGGAAACAGTTTAAAAATAAAATATATTCTTAATAAATAAAATTAACAGTAGGTAACTCAAATAAAATCTGTATCACATTTGTGCACTTACAAATCAAAAATAAACAATATTCATAGTAAATAATAAAATAAAAATAAAATACAGGTACAGTTCACATTCGTGAACAAAACAAAAGAGGATGACGTCCTATTGTTACAAAGTTTATCTTGCGTTATTTTTTCAATATAAATGGTGTAATTGTTGTAGGTACTACCACAAAAAAAATAAAGGTCTAGAAGGACTTTTGTATTCAAAATTAAATATAAAACATTTTTTAAAGTTTTGTATTAAAAAGATAATAAATAATAAGTTATAAATAAAAATAATTTTTCTTGCCACGAATTGCAAAATACAGAAGCACTATGTACGTATGCACTGGCAGAATAATACAAACCGAGTTTCTAATTTATTACTTACTTAGTTTTTAAGGATTGCGCAAATAAGCATGACCCAAAGAGTTACACACTCGTGCATGCAATTAGTATGGATTGGCATCTTTTAGTCTCGTTTTGATAATCTTCCTTATTTTAGTCATGAGTAGTAACTAAATAAGTTAGTCAGGACTAATGTCACTAAAGGCCCAACACTGAAAACCCAGTGAATAGATTCGTTGTGTGGCGATTATGTAGATACTAACAGAATTCCAAATCTGAGGCTCTATTGTATTGTAGCATCACCTTAATGCAATATCGAATTGAAATTTATCACACTGACCACAGCATGCTGGAAATTATTAATAATAGCCGGTTCATGTGATAAATTCTTCACTTTAACCGCGCCACTTGGCTATTATTAATAATAACCGGTAATTATTAATAATAACCTATTTATCACTATGACCGTAACATATATATTACTCATTTTAGGTAACCTACATATCACACTAGATATAAACGTCATATTCATTATTATCAACAACAAGACTCTCAGCTATATGACTACAAAGCAGTTCCTTCCGTCATTTCCAATCAAAATTGCACGGATTATTATTAGCAATTTTTATTAATTTCAAAGTTTTATTGGACTGAGTATCCCCATTTAGTCGCAAAACAAGAATCTACAGAATCTTACTATAAAACAGTAAATCTTTGCAATTCACCAAATTATACGTAAAGAATATACCATATTTTATTCTATCTAATAGGGATATTTGATATCTTGTTTTTGAAAAAGCGTAATTTTAATCTGTAAAAACAATTTATGGGACTTGTTTTTTTTTACGAAAAACACAGGTGCTTATTTTACGAAAAACACAGGGCAAAATTGAATTGAAAGAAAACCAACCTTCCTAAAACCTTTTTCTATACGTGTACAAAATTACATTAACACATATCATTTGACATATACAATAACTTTTGACCGATTTTCATTATTTTTCGAGAAATGTAAAGATATTTATTAAATTTATCACCTTCAAATTAAAGAAAATAAGATGTTCCAGCTGATTATTTATACTGACAGATCCTGTGGGATGATAACGAAGGAACTTGATCTCTCGCAGGCTTTCAAGAAGGTACTCTCTTACAAAGCCATTTCAATTCACAACATCTTGTTTTGTAATTCATCCAAATATGTGAATTTTTGTGGAAAATACACAGTTTGAAGTAAGATTTGGCATTTCACTCATAATCAAGAAAAATTTGATGCACGGTTTAACAGCATTTCAAATTGCAAAGGTTTACTTGAAATTGTCTATCTTCTACAAAATTCAGATATTGGAATGAACTAAAAACAAAATTTTGAGAATAATGAATTGTGTGCGTGGATGTGAAAAGGGACCAGTTGTCCGTTTCTAGTTACGCAGATAATCGCAAATAAAGTTAAACTGGTTCAAAATACACATTTTTGTTTTATTGGCTAATTACTCTCTTTATTGTGTTTTTTATCAGATGTGTTCGTCTGTAACCCGTCTGCGGTTGGAAAAGCATGAAAAAATGCGTTTTTTTGCGAACGAAAAAGGGACCAGTTGTCGATATCACGCTACGCTCTAGCGCATTACGGTGTAAGCGCATACATTGGCAGAAGCAAATGTCCGTATGATTGGCAGTTCATAAACTTGTTTGTCTAAAATGTAATTACAAAGTTATATAATATTCCGGGACAATTACTACGCTTATATTAACTTCACTTTTTGTTTGTTTCTTTCTCTATTTGATTGTCTGTCTGTTTGTTATGTACAAATCTTGTAATCGATATTATTTCTACTTCCCAGTGTCCAATAAAGTTAAAATTTTGCATGTGGACAGATTTCCGGTGACAATGACATAAAGCAATAAAAAAATTTGCAAAATTTTCCAAAATTTTAAAAAAAATTTTGAATTTGTATAAGTCTTGTAATCGATATTATTTCTACTTACCAGTGTCCAATCAAGTTAAAATTTTGCATCTTGACAGATTTCCTTCCGGTGACAATACAAGAAGCAATAAAAAAAATATGGAAACTTCCAAAATTTGAAAAAAAATTCAAAATTTGGAAAATTTGACCAAATGACTTGAAATTTTGCCTGTGGACGGATTTCCGGTGACAATGACATAAAGCAATAAAAAAATTTGCAAAATTTTCCAAAATTTTAAAAAAAATTTTGAATTTGTACAAGTCTTGTAATCGATAATATTTCTACTTACCAGTGTCCAATCAAGTTAAAATTTTGCATCTTGACAGATTTCCTTGCGGTGACAATACAAGAAGCAATAAAAATAAAAATATGGAAACTTTACCAAAATTTGAAAAAAAATTAAAAATTTGGAAAATTTGACCAATTGAGTTGAAATTTTGCCTGTGGACGGATTTCCGATGACAATGACATGAACCAATAAAAAAAATTGGAAAATTATTTAAAATTTTGAAAAAAAATTTAAATTTCAATCGTGTTGAAATTTTGTATGTTGACAGATTTCCGGCGACAACGCTCGAAAAAAATAAAATGAATAAAAAAGTGGAAAATTTTAAGAAAATTCTAAAAATTGTAATTTTGTTTATAAAGCGTAGTTTTTAAAAAATGCACTTTTTATATAAATTTATTATGATTGTATTTCCATGTTTTGTGCCCCTAGTTATGTTTATTTCTTATCATTAAACGTTTAAAATAATTTGATACTATCTGATTTATTTGAACTCGCAAATTTGAATTTTTAACTGACATAAGTGTTGAAATCAGACAGCTGCATAATTATGTAACAGGAAATAGGATGAAAAAAGTTGCAAATTCACGTTAATTTATTATGGTTGCCAGATTGCACTCGGTGCCATTTTGAATTATAAACATCTAACATCAGATATTTGTTTTCTTCTGAATCCGACAGTTAATTACATGTTTAGTCGCCATATTGGATCCGCCATTTTGAATTTTATACATCTGACAACAGATTTGGAATACGTAACCTTCATATATCACATAATTTAATTTTTGTATAAATCCGACACTTAATTACATGTTTGGTCGCCATATTAGATCCGCCATTTTGATTTCAAAAAATCTAAAAATAAATAAGATTTGGAATCAGAGGACCCCATAAACCCCTTACGAGAATGCTTAAGTCTTCTTAAGACTCGAGAGATGACGATACGTAGCTTACACTATACATATTGTAGGCCCAGGCCAATGCCGCTATAGATTAAAAAACCTATAAAACCCAAACGGACTAATGAAATAATAAATTCTACTAAAAATCTTGAAACTAATATCGAAATTGTTCCAAAAACGTTGGAGTCAGCGTAACTTCCAAATATGCGGGAAGTTATCAACTTTTAAACTTTGCAAAAGTTTGAAGCGTCATAGCGCAAAAGTTTAATTTTTGCACCAGCAACTTAAATATTTTTTTTTTCAATTTCTGTTTATGGTAATCGGCTTAAAATGTTGGAGTACCTTTGCCATAACTTATTCTATCTAAAAACACTCATAACTCACTTTCGGTCAACTGGTCTCTTTTCATATCCAGGCACACAATTTATAACAGAATACTAAATCTTGCCCAAGCTCCACAGCGTAGTTTGTGTCCAATTCTACTATTCAAAATTACAATAGTATGTGCTAATCTCAATAAATTTCTCTAAAATGCATAGAAAAATTTTGAAAGCTGGCCTATGATTACAAAAGTTTGCCAAAATAAGCGTTCCTTTCCTTAATTGTGCCGGTTCGTGCACTCTTTTTTGCAAAACCGTACCCCTAAACTTGGCATAATTTGAATTGTACAACGTCGTTAAATTAGAACATTTCATTGTTATTTTTTACCTTAAAATTTGTTTTATTAACCATTAGAATATAATGCACCTTTCTTAGCCTTCTTACTATATTATTAGTAGATAAAAGTGTTTTGATTAAATTAAATTGATCACAAGCACAACAATCTAAAGGAATATGTGATGATGTTTCTTAAAAGAAAAAATCTGTGTACACAACCAAACTAAAAAAACATACTAAAAAATAGTATAAGAAAAACATCGTCATAGCGTTTCCTTTCTATACTATCTCGATGCTTTAGACAAAAGGAATTCAGAGTTAGCTCTTCTTGAATTGAGGGGTTTTCAAACGTCTTCAACCAGTTTTATTTCTTTAAATGTTACACTAGAATCTGCCGTTACACACTCGCCTACAGCTCGTGTATAAACAAGCTCGCGATTCGTATCCTTAATTCTTTTCATCAAATAACATACTATTAATTCACCTTACATCAATTTGATAAACTCCTGAACCACTGTAAAAACCACATTTTTCTTCTGTTTCCAGCAACATGGGTTGGAGGCGGCTACATAAACGGCACAGCTGAAGCCATATACACGCAAGGCCTCGTATGGTGCCAAGCCCCATTCGGCTACTCCCTCAGTCTGGTATTTGGTGGAATATTCTTCGCGAACGAGATGCGGAAACAAGGCTACGTCACCATGCTTGATCCACTACAAGACTCCTTCGGCAGCAGGATGGGAGGCCTCCTCTTCCTTCCAGCGCTTTGCGGAGAAGTCTTCTGGGCAGCAGGCATCCTAGCAGCATTGGGAGCAACATTAAGCGTTATAATAGACATGGACCACCGCACAAGCGTCATATTCAGCTCTTGCATAGCTGTCTTCTACACGCTATTCGGAGGCCTGTATTCAGTAGCCTACACAGACGTCATCCAACTGTTTTGTATCTTCATTGGCTTATGGATGTGCATACCATTTGCATGGATGAACGAACACGTCCAGCCTCTATCATCAATGGAAGTAGACTGGATTGGGCATGTGAAGTCTTCAGAGATATTCTTCTACATAGACTATGGCCTCCTGCTGGTATTCGGTGGCATCCCATGGCAGGTCTACTTCCAAAGGGTGCTGTCCAGCAAATCAGCTGGTCGCGCCCAGATCTTGTCTTACGTGGCCGCTTTTGGTTGCATCTTAATGGCTATACCTCCTGTCTTAATAGGAGCAATCGCCAAGTCAACAGGTATTACCAAATCAACAAAGACAATCACAAAATCACCTAATGCCACCTTTCTTCCATGTTTTTTCCATCTTTTCTTCTAGCATGGAACGAAACAGCTTATAAAGGGCCGTACCCTCTGACCATAGACGAAACCAGCATGATACTACCGATGGTCCTCCAATACCTAACACCGGATTTTGTGTCCTTCTTCGGGCTGGGAGCTGTTTCTGCCGCTGTGATGTCATCAGCTGACTCTAGCGTGCTATCGGCGAGTTCTATGTTCGCGAGGAACGTCTACAAGTTGATATTCAGGCAGAGAGCGTCCGAGATGGAGATTATATGGGTTATGAGGGTGTCCATATTGATCGTTGGTGTCCTGGCGACGATTATGGCATTGACCATACCATCGATTTATGGATTATGGTAAGTGATGATCTAGAGTACCGTAAAACGGGGTGAGATTGACTTGACGGGGTGAGATTGATCACTCGTTGTATTTCTAAACAAATTTAAATCTTCGCCCCATTTTAACACCTTAAACTGCCATTTTCAGTCATTTGATTGTGCAAATATATGTTGTTTTGAATGGGTACATCATTGAACCGTACTAAGATAGCAGGTGTCATTTTTTGTGACTGAAAATAAACTTTGAAAAAAGAGCCAATTTCTATACGCTTCAAACTTTTAGTTACTGGACCACTAACGGGCTATATTCAAAACTATGTATAAGACGAAACTGTACATTCGTTCCTTGGGAAGGTTATTGTCCAAACTGCAGATTCATATGTTTTTATTGGATCGTACTGGCCTTCGAAATACAACGGGGTGAGATTGATCAACTCGTTCTTGGTGTGATCAATCTCACACCGGCTTATAGTCGATGATGAATTTAATTTGATAAAATACATAGATGAATTGCTTTATTGCTACAGGTTATCAACACAAAACGAGAAGGGTGTTTGTAATTACATAATTTCAAACATTTTCAGGGGTTTAAATAGAGGCTAGAATTTTACTTTCGTGTTTCGTTCAAATCTTGTAATCGATATTTTACATACTTGTCAATGTCCAATCGAGTTGAAATTTAGCATGTGGACAGATTTCCGGTGACAATGCATGAATAAATAAAGAAAAATGGAAAATTTTCCTAAATTAGGAGAAATTTCAAAATTTGGAAAATTTGTCCAATCGAGTTGAAATTTTGCATGTGCACTGATTTCCGATGCATTGGCATGAATCAATAAAAAATTGGAAAATTTTCCTGGAAATTTTTGGAAAACTCTCGACATTTTTAAAATTTGTCTAATCGAGTTGAAATTTTGCATGTGCACAGATTTCCGGTGACAATGCATGAATCAATCAATAAAAAAATTGGAAAACTTTACAAAATTTGGAAAACATTTTCAAATTTTCAAAATTTTTAAATTTCGAGTTTTGCATGTGCACAGATATCCGATGACAACACATAAATCAACATTTGGAAAATTTTCCAAAATTTAGAAAAAATTCCAAAATTTTTAAAGTTTCTAAAGTCAAAATTTCCCATCAAGTTCCCTTCAATATAAACCCATTATCTATTTTGTTAAAATGGGGTGATCAATCACACCCCACAATCAGGGGTGAGATTGATCACTCACTTTTTATTTATTTTTGTTGTTATTTCTTAATTGTTTGGTTTAATATTTTTTATTCCGATAGAACTACATCTGTATCAAAGACCTGCCAAATATGGTTTATTTCACTCTAAAGGTAAAAAAGTTATTCATAATATTAAGTGTAAAATGATCAATCTCACCCCACTTTACGGTAACTTAAGAAAAAGGTAGTTGGAGAGGGTTGAATTTTTTTGTAACATGCCTTTGTTTACGATTCGGGTAAGTTGTACCCAAATATGATCATTGAACAACATGATATACAGTGTGTCTCCCGATGGACCTAACTATACCTATAACGGATGTAATTTTTAATTTCTCGAAAAAAAGTCATTCTTTATAAAGAGTTTTGGATGTTCTAAAAAGTCAAAAGCGATTGTTAATATTTTGATTTAACATACAGGATGGTTAGAAAACACGAAAATGTTAAATGAGCCGAAGAGTAAACTATCGGTTTTTCGGAATTAGATCAAAAATGTTATAGGTAAAAGTTAGTTTGAATTAATTTTATGCTCAAATATCAAACTTGAATATTCTATTTCAAATTTTACATCTCGGACCAGTGAAGAGACATTACATAAAGGTGAACAAGAAATATCCAAGCAATTCGTTGATAGAAGCTGATTGAAAGTATGTTGACTTTAGAGCAAAGGGTTTAATTAGTTCTTTGTTACGGCATAGCTGAGGTATCGTACCGCCGGCGCCGTGCTATTGAAGTTTTTAACAGAAAATACCCTGAAGTATACGGTTCCGTCAATTGTGTTCGTGAATTGGTTAAAAAATTTCATGCAACAGGAGACGTGAAAAATATCAAGAAAAAAAAGCGAAATGGCGAAGATGATGCAGGAGCTATGTTAGGTATTGATTCCGTGAACACTTGCTCAAAAAAATCCGTGAGGCAAAGGTCTGGAGACTTGAAGATCAGTAAAAGCCACCTGCAAATCTTTTCAAATAAAAAATTTCATCCTTATAAACCAGTACTGATACACACTTTCGTAGAAGGAGATGATGCTCGTCGATTAGAATTTTGCCTATTAATGGGAGAACGAATTATGATCGATAGATTTTTCTACAGAAAAATTATTTTCTCTGACGAAGCGACGTTGCCCACAAATGGAGTTGTTAGTTCACAGAATTGCAGATATTGGTCTTAAGAAAATTCAAATTTCCGTATTACAACCAATTCTTAAAGATTTAAAAAAGTGAATGTTTGGTATGGGATTTATTACAAGAAGGGCCATACTTTTTTGACGGTACTGTAAACCAAAACATTATTTTGATATGTTAGAAAATTTTCTGCTACCTACTTTGGACGAAATCAACTTACAGCTTAGGTGTTCAGTACACTATCAACACGACGGTTGTCCTGCGCATAACGCATATCAAGTCTGGGATTGGTTGAACAGACATTTTACAAATAAGTGGATTGGACGATTCGGCCCTATAGGATGGCCACCACGTTCACCTGATTTAACGCCGCTTGATTTTTTTGTCTGTGGGGTTATTTAAAACAGAAGGTGTATGCGAATAATTTTCATGATAATGTAGACATTTTAAAATTAAAAATTAGGGAAGAAGTAGACAAAATAAATGAAGAAACAAATGATTTGGTATATCGGGAGTTTAGAAGAAGATTGGAAAAATGTGTAGCTGTAGGAGGGGAACATGTGGAGTAATATTTTGTTAAATTGCTTTGTTAAAAATAAATAAAATATAAAACTTAGAATACAACATTGAAATTTGATATCTCGGCATAAATTTAATATAAATCAACCTATAACATTTTTGTTCTAATTCCGAAAAATCGATAGTTTACTCTTCGGCCAACTTAACATTTTCGTGTTTTCTAACCAGCCTGTATGTTAAATCAAAATATTAACAATGGCTTTAGACTTTTTAGGGCATCCAAAACTCTTTATAAAGAATGACTTTTTGGAGCAACAAGCCAAATTCTATCCACAAAGTTTTTCTTAAAACCAATCCTCAATTTCTTATGCCTTCAGGTCCATGTGCTCAGATTTGGTATACGTCATCCTCTTCCCACAACTCCTAATGGTGGTCCACTTCAAGAACCATTGCAACACCTATGGCAGTCTTGCAGCCTACATCATAGCCTTCCTGGTCAGAATATCAGGTGGAGAATCACTCATGGGTCTCCCACCACTCATAAAATACCCTGGCTGGGACGAAGAGAACCAAAGACAACTATTCCCGTTTAGAACCATGGCCATGCTCATGTCTTTGGTGACTCTGATCTTCGTCTCATGGTACACCAAGTGGTTGTTCGAAACAGGTCGCTTGGCACCAGGGTATGACTTCTTTAACTGCGTGGTAAACATCCCAGAAGACATCCAAAGAGTTGGGGAGCCCGTTGAGGATGGTGAGCAGATGTCCATGATGGCTTCCGGTCAGATGGGGAAGCTATACGGTGCAGCTACCATGGTTGGGAAGGATGAACGAAATGGGAGGATCAATCCAGCTCTGGAGGTCGATGATGACATCCCCAGCTCTGAGGTGGAGAAACTTAAGGCTAGTGCCGGAAGCGGTGGCGGAAATAGAGGCAATGTTAATCCGAAAGACACCCAAACCACACTTTGAGACTAGGAGAGGTACCACGTAGCCAATTTCCATATGAGACCTACCCGTAGAATGCTACCGAACTTTAGGGACATGTATCACGATTAACAGCCACTTCTTCCACTTTTGTTTGACATTTAACGTTCATTTCAACGAAGACTACCTTAGAAAGAAGTGAGTTTTGCCCAGTTTTGCTCAGTTTTGCTCACTTTTGTTCAGTTTTGTTGCAAAGTTTTGCACAGTTTTGCTCAGTTTTGCTCAGTTTTCTTAAATTTTGCTCCATTTTGCACAGATTTGTTAAGTTTTGCTCAGTTTTGCTCAGCTTTGTTAAGTTTTGCTCCATTTTGCTCAGTTTTGCTCCATACTGGATGACCAGGCTAACTAATACTGAGGACTGTGTGTTATACACGTTGTACACCCTGTATATTTTTCTTACTGTGTAAAGGTCACTGCATTTTAAGGTAGACAAATCAACATCGAAAACATATCAAAGGGTTAAAAACCCTAAACTGTATACATATCATTGTACTGTTGATGTTTTTTCTTATAAATATATAATTATAAATGTATATTTAAGAGATCTTTTAAACCATGGTAAAACAAAAAAGAAACTATGGAGAATCTAAATGTATATGAGTGTAAATATATATATTTAGCAGTATTAAAAAAAAAACAAACATATCAGAACTTGCATATCGGTGAATGTGAAAAATGCCACAAAAATAACAAGAAAAATTGCGTTATTTTATAAGTATCCTTTAGTATGTATAATTTCTATGCACAAAAGCAAATGTTTTTTTTTAAATTGCTTCTGTAGTATACAAAAACGTAACTACGCCAATAAAAAGAATAAAATGATACGTTTTTATCGACAATACGAGAAAGCACGCTTGACAAAAAGTACATAATATAAAGCTCTATTATTGTTGTATTGTTTGTTTATACGTAAGTGTTTTTAACGGTTTATTTGCCTGTTATATATAATTAAAAGCTGTCAAAAACGCAAAATAAACCTAACTTAAATAATTTGCTTATAACTTATATAGAAAGAGAAGTATTGTTAGTTGTTATTATTATTATTGTTATTATTATTATGAATAAATTAGTTTTAAACATGATTATTAAAGTTATGAATATATAGTACAATGTATTAAAGTCTTCTATAAAAGGAAACAACAACACGAACATATAATTTGATATCCCCTTTTTATTGTTAATTAAATTATGTTATTATTAAGTTTAATTATAAATGTGTATGATGTAATCGTACTATTAAGATTTTGTGTGTATTTTATGTAAAAATTATAAGACGCTGTTTTTATTATGTACATAACTGAGGAGATGTAAAAGTATTCTTGAGAATTGTTGAGACTTTGTTGTACGGGATTGTTGTATATTGCGTAAGTACGTTGGAATTATTCTGTTGGACTTGATTGGGTAAAATAATTACGAAGGAATCCTAAAAAATGCGTTAGCTAGTCTGTGTATATGTAATTTTAGTCTAAATAACCTAAAATACCTAGTTTAAGTAAAACTATATTGTTGTGAATACTGAATAAATATATCAATGTATGTTGCAGCTCTTTGTGTTTCTTGTTTTTTTTTATTTCTGTCTAAACTAAGCTTACCATAATTATGATATTCCAAACCGGGACAGGAATGACGTTCGAAAAGACATATAAAATAATTTTGTAATTATTCAATTAAACGAATACTTACCAAATAAAACGTAGAATAAATCGAAATAATCGGTATTTCTGTGACAAAAAAAAACAGAAAGAGGTATGTATAATTACTTATTGAACCACTTCTATTTTTGGATAGTGTACTTTTCTAAATATAAGGATTATTATTTAATAAAAATTAAAAAAACTATTATCTGTTTTAACATGCAATGGTTTTGCAAAATTTGAGATGCCAACATTTATTTTGTAGAACAATAAATGAAGTCAAATTAGACTATCGTTGGAAATACTCGGACTTACTCTAACGCGGAGAAAGAAAATTATGGGGATATTAACTACGATGGCGAACATGGAGAATAAAATAAGATGGCGTTTCTAAAATATGTTTGTGGAAACAATGTACTATTTCCACCGAGAATTTGAAGTTCGAGACTTATACGCATTGACCTGAGAGGGCTGACATGTGCACTCTTGACAATCGTACTGAAATAATTATTATATATTCAGTTTACAATTATCCATCTATTTAATTATTTATTCTTATGAAAGTATTACTGACACTGGAACATAAATTCATAGTAGCAGTTTACAATGGCTGTAAGTTGTTGGATCAACAGAAGTATTACTACATTTGTGAGATTGTTGAATTTCGACCAACAAGATCGTCGACCAATCTGGATATTTAATATTAATTTATGAATTATTGTGTATTATTATTGTTAAGTCACAAATGACAAATTATATGCTTGATAACTTTTTACCTGTTGTCGATCTCTCGAAGTAAGTCAAGATATTTAGGGTGTTCCAATTAAAAGTCTTAAACTATTTTACATATTACATATTAGAATCGCATATCAATAATAACTGTCAAAAAGTGCGATACATTTACTATCCAAAATTAGTTCCTTTGTTTCATCCTTGTTAGTTACCCCGGAAAGATTTTTTGAAGAATGCCTGTTTTTGATTTTAACTTCACAATATCTCAGAAACAGTTGACAAAAGCCTAATATAAGTTGATGTCAAAACAATTAGGATAAAAATCTTACTGAAAACTGCAATAATATACCTAGTGTTCCATTTAAGCAAACATACGTTTGTGTTGGTACGTTGTTGTGGGATATTGCGTAAGCATCAACATATTTTCTTGCTGTAGAGCGTATGACTGTCTGCAACTTGTATGTATGAAAAAAACGTAAATTTGATATCTTAAGCCCATTAATAAACTTAGTTTATAGCGTGGGACATCCTGTACATAATATTCTAAAATCAATACCAAAGGACTATACAACCTCCATTATACAACTTTCATTTGACTAATGGTAGAAAATTATGCAGTCATTTATGGAAAAGTTATAAATATTTTGCTAAACTTCGAAATGTTCAAATGAAGACACCTTAGTAGTTCGCCTCGGAGCATTCATGTATGACTAACCGAACTAATAACCTACAATTTTGTGTATGATAGAAAGTTATTCAAACATTTTTTTTTTAAAATATAAACATTTTATTTACGTAGCCAACTAAAATATAAATTTCCTCCAGCCGGTGCTCTACATAATATTGTCATATGGATGTTTTTCATCTACAATTTCGTTTAGTAAAGAAGTGATTTTTGTAAAAGTTATAAACATTTTTCTGTAACAGAGATACATTCGTTCTATAAATTCGAAATTGTGTAATTGCGTTGAAATATTGTTACAATCATTAATCGATTAGTCACTATTTAACACTTTGTTGCTGATAACCTTCACATCATGATAATGTCTATCTTTCTCATAAAAGGCAGCATCAAAAGCATGAGGGCAGTTTTCTTGACAGAGAAAATTTGGTTTGCGCTCTTTGTACATTTCTAAAATATTTCAACTTGCTGACAACTAAGATAGAAATCTGTGATAGTATGTTAGGAATTTTAACCAGGACATAATACCAAACCGGCCGGGACACCGGGACCGATGTCTCAAACCGGGACTGTCCCGGTCAAACCGGGACGTATGGTAAGCCTAGTCCAAACTATCATAAATTTCCAACCAAATTTAGTAGTTTAATAAAAAATTAATCCATAAATCTTCTGGTGTAGATATCAGAAAATTTAACTGATTTCTAGTAAGTTTTTCGACAAAAATACAATAATTAAAACTAAATGGTTACTTACCTCGGACGACATCAAAAGAAATCGAACAAGTGATATCTGAATCTGATATGCCTTTCTCCGCTGAATTTGGATCTGAAAACAGAAATAGTGAATTGAGTTTAGATTTTGAGAAAATCAGTGAAAAATAGGTAGAAAGATTCTTTCTTCAATATTTTGTTTTAAAAAAATATTTGCTTGTTGATATTCAATTATCATATTTCTTTGACTCAAATAATATTTATTACCGACAAATAATTGTTTTCTCTGTTTCTTAAAAATGCAAATATAACCTAACGATATCACCACCACTGAGAGATACCTTAATAACTTGTTTAGCACACTTTTTCATAGCCTACAGGGTATAAGTAAAATTTTATTTCAAATTATAATATTAAAATGCAGATGTGATCAAACGTTTTGTTTTATTTAAAAAAATTAAATCATGCGAGAAAACAGTAATTTAGGTAAATACTTAGCTGGTTCAATGGTTAATGTACACTGTCGCTCATGGAAGTTCGGATACATAGTAAACATTATAGGAAATAGTGATAAAAGCACTGATAACGTAGCAATAGGCAGCTCTATTTCTACCCAATAGCGAGCACATTGTTTTCCAGTAACATACGACATCATTAAATCTGCTAATTATAAAATAATTTTTATATTTAATTATTATGCAACATTTATGCTGTTTTGTAACTGGTTGTTGGGATTTTTCTAGTTTCCATTAAAAAGGATTAAATACGAAATAACAAATAGAGTCATAAATACTGCATCTCAGACACATGTTGCGACCCCAATTTTAGCAGATTTTTGAATTAAATGCTCGAATTCGTATTCAAACGAGTCTGTGCCTGCAATCTGTAGGTTGCACAAGATAACTCTGTCACGCGGAAGACATCAAGCGACGCGGAAAGCCTACAAGCAAGTAACAGCGTTCTGTAATTATCGCTTTTCATCAGGAACGATTGTCAGTTCGTGAAAATCCAAGAAATAAGTCAACGATAAGTGAGTCAACGATAAGCAACACTCTTCACCAATATGAAGAAACATGGAATTTGGATGACATGTTCGGCCGGGACTATCACTAATAATTTCCCAAGCGGATGAAGAACGATTAAAATTCATTTAAGCAAAACAGAAAATTGACCGCACTTAAAATCACCTCTGAAGTCAATCGCGATCGTGAAAGACTAATTTTCGTAAGCACAGGGAAACGACGTCTCCAAGCGGAAAATCTGCATGGACACGTTGCCGTCCGCTAACCATTGCTTGGTCGGGAAAATCGTCAGACACTACGGTTTCCAGTCTTCATTTGTCTAACTGTGTTCGTGCCCACTGAAGTCGTTTCTGACGATTTCCCCGACGAATCAATGGTTTTCGTACGGTAACGCGTCCATGCAGATTTTCCGCTTGGAGACGTCGTTTCCCTGTGCTTACGAAAATTTGCCTTTCACGAGCGCGTTTGACTTCAGAGGTGATTTTAGGTGCGGTCAATTTTCTGTATTGCTTAAAAATTAATTTTAATCGTTCTTCATCCGCTTGGGAAATTATTCGTGATAGTCCCGGCCGAACATGTCATCTAAATTCCACGTATCTTCATATTGGTGAAGAGTGTGACTTATCGTTGACTCACTTATCGTTGACTTATTATCTTGCATTTTCACGAACTGACAATCGTTCCTGATGAAAGGCGATAATTACAAAACGCTGTTCCTTGCTTGTTGGCTTTCCGCGTTGCATAATGTCTTCCGGGTAACAGAGTTATCTTGTGCAAACTACAGATTGCAGGCACAGACTCGTTTGAATACGAATTCGAGCATTTGATGCAAAAATCTGGTAAAAATGGGGTCGCAAAATGTGTCTAAGATGCAGTATTTATGACTCTATTTGTTATTTCGTATTTAATCATTTTTAATGGAAACTAGAAAATTCCCAACAACCAGTTACAAAACAGCATAAATGTTGCATAATAATTAAATATAAAAATTATTTTAAAGTAGCACATTTAATGATGTCGTATGTTACTGGAAATCAACGTTAGGAATGTGTTCGCTATTTGGTAGCAATAGAGGTGCCTATTCAAGGGCGTAGCCAGAAGTTTTTACAGGGGGGGGGGCAAGGAGTCAGAAAAATACCAATATTTAAGTAAATAAATATTTCTTATCGCATATCTTTTTGTTTATAAAAATATATGTATGAGGTATGTACATAATATGAAATATGCTAATAAAACATTACGTAATGTTAAGTTTCCGCTTGTTTTCGGAAAACTTCTGCAGGACAAATTCTTTGAACTGCTCTTGGTCTTCATTTGCAATGTTGCGATGAACACTGAGCATGCTACCGAAACAAATATTCTTGGAGGACATGTATCAAATGTATCAAAATGTACATATAAGTGTACAAGAACAGTAATACTAATATATCATAATTTCCAAGATATTTGCGAACAGCGAATTAATGCAAGAACCGCCATAGCGCCATCTATTGCTTAAAAGACAAACTATAAGTAAACGGGTTGACATTTGCCAAACGAGACCAAACTCGAAACTCAACAAAGTTAGACGAATCTAAAGTAATATTTAGCTATATGCACTTAAACTGCAATAATTACATGATTACAGTGTTACGGATACAGTGATAACACTGTAACCACGTAATCCTATAACTGAAATACCTTTTAGGACCAGTAATCCTAATCACCCAATCATACAACGATATAGCACTGGTTTCCAAATAATAATTAATACGTAAAATAGTTTCTTATACCCATTGCAAAAAAACACTGCTTTATTATCGCGTTCAATAACTACACATCACACAGACTCCAGTAATATACAAAGTTGATATGTGGTTTTGGTTGCCAAACCGACAAGTAAATTGAAGATATAATTTTAGATTGCTTTATTACAAATAACATTATATTATTATATAAGGTTATTTGTAATAAAGCAATCTAAAATTTTTAGTTCAACTTACTTGTCGGTTGCATAAACAATTCCTCTATTAATTCCCAATAAATCAACTTAACAATAAATACCTCACCCTGTATTGAGATTTGGAGGTAGGTACTGGTTACAGTACATGTTATGTGTCTTTGTAAATTCATTATGTACCTAATAAAATTTTGTGCATTTTTATTTTGAGCGCCGGGGGGGGGGGGCAGGTGCCCCCCCCCTGCCCCCCCTGGCTACGCCCTTGTGCCTATTGCTACGTTATCAGTGCTTTTATCATTACTTCCTATATGTTTACTATGTGTCCGAACTTCCATGAGCGGCAGTGTACATTTCAATATTTCAGAATGCAGCGATATAATAATGTCCACTTTAAATTTGATCTGTAATTGATTTGATCATGCATTAAAAGCCCTTATCTTGTATATTAAATCGATTTGCGTCAATCATGGTCGGCTGTGGTAATAGAAACGTGATCAATATCTAGCAAGCTTCGGTCGTGGCAACTATATCGCAATTTAAAATAGATTTCTGTGATTTACGACGCAATTTGGCCGTCCATATTAACATGAACAAAACTAGATTAATGAGGGATTTAAACAAAGCGTGTGATCGCTTATTAAATTTCACAATTTCATTTACGTCATTAATGTTTAATATAAAAAAGTTTCATACTAAAGTTATATCGTTATATTTTACGTATTTTCAAGTACGTTTGTCAAATTTAGCTCGATTCTCAACCATTGCTTTTCGTTAAGACCACAACAGACAATTTAAATAGGGTATTTGACTATTATTGGAAAACCATCTTAGTATGTTTATTCCTTCACTCTACATTGTAAATGCATTATTTTTCGTAATTATTTCCTCAATGTTTCATAAAAATCAGCGTTAAAAATTGAATCACAAAAAGTCCCGCCAAAACGATACTTTCTGTTGTGTGACGTCACCCGATAGTAGATGTCAAATCGGCCCATATGGTCTGTCGGCATCGGCATCGTCGCCGTTTGGTAATTGTGTTGTATGATGTGTTGTTTTCACAATTTCTACATAAAAATGGGTTATAAATGGTGTATAAATCCAATGCAGAAATACGTAAAGAAAAACTCCGGATAAACTATTCGTAGCTGTTTGTAGCAAGATTTGAAACTGCGAAGAAAGTGGTTGGCTCGTAGAAATCCAAATGAAATAAATAGCGGCCAATACAAGTGTTTTTTGTTGTGAAGATTACTTTGACATAAGTAAAACTGACTAGAATAAGTTATCTATCGTATTTTCGAACCAGGTATTATCTGATCTGACAGCTTAAGGTCAGGGCTAACCTAACCTACAAAGTTATGCTTACATGGCACTTTAGTGCTATTAAATTCAAACGGGAGAAGCATCAGAGCGTGTTCGTATAATCGGGTAGGGTACGGCGAGAGTGACGCGCTGCATAATAGGCGGACTAACGTCAAACGGCGCTTATCTGCATATAAGAGAGAGACAGCCGACGCAGGTTATCTGAGCATTGCTCTCTCCATACCCTACCATGACAAACCGAACGCGCTCTAAGCGTACTAACGAATGACGTCACTGGAGACTGAGCCAATTACAGAGCGTTTTCAATCACGTGATAGCACGTGACTAAAATTCAATTTTAATTTTGGTTTTTAATAGAAATGAAGCATATATTTTTAAAGTAATAAGAAACAGTTTTCTTAAACTGTAATCTATTAGGATGACTATAATACAAGCCATATTTTTAATACAGTCAAATACCCTATTGTAATTATCTATTTAAAACGGTTTAAATTACAAACAGAAATTAATTTTCATTCGTATTAAACTTTCTAAAGTCGTCAGGCGGCTAATTAGGGTACCGAAATGAAAAGGTTTACAATTAATTTAAGAGCTAATTGAACATCTATTCAAACGCATGATCATTTCGAAAATTTAAACCGACTGCATAGTTATTAGATTGTCTAAGTTACCGTAACGATTGCCCGAAAATATAGGGCATTTCGCTTTCTTCTAAATATCTCCGACATGTGGATACTCGAGGCGTCTGCTTTCATTTTTTTCTCTCTAATTTAACTTTTTATGTAGTTCCTTTTTTTTCTACACTAGACCACCTAAAGCTAGAAATGGTTTGCTTTGTTACAAAATTGAAATAAATAATACACTGCTCAAAACAATTAGGGGAACCCTTTTTTCGAAACCTGTAACGTTGAGTCCACCTCAAAAATAGATTTATATATTCGACGGTCGGCTGTGCGGACGGGTTTTTTTACGACGAATACTTGGTATTTGCAATATCCAGTTGAAGTGGATATAGCAAGTGCCTAGGCGACACATATTGGTTCATTTATTTGCACTCGATGAACATTTTAGTACGCTGTTTAATTTTTCCATTTTTTAATTTCGCTTTGTGTGTAGTAGGTCGTATACGAAGATTGACAATAGATTTGTAATTATTAGTAAGATCTATGATGTTTCTAAAGGGCGAAAACCGCATAAAATTGTAATTTTGTGAAACCCCCAGACAGACAGTTTTCCGGAAACCGTCAGACAGAAATTAAAAAAAAAATATTGTCCACATAAACACAATGTTATTTCTTTCCAAGAAAAACGTACACCACATACAGAGTGTATCCTAAGTTGATGCTTTTCTATGAACAATATACATGATACTCATTTATGAGCTTTCAAAATATAAAATTTTTGTTAAATAAAAAAGCTACACAAAATTGTCTCTACTATTAAAATATTTTTAATCGTTTTCGTTTCTTTTCAAGTAATAAACATCATAAAAATTTTATAGACTATAAAATAATTTATTTGGAAAATTATACTTTATTTGCTTGTATTTATATATTTGTCGATTTTTATGATGTTTATTATTTGAACATAAACGACAGCGGTTAAAAATATTTTAATAGTAGAGACAATTTTGAATAGCTGTTTTATTTAACAAAAAGGTTATATTTTAAAAGCTCATTTGTTTAACTTTATGTTTCAGAAGCTAATTGATCTGTATTTCAGACAATATTAAGACATATTTATACAACGAACCTAGTAGTACAAGTGGATTTAGTAGAACTTTAAAGATGACGAAGAAACCATATCTAACATTTCTTTTATGGGCAATAGTTTCCCAATTTAAATAAAAATATATATTTTTTCTTATTAAAATAATAATTTATTTAAACTAGTTCACATCAAATGACCAATTATTTTACAGTCTGTTAAAATTAGATGCTGCGAATTAATAATACAGAAAGCTAATGAATTAAACAAAAAATCATTAAAATGAAACAAAGAGTTTCGTCAAGATTAGTTTTGTAAATTTCCACAAGAATACCCTTTTTAGTACGCAGTGAATTCTGCACTTATATAATTAAAAATATATGGGCATTATAAAATAAAACCTTGCTTGTTCGTAATCAAATTATCAGGTTGATTTGAAAAAACTATTGTGCCAATAAGGTAAACTAATTAAAAAAAAGCTAGTGCCCATTCGGTACGCACATGTAGCAAGTCCTCAAAGAAGATTTTCACGTCTTACAAAATGCTATGTGGCGATGCATCAATGTCCGATGCATTTACTGTTGCAGTGCAAATCTGACGGTCCGAAATCACAAACGAATATTGTAAAAATTTATTGGTATGTCATAGATATCTTTCAGTTTTATAAAGATCAGCCGGTAATCAAGGATGGATGAAAAATATTCGGTAAACGAACTTAAAAGGAAGAATAAATTACTCATGGCATCGTTTAGACCAATCAATAACAAACATTTTCGATTTGCGTGGCAAATATATTTTGTTGATTGTTAAGTAAATTAACATTAATTATAAATAAACTGTATTTTCTTAAAGAAAGTTGTTAGATTTATTTATCACCAACACGCATCATTTGTGCTAAAATTAACTTCTTTTGTCGTACCAATTATTCAAGTATATAACGCGAAAACGCAAGAAAACTTCACGTTTAATGGTGCTCCTTTCGCAACTGTTACATCGCTAGATCGTCTCAAGAATCTTGCGAAAGGAAACATCATCAGTTACTGTAATTTCTAGTCAGATACATCGCGTATACTGCTGGCAAATTAGCGGGGCTCACGTGAATAAAGGATTATTGTTAAACGAGCAGGCGGCAGCCGACATTGCGAAAATTAATTAGAATATTACACTGATAAAAACGTACGAACGACGTAGGAACGTTGCAAATAAACTTCCTTTGATTTAATCGCTTAAACTTGCGAAAAGGACGACGAGAATATCTAATTTATGCTCCAGCATAAGTACAACATTTTCCAAGATTTTAGATCTTTGAGTAATATGGTTACTAACTTTTTATTATCAATTTTTCATAAAATTTTATTATTAATCAAGGCTACTGGATTGTCAAACATAAAATGCAAATACTAGATTGGAATTATTTGCTTGCATGTACAGGGTGTTACCAGAACTATGAAAACACTGAAGAGAAAGGTACCTTTATCTATGACTCACTGGGTTTTCCTAAATATCATGTAAATACGAAAAGGGGTGATTCTTTGGCTTATTTAATGACTAAAAATTCATATAAACATAGGTCCGCAAACGCTTTGTTGCCGATCTACAGGGTGTAGAAATTTCAAGATTTTTTTAGTTTTTTCCTTATAGCTCTTGTAGTTTTTGAGATATTTAGCTCTAATTTGGAATCTGGGTTACGCTGTAGGACTTACATCATTGGGCATACCAAATGGTTTTAAAAATCTACAGGGAGATGTTTTTTCAGGGGTCATGCCCCCTTTTCTCCCCATGAACTTTCTTTCGGTGCGCCGCTGGTGGATTCTAAAACACAAAATGCATTTTTTGTTTTGTTTTAAAGCATTTTAATCTTTTGTAGTTTTTTTCGTATTTACCACCGTTTTAGAGAAAAAAAAATAAAAGTTTTTCTGGTTTTCGCTAGATGAAATTAATTTTTTTAAAATAATTGATCTAGTATGCCTTGGCTTGATTTAGATGACCTTTGTTTGTATTTATTTTGACATTTTATTCGCCACCAACTGTTAAAAATTAAAACTAGGATACAAGAGCTATAAAGGAAAAACTAAAAGTCTTGAAATTTCAACACCCTGTAGATCGGCAACGAAGCGTTTGCGGACCTATGTTTATATGAATTTTTAGTCATTAAATAAGCCAAAAAAATACCCCTTTTCGTATTTACATCATATATAGGAACAGCCTGTATAATAGGGTGCATCGAAAAAACGTTTTTTTCGAAATTCAAAATTTGACAAAAAGTTGTCCCTATGGACCTACATATACTACAAAAAAGGTCTCCCGCAGATTGCCTAAAGTTTATTATTTGCTTTAAGACCCAGTTCTACCTCTCCTAAAACGCGTTTGCAAATAAAAGCGTTATTTATTGTTCAAAGTTTATGAAATTTTTTATGTAACTTCCTAGATAAATAACGAGTTGGGCTGGATGAAAATAAAATTTTTTTAAAGATAAAAATCAATTTTACTTCTACGTCTTTGGTTTTTTTCAAATATAAAACATTTAGCCCAACTCATGATACAAAAATAGATTTTTTATTTAAGTACAATTTTAATCTAAACATTATAATTGCGATAACAAAGCGTAATTGCCAGAAATGTATGTAATTTGCCTATATTACGGGCCCGGTGTAGACAGCAGACGTTAGCAGTTTTAAACACCGCCTATAACTACGCCACGCCTACTGCTATTTTTAAATTAGACTGTTCACAAGTTACGACCGTATATTGAATCAGGAGAACCGAGTTCTCGCATTTCACATTTATACGCACGGTTTACAAATTTAACACACGATAAAAGTCATATACTGTATGATATTATACTTAGTGTAGTTATACCCGCTAGGTGTTAGGTACATTTGTTTAATAATGGGTAGAAGTCGTGGCAAAATACCTAAACATCCGCATCTGCCCTCTAGACGAATTAGTAAAAGACGACTACGTACCACCTAAGTTAAAATATATGTATAGATAATCTAAAGGAACAATATTGTAATTATTTAATTACAAATGAGACAAAGAGACCAGAACAGGACTCAAATAAACATTTTATTTAAAATGTCGGTTTTGTGGACAGGAAGAGACAATTAGCAGTGACGAACTTGGGTCGGCTCTAATGGATATTAGTTCAGCGACTGTATTGGGCAGTGTTACAGCGAGAATTGGATATAGCTAATGCCTGAATTTGTTTTCATTCATGAATCTTGCATTCATGACGCCCAAAACGTTATAAAATATAGCGAACTTGTAGGTGACAAAATATTTGGGATTTATATAAATGGTTTGGGGAACTTTGCACTATGTATATTATGATTTTACTTTATCATACGTAGTATGTAAAGTATTGTAATCGTGCCAAACAAAATTTTTGAGGTTTTAGCGGAAATGTCTTTTTGGATCCCTTGAACATTTTGACCCAGGTAAAAGAAAAATTCTGTGTATGTGTGTGTGTTTTTTTTTGTGGCGACGATTCCGGAGAAACTACTAAGGTATCGGGACGAAACTTCATATTTAGAAGTTTCATAACCAAACTTAGAGCTGAAAAGCTTTCTGTTGAAAAGGATCCAAAGGAACTGGAGGTTTAGTCTTATAGCATTTTTGAAAGATTTTGCAAATAAGCCGCCATTTCTGGAAATTTGTCGAAATAGTTAAATAATAAATTAAAGTACAAGAAATTCTGAACAATTTATGACTATGGCATTTTTTTGGTAAAATAAATAGTTTGGCTGCATGATGAAATTCTATTTTATCGAGATCGCTGCATTAAAACTAGTTAGCCAGGATTTGTCAGATATTGTGATTCTAATGACAGTAGGTAGTGTCAAACGTTGATGTTTTGACAATACCTACTGTCAATATAATCAAAATATCCGTCTAGTTCCAGTAGCTTTATTATAAGATGCAGACATGGCCGATCTCGATCAAATAGAATCTCATGCAGCTAAACTATTAATTTTATATATGGTATGATAAAGTAATGTGCCTGAACGCATCAGATTATTTTTTTTTATTTTTGTCTTCGTGTGTCACTGCCGTGCGTTCGTTCGATATCCAGCATGTTTATAAGTAGATGTATTAGGTCCTCATTGCTCGATTTTAATTAATTCCTTTCTAAATTGAAGTCCTTAATTCTGCGATGAGTTATCATGAGTTAATACATTTTTGTCAATTTACTATACTGTATGTATGTCACCCTGTTAAAAAGATTAAATATTATAATAGCAAGCGCGCTCTCTCTAAATTAAATCAATATATTTTCTTTTACCGCCTGGTGGCCGCCAGCCAGCTGTATGCAGTCCGGGATGCATATGCGTCCGTGATGAGTGAGAACACTAATACATTGTAACATGAGCGAAAGCGAAAGCGCCAACGCGCGGCGACAAACTGGCTGAGTACTTCCCCTTCGAATGTATTCGCGTCGACTATGCTCCGCCTTTGCCTGCTTCCTCCAAACCCCCCAACTTCCCCTTATCATAAAACTGTGGCCTGGTTGACGTTGGTGGGGGCCAGGCAGACCACTCCCAGCAAAAAAAAACATCGCAACGAAATATTTCGTTTGGAAGTTGCGATGTTTTTAAAACGGAGCCTTAAGTATTAAAATTTTCTTTTTCAATGAAAGATTAAGTAATTTTTCTTTTTCAAATGCAAAAAGTTTAACAATAAGGTGTGAAATTACCGTATACAAAATAATATTACTCTAATGCAACATTTAGATGGCCTGCAGTTTATTTAGATTCGATACAATTTTTAGAACAATGTCCATTTTCGTATAATTTAAAAATTGTGCTTAAATGTTGGTAAAGTTTATTTGCATTAATATTTTTATTATGTGCGGACATGTGGGCTTTGAAAAAGAAAACCCACTCAAAATTTTGCTAAAAAAAATTTGAAAAAATTCGAATTTTTAAAGAAAATCATAAACTTTAGAGTTCCTGCGGGAGACCTAAATATTATTCAATTGAACCTTTATTTTGTTGGTACATGAGGGTCCACAGGGACAACTTTTTATCAGCTTGAAATTTTGAACTTCGAAAAAAACGTTTTTTCGATACACCCTACTATACCGGGTGATTCAATTTCGAGGCTCAGCATGGGGATCTCGCTTATTAGTGGAGATAGAGCCTATGTTTAAATTTGGCAAAGTTTCGTATTTTTGTGTTGGTCAATTATCTGAAAAGAAATTTAAGCTATCGTTTTTCATTTTGAAGATATCCGCAAAAAAATTGAAATGTTAAAGTATCGTTTTTAATTTTTTATTCAAAACTAAATGTAACTAGACATTTGAAACAAAAACATTCGCGTTTTTAACAAGGAATGCAGTGTCATTTTTTAATTTGAAATAACATCAAAGATGGCGGCGTAACCATGGCCAACTTTTGTTTTTCTTATGGGCGCCATGTTGAATTTTGGCATTTTCCGATAGTCGTGTCTTTTCTCATTTCCGCAATGTATAACTTGTTAGCATTATTTTTTAAAATAATGGTGTTATAATCAACAAACCTTCAGGTACCTAACTGGAACTTGGTTACAGACCGCCGGACTCGTTGCCAAGCAACGTCAACAAAATGCACTTGGATCAAGCGGCGCGCTCAGCGTTGGGTTTGCCATTTAACCAAATAAACCTTAATTGTGGTTGATTGTGGATGTAAAATGCCGTTTACCGATAACGAAAAGCGTGATATGATAAAGGTTTATTATTGTTCTTATAGAAATGCCCAATCGTACAATATATTGGACATAAATTTAGCGGACCATGGATCGTTTAATAAACCCCGCAATACTTATAATCCTCATGGAAATGTTGAAAACGATCAAAGAGATATTTTGGAAATGGTGAACGTTAGATTACCATAATTTGCAATACTTCAACTACTGATTTTTAGATAAATGACGATCCTCGGATTTCTACGCGGGAAGTAGCCTCTAATTTGGAATTGCCGCAAACACGTGTTTGGAGAGCATTACAAACAAAGAAATTTAAACCGTACAAACCCCACACAAGTCAAACTTTGCAGTTGTACGCAATTATTTGAATCAACAATTTCCAAATCGCTGGATTAGTAATGGTGGAGTGGTGGAATGTCCTGCTAGATCCCCTGATTTAAGTCCTCTGGACTATTTTCTATGGAGAACTGTGAACGACGAAATTTATCACGATACTTGCAGAAATATCGAGGATCTGCGGGATCGAATAACAAATGCGGTCAATGCTATTCCGGGAAGAACAGTAAGAAGAGTATAACAACATGTCGAAAAGCTGTCTCGGTTTTATGCCTTCAAGAAAATAGCGACCAATTTGAACATTTACTTAAAAATAAGCTTTTTGTTGTATAAACTTCCTTCTTTTACAATCTGAATGTTTTTAATCCAAAAGTCAGTCCGGCGCCGGCGGTCTGTAACCAAGCACCAGTTGGGTATCTGATAAGCACGACAAACAACGAGAAAAAGAAGAAAGTTTTTTTTACTTTATCATACGTAGTATATAAAGTATTGTAATCGTCCCAAAAAAAATTTTTGAGATTTTAGCGGAAATATGTCTTTTTGGGTCCCCTGAACATTTTTGACCAAGGTACAAAAAAATGTCTGTGTGTGTAGATGTGGTGTGTGTGTGTGTGTGTGTGTGTGTGTGTGTGTGTGTGTGTGTGTGTGTGTGTGTGTGTGTGTGTGTGTGTGTGTGTGTGTGTGTGTGTGTGTGTGTGTGTGTGTGTGTGTGTGTGTGTGTGTGTGTGTGTGTGTGTGTGTGTACCCGTTTTTTGTGGCGACGATTCCGGAGAAACTACTAAAGGTATCGGGACGAAACTTCATATTTAGAAGTTTCATGGCCAAACTTAGAGCTGAAAAGCTTTCTGTTAAAAAGGGTCCAAAGGAACTGGAGGTTTAGTCTTAGCATTTTTGAAAGATTTTGTAAATAAGCCGGCATTTCTGGAATTTCGTCGAAATAGTTAAATAATAAATTAAACTAGAGGAAATTCTGAATAATTTATGACTATGACATTTTTTGGTACAATCAATAGTTTAGCTGCATGAGCAAATTCTTTCTTTCATCGAGATCGGTCGTACTGCATTAAAACTAGTAACCAGGAGATGTCAGATTAGATGTCAGATGTGATTATAATGACGGTAGACAGTGTCAAACGCTAATGCTTTGACAATACTACTGTCAATACAAGCTGCGTTCGGATATTGAACACCGTTAAGGTGCGCTTTCATTAGTGCTAATGGCAGTGGTAGTAGACGCCATTATAGTATTTCTAATAGAATTTCACCACGACATGTGAGAAACACTATAATTTCGTCTGCTACCACCGCCATTACCTACCATTGCCACCAATCGGAACGCACCTTCATACTTTCTACACCCAATAACACGTGTCATTTGGACGGTGTACCCGGTGTCAACGGAGTACAATATCCGAACGCAGCTTTAATCGATTTATCTGTCTAGGTCTACTAGTTTTATTTTAATGCAGACATAGCCGATCTCGATCAAATAATATCTCATGCACCTAAACTATTAATTTTATATATAGTATGATAAAGTCATGTGCCTGGCCACATCAGATTTTTTATTATTAAACAAACCATCGTTTTAAAAAATAATGCCAATATGTTATACATTGCGGAAATGAGAAAAAACACCACTATCGGAAAATGCCCAAATTCAACATGGCGTCCATAAGAAAAACAAAAGTTGGCCATGGTTACGCCGCCATCTTTCAAAAATTTAAAACGATATCTTAACATTTCAGTTTTTTGCGGATATCTTTAAAATTAAAAAAGATAGCTAAAGTTTCCTTTCAGATAATTGATCAGCACAAAAAAACGAAACTTTGCCAAATTTGAGCATAGGCTCTATCTGCACTAATAAGCGAGATCCCCATGGTGAGCCTCGAAATTGAATCACCCGGTATAATCCCCATCATGATACAAGCCAATGATTACAACGCTAGTGTCAAAGTCTGTCGAAACCTACGTGATGACAGTTATGTGACAGTTCGCCTCGCCATCATTGACAAATAGATTTAAAATATTTGATATAAAATGGAATTTGTGAGTCGTAGATAAAACGTCGTATTCGACTCGCACACAACGGATATAAATCGCTCGCATGTTTACACGCTCGCCTACGGCTCGAGTATAAACTTCATGCTCGCGATTTATATCCTTAGTTATGCGCTCGTCAAATAATATACTATTATACGTTATTTAATATTTTAGAGACTGTATCAAGAACTCAACACCATAGACACATTTAGTATGGTAACCAAGATACAATAAAATACGGAAATACGGAAAAAGAAGAGTTTGATAATCAGTCAAGTCCACAGAATAGAGTACTCAATTCATAAAAGGATCAAACCTGGAGTACCACAAGGTAGTGTCTTTGGCCCACTTCTATACCTTCTTTATAAACATGTTCTTCCGCAACCAGATGGTGTTAACATTGCTACGTTTTCTCACAACACTGCTATCATGGCAGTGGATACAGAATGTTGGGCACCAAACTTCGATGGAAAGCACACGTCAAAGATAAGTATGTACACTCTTGGAATTAAGTAAGTTCTATAAGTATTTTAGCAGTGTGTCGATGATACATTCAAGTACAAGTTTTTTGTTATTCTGGTCGACCGCTCGGCCGCTAAGTGCAAAAAATTGTCCGTTTACGCTTCAACTCGTATATCGGAAATTTATTATTTGCGAAACCTTGTTCGAATGCTTTGAATTGGTTTATAATGATTTATATGTTTCTATTTATTAGCTTAATGTGTAATTAATTAATGTAATTCCTACATTGCAATGTAATTGTGTTTTTATTAAATATGACGTTAATTTTATATTAATAAACATAAAAGTTTTCGATTACATGAAATGAAAATCTCATTTCAAGATATTGCATACCACATAACAAATTATACTTACAACCTTATTGCATCTAATAGCTTTTTTGTGTTAATAAATACAAAAATCAATTTGTTGTTGCCAATATTTTTACTTTTCAGGTTATTTCAGAACTGACATATCTATTAACATTTATTCACAAAATAGAAATACATTAAAATTAAATTGCTTTAAATTTGTCTTTATGGTAATTTGTTAATTGTGATTTACTGGTGTTTTCGAGATATTTAGCTTCAACGATATTTTGCAGTGTTTAACTTAATAAACAGAAAGGAGTATGTATTTTGTATAGCATGAATGTATAATTACTATTTTTTTGTATTATTATTTTGTATTTACTTTACAGCAATATATTTCAAATATCTGACAACTGAAAATAATGACAATTATGTATATCACTAATTTACAAAAATTTTTGGAAGCAAGCTCTAAATTTTCGACGAATTTTGATGGAATGTAAATATGTAATTATTATTAAAAAAAAATAAACCAAACTATACTACCATCTAAAAGAACATTTATGCAACATAACAATTATTTCATCAAATTTGACCTGGGATGAGTATAAATTGTGTTGGTAACGGGTATATAATTTCCCAAAAGGAGACGCTTCAGAAAGAAAAATTGTTTGTTTCTCTTCCCATCTAAGCTATTGACATTGCTAGCGACGCAAAGGGTCAAATCCAGGTTGTGGCTGTGATTTTTGATATATTTAAAATTTACATCCCGCCTGTATGTTACCATATTATTAACTTATAATATTACTAAGTAAGTCGTTAAACATTTTCAGTTATAGTTTATATTGTTTGGAAATTAAAAGGACCTTCATTTTTAATGTATATGCATTTTAGCTAACCTTACAGTACACAATTCATAAGTCAAAATGTTATTTTTAACTTATTATCGTTGTTAATGCACGCCTCTTAATTTATTTAGAAAACAAATTTAGAAATAAAATTTCCAATAATGTTCCAGCTAATATATAGTAAATGAAAAATGTGTGCTTATTGAACTGGAACTATATTACAATAAAATTTCTGTAGAGCTCTTTGAAATATTAACAAAAAAAGAAAAACAAAAATTTTAGTTATTATTATTAGTTATCAAACAATGCAAAACCAAGAATGAAACACAATAAATACATATTACAACAATAAAAAATTATTAATTATAAGTAAAATTTTAATATGTTGTCTTAACAAATGAACAAAAGAAAATACCAACATGTTTTTTTTTTTTTTTCTAGAAAGTAGAAAGTAATATGTTTCATATTGGTTTTCTCTGTCCCTTCTGAAGTTGGAGCCGTTTAAAATGAGATATTGTTAATAATTCAAACGGCTGTAACTTTTTAATGAATTGAAAAAGTAATTTACTTTCTGAAAAAAATTGTTTTGCGGAAGAAACGTGGGACAGCCTGTATATATTTTGCTATAATTTAAATTATTTTGGTTGTCAAGCATGTATTAGATGTCATGAAAGATAATTGAACATTAACTGCTGTAAAGTAAATACAGATATAAAATTTTCATTGTCCTTCATACAAAATACATGCTCGTCCTAAATGTAAATTTAAATTAAATTTAGAGAATTTATTTACATTTAGTGAATATATTTTAATATTACAATTCTGAAATAGTCTATATAATCCTTGGCATCAAGTTGATTTGCGCATTTACTTACTTACTTACTTAAGCCCGTCATCCCACTGCTGGGCAAAGGCATTTACTTGCGTAATTAATATGTGTGTTAGTTAACATAAATTTTTATAATGTGTCATGATATTACGCAATATCTTAAAATGAACTTTTCGTATCATATTATCAAATTTCATGTTTATTAATATTATTATAAAAGTAATTCTATATTTAATGAAATGCATTACCTACTAAACTTAACTGTAGTGATCATATTTCATTTATTACATTGCAATGAAGATATCACATTAAGGAAAAGGTCGGACACGCTAAAGATAAACTAAATCCCGTTACATTACATCCATCGAAAAACCACCTCGTGACGGACTACTTTTTGCGAACCGGCCGGGTCGAGGTAGAACAGTACACGAATGTATAACCGACATACTATTTTCAAATCTTGCGATAGCGATACGAACTTACTTATTTCCATGACTGTACGAAGTCAGCTTTGTCGACATATAATAAACTTCTATTTTACAACCTTCTATTTTTTTTAGTATGTGAGTGGTAAGATTCATTTCTTACACGCTGTATATCAACAAAAGACAACTTTCATCAAACACTCCTTTTATGACAATCAAATTAACCAGAAGATCATAATCCGTAATTGCTCTGCTAAATAAGTACATGCAAAGAAGAAAGTCGAAAACCATTACAGTACGATGACAGACTAACTTCCATTGTCAAGTGAAAGTCACCGCACAAACCATGACTTACCTTTATAGCTAATCAATACAACAACAACTTAACAGCCGATAAAAACACAAATCTATAAAAATATCATTTATTTCCTACGCCCGATGACCAACTCAGCCACCGACGTCTCATTTTTGACAATACACATACATCGTTCCATACAATACGCAATAAATAAGTTAAAAATTATCGATAGAAGATGCTCAGTTGCTTGTTTCGTTACTTGTTATATACATTTAAGGCCGTCAGGTACTTTTTAATACGAATATCCTCCGTTGCTGGCGTAGTTCTGCCCACCAGATGGAGCACCATAGGACTGCGATGGAGCGGATCCTCCAAAACCTCCACTGCCTCCAAACGATGGAGCTCCATAACTGGAAGAAGGCTTGCTGTACGATCCAGATCCTCCAAAGGAGCTTGAACCACCGAAAGAACCGGAAGAACCTCCAAAACCACCTGAGGAACCACCGAAGGAACCTCCGAAACCTCCAGAAGGCGCACCATAGGTCGAAGAAGGTTTCCCACCGCCAAAACCTCCACCGCTAGATGGCGCTCCGTATGATGACGATGGCCTTCCACCGAAGCTTGGACGTCCTAAGAAAAAAATACAAAGAAATTGTGATGATAATGTTTATTGAGGTTACATGAGATCGGTGGGATGTATGAACAACATTATAGTTATTCATACATTTCTATAATGTGGAAATGGAGTTAATTGTTTTGGTTATTCTGCAGCTCAATAATTAAACCTGCTCTTTGTGAAGCTTAAGTCTGAAGACCACGTGAATAGGAGGAACGCAGGTTATCGACTGTGAGATATACAAGGAGAAAGGTATTTGTCGGGCAATTCCGTCATACGAAGATCGAAGAAGCAACCGTAGACACGTGTTTCGGACTATTAGTCCTCATCAGTACGGTATAGCCAAGGAGCAAGATGGACACTCAATGGAAAAAACACTCAAATGGAGACCTAAAGGGGGTGTCCAATGTCGCCAATTTGGTGCTTCGAATCCTGAAGATGTTGGAACTGAAGCACCAAATTGGCGACATTGGTCACCCCCTTTAGGTCTCCATTTGAGTGTTTTCTCCATTGAGTGTCCATCTTGGTCCTTGCTAAACCGTACTGATGAGGACTAATAGTCCGAAACACGTGTCTACGGTTGCTTCTTCGATCTTCGTATGACGGAATTGCCCGACAAATACCTTTCCACGTGAATAGGCTTTCATGGATACAGTCATTGAGGACTACACCTTTTCCTGCTGTTATTTAGAAAGTAGCAACTGATATTCAGAAAACATCACATGATATTCATCTTTTCCGATTTATTTTCAGAAAGTAGCAGTTGATACTCATCTATTCCGATTTAGTATCAGAAAGTAGCAGTTGATATTCATCTATTCTGATTTAGTATCAGAAAGTAGCAGTTGATATTCAGAATATGTCATTTGATAATCAGAAATTGACAAATGATATTCAGTAAACTTAAATAATTATAACTGTATTAATATTTTATTTCGACAATTTCTGAGGAAATTATAAATATATTGTTAGCAACAGTTATTTCCTGACATGATTTACGTCTATGTATATGTATATACATAGAATAATGTACAGTTTGAAGTTTTTAAATAATGTTTCTTTCTGTGCTTGATTAAGTTCTCAATTTTAAGTATGCACTTTTTAAAATAAAATATCAAATAACTTTGCATATTTTAACTATGTGTCTCTGTTTAGCGTGCATGATATAAAAACACGCTTTGTCATTATTTCATGTGACATACATTTGATCTGTATGCGACCCACTGTATAGAGCAGTTCCTTAAAAAAATCTGGAGAATTCTGGATTACATTTGCTACTTTCTGAATATCAATTGTTACTTTCTGAAAATAATTTGAAATAGATGAATAACAACTGCTACTTTCTGATACTAAATCGGAATAGATGAATATCAATTGCTACTTTCTGAATAACAGCAGGAAAAGGTGTTGTGCTTCCAAATCATTAACAATCTTTTCAATTTGGTGCTAGTTAATGTTAAAAGCCAGTTAGGAAAGATTGTGACAGGTTAGGTGTTACTGGTATTGGTTCTTTGAAGAAAATGGACACCAGGCCTCCAATATACAAACCTCCCGATGGAGCACCATAAGAAGAAGACGGCTTTCCACCACCAAAACTAGGACGAGATGGGCCTGCTGGGGTTCCATAGCTGGTCGATGGAGGCAAATAGCTGGAAGTTGGTTTACCACCTCCAAATCCTCCACTTCCGCCTCCAAACCCTCCACTTCCGCCTCCAAAGCCTCCATGCCCACCTCCAAATCCTCCACTTCCGCCTCCGAAACCTCCATTTCCTCCGAATCCACCACTTGGGGCTCCATAGCTCTGAGAAGGAGCTCCGTACGACTTGGATGGAGCTCCACCGAAACTACCACCGCCTCCACTTCCACCGAAAGATGGAGCACCGTAAGATTTAGATGGAGCACCGCCTCCAAAACCTCCCGAAGGGGCGCCGTAGCTCTGAGATGGAGCCGAGTACGATGGAGCCGGGGCTCCGTAGCTTTGGGATGGGGCGCCTCCAAATCCTCCAGAGGAGCCTCCATGGGAACCTCCAAAACCTCCAGAGGAGCCTCCATGGGAACCTCCAAAACCTCCAGAGGAGCCTCCATGGGAGCCTCCAAAACCTCCAGAGGAGCCTCCAAAACCTCCCGATGGGGCTCCATAAGATTTAGATGGGGCTCCACCTCCGAAACCGCTGCCTCCAAAGCCTCCACTGGAGCTACCTCCAAAACCTCCAGTGGAGCTACCTCCGAAGGATGGGGTTCCATATGATTGGGATGGTGGAGCTCCACCTCCGCCGCCTGAAGGTGGGAGGTAGTTGTTGGAGGGGCCTCCAGATGGGTATCCACCTCCTAAGGGAGCTGCAATTTCAGAAACTGGAATGAAATTAGGTTGACATTGTGGGTTATTTGGTTTGAATGTTTACCATCTCTTTTGACGAGAGTTTTGGTGTCGCTGGCGAAAACGCAGCTGACCAACGCACAAGCCTGGAAAGGTATTAGGAAAAGAAGAAATTAGAAATAATTTAGAGATGGGTTGAGACATATTTTTGGAAACTTTGATTTAATTTAAGAGAAAAACACCGTTTGAAACTTGAATGAGAATTGCTTCTGACATGTTTTGGTTTTCTGTAGAATCTATTAAAAATGTGAAGCTGATTCTAGCTCTTTGAGAAAAAGCAATGCCAAAAAATAAGTTCTAAAATTAAAAATCTAAAATTACGAACAAAATATGGTTTGTCCAAAAAAAAAACACTCGAAAATCAATTTGATAAGTAATTAATAACTCCACCATGGCAATACACTCCAAAAAATATCAATAAATTATTAAATTCAACCAAAATTTCCTTAAAATCCTTATACGAACTGTTCACTGTCGTCGTGTTCCTCTGTTTTTCACTAACACTAACTTACCACAAGTAATTTCATCTTCAATGTTTGGCACTTTTTAACACAACTACCACTGAACACCCGAGTTGGATGTCTTCACTTGTTTGAATGATGGAGAGTACTTTCTGGATTATTTATATATATCCAAAAGCAGTGCCCGCTGCTAAGTCAGGTGAAAGTTTACATCTTCAATTTTCATAGGCAAGAGTATAGCAGTGTGGGAGCTCATGATCCATTGTAACGTTTGCGAATGACCTTGTCGTATCTTTTACAACATCTTCTTTATCTACGAAGAGTTTGTCATAAAAGGGTTGACCATTACAACTAATTAAGGTGATACTGTTCTAATTTCACAGGACTATGTTTGTGGAATATGTGAATTCTGTAAAAACAATACAGACATTTAGGTGGTATCCAATAACCAGCGATGTTACAGTTAATTCTTCTTTTACAGCTTTTTTTGTAGTATATTACATTCATTTTCTGTAACATTGCAGATATTTCTCTCTAGGTATAAACTTATTTGTTCTTTTCAGTTCCTTCAAGTATTACCAAAGGAAGGAAGAAGAAAATCCAAATCAAACAATGCGAAAACGAAGAATATAAAAAGTATCTTTTACAAATAATTAAATCAATAAATACATAAGAAATTAAAAAAAATCGTTCGTAAAAATACAAAAATTTTTACCAATATTTGTTAAATAACAAAAAAGAACTTGCTCATACATACGCAATGTTGAAAGTTGAACTGATACAAGGTAATTTATAACTCGAGGTGAAACTTAAATGCAAAAACATACCAAACTATAAATAAAAATATGTGAAGCACTTTTAAATTTATTTCATTGTCAAAATTAGTACTTACTTCAATTTAATTTAATTATTTTTTGTTTAATTAAATGCAGTCACGAAATTTGAAATTACACTTTAGTTTCCTGTCCGCATAAATTTTCGTCTATAAATGCAAATCACTCTGTATAATTATTGATTTTCTATGAATGGGACCGATATAATTTTCGTCATAGAAGCTCAGAACTTGTCTCGTGATAGGTTAGTTATCCTATCTGGAATGTAAGATCATATTGAAATCCACCACCTACAACTCTGTTCTTCTCCTAAAGTACCATTATGAGCAGCAGATTCAAATTATAGGTTTATTTTGTCAAACATTTAAAAAGGTAACAACATTGAAAACAAAATGTTAGAGTTTCACCAATAACTTTGCCAGATTGTTGTTTCCTAGAGGTTATTTTGTTTTGATGTAACAGATAATTTTAAGTAATATTGTCAATTGAAGTTAATGAATAGTCTAGAATGTTGCCCGTTGGATGTAATATCGAAATAACAGTGGTTTATTGGGTTAGAAGGGCTCCAAATCATTATCCATGGATTGACCTTGTTTATTAATCTAATATTTAAAATAGTAATCCCATGCTAAAATAATACATAGAAATAACACTGAATAATGTGCCCATGAACCGGCGACCGCTACCGCTATTTGTTACTATTTTTCCGCGAAACACCTAACGACATCTCGCGGAACCCCGGTTGGGAAATGCTGGTCTAAATCGTGGTCTAAATAGTTCAATTTTGCTTTCTTTGTATTAATAGTTTGTCACTAAGTAATGAATAAATCATGTGCTTGTAAATTTTCTAACTGATGATAGATAGTCTTAATTTTCAAATAATAACCACGCAATATTTAGCAGCATTGTCTTGAATTTTTTATTTAATAAAGAATTATTTATTGTAAGCCTAACAATTGTGGTTAATTGACATGATGGATTGCTCTGTATAGAGGTTACCGTTTATTATTTTAAGATTTATTTAACCATGACAGCAAATGCGAGATATTGTAGTGTTGTGTCCTTGAAGAAAGACTCGAGTATGTAATGAAGTGTGAAATACCAATTCAAAATTAAGTATGCTAATAGTGTTTTTATTATAGTGTGCGTACGCTTTGATTTAATAGCAATTTTATACTTGATGATCTGAATAGTTTGTTTTCGTATTTAAAATGTCTTTTAATTTTACATTGGTAAAACTCACAACGTCTAATACTAATGTCTATTCTAGTAATTAAATTAGTAATTTATTTTATCTCTAAAAAGGGTATTTAGTTTACACGCAAAAATTAAAAAAAGAACTGGACTTCTAACAGACTGTTACATGTAACAAATAATCACTACAACATTTTGAATTGGTATTTTACAACAGAATTCGTTATATAAAAGTGTTTTTGATAAATCTGTTCAAATGATGTTCTCATTTTATTTCATTTAAAAAAATTATAATATCGGTGGAAATATTACATTTTACATATTTTTACAAAATTATTCAAAAAGAAAAATATAAAGTTTATCGACCATTTCCAAACAATTCCCATTAAAATTTAAGATAATTATATTACCTAAACAAAAAGTTAAAAAAAAAAAACACAATCATCCTTTTTTTACTCTAATGAATGCTATTGTATAATTTATTATACATGCCTGTATTCTATTAATCACAAACTTCTTCCAAAGATGCTTGATTTTGTTGTAAAATTAATTTAATTAGATAGTGTCATACATAGTACGTACATAGTCATACATAGTCTATAGTACAATATCAAACAATAGCAATTCTCGTGGATCTTGCTGTATGTATTGTTTCATTTTATGATTAAATTTGAAAGTAATAGCGCAAATACTGTAATAAATACCTGCCTTTCAGTGGGGAAATAATTGCCGGCATTTCTTGTTATAAATGAAGAACACAGTAGCTGGAATACAGCAGTCAGTGCTTTATCAAATCAACTGTACCAACTGTACCAACATAATTTTGAAGATACCTACTCTACGCTATGAAAAAAATATCATATGTCATGTACACTGCCGCTCATGGAAGTTCGGACACAGTAAACATATAGGAAATAATGATAAAAGCACTGATAACGTAGCAATAGGCACCTCTATTTCTATCAAATAGCGAGCTAATTTAAAATAATTTTTAGATTTAATTATTATGCAACATGTATGCTGTTTTGTAACTGGTTGTTGGGAATTTTCTAGTTTCCATTAAAAAGGATTAAATACGAAATAACGAATAGAGTCATAAATACTGCATCTCAGACACATGTTGCGACCCCATTTTTACCAGATTTTTGCATCAAATGCTCGAATTCGTATTCAAACAAGTCTGTGCCTGCAATCTGTAGTTTGCACAAGATAACTCTGTCACGCGGAAGACATCATGCGACGCGGAAAGCCAACAACCAAAGAACAGCGTTCTGCAATTATCGCCTTTCATCACGAACGATTGTCAGTTCGTGAAAATGCAAGAAATAAGTCAACGATAAGTGAGTCAACGATAAGTGACAATCTTCGCCAATATGAAGAAACATGGAATTTGGTTGACGTGTTCGGCCGGGACTATCACGAATAATTTCCCAAGCGGATGAAGAACGATTAAAATTAATTTTTAAGCAAAACATAAAATTGACTGCACCTAAAATCACCTCTGAAGTCAATCGCGATCGTGAAAAAACAATTTTCGTAAGCACAGGAAAACGACATCTCCAAGCGGAAAATCTGCATGGACGCGTTGCCGTACGCTAACCATTGCTTGTCGGGAAAATCGTCAGACACTACTGTTTCCTATCTTCATTTGTCCAACTTCGATGTGTTCGTGCCCACTGAAGTCGTTTCTGACGACTTCCCCGACGAAGCAATGGTTTTCGTACGGCAACGCGTCCATGCAGATTTTCCGCTTGGAGACGTAGTTTCCCTGTGCTTACGAAAATTGGTCTCTCACGATCTCGATTGACCTCAGAGGTGATTTTAGGTGCAGTCCATTTTCTGCTTCGCTTAAAAATTAATTTTAATCGTTCTTCATCCGCTTGGGAGATTATTCGTGATAGTCTCCCAAGCGTTGACTCACTTATCGTTGACTCACTTATCGTTGACTTATGTCTTGTATTTTCACGAACTGACAATCGTTCCTGATGAAAAGCGATAATTACAGAACGCTGTTCCTTGCTTGTTGGCTTTCAGCGTCGCATGATGTCTTCCGCGTGACAGAGTTATCTTGTGCAAACTACAGATTGCAGGCACATACTCGTTTGAATACGAATTCGATCATTTGATGCAAGAATCTGGTAAAAATGGGGTGGCAACATGTGCGGCAGTGTATATGTTTATAAACTCGCCAATAAAAATGACAAACAGTGCCATTCCCAATGAAAAATAGCCACTAAATTATAGTTATACAGCGATAGACTATATTTTAATCAATCGATTCGCACAATAAATCAAACAGGATGCAGGATGTAGAACCAATTGATCATAGTAGGCTGTGTTCAGTTTTACGGTCAACAAGTGAACAAATAGCTTCCCTTTTTGCTGATTTATCCCTTGGAAAATATCTTTTCCGGAAAGAAAAAGAACACAAAGCCAAGCGATCAAACAGTACAATGCATTGAGGTTTTGCCCCTGCAAAAGAAACAGCGCAAGGAATAACTGGTCAGATTGATATGTTCGCTATTTGGTTGAAATAGAGGTGCCTATTGCTACGTTATCAGTTCTTTTATCATTATTTCCTATATGTTTACTATGTGTCCGAACTTGTAAACGTCACTGAGCGACAGTGTATATCACTCCAGTGACGACAATACTGTGAATACACAATTCCATTTGTTGAAAAGATTTTTTCCTCCGATGACACAATAATAATGCAGTGCAGAGTTTAGTGTTTGTTATTTTAAGATTTATTTAACCATGACAGCAAATGCAGACTTTGTAGTGTTATGTCCTTGGAGTAAGACCCGAGTATGTAATGAAGTGTGAAATACCAATTCAAAATTAAGTATGCTAATAGTGTTTTTATTATAGTGTGCGTACGTTTTGATTTAATAGCAATTTTATACTTGATGATCTGAATACTTTTCTTTTCGTATTAAAACATTCTTTTATTTTTGCATTGGTAAAACTCTGAAATTCTAATACTAATATCTATTCTAGTAAAAGTAATTGGATATCTATCAAATTGTCTGATATCTACATTCGAATGTTTAGTGACTATTTCCAAATAATTCCCAATCAAATTTAGGGTAATTTCCTTAATAAATAGTCCAAACATTTTTATAAATTTCTTCTTTTGCTCTAAAGAATGTTATAGTCTATTTTGTTACGCATGCCTCTGTTCTATTTATCACAACTTCTTAGAAATACGCTTGATTTTGTCGTAAAATTAATTTAATTAGATCATGCATACAACGTCTATAGTATAATATCAAACAATAGAGATTATCGTGAATCTTGCAGTATGTATTGTTTCACTTTACCATTAAATTTGAAAGTAGCAGCGCAAATATTCCAATAAACCACTTCTTTTTAGTGGGGAAATAATTGTCGACATTTCTTGTTATAAATTAAGAACACAGTAGCTGTATTACAGCAGTGAGAGCTCTGCAAAATTAACAGTTCCAACATTATCTGCAAGATAATAGTATACCCAATTAAAAATAATGTATACCATTGCATGAAACGCTATATCATCTACATACGTCTATAAAAATGACAAACTGTACGATTTCCAATGAAAAATCGGCATTAAACTATAGTTATACAGCTACAGACAATTTTTCAATTCATCGACTCTAAGAATAAATCAAACGGGATGCAGGATGTAGAACCAATTGATCATAGCATCTACGGGTAACAAGTCAACAAATAGCTTCCCTTTTTGCTGCTTTATCCCCTGGAAAATCTCTTTTCCGGCAAGGAAAAGAACACAAAGCCGAGCGATCAAACAGTACAATGCGTTGAGGTTTCGCCCCTGCAAAAGAAACAGCGCAAGGAATAACTGGTCAGATCGATATGTTCTCTATTGGTTTTAAAAATCACAGAAGGTGTACCAAAGAAGACTCAAACCAATAGCTAATACAATAGGTCCATGACAATTATGTTTACTACTACATATTTCATAAATAAAATAAGGTTTCTATGATTACATATCTCAATTTGAAACGTTTTGCTTTGTTAGATAAGGTGGAGCTTAAAATTGTGATGACCCAAATGGTTAATTAACTGTAATAACAAAATGCATATGCGGATTATTTTCTTTTTTGCAAAAGGCAAGGCGGATTGCCCAAGTTGTGCAACCGAAACACATTAGCGTTATATACTGGGATGGTGCATTGAGTAGATGGGATCTTCTTGTGTAGTGACAAGGCCAATGATTATTTCAGACTTACAACTGATCTTAATCATTTCAGAGTCACAACGCGCACACATACAGGTATAAATAATGAACTCATATTACGAAATCGTCCAACCTTATAATTAGAATGTGCGAATTCAAGTGGTAATTCAACTGTTTGTCTAGTCATCTCTAAAATAGGTCGAGACTAACAATTATTAGTACTTGCGTTTATTTGCGAATTTGTTCGACCGCGAACATATTTCGTTACAAATCTCAAGTCAAAGCATGTCCGAAAACAGTCAGCTACATACTTGACCTAAGAATTTTTAAACGTCAGTCTTGCAGATAATTATTTTAGTGGTTAATATCATCATTAATAGCTATAATTGTTTCAAGATTATGTTGGAAAATAGATAAAGTTAATGACCATCGGGGTCAATCTTAAAGCGGTTCTTGAGCATGTAAGTTGCAACATTCGCCCACGAATTCAACAAAATGACGGTGGAGTATGTGGGTCAACACGACAAATTGATTACAGCGCTTACATCTTGTTCAGATGTGATACACCACCATGTGAAGGCTACCTTAATAAACCAATTAACCGCTTAAAAATTCTTTGCTAATACAATTTTGAAACAAAAAATACAGAATCAACCATTTGGGTCATCACAATTTTAAGCTCCACCTCATCTAAAGCCGGGGCTACATATTCGTATACTTGACAAATATCAAATATTTGCCACATGTTAAATATTTGGCAAATATATTTGCCACGCAAATCGAAAATTTTTGTGATTATTTTTTGACGTTTCTTAAAACCAATGAAATGCTTCTTTATTTGTCACAAGGGTAAGTTTCAACCAATCATGTCATTATTATAGTGGGAATAAATCTCTTGTGATTATTTTCGGGAATAATCACTGTAGCTTTTATTTGCCTAGCAACTGTCAGATACTTGTCAAAATAATTACTTAATTACAAAAAAGATTTTAGAAACTACTTCGAAAAATACTCTAATAAGTAATCAGTCTATATGGAGACAATTTAAGACCTTCACCAAAGAAAGAAATTATATTCTGGATCAATCTACTACAACAGCTACTCTGGCATTGATTTTAAAAGATTGGGCTTATAACATGAAAAGAAAAGACACAAATGATTATAAAGAAGGAGTAATAAAGACAATGTGGAATAAAACCGCAAAATTAGTTCAAGAACTTTACTTTAATAAGTATAACAGGTCCTTTGATCCTTTCAATGATATAGAATTCAGAAATGCTCGGAATGCAAGAGATGCAAAAAGAAAAATTTTACAAAAACATCCAGCACAAACAAAGTTCTGTGGCACTTTCTAATACAGAATTGTTGCAAATTTTTAACTATTGGGACGAAGATACACCTTGTGGATTGCAAAGAAAGTTTTTTCACGTTGCATCGTATGAACTAGCTTGGAGGGGAGGAGAAGCTACGAAATGTTTAGTTCATTATTTTAAAAAAGAAACCGACATAAAAAGATTAAATACTGGCCGCATTGAATACAATCCCATCTTTACAAAAACTGCACAGGGTGGAGCACTAAGGTGCGCTAATAGTAAATGGTTGACTCCAAACATAAATAACCCAGATATTTGCCCTGTTCGTCTTTTTGAAAAACTAATGAGTAAACGTGAAGAAAATATTAAAACCGAACGCTTGTTTCTTACTCCAAATCCGGCTTGGCAAACTCATGGTTTTTGGTATAAAAACGTTCCTGTGGGAATAAATTCCATTTCAAAATGGATGAAAGAATCCGCTAAAAAGTAGGTCTAGACACAGTTACTAAAAAAATATCTAACCATTCTGCCAGATCAAGTGCAGTAAGTAACCTTTCAAAAGCTGGTGTAGGAGAACAAGAACTAATCAAGGTCACTGGTCATAATTCTGCAAGTTCGATTAAAACATACTTACAATTGAACCAAGAACATCATTCAAATATAATAAATAATCTTAGAGAAAATGCGCAGGAGGAAACACTTAATATAACAAGCAATTCCAAATCCTCAATAAATAATGAGTCTCGAAATATTTTTAATGATTGCGTTTTTCATTGTACTAATTTAAACTGTTAATTCTTTTAATATATTCACAATGTGTCAACGATATTTTCATATATAGTAAGTAATAATTAATTAAATTAAATTTTTCAATAATTTTATGATAGTTTTATTGATCTTTTTTATTGTAAAAATTTGTGAATCAAAAAATAATCTAGTCAAATATAACTCGAGAGTTCCATAAATTAGAAAATAATTTGACAGATTTTGTTCAAACTTGTTGCCATTTGGCAATAGTCACGAGAGCCCGCAGGGCTCGAGTGTGCAACAAGTTTTCAAACAATCTGTCAAATTATTTTCAATTTATTCTCACTCTCTTGTTATATTATTACTGATTAATTGACATGAAAATCTATGACATATCAACAAATTTGTACAATATTCGTTTGTGATTTCGGACCGTCAGAGTTGCACTGCAACAGTAAATGCATCGGACATTGGTGCATCGCCACATAGCATTTTCTAATACGTGAAAATCTTCTTTGAAAACTTGCTACATGTGCGTATCGAATGGGCACTAGCTATTTTTTTGATTACTTCGCCTTATTTGCACATTAGCTTTTTCAAATCAATCTGATAATTTGATTACGAACAAGCACGGTTTTATTTTATAATGCCGATATTTTTAATTATGTAAGTGCAGAATTCACTGCGTACTAACCAGGGCTGTGGAGTCGGTAAAAAATCTGTCGACTCCGACTCCGACTCCAGATAATTTTGGTAGTCCGACTCCGACTCCGACTCCGGCAAAATTTTATTGTTTTTTTCAGCAAATTTAATGTAAAAAAAAATTAAATCTGACATAATCTACTTGCGCTTTTTTATATTTTCAAAATATCTCGAAAATCTTTAGAACTTCAACTGTTTTCTCATTAGAGAGCACATAATTCTGAACTAGTTCGTTACTTGAACCGATTTTCTATTAAATTCATTTCAATGAATACAAAATTAAGTGCAAAATAAAATGAAAATAATCTCAACTCTTACTTCTGTTAGTGGTAATGACGTCACAATTCTGGCTGCAACGAGTATGACTTGCATACATGGATATTCCGACATTCAACTTGAAGGTAGAGTTTAAATCGGAAATGCAGTTATAATTTTTAATCGGCTATTATACATATATTATGCATATTTAAGTTTATGCATTAAAAATTACGTTAGAGTGAAGTTTGTACCTCTGCTAATAATAAAAAATATATCTGGCTCAATTCTGTCAAGTGTAGGTGACGGAATCTGCGAATATCGGTGTTTTTTCGTTGACCGCAAGAAGACTACGACATACCCAGCCATCAATATCTTAAAATCCGTGACCTACACTCGACAGAATCAATGACAATTTAAAGTATCGACTTATTTTGTAATACAAAGGGATGTGATTATACCATAATATTGTATAATCCAAGGTGATACCTTTGATAAATTTCTTCATGTGCCAAAAAAATAATCAATTTCGGTTAAACGTTTAAAGTTATCAAACCTTAAAGCTAAAATTGCAAATTTTTACTAGTACAGCGTTATCTTTTACAGACATTCAGATATTGGGACAAATAGAAATAAAAAAAAATGTTGATAGTTGATAATACGCCTGTGATACCATCACGTTGTTTCTTCTGGTACAAAAGCTGTAGGAAACTAGTTTTTGTTTTTAAAATTGAAAGGGAGTATCATTAAAATACTTTTTGCAATATTTAATGAATTGTTCAGCTGTTCTTTGTGGCCGAACGAATAGGAGCAAATTCTCGTAATTTTGATGAATAAGGAAAACCACACGTTGACGCTTCACTTTGGAAAGTTCTAATTCGTCTATAAATATGCATCGAAATCCGATTTTTTTATTTGTAGATGATCTAGCTATCATAATTAGCATATTGAAGTTAGCTATTGGAAATTGCAAATACATAAACTATATATGCGACGCGGCAAGCGACTCACAATAATCATTTTGCTAATCATCACTCACTTTGTAAAAGACCTAATAATATGTTTAGTTAATCGTTTACTATCTATTGAGGCAACGGCCATTTTGCATGTCTTTGTCTACATTATTTAAACATGGACCCGGAGTCGGAGTCGGTACATTTTTTCCGACTCCGACTCCTCAGAAGTTTGTCTGAACTCCAACTACGACTCCACGACTCCGACTCCGACTTCACAGCCCTGGTACTAACAAGGGCATTCTTGTGGAAATTTACAAAACAAATCTTGACGAAGCTGTTAGTTTCATTTTAATGATTATTTGTTTAATTCATCAGCTTTCTGTATTATTAATGCTCGGCATCTAATTTTAACAGACTGTAAAACAATACAATTGGTCATTTGATGTGAATTAGTTTAAATAAATTATTATTTTAATGAGAAAACATATATATTTTTTAATTTAAATTATGAAGATATGCCCATAAAAGAAATGTAAGATATGTTTTCTTCGTCATCTTTAAAGTTCTACTAAATCCAATTGTACTACTAGGTTCGTTGTATAAATATGTCCTAATATTGTCTGAAATACAGATCAATTAGCTTCTGAAACAAAAATTTAAACCATATTTAAACAAATGAGCTTTAAAAATATAACCTTATTATTGAATAAAAAAGCTACACAAAATTGTCTCTACTATTAAAGTATTTTAACCGCTTTCGTTTCTCTTCAAATAATAAACATCATAAAAATCGACAAATATATAAATACAAGCAAGTAAAGTATAATTTTCCAAATAAATTATTTTATAGACATGTTGTCTATAAAATTTTTATGATGTTTATTACTTGAAGAGAAACGAAAACGATTAAAAATATTTTAATGGTAGAGACAGTTTTGTGTAGCTTTTTTATTTAACAAAAAGGTTATATTTTGAAAGCTCATAAATGAGTATGATCTATATTGTTCATAGAAAAGCATCAACTTAGGATACACTCTGTATATGGTGTACGATTTTCTTGGAAAGAAATAACATTGCGTTTATGTGGACAGGTAAAAACAACAAAATTTTTTTAATTTCTGTCTGACGGTTTCCTGAAAACTGTCTGTCTGACGGTTTTACAAAATTACAATTTTATGTGGTTTTCGCCCTTTAGAAAAATCAAAAATCTTACTAATAATTACAAATCTATTGTCAATCTTCGTATACGACCTACTACACACAAAACGAGATTAAAAAATGGAAAAATTAAATAGCGTACTAAAATGTTCATCAAATACAAATAAATGCACCAATATTTGTCGCCTTTGCATTTGCTGTACCCACTTCAACTGGGTATTTCAAATACCAAGTATCTGGCGTAAAAAACTCGTCCGCACAGCCGAACGTCGAATATATAAATTTATTTTAGAGGTGGTCTCGCTACGAATTGAATAGAGCAGGTTCTTTTCTTGACAAATATTTATATATTTGGCAAATATTTGATATTTGGCAACTATACAAATGTGTAGCCCCGGCTTAACAAAGCAAAACGTTTTAGATATGTAAGCACAGAAATCTTATTTTATTCATGAAATATGTAGTACATAGTAAACATTGTCGTCATGAACCTATTATATTAGCTATTGGTTTGTGTGGTCTTTTGTTACTATTTTTGTGATTTCTAAAACCAATAGAGAATATATCCATCTGACCACTTATTCCTTGCGCTGTTTCTTTTGCAGGGGCAAAACCTCAATGCATTGTACTGTTTGATCGCTCGGCTTTGTGTTCTTCTCCTTGCCGGAAAAGAGATTTTCCAGGGGATAAAGCAGCAAAAAGGGAAGCTATTTGTTGACTTGTTAGCCGTATATGCTATGATCAATTGGTTCTACATCCTGCATCCCGTTTGATTTATTCTTAGAGTCGATGAATTGAAAAATTGTCTGTAGCTGTATAACTATAGTCTAATGCCGATTTTTCATTGGAAATCGTACGGTTTGTCATTTTTATAGACGTATGTAAATGATATATCGTTGTATGCATTGGTAAAAATGATTTTTTTATTGGGTTGGGAAAATTATGTTGGAACTGTTGATTTGGCAGAGCACTGACTGCTGTAATACAGCTACTGTGTTCTTAATTTATAACAAGAAATGTCGACTATTATTTCCCCCACTAAGAAGAAGTGGTTTATTGAAATATATTCGCTGCTACTTTCAAATTTAATGGTAATGTGAAACAATAGATCCTGCAAGATTCACGATAATCTCTATTGTTTGATATTATACTATAGACGTTGTATGCATGATCTAATTAAATTAATTTTACGACAAAATCAAGCGTCTTTCTAAGAAGTTGTGATTAATAGAACAGAGGCATGCGTAACAAAATAGACTATAACATTCATTAGAGCAAAAGAAGAAATTTCTAAAAATGTTAGGACTATTTATTAAGGAAATTACCCTAAATTTGATTGGGAATTGTTTGGAAATAGTCACTAAACATTCGAATGTAGATATCAGACAATTTGACAGATATCCAATTACTTTTACTAGAATAGATATTAGTATTAGAACTTCAGAGTTTTACCAACGCAAAAATAAAAGAATACTTCAAAATACGAAAAGAAAAGTATTCAGATCATCAACTATAAAATTGCTATTATATCAAAACGTACGCACACTATAATAAAAACACTATTAGCATACTTAATTTTGAATTGGTATTTCACACATCATTACATATTCGAGTCTTACTTCAAGGACAGAACACTACAATATCTCGCATTTGCTGTCATGGTTAAATAAACCTTAAAATAACAAACACTAAACTCTGCACTGCATTATTATTGTATCTTCGGAGGAAAAAATCTTTTCAACAAATGGCATTGCTTCTTCACAGTATTGTCGTCACTGGAGTGATATACACTGTCGCTCATGGAAGTTCGGACACATAGTAAACATATAGGAAATAATGATAAAAGCACTGATAACATAGCAATAGGCACCTCTGTTTCTACCAAATAGCGAACACATTCTTAACGTTGATTTCCGGTAACATACGACATCATTAAATGTGGTAACTTAAAATAATTTTTATATTTAATTATTCTGCAACATATATGCTGTTTTGTAATTGGTTGTTGGGAATTTTCTAGTTTCCATAAAAAAGTCATAAATACTGCATCTCAGACACATGTTGCGACCCCATTTTTACCAGATTTTTGCATCAAATGCTCGAATTCGTATTGAAACGTGTCTGTGCCTGCAATCTGTAGTTTGCACAAAATAACTCTGTCACGCGGAAGACATCATGCGACGCGGAAAGCCAACAAGCAAGGAACAGCGTTCTGTAATTACCGCTTTTCATCAGGAACGATTGTCAGTTCGTGAAAATGTAAGAAATAAGTCAACGATAAGTGAGTCAACGATAATTCTTCACCAATATGAAGAAACATGGAATTTGGATGACGTGTTCGGCCGGGACTACACACAGAAAAGTGATTATTTGGAACGAGAAAACATAAGTACTTGAATTTATTTACTAGATTCAAATGCATATTTACTTGGATGTAGAAAGTTAGGTATATACAAGAAATGCCACATACTCAATGTAAGTAAAATAATTTCTCAGATAAGCGCTGACAACAACAAATAAATTCCTTCTTTATAAGAACCAATATTGTATTGAAAGAAGTAATTGAATTTTTCGTCCCAAAAATGTAAATTTCTCCAACGAAGTAATAGTAAATCCATCCAAGTGCGTAGTTACTTGATCCATGCAAATATAAGACACTTAATATAAGTAAGTATTGTTTACTGAATAAAAACCCACCAATTATTTAACTGAAGTGATTCTCACTTCTTTCAAGTAATCCCTCTCTCTGGAATAAATATGCGCACCGTGATTTTGTCAAGGCTCGCGCGCCCGCGCGTGGTGCTGGCGCCACGGAACCTAACCTAGTACGAAAACAACGAAGTACCCGTAGGGGATGTGCCTTGTGATTTATTGGGGATGTGTATTGTGATTTATAGTGTACAATAAACGTTTCAACACGGAATAGTTTGATGTAACGCACGCAACAGTGTAGAACAAGTAAGTAAATATAACATACCTATCTTGTTAATTAGCAATAGAAAACGTATTTGTGCCAAATCTTTAAAATTCTTACATTAAGTAGCTAAAAATATTTACCGGGAATAAAAATATACACATCATTGAAGACTGTTTACTTACTTCACCCGAGTAACCACTTTCATAAATCTAGTAATTATTCCAAGAAATAAAATTTCTTGGTTGAAGTCAATAATCTCTCGCGTATATACGAACCTACCAACTACTTCAGCCAAGTAATTCTCTCTTCGTTCGAGAGATCACTTTTCTGTGTGCATCACGAATAATTTCCCAAGCGGATAAAGAACGATTAAAATTAATTTTTAAGCAAAACAGAAAATTGACCGCACCTAAAATCATCTCTGAAGTAAATCGCGATCGTGAAAGACCAATTTTCTTAAGCACAGGGAAACGACGTCTCCAAGCGGAAAATCTGCATGGACGCGTTGCCGTACGAAAACCATTGCTTCGTCGGGGAAATCGTCAGAAACGACTTCAGTGGGCACGAACACATCGAAGTTGGACAAATGAAGACTGGAAACAGTTGTGTCTGACGATTTTCCCTACCAAGCAATGGTTAGCGTACGACAACGCGTCCATGCAGATTTTCCGCTTGGAGACGTCGTTTCCCTGTGCTTACGAAAATTGGTCTTTCACGATCGCTATTGACTTCAGAGGTGATTTAAGGTGCGGTCAATTTTCTGTTTTGCTTAAAAATTAATTCTAATCGTTCTTCATCCACTTGGGGAATTATTCGTGATAGTCCCGGCCGAACACGTCATCCAAATTCCATGTTTCTTCATATTCGCGAAGAGTGTCACTTATCGTTTACTCACTTATCGTTGACTTATTTCTTGCATTTTCACGAACTGACAATCGTTCCTGATGAAAAGCGATAATTACAGAACGCTGTTCCTTGCTTGTTGACTTTCCGCATCGCATGATGTCTTCCGCGTGACAGAGTTATCTTGTGCAAACTACAGATTGCAGGCACAGACTCGTTTGAATACGAATTCGAGCATTTGATGCTAAAATCTGGTAAAAATGGGGTCGCAACATGTGTCTGAGATGCAGTATTTATGACTATTTGTTATTTCGTATATAATCCTTTTTAATGGAAACTAGAAAATTCCCAACAACCAGTTACAAAGCAGCCTGGAAATCAACGTTAAGAATGTGTTCGCTATTTGGTAGAAATAGAGGTGCCTATTGCTACATTATCAGTGTTTTTATCATTATTTCCTATATGTTTACAATGTATCCGAACTTTCATGAGCGGCAGTGTAAATCCACATTTTATTAAGATTATTTATTAAGATAAGATTACTGAAGCATCAACATTTATGTACAAATTAAATAATTAAATTAGCTTAACATCTACTCAAATTTATAGAGATAGTAAAGCTTAATTGGAACACTAGAAATCATATTACCAATAAAATAATGCATTCACCATTCAATAGTATTTTGTCGGTTTCTAGTAGAATGCGAACTTTCACATTACCCATCTGACATAGACACTGACATTAGACCAATGCCAATTTTAACCATTGATCTGGTGCAAAGCGTAGCATTAAAATATGTCGACCAAAAACAATAGTGAACGCTAGACTTTGGACACGGTGACAGCACTGGAGGTAAAACCTCTCTGTTTAGCACTTACTTTCGTTTGTGCATTTCCTCTTCAAGTGAACTGTGTCAACAGTGCAGCATGTTTTTTTCTACACTTTTATTACAGGTGTTAACTAGAAGTTACTCAATTTCGTTTACATGCTTTTGTTGTTTTGTTATATCACCAAAGATGTTATGAGGAATTATTCCAGTTGATTCTAACAAAGACCTAGCGAGCGAAGCTGTTTGTTTTTATAGCACTCTTATATAATTTCTTTTCGAATTCATTCACTCTGTTAAAGGCTTGAGTATGAGCAAATGAATGATTCCACATTTTAAATTCTACTAACGCTATTCATTGTGCGGTTATGTTTAAATTCTTAACGTTTTATGTTTCAAGTTACGAGAACAGTGAAAGTATTAATGATTTTTAAAAGGAAGCATTCTATGGCATAGCATTAGCAAATCATTTTGTACTTTGATACAGTATCTGAAATTTTGTAGATATATAAAGCCGAATATTTTTCATCTATCCTTAATTACCGGCTGATTTTAATAAAACTCAAAAATCTATGACATACCAACAAATTTTTACAATATTCGTTTTTGATTTCGGACCGTCAGAGTTGCACTGCAGCAGTAAATGCATCGGACATTCATGCATCGCAGCATGCTCTAATACATGAAAATCTTCTTTGAGGACTTGCTACATGTGCGTACCGAATGGGCACTAGCTACTTTTTTGATTAGTTCGCCTTATTTGCGCATTAGCTTTTTCAAATCAAACAGATAATTTGATTACGAACAAGCAAGGTTTTATTTTATAATGCCGACATATTTTTAATTACATAAGTAAAGAATTCACTCCGTACTAACAAGAGTATTCTTGTGGAAATTTAGAAAACAAATCTTGACGAAACTGTTTGTTTCCTTTTAATGATTTTTTGGTTAATTCATCAGCTTTCTGTATTATTAATTCGCAGAATCTAATTTTAACAGACTGTAAAATAATTGGTCATTTGATGTGAACTAGTTTAAATAAATTACTATTTTAATGAGAAAAAGTATATATTTCTTTATTTAAATTAGGAAGTTATAGCCCATAAAAGAAATGTTAGATATGGTTTCTTAGTCATCTTTCAAGTTCTATTAAATCCAATTGCACTACTAGGCTTGTTGTATAAATGTGTGCGTGGATGTGAAAAGGGACCAGTTGTCCGTTTCTAGTTACGCAGATAATCGCAAATAAAGTTAAACTTGTGCAAAATACACATTTTTGTTTTATTGGCTAATTACTCTCATCATTGTGTTTTTTATCTGATGTGTTCGTCTGAAACCCGTCTGCGGTTGGAAAAGCATGAAAAAATGCGTTTTTATTGCGAACGAAAAAGGGACCAGTTGTCGATATCACGCTACGCTCTAGCGCATTACGGTGTTGCCGCATACAGTGGCAGAAACAAATATCCGTATGACAGCAGTTTATAAACTTGTTTGTATAAAATATAATTACAAAGTTATATAATATTTCGGGACAATTACTACGGTTATATTAACTTCACTTTTTGTTTGCTTGTTTGTCTATTTGATTGTGTGTCTGTTTCCTATGTACAAATCTTGTAATCGATATTATTTCTACTTCTCAGTGTCTAATCAAGTTAAAATTTTGCATGTGGACAGATTTCTGGTGACAATACAAGAAGCAATAAGAAAAATATGGAAACATTTCCAAAATTGGAAAAAAATTTCAAAATTTGGAAAATTAGACCAATTGAGTTGAAATTTTGCCTGTGGACGGATTTCCGGTGACAATGACATGAAGCAATAAAAAAATTTGGAAAATTTTCTAAAATTTTGAAAAAATTTGAATTTGGAAAATATGTCCAATCGAGTTAAAATTTTGTATGTGGACAGATTGCCGGCGACAATGCTCGAAATAAATAAAATGACTAAAAAAATGGAAAATTTGAAGAAAATTTCAAAAAATTGTAATTTTGTTTATAAAGCGTAGTTTTTAAAAAATGCACTTTTTATATAAATTTATTATGATTGTATTTCCATGTTTGTGTCCCTAGTTATGTTTATTTCTTATCATTAAACGTTTAAAATAATTTGATACTATCTGATTTATTTGAACTCCCAATTTGGATTTTTAACTGACATAAGTGTTGAAATCAGACAGCTGCATAATTATGTAACAGGAAATAGGATGACAAAAGTTGCAAATTCACGGTAATTTATTATGGTTGCCAGATTACACTCGGTGCCATTTTGAATTATAAACATCTAACATCAGATATTTGTTTTCTTCTGAATCCGACAGTTAATTACATGTTTAGTCGCCATATTGGATCCGCCATTTTGAATTTTATACATCTGACAACAGATTAGGAATCCGTAACGTTCATATATCACATAATTTAATTTTGTATAAATCCGACACTTAATTACATGAATTCTAAAAATCTAAAAATAATTAAGATTTGGAATCAGAGGACCCCATAAACCCCTTAGGAGAATGCTTAAGTCTTCTTAAGACTCGAGAGATGAAGATACCTAGCTTACACTATACATATTGTAGGCCCAGGCCAATGACGCTATAGATTAAAAAACCTATAAAACCCAAACGGATTAATGAAATAATAAATTCTACTAAAAATCTTGAAACTAATATCGAAACTGTTCCAAAAATGTTGGAGTCAGCGTAACTTCCAAATATGCGGGAAGTTATTAACTTTTAAACTTTGCAAAAGTTTGAGGCGTTATAGCGCAAAAGTTTAATTTCTGCACCAGCAACATAAATATTTTTTTTTCAATTTTTTTTTATGGTAATCGGCTTAAAATGTTGGAGTTCCTTAGCCATAACTTATTCTATCTAAAAACACTCATAACTCAATTTCGGTCAACTGGTCCCTTTTCATATCCAGGCACACAAATATGTCCTAATATTATCTGAAATACAGATCAATTAGCTTCTGAAACAAAAATTTAAATAAATGAGCTTTCAAAATATAACCTTTTTGTTGAATAAAAAAGCTACACAAAATTGTCTCTACTATTACAATATTTTTAACAGCGTTCGCTTCCCTTCAAATAATAAACATCATAAAAATCGACAAATATACAAATACAAGCAAATAAAGTATAATTTTCCAAATAAATTATTTTATAACCTATAAAATTTTTATGATGTTTATTACTTGAAGAGAAACGAAAACGATTAAAATTATTTTAATAGTCGAGACAATTTTGTGTTGCTTTCGTATTTAACAAAAAAGTTATATTTTGATAGCTCATAAATGAGTATCATCTATATTGTTCATAGAAAAGCATCAACTTAGCATACACTCTGTATATGGTGTACGTTTTTCTTGGAAAGAAATAACATTGCGTTTATGTGGACAGGCAAAAACAATAACATTTTTTTTTAATTTCTGTCTGGAGGTTTCCGGAAAACTGTCTGTCTGACAGTTTCACAAAATTACAATTTTATGCAGTTTTCGCCCTTTAGAAAAATCAAATATCTTACTAATAATTACAAATCTATTGCCAATCTTCGTATACGACCTTACTACACACAAAACGAAATTAAAAAATGGAAAAATTAATCAGCGTACTAAAATGTCCATCGAGTGCAAATAAATGAAACCAATATTTGTCGCCTAGGCACTTGCTATATCCACTTCAACTGGATATTGCAAGTACCAAGTATTCGTCGCAAAAAAACCCGTCCGCACAGCCGACCGTCGAATATATAAATCTATTTTTGAGGTGGACTCGATACGAATTGAATAGAACTGGCCTTTTCTTTTCACAAATAATCGTATACTGTAATGTAGCAAACGATGTAAACTATGTTATTATTAGTTTACTTGTTTTTCTGCAAAAATTGAGATATTGGGATGATACAAAAAACAAAATGATGACAGAGTATTTGAGATCCTGACCAAGGTTAAAAAAATTAAAATAAAAGGAAATTTACTCTCTCAAAACGATCACGAATAAACAAACAAAGTGAAAGGTTCTTTTTTACCACAATAAACATAACGAGTACATTATTTATAAATGGAGTATGTACCAGAGCATGGCTAATTATGATATATCTCCACCAAAAAAATACAAGCTCGTCATAGCACGAAATATGGTCGTGTTAAAAGTTAAATAGTAATTTTTAATGAGCAAGAGCGTACAGATTAGATCTTTAAACTTGTGACTTCATTATTTAATAGATATAATGGGATAATTGTATGGTACTTTCGATAATTTGGTGTACCGGCGTCAACCCTGACCCTCTTTAGTCTCTAATCGTTTTACAAATTGAATACTATCGTGCACGCTGTACGCTGCACAGTATTATTGATTTTGCTAATCTATAACTCGTTAGTCAAAACTCATTTCACTGAAAATCCGGCTTGAAGTAAATAAGAGAAGTCTAAAGAATAAAAGTCTGCTACGCCACTGCTTTCGGACTTTCTAGTTCTACACAAATACAAAAAACTAAGTAACAAATTATCTACACTGCTAAAAAAAATAAGGGGAACATGTAAATGAATAACACAGAACAAAATGAAAAAATGTCAAGTATGCTTTGAATACACGTATGAAAGCCTACTAAGGATGACAAATTAATCAGTTGTCAATTTTCGTTGATTTTAAAGCGTCATTAAAAGTGAAGTGCAAGTTGGTCGTGCTGTCGCCCTTATTCAGCATGGCCACTCTATTCAACATGTTAGCAGGGACCTTCGAGTTTCCCCTTCTGTTATTCACCGTTTATGGAATCGGTTTCGGGAGACTGGCCAATATGTTAGAAGAGCTGGACAAGGTAGAAATCGAAAAACTACTCAAAATCAAGACCGATTTCTTGTCCTTTCCTCCCTACGTCAGCGTACTGCCACAGCACGAGACCTCCTAAACGACCTAAGACGAGCACATGGAATAGAAATTTCTGATCAAACTGTTAAAAACAGATTAAAAGGAGCGAATTTGAAACCAAGAAGACCAGTCCGCACACCACGCCTTACGCAGCATCACAAATGAGGTTTGCTCTGGATCACAGAGATTGGCAACTTCGTCACTGGACGCCTGTACTGTTTACAGACGAGTCCAGATTTCGGTTAACTCGTTGCGACGCACATTGGGGTATTTGACCCAAAAAGCTGGCCATAAATCAAATTTCTAAATTATTAAATTCCAAAAAGTAAACCAGTTTCTGGGATAGGTAAAGGACCGATGTATTAAATGGCGGCAATATTTTTTCACCTGAGCCCTGCGCCCCGTGTCCTTGTCAGCCAAAAGATAGATTTTACTATGGCTAAACATAGATGCACATAACTCGACGCTCTTGAAAACGGTTGTAATTCTGTGTGTTAAGGAAAAATGTGACTTTTTTGTTATACCTTCGTTAGAACCAATTATAAACTTCCATTCGACATTGTTTTTATTAAAATTTACCCACAATTTTGTTTATTGCAGGGCCGAGAACATACGCTATTATAAAAAAACAGTTTTATGCAGAATTTGAGTGTTTTAGTTTAGTGTTTAGCTTAATTAAGCTCTTGAAAGTGGTTCAAATTATAGTACTTATATTTAACATTACAACTACTGCAAAATCTGCTGCGGATAGGTGCGGATGCAGCTTTTGTGATTTTATTTCTATCACGTTGTAAAGGAAAATCCAAAAATTGATGTACGGGCTTATATGTAATTTGATGCAATTCCTTGAAACCGTGATAGTAGAGGTAATTTAGAACATATTTAACCATATTTAGCTATATACAAATGATTCCGGTTATCAAGATATTGACAATTTTATGTTCAATGCATCTTGTATGTTGTAAATGCCGTTATGTACGTATACTTTTCCGTTTTAGATCATGTATAGCAAACAACCCCGATGACCTAGACTCTTAAAAATCATCCGAAAAAAACCTTAAACTTTGTACTTGTATGTGAATTTCTTGGAAATGTGTTGCTTGAAGCGAATCGGATTTATATTCAGGGCAAGAAAATACATCGAAAGCACCTACTCGCATACACAGTTCTCTGCATAAAAATAGATTATTGTTGAGGAAAGACAATAGTAAACTTATGAATAGAAACTGGTTAGGCGTTTTCAATAAATGTGTTTATACGGAATGCGAATCTGGGTTCAAAACATGCGTATTAGGGTCATACCAATATAAAAACGACCGTTTCAGTTTGAAGGATGATCACATTTCGAAAGCTTTCATGGAAACAATAAGTATAAGTATTAGACAATTTTGAAATAATACTAAAAATAATTGTTTTTATAGTAATAAATATGGTTAAATAGGTTCTTAACTGCCTCTACTATCACGTCTTACAAGGAATGCATCGAACGGAAAATAGCATGAATAGCGTATGTACCGTTTCAATACACAATATCGAGTGGTGTAAACTTTCATTTTCTTCCTCTACCACTGGTCTTAAAAATAAAACTTTTTTCATGATTTTCTTACAACATAACAGACCCAAATATATTATCTCATATAACTCAGAAACGACACATGTTTTGTTCATATATATTTTTTTTTAAATTTCACACGTAATAGAAATAAAATTACAACAAATATTGATAACAAATCTTGTAGCAGTAATTAATTTACAATAGGTGTACTGCAGTGAACAATTTTTAATACAGTTTGCTTTTTCCCTATTTTGTACTGCTTTATTGTGTTTATTAAGTTGTTAACAAAAAATAATTGAAAAAATAATTTGGTCAGGTTTTCGGGTCAAATACCCCACTGTGCGACGGTCGAGTACGTGTATATAGACGTCCTGGTGAACGCTACGCAGCCGCTACTATACAGGCAGTGGTAGTGGATCTGTGATGGTTTGGGCTGGACTCTGTATAGACAACAGAACTGATCTTGTCGTGGTTCCAGGTAGACTAAATGCCAGGAATTACATCAAAAACATCTAATTTTTCTAATTTTTTTGATTATAACTATTTTTTTTTGTATTCCCTAGTGCTATATCAACGTCAAATCTTAACCAGCCTGTACAACAGTCGATTGCGTTACAACACGCAGTGGATCCTCTACGAAATTAATTAGTTTTGCCTGTCGACAGTGTGTCATTAAGGCAAACGCGCAATTATTTCAGGGCATGTGCATACAAACGGTCGTGTTAAGTGCAACCAACAAGCAACAAGAGCATCGCTCTTGCATAACTGTGCACAAAAAATAACAATAAGCCGGTTGCTTTCGCGAAACGTTCACCTACAGCACTTTACGCCATCTACCGGTGCATGTACCATGACATGTCGCGCATTCATGGCATTATAATTTACATGACGTTTAGCTTTGTTTGCTCCAAGCTACGAAACGGCCGTAGTGATTAGTCATTACATTGTTGGCGAATCGCATTTGGCCACTGTATTGTCATTGCCTACGAAAAAGTCTACACTTGTACACGTTTTGACGTTTATTTTACTTAAAAAATTACATTCTAAACATAATTTTTTTGTTTGAAGACACATACTTGTAATAACAACATTTCTATAATATAAAACAACATAAATATTTGGTTTAAGACAACGATTGTTTTGATTTAAGACAGTCGTTGTTTTGAAAACAGTGTGAAGGATGCCGATAGATGGAGCTTTAGTTTCTAGTCTTAAGCGGGGTCTTCTAGAGGGTATATAATCGCATACATATCTATGCAGAATCAGTGATTGTGCTATTATACCGTCAACGTACCTGACATAGAAATGTCCAACAGCTCTACTATTGATGGAAAGAGACTAAGAAGCTACACCGGGTGCCTTCTCTAGTTGGAAAATAAAATATTTGTGATGACAGAAAGCAATGATCCCCCAAATCGTTCCCAAATCCAAAAAAAGTGGACACGTATTTATTTTTTCTTTGAAATTTTTTCTTGACATTTTTTGGTATTCTTCGAATAATTCTTCGGGGTTTGGGAAAACTTAAGATTAAAGTTATAGGACTTGTAGAGGACTTTCCAATGAAGAATTTGAGCTATTACACATATGGCCTTGACGCCCCCAACCCACCCCCACAGTGCCCTGAAAACTACGCTTAAATGAATAATCTACATTCTTCAGAAAATTTACCGTTCTAATCACTTCGTTCTCTCTTTTCTCATAGAAATCATTACTATAAGTCTAGTTGATTGTTTATAAACATTTGTCAGGTAATTTCCATTTGTTTAAACAATTTCCATTTGTTTAAGTAATTCGCTTTTCTCGAAACTCCGTCGGACATCTGTTTTCTGAGTTCGAAATGGCAGTTTATTATCTTAGAATGACATTATTCATTAAACAAATTCTTCCTATTGTTTAAACTATCAATGATTAATTTTCAACTGTTGTTCTAATTATGGTAGAAGTCAGGTTTTTTGTGAAATTAACTTATAAATTTCATGTTCGAGGTATCTTGCCTATGTTATAAGCTAATAAACCCATATTTGTTTAAACAAATTCGATTTGTTTAAACAATTTTTTTGCAATTCTCCAAACATTCATTTTTTTAGATCGGTCTGGTCAACTGTTATTGTCAAGACATCATTTATATTTTGGGATAATTTCCATTGTTTAAATAATAAAATATTAATTAAATGCATAATGGTGATATACAGGTGGTATGTAAATTTTAAAATAAATTAAAAATTACAGCCACAACCTGGATTTGAACCAGGGACCTGGGACCTGGTTCAAATCATTATTAAGTAAAATATTATTCGTTTTCAATATCATTTATTCGAAAAAATTGAATTTATTTAAAATCCCTTTTTCGGGAAATTGGGGAGTTATATTTCTTTTAAAAATATTAAATTTTCTACTATAATCAGAAAAAAGTTGAAAATTTATTGTTTAATCAATAGGAGGATTTTTTTAAATGAATAATGTCACTCTGAGATTATTCATTAAAAAAAACGAATTATTTAAACATCTAAAAATTTGTTTAAACACATGGAAATTAACTGACAAATGTTTATAGGCATCCCACTAGACTTATAATAATGACTTCTATGAGAAAAAAAGAGAATGAAATAATTAGAAGGGTCAACTTTCTGAAGAATCTACATTTTTTCATTTAAGGGTAATTTCAGGGCACTGTGGGGGTGGGTTGGGGGCATCAAATCCATATGTATGATAGGTCAAATTCTTCCTTGGAAAGTCCTCTACAAGTCCTATAACTTTAGTCTTAAGTTTTCCCAAACCCCGAACAATTATTCGAAAAATACCAAAAATTGTCTTTTTCCCATGCATTTTCTTATGTAAATTTTAGGCCTCGACAGGCACTATTAAGAATCAAAATTTCGAAAAAAAAAAAATACGTGTCCACTTTTTTTTGGATTTGGAAACGATTTGGGGGGATCGTTGCTTTCTAAATAAAAACAGCCAATTTGAACCACCCTTCATAGAATGTGGGCTGATTAATTCAGTGCACCCAACCAATAACCAAACATGTTTACTTCTAATTAAATTTTATTTGTTGATATTCAAGTCTTGTATATTTCTCAGTCAAGTAGCTATTTTTACTATACCTCTTCAAGTTCAACTTGGCACTAATCAAAATCAAGTTGACAAATACCAAATTCAAGTTGACATTAAATAATTTAATTGTCAATTCAAATTAACATCTTAAAAGAACCCTTCCACGTTCCCATAATGCCTTATATAAAAAAAAGTTGACGCCGTAAACTCAAAAATACAAATTTCCGCTGTTTTTAACTCTAACGGGGATTGGCGCAATCTTGCAAATGATCTCGGAGTTTCAAAAAGAAAGGCGTATAGATGGGTGAAAAATCAAGACGTTCCAGAGAAACAGCATATAGGTAAACACAGAGTTAAAATCACAGACGAAGATCGTCGTTTTTTTGAAAATGAAATTGAAAGAAATCCAAAGATAACTCTCCAGCAATTAAAAGAAAAGATTTTACAATCATATGAAATTAATGTCACTAAAGAATGTATTCGTCAACACCTCGACGGTCTTATGTATACAATAAAACAAGTACGTCGAGAGCCAGAAAGAGCCAACAGTATAGACAATAACACAAAAAGGTTAGAATATGTAAGAACATTACTTAATTTTCAAACAGAGAATTTGCCAATAATTTAACTTGACGAAACTAATTTAAATATGTGTATTCCGCAGACGCAAGGACGTTCTACGAAAGGAAGTCGATGTATATTTGTAGCAGCCGGTAGCCTAGGCGCAAATATACATCTTATTGGATGCACAGGTATTTCTGGTCTAATACATTATGAGCTCATTTGAAAAACCAGAAGGAAACGAATTGTGAAACAATTTTTGAGAAACGCCCAAAATATATACCAAGAACCAGTAGTTATGGTTATAGATAATGCACCTTGTCATTCTTCTATTGAAGAAGTTTTTGCAGCAGAGGATTTTTTTCACCATAGATTAATAAGACTCAGTCCATACAGTCCCATGTTAAATCCGATTGAGCAAGCATGGTCTGTATTAACGGCTAGTGTAAAATCAGATTTGGTAGATAACCTAAGAGATGTTTTAGCAGGAGAAGATCGGCATAATATCGCCCAAACTGAATACAGAATGCGCCGGTTAGAAAATATTGTTCAGAATAATATTAACACAATCAATGTGTCCAACTGTACAAGATTCATAGCCCATATACAAAGATATATTCCAGCAGCATTAAATATGGAGAATATTATTTTCTAATTAATTAATTTAGCAAATGGTGTTTATTTAATATGTTCATGTTATTGTTTTAAAATATAGTATAAATAACATTATTTACTTAGTTCTACTTAATCGTATGATACTGCTAATTTAAAATTATTTAATGACAACTTGAATTTGTTAATTAACTTGAATTTGTTAATTGTCATTTTGATATTGATTAGTACCAATTTGAACTAGCAAAGGTATAGTTTCTGTAATATTTGGGATTTATTTGATTTCTTAAGGTTTTGGTAAAATACTCATTTAATAATATAAAAAATAATTATGGCCTACCAATTAATTATACGTCTAGCACTGAGGTAAAACTTGTGAAATTTGGTAATTAATCTTCGAGATAACAGCGGTCTTTTTCGGTTACACAATTTGCTATACTCTCTACAAAAAGGGAAAATTAGAAGCCAACCGAAAATTTCAAACAAATCATAATACATTAATATTCATTAGTATCGTCTTTCATTTGTTTAATAAATTACGAGATATTTCACAGATTATGCAAACATATCTGGCCAAAACTCGTATACAGTGTGATTAAAATTAAATTATATGTAAAATATTATTGTTGAGAAAGGTTGCTTTCAATTTAATTTGACTACTATTGCTGTCTATAACCTGTGTTTTCAGTAAAACAACAAAATCTAGAGCAGAGTTGTGCTTATTTCTTTTACAAAAAAATCTGATGTGGCCAGGCACATGACTTTATCATACTATATATAAAATTAATAGTTTAGCTGCATGAGATTCTATTTGATCGAGATCGGCTATGTCTGCATTAAAATAAAACTAGTAGAACTAGACAGATATGTCGATTAAAGCTGCGTTCGGATATTGTACTCCGCTGACACCGGGTACACCGTCCAAATGACACTTACGTGTTATTGGGTGTAAAAAGTCTAACGGTGTACAGTATCCGAACGCAGCTTATATTGACAGTAGGTATTGTCAAAACATTAGCGTTTGACACTACCTACTGTCATTAGAATTAAAATATCTGAAGTCCTGGCTACTAGTTTTAATGCAGTACGACCGATCTCGATGAAATAAAATTTGCTCATGCATAGGGTTGCCATATTTTATGGTAACACTGTCTCGAGACATTAGTGACCGGGAAAATACACAGTGTGATTTTACTTGTCTAACCTAACATTAACTTTACTATAACAGATATAAGAAAAATTTAAGGAGCAATAATACATTCTTGTAAGTACGTAGGCTTTCACGGCCAGAATCATTTAGAAAATAAACTGCTTCCGGGTTATGCCGTGTGTCAAGATTTGTTAATGCTGACGTTTCGCGAACCATGTTGCTCGCTTCTTCAAAGCTAATTGAATACTGAAGACCTACCAAGAAAGTCTCCCTTACATACCTGAATTTACACCTCACTGCGAACATCTGGAACATTCTTGTTCTTTCTTGGAATATTCTTTGAAAATTTCTTTAATAAATAATTTATAGTATATAATATATAACGGTAGGGATAATTATCTTTTAAATTCACAATAATGTTTTTAGAATTAATATGCCTACTTATGCAACCTTAGTTAATGTAAATAAAAACAAAATGGTCACAAAATTGTAAAAATAAAAAAAAAACTATAAAATAAGATTATACAGGGTGAGTGTTTCCGTAGAATTTTAGTATGAAAATCAGTACTAAAATGTACAAAAGAGGTTTCTTTGGGATTTGGTTTTCCCAATAACTCGAGTCAATTCACAATTTATGTTTTCTGACCTGATCCAGTTTCTATGACAAAAGAATACCAGAACCGGTTGTAATTTGTTATATTTTTTTAATAATATTGTATGCAAAGTTATTAAATTGAATTGGTACACATAAAAATACATACATATATTGTTATTATTTAAAAAAAATCTGATGTGGCCAGGCACATGACTTTATCATACTATATATAAAATTAATAGTTTAGCTGCATGAGATATTATTTGATCGAGATCGGCTATGTCTGCATTAAAATAAAACTAGTAGACCTAGACAGATATGTCCATTAAAGCTGCGTTCGCATATTGTACTCCGTTGATACCGGGTACACCGTCCAAATGACACGTGTTATTGGGTGTAGAAAGTGTGAAGGTGCGTTCCGATTGGTGGCAATGGTTGGTAATGGCGGTGGTAGCAGACGAAATTATAGTGTTTCTCACATGTCGTGATGGTGACACATATTAGTTTGCATGTACATAAACTGAGTCACTAGCAAATTCTATTAGAAATACTATAATGGCGTCTACTAACACTGCCATTAGCACTAATGAAAACGCACCTTAACGGTGTACAATATCCGAACGTAGCTTGTATTGACAGTAGTATTGTCAAAGCATTAGCGTTTGACACTATCTACACCGTCATTAAAATCGCATCTGACATTTAATCTGACATATCCTGGCTACTAGTTTTAGTGCAGTACGACCGATCTCGATGAAATAGAATTTGCTCATGCAGCTAAACTATTGATTGTACCAAAAAATGTCATAGTCATAAATTATTCAGAATTTCCTCTAGTTTAATTTATTATTTAACTATATCGACGAAATTCCAGAAATGGAGCCTTATTTGCGATTACAATACTTTACATACTGCGTATGATAAAGTAAAAAGTAATTCATAAATACTACTCTAGCGCGGTTTAGATCGTACTGCGGCAATTTCTTATAATAAAATGTAAACCGCATAGTTTGTAAATTGTTTTGTAGCATTTACGTGTTGTAAAAATTCACAAGATTTTTTTTTGTGAAACTTTGTATGTAAGGTTTAATTTAGGTATAATTTCTTTTTCGTTTTTCTTCATTTATTTTAATATCCCAGAGGTATTGGTAGCCATTAGGTATATGTTTAAGTTCTGACATATTTCTGAACAAAAATAAAAATATATTGAAAAACTTAGGTATAACAGTGTTCTTACACACTGTTGCAGTGAGATGTGAAGAATGAATGCATTCATCAATACGAGTAGAAATAATAATAATAATAATTATTAACTAAGTATCCATATAATTCCTGGTTTGTCAAAAAATAACGATTTACCGCTGACATGATAAAGTTTTCCCAATTGTCGATTAAAATTACGAAAGAATATAGTATACACATAAAATAACTACCAAACGCGTCTGGACTTTACACGACTTTATCGGGACGTCGGGACAACTAAGTGACAGTCCCGATATATCGGGATGGATGGCAACCCTACTCATGCAGCTATACTATTGATTGTACCAAAAAATTTCATGGTCATAAATTATTCAGAATTTCCTCTACTTTAATTTATTATTTAACTATTTCGACGGAATTCCAGATATGGCGACTTATTTGCAAAATCTTTAAAAAATGCTAAGACTAAACCTCCAGTTCCTTTGGACCCTTTTCAACGGAAAGCTTTTCAGCTCTAAGTTTGGGCATGAAACTTCTAAATATGAAGTTTCGTCCCGATACCTTTAGTAGTTTCTCCGGAATCGTTTGGAACGATTACAATACTTTACATACTACGTATGATAAAGTAAAAACACATTTTGTTAACAGAAAAAGAAAAACAAGTTGATCCCAAAGGCCTTACAATTTCAATCACACAGTATATACCAAATAAACATCCTGTCGTACCATCTTATTTGAGATTATGTTACGTTATAAACCATGGTACACAATTCTTCCACATGTAACTTTCACTTGTACCACGGGCAAGTTCAAGTTCCAACGCAACCTTTGATCGCTTCTACAGCATTGCTATGATAATACATAAGCAAACCACAACACCGCACCAGCGCAGCGTAACCAATCATTGCCATTTGTTTTCAATTTATCTCTACTACAGATGAGTAAACGTAGAACGTAAATATAGACAGAAGAAAGCGAAAAGACAGTTACGCAACAGACGATGAATATTGGTGTTTGTGTAATTAATACCAACTGTCAGGAAGCGACGATAAGAGAAAATAAAAGATATGCTATAGACAATCTCAAACAATGATATTTGTCTATGTTATTTTGGAATTTTATATACAGTGTGTTTTTTCGGAATTATAACAAAAATGTTATAGGTAAAAGTTGTTTTATATTTAAATTTATGCACAGATATCAAATTTCAATGTTGTATTCTAAGTTTTATATTTTATTTATTTCTAACAAAGTAATTTAACAAAACATTACTCCAAATGTTCCCCTCCTACAGCTACACATTCTTCCAATCTTCTTCTAAACTCCCGATATACCAAATCAATTGTTTCTTCATTTATTTCGTCTACTGCTTCCCTAATTTTTAATTTTAGAATGTCTACATTATCATGAAAATTATTCGCATACACCTTCTGTTTTAAATAACCCCACAGAAAAAAATCAAGCGGCGTTAAATCAGGTGAATGTGGTGGCCATCCTCTAGGGCTGAATCATCCAATCCACTTATTTGGAAAATGTCTGTTCGACCAATCCCTGATTTGATATGCGCTATGAGCAGGACAACCGTAGTGTTGATAGTGTAGTGAACACCTGAACTGTAAGTTGATTTCGTCCAAGGTAGGTAGCAAAACATTTTCCAACATAACAAAATAAGTGTTTTGGTTTACAGTACCGTCAAAAAAATATGGTCCAATTATTTTCTTGTAATAAATCCCACACCAAACATTCACTTTTTTTACATTTTTGAGAATTGGTTGTAATACGGAAATTTGGATTTTCTTTAGACCAAAATCTGCAATTCTGTGAGCTAACAACTCCATTTGTGGTAAACGTCGCTTCGTCAGAGAAAATAATTTTTCTGTAGAAAAATCTATCGACCATAATTCGTTCTCCCATTAATAGGCAAAATTCTAATCGACGAGCATCATCTCCTTCTACTAAAGTGTGTATCAGTACTGGTTTATGAGGATGAAATTTTTTATTTGAAAAGATCCTTTGCAGGTGGCGTTTACTGATGTTCAAGTCTCGAGATCTTTGCCTCAACGATTTTTTTGGGCAAGTGTTCACGGAATCAAAGCTAACATTTTTTTTCTTGATATTTTTCACGGCTCCTGTTGCATGAAATTGTTTAACCAATTCACGAACACAATTGACCGAAACGTATACCTCGGGGTATTTTGTGTTAAAAACTTCATTAGCACGGCGGTACGATAACTCACCTATGCCGTAACAAAGAACTAAATAAAACCTTTGCTCTAAAGTCAACATACTTTCAATCAACTTCTATCAACAAATTGTTTGGATATGCTGTTACTACTGTCAACTGATCAATCATAATTGTGGTCTCTAATTTTGTTGTTCACCTTTATGTAATGTATTTTCACTGGTCCGAGATGTAAAATTTGAATTAGAACATTCAAATTTGTTAGATAGATAGATAGATAGGCAGTTTTAGCAGTTAAGCTCATTTTTTTGCCATAACAGAAACATCTAATATTGAGAAACTAATATTGATTTTCAGTAGACACTTTTTCTTTTGTTGTGGAAATCGATTCTGTAAATGAATTCACCAAAAAAGTCTGCAAAACAAGAACCCGACCTTCAAAATGCTTACCGTTAAAAATCTTGATCATTACACAGTGTGTATAAAAAGTTATGTTACTAGTCAATATTTTTCTTTCTAAAAAGTTGACAAGGAAAAGATTCCAATAAAAGTCTTAGGAAGTTGCTTAACCTACAAATTTGAGGCATGCTTAGAATGTATCATACTATATATTCAAAAGTATTTTGTATTTATAGCTTAAATCATTTTCAAAAACATTTATTTTTTTCTTGTAAACTTCTCAGTGGTTGAGGTATTGACATGATAGAAATCATTTTAACATTTTGTAATTGATTTCTTTGAACATTTAGTCATTTTGTATTATTTAAACGCTTAAGGGACTTTTGAACAGGTATAATATACAGGGTGCTATATAAAAGAAAATGAATTTAGCCCGATTCTTACAAACGCATAACCCTCTATTCATAAGTCATCCGTTTGTAGCATAAGTCATTTCTTAAAATTTTTATTTGGTTTTTCTTCTAAACTTTTAGGACCAGATATTGACACGTACGTTTCTTATTCTTAACTTTTTGATTATATGGAATCGGAATCTTATGCGTTAGCTAAGAATAAAGATTATGAAACCGACAATGTTATCAAAAGAAAGAGGAAATTATAGTTTATTAAAAGAAACATCTCCAAAAGACTATGCATTACAAATTTAATGTATTTAAGTACCTATCTAGAGGACATAGATAGTGACGATGGCGTATCTAAGGATGAACTATCGCAGTGTTTGCAATATGCAAAATATTAAAAAAAAGCTGTTCAAGCAGGAATATACACACAGAAAAGTGATCTCTCGAACGAAGAGAGAATTACTTGGCTGAAGTAGTTGGTAGGTTCCTATATACGCGAGACATTATTGCCGTCAACCAAGAAATTTTATTTCTTGGTATAATTACTAGATTTAAGAAAGTGGTTACTCTGGTGAAGTAAGTACCGTCTTCAATGAAGTGTATATTTTTATTCCCGGCAAATATTTTTAGCTACTTAATGTAAGAATTTTAAAGATTTGGCACAAATACGTTTTCTATTGCTAATTAACAAGATAGGTATGTTATATTTACTTACTCGTTCTAAACTGTTGGGTGCGTTACATCAAACTATTCCGTGTTGAAACGTTTATTGTACACTGTAAATCACAATACACATCCCCAATAAATCACAAGGCACATCCCCTACGGGTACTTCGCTGTTGTTTTCGTACTACGTTTCGCTCCTTTACGGCGGTAGCCATACGCGCGGGCGCGCGAGTCTTGACAAAATCACGATGCGCATATTTATTCCAGAGAAAGGGATTACTTGAAAGAAGTGAGAATCACTTCAGTTAAATAATTGGTGGGTTTTTATTCAGTAAACAATACTTACTTATATTAAATGTCTTATATTTTCATGGATCAAGTAACTACGCACTTGGCTGGATTTACTATTACTTCGTTGGAGAAATTAACATTTTTGGGACGAAAAATTCAATTACTTCTTTTAATACAATATTGGTTCTTATAAAGAAAGAATTTATTTGTTGACAGCCTTTATCTGAGAAATTATTTTACTTATATTGAGTATGTGGCATTTCTTGTATATACCTAACTTTCTACATCCAAGTAAATATGCATTTGAATCTAGTAAATAAATTCAACAAATTATGTTTTATCGTTCCAAATAATCACTTTTCTGTGTGTATCTAGATACCCATTTATTAATTAAGATAATATATTTTATTTGTTACAAATTTTGATTTTTAAGTTATTAAGCTATTTATTTGTTATTTTGTATTTCTTAAGAATATTCATTTGTTGCTTTAAACAAAGATGTAGCTTATATTAAATATTGTTGCAAAAAAGTCCAATACCTTACTTTTTATTTATGATTTTATTTAGTTTTAGTACATATTATTTTTGTATAAAAAGTAATTATTAATTCAACACGGCATATGGGGGGCCCCAAATTCAAAATTGCCCAGGGCCCCATGATGGCATAACGCGCCGCTTATGACCATTTTTTTAGCAATTTAGCCAGATGCATATCAACTGAGCGGTAGGCTTTCACCAGTCTATTATATCTATACTCAAGATAAGGTCGAACTGCGAGAAGAGAGTTTACAGCGCCATCTAACAATACAGTTGGATGAGGTATTCACACTAAAAATATATTTATTTGAATCAAAGTATGATTTCTTTGGCAGAACTAAACCTATCTTTCTTGATGTGACTCAAGCTTTCGATAAGGTTTGGCACGAAGGATTGATACACAAACTAAAGAGTATGCTACCTTTGCAATACATCGAGCTGCTAACATCTTATATATCTGATAGACTATTCAGAATAAAACAGATCGATGAATACTCGGAACTAAAAGAAGTCAAAGCTGGGGTACCCCAGGGTTGTGTATTGGGACCAATTCTTTATCTACTATATACAAGTGACCTTCCACAGATGGAAAATGTAACAGTCGCCACATTCGCAGATGACACGGTTTTAATGGCAGTGGGATCAACTATTGGTGAATCTACCAGGAATCTTCAACAAGCTAGTAATAAAATATATAAATGAACCATAAATGGAAGACCAAGCTCAACGAACTGAAATCTGTCCACATTAACTTTACAAACAAAAGAATCGAGGACATACCTCATGTCAAGATTAACGACGCCATAGTTCCATATGCGAACACTGCAAAGTATTTGGGTATGACAATGGATACAAAACTAAGGTGGAAAGAACATGTTACGAAGAAAAGAGTAGAGCTTGGCCTCAAATACAGAGATACTGGCTTCTGGGAAGAAACTCTCAGTTGTCAGTACAGAACAAACTACAAGTTTACAACCAAGTACTAAAACCGATTTGGTTATACGACATCCAGCTTTGGGGCTGCGCAAAAAGCTCCAATATACAAGGAATCCAGATTTTCCAAAATAAAGTACTAAGGAATATGGTTAACGCTCCTTGGTACATACGGAATAGTGACCTGCACCGTGATCTTGGTGTCCCACAAGTCATCCAAGAGATAAAAAGATTCGCCACTAAGCATGAATCTCGCCTAAGCCATCACGTCAACGTAGAGGCCCTGCAGCTACTGGACAACCAGAACCTAGTGAGAAGACTAAAAAGAACTAAACCCTTCGAACTAGTGAATCAGTGAAATGTGTAAAAAGCAGAGCACAGTGAGTGAAGTGTTAGTGCTTCTTGTTTGGGACAAAGTAAATATAGGGACATCAGTAGATAGCCTATTAGAGACAAGTACCTACTTTTAAGAATTCAGAGTAAAATTGATGGTTAATCTTTTAGATTAGTTTCAATATGTTAAGCATCCTATGCTTATTAATAAAAAAAAAGATAAGGTCGAACTGCGAGGAGAGAGTTTACAGCGCTATCTAACAATACAGTTGGATGAGGTATTCACACTAAAAATATATTTATTTGTTTCAAAGTATGATTTCTTTCGCAGAAGTAAACCTATTTGTAAGCCAAAGCAAAAATATTCTCGTTCCAAAAAATAATCTGATCTAAATTAGCTACAAAATCTTTCAAACATAAATTATTCTTCCTTAAGTCTTTCAGAACATTGTCTTATACAATATGAAGAGATAACCTTCTTAACTATACTAAAGTTGTACAATCATACTGACGATATATCCGGACAATGCTATACAATTTCTTTTATTATTGTACCTGAGGGAATAACATAAAGTCCTTAGAGTGTTCCTTCATCCCCTCAGTATTGATTCTAGGCTGAAAACATGGACACACCCATTTTGAAGCAGTCCGCCCACGCTCTATAAGCCACGCCCCCTTGAAACTTCTATGTTTCGATCCACATTGCTGGCGGTATATACGTTATATAAATCTGTTACTGAAGGCTTATACTAAAGTTCACCTAAAGGTCATTTCAGAGGGCTGAATTTAGAATGAATCAAAGGGTTTACAGCTCGAGTCACTTTAAATTTTTTATGAATTTCAGGTTTAACTTTATACGACTTTATACGGAAATATAAAGGAATTTACATAAACAAAAATGTACAGGTTATGAACATTTGAAGAGTTGAAATAAATAACGAACTAAGGGCCAAAAACGTTTTCCGAGATATTTAGAAAATAGTGTGCAGCAAGATAAATGCTTTATAGAAAGCCATCCCTAATTTTTTGTGCATATTTAAACAGATTGTACATCACATGTTGGTGTTGTTTTTTGCCGAGGTCTTGTATCGCAAGAACAAATCTAAAGCAAATTCAAAAATTCATAGAAGGTGCTAAGTGCCATAATATTTATTTATACAAATTTTAAGCTAAGTTGATATTCTTTTATACTAGAAAGTAAAACTTAATAAAAATAAGTTGCTTGACCAAGTATACTTCATACAGAGTGTCCGTTGTTCGAAAAATTATATGGAGACCTCGTTTACTCAAAGCCAAAATTTGATAGTTCTACTCAATTTTATAGTCATTAATTTCTTTAAAAAAGCGGTTATTTGTTATTTTGCAAATGTACTGAAACTTGTTTTTTGTACAATCTTTCTAATCTAAAGATATTTATATAAAGTTTACATTGAAAATGACTTATTTTAGTAACTTCCTTCAGAAAAAGTAAGGACCAGAAATCAAAATCCACTCAACGTTTTCCTTTTATTTTGAATTATTATTTTAGAAAAAACAAAAACAAGCTTGATTATTTGTTTTCACAAACTACTCAAGGTATCACACAGTATTGATACTTACAATATCGTACATTTTCTTTTTATTAAAAATCAAAATAAAATGTAATTCTAAAATAAAAAAAAACGGAAATAACATGAACTTTTTTATAATAATAAAATTAACAGAACACGCAAATAAATCGACAGCCGTAAAAAATTTAAAAAAACATTCAGACAAAAGTTTTTTGGCTTTAAACAAGCTATCGTTTAAATATATTGTATTATGGAAATTTGGTAACTTTTCCTTTACCCTGTATATTTTTACCCTGTATTTTTTTAATTCTAAGATTAATTCTAAGAATAGTTTATAGGAATCATTTTTTTTATAAAATCCATCCTTTTTGAGTTAAAAGTATACAAAATTTGTACCGGGTGGTCTTTTTAACTTGAGACTCCTCAATATCTCGAGAAATATACATGGTACGACAAAAGTGTCTGAGAAATAAACTTGTAGGACGCAAAAGGGGAAATGAGATGGCGATATTAGTTTCATTGCAGATGGCGCTGCAATCGGTGAAAATGAGGTTAACTTCTTTTTTTTTTTAAATGGGAATACCCAACTTTTTTATAAAAAATATGATTTTACGCTAAATAAGAACAATCTCTTGTCTGACCATTTTTTTCGTACGATGCATGTATTAAAAGTTATTGACGATGGAAGTTTGTGGCGTCTATGGTAGTTACGACCGCTGCCACTGCATGGGATGCGCTCGCCGTTTGGCATCAAAGCGACGACTGAGTAGACACTCATGGTACAATGTAGGAAGGTATGTGCATAACGGGGACACGTTTTGGTATCTCGCGCGGTTCCCCGTCATGCGCATAGGGTTTGTTTACGCACAAAAAAAATGCATCGCACGAAAAAATTCTTCTTATTTAGCGTAAAATCATAATTTGATAAAAGATTTGGGTATTCCCATATAAAAAAATGAAGTTAGCCTCATTTTCACCGATTGCAGCGCCATCTGCAATGAAACTGATATCGTCATCTCATTTCCCCCTTTGAGTCCTACAAGTTTATTTAAGACACTTTTGTCGTACCGTGCATATTTCTCGAGATATTTAGGAGTCTGAAGTTAAAAAGAACACCCGGTATATTTGTCAAAATTACCGGAACACCTAAATAATTCTCCAACCGTAAATAGTTTCAAAAAATGATTCAAATAAAAGTTTTTGGGTTTAAACAAGCTCTTGTTTAATATATTATTCATGTTATTATGGAAGTTTGCAAACCTTTTCTTTTTCTAATAGAACAATCTGTATATTTATTTTTTTTTTAATTCGAAGAGTTTTTTGTAGGAATAATGTTTTTCTAAAATGCATCATATTTTAATTATAAGCTACTACTGGCACTGACTAAAGGCACTTAGCGCGCTATTTACGAAAATACGCCGAAAGTTAAGAGTCGGGTCCAACAGCTGATCGACAGAAGCTTGGCTGTTTTTGATAAGTTTAGAAAAATCAGTCGAGAATTGGTCTTTGCGTGGGGATGTCGACGTTTTCGCTAAAGCTACTTTGGAGAACAAGACAGACTTCGCCGACGTGCGGTCAACATTATATGATCTAACGTCTTTAACGCTGTTTCAATTTATTTTTGCACACGCGTAAGCAGGCTGTCTGGTGATTTTACTACGGTTACCAACATAACATGGTAACTCTAAAAATTAGTGTGATAAATTGTTGACATAACCGTGACATAACCTATGTAGAGAATGTGAGATATTTATCATATATTTATATGATAAATAACTTCAACATTTGTCTACGGTTTATGAAGTGATATCTGCAAAAACACACGTACTATGAATGCACGCACACGTACTATGAATATGTGGAATATTTGAAAGTGTATTGAGATTATGCGCCCATATACATTTATACCTCCTAAAAAACAAACCCCGTACCAATAACTTTGGCCACAGATTACTTACTCTTGGTACGATAGATTATGCACTCATTTCTCAGCCGATAATACACTTATGCCTAGCTACTGAAAAACATATACATATCGACCCATGCAACGAATACTATCGTAACTAACAAACTAAATGTAGTTACTATAGTCTTTGTTGCATGGGTCGATACTACATACGTATGTACATCCACAGCACAGGGATCTGATAATAAGAAAAACAAAACAGTTAATAAGTTATTCTTTATTTACCAATTTGTAATTCATATATTACCTATAAAAGACAATTAGACAACATAACCTTTATAATATTATATAGCTTTATTAATATTATATTATAATATCAAAATCACAAAAATGTTGATCCTCGCTATCATCAGACCACACGCATACGGGTCGTAATGCTTGTTCGGTTCTTCGGGGCTAATTGCAATACTATCTGCGGTTTGTTGTGTTAAACGTAATTCTCCATACACTTTGCACTTGAGAAGAAAAACATCTGGAGTCAGTGGTTGACAAGTCGACTATGTCCCATTATACATTTGTCATATAATAATGTTATAGACGTCTTCCAGTAATATTACATAAAAAATTGATAAAAAATCGGTAATCTTCAGCATACCTCGATAATTTTATTGTCAGTTCATGGAAATTATGAAAATTAGTAATCACATCTCTTGTCTAGAAATTCTCTTCGATCAACAAAATTGTACGTAAGGATTTTGATTCCTCGTAATGTGATTTGAATCCAATTACAAAACCCGTAATGAGCTATCTGCATCATACCATACTTGGAGCTTGAATTCTCTGGTAGTAGAATGGATAAAACAGCACTGTTTATATGTATATTCTGCTAACTAACCTAACAATTGAAAAGGAAATTAAAAAAAAAACAATACTATACTTCTTTAGGCACAAACCTGATTGATGTCTTATATAATAGTAGAATTTTTATGTAATCTCCTAATTTCGATTAGAATACTTCTTTGTGCAGTGTCCCCAAGTTTTCTACATTTTCAGACTATATCGGATTTGTAGGTTAGAACTAGTTAGAACTCTCGAAATCTGTCCCAGTAAATATAAATGTGAATTTTAGTGAGTAACAGCATTTTTTTGTGGTATATGGTAGATAGAGATAGACCCATTACTATTATCTTCGTCTAATGACGCCTAGTTCTCGAGAACATCGTAGATGGACACACTGTTCAGACTCGAACATAGATGGAAAAATTGGGGAAATACGACGCCGATTCTTCAAAGGTGTGGCTTTATTTCTTTTCATTTATTGGATTTTTTTCAAATTGTACATTGACGTAAAGTGGAACTACCGCGGCAAATCGCAAAAACACATAATTGAAATGTTATTCCTGAAATCAGGATATTACCCGTCCTCCAATTTTACGTCTATCTTTGAGCAGCAATTGTTTAAAATTGGGCATGGGTATAATAAATATGGAACTTTGGCGCACTAGAATAGTTAATTCAGATTGTTGTCATCTTATAAGATGCTATCATTATTCAATAACTAACCCACAGGAGCATTGAACAGTTTGAATAATTGGACCAATAGGGGACCACCAGAACTGACCTGAAGTTAGGCTGAACCAGCCTCTTAACTCATGCGAGATCGAGTGGTCAAGTTTGTTAGGCATTTCACGACATATTTTTACGTAGCCCGTTATTTACATTAAAGCCAGTGATATCCAGCCCACTTTAATGTAATAAAACCAATTTTTCAATTTTCAGCACTTAGTTCATTATTTACTTCAACTCTTCATTTGTAACTTGTGAATTTAGAAAAAGACAGATAATCCTCAAGGTGGTACCTTGGGACCAATTCTCTATTTAATTTGACACATAAACTGACTATACTAGAACACATTTCCCCGTTTCTTGTAATATATAAGCAAATAACAAAAGTATTTGTTGGAAGCACAGCTTTCGTATACTTGGAGTGACAGTTTTAGATTCGCATTCAAGTTTTAAATATTAAAGGCTGCTCGTTGGGTAGGTAGAGCTTTCGAAAGCCTGGGTCTGAGGACGAAAGCTCCCGAAGCTTTATCCTGAAAGCTTTGCTCTTAGCAATCTGATCTTTTCAGAAGTTGGCTACGCTAATTTGATATTAAAGTTTGAGTGCGGTTGTAATTGTTCTTGTGCTTTTGCATTTCCATTTCTTGTTAGTTTTGTGTTCGGAGGAGATTCTGAGATTTCATTTCATATCTGCTATGGGGGATTTTATTTTAATTAAAGAACTTATATTAAAAAGTTTTACAAGCATTATTAATACTTGAGTGTTACAAAAAATATAACAGGAAGTTGTAATTGGTTTAGATTCGTTTCTTGAAGTATTATATTCATAGCAGAAAGGATATTTAGTAGTCGATGAAATGAAATAAGATGCAGGAAATACAAAAAAAAACATGCATATGTGATATTATAATAAGTAATAACTTTATATAATAGGTAATCTTTATTTAATTTGATTCTAACCCATGGGCATCCACTGTTTCAGGACATGACATAAGTCGTAAGTGTAACATCAAGCTTACATAATACTAAGTTTAATTTGTACAGGAAAACTATCATTAAGGAGTGGTTTTATGCCATGGGTACGTCATTACAACTTCCTCTATATATTTTGACAACGTACTTTTACCATTCTAGTGTCGAATCCAATTGATAATAAAAGAAATAATAATATGTATTTCTTGATTATAATCAATGAACACAAGAATTTTGGAGTACACATAAAGAAAATTTATATTTAGAAGGAAATGAATCTCTTCTTGTAAACAAATATATTTGTTTGAATCAAAAATAGGTTTATTTGGGATAAAGAAACGTCTTTATAAATCAAAACAAAAATATTACTTTAAAGGAAAGTAATTTTTGTTTGTATCCAAATATATTTATTTGACTTAAATAAATATTCCAAGTATTCAATAAAATAAATATTGTTGGCGTCAAAGAAATATGTTTTAGTCCAAAATAATACATTCAAGATAATATATTTCTGAAAAACAAGAAATCTTTTCTATCCGTGTGGCAGATTAAAAAATATTAACTTAAGAGTCGGGTCCAACAGCTGATCGACAGAGGCTTGGCTGTTTTTGATAAGTTTAGAAAAATCAGTCGAGAATTGGTCTTTGCGTGGGGATGTCGACGTTTTCGCTAAAGCTACTTTGGAACAAGATAGACTTTGCCGACGTGCGGTCAACATTATATGATCTAACGTCTTTAACGCTGTTTCAATTTATTTTTGCACACGTAAGCAGGCTGTCTAGTGATTTTACAACGGTTACCAACATAACATGGTACCTCTAAAAATTACTGTAATAAATTGTTGACATAACCGTGACATAACCTATGTGGAGAATGTGAGAAATTTATCATATATTTATATGATAAATAACTTCAACATTTCCCTACGGTTTATGCAGTGATATATGCAAAAACACACGTACTATGAATACACGCACACGTACTATGAATATGTGGAATATTTGAAAGTGTATTGAGATTATGCGCCCATATACATTTATACTTCCTAAAAAACAAACCCCGTACCAATAACTTTGGTCACAGATTACTTACTCTTGGTACGGTAGATTATGCACTCATCTCTCAGCCGATAATACACTTATGCCTAGCTACTGAAAAACATATACATATCGACCCATGCAACGAATACTATCGTAACTAACAAACTAAATGTAGTTACTATAGTCTTTGTTGCATGGGTCGATATTACATACGTATGTACATCCACAGTACAGGGATCTGATGACGTATAAGAAAAACAAAACAGTTAATAAGTTATTCTTTATTTACCAATTTGTAATTCATATATTATTTATAAAAGACAATTAGACAACATAAGCTTTATAAAATTATATAGCTTTATTAATATTATAAAATAATATCAAAATCACAAAAATGTTGATCCTCGCTATCATGACACCACACGCATACGGGTCGTAATGCTTGTTTGGTTCTTCGGGGCTAATTGCAATACTATCTGCGGTTTGTTGTGTTAAACGTAATTCTCCATACACTTTGCACTTGAGAAGAAAAACATCTGGAGTCAGTGGTTGACAAGTCGACTATGTCCCATTATACATTTCTCATATAATAATGTTATAGACGTCTTCCAGTAATGTTACCAAAAAATTTGATAAAAAAACGGTAATCTTCAGCATACCTCGATAATTTTATTGTCAGTTCATAGAAATTATGAAAATTAGTAATCACATCTCTTGTCTAGAAATCCTCTTCGATCAACAAAATAGTACGTAAGGATTTTGATTCCTCGTAATGTGATTTGAATCCAATTACAAAACCCGTAATGAGCTATCTGCATCATACCATACTTGGAGCTTGAATTCTCTGGTAGTAGAATGGATAAAACAGCACTGTTTATATGTATATTCTGCTAACGAACCTAACAATTGAACAGGAAATTTTAAAAAACAATAGTATACTTCTTTAGGCACAAACCTGATTGATGTCTGATATAATAGTAGAATTTTTATGTAATCTCCTAATTTCGATTAGAATACTTTCTTGTGCAGTGTCCCCAAGTTTTCTACATTTTCAGATTATATCGGATTTGTAGGTTAGAACTCTCGAAATGTGTCCCAGTAAATATAAATGTGAATTTTAGCGAGTAACAGCCTTTTTTTGTGGTATATGGTAGATAGAGATAGACCCATTACTATTATCTTCGTCTAATGACGACTAGTTCTCGAGAACATCGTAGATGGACAAGTGTGTCCATCTACCAACAGTGGTTCAGACTCGAACATGCATGGAAAAATTGGGAAAATACGACGCCGATTCTTCAAAGGTGTGGCTTTATTTCTTTTTATTTATTGGATTTTTTTTAATTGTACATTGACATAAAGTGGAACTACTGCGGCGAATCGCAAAAATACATAATTGAAATGTTATTCCTGAAATCAGGATATCACCCGTCCTCCAATTATACGTCTATCTTTGAGCAGCAATTGTTTAAAATTGGGCATGGGTATAATAAATATGGAGATGTGACGCACTAGAATAGTTAATTCAGATTGTTGTAATCTTATAAAATGTAATCATTATTCAATAATTAACCCACAGGAGCATTGAACTGTTTGAATAATTGGACCAATAGGGGACCACCAGAGCTGAGCAGAACAGACCTGAAGTTAGGCTGAACCAGCCTCTTAATACAAAATCCAAAGGGTGCCCATGAGTTATAAAATGAAACGAATTTCTCGATGAAATAAGTCACAGTTCGCTCGGTTCTAATCTAGAAACGTGAATTTTGCAATTCGATTATTCTGCATATAAGATGACCTCGATACCATTCCTTTGGAAAGGCGAAATCATCACGTATTCAGTGTCATATCCGAACGCATGATTTAAAGCATTATGAATTCCATCTGCGATTTCAATCTATCTAGATTGTTTCCCAGTAACGACACATAGGGAATAATGGAGTTAAAATTAAAATATTTATCTTATAGGAGTGGGAACATCATTGCTTTAAGTTGCACAGATAACAAATTTTCAAATAAAATATGCATTGACAACAGACAGCACAAGTCTGTTGTTGTAATACAGGCAAAATTTCCGATTTTTTAATTTATCAAAACTGCCATACTTTTACTATAAATATTAAAAAATCATAACTCTAGAAATAATTGTAGATTTTATATGAAACTTGCTACGATTGTTTATTATACATCAATAAATAGTATAAATGATATAATGAAACCCCCTCAAAGGTAAAGGCTGATTTTTTAATTTATCAAATAGCCATATTTACTATAAATCATTAAAAAGTCATAATTAGAACTAATTGAAGAATTTTTATGAAACTTGCCACGATTGTTAATTATGCATTATTAAATAGTTTATGGGGCTATAGCAACACATGAAACCCCCTCTAAGGGAAATGCTGATTTTTTTTAATTTATCACAATAGCCATATTTTAACTATAAATCATAAAAAAATCATAACTCTAGAAATAATTGAAGACTTTTTATGAAACTTGCTACGATTGTTTATTATGCATCAATAAATAGTATAAAGGCCATATTAACACATGAAACCCCTTCGAAGGGAAATGCTGATTTTTAAATTTATAAAAACAGCTATTTTTCACTATATATCATAAAAAAACTATAACTCTAGAAATAATTGAAGAATATTTATGAAACTTGTCACGATTGTTTATTATGCATCAATAGACAGTATAAAGGCCATAGCAATACAGGAAACCCCCTCAAAGGGAAATTTCTAATTTATCAAAACAGCCATATTTTCACTATAAATCCTAAAAGAATCATAACGCTAGAAATAATTGAAGAATATTTATGAAACTTGTCACGATTGTTTATTATGCATCAATAGACAGTATAAAGGCCATAGAAATACAGGAAACCCCCTCAAAGGGAAATGCTGGTTTTTCTAATTTATCAAAACAGCCATATTTTCACTATAAATTCTAAAAGAATCATAACTCTAGAAATAATTGAAGAATATTTATGAAACTTGTCACGATTGTTTATTATGCATCAATAGACAGTATAAAGGCCATAGCAATACAGGAAACCCCTCAAAGGGAAATGCTGGTTTTTCTAATTTATCAAAACAGCCATATTTTCACTATAAATCATAAACAAATCGTAACTCTAGAAATAATTGAAGAATTTTTATGAAACTTGCTACGATTGTTTATTTTGAATCAATAAATAGCAACACATGAAACCCCCTCAAAGGGAAATGCTGATTTTTTAAATTTATTAATACAGCCATATTTCTAGATGCTAAACTTATTTATAGTTAATACGGTTTTAAAGATTTCGATGTCATGTAATCAATATTATTCACAATCACGCCGAAGTTGTTAGTTGTGTTACGTTCAGTGCTACTTGCGTCACTTCTTCGTGTCAGTGCAAATCGTTCTGCTATTTATTGCTAGCCGGCTATAGTTAGTAATAGTTGGGATGCGCCATAGTGAAGCGGTGTCGATTTGTAACATCTAATTTGCTTATTATACAGATGAAAGGTAGACTCATACACGAATGCGAATTGCTTTATTTGTATTGCCAAAGCGTTCTGCCTATACGTGTCCGCGGAATACAATAGATGCACCTTAGTTAAGGTTTCAACACTTATACCACAAGTAATTAGACATTTTCAAAGCGAATTCTGTCCATCAACTCAGTCAAATGACTAAATTAATTATATATCGGGCATCCTTTAGAATCTTCTCTTGAATTTATTCTTTTGGATCAAACCTTTTTATATATATTTTTTTTAAATGCTAGGTCTATGTAGCCTAGGGTGGTCAAAAAACCGGACTTTTCGCTCGAGGGCAACGATCCACCCCAATCTGTTCCTTTTCCAAAAAAAAAATCCTTCCAAAGTTGAGAAAAATCGGTTAACGTTAACACGTGCCACCCAGCACCTCAAATTTCCCATTTAAAATACATTGCAAAAAAGCATCTTTTTTTTCACGTTTCGAATTTACAAAAAAAGTTGCGGGAGATTATTAGAAATTGTTCAGAACTCTCCAAGGAACAAATCCACAACCACTATTTTTTTGTTTACCACCCCCCACCCTTCCCATAGTACCCTAAATATGAGACAAAAGTGTCTTCAAATTTACACTTTTACTATGTTACAAGTTTTATTATTGCTTTGGCAGAAGTGATTATTATTGGATTATTGACACTTTTTTGCCATTTCTTAACTAATTAGCAATTGTTTAAACAAATGTCATTTGTTTAAACAAATATATATACAAAGTTACGGACATATTTTCTATTTTTTAAAGGAAATTATTATTAGGATATTGGCATTTTTTGGTCATTTACTAACCAATTTACAATTGTTTAAACAAATACCATTTGTTTACAAAAATATCCAATGTTACGGACACATTTTTACTTTATCATACGCAGTATGTAAAGTATTGTAATCGTGCCAAAAAAAAATTTTTTTGAGTGTGTGTGTGTGTGTGTGTGTGTGTGTGTGTGTGTGTGTGTGTGTGTGTGTGTACCCGTTTTTTTGTGACGACGATTCCGGAGAAACTACTAAAGGTATCGAGACAAAACTTCATATTTAGAAGTTTCATGACCAAACTTAGAGCTGAAAAGCATTTTCTGTTGAAAATGGTCCAAAGGAACTGGAGGTTTAGTCTTAGCATTTTTTAAAGATTTTGCAAATAAGCCGCCACTTCTGGAATTTCCTCAAAATAGTTCAATAATAGATTAAAGTAGGGGAAATTCTGAATAATTTATGTCTGACATTTTTTGGTACAATCAATAGTTTAGCTGCATGAGCAAATTCTATTTCATCGAGATCGGTCGTACTGCATTAAAACTAGTAGCCAGGAATTGTCAGATTTTTTGATTCTAATGACAGTAGGTAGTGTCAAACGCTAATATGTTGACAATAACTTCTGTCAATATAAGCTGCGTTCAGATATTGTATCACACTTTTTACACCCAATAACACGTAAGTGTCATTTGGACGGTGTACCCGGTGTCAACGGAGTACAATATCCGAACGCAGCTTTAATTGACATATCTGTCTAGTTCTACTAATTTTATTTTAATGCAGACATGGCCGATCTCGATCAAATAGAATCTCATGCAGCTAAACTATTAATTTTATATATAGTATGATAAAGTCAGGTGCCTGGCCCCATCAAATTTTTTTTTGAGAAATTATAATTAATTATTATTAGTTTGCAATTGCTTAAATAAATACCATTTGTTTAAACAAAAATATATAATGATACTGACGTATCTTTTTGGCAAAAACTATTTTATTTCTTGTCTTCTTTTTTCTTGCCAAGTTTGTTAACTAATTGTATAACCTATATTAATAATTAGTGTTGCAACCACATTACTTGTTTGATCGATATCGTAAAACCTCCAATATTACAAAAAAGACCAGAAATCCTATTATAATTTTTGTCAAGAAATACGTATGTACTGACATTGAATATTAGTGTTTAGACAAATTTATTTGTTCAAACAATTGCACCTTAAGTAACAAATTCAAAAAAGCATGCTAACAATGTAACAATAATAATTTCTACAAAAAAAAACAAAAAAAAAACATACTAATTTTTGATTAAAAAATTGGTACTTGTTTAAAGAATTGCAAATTCGATAATAAATGACAAAAAATCCAATAATTTAATAATAGTTTCTGCAATAAATACAAAAAATGTGTCCACAACAATGTATATATTTATTTAAACATATTCGTTTATAAAAAAAAGCATTTGTTTAAACAGTTGAAAATTGGTTAATAATAGACAAAAAATACCAATAAATTAATAATTTCTGCAAAATTAGAAAAATATGTGCGTGAGAACGTAGATTTTTGTTTAAACAAATGGTAATTGTTTAAACAATTACTAATTAGTGACAAAAGCAATAATATTTGCAACAAATGGAAAAATTAGTTCGTAACATCATATATCTTTGTTTAAACAAATGGTAATTGTTTAAACAATTTTTTAATTCGTTAATAATTGACAAAAAAACATGTCAATAATCCAATAATAGAAATTTGTGTCAAAAAAATAATAAATTACGTAACTTAGTAAAATTGTAAATTCGGCGAAAATGTTGCCTCATTTTTAGGGTACTGCAGGTGAGGGTGGGGGCGGTGAAAAAAAATAGTGGTTGTGGATTTGATCTTTGGAAAGTCCTGAACAATTTCTGATAATCTCCCGCAGCTTTTTTTCTAAATCCGAAACGTGAAAAAAATAAAGAAAAAAATATGCATTTTTCCAATGTATTTTAAATGGGAAATTTGAGGTGCTCGGTGGCAGGGGGTATCTTTTTTCCGGAAAGGGAACCGATTGGGGGGGATCGTTGCCCACCAGCAAAAAAAAAGACATTGCAAGGTATAAATTTGGACCACCCTAATGTAGCCCCTTGATTGTCTTTTTCATAACAAATCCTAAAAAACATAAATTCCAACCGATATTATCTCGTTATTTACGACATAATAAAATTCATTACTCACCAAACATTCGTTTCGACCGTTAGAAGTCACAAGCTCATTTAAGAGGGTTAATCAGCGTAATTACATATCCACCCCCGCAACGTACAGGGGTGGTGTATGGACGGAAAGCCATTTGTATGCCAAACTGTTCGTGGCGGTGTTCATTTGGGACCTTAGGGGTCGCCAAGGTTGAAAAAGGGTCGAACAACCCTTGAGTATGACGTTCCAGCGCTGTAAGGGAGGCTGCCGTCCAATTCAGGGCGGTTTTCTACCGTCAAAACCACTGCATGGGGTACGGTAACGTGTTCGCGACAACCCAGAGCCCTAAAGGCGTGCAATCGCATTTGAATTTTTCGATTTGAGTGAAGCTCAACTAAGATAAGAAAATCCAGAATTTTATCTCGTCTATTCAAGTCGTCTTTTTACTTTATTATATGATAAAGTATTGTAATCGTGTCGAAAAAAATTTTGAGATTTTAGCGGAAATATGCCCTTTTGGGTTTCCTGAACATTTCTGACCAAGGTACAAAAAATGTCGATTTTTGTGGAGACGATTCCGGAGAAACTACTAAAGGTATCGGGACGAAACTTCATATATAGAAGTTTCATGACCAAACTTGGAGCTGAAAGGCTTTTGGCTCAAAAGGGTCCAAAGGAACTGGATGTTTCCTCCAAGCATTTTTCAAGGATTTTGCAAATGAGCCGCCATTTCTGTAATTTCGTCAAAACAGTTAAATAATAAATTAAAGTACAGGAAATTTTCTATAATTTATGTCTGACATTTTTTGGTCAAATGAAGTTAAAACTAGGTAGCCAGGATTTTAATTCTAATGACAGTAGGTAGTGTCAAACGGTGATGTATTGACAATCCTATTTTGTACTATTGTCAATAGTACAAAATATCCGCAAGAGGTTGCAGCGCCGGAATCACCTGACCAGCCTGGGGACGAGCACGAAGGCGATGCGGATGCAGGACCTCTGCAACTAGATGCTGAGCGGGACGTCAGCGATGGCGGTAGCTGCGTGTGCGTGCTGTGTGTGTTCGTGTTTTATTGAATAATTTTTAGATCAAAACGTTTTACGTTCTTTTAAATATGTTTGTAAAGCATATTTATCGTTTTATCGTCGTATGTTTTTAAAAATTTACCCGCCAAGCTATTCACTCACTGGCGGGTAAATCGTAAAGATTTCAAATTTCTAAATACAATTTCGGATAAGCGCCCACGGCGCAAGGCACCGTTTGTTTTATATCATTTGAAATTATGTTAATTCATAATGTGTATTTTCTTTAATTAATATATTTGTGTTAGTGCTTAATGGAATCTCATGCAGCTAAACTATTAATTTTATATACAGGGTCCTGCAGCTCAGCGCCAGTCTTCTGTAGCTCAGTTACTAATTAAGCTAAGAGTTTGACATTTTGCAAGCTTACCCTGTACGTCAAGGTACATTTCAAGAAATTATTTTTGATTATACAGGGTGTCCCAAAAATGTGCAACGCCAACGTGACATATTTTTTTAAATTGCATGCTATATATTTTTTTACTCATTTGGAAGCCTGTTGTGGTTGCCTACATACCACCAAAATTTTATTGAAATCGGTTTAGTGACTGCAGCGCAAAAAAATAGAAACAAAAGAAAATTAATTTTGCATCGTTGGCTTTAAAAATCAATAAAAACCACAAATTTTATTAACGAGGTACACCTCGTTAATACAATTTTGCGACGCCCTTATTAAGTTAGATCTAGTAGTCTCGTTAACCAAGTGTCATTGATCCAAATTATACAGGATGACCAAAATCTAGTGTCAAACTTGTCAAACTTCAAAGCGTGTTATTGTTCTTATTTTAAATTGGAACCCATAATTTTTTTAGGTGAAGCGATGCAGAATTAAAAAATAAACATTGTTTCTAAATACAACCCCATCACAATTCCCAATATTTTAAAAGTTATTCGCCAAAAACTCATTTTTCAACGTTTCCCACGGCAATTGTAGATAATAAATATCGTACGTGGCGTTGAAAAATAATTTATTTCATAAAATATAACACAGAGAAGTATTTTAGATTTGAGTGTACTTAGTTAAGTAGTTGTTCGAAATGTCTTCCGTGCTCTTCGAGGCACAAACGAAGACGAGTATGAAATGATCTCGCCACTGCTCTTAATAGGTCGGGCGTAATAGTTAGAAATGCATCTTTCTTGCATGTTTTCTGGTGTTGTTGGAGGTTCAGCATAAACGATGTCCTTAACGTAGCCCCACAGGCAGAAATCCAGTTTCGTTAAGTCCGGTGATCGAGGAGGCCACGCAACTGGTCCTCCTCTTCCAATCCACCGATTTGGGAAGATTTCGTTGAGCTGGTGCCTGACATGTAACGAGTAATGTGCTGGAGCTCCATCATGTTGCAGCCACATTTCCACCCTTACCGCTATAGGTAAATTTTTAAGTAAATTTGGCAATTGAACAACTTCTTAATTAAGTACACTCAAATCTAAAATACTTCTCTGTGTTATATTTTATGAAATAAATTATTTTTCAACGCCACGTACGATATTTATTATCTAAAATTGCCGTTGGAAACGTTGAAAAATGAGTTTTTGGCGAATAACTTTTAAAATATTGGGAATTGTGATGGGGTTGTATTTAGAAACAATGTTTATTTTTTAATTCTGCATCGCTTCACCTAAAAAAATTATGGGTTCCAATTTAAAATAAGAACAATAACACGCTTTGAAGTTTGACAAGTTTGACACTAGATTTTGGTCAATATAATATAATATAATTTGGATCAATGACACTTGGTTAACGAGACTACTAGATCTAACTTAATAAGGGCGTCGCAAAATTTTATTAACGAGGTGCAATTTGTGGTTTTTATTGATTTTTAAAGCCAACGATGCAAAATCAATTTTCTTTTGTTTCTATTTTTTTGCGCTGCAGTCACTCAACCGATTTCAATAAAATTTTGGTGGTATGTAGGCAACCACAACAGGCTTCCAAATGTGTAAAAAAATATATAGCATGCAATTTAAAAAAATATGTCACGTTGGCGTTGCACATTTTTGGGACACCCTGTATAATCAAAAATAATTTCTTGAAATGTACCTTGACGTACAGGGTAAGCTTGCAAAATGTCCAACTCTTAGCTTAATTAGTAACTGAGCTACAGAAGACGGGAGCTGAGCTGCAGGACCCTGTATAGTATGATAAAGTCATGTGCCTGGCCACATCAGTTCTTTCAGTATTAAAATCCAGCATATAAGCATAAGACAACACTAAAATCTAATAGGTACATTTCACCAACCTTCCTTGTAGTTTCAACAGAGAAACAGACGTAACAACATACATAAATCAGTCCTAATAACTTCATTGACACTACGTTCGATTCTTCAAAGTGAACGGCAAACTCTGCCTTAATGATAGAAGATTTAGAAGACATTCCATCCTAGAATGCGTGTTACAATTTTCCTTTGTTTATGAGCAAAGATGTCGACACTTAATAGCTTGGGTTACGATACGATTTTACATGCATGTATTAGCGCTTTGGTTAGTTTCAAGACAAAAATTTCACACAAGAATAATTGGGATGTTCAATTACAGCAACGTCTACCACATCGTGTGAATAAATAGGCAATTGTTTTTGACAATTAACGAATAATGAGCATAATTTAGAACCGTTCCCAATGGAATATATGGTTATATTGTTTAAATGAATTATGGGGCTATCCTATAGAGTTAAATAAAAAAAATCTATTGGTTTAATTAATCAAACCAGAGATAAGTGGGGACCACCGCGTCACAAACATCCTGTATTCGTTAAGGTTAAGGTTTAGTTGTAAGGTCCACCAATATTGTTACGAAAGATTAATTTATTTTGTTATAAATTCATAATAAAAGGTCGTACCTGCTCTTTAACAACAACTTTATATCAGTTATACCTTAATAACTTGTTTAGGTATATACAAGAAATGCCACATACTCAATATAAGTAAAATAATTTCTCAGATAAATGCTGTCAACAAATAAATTCTTTCTTCATAAGAACCAATATTGTATTGAAAGAAGTAATTGAATTTTTCGTCTCAAAAATGTTAATTTCTCCAACGAAGTAATAGTAAATCCATCCAAGTGCGTAGTTACTTGATCCAAGAAAATATAAGACATTTAATATAAGTAAGTATTGTTTACTGAATAAAAACCCACCAATTATTTAACTGAAGTGATTCTCACTTCTTTCAAGTAATCCCTTTCTCTGGAATAAATATGCGCATCGTGATTTTGTCAAGGCTCGCGCGCCCGCGCTTGGTGCTGGCGCCGTAAAGGAGCCTAACCTAGTACGAAAACAACAACGAAGTACCCGTAGGGGATGTGCCTTGTGATTTATTGGGGATGTGTATTGTGATTTATAGTGTACAATAAACGTTTCAACACGGAATAGTTTGATGTAACGCACGCAATAGTTTAGAACGAGTAAGTAAATATAACATACCTATCTTGTTAATTAGCAATAGAAAACGTATTTGTGCCAAATCTTTAAAATTCTTACATTAAGTAGCTAAAAATATTTACCGGGAATAAAAATATACACTTCATTGAAGACTGTTTACTTACTTCACCAGAGTAACCACTTTCTTAAATCTAGTAATAATTCCAAGAAATAAAATTTCTTGGTTAATTTCTCGCGTATATACGAACCTACCAACTACTTCAGCCAAGTAATTCTCTCTTCGTTCGAGAGATCACTTTTCTGTGTGTAGCCTACAGGGCATAAGTAAAGTTTTATATCAAATTAAATTATAAAATTGCAGATCTGATCAAATGTTTTGATTTATTAAAAAGAAAGATGAAATCATGCGAGAAAACAGTAATTTAGGTAAATATTTAGCTGGTTTAATGGTTAATGTATGTGTAGAAACACTTATTGATAGAAAAATCGCTTTTTTTATGAAGAAGACTAGTTATCTCTGCAATTGTTTATTTTAGCACTGGTGCGTGCCAGTACTTTTTTGTGCAGAACGATGTGTAGAATTCAAAAAAAATAATTAGATACATGGTGTTCCATTTAAAAAAATAACTCTCTTACGAAAAACTGTACCTGTACACAATTTGGATATGGTAGGTAATCACGCCAATAGAACGCTTCTTACTTAATTATAATCTAAGCGTGCGCAATAAAATTAAAAACAGGTATTGAGATATACAATTTTTCTTAGACTGCTGTTTTTCCATGCCAATAAATCAAAAAGTATAAAGTTTAGGGTAGGTAATATTATTTTTCATTGTCGTAAAATGTTGCGAGGTATTCAAAATCGTGCCGAAATATAGATTGTTCCATTTAAAAAAACATAAGTTTGGGTTGGTACTACCTTACGGAACACCCTGTATACACGCCAATAATTTTAAACTATGCGCCTCGGCGTTCTGTATATATGAGTAAAATCAGTTTTAAAATATCTTCATTAACAGAGGCACAATTTTCCGAGATCGCACTATTGAGACACCTGTATATGCAACTCCTTGTAAATAGACCAAAATCTTTGCGAATCGACCTTGAAACGGGTTGGTATCGTGTTTTATCAGTGCGAATGTGTCTTGAATTCCTCGTTCGACTTTTTTAAAGTAAAAACTTGCAGCGGAATATTTTGTACGCCGTTCTAACTTTGGAAAATCTGAAAAAAGTGTTTTTCGATCGTATTTGAGGCGTAGAATACTGATATAGGTATTTCGAAATATTAATTCGGAATAAGCAATACCTTGAAAGTTGTTTTCTTCGTAAAGCGTTTTGGGTCCTTTTTTTGCTGTTTTACAGCCTATATGGTACGTAAACAAAATTCCTGCATTAGGTTGTCCATATATTCACATGTATTTATTATAGATTGCAGAAGTATTGAAGTTTTGTGTTTCGTTAAATTTATTTGCATTAAAGGATTTAACAAAATTGTTATAGAAGCGGATATCTCAGTAATTTATATGTAGGTACATAAAAAAAAGGATTGATATACAGATCTTACATTTTCTAGTAGTAAATGTAGAGTTGAAGTAAATAATGAACCAAGTACCAAAAGCATTATTCCGTGATATTTAGAAAATAGTGTGCAGCAAGATAAATGTTTTATAGAAAGCCATCCCTAATTTTTTGTGCATACTTAAACAGATTGTACATCACATGTTGGTGTTGTTTTTTGCCGAGGTCTTGTATCGCAAAAACAAATTTAAAGCTAATTCAAAAATTCGTAGAAGGTGCTAAGTGCCATAATATTTATTTATACATATTTTAAGCTAAGTTGATATTTTTTTATACTAGAAAGTAAAACTTAATAAATATAATATGCTTGACCAAGTATACTACATACAGAGTGTCCGTTGTTGGAAAAAATACATGGGGACCTCGTTTACTGAAAGCCATGCAAAATTTGATAGTTCAGCTCAATTTTATAGTGATTAATTTTCTTTAAAAATGCGTTTATTTGTTATTTTGCAAATGTACTGAAAAACTGTTGTGCAATCTTTCTAATCTAAAGATGTTTATATAAAGTTTACATTGAAAATGACTTATTTTAGTAACTTCCTTCAGAAAAAGTAAGGACCAGAAATCAAAATCCACTCAACGTTTTCCTTTTATTTTGAATTATTATTTTAGAAAAAACAAAAACAAGCTAATATTTTTTTTCACAAACTACTCAAGGTATCACACAGTATTGATACTAACAATATCGTACATTTTCTTTTTATTAAAAATCAAAATAAAATGTAATTCTAAAATAGAAGCCAGAAATAACATGAACTCTTTTGTAATAATAAAATTACCAGATCACGCAAATAAATCGCCAGCCGTAAAAAATTTAAGAAAAAAATTCAAACAAAACTTTTTTTGGCTTTAAACAAGCTATCGTTTAAATATATTGTATTATGGAAGTTTGGTAGCTTTTCCTTTTTTTCAAATAGGTATATTTTTAAATTTTTTAATTCTAAGAATAGTTTATAGGAATTATTTTTTTTTATAAAATCCATCATTTTTGAGTTAAAAGTATACAAAATTTATACCGGGTGGTCTTTTTAATTTGAAACTCCTCAATATCTCGAGAAATATACATGGAACGACAAAACTGTCTTAAATAAACTTGTAGGACGCAAAGGGGGAATGAGATGGCGATATCAGGATCATTGCAGATGGCGCTACAATCGGTGAAAATGAGGCTAACTTGATTTTCTTAAATGGGAATACCCAATTTATTTTTATAAAATTATGATTTTACGCTAAATAAGAACAATGTTTTATCTGAACATTTTTTTCGTACGATACATTTATCAAAAGTTATTGACGATGGAAGTCTGCGGTAGGTTCGACCGCTGCCACTGCATAGGACGCGCTCGCCGCACCGTCTGGCAGTCAAAGCGACAACTGAGTAGATACTCATGGTACAACGTAGGAAGGTATGTGCATAACGGTGACACGTTTCGGTATCTCGCGCGGTGCCCCGTCATGCGCATAGGGTTTGTTTACGCACAAAAAGATTCTTCTTATTTAGCGTAAAATCATAATTTGATAAAAAATTTAGGTGTTGCCATTTAAAAAAATTAAGTTAGCCTCATTTTCACCGATTGCAGCGCCATCTGCAATGAAACTGATATCGTCATCTCATTTGCCCCTTTGAGTCCTACAAGTTTATTTAAGACACCCGCTATATCGAAATTTGTCAAAATTACCGGAACACCTAAATAATTCCCCAACCGTAAATGGTTTCAAACAATACTTCAATGAAAAGATTTTTCACTCTTTTTGGAATCATTGTTTTATAAAATGCATAATATTTTAATTATAAGCAACTACTGGCACTGACTAAAGGCACTTAGCGCGCTATTTACGAAAATGCGCCGGAAGTTAACTCATGCGAGATTGAGCGGTCAAGTTTGTTAGGCATTTCAGGACAGATTTCTACGTAGCCCGAGATATCCAGCCCACTTTAATGTTATAAAACCAATTTTTCAATTTTTGGCGCTTAGTTCATTATTTACTTCAACTCTTCATATGTTCCATGCATTTTTTAAAAGTAAAACGCTTTTGATTTTTTAATTAAACATTATATTATAGTTATTTAGGCTGAAAAGAATTCTGAAAGATATCATACATGGTGAATTGTCAAATGTGTAGGTATTCATTATTTCTTTGATAATTTACTATTCAGCTTTTCGCGATTTTCTCAAAAACTAAGACATATTTAAAAAATTAATCCATAATCAAAATTATAGCTTGTAAAATTTGCTACAAAATGTTATTTCATACCAATTTTTTTATATATCTAACCGTTTCAGATATATATATATATATATATATATATATATATATATGTAAAAGGAGTCACTGTAAACGTAATTATATATATATATATATATATATATATATAGGTATCAATGTGGGCATGAAAATTTGCACTTCACTTTCACTATCCTGTTTATATGGCAAATTCAAACGTCTATAACTTTGGAATGGGTATTTACAGGAAATGCTATAATAGGTTGTTCTATAGGAAATATTGCTACCTATAATTGTGATATATACAAGTTTTTCTGCAAAGTAATAGTTTGTGAGGTAATCGCAAATACTGAATTTCTCTGCCATTTACTCTATTTACATTTACTCTCTTCCATAAACCTATTTATATTAGCTATTCGTTTGAATTTAAGTTTAAAAATAAAAATAAAATCGATGGTTCAATTTACAATTTCCTGAAAAATGTATTCGACAAAATGGCACTATTTTTTTCGTATCAAATAAATATTGCGCGCTAACTATTTGCTGACGACAGCTTATTGTCAGAGCTATCAATTACAAAACAAATGCAAGTGCAGCCGATGCTATTTATTACGATATAGACTGAGCAATAACCGTTTGGGCATCGCCTTGCAAGTAAACAATTCAAATGGATTATTGCGCAACATTTCGCAAACTATTCTATTTGAAATCGTACTTCACGAATATCGGATTATATCTGATTTGTAAATCTGCCGCCGATCAGGTAGTAAGGTTAAGCAATGATTTTCCTGCAATTTTGTGATTTGTAGGTATGATATACCCTATAATGGCATAAGTGTTTAATTGTAGATAGCAGTAGATGCAACTTCAGAATTTAAACGACACGAAACAAATCTTGTACTTGACATATTGTGTGCATTCTGTTCCACTAGCAGCTTTACCTTCCCATATACAGTATGTCCAGGAAAGTCCGCATCATATCGATTTTTTTTTATTATCCATTTCTCCAAAAATTTTATTCTTTATAAAAGTTGGCGGCTTATATGAAACCAAAACGGCGATAGTCAAATATGTAAATTTCGGTGCCATATACCGAGCGATATTATCGATAAACTTTATTTGGAAATGTTGTTTAGAAGTAAAAATTATATTTAAACATGAAGTCACAGCCACCTATCTTGACATTTTTCTTTTTTGTTTTTGTTTTAAATTTGTGCTTTTATGACAAATATTAGTCCATGCCAGTGATCCTAAAAGGACCATTTTAATTTATTTGTTTAGAAATTTGAATACATTTTTTTATTATTTTGGTATGATAACTCATGTTTATTTAGAACCAGCGCAAAATTACTCAATTTCTTGATGCGAAGTTGATATTTTACGTGACTTACCTTTAATTCAATTAATATTAATGACTTTGGATATGTTTATATTTTACAGCAAGCGATTATCTCGATGTTGGTGATATTTTCAATGAAAGACATCCGGACAACCACATTGCCCATTCAACCATTTCTAGGATAATCAGAAAATTCAAGCAGACTGGGTCTGTTGAAAATCCCTTAAAGAAAAACCACAAAAGAATATATTGCCGAAAATAAGGAAGCAAGTTTACCAGTGTTGCAAGCGCTAATCGAGCAAAGAACGACTTCGGTTCGACAAATTGCTTCTCACACCCAATGCAGTAAATCAATAGCACATAACATACTAAAACTGAACAAATATCTATCACCTTTAAAAAACATACGAAATTTATAAGTACACTAAAGGAAAGACACTATGGCATCAATACCTATGACATCAGACCTGATGCCATAGGTATGACTTCGCCATCTGGTGTGAGGGGGAAGAGGACAGAATGTTTTTGTTAATATTCTATGGACAGACGAGGCAAAATTTACGTCAAATGGCAATGTTTCTTCACAAAATAGCCCTTGGTGGACACAAGAAAACCAGAATTTTACGATAGAATGCCTATTTCAGTACCATTTTAAGACAATTGTACTGTGCGGTATTTTGAATAATCAAATATCTGGGCCCTTTTTTTCGTTAAATTTTCAATGTAGAATTATATCTTCAGTTCCTGAACAGCGTGTTAACCCCCTTTTTTTTTAAAACACAGTCAAGAACTTTTTAAACTAGAAATTAGCCCACCGTTGGATAGGCAGAAAAATTCGGAATCGAGAACTGGCCACCTAGATTCCCCGACTTTACACCTTCGGATTTATTTTTGTTACGTCAAGAAGAAAGTACACAAACAAGGACCATTTTGACTTATAGGAAGCTATAAAACATCCAAAGCATTCCACGGAATTATCTAAATAATACTGCTTATGATTTTTCTCGAAGAATGTGGTTATGCATAGAACGGGAGGGACACTACACAGAGACATGATGATGACGTAGATGAACAATATCAACTTCGTACCCAGATAATGAGTAATGTTGCGATAATTATAAATAAACATTACTTATCATACCAAAATCACAAAAAGTATAAATAAATTAATCAAATTTCAATAAAATAGATTAAAAGGGCATTGGCATTTACTACTATTCATCGCAAGAGTTTGAAAAAAACTAAAAAAAGGAATTTCAAGAGCGGTGCGTGTGACTTCAAATTTCAATATAAATTATACTTCTAAACAACATCTCCAAATAAATTTTATCGATAATAATGAAGTCATACCGGATGCCATGATATTTGTTCAATTTTTGTTGACGTTATGTGCTGTTGATTTACTCTGCATCGGATATGAGAATTTGTCGAGCCGAAGTCGTTCTATGCTCGATTACCATTTGCAACACTGGTAAACTTGCTTTCTTATTTTCGCCAACATATTTTTTTTTGGTGATTCTTAAAGAGATTTTCAACAGACCCAGTCTGTTGTAAATTGTAAATTTTCTGATTATCCTAGAAATGGTTGAATGGGCAATTTGGTTGTCCGGGTGTCTTTCATTGAAAATATCACCAACATAGAGATAATCGCTCGCTGTAGATAGATAACTACCAGGGATGGTAAATTACGGTAATTAATTTTTTTCGTAAATTACCGTTGAAATTAAAATTATTAATTTCAAATATTAAATTACCACGTAATTAAAAATTGAAAATGGTAAATTACGATGGCATAAATTACCGGGTAATTAAAAATTAAAAATGGTAAATTACGCTGGTTTAAATTACCGGGTAATTAAAAATTCAAAATGGTAAATTACGTCTGTTTAAATTACCTAGAAATTAAATATTCAAAATGGTAAATTACGCTGGTTTAAATTACCGCGTAATTAAAAATTCAAAATGGTAAATTACGCCTGTTTAAATTACCGGGTAATTAAAAATTTAAAATGTTAAATTACGCTGATTTAAATTACCGGATAATTAAAAATTCAAAATGTTAAATTAAACAGATCATTGTAAGTTATGATTACTACTAATGTTAATAAAAATGTTTGGTAAAACTTTAAATCATTATTTTGTGGATAACTAGCTATCTCTGATCTTTTGCCTGATTTTATAGTACTAAAACCAAAGCAAAGACTACATAGAATAGTATATTATTATACAAGTTTTATAAGACGTCAAATTGGCGCACGAGTTGGAACGAGTGCGCCAATAGGTCTTATAAAACGAGTGTAATATACTATTTTTTCAACTTGGCGTCATTAATTTTATATAAATTTAGAAATTGTGGTTACTATATCGCGCTAAATTAGAATCTAGGGTATTTTGCGGGTACCACGTGGCAGCACTGTACTAACTGTCAACTTCATTAAGGATGAGATCAATGAGATAAAATCATGACAAAATCTAATTGTGAATAATTTTACTCTACTTTAGCCTACAAGTTTGAATAAATATTCAGCGAGGTCGCAACGATGATCATAATGGAGCTTGGGGCAACACTTTTAACCCTACTGTGATAAATACATGAAACTTAACCTAAAAAGTTAACAACTTTAAAATAGTGGTTTCATAAGTATAATAATCAGATTAGAAGCATTTGGCAGTGACTGATTAGTTACTTCGAAGAACAAGAACTTACTAAAGAATTGTTATAACACTTAACGTTTAATAGCGGTGTCTACCTAATTCCGCTACGTAGCCGTTGCGGCTTCTATATTTACAAGCACTTATAATTGAAACCCAATTCTAATTTCGGCAAAGTAGTTTATTAGAATAAATTATACTTAGTAAAATTACATGTGATGGAGGTAATACAAATACGTTGCACACAACCAGAACTAAGACGAAGACGAAAGCGACGGACAAAAACGAATACGAATTGAACCGAGCATCCAAGCGTCCAAAATGTTATCGAAAAATTATACGTTACATAAACTAAGAAATCCTCTACACTTTAAATGTACTATAGCTTCGTACGTGTATGCTAATAAACCATTTATTGCGCATATACAATCTCGTAGCAGTAATTAAAATCGTTTATATCTACGATGTAGGTTTGATCTTCGCATAATACCTTATTAAAGTAAATGTGGTCCTTGAATTATATCTGACAAGGGGATTTGATGTTTAGTTGAAAAGAATGATAACGATCACTTAAGAGTCGTAAAACATCACCGAAAACGTCATGCTGGCGTATTTTGATGAACACAGCAAAACTAAGAAAGCCCCAATCCTTTGGCCATACTAGAGCAGGCTACACCCATGTTTAAATATGTATAAAATATTGATATTTCGCAGTTTATGCGATTGCAAGCGATTAAGAAGATGCAGTGTGTGGTTATGTTGGGTTATGTATTGTACGTTTGACATATGGCATTTAATATCAATGTGTACCAATCTTAGACAAAAATGTTACTCCTTTCGGTATTACAATGTGTTAATTGTAACACCGAAAACAGTGTTACAATGGTTGCATTGTGAATGCAAAGTAGAAAAATACTATTTATTGCACTACTACAAAAACAGGAAAATCAAACAGAATAATAATAGTAGAAAATAATCAATTTAATTCTGTCCACATTCACAAAATAACTCTCCGGTTCGCAGAGGGTTTTTTGTCATTTGTCATTTTTCTAACACTGGCATATTTATTAAAAAGTGAATTCTGATAATAAATGGCTTCTGATTTCAGAGCTGCATTATCGGATTTGTTGGATTGGTCGCCATTGGCGAAGGGGCTTTCCACTTCTCTATTCATTAAATACAAAATATTAGTTCTGTATGTTCTGAAGTAATGTCGGATGATTTGGAATAGTAAAAATATAACGTTTACGGGCAATGGGATTGTCATTGGATGTGTTAACTTTACCCATAGACACATTCCCATTGGCTAAATGACACCTTGATTAACATTGTCACGCACGAGTCCGACCATGCACCACGTGGATTGTTAGGTACGTCGCAGGCAAACGCAAACAACAGTGCACTTGTCGACTGCTTAGGAGGGGGGGGGGGCGAATTCATGCGTCTACTGATGGAAGGTCTTTGAAATTAATTTATAAATTCCGGTAAATTACCAACGGTAATTAAAATTTTCGGTAAATTACCAACGGTAATATAAATTGACGGTAAATTACCATCGGTAATTTACGCTGTAAATGACGGTAATTAAAAATCGGTAAATTACCATTAATTACGGTAATTAATTCGGTAATTTACGCGGTAAATTACGCTTTTACATCCCTGATAACTACTATTATAAACATATCCAAAGTCATTAATATTAATTGAATTAAAGGTAAGTCCCGCTCCGGTACAAGTTATTGTATGATCTATTATTAGCTACAGGGTGATATATCAACTTCGCATCAAGAAAATGAGTAATTTTGCGCTGGTTCTAAATAAACATTAGTTATCATACCAAAATAATAAAAAATTAAAAAAATGTATCCAAATTTCTACAAAAAATAGATTAAAATGGACCTTTTAGGACATACTGTAGAAGTTTCCTTCAAAATACTAACATCAAACTGAGTCCGCAGCCAGAATATAGTTACTAAACCCAGTTTTAGAAAAGAAACAGTTTGTAAATCCTTATGACTAAACACTGTTCAGTTTCCACATTTGTGGTGTTCCTTCTAATGATCATTATCATCATCAAATGAAATTCATGCATAATTCATAAGCCCAGGTGAATGAACATGTTATCGTAGGTTATATTCTGAAACGTCACACAGTCTGCTGGCGTGTAGCATAAAATGCGTACCTGGTTCAAGGCAAAACTGGTCTGTATGTTTACCTATAAGGGCAGGGGCTGTGCTATATCGGTACAGGTGCTTAGGGGTGAATCGAGAGGGGGTGAGAGGCCAAAGGGGCACACGGCCCGATCGATACAGCTGCCGCCGTAACACCATGAATATTTGATATTTCCACCCTTCGTTCAACTGTAACACTCCGACGAATATAAACGGGCATCAAACTAGCCACAAATGTCGAAAACTGGACAAAAATAGAACGAATTTAACGCCCCAGTGGGAAAGATCTGTTATCAGAAATAAAAGAAATTTGGCAAAATGTATAGCTATGTGAAGATGCAAGGTACTCATGAAGGAACATTGTGTGAATTCTTATGGACCTCTGTTGAAAGTCTTATGGCGTTAGATCTGGGGATCTAGCCGGCTATTCTATTGGGCCTCTTCTTCCTATCTGTCTTACAAAAAAGAAAAACGAAATATACTTTCACGAGAGATAGCGGAAGTTGTTCAGCTGGTAGAACTGAAATTTTCCAAACACCCCCAAAATTTCGATTTTTTTCAAAAATATAAAAATAAAATTTTTTCGAAGAACCTTTTAAATAGCGTTGAAACCTAGCAGAACCCCAACAAAAAAAAATATACAATGTCCTATTTCAAGTAACCAGATACAAGTCTGTAAAGAAACAGTTCAATGATTTAATATTACTTACTACTGTGAAATTAAAGTATTTTTTCTGTCAACTTAAAAAAAAAATGCCCTGTCAAATTAAGGTGATACTGTGCTAATTTCACACAAATATGTTTGTGGAATATGTGAATTCTGTAAAAACAATACAGAAATTTAGCTGGTATGCAATAACCAGCGATGTTACAGTTAATTCTTCTTTTACAGTTTTTTTTGGTAGATTATTACATTCATTTCTGTAACATTGTAGATATTTCTCTCTAGGTACAAACTTATTTGTTGTTTTTAGTTCCTTCTAGTATTACCAAAGGAAGGAAGAAGAAAATACAAATCAAACAATGCGAAAACGAAGAATACAAAAAGTACCTTTTACAAATAATTAAATAAATTCAGTATAAATTTAACAAAAATCATTGGTCAAAATACAAAAATTAAGAAACATTTATTCTGAGTAAGAAGTGTCATATGGACCTATTGATAACAAGTTAATATTCCTTAAGAAGTTAGAGTCATTTAAAATACTGTTTTATTCATATTTCGTATATTTTGAGGTATTGAAAAAATAAATAAGTCCTTATGAAACATTTTAGTCAGAACAATAATTACGTTCTGAGAAAAAAGTGTGGGAATGAACACACAAGTCGAAGATATTTGTACACACTAATTTTATCTATAACAGATGATCTCTGTATTATCTCTTAAAGTTTGTTCAATAAGAAAAAACTTGCTCATACATACACAATGTTGAAAATTAGACTGATTCAAGGTAATTTATAACTCGAGGTGAAAATTAATTGCAAAAACATACCAAAGTACAAATAAAAATATGTGAAGCACTTTTAAATTTGTTTCATAGTCAAAATTAGTACTTACTTCAATTTAATTTAATTATTTTTTGTTTAACTAAATGCAGTCACGAAATTTAAAATTACACTTTAGTTTCCTGTCCGCATAAATTTTCGTCTATCATTGCAACTCACTCTGTATATTTATTGATTTTCTTTGATGAGGACCAACATAATTTTCGTCATAGAAGCTCAGAACTTGTATGGTGATAGGTTAGTTATCTTATCTGGAATGTAAGATCATATTGAAATCCTCCACCTACAACTCTATTCATTTCCTAAAGTACCTACCATTATGAGCACAGATTCAAATTATAAGCTTATTCACACATTTGGAAAGACAAAGATATTGAAAACAAATAATGTTAGAGTTTGACCAATAACTGCCAGACTGTTGTGTCCTAGAGGTGTTTTGTTTTTATGTAACAGATAATTAATTGTAAGTAATATTGTCAATTGAAGTTAATGAATAGTCTAGAATAGTGCCCGTTGGATGTAATATCGAAATAACAGTGGTTTTTTGGGTTAGAAGGGCTCCAAATCAAAATTATTCATGGATTGACCTTGTTTATTAATCCAATATTTCAAATAATAATCCATGCTAAAATAATACCTAAAAATAACACTGAATAATGTGCCCATGAACAGGCGACCGTCACCGCTATTTGTTACTATTTTTCCGCGGAACCCAAGTTGAGAAACGCTGGGCTAGACACATCACACTACGAAGAAGAAATATACAGGCCGACTGTAACAAATTCGTAGTCCTTATACACATTAATTAGACATTACTAGCATTTATATTTACAATGTTATTCTAAAATTATAACACTGTTTTTTGTTCTTTTCCTCTTTGTTGTTACCTGCCAGACTATCATAATATGTAACTAAGGACATTAGAGTTTACGTTCATTACATTTCCAGGTATATTTGGGTTCAAAATAAATTGCATCAACAGTAAAATTTTCACTCGTTTATTGGAACAGTACTGAGTTACCATCGTGATTTATGAAAAATAAAAAAAAAAACAAGAAATACAACAAAACTAAAAATGTTTACTCGATCTCCGTCGTTTATACAATACAATCATCTGTTTCGCGTTTAAGAGGAATCACTAGAGGTAGTAGCGTACTACAAAACAACACTACATAAAACCAAACATCCTGAGCTTAATTGTGTGTTAATAATCACGTGTAATACATTAAATTATAGATAAAGGTGTATTACACCGGGTACGAATGCCACTTTTTTTCATTTGCGTTATTGTTTTGTTTTTTACCCTTGCTAAAGAAGCCAATAATTGGTAATTTTTGTTATTCTTTTTTTCCAAATCAGAACCAAACATCAAAAAAGCAATATTACAACATTTTGTATTGAGCCTTCATGAACTTGTGTAAAAAAAATGACAACAAAATATGAATGTTGTAATGATTTAACCGTTGGTTTTTTGAACATGTGAATGAGACGAGAATAACATATTTTATAGTCGTACGGTGCAGCCATCTGTTGGATAAACACCACATCATTTTCTTCGACCAATCAAAATCAAATGGTACAGTCTGAAGAAGCAGCATGAATACGTAGCCAGGGGAATCACAAATATTGAGCAATTTCGGCCTAACAAAAATATTGATCGCATGTTGACACGGGAGGTGTAGCGGCGCCGCGCCCGGCAAACGAAAGCCATACGAAAAATAAATTTTACCGTGCTGGTGCTACGTAGATAGCAACGACTCGCTTATAAATTAGGACAGCATGTTCTTGCGGAAGTGTATGTGATTAACATGAATTGTTGAATTTCGACCAAAATAGGCTAGAAACCGAATACGAGAAATAATTTTTTGTCGTCCTGATGGACTGACTCTACGCAGACAGCAAAGAGCGAGTTATAAATTAGGAGCGCATGTTCCCGCGACGGTTTATAGTGCAGTCCCCGTACGACACACGGAACGAAGAATAATCAACAACCGCAATACCTACTTACAATGTTACAACTACTAAATAATTAATAGGAGTTAAATAAATTATTACTAAGGAAATACAAGTAATTTAATTTTTAATCAGTCATTTATTTTTCGTCATAGAATTTCAAATATATTGGTATTTAGATTTAGAAAATAATATTAATACCAAACACTTGTCGCTTGACCATGCATTCAGGGCAATCGCAATCTATGTAGGAAGTTGGCTTTAGTTCTACTTGTTGTACAACAGACGTAGAACAGACGCTAGAAATATGGGCAAATTAAAAAATCAGCTGCCTTTATGTGGCCCGCGTTCTAAGAAAACTAATAACTTGCGAGAGTACCTGCGGTAAGTGTATATGTAGATTGTAGATATTATACGTGTAGTCTAATTCTTCGCTAATTAACTTCGCTAGTTAATTTGGGCAATACTCTCTTATAGGCGTAAGCGTGCCGGATTACCATATATGGCAAAAAACTTTTATAAAGGTCTAAAATATTTGAACATGTATCTATATAATATATAATAAATGACTTATACATATACATAAAGCTGCCTGTTTTATCGAAATCGCTATTTTTTCTCATACCTACAATTGAAATTGAAGTACGTATACTACCAAGTCACATAGCAATAATAATTTTGAGTAAAATTTCAAAATGCAGTATCCAACTGTATCTAGAATTTTTTATAGGAATATTATATTTACTAACACCTACTTGCGTCACCCGATAAAAATTTGAATTTTTATATGAGGTGTGTTTTACCTGAAAGTATCGATCTCTGCTAACTACGAACGAGACATTCGAGATTATTGATGCACAAAGAAAACGTTAAATGGATTTAAATAAGTATCGGAGTACGAATGCTTTCACGGCCAGAGTCATTTAAATTTAGATGATAAATAGTTACCGGTTTATGCCGTGAGTAAAAATTCATAATTACTGTCTTCTCGAACCATGCTGTTCGCTTCTTCAGAGCTAACTGATAATTAGTTACTAATTCTAATAATAAATGTAAAGCAATAAATGATTTATGTAAGAAAAGCTGTCTGTTTTACCAAAACTACAATTTTTTTCAACATACAAAAGGTAAAATGTTCAACCATAGTTAGTAGTAAAATAGGAATGTTATAATAAAGCAATTAATTAATTTGTATCACTGTATTGTTTTGTGGAATTGTATTTGTATTTAAAATATACAAGAAAAGCATTTCAGACCATGCGATAGTCACATACACAAAATTATTAGGAAACGGTTCGGCGCCAGTCGACACCGCACGGCCCCTTTGATCTTCGCCGCCAAAGAACGATACCGCCGTTCCCCTCATCTAATCAGTGCGTTGCTTGCATTTTCTGCGGAGTGTACAGTGGGCGCGGGTTGTTCCCTCCTCTCGCGCCTCAGTTTCGTCGAACTTTTGAGGCCGGTGACTAACATTTACTCTTAAGTGACCAACAGTAGTCTGCGATCATGTTGATGGTGTTTTTTCCTTGAAAAAGTTTCTCAATAGCTCCCATTTCCTGATGAAATCGTTCACCTTGTTCGTCACTGAGTTGGCCAAGACTGTCCGGAAAGAAATTCAAATGAGAATGCAAAAATGAAATTTTGATAGACATGTTGCAGCCCATTTCACCGTAGGCACTCAAAAACTCTTGTACTTGCCGATGCTGTTTGTCCACAAACAATCCGCAGACGTAACAAAACTTATTCCGATTGTCACATATTTTACTTTTTTTTATATTTGCACCCAATCATCATTAAAACTTCAATTTTTTGTAATTCTGTCAGCAATGCCATTTTTGAACAGTTTCAAAACACGAGTAAACCAGTTGGTCAAGACATCATGACGTGTTAAAACTAATTACGTCTGTCGTTTATAACCAATTACAGATCCCATACACCGTTTTATGCAGAAAATAAGTAAACACTATAAAAGCGGCCATAAACAAAGTTCACGTATACAGCAAAGGCATTGGGATGAAATACCAGGGGTCAATATTAACTTGTTACGTCATTTGAGGACCTTTACCTTTGGTTTTATGAGCTAACATCGAGTATATTAACCATAATCTTCGTATAGAAGAAGCCAATTACACTGAAGAGCTAAATCACTTTTACTCCTCACCAGGATTAGGTTTGTACGGTCGCATTTTGCACCGTTGTCTGATCATTATCCCTTAATTATAGTCGACGTACACAGTTTGCCGTTGTATGTGCTGTCCTTGGGCCCAATTTTGCGACCAAAACAAAGTTAATAACGGTTTGGAATTGGTGTCCACTAGTTTTGCTTCTAATATTGAGACTAGACGCCAACAAGTCTAACATCATTCAGGGGTTCTCAACCTTTTAGGTTCCGTGTACCACCTAAAAATTATCCAAATTTCTTCGTACCACCACCCTTTATACAAAAATGCATATTAATACAGGGAAAGAAATAATCCTACTTATTTATTTTGTAATAAAATAATAACGTTTATAAGAAAAGTTCACTTGGTAAAAACTTTTTCTCATCGAAACCAATAACAATAAAAATTATATACCTAACAAAATTTCATTTGGTATACAAAAGTAAAATAAAAAAAACCCTTGGTGTTGTTTTGCTAAACCAATTTTTCTTAAATATCATGATCTGTGTCAATCAGTTTCAAGCTCAAATTTGGTTCAATCATTAATTTTGGCTTATGTTTGTTATTTAAACATAGTATTGATGAAACCCCATACCTACATAAATTTCACATAAATCGTGGCGCAAAAATGCATTAAAAGTCTAATATCTTAATCTCCAGTTTCTTTAAAATAATTCTTCCTCTGGATCCAAAAAACGGTGATTGTAATAGTTTTAAATTCTTAGATTTCTGATCCAATTTGCACTGTCATAGATTTGGGACAATAACTATTCCTTTTTAAAGAGGTGAAATCAATATTTTTTTTATATCCGACTAATTCATCATTGATGTTTCCCATCTTTCTTCAAGGGAGCCTTCGAATGCTGGCAATAAACTACATTTATTTTTATTAACTTCTTTTATAATTAACTCAATTTATTTATTGGTAATTTTATCTTCAACGATAATTAAATGAACCTTTGATCCCTGCAAAACTAAATTTAATTCATACAGCTTTCCAAAAATATCAGCTAAATATGCTAACCGGGCCATACACAATTCGTCAAAGAAAGAATTTTTGAATTCGAAATTAGCGTTTTCAAGAAAAACATGAACTTCTGATTTAAGTTCGAAGAGACGATTCAAAACTGGACCTCTCGAGAGCCATCTATCATCGGAATGGAACAAGAGTGACTTCTGTTGCTACCCATCTCCTGACATAATATCAAAAACATTCGTGAACTGAATGCTCGACTGCTAATAATATTCTCTGCAATTATTTTTTTGTTAAAGTCCGTGCTCCATCAGTGCAGACACAAGTGCATTTCGCTCATGGAATGGAATTGTTAAACATAAAATTATTAAGAAATTTGAATATTTCACCAGTTGTCCTTTCGAGCAGAGGTTTACAAAATAATTATTCCTCTGCAATTTTCTCTTCAGGAGCTCCTACACGCAGTGCCAACGTCTCCCCAACGTTGGTGATGTGACGCGCTGCGCGTAGTGCGCGCATACACTTCGCCAACATTGGCCAACGTTGGTATTGGGCGCAAGGTATTTCTGTGTATCGTAGAAGGCTCGCAGGGTCCCGTACAGAATTAAAAATGAACAGTGAAGACGATATCATTGCTGTTGCCGCAGCTCCCATTATTTTAAGCAGTGCATTGTTGCTTAGAATTAAAAAAAGGAACCCTCGAAAGAGGATACTGTTTAATAAGGTTGTTAAATATTAATCATGTTTTTCAGTCATTATTTATTCAGTACGTTCGAAAATATTAAATACATTAAGGAATACAAATATACAGGAATATAGGAAACAAAATTATTTAGTTTTTTATATTTGCCACGTGACATTAAAAAAACCTCCCTTTTTATTTTCTTTATGTTTCAAGCAACAAATGCGGAATAAGATGGGATAAGATCTGATACACTGAGTGGTCTATATTTTTTATGCAGGACCCTGTTAATTTGTGTTGTTTCTTTATATAAATATTTCATTTCAGTCATATCGATGAATTCATAATTTTTATTTAAAATATAATTTATATAATAAAACTGAAATTATTTATAATAAGATACAAAGAAAAATTGAGAACCCTTACATACACGGAGTTTTAATTATAGATATTAAAACTCCGTGTATGTATATTATGGTATATTTATAGGTATATTTAGTATCAACCCAATATTTTTAGTGACATATACTTTTTGATATTTTTCTGATAATCAAAATAAGGAAATGCATCCAGTATAGTTTTTAAACTTTGTTGAATACATTAAATACATCAAATTATTTAAATTTGCCGCTTAAAACTAATCTATAAATGGTTAATTAATAAATAGTTAATTGTTATTAATTATATAAATGCAACTTTGTTTGATTGTAGTCAAGATTGTAGGGAAGATGGTTGACCGCAGTCCTTGGACCCCTATACCGTATGACTCCCCATCGTGTGTAGATTCTTATCCCGCTTCCCTCCAACCCCCTCCCTCACCTTTCCCACCCCACCGTAGCGAATAAGGTTGACCGCAATCCCAGAACCTAAATACCGTATGCCTCCCCATTGTGTGCGAATTCATTTTTAAAATTTTAATGATGACGTTATTTCTGGAAAACCCGGAAGTCATACTAACCTCAAGACCATCCCATAAATTGGCATTTTCTGTCTATTAACACAACGTTCATTCCTTCGGCGTCAAAAACACAAAAAATAAACAAACGTACCTATGCCGTGGGTCACCCATTATAACGACTTCAATATTGTCTTCAGAATATTATTTTATTGCTTGTTAATTTATTGTAACTGTAAGGTTAATATAATGCTTATAAGAACCATAATTATTGTGAATAAATTTACAAAATATTAAAAAAGGTTTTCATGTTTTTACATTTGGGCAATCAGGCGTTTGGGCAAATAATAAATCATCATTGTCCTTAAAGTACGTACAGACATAAATAATGCAGTATATATGATAAAACATAGATAGATAACTAAACTTTTCATCGGTAGTACGTACAATGCTAAAACAGAATGAAATAAAGCGGACAAGGTCGACATATTGGCGATGTGCATTGGCACAGTTGGGTCCCGCTACGCGAAGCACTCCGATGGCCAATGATGGCCCCTATTGGCACTGCGTGTGGGAGCACCTTTCCACCTCGAAGAGAAGTCACTTCGAGGTGGACATGAATATACGGACATACCGTATCATACGGAATTCTATCTCCTGACATAATATTGAAAACATTCGTGAACTGAATGCTCGACTTTTAATAATATTGACTGCATTTTTTTTTGCAGGCATTTTTTTTCTCATGGAATGGAATTGTTAAACATAAAATTATTAAGAAATTTGAATATTTCACCAGTTGTTCTTTCGAGCAGAGGTTTACAAAATAATTATTCCTCTGCAATTTTCTCTTCCACCTCGAATCGGATAAAGACTAATAATAATTGATAAAAATTATTTATGTCAGTATTTCATCTAACTGTAGCGCAAAATATTAAGTTTGATTTATCTTCTTAACCACATTCCCTTCTACACAATGTGCCATTTGAATGGAATGTTGTATTTTTACCAGCTTACACATCCTTTTAATAAGTATCCCTTTTGATCTCGACCTTTTACTAAAATGTTATTGTTGTCTACCTGCTGTATACAGAAGGGAGTTTTTAATCCCATAGACTATGCCCCTGACGCATTGAGAGGGTGTCTTAATTCTTAAGCACCCCTAACACAAGTGCAATCGACTCTCATATCAAAGATAGGTTAAGCACCCTCGACCTGGATGATGTCCTGGAATTTATTAATAACACTCCTCCTTCTTAAAATAGACGTCAACCAACAATTTAATATAACCTTCCATGTTATTCCATCAAATGCATCTTAAATTTTAAATCATTCTTTCGTGTACCAACAAACTATTTTTTTTAATGGAGAACACAGGTTAAAATTGAAAAAAGTACCACATAATAGATCTAACCTAGACCTTCCTCCGTAAGTGTAAAAATTTTCACGTAAAAATATCAATATCGTAAAAGCTTTTTTCACCCAAAAGTTTACTTCGTTTAGTATGCAAATCAGTCATATTTTATCACGAAGCATGGATACAACAACAACAATTAACAAATACACATCACCACAATAAGTAATACATATTTATCTAAAATTTGATGTATACTGCCGCTCATGGAAGTTCGGACACATAGTAAACATATAGGAAATAATGATAAAAGCACTGATAACGTAGGAATACGCAACTCTATTTCTACCAAATAGCAAACACATTCATAACGTTGATTTCCAGTAACATACGACATCATTAAATGTGCTAATTCAAAATAATTTTTATATTTAATTATTATGCAACATTTATGCTGTTTTGCAACTGGTTGTTGGGTATTTTCTACTTTCCATTAAAAAATATCAAATACGAAATAACAAATAGAGTCATAAATACTGCATCTCAGATACATGTTGCGACCCCATTTTTACCAGATTTTTGCATCAAATGCTCGAATTCGTATTCAAACGAGTCTGTGCCTGCAATCTGTAGTTTGCACAAGATAACTCTGTCACGTGGAAGACATCATGCGACGCGAAAAGCCAACAAGCAAGGAACAGCGTTCTGTAGTTTTAGCTTTTCATCAGGAACGATTGTCAGTTCGTGAAAATGCAAGAAATAAGTCAACGATAAGTGAGTCAACGATAAGTGACACTCTTCACCAATATGAAGAAACATGGAATTTGCATGACGTGTTCGGCCGGGACTATCACGAATAATTTCCGAAGCGGATGAAGAACGATTAAAATTAATTTTTAAGCAATACAGAAAATTGACCGCATCTAAAATCACCTGTGAAGTCAATCATGATCGTGAAAGACCAATTTTCGTAAGCACAAGGAAACTACGTCTCCAAGCGGAAAATCTGCATGGACGCGTTGCCGTACGAAAACCATTGTTTCGTCGGGGAAATCGTCAGAAACGACTTCAGTGGGCACGAACACATCGAAGGACAAATGAAGACTTGAAACAGTAGTGTTTGACGATTTTCCCGACCAAGCAATGGTTAGCGTACGGCAACGCGTCCATTCAGTTTTTCCGCTTGGAGACGTCGTTTCCCTGTGCTTACGAAAATTGGTCTTTCACGATCGCGATTGACTTCAGTGGTGATTTTAGGTGCGGTCAATTTTCTGTTTTGCTTAAAAATTAATTTTAATCGTTCTTCATCGGCTTGGGAAATTATTCGTGATAGTCCCGGTCGAACACGTCATCCAAACTCCATGTTTCTTCATATTGGTGAAGAGTGTCAGTTATCGTTGACTCACTTATCGTTGACTTATTTCTTGCATTTTCACGAACTGACAATCGTTCCTGAAAAGCGATAATTACAGAACGCTTTTCCTTGCTTGTTGGCTTTCCGCGTCGCATAATGTCTTCCGCGTGACAGAGTTATCTTGTGCAAACTACAGATTGCAGGCCCAGACTCGTTCGAATACGAATTCGAGCATTTGATGCAAAAATCTGGTAAAAATGGGGTCGCGACATGTGTCTGAGATGCAGTATTTATGACTCTATTTGTTATTTCGTATTTAATCCTTTTTAGTGGAAACTAGAAAATGTCCAACAACCAGTTACAAAACAGCATAAATGTTGCATAATAATTAAATATAAAAATTATTTTAAATTAGCACATTTAATGATGTCGTATGTTACTGGAAATCAACGTTAAGAATGTGTTCGCTATTTGGTAGAAATAGAGGTGCCTATTGCTACGTTATCAGTGCTTTTATCATTATTTTCTATATGTTTACTATGTGTCCGAACTTCCATGAGCGGCAGTGTATATCATGCGAGAATTGATACAAAATTAACCTCACTATGGATGTTTGTTTTTTACAACATACTAGCTCTACTAATTCCTCTTAAAACTTGGTAATAATGCTGAGAACGTAATAAATAAATTGTGTGTAGAAAGCAAGAAAATCTGCATGGGTAATGAAGATCACAGCCGCCAAAGAAACCATGTCACCGCTATCAATTGTTTTACGTGACACGAATCTGTATGCAACGCTGTCACGGTATCGTTTAAAAAAGTAACAAGACTCGAGGCGTGGCTTAGAATAACAAATGAGCAATTTAAAAAGTTTCAAGAGCTCAGTTTAGCCCGTAGGATAGATTGATGTCATTTTTCCAGAGTTTAGAGAAAATTGGGTGGAGTTAAAGATAATGGATGATATTAAATTTTCGTTTTGTTGGATTGTTATAAGTTTGAATGAAAAAGATTTGATTTGTCAAGATGTGGTTTCAACAAAAAGGAGCTACTAAAACTGCCCATTATGTAAAAAAAAACTAGCTGAAAATTATTAGACAATAGATTGAAGCAATAATTAATGTGAAATGTAGATGTGGAATGTATAAATTATTATTATTTATATACAGTGTGTCCCACTTAAGAGTGTAACACCTTCATATCTTTTTTATTTTTAGTTAAATTTTAATAATTCTTTTTTTTCAAATATAGAACCCATATTGCTCTATTTACTGCCAAAAAACCAATTGCCCCCTCTAAATGCAAAGCACCTTGTGATGGTAGAATAAATGGCAAAAATCAAGAAATTACGTTAGGGATTTTTTTATCGAAAAATTTTACTAGTAATAATTGTTCAGGATTGCCCAAAAACCTTAAATGCAAAATTTCACGAAAATTAAAAAATATTGAAATTTTCTTCAAAAATAATAAGTCCGTAAATATTATTTGTATAGGCAGCTGCGCTTAAAAAAACTGTGCTGTGGAAATTTTGTTTGAAATAAAACATGAACTGTCAAAGTGCTTTGTTGTATTGTGTCGTATTTAATTATTGTCTGAATAATAATGCTTACACTTGCCGAAAAAGTGCAAATAATAAGATTAGTCGGTGATAACACGCGATCAGCAAGGGAAGCAGCTGAAGAGTTTAATAATCGCCATCAGGGTCGTCCTCGAATAGATCACGTAAGAGTTTGGCGAATTAATACTGAATGTAATAGAACGGGCACGGTAATCAACATAAAGAAGAAACGATTGAGGGTACATGGTGGTGAAGACGAAATACTTGACTTTGTAAGACGTAATAGAAGGATGGGCTTAAGAAGAATGTCAGCAATTTTAAACGTATCAAAAAGTAAAATTTGGCGATGCATGCGTCGGAATAAACTACATCCCTTCAAACCTTTAGTCTTACAAACATTAGAAGAAGGAGACAAAGAAAGGCGACTGGAATATTGCCTTTGGTGCCAGGGAGAGTTCTTGAATAATCGTAATTTTTTTAAAAACATTTTATTTTCCGATCAGGCCACATTCACTACTAATGGCACAGTTAGCCATCAAAACACGCGGCATTGGTCTGTTGACAATCCACATTGGGTTATAAATTGTCGACGCCAGTATTCAGAAAAAGTTAACGTGTGGTGCGGTATCCTTAACGAGCGACTAATTGGACCATATTTCTTTGAGGGAAATTTGAATGCGGAGCGTTTTCTGCAATTTTTGCAAAATTAATTTACAGACGAAATCGAAAATATTCCACTTGTTAGGTATAATAACATAATATTTCAACTTGATGGAGCTCCAATTCACAATGCAATGATTACGCAAAATTGGTTAAACGACAATTTTCACCGGAGATGGATTGGAAGAAATAGTCCATTAATTAATTGGCCTCCGAGATCACCCGACCTCACGCCCCTAGATTATTTTTTGTGGGGAGCTCTAAAGAACGAAGTCTACAAGACTCAGCCAAGAAACAGAGACGAACTGAAAACCCGCATTCGACAAGCTTGCGCTGAGATTACGCCATTAACTCTCCGGAAAGTAGTTAAACATAATGAAAGGCGCATCAATGCATGCATTGAAGCTGATGGAGGTCTAATAGAACAAAAAAGATCTAATTTGTACTTTGTATTTATTATGCTGTAAATTTTCTGCGAAATTAAAGAGAAAAAAAAATGAATCGAATTTTTATTAATAATTTTATTTATTACATTTCTATTGAATAATAAAGGCTATTATGCAAAGAGTAACCTACAAACATGGCAACATCTTATCTTAATTAAATACGACAAAGCTAATTCAGGTTTTATTTCAAACAAAATATCCACAGCACACTTTTTTTAAGCGCAGCTGCCTATGCAAATAATATGTACGGACTTGGAATTATTTTTGAAGAAAATTTCAATATTTTTTAATTTTCATGAAATTTTGCATTTATGGTTTTTGGGCAATTCTGAACAATTATCACTAGTAAAACTTTTCGATAAAAAATTCCCTAAACTGATTTCTTGATTTTTGCCATTTATTTTGCCATCACAAGGTGCTTTGCATTTAAAGAAGACAATTGGTTTTTTGGCAGTAAATAGAGCAATATGTGTGCTATACTTGAAAGAAAAAATTATTAAAATTTAACTAAAAATAAAAAAGATATAAAGGTGTTACACTCTTAAGTGGGACACACTGTATGTAGTTTTTTTTTCACAAAATACAGTGTATCTTATTAATTACTTATTGTGTTGTAAATAATTAATGAATTAATAAATAAATTAATAAAAATAAAACCTTCCACCCTTTAAATTGTTGTACTCAGTTATGTATTTAGTTTCACTAAATACACAACTGGTTGCGCGAACATGATTTTAATGGAAGCCGATATCTCAGTAACGAATGTTAGCAGGACAACGCAGTTAGCATGCAAATAATCCTTATTTACTGCAATACACATCCCTTGAATCTAATAGCATTTGGACTATTTGTTAATTTTTAAGATCGAAATAAACATAAACAATATTCTGCGCAGTTTGGCTTCCCTCGCTTGTAGGTTTTAGTGCGAGGTAGTTGAACGAGATGCGGGTATAATTAAGTTGTACAACAAAATTCATTATCTATATTTAACTCGCACTACTATTCAAATACCCTGTATTAAATTATTCTGATCGCACCACTTCCATATTGTAGTATACCTAAGTACTGATAATACATAAATTGGTAAGTACGTGTTTTTTATCTACATTAAATGTATTGTTTACTAATTTCAGATAATTCCCTGCTTTTTTTAGAAACTAAAACACAACTGATTAAATTTTAATATCTTTGTATTTTAAAATAAGTCCTTTCTTCCTCGAATCTCACTCACTTAATTGCAAAACTAAGAATACCACATTGTAGCGGAATTTTTTTTTTATCAAAATGATTTTGGAACCTATACGAGAATATGTATAGTTAATTTAGTATAATCAATAATAATTGATTCAACTATTTTTTGGCGATTTCACGTCAACCGATGATTTGACATTAGAACGGACATTTCTGATGTCAACCGGCAATCATCAATCATTTGATAGTAGAACGGTGTTTGTATTGTCATTTTGTATTGTCATCTGACCGGTTGACGTGAAATCGCAAAAGATACTTCAAAAACAAAAACAAAAACACTACAAAAACCGTTAATGAACATTTTAGTACGCTGTTTAATTTTTCCATTTTTTAAATTTCGTTTTGTGTGTAGTAGCTCGTATACGAAGATTGACAATAGATTTGTAATTATTAGTAAGATTTTTGATTTTTCTAAAAGGCGAAAACCGCATAAAATTTTAATTTTGTGAAACCGTCAGAGAGGCAGTTTTCCGGAAACCGACAGACAGAAATTAAAAAAAAATATTGTTGTTTTTACCTGTCCACATAAACGCAATGTTATTTCTTTCCAAGAAAAACGTACACCATATACAGAGTGTATCCTAAGTTGATGCTTTTCTATGAACTATATAGATGATACCTACTCATGTATGAGCTTTCAAAATATAACCGTTTTGTTAAATAAAAAAGCTACACAAAATTGTCTCTACAATTAAAATATTTTTAATCGTGTTCGTTTCTCTTCAAGTAATAAACATCATAAAAAAATTTATAGACAGCATGTCTATAAAATAATTTATTTGGAAAATTATACTTTATTTGCTTGTATTTATATAGTTGTCGATTTTTATGATGTTTATTATTTGAAGAGAAACGAAAGCGGTTACAAATATTTTAGTATAGTAGAGACTATTTGTGTAGCTTTTTTATTCAACAAAAAGGTTATATTTTGAAAGCTCATTTGTTTAAGTTTTTGTTCCAGAAGTAGGGTTTCCAATCCGGATATCCGGATATCCGATTATCCGGATAATCCGACCTATTTTGACTATTCCATTATCCGGATAATTTTAATTGAATATCCGGATATTTTTGAATAAACAAAATAATATTTTTTTTCAAAAATTTACATGTACTTTTTTTTAGAGTTTTTTAAAGAGTTTCGTGATTTAAAGGAACATGCCGAAATATATACCACCACACGACGAAAATGCGCAGGTATTAGCTACTTTATTGTATATGCTGTGGTATCGTTTTTCACTCGTGACACAAACAACGACTTGGAATTCTTTGCTGTCAGTACACAACCGCAGCATATAAAACGGGGAACTACCGGGTCGATAGTTTCTCTCCCCGTTTCATATGTTTGTCAGTAGAAATTTTTAAAAGGATTCATGTATCTGCTTGTGACAATAACAGTACTGAGCACAATGACGTGGACGAAATAGTTGAACAAAAGTGAAGGTGAGTGTGAAAGTCAAAACACTGCAAATTGTGTACAGCAACAATTGGAAGCGGCAATTTCTTCAATCACCAATGTCGAAAAGGAGAGCAACGTGATTACTGCATTGTTGGCAAAAGATTTCAAGATTTTAACAAACACAAAAACAAGGACAGATAATTTTGATATATTATTTAATGCACTTCTTACCATAAAGCTAACATCTACTGCCACAGAGCGCGTATTTTTTTAATTGCAGGCCTGACAAGAACAAAAATTAGAACGCGCTTGAATTTTGAAACCTTCAACGCAATCATATTTTTAAAATATGCATTTTTAAAAATGAAGTAAAGTCAAATTATTACATATACATATATTTCTTTTTTTAAATTTCATGAAATAATATCTTATTAAAATTATTACATTAAATAAATTACTTACAAACACCATGAATATTGCATTCAATCTATTGCCTTTAATTTCTTATTTACCAACCGTATATCCGGATATTACTATCCGGATATCCGGATATTTTGAATTCTCTGCATTCGATATCCGGATATTCATTGATGTCGGATAATTGGAAACCCTAGTCAGAAGCTAATTGATATGTATTTCAGACAATATAGGACATATTTAAACAACGAACCTAGTAGTACAATTGGATTTAGTAGAACTTTAAAGATTACGTAGAAACCATATGTAACATTTCTTTTATGGGCAATATCTTCATAATTTAAATAAAAAAATATAAATTTGTTCTCATTAAAATAATAATTTATTTAAACTAGTTCACATCAAATGACCAATTGTATTGTTTTACAGTCTGTTAAAATTAGATGCTGCGAATTAATAATACAGAAAGCTAATGAATTAAACAAAAATCATTAAAATGAAACAAACAGTTTCGTCAAGATTTGTTTTGTAAATTTCCAGAAGAATGCCCTTGTTAGTACGCAGTGAATTCTGCACTTATGTAATTAAAAGTATGTCGGCATTATAAAATAAAACCTTGCTTGGGAAATTTGTTGGTATGTCATAGATTTTTTGGAGTTTTATAACATGTGGCAAACATTTGATATTTGGCAAGTATACGAATGTGTAGCCCCGGCTTACAGCAAACAATCGATTTCCAATCACCCCATTTTCACCAAAAAATCCCCAGAAAACAAGATATTCCTCATCACACCCCCCAAACTCACCTTTCCCCATCTACCCCGTAACCCGTACACCCCAACGGAGCCAGACCGATTCAATAGACCGCATAAATTAGCCCGGAAAAACCATCCCCAACGCTATTGGCGCTACGTCACCGGCGGTGCCACCAATTGTGCTCAAACGCTCCACAGCGCCTGTGCGTCGTCTCGGCGCCGCGAAACGCCCCTGCGTCTGCTCGGTGACCCGCTTTCCCATCCAGGGCCGCACAGACCCTCTGTACAAGCTCGGCGGCCGTTTAAGCAGGGCCCGTAACGCGAAACACCGAAAAAAAACGCTAAAAACACCAAAAAAACGCTAAAAACTACCCATAAAATAATTGTGAGAACGTAAAACTGAAAAAATCGTCTAAAATCTTTCACGGTGGAGTCACGCGGTGAGCATACGGGCCCTAGTGGCGCTCTTGGTCTACTGGCCGAGTCAAGGGTTGCTAGCATAAAAGGGTTTTTCGCGACTAGGATTGGAAGTGCCCTTCCTGACACAGGTGAGTGTTTTCTTTTATGGGATTTGGTGTTGTGTGTGTGGTTTTGTTTTGTTTTAGGGTGGTTTAGTTTAAGGGTTGATTAAGTTTGATTTTGTGCTTGAGATTCAAGATGGCTGCGCGATAGGGGTTGACAAGATGGCGGGTTTGGTTGTGTAATAAGTTTTGGTTGCCTACAAGGTTGGATCTAATCAAATGTTGAAAGGAAATATGATTACGTTTGGGTTTTGCTTCATAAGTCGTCGTTTAAGGGTTTTGCTCTTTTCGAAGAAGTAGTTTTGCTCCGGACTTTTCTAGAAACATTGGACTATGACGACACAATAATCGATAGGCTAATAAGCAAAAATCCAGCCTTGGTGCTTTGTGTTTGGGAAACGCTTGCTAGACAAGATTGGTTTAGGTTTTTTGCAAATGGAGCAAAACCAGGTCAAGTTTTGCTCGTAAAACTACAGTTCTGCTTTTTGAACGATGTCAATGCAATATTCCAAACGTAGAAAGGCATTTGATAGCAATTTCATTAAATGGCCAATCTATAACGCCAAAAACACACACAAGCCCTGATCATTCACACTCATAGAAAAGGTTTTAGAGAAAAATATACAGAGCACTCAAAACCATCCGAATATAAACTGTAAGAAATGTTGCGTCCCCTCACTAAAGAAAGTATTGTAATTGGTACACCAAAACTGGTGTACCAAAGTCAAAGTTGTAGGCTAGTACTGTTTGCAGACGAAGTCATTTTTTGTGTTCATGCGGATTTTGGGAGAAGCATGTGGACAGAACTTTGAATAATTTAGCAGATACTACATCGTTTTACAAATGATACAAATGATAACTGGTACCTATGTTTAGACTATACCGGGTAATTCAATTTCGAGGCTCACCATGAGTCACCAGGGATCTCTCTTATTAGTGGAGATAGAGCCTATATTTAAATTTGGCAAAGTTTCGAATTTTTGTGTTGGTCTGCTAGTTTTTAACAAGGAATGTAGTGTCATTTTTTAATTTGAAATAACATCAAAGATGGCCTCGTAACCATGGCCAACGTTTGTTTTTCTTATCGGCGCCATGTTGAATTTTGGCATTTTCCGAAAGTCGTATGTTTTCTCATTTCCGCAATGTATAACATGTTAGCATTATTTTTTTAAATAATGGTGTAAAAATCAAAAAAACCTTCAGGTACCTAACTGGAGCTTGGTTACAGACCGCCGTACTCGTTGCCAACCGACGTCAACTCAATGCACTTGGATCAAGCGGCGCGTTCAGCGTTGGGTTTGCGATTTAACCAAACAAACCTTAGTTGTGGTTGATTGTGGATGTAAAATGCCGTTTACCAATAACGAAAAGAGTGATATGATAAGGGTTTATTATTGTTCTCATAGAAATGCTCCATCGTACAATATTCTTAACATTAGACAGTAATTTAGCGGACCATGGATCGTTTAGTAAACCCCGCAATTCTTATAATTCTCATGGAAATCTTGAAAACGATCAAAGAGCTATTTTGGCAATGGAAAACGTTAGATTACCATAATTTGCAATGCTTCAACTACTGGTTTTTAGATAAATGACGATCCTCGAATTTCTACGCGGGAAGTAGCTTATAATTTGAAATTGCCGCAAACACGTGTTTGGAGAGCATTACGAACAAAAAAATTGGAACCGTACAAACCCCACACAAGTCAAACTTTGCAGTTGTACGAAATTATTTGAATCAACAATTTCCAAATCGCTGGATTGGTAATGGTGGAGTGGTGGAATGTCCTGCTAGATCCCCAGATTTAAGTCCTCTGGACTATTTTCTCTGGGGAACTGTGAACGACGAAATTTATCACGAAACTCGCAGAAATATCGAGGATCTGCGGGATCGAATAACAAATGCGGCCATTGCTATTCCCGGAAGAACAGTTAGAAGAGCATAGCAACATGTAGAAAAGCTGGCTCGGTTTTATGCCTTCAAGAAAATGGCGACTAATTTGAACATTTACTTAAAAAATAAGCTTTTTGTTGAATAAACTTGCTTCTTTTACAATCTGAATGTTTTAAATCCAAAGCACTCTCGTCAGTCCGGCGCCGGTGGTCTGTAACCAAGCACCAGTTGGGTACCTGATAAGCACGACAAACAACGAGAAAAAGAAGAAAGTTTTTTTATTATTAAACCGTCGTTTTAAAAAATAATGTCAACATGTTATACATTGAGGAAATGAGGAAAAACACGACTATCGGAAAATGCCAAAATTCAGCATGGCGGCCAGAAGAAATACAAAAGTTGGCCATGGTAACGCCGCCTCTATCTTTGATGTTATTTCAAATTAAAAAATGACACTGGATTACTTGTTAAAAAGTAGCTGTAGAATGTTTTCGTTTCAAATGTCTAGCTACATTGGTTTTGAATAAAAATTTAAAAACGACACCTTAACATTACAGTTTTTTGCGGATATCTTCAAAATGAAAAATGATAGCTTAAATTTCTTTTCAGATAATTGACCAACACAAAAATGCGAAACTTTGCCAAATTTAGACATAGGCTCTATCTCCACTAATAAACGAGATCCCCATGGTGAGCCCCGAAATTGAATCACCCGGTATAATGGTTTGTTTGAATTTTGGCACAAACAAAAGACAATTAAGAAGAGGAGTTTCAGTTCGCAATATGTAGTTCCATTAGAAGTTTTCGATTTTCCAATATCTCTATTAACTTGAAAGTTTGTAATCAGGATCTACTCGATCCGAACTTGTAAATTAAGTAATTCTCAAGATGACTGTGACCGGTAGACCTCTAAAATTTATTAATATACACTCCTGATATTGTATATTCATGAGTTTTGCAGGATTATTTATTCAGGGTAATATGTTGTATTTATCTTGAATTATTTGTCTCTTATTTGTCAGAATTCCTTATTACATTTCTAGAATGTAATTTAAATTCATATTTCTAAATGAAAATAATTTTACACTAATTTTAAAGTAATTTTAAGTTAAATATGGGATAATGCGTAACCGTTCTACATCGAGTTCAATGCAATATGCAATATGCAATTTAAATTTGTATAATTTCTGTAAGTTAACCAAACAACTGTAAAATTTGTTTATCTATAAAAATATCAATCATCCTACCTTCTAGAAAGGAGCACGTTGGTTCAGAATTTTCCACCATTGTATCTGTAATAGAAGACAAAAATATATTAGTTACCAAGAAGGATTAACCTTAAAAAATTTCACATTTTATTTTGTTCTCCTAATTTAGCTTTGCATAATATACAGAGTTTGAATTTTAACTTGCAAGGTCTCTGGGTATAAAAAGATTCAATTTTGAAGAAAATTTTCAAGAACTGTACTATAAAAATAACACAATTGTTCCGCAGCGTGATATAATACTGCTACACATTCAACAATGTTACTTACCTTATACACGACTACAAATATATTACCATTGCATTTTTTTACTTTATCATATGTAGTATGTAAAGTATTGTAATCGTGCCAAACAAAAATTTTGAGATTTTAGCGGAAATATGTCTTTTTGGGTCCCCTGAACATTTTTGACCAAGGTACAAAAAAATGTCTGTGTGTGTGTGGATGGATGTGTGTGTGTGTACCCGTTTTTTGTGGCGACGATATCGGAAAAACTACTTTCATGTGTTTCTGGAATTTCGTCGAAATAGTTAAATAGTAAATTAAAGTAGAGGAAATTCTGAATAATTTATGACTATGACATTTTTTGGTACAATCAATAGTTTAGCTGCATGAGCAAATTCTATTTCATCGAGATCGGTCGTACTGCATTAAAACTAGTAGCCAGGATGTGTCAAATATTTACACCCAATAACACGTAAGTGTCATTTGGACGGTGTACCCGGTGTCAACGGAGTACAATAACCGAACGCAGCTTTAATCGACATATCTGTCTAGTTCTACTAGTTTTATTTTAATGCAGACATGGCCGATCTCGATCAAATAGAATCTCATGCAGCTAAACTATTAATTTTATATACAGGGTCCTGCAACTCAGCTCCCGTCTTCTGTAGCTCAGTTACTAATTAAGCTAACAGTTTGACATTTTGCAGGCTTACCCTGTACTTCAAGGTACATTTCAAGAAATTATTTTTGATTATACAGGCTATTCCAAAAATGTGCAACGCCATGGTAATATATTCTTTTTAATTGTATGCTATGATTTTTTTTACACATTTGGAAGCCTTTTATGGTTGCCTACATACCACCAAAATTTGATTGAAATCGGTTGAATGACCGCTGCGCAAAAAAAATAAAAACAAAAAAAAAAAGATTTTGCATCGTTGGCTTTAAAAATCAATAAAACCACAAATTGCACCTTGTTAATAAAATTTTGCGACGTGCTTATTAAGTTAGATCTAGTAGTCTCGTTAACCAAGTGTCATTGATCCAAATTATACAGGGTGGCCAAAATCTAGGTAAGAGCAGTGGCGAGGTCATTTCATACTCGTCTTCGTTTATGCCTAGAAGAGCACGGAAGACATTACGAACAACTACTTAATTAAGTACACTCAAATCTAAAATACTTCTCCGCGTAATATTTTATGAAATAAATTGTTTTTCAACGCCACGCACGATATTTATTACCTACAATTACCGTTGGAAACGGTGATAAATGAGTTTTTGGCGAATAACTTTTAAAACATTGGAAATTGTGATGGGGTTGTATTTAGAAACAATGTTTATTTTTTAATTCTGCATCGCTTCACCTAAAAATATTTATGGGTTCCAATTTAAAATAAGAACAATAACACGCTTTGAAGTTTGACATGTTTGACACTAGATTTTGGTCACCCTGTATAATTTGGATCAATGACACTTGGTTAACGAGACTACTAGATCTAACTTAATAAGCACGTCGCAAAATTTTATTAACGAGGTGCAATTTGTGGTTTATATTGATTTTTAAAGCCAACGATGCAAAATCATTTTTTTTGTTTCTATTTTTTTTGCGAGGCAGTCACTGAACCGAATTCAATAAAATTTTGGTGGTATATAGGCAACCATAAAATGCTTCCAAATTTGTAAAAAAATATATAGCATTCAATTAAAAGAAATATATTACCATGGCGTTGCACATTTTTGGGACACATGGTAAGCCTGCAAAATGTCAAACTCTTAGCTTAATTAGTAGCTGAGGTACAGAAGACGGGAGCTGAGTTGCAGGACCCTGTATAGTATGAAAGTCATGTGCCTGGCCACATCAGATTTCTTTTTGTAAAAGATAATCAAGCAACCGCCGAAATAGGTTACGTGGTTACGTTTAGTGTTTGTGGTTACCTCCGCATGACTAGGTTTACGGGGTGGGAGGATATGCGCAGTGCCTCCTTCCCCTACCTAATCCCCTTCAACCCTCAACAACAAAAAAAATCTAACCTCAAATATCTTTGTGTGTTCAGGTTGATCCCAGATGGCACTGTGCAAACCAACCACCCCATAGACCAACAACAACAACCAACAACAACAACCAACAAGCACCAACAACCACCAAACAATCAACGACTAACCATACCAACACCACCACCACCATGTCATCAACCAGGATACCATTCCTCAACATGGAGCTAGGAGAACTGAAGGACGCAGTCTGGGACAAGCTACAAGAACCAAGGAGTCAGAGGAAGCTCATCCTGGTCATCGTCTCCATCGCTCTGCTGCTGGACAACATGCTCTACATGGTCATAGTACCCATAATCCCTGATTATCTAAGGTATATCGGTGCTTATTCAGACGAAGTCGTGTCGGGAAACGTATCGCTCCCCCCGGGCACCCTAGTGAAGCACGAACACCATGGCCAGGACTCAGCTACAGGCATCCTCTTCGCATCCAAAGCCATAGTCCAACTGATGGTGAATCCATTCTCCGGAGCATTGATCGACAAGATAGGCTACGACATGCCCATGATGATAGGCCTGACGATCATGTTCTTCTCAACAGCGGTCTTCGCGTGCGGCAGGTCATACGGCCTCCTGTTCTTCGCGAGAAGCCTGCAAGGAGTGGGTTCAGCCTTCGCAGACACGGCAGGTTTGGCCATGATAGCCGATCGTTTCACGGAGGAAAACGAAAGATCAAAAGCCTTAGGCATAGCGCTGGCCTTCATAAGTTTCGGATGCCTGGTGGCTCCACCGTTCGGAGGAGCGCTGTACCAATTCGCAGGCAAAGAAATGCCCTTCCTTATCCTTGCTTTTGTGTCGTTAATGGATGGGTTCATGCTTCTCCTGGTTATGAAGCCGATAAAAACACAGTTAAAAGAAGCTCAGATGGTCAAACCACCTTCAGTTCCAATCTGGAGACTATTCATGGATCCCTATATTGCAGTTTGTTCAGGTGCTTTAATGATGTCAAATGTAGCATTAGCCTTCTTAGAACCAACCATCTCCTTGTGGATGGAAGACAATTTAACTACAGACAATTGGAAAATTGGTATGATATGGCTTCCTGCTTTCTTCCCTCATGTCTTCGGGGTGATCCTCACGGTAAAGATGGCGAGGAAGTACCCACACTACCAATGGCTTATGGCCGCAGGAGGATTAGCCTTAGAAGGCTTATGCTGCTTCATAATTCCTTTTGCAACCTCCTACAAGATGCTCATGATACCCATCTGTGGGATCTGCTTCGGTATTGCCTTAATAGACACTGCCCTGCTTCCAACTTTAGGGTATCTGGTGGACGTAAGGTACGTTTCAATCTACGGAAGCATCTACGCCATAGCAGACATCTCCTATTCGGTTGCTTACGCCATAGGCCCCATCATCGCAGGAGGGGTCGTGGAGGCAATAGGGTTTACAGCTTTAAACTTTGGAATCGCCTTCTCAAATCTACTATACGCACCTGTCCTCTCTTACCTAAAGCACATATACGACTTCAAACCCTTCGAGAACGAAGCAAACATCTTAATGGGTGACCCACCGAGCAAGGAGTACCAAACTTATAGCATGCAAGACCAAAAGCAAGTCGATGGTGAGATTAGGAATCACCTGGAATACAAACAACAAGAAACTAATCTCGACGCAACTGAGTCTAATGGGTATCACTCTAACCAAAGCAATTACCAACAACAAGATTACCAGTACCAGCAACAAAATTACCAACAGCAACCTCAGCAAAATTATCAGCAGCAACAAAATTATCAGCAGCAACAAGATTACCAACAGCAACCTCAACAGATCCAACCAGCTAGACCTGTTCGGTCTCTGCCAGAGCAGCCGCAAGGTAACCCTAACCCTTTTAGGGCCGCGCAGCAAGAACAACCAACAATAAGGAACCCCTTCAGGCAAGGGTTTAACTAAACAAAATCGTGAGTGTTTTAATTTTTGTTGTACCAAACCTTTTATGTACATATCACACGTTGTTCCTTCAAGAGATGTACATAGTTTAGAGGTTAATTATGTATTTAGAATTTACTATGGACTATGGACTTCAGTACACCTACTGAAGTAAGTTTAGGTTAAAATACTTTTGGATTATACCGAAAATGTTTGGTGTGACAATTAGTGATGTAAAAAAAGGTAACTATTCGTTACTTTGTACCGGGTAGCCGCATATAAGCATTCTGTTAACCGCCACGGCACCACGTAAATTGACTCCGCCTACATCTAATAACTGCATAAAATAGATACAATGGAGATAAAATAGAGATTTTAACATCCATGCTCTCCTAAACCGAATGGTATATACAACCATACTAAAATATATTGTCATTAACACGTCTTGTACATTAATCACTTAAATAATGTACTGTAATCGTGTTTGTTGACACTTGGTGCCATCTCGTCGTGCAAATTAACACTACAAATTGGTTCTGTATTTACAGTTTAGAAAGGCTCTGTTGCGATCTTTGTTCGTTTTCGTTTCATTACGTGAATGCGAAATATTTGAAAATAAACGATTACAATGAACGGTAAAAAGTGATGAAAATCGTTGCGAGGTTACCGTAGATAGTACAGTTGGTAGTATCGTGTAGTATATCACCGACTTCTTGAAAACGCGTATCTTTTTGTTTTGCACCGACCCTAAACTGTTTCGGCACTTAAGCGTAAAAACTGCTCTCGCGTTGATCCGAATGTCGCGGGTGTGGTCGACTTCGGTGCTTTGCTGGCGGCTCGTATTAATTCTTATTAGTTTTGGTTAATTTTAATAATTAATTCGGTTTAATTATCTAAAAGTTCTATATATACTTACGATTTTTAAACTAGTGTTATAAAAAATAAATTAAAAATTCAAATGTTAAATAAATATAATAATAATATGATGAACATTATAATCGTTACGATTGTCGAGAATATACAACGTCATGGATGAAACAATGCACATAACTTATCTTAAAGAACTCCTATACAAAAGCTAACATGCATTACCTAAATAAGTTAAAATAAAGTAATAAATTAAAAATGTATTATTATTGTAATTTCCAGATTTTTTTACATTATATGGTATATTAATAGTAGCAGTAAATATTGGGATATCGCAACAATAACTTCTTCAGGTTTCTATAGTTTTTTCAATTTTCAATATTTTACTTAAATTAAAGACTTCATCAGAAAATTAAATAAACTAAAAATACTATACTAAGTGAACACATGAACTTCTGTTTAACTTTTACTTAGTTAGGATTTTTATAAGTAAGTACGTAGGCTTTCACGGCCAGAATCATTTGGAAAATAAACTGCTTCCGGGTTATGCCGTGTGTCAAGATTTGTTAATGCTGACGTTTCGGGAACCAAGTTGCACGCTTCTTCAAAGCTAATTGAATACTGAAGACCTACCAAGAAAGGCTCCCTTATATACCTGAATTTACACCTCACTGCGCACATCTGGAGCTACCGCTCCATGTGGTTTTCCACCTGACCGCGTTACGTGGTGCCGTGGCGGTTAACAGAATGCTTATATGCGTACCGGGTACTCGGCTAGATTCGAAGTAACGATACTACACCGATACTACCCGTATAATAACAACTGAACGTCAACTTTCCGCTATGCAACCAAGCATACACCGTCACCTCTTGGTTTAAACGCCAGATAGGAACTTTAGAATAAAGTGTTCATGTTTAACATTGGATTTACGTAAAATTTTGCGGGTATTACTTTTTAAAAGAAATAATCTGCTCCCTTTTAGTTTGTTTTTATTGTAAAACTTGGTTCATTGCAAAATATAACCTTATGGATACTGAACCTACGCCATCTATTAGAAAATACGGGAGTTCAGTTAATAGGAATTCGTTCTGGCTTTGTCGTCGTCGGGTAAAAATTGCTGAATATTTATGTGAATCCCGAAAAATTATATCGTAACTCGCGAAGTTATAAAAGACTCCATTTAATTCAAGAACTATTGAACGAATTATGATCTATATTTCCTTGATTATTCATTGAAATACAAATAATTTGAGTAAACGTAAGTAAATGATAGTGCGAGTACTCAAAATCAAACAGTACTGAGTACTCAATCGGTACTACTTGAACAAAGTAACGAGTACAAAGTACCGGGTAAAAAGTACCTGTAATAAAGTAACGGGTGTAAAGTATCTAGCGGGTACTAAGTAACGGGTACTGTACCTAATAGTAACGAGTAGTTTACAAGTACTCGAAAGTAACGAAGCTTTACGTCACTAGTGACAATTAACAACATCTACCAAGTTTCTTTTTAAGTGTAATAACTGTTGCTAAACAAAAGTTTCTTCAAAAACTTCGATTTTTTAAGACAATTGAAATATCGCCCTATGCGAATCACTCTGTATAATCTGCCGGACGACTGTTTCCTTAATTCTCGTTCATTCTTGATTCCAAATTTTCAGATCTAAAGTTTTCGGTATAATCCAAAAGAAAATAGTATAGGTATATAAGAGATTTTTATTTTCGAAGATTATAATTATTTTGAAACTTTTTTAATATTAGAAAAAATATCAACTGAGATCATAAACATATCAGAGTCTGCGGACTCCCTATTATAAAGTGATAGGCTGACAAATCGGCCACATATTTTAAGGTTATATATTTAAGAGACACACTATATATAGAGTATATGTGACCCGGCACGAGAGAATCGCCCTAACTGCTCTCTCTCGCTTCGATAGTGTTGACACCTGCGTTTGAAGGGCCCATAACTCTAAAACTACTGAACAGAAAAAATTAAAATAAAGTGTATCGTACTCCTGAATCATTTCTACATAAGTTGTATGACTGTCAAAATTCTTTGCCTCTCGGTGTAAACATGAGCGCGAGAGAAGTGAAAAAAGGTACTCGACTTTTGCAGTTTTAAATTAACGCTTGACTTTCAGATTTTTTTTCTTTTAAATCACTTACCACAAAAATTTCAGTTTTTGTTCAGGTTGCACTTAGAGTCTCTTCTATAGATTGGCGTTTTTGTTTTCTTCAGTTTTATCTAATAAAGGTTGCGAACAAGATGGAAGTCTTGTCCGCTTTATTTCATTAGTATGATTTGGGGAGACTTGGGGGACAATGGGGAGTCATACGGTATTTAGGTTCTGGGATTCCGGTCAACCTTATTCGCTACGGTGGGGTGGGAAAGGTGAGGGAGGGGGTTGGAGGGAAGCGGGATATGAATCTACACACGATGGGGAGTCATACGGTATAGGGGTCCAAGGACTGCGGTCAACCCTCTTCCCTACAATCTTGACCACAATCAAACAAAGTTGCATTTATATAATTAACAACAAATAACTATTTATTAATTAACAATGCATAGATTAGTTTTAAGCGGCAAATTTAAATAATCTGATGTATTTAATGTCTTCAACAAAGTTTAAAAACTATACTGGATGCTTTTCTTTATTTTGATTATCAGAAAAATATCAAAAAGTATATCTGTTACTAAAAATATTGGGTTAATAATAAATATACCTACATAATATACATACACGGAGTTTTAATATATATAATTAAAACTCCGTGTATATAAGGGTTCTCAATTTTTCTTTGTATCTTATTATAAATAATTTCAGTTTTAATATATAAATTATATTTTAAATCAAAATTATGAATTCATCGATTTGACTGAAATGAAATATTTATATAAAGAAACGACACAAATTAACAGGGCCATGCATAAAAATATAGACCACTCAGTGTATCAGATCTTATCCCCTCTTATTCCGCATTTGTTGCTTGAAACAAAGAAAATAAAAAGGGAGATTTTTTTTTAATATCACGTGGCAAATATAAAAAACTAAATAACTTTGTTTCCTGTATTGCTGTATATTTCTATTCCTTAATGTATTAAACATTTTCGAACGTACTGTATAAATAATGACTGAAAAACATGTTTAATATTTAACAACCTTATTAAACAGTGTCCTCTTTCGAGGGTCCCTTTTTTAATTCTAAGCAACAATGCACTTCTTAAAATAATGGGAGCTGCGGCAACAGCAATGATATCATCGTCTTCACTGTTCATTTTTAATTCTCTACGGGACGCTACGGGCCTTCTACGATACACAGAAATACCTTGTGCCCAATACCAGCATGTTGGCGAAGTGAATGCGCGCACTACGCGCAGCGTGTCACATCACCAACGTTGGCGAGACGTTGGCACTGCGTGTAGGAGCTCCTTTAGGGTCATACCACTAAAAAAACGATTCAACGTTCAATTTTAAATCCGTCTATTATGCGTATTTAATCAGGACATGTCATATATATTTTTGTAAATTTCACACAGTGAAACTGAAGAAAACTAAAACGCCAATCTATAGAGGAGGCTCTAAAGGCAACCTGAAGAAAAAATTAAACTTTTGTGTCAAGCGGTTTACGAGGAAAAAAATTGAAAAGACGAGCGTTAATTTAAAAGTGCAAAAATACCTTTTCTCATTTCTGTTGCGCTCATGTTTACACCGAGAGGCAAATAATGTTGACAGTCATACAATTTATGTAGAAATGATTCAGGAGTATGACCCACTTTATTTCAATTTTTTCTGTTCAGTAGTTTTAGAGTTATGCGCCTTCAAACACAGGAGTCAATATTATCGAAACGAGAGATGGTAGTTAGGGCGATTCTCTCGTGCGAGGTCACATATTATATTATACATAAATGTAGTAGAAGCATACCACATGAAACTTCTACAATGTTTAAAAACGCGCGAATGTTTGAGTTCTATAATATATAGGTATAGCTCTCTTTTGTTTAGTTTTTTGTTTCTTTCGTGACTCTAAAATAGTGTCAATTCTAGTAAAGGTACGCGAGACTGTATAAAAATTTGTATAGATGCTATCAAAACAGAAAAGAAAAAGATATAAACTTCTTTTTTGTTTGTGAAGAAAAAAAAATTGCTCATACAAAAACTATATCTAACCTAACAAATAAGAAAGCAAAATCTAATATTCACACAAACGTTGGGTAAGTTTTTTTTTTGGGAATGCTTGGTTGACCAACAATTTTCGAATTTAAAAAACATCGAAAAAATATTTAACGCTTTAGCTCTAGTAACGTAATTAAATAACAACAAATTTAAGCAACTTATACATATCCATGTCAGACTTTATTAAAGAAAAAATAGTTGCCTTGATATAATATTACTAAGAACTTAAAAAAGACGGAGAAAAATTTAAAAATCAACAGACATATCAGTTTGTAAGAAGTGTTGTATCCATAAAAACTAATTTTTGTATGTCTATATGCATACTTAAACAAAAAGATGCATGTGTAAATCCCCTAAAAAAAACCTAATGTATTTATCCAAAATTCTAAAAACGACTCAGAACTAGGTTTAGTGCTACCTCTTCCAAATAAAGCAGAATGTTTTTAGCTAAAAGTAGAATCATTATGTAAACTACTAAACACAATGTAAACTACTAAACACTATGTAAAAATGTCTTTTCACCTCTATATAAGGTAAACAGTTGAATAAGTGTTAAAATAAATAAATAAAGGTGTATATTGCAAGCATACTAGACTTAAACGTAGTTAGAAACGGTACATATGTGTATAATAGATATATTTTGTTGTTTATTTCGGGAATAATGTAATAAATAAACTATGTATGTGTATTCTTGAAACTATATTAAATGGGAGTGCTGTTATATAAATATATAAACGTAGGATTGTAAAGAAAAATCGTTTATTCGTTGTTAATAGTTTGTTGAGTTGTCTATCAAGCTTTTACTTTGTTTAATTATTGTTTGTTGACGACTTTTTGATGTCTAAGACCATGTGCAATATTGTATTAGTACTGTAATATATACTTGATTTTTGTTGGTACTACTATACGATAATAAATAATTGTTAACATTCTATAATTGTTTTATTTAAATTTTTTTTTATTTCTTTAAATTTATAATTTATACAGGGTGAGTTATTAGTATCCCGGCGGTCAGTAGTCATCAAACCGTTTGAGAAAGAAAAAAATGTTTTATAAAAGAGTTGTTTGACTCATTAGTTTCCATAATGTAAAATTATTTTCATTTATACAGGGTGTTGCATTTAGGCGTGACGGAAAGACAGTGCATTTTTTTAAATGCAACGCCCTGTATATCATACGATATTATGAATACTAAGAAAGTTATCTTTACAACTGTGTAAGTTACACCTGTGTAAAGTAAATAGATTCTGAGATATTCAATTGTTTGTCAAAAAATTGGTAATTGCAGGCCTTTCTTAAAAGCTACGTTAATACTACATTTTTGCAGATATTGTCCTAAAAATTTTGTCACATTATAACTAAGCCCATAGCTAGATGCTGATGTCATCAAAAAATAGATGCGCTATACAGGGTGATCGTAGCATGCACTAGTTTTTAAACATTTTTAAATGTTTTTTCTTAAAATTTTTAAATGGAACACACTGTATATTATTTGCTAATTGAAATGTTCTTTAAGTTCTTTTTAATTTATATTCACTATATCGTATATCTATTCTTACTACTTTTGTGATATTTGCAATTTAAAGAGTAGTATGCTATTAGTGTCTTAATATTGCTCTGTATACAGTGTGCTGGGTAGCATGATGTATTATATTTAAATATTTAAAGGATTTTAGAAGAAGTCATTCAGAACTTATTTAACTAAATTTATTCAAATAAAATGTATTACGGTTATCAACGTAATACACAATTTTATAAGTGCAATTTTTACAAACGTACAGCGAGCGAACCTGAAGACCTAGTAACTTTAGTTGGGCTCCAAAGTAAACCAGAAACATTGTAATTTTAGGGGGACTATCATGAAAAATTGTTCACTTGTGTGAAAATTGTGCGGAGATGTTTCACTGTAATGGTTTGTGCGCTCATACACAAAACCAAACAGAAACGCTAAAACCTGTCATCAGTTTGTTTTTGTTGCATTTTTGGGTTTTGTGTGTGAGCACATAAATCACATCAAAGAAAATCTCATTTTCAACACTCAGAAGTCAACAAATTTTAGTTAACCTAACAGTACAGCGTTTAAGGATTACTTTAGCAGTAATTTGAAATTTTTAAATCGCGTGTTCGGTTGCCATACGATAGACGCCAAAAAATACTTACAAAATTTCATATAAAATTATTAATATGGTGATAACGGTAATACTTTGTTTAAGGATCAAGCTGGTTAAATCGTTTCTAAATTATCTCTTTTATCGCCACTTGAAGACTTTACATCAAACTACCAAATACCTGATTCACAGCAATATTAAAGTTTGCAATTGCATTACATTTTCGTTAAATTGCTAATATCAAAAATAGTAACATTTGGTGTATGACATACTAGATGTAAATTGGAGCGAAATAAATGGCTATTACAGCCAACACATATTATACAGGGTGTTCCATTTAAAAAACTCAAGAAAAAGCAATTTGAAAAACATCAAAATTTACTAAGTCTAATGAACACCCTGTATAGTGTATCTATTTTTTTTGATACTATCATCTACCTACTGGCTTTGACTATTGTCTCACGTAGTTTAAAGGCAAAATTGGCAAAAATGTCGTTTTTACATAGCTTTTAAAAAGATCCTGCAGCGGGCATATTTTTGAAAAACAGTTGAATATCTCTGGAACTATTAACGCTGTGACTTAGCAACACACACGGTTGGATACACAAATTTAGTAGTATTCATAATACAATATAATATACAGACGTTCCATTTAAAAAAATGTACATACTTTCCGTCACACCTAAATGCAACACCCTGTATAAATAAAAATAATTTTACGTTATAGAAAATGGCGAGTCAAACAACTTTTGTATAAAATATCTTTTCTTTCTCAAACGATTTATTAACTATCGACCGCCGGGATACTAATAACTCACCCTGTATATACAGTGTGTCCCCCGATGGACCTAACTATACCTATAATGGACGTAATTTTTAATTTTTCGAGAAAAAGTCATTCTTTATAAAGAGTTTTGGATGTCCTAAAAAGTCGAAAGCCATTGTTAATATTTTGATTTAATATACAGGTTGGCTAAAAAACACGAAAATGTTAAATTGGCCGAAGAGTAAACTATCGGTTTTTCGGAATTAGATCAAAAATGTTATAGGCAAAAATTAGTTTGAATTAATTTTATGCTCAAATATCAAACTTGAATGTTCTTTTTCAAATTTTACATCTCGCACCAGCAATTTGTTAATATAAGCTGATTAAAAGTACGTTGAGTTTAGAGCAAAGGGTTTATTTAGTTCTTTGTTACGGCATAGGTGACGTATCGTACCGCCGTGCTATTGAAGTTTTTAACAGAAAATAAACTGAGGTATACGTTTCTGTCAATTGTGAATTGGTTAAAAAAATTCATGCAACAGGAGACGTGAAAAATATCAAGAGAAAAAAAGCGAAACGGCGAAGATAATGCAGCAGCTATGTTAGCTATTGCTTCCGTGAACACTTGCCCAAAAAAGTCGTTGAGGCAAAGATCTCGAGACTTGAACATCAGTAAAAGCTACCTGCAAAGGATCTTTTCAAATCAAAGATTTCATCCTAATAAACCAGTACTAGTACACACTTTAGTAGAAGGAGATGATGCTCGTCGATTAGAATTTTGCCTATTAATGGGTGAACGAATTATGGTCGATAGATTTTTCTACAGAAAAATTATTTTCTTTGACGAAGCGACGTTTACCACAAATGGAGTTGTTAGTTCACAGAATTGCAGATATTGGTCTCGAGAAAATCCCAATTTCCGTATTACAACCAATTCTCAAAAATATAAAAAGTGAATGTTTGGTGCGGGATTTATTACAAGAAAATAATTGGACCATACTTTTTGGACGGTACTCTAAACCAAAACGCTTATTTTGATATGTTGGAAAATTTTTGCTACCTACTTTGGACGAAATCAACTTACAGCTCAGGTGTTCACTACACTATCAACACGACGGTTGTCCTGCTCATAGCGCATATCAAGTCAGGGATTGGTTGAACAGACTATTTCCAAATAAGTGGACGATTCGGTTCTATAGGTGTCCACCACGTTCACCTGATTTAACGCCGATAGATATTTTTCTGTGGGGTTATTTAATACAGAAGCTGTATGCGAATAATTTACATGATAATGTAGACATTCTAAACTTAAAAATTAGGGAAGCAGTGGACGAAATAAATAAAGAAACAATTGATTTGGTATATCGGGACTTTAGAAGAAGATTGCAAAAATGTGTAGCTGTAGGAGGGGAACATGTGGAGTAATGTTTTGTTAAATTACTTTGTTAAGAATAAATAAAATATAAAACTTAGTTAGAATATAACATTGAAATTTGATATCTGGGCATAAATTTAAATGTAAAACAACTTTTACCTATAACATTTTTGTTCTAATTCCGAAAAACCGATAGTTTACTCTTCGGCCAATTTAACATTTTCGTGTTTTCTAACCATCCTATATGTTAAATCAAAATATTACCAATGGCTTTCGACTTTTTAGGACATTCAACACTCTTTATCAGAAAATAAAAATTCAAAAGCCACTAAACATAATAAATTAAACTGTCATATTATTGATTCCTTCAACGTACTGCATTTGCATATGAAACGTTGTGATTGGAATGTCCTGAATGTCGGGAATGTCCTGTGTGTTACGCAGGATGGAAATTAAGTTACAAATGTAAGTCATTATCAGATTGTAATTAAAATATTGGGACAGGGGGGACGTAGGGGGAACACCGTGACGAGGTACCAGTAATTGGCTAATTCTGACGGCCCCATTGTACATAACAGAGGGCAACCGCATTGCAAATCACCCTCAGGACTTTGTTATCTCACCCCTCGTGCCGGTGTCTCACTCCCTCCGTTAGGAACGCGCCCTGCATTCAAGGCGAGTCCTGGATTCAAACCGAGTCCACACTGAACAAGGAATTATATACAGGGTGAGTTATTAGTATCCCGGCGGTCCATAGATAATAAATCGTTTCAGAAAGAAAAAAAATATCTTATACAAAAGTTGTTTGACACGCAATTTTCTACAATGTAAAATTATTTTCATTTATACAGGGTGTGGTATTTAGGTGCGACGGAAAGTATGTACATTTTTTTAAATGGAACGTCCTGTATATTTTATTATATTATGAATACTACTAAATTTGTTTATCCAACCGTGTATGTTGCTAAGTCACAGCGTTAATAGTTCGGAGATATTCCATTGTTTTTCCAAAATATGCCCGTTGCAGAATCCTTAAACTATGTAATAACGACACTTTTGCCGATTTTGCCTTTAAACTATGTGAGACAATAGTCAAAGCCAGTAGGTAGATGACAATATCCAAAGATATCAGATTCACTATACAAGGTGTTCATTGAACTTAGTAAATTTTGATGTTTTTCAAATGGCTTTTTCTCGAGTTTTTTTTAAATGGAACATCCTGAAATAATATGTGTTGGTTGTAATAACCCTTTATTTCGCTCCAATTTACATCTGGCAAGTCATACACCAAATGTTACTGTTTTTTCTGATATTTGCAATTTAACCAAATTGTAATGCAATTGTAAATTTTAATATTGCTGTGAATAAGGTATTTGGTAGTTTGATGTAAAGTCTTCAAGTGACGATAGAAGAAATAATTTAGAAACGATTTAACCAGCGATTTAATCCTTATACAAAAAGTACCGTTATCAACATATTAACAATTTTATATGAAATTTTGTAAGTTTATTTTCGTCTGTCGTCTACCGTATAGCAAACGAACACGCGATTTAAAAATTTCAAATTACTGCTAATGTAAACCGTGTACTTTTAAATTAACTATCGTGAAAATTTTTTGACTTCTGAGTGTTGAAAATCAGATTTTCTTTTATGTGATTTATGTGCTCACACACAAAAACCAAATATGCAACAAAAACAAACTGATATGCATCGTTAGACTCAGATTTTCATTCATAGCAAAAAAAAAATCTATTAAAACACTTCCAAATAACCCACTTTCCATTCACATTATCAATATTACTCATACTATCATTAATATTATCCCAATTTTGAATTGTCTCTCCAGAAAAATAACCTATTTTAAATCAATTAACAATAGTAAGTAGATATTGTTGGTTGTTTTTTGTACTGAGTACAAATCCGTTCTAAACGTAGCTCATCAAGACATGTTCTAGCCTTTCTGTTTGTTTTTGTGTATGATCGCACATACTATTACAATGAAACGCCTCCGCACAATTTTCTCACAAGTGAAAAATTTTTCACGATAGTCCCTCTAAAATTACACTGTTTCTGGTTTACTTCGGAGCCCAACTGAAGGTACAAGGTCCTCAGGTTCGCTCGCTGTACATTATAAAAATTGCAAAACATACTTATAAAATTGTGTAATACCTTGATAACCGTAATACTTTTTATATGAATAAATCTAGTTAAATAGGTTCTAAATCACTTCTTCTCTAACCATTTAAATATTTTACATCATGCTACCCAGCACACTGTATACAGTGCAATATTAAGATACTAAATAGCACACTGCTCTTTAAATTCCAAATATCACAAAAACTAGTAAAAATAGATATACTATGTAGTGAATATAAATTACAAAGAACTTAAGGGACATTTCAAATAGCAAATAATTAAAGGGTGTTCCATTTAAAAATCTCAAGAAAAAGCCATTTAAAAATGCTTATAAACTAGTGCATGCTACGATCACCCTGTATAGCGCATCTAACTTTTCATGACATCAGCATTTAGCTATGGGTTTAGTTATTATGTGACAAAATTTTTAGGACAATATCTGCAAAAATGTAGTAATAACGTAGTTCTTCAGAAAGGCCTGCAGTTGCCATTTTTTTTTGCCAAACAATTGCATATCTCAGAAACTATTTACTTTACAAGTACAACTTACACAGTTGGAAAGACAACTTCCTTAGTATTCATAATATGGTATGATAACCAGAACGTTCCATTTAAAAAAATGAACTGACTTTCCGTCACGACTAAAGGCAACACCCTGTATAAATGAAAATAATTTTACGTTATAGAAACTAATGAGTCCAACAACTCTTGTATAAAACATTTTTTTCTTTCTCAAACGATTTGATGACTATCGATCGCCGGGATACTACTATCTCACCCTGTATGACTGTTGTTGGGTCATGTGCATAATGTTGAGTAACTAGAAGAAATGTAGAGGATCAGTTGACAACAGTCGTCAAAGTTTTATGTTGGAATACCTGATTTTCAATACAATTCAATAGTACAACAAAAATAATAATAATAGAAAAAATGTCTAATGCTTTTTTTAATTAAATTTACTTGAATACTTATTTATAATTTACTTGAATACTATTTGAACACTTGAATTTACTTGAATTATTAATAGTTACTTGCGTTTTTTTAATTATTGGTAGTTTACGAGTATGACAGATAGCTTACAGCGTCATCTAACAATACAGTTAGATGAGGTTTTCATACTGACAATATAGTTATATTAATCAAAATTAATTTTTTTGACGGAAGTATACGTATTTTTAAACCAAAGTAAAAATATTACTATAAAAAAGAACAGGATAGCTAGCACACCCCTGTTTGCGATGTGAACACACAAGTTTAAAACAGCTGATCGATAAACCATTATTGTTCCCAATTTGCGTGCCTTCTTTTGTAGCCTGGAAAATTAGTTTCGTTATTGTTTTCCCCTCGAACAATGGTTCCTGTATTTCCTTCCCCTTGTGATTTGAATCGTTAAAGCGGGAAAACGCTTAACTAGTGTGTTTGAAGTGAAGAATAAAACAAATGGGGCGCACGCTGTGCATATTATTTACTTGTCTAACAAAATCCATATGTTCCATGCATTTCTTTAAAGTAAAACGCTTTTGATTTTTTAATTAAACATTATATAATAGTTATTTAGGCTGAAAAGAATGCTGAAAGATATCATACATCCTGAATTGTCTGAAAGTGTAGGAATTGCTAGCTGGGAACATATCTAACGCCACTGAAGGATTATGAAAAGCGTTTTCAGTGGAAATCCTGCCTAAATCCGAGGTCTTTTTGTACTAGCCAGTGTAACAGGGAATGGATCGGTGTTGTAAGGACTCAAGGGAATTCTAGAAAGCATGTGGAGCGAGCTGACCTAGTGCACTGTGTCAGCATCCTGTAACAAGGAATAATCGATATATTTTCCTGTATATCGTACACAAGACGGTGCAATGTTGATTGAGACTATCAAGAAAATAGAATACAACACTGTTGCTTTTATATCTTAATCTCTTAAATAACAATTTCACCATAAATGTTGCATCTTATAGCTTCTAGGAAACTGCATTTATAGATCGAGGTAATCTTATGACACGGCTTAATCACCTGATTATGACACACATGGGAAGGAATACACGGTGTGCGAATTCCAACCGCCAAGTTTGATAAAGTCTGACGAAATACAAGGAACTTACACTCAAACGTCATATAGGGAAAGAAAAGAATCGAGTAACCTAGATACAAAGTTAAGCTGGAAAGAACACGTTAAGAAGAAAAGGGTAAAACCAAGTACTAAAACCGATTCAGTTATCAAACTTTGGGGCGTCAAGCAAAAAAAAAGCAAATATCCAAGGAATCCAGATTGTCTAAAATAAAGTACTAAGGAATATGATTAACGCTCCTTGGTACATACGGAACAGCGTCGTCCTGCACCGTGATCTTGGTGTCCCACAAGTCACGTAAGAGATAAAAAGATTCGCCGCTAAGCATGAATCTCGCCTAAGCCATCACGTGAACGTAGAGGCCCTGCAGCTACTGGACAACCAGAATCTAGTGAGAAGACTAAAAAGAACTAAACCCTTCGAACTGGTGAATCAGTAAAATGTGTAAAAAGCAGAGCACAGTGAGTAAAGTGCTTCTTGTTTAAGACAAAGTATATATAGGATAGCCTAGTAGAGACAAGTACCTAATTTTAAGAATTCAGATTTAAATTGATGGTTGATCTTTAAGATTAGTTTCAATATGTTAAGCATCTTATGCTTATTAATAAAAAAAAACCTTAACCGTAATTTATTTCAAGAATATATCTGTTTTTCAATCAAAGTAATGAAGTTTTAACTACCAGCAAACACTACATAGATTCACTCTAAGGCTTCTAGCAACTTTGTAGATCATCGCATAGAATTCTCTGGGTTACCATTCAATTCGCAAAAGGGCAAAGAACAACATATCCAAAATTGGTCGAAATCTGCAAAAAAAATTCGAGTCTAATCATCAAAACTCGCCACAGCGCTAACCGCGCATGTAAAATTGCGGTGCGTTTGGGAAGCTTGTAAAACGAACCCAGTTGATAAACTACCGAACGACAGGAGCGTGTCCTCGGCATCCGCTTACGGATATTTCCATGAGTCGCTCATAACTTCCGCACGGCCGGTGCGGCGAGTGCGAGATGTGGGGCTTTGTTGATCCAACTAGCATAGAGGAGTCAATTGGACGTGTTGCCCTTTATGCGGCGACCTTTTCCAATGCCCACGTAAAAGAAGTTCAACCAAAGTAATGAAGTTTTAACTACCATCAAACACTACATAGATTCACTCTAAGGCTTCTAGCAACTTTGTAGATCATCGCATAGGATTCTCTTGGTTACCATTAATTCGCAAGAGATCGAAGAATAATATATCCAAAATTCATCAAAATCGGGTTGAAAAATTTTCCAGCCACGTCATCAACCTTGAAAATTTGATTATCCTAACAAGTTATTAATTTTTCTGGGTCACCATTGCATTCGCAAATGATCACAGACGAACATATCCAAAATTTACCCATATCGCCTCTAAAAATTTTCCAGCCCCATCATCAACCCTTGAAAATTCGATGATCTTAACAAATTCTTAATTTATCTGGGTCACCACTGCATTCTCCAATGACCAAAGAACAACATATCCCAAATTGGTCGAAATTGGTCAAAAAAAATCGAGCCTAATCATCAAAACTCGCCACAGCGCTAACCGGGCATGCAAAATTGCGGTGCGTTTGGGAAGCTTGTAAAACCAGCCCAGTTGATACACTACCGAACGACAGGAGCGTGTCCTCGGCATCCGTTTGCGGATATTTCAATGAGTCGCTCATAACTTCCGCACGGCCGGCGCGGCGAGTGCGAGATGTGGGGCTTTGTTGATCCAACTGGCATAGAGGAGTCAATTGGGCGTATTGCCCTTTATGCGGCAGGGACCTTTTCCAATGCCCACGTAAAAGAAGTTCAACCAAAGTAATGAAGTTTTAACTACCATCAAAAACTACATAGATTCACTCTAAGGCTTCTAGCAACTTTGTAGATCATCGCATAAAATTCTCTGGGTTTCCATTAATTCGCAAAAGTACGAAGAATAATATATTCAAAATTCATCAAAATCGAGTTGAAAAATTTTCCAGCCACGTCATCAACTCTTGAAAATTCGATGATCCTAACAAGTTATTATTTTTTTGGGTCACCACTGCATTCGCAAATGATCACAGACGAACATATCCAAAATTCAGCCAAATCGCCTCTAACAATTTTCCAGCCACACATCAACCCTTGAAAATTCAATGATCTTAACAAATTCTTAATTCATCTGGGTCACCACTGCATTCTCCAATAACTAAAGAACAACATATCACAAATTGGTCGAAATCGCTAAAAAAAAATCGAGCCTAATCATCGAAACTCGCCACAGCGCTAACCGGGCATGCAAAATTGCGATGCGTTTGGGAAGCTTGTAAAACCAGCCCAGTTGATAAACTACCGAACGACAGGAGCGTGTCCTCGGCATCCGCTTGCGGATATTTCAATGAGTCGCTCATAACTTCCGCACGGTCGGTGCGGCGAGTGCGAGATGTGGGGCTTTGTTGATCCAACTGGCATAGAGGATTCAATTGGGCGTGTTGCCCGTTATGCGGCAGGGACCTTTTCCAATGCCCACGTAAAAGAAGTTCAACCAAAGTAATGAAGTTTTAACTACCATCAAACACTACATAGATTCACTCTAAGGCTTCTAGCAACTTTGTAGATCATCGCATAGGATTCTCTTGGTTACCATTAATTCGCAAGAGATCGAAGAATAATATATCCAAAATTCATCAAAATCGGGTTGAAAAATTTTCCAGCCACGTCATCAACCTTGAAAATTTGATTATCCTAACAAGTTATTAATTTTTCTGGGTCACCATTGCATTCGCAAATGATCACAGACGAACATATCCAAAATTTACCCATATCGCCTCTAAAAATTTTCCAGCCCCATCATCAACCCTTGAAAATTCGATGATCTTAACAAATTCTTAATTTATCTGGGTCACCACTGCATTCTCCAATGACCAAAGAACAACATATCCCAAATTGGTCGAAATTGGTCAAAAAAAATCGAGCCTAATCATCAAAACTCGCCACAGCGCTAACCGGGCATGCAAAATTGCGGTGCGTTTGGGAAGCTTGTAAAACCAGCCCAGTTGATACACTACCGAACGACAGGAGCGTGTCCTCGGCATCCGTTTGCGGATATTTCAATGAGTCGCTCATAACTTCCGCACGGCCGGCGCGGCGAGTGCGAGATGTGGGGCTTTGTTGATCCAACTGGCATAGAGGAGTCAATTGGGCGTATTGCCCTTTATGCGGCAGGGACCTTTTCCAATGCCCACGTAAAAGAAGTTCAACCAAAGTAATGAAGTTTTAACTACCATCAAAAACTACATAGATTCACTCTAAGGCTTCTAGCAACTTTGTAGATCATCGCATAAAATTCTCTGGGTTTCCATTAATTCGCAAAAGTACGAAGAATAATATATTCAAAATTCATCAAAATCGAGTTGAAAAATTTTCCAGCCACGTCATCAACTCTTGAAAATTCGATGATCCTAACAAGTTATTATTTTTTTGGGTCACCACTGCATTCGCAAATGATCACAGACGAACATATCCAAAATTCAGCCAAATCGCCTCTAACAATTTTCCAGCCACACATCAACCCTTGAAAATTCAATGATCTTAACAAATTCTTAATTCATCTGGGTCACCACTGCATTCTCCAATAACTAAAGAACAACATATCACAAATTGGTCGAAATCGCTAAAAAAAAATCGAGCCTAATCATCGAAACTCGCCACAGCGCTAACCGGGCATGCAAAATTGCGATGCGTTTGGGAAGCTTGTAAAACCAGCCCAGTTGATAAACTACCGAACGACAGGAGCGTGTCCTCGGCATCCGCTTGCGGATATTTCAATGAGTCGCTCATAACTTCCGCACGGTCGGTGCGGCGAGTGCGAGATGTGGGGCTTTGTTGATCCAACTGGCATAGAGGATTCAATTGGGCGTGTTGCCCGTTATGCGGCAGGGACCTTTTCCAATGCCCACGTAAAAGAAGTTCAACCAAAGTAATGAAGTTCTAATTACCATCAAAAACTACATAGATTCACTCTAAGGCTTCTAGCAACTTTGTAGATCATCGCATAAAATTCTCTGGGTTACCATTAATTCGCAAAAATACGAAGAATAATATATCCAAAATTCATCAAAATCGAGTTGAAAAATTTTCCAGCCATGTCATCAACCCTTGAAAATTCGATGATCCTAACAAGTTATTATTCTTTTTGGGTCACCACTGTATTCGCAAATGATCACAGACGAACAATTCTTAATTCATCTGGGTCACCACTGCATTCTCCAATGACTAAAGAACAACATATCACAAATTGGTCGAAATCGCTCAAAAAAAATCGAGCCTAATCATCGAAACTCGCCACAGCGCTAACCGGGCATGCAAAATTGCGGTGCGTTTGGGAAGCTTGTAAAACCAGCCCAGTTGATAAACTACCGAACGATAGGAGCGTGTCCTCGGCATCCGTTTGCGGATATTTCAATGAGTCGCTCATAACTTCCGCACGGCCGGCGCGGCGAGTGCGAGATGTGGGGCCTTGTTGATCCAACTACCATAGAGGAGTCAATTGGACGTGCTGCCCTTTATGCAGCGACCTTTTCCAATGCCCACGTAAAAGAAGTTCAACCAAAGTAATGAAGTTTTAACTACCATCAAACACTACATAGATTCACTTTAAGGCTTCTAGCAACTTTGTAGATCATCGCATAGGATTCTCTTGGTTACCATTAATTCGCAAGAGATCGAAGAATAATATATCCAAAATTCATCAAAATCGGGTTGAAAAATTTTCCAGCCACGTCATCAGCCTTTGAAAATTCGATGATCCTAACAACTTACTAATTTTTGTGGGCCACCACTGCGTTCGCAAAGGATCACAGAAGAACATATCCAAAATTCAGTCAAATCGCCCTAAAAATTTTCCAGCCACATCATCAACCCTTGAAAATTCGATGATCCTACCAAATTCTTAATTTATCCGGGTCACCACTGCATTCTCCAATGACCAAAGAACAACATAGCCCAAATTCGTCGAAATCGGGCAAAAAAAATTTTAGCCTAATCATCAAAACTCGCCACAGCGCTAACCGTGCATGCAAAATTGCGGTGCGTTTGGGAAGCTTGTAAAACCAGCCCAATTGATAAACTACCGAACGACAGGAGCGTGTCCTCGGCATCCGTTTGCGGATATTTCAATGAGTCGCTCATAACTTCCGCACGGCCGGCGCGGCGAGTGCGAGATGTGGGGCTTTGTTGATCCAACTGGCATAGAGGAGTCAATTGGGCGTGTTGCCCTTTATGCGGCGAAATCGAGGGACCTTTTCCAATGCCCACGTAAAAGAAAAGGGAGTGTTGGGAAGAGAGATATCGATAGGAATGGACAAGGAGGGGTAGATTCTTCCCCTACGCTCGTACGGGATTGTGGAGATTGGCTTTGTTAGGGATCCAGGCGAGTCATGTAAAGCAGAAAAACTACAATTGCGGGGCTTTTCCGGTCTGAACCGTCGGCTCATTAAGGTGCTCCGAGCGCAAGACTTAGGGTTGTGTTTCTTTGTATGGTTGCCATTGTGTGTGTGGAACACCTCAAGTTCTTACATCCTGGACTGAGTTAAGGGTCCTTATATGCGTTAGGAGCAATTTGATTTTAATTGTCTTTAACGCTGTTACGGAGTTTTTAAAAAAAGAATCCAACATCAGAAGTGGGATACCCCCGATTTCGATTTTTCAGAAATAAAGCAGTAATTAAAGCGTCCAGTTCAGTAGAATTTCTTTCCTCTTCGGATAATATGAAAACATCAAGTTGTTATTGTTTTATTACTGAAGGGGAGGAAATGTAAGTAGGGGAGATAAAAGGTCTGGAATCGGCGTATTCCATTTGAAACCGGATGCTTTTTGCCGGTCGTGCCTGTGGGCATAAGTAATTTATAATATCCCTGAAGGTATAAAGGGAGACAAGAAAATTGCTGGATGTATTTTTACTGCAGGGTTGTTGTGATAGGCTGATGAGGGAACGCAGTGGTGTGGAGAGAAAATAAAGGAGACAGGACTATCTCAAGTCCAAATATAGAATAAGCAAGATCTAAAAATTTGATGGACAAATGTGGCCACAATATATTAAAAAAATATATTATTTGTTTTAACCATTTCATAAAATAAATGTTGGCATCTCACATTGATTTTGTAGAACAATAAATTAAGTCAAATTAGACTATCGTTAGAAATACTCGGACTTACTCTAACGCGGAGGAAGAAATTTATGGGGCTATTAACTACGATGGCGAACATGAAGAATAAAATAAGATGGCGTTTCCAAAATATTTTTGTGGAAACAATGGAAAATGTAATATTTCCATCGAGAATTTGAAGTTTGAGACTTATGCGCATTTACCTGAGAGGGCTGACATGTGCACTCTTGACAATCGTACTGAAATAATTATTATTTATTCAGGTTACAAATATCCATTTATTTAATTATTTATTCTTATGAAAGTATTACTGACACTGTGACATAAATTCATAGTAGCAGTTTACAATGGCTGTAAGTTGTTGCATCAACAGAAGTATTACTACATTTGTGAGATTGTTGAATTGCGACCAACAAGTTTGTCGACCAATCTGGATACTTAATATTAATTTATGAATTATTGTGTATTATTATTGTTAAGTCACAAATGACAAATTATATGCTTAATAACTTTTTAGCTGTTGTCGATCTTTCGAAGTAAGTCAAGATAATATAGGGTGTTCCAATTAAAATTCTTAAACTATTTGACATTATTTAGCAAATGTCAAGTTGTTCGGGTTAAGTCATATTAGTATCGCAAATCAATAATAATTGTCAAAAAGTGCGATACTTTTACTATCCAAAATTAGTTCCTTTGTTTTATACTTGTTAGTTAGCCCGGAAAGATTGTTTGAAGAATGTTTGTTTTTGATTTTAATTTCACAATATCTCAGAAAAAGTTGACAAAAGCCTAATATAAGTTGATGTCAAAACAATTAGGATAAAAATCTTACTGAAAACTGCAATAATATACCTAGTGTTCCATTTAAGCAAACATAAGTTTGTGTTAGTACGTTGTTGTGGGATATTGAGTAAACATCAACATATTTTCTTCCTGTAAAGCGTATGACTGCCTGTAACTTGTATGTATGAAAAAAACGTACATGTGATTTCTTAGGCCCATTAATATACTTTGTTTATAGCGTGGGACACCCTGTACATAATATTCTAAAATCAATACCAAAGGACTATACAACCTCCATTATACAACTTGAAATCGACTAATGGTAGAAAATTATGCAGTCATTTTTGGAAAAGTTATATTTTGCTAAACCAGAACGCCGAAATGTATATTCCATGTTCAAATGAAGACACCTCAGTAGTTTGCCTCGGAGCATTCATGTATGACTAACCGAACTAATAATCTACAACTTTGTGTTAGAGAGAAAGTAATTCAAAAATTTTTTTAACAAATATAAACATTTTATTTACGTAGCCAACTAAAATATAAATTTCCTCCAGTCTGTGCTCTACATAATATTGTCATATGGACGTATATTGTCATAATTTCGTTTAGCAGAGAAATGATAAACAATTTTTGTAAAAGTTATAAACATTTTTCTGTAACAGAGATACATTCGTTCTATAAATTCGAAATTGTGGAATTGCGTTGAAATATTGTTACAATCATTAATCGCTTAGTCTCTATTTAACACTTTGTTGCTAATAACCTTCAAATCATGATAATGTGTATCTTTCTCATAAAAGGCAGCATCAAAAGCATGAGGGCAGTTTTCTTGACAGAAAATATTTCAACTTGCTGACAACTAAGATAGAAATCTGTGATAGTATGTTAAGAATTTTAACCGGGACAATATACCAAACCGGCCGGGACACCGGGGCCGATATCTCAAACCGGGACTGTCCCTGTCAAACCGGGACCTATGGTAAGCCTACATATAACGCCACAAGATGACAACTTTATGTTTAGTTTCATTTTTAATCACATGTGATGACAAAACCTGCAAACTTGATATCTTAAATAAAACTTGTCAAATTTTAAACCATGAAAATGTTTCTAAATAATTTATTATGCCAAAATTTGGAAGATTAAAGTGTTTTTCTAGCATCACCTTATATTACTGGCAAACTCCAAAATTAAATACTGATTATTACATAAAAATAACTTTAAACTCATACGAATTTACTAATTCTGAAGTTATTAATAGTTTTTTAGTTATTGTGATTTCACAGCCTATATTAAAACAAGGTTCTTTGCAAGAATAACAACAAATTACGTAAAAATACCAGAAAAATTCTTAACCAAACTACGTAGAATACAATTTTTTGTCACTAGTCCAAACAAAAAGATTGAAATTTCAAAGGTTCCAACAATAATTGAATATACCTCCAGTGAATCTTATCACGATTAGTTTTGGCGTTGGTTTACGGAACACGCAGTATAATTAAATTACAATTCACTAGAAGCAACACCCCAACGGTTTTAATTAATTTAAAACTTTGTCCAGGTCGTCTAGTTAGTTCTGCTGAATGCATTAGGCTTTTGTTATTCCCTGGTTTCAAATTTATTCCGAATCTGATAAACTTTCACGATAAAATCGAGCGGTAACTACATTTTCCTTGGCCGTTAGATTTCCCAGGATTTACCACGCGGATAGAAAACAGCTCAAACTGCGTGCAGGCAGATCAACGCGGGCTTCGTTCGGAGTTAGGCCTGTATTTGCTAACGCTCAGCACGTAGAATAACGTTGGGGTCCGTTTTCGCTCCCCTCGTCTACCTTTGGGAAACATGAAATCCCGTGGGATACCGAAGAACGCGCGGTAAAAAGTTTCCCTACACCAGTGCTGCCATCTAGTGGAAATTTTGTAGCCAGCGGCGGGGTAACAAAGGAAATGGGAAAGAATGACGGCAACGCCCGAATAAGTAGACGGAAAATTGGAAAATCGCGAAGCTAGGTGGGGAAATTCGACTTTTCTTAGACGGGCGCGAGGATTTTCTTTTGTTGGAGGTGTGTCATCTCCCAATTTGAGAAGTTCGCTTACGTTCTTTTGCTCTAAGCGATGTTCTGGACATATTCTCTTCTTCAACACGTTATGGTATTTATTTTGTACAAAACTTAGCAAAAAATACAGTGTAGTACAATCAGTAACACGCGCTATATGTCGGTTATTCGAAACTTGAGTGAAATAGTATGTCTGGTTTGGAGGATAGAAATATTCTTAGAGTGTATTCTAAACAGAGATTTTTTCAAGAGATTTTATTATTTGAAACTCTTGGAGTTATTCTACATGTGGTCTACAAAGTCGCCCTTGTTCACTTTGTAGACAGAATATACACTTTGTAGAAAAGGCTTTTTCTAAACTATATAAATCATTCTTCCATGTTAATTTTTCTTTGTTTGAGCATTGATGGGGTTGTTCGGCTGAATGTTAATCCGAGGAAAGCAAAGTTTTCGCTTTTATGGGTCGCTTTATTTAACTTTGCCTAAGGGGTAATAAAGGAAATGGGAAGGAATGACGACAACGCCCGAATAAGTAGACGGAAAATTGGAAAATCGCGAAGCTAGGTGGGAAAATTTGACTTTTCTTAGACGGGCGCGTGGCTTTTCTTTTGTTGGAGGTGTGTCATCTCCCAATCTGAGAAGTTCGCTTACGTTTTTTTTGCTCTAAGCGATGTTCTGGACATATTCTGTTCTTCCACTCAGTATGGTATTTATTTTGTACAAAACTTACCAAAAAATACAGTGTAGTACAATCAGTAACACGCGCTATATGTCGGTAATTCGAACTTGTGTGAAATAGTATGTCTGGTTTGGAGGATAGAAATATTCTTAGAGTATATTGTAAAGAGAGCTTCCTTTTAAGAGATTTTATTATTTGAAACTCTTGATGTTATTCTACATGTGGTCTACAAAGTGTCCCTTGTTGGTTCACTTTGTAGACCGAATAGACACTTTGTAGAAAAGGCTTTTTCTAAACGATATAAATCATTCTTGCATGTTAATATTTCTTTGTTTGAGCATTGATGGGGTTGTTCGGCTCAATGTTAATCCGATAAAAGCAAAGTTTCCGCTTTTACGGAACGTTTTATTTAATTTTGCCTAAGGGGTAATAAAGGAAATGGGTAAGAATGACGGCAACGCCCGAATAAGTAGACGGAAGACTGGAAAATCGCAAAGCTACGTGGGGAAATTCGTCTTTTCTTGGACGGGCGCGTGGTTTTTCTTGTGTTGGAGGTGTGTCATCTCCCAATCTGAGAAGTTCGCTTACGTTTTTTTGCTCTAAGCGATGTTCTGGACATATTCTGTTCTTCCACTCATTATGGTATTTATTTTGTACAAAACTTAGCAAAAAATACAGTGTAGTACAATCAGTAACACGCGCAATATGTCGGTAATTCGAACTTGTGTGAAATAGTATGTCTAGTTTGGAGGATAGAAATATTCTTAGAGTATATTGTAAAGAGAGCTTCCTTTTAAGAGATTTTATTATTTCAAACTCCTGATGTTATTCTACATGTGGTCTACAAAGTGACCCTTGTTGGTTCACTTTGTAGACAGAATAGACACTTTGTAGAAAAGGGTTTTTCTAAACTATATAAATCATTCTTCCATGTTAATTTTTCTTTGTTTGAGCATTGATGGGGTTGTTCGGCTGAATGTTAATCCGATAAAAGCAAAGTTTCCACTTTTATGGATCGTTTTATTTAATTTTGCCTAAGGGGTAACAAAGGAAATGGGAAAGAATGACGGCAACGCCCGAATAAGTAGACGGAAGATTGGAAAATCGCGAAGATAGGTGGGGAAATTCGACTTTTCTTAGACGGGCGCGTCGCTTTTCTTTTGTTGGAGGTGTGTCATCTCCCAATCTGAGAAGTTCGCTTACGTTTTTTTGCTCTAAGCGATGTTCTGGACATATTCTGTTCTTCCACTCATTATGGTATTTATTTTGTACAAAACTTAGCAAAAAATACAGTGTAGTACAATCAGTAACACGCGCAATATGTCGGTAATTCGAACTTGTGTGAAATAGTATGTCTAGTTGGGAGGATAGAAATATTCTTAGAGTATATTGTAAAGAGAGCTTCCTTTTAAGAGATTTTATTATTTCAAACTCCTGATGTTATTCTACATGTGGTCTACAAAGTGACCCTTGTTGGTTCACTTTGTAGACAGAATAGACACTTTGTAGAAAAGGGTTTTTCTAAACTATATAAATCATTCTTCCATGTTAATTTTTCTTTGTTTGAGCATTGATGGGGTTGTTCGGCTGAATGTTAATCCGATAAAAGCAAAGTTTCCGCTTTTATGGATCGTTTTATTTAATTTTGCCTAAGGGGTAACAAAGGAAATGGGAAAGAATGACGGCAACGCCCGAATAAGTAGACGGAAGATTGGAAAATCGCGAAGATAGGTGGGGAAATTCGACTTTTCTTAGACGGGCGCGTCGCTTTTCTTTTGTTGGAGGTGTGTCATCTCCCAATCTGAGAAGTTCGCTTACGTTTTTTTGCTATAAGCGATGTTCTGGACATTCTGTTCTTCCACTAATTATGGTATTTATTTTGTACAAAACTTAGCAAAAAATACAGTGTAGTACAATCAGTAACACGCGCAATATGTCGGTAATTCGAACTTGTGTGAAATAGTATGTCTAGTTTGGAGGATAGAAATATTCTTGAAGTGTATTCTAAAGAGAGCCTTTTTTAAGAGATTTTATTATTTGAAACTCTTGGTGTTATTCTATATGTGGTCTACAAAGTGGCCCTTATTGGTTCACTTTGTAGACAGAATAGACACTTTGTAGAAAAGGCTTTTTCTAAACTATATGAATCATTCTTCCATGTTAATTTTTCTTTATTTGAGCATTGATTGGGTTGTTCGGCTCAATGTTAATCCGAGAAAAGCAAAGTTTTCGCTTTTATGGATCGTTTTATTTAATTTTGCCTAAGAGGTAACAAAGGAAATGGGAAAGAATGACGGCAAAGCCTGAATAAGCAGACGGAAAATTGGAAAATCGCGAAGCTAGGTGGAGAAATTCGTCTTTTCTTAGACGGGCGCGTGGCTTTTTTTGTTGGAGGTGTGTCATCTCCCAATCTGAGAAGTTCGCTTACGTTTTTTTGCTCTAAGCGATGTTCTGGGCATATTCTGTTCTTCCACTCATTATGGTATTTATTTTGTACAAAACTTAGCAAAAAATACAGTGTAGTACAATCAGTAACACGCGCAATATGTCGGTAATTCGAACTTGTGTAAAATAGTATGTCTAGTTTGGAGGATAGAAATATTCTTAAAGTGTATTCTAAAGAGAGCCTTTTTTAAGAGATTTTATTATTTGAAACTCTTGGTGTTATTCTACATGTGGTCTACAAAGTGACCCTTGTTGGTTCACTTTGTAGACAGAATAAACACTTTGTAAAAAAAGGCTTTTTCTAAACTATATAAATCATTCTTCCATGTTAATTTTTCTTTGTTTGAGCATTGATGGGGTTGTTCGGCTCAATGTTAATCCGAGAAAAGCAAAGTTTTCGCTTTTATGGATCGTTTTATTTAATTTTCCCTGACATCGATTAGTCTAATCCAATTTCGTGTCCAACCCGGTTGGGGCGGTTTCCTCCACGGCGGACGGAATTGAGGGGTTCGTGGGGTTGTACGCGGCGAATTCTCGAGGGCATAGCCTCAGGATCTAATTCTGATGGATAGTTGGCCCCCAGATCAGGTGATCATCCCTTAACATCCGTAGAACGCATCACACACTAACAAATTGGATCAATAACCGAGTATTCAATACTTAAAAATATAATGTTTTATGGAAAAATGTCATTTCTGGTTTATTCTAAACTTACAAAGTTGAAAAAAAAGTTTGGTTAGGTTGTTGGGTATTGATCTGAGGGTCTGGGCTTGACTTGTTAGTCTAGTTTACCTTTCAGGTTCTAAAAATCTCAGATTTCACCCAACTACAGCAAAGGAGAAGGAGAAGTGACAACGAAAAACTGATCCTTTGTGAAAATTCCATGGGGTGAACATTTTAAGGACAGAATCAGTGATGCGAATTTCTATAATAACGAGTTTTAGGAACTGAAAAGCTGGACCAATGCAGCCATGTGTTCGATAATAAAAACTGTTGGCCAATGACAGTTTTGTGTTGTTAATATCATATGTTTTGAATTAAGGTATTATTATTATTATTATTATTATTATTATTATATTTATTATTATTTATTCTCATTAAATATATTAAACCTAGATTATATAATTTAGATTCAACATACAAATACAAAAATTACACTAATAGATTTTGTGAAGTAATGGAGAGCATCAGGGCAAAATTATTTTACTTGCTACCACTGATATTGTAAAGATATATTAAAAAAAAAAAACAACAAAAACTGTTAAAATATCGGTAGTTTAAAGCAGGGCTGTGGAGTCGGAGTCGGAAAAAATGTACCGACTCCGGGTCCATGTTTAAATAATGTAGAAAAAGACATGCGAGATGGCCCTTGCCTCAATAGATAGTAAACGATTAACTAAACATATTATTAGGACTTTTACAAAGTAAATATAATTTAACTACAAAACACACAGGTCGGTGATGAGTGAAGATTAGCAAAATGATTATTGTGAGTCGCTTGCCGCGTCGCATATATAGTTTATGTATTTCCAACAACCAAGTGCAATATGCTAATTATGATAGCTCGATCATCTACAAATAAAAAGATCGGACTTCGATGCATACTTATAGACGAATTAGAACTTTCAAAAGTGAAGCGTCAACGTGTGGTATTCATCAAAATTACGAGAATTTGCTCTTATTCGTTCGGCCACAAAGAACAGCTGAACAATTCATTAAATATTGCAAAAATTATTTTAATGATATTTCCTTGCAATTTTAAAAAGAAAAAATAGTTTCCTACAGCTTTTGTACCAGAAGAAACAATGTGATGGTATCACAGTCGTATTATCAACTCAACATTTTTTTTTTTAATTTTTATTTGTCCCAATATCTGAATGTTTGTAAAAGATAATGCTTGACTAGTAAAACTTTGCAATTTTAGCTTTAATGTTTGATAACTTTAAACGTTTAACCGAAATTGATTCTTCTTTTTGGCACATGAACAAATTTATCAAAAGTATCACCCTACAATATTATGCTATAATCAAGGGTAGATTGTTACTGATTCTGTCGAGTATAGGTTACGGCTTTTAAGATTATTGGTGGCTATGTGGTAGTCTTCTTGCGATCAACTAAAAAACACCGATATTTGTAGATTTCGTCACCTACACTTGACAGAATTGAGCAAGATATATTTTTTATTATTAGCAAAGGTACAAACTTTACTCTAACGTAATTTTTAATGCATAAAGTTAAACATGCCTAATATATGTATAATAGCCGATAAAAATTATAACTGCATTTCCGATTTAAACTCTACCTTAAGTTGAATATAGGAATATCCATTTATGCAAGTCATACTCGTTGCAGCCAGAATTGTGACGTCATTACCACTAACAGAAGTAAGAGTTGAGATTATTTTCATTTTTATTTGCACTAAATTTTGTATTCATTGAAATGAATTTTAATTTGTACTATACAGTGGTTTGTCCTTACTTTTGTTATTATTAAAGATAGAACATCGGTTCAAGTGACAAACTAGTTCAGAATTATGTGCTCTCTATGAGAAAACAGCTGAAGTTCTAATAATTTCAGAGTTGATATATTCTGAAAATATAAAAAGCGTCGTTTTTAAATATGGCCATAATTTTGTGGTCCGATCAACAGCCTTTTGATTTTATGTAAAATTAGATTATGTCAGATTTATTTTTTTTTGCCATTAAATTGGCCGGAAACAAATAAAATTTTGCCGGAGTCGGAGTTGGAGTCGGAGTCGGAGTCGGACTACCAAAATTATCTGGAGTCGGAGTCGACAGTTTTTTTACCGACTCCACAGCCCTGGTTTAAAGCACGTTTAAAACACAACATTTAAAACTAACTGTTTAAAATATGTTTAAAACAAAACAGTTTAAAGCAAAATATTTGTTTTAGAACATGTTTAAAACACTATTTTTGTTTTTGTTTTAAACATGACAATCCTGCTTGCAAACCAGTTTTCTTTGTGAATAGTTTGGGGAAAGAAGAAGTGGTGCATTATCAAATTGAAAACATATGAGTGTTTTTAAGATATGAAACTTTAAAAGTTTTTAATGGGATGGGAATGTGTAAATAAAAACCTCTTTTCCTTCAACTCCAGAATAGATGAACTCAATTATATCTTCGACCTTGCTGACAATAACTCTTTCCCCAAAAAACATATTAATAAACTTCTACATCATATAATAACAACAAATGACCCTTTATATACAATCGAAAAACCCACTAATAGAATATACAAACCTTTTTCATATAATAGTATTAACATAAAATTGAACAACATTTTACCCAAATTCAACTTATACCCTGCATTCAAAAGTAATAACACAATTTATAACATTCTCTCACATTTCAAAACCCCTAAATCTATTATGGAAGAGTGTGGAGTTTACTCAGTCAAATGTTCAGAATGTAACTCTATATATGTAGGTCAAACCGGAAGGAAGTTAGCAAAACGAATGGCGGAACATAAAAACAGAGCAACATCTAACTTATTTCAACATAGATTAAACACAGGTCATCATATTAACTATAATACACCCAAACTAATCCACCGATGTAAAAAGGGTTATAAAATGGACTTATTAGAACAATTAGAATTAGAAAAACACAAAAGAAATAAAAACGTCACTTTGCTAAACGATCAATTAATATTTAATAACAAACCAATATTTTATTACACTTTAAATTCCTAACATTGCCCAACCTGTTTTCATCCATTACGCTGCTAACTTCACAACGGTCGTCTTGTCATTCGTGTTGTGTGTTCTGAAATGATAGACATGTGTTGTTGTGCTCTGCGTATTTTTATTTCAATTGGACCGTACGTAATTTATTAATTTGCTTGACTAGATTAAATTTATGTTTTTATATATTGTAGATTTGGGCTGAAGATGTCGTAAGACGAAACATGTACCCATTAAAATAATTTAACCAAACAAAGGAAAAGAGGTTTTTATTTACACATTCCCATTACATTATTTACCTTTGTAATAACATGGACGCATTTAAAATTAAAAGTTTTTGTTTGTTTTGTATCTGAAACCGCGTACACTCGCTCCTTGTATCAAGCTCAGTTAAAGTTTTTTATTGTGACTTTTATCAAGTACTCTATGAAATCTAGTTCATCCTTTACTCTCAAAAAATAGCAGTATTAAACTTTTGTCAAAAACCTGTGCGTATAGTAGCATCTGCTCCATGTGGTAGGAGCATCAGCTCCATGTATTAGAAGCAATGGCTTCAAATTTAATAATAAAACGCTTAAAAAAGCGTAGATACTATCGTAGATACTATCTCACACAACACAGGTTCGAATTGTACTTTATAGAACATATTATTTATATAGTTTAGAAAAAAGCCTTTTCTACAAAGTGTCTATTCTGTCTACAAAGTGAACCAACAAGGGCCACTTTGTAGACGACATGTAGAATAACACCAAGAGCTTCGATAATTGTATTTCTTTAAAAAAATCTCTCTTTAGAATACACTCTAAGAATATTTCAATCCTCCAAACCAGATATACTATTTCACACAACACAAGTTCGAATTACCGAAACCCGAACAACTTTACAACTCCTACAATTACAATTCCAGAACAGCTAAACTCAAGTAACACAAGTAACGTTCTAATTTGTTCCTAGCAATAACATCGCGTCTCCAGTTTCGCCACCGCTACCCCACCTGGAAAGCAATTAGGAAAAGCACCCCCGGTCCACCCCATTTTACCCCGGTACAGACTCTATGACCTTATTCCATCATACGATACTGGCAAACTTAACGGCAGAACAAAGCATCGCCGTTTCCCGTTACACGAGTCGATCTAGCCGGCTCTGCGCGCCTGGGGTAACTCCCTGCGTTCCCTCGGGATACACCAGACACTGACGGGTCGAACGATGTGTCAGTTTCAAGCCTCCGCTTTTCGCTTTTCTTTCGCTCTCTTTGTGTATCTTTGTTTCTCTTTGTTTTTGTTTGTGTGTGTGCTCCGCTATGGGATATAAAAACATCAAGTTGTTATTGTTTTATTACTGTAGGGGTGGGAGATGTGGGGTAAAATGGGGGGTTTGGGGAGATGGAAATAGAATTGCGATGTTCCGTTTCAGAGAAAAGGCGAAAAGCAATTTAAAACTTTACAATTTTAGTGATAACGTTCAATAACTTTTGCGAATTTTAACCGATTTTGATTATTATTATCTTTTCAGGACATAAACAAATTATCAAGACGTCAACCGTTTGCAGTTTTGAAAAAAAAAAAAAAACTTGCAGCTGATTATAGCGGCAAAAACATTTAATGTTGTGCATTGGTCTGTATGTATTTTGTATAAAAAGTTGCAATGTTAGCTCTTTTAATTTTATTCACCATTTTATGGATATTCCGATTTCGCATAGAAAAAAAATACTTTACAAATCAAAGAATAATTTATTTGGCCTTTCAGTTCTGGAGAATCTCACCAAAGTTAATTTCTCCGTAGGGCACCTCAATTGCCATCAGAACATCATTTTTGTTTTCACGGTACATATACCTGCACGTTTAATATATGTAACCCCGCACGAGAGAATCGCCCTAACTGCCACCTCTCGTTTCGATAGTATTGACTCCTCTGTTGGAAGGCCCATAACTCCAAAACTACTGAACAAACAAAATTGAAATAAAGTAAGTCATACTCCTGTAAATACAGAAGATATTATAGTAACAATATTAAAAATACACCAACAATGCGATTTACAATGAAATCCGAAGGACATTAATAACAAAATTAACGTATAACAATTTCATCCAAATACAACAATGCAATCGCAATTACACTCCTGTCAAATCATAATCCTAGGACACGACCTAGAAAGTTAAAAATCTGCGACCTTTTATACCGACCGGGAAAATTAAGACAATGCTGACTGAATGGTATGGTTTCCCTATGTTTTAACTTGTTAAGTTAAGACGTTAAATTATATTGCGACTAATAAAAGCTGACTGAACCCACCATAAGAAAGCCCCAATCCTTTGGCCATACTATAGCAGGCTACACCCATGTTTAAATATGTATAGAATATTGATATTTCGCAGCTTATGCGATTGCAAGCGATTAAGAAGATGCAGTGTGTGGTTATGTTGGGTTATGTATAGTACGTTTGACATATGGCATTTGATATCAATGTGTACCAATCTTAGACAAAAATGTTACTGTTTTCGGTATTACAATGTGTTAATTGTAATACCGAAAACAGTGTTACAATGTATGCATTGTGAATGCAAAGTAGAAAATAATAATTTTTATCACTGCTACTTTTCTCGTAACATTTTATCGTAACATTATAGGTTAACAATATGGTGACATACAGGCAGGATGAAAATTTTAAATAAATCAAAAATTACAGCCACAACCTGGATTCGAACCAGGGACCTTTGCGTTTCTAGGACAATGCTCTCCCATCTGAGCTACTGAGGCCTATGACATTGAGAGCATTGTGCTAGAAACGCAAAGGTCCCTGGTTCGAATCCAGGTTGTGGCTGTAATTTTTGATTTATTAAAAATTTACTTCCCGCCTGCATTATACCATATTATTAACCTATAATATTACTTTGACAAAGTATGTCGTTAAACATTTTGTCATTTTTAATCGCACGGACTTGCTTTAAAAATTCGTCTGTTACGAGCACTTTAAATTTGTTTTCATCAATGGATGAACATCGGACTTTATTCTTAATATATTTGTACGCCATTTAACCCAATAAAAAGAAGAAATATATCGAAAAAGACGCGGTAATAATAAAAGCAAGATGACTTTCTCCCCCCCAGTCAATGTTAACGCGAGTTTTTCACTTCCCTTTCCAATCTAATACAAAATGTCGACGCTATTCACGGGCTACACTTGGCCAAATTGAATGTGTCAATGGAAAGCTCTTTTCCTTTTCAGAAAAAAAGATAAATAGGCTTTGCTAGACGGTTGCTAATCAAAGAAAATGCGTATTTCCCATACAACAAAACACCTGAAATAACAACCAGAGTTACCAAAGTAATTTTCAAGATAACACTTAAAATAATCTGATGTGGCCAGGCACATGACTTTATCATACTATATATCAAATTAATAGTTTACCTGCATGACACCGGGTACACTAGGGTGGTTAAAATTGGCTATTTTTATTAAGAAAGCAACGATCTCCCCAAATCGTTTCCAAATCCAAAAAAAGTGGACACGTATTTTTTTTTCGAAATTTTGATTCTTAATGGTGCCTGTCGAGGCCTCAAATTTACATAAGAAAATGCATGGGAAAAAGACAATTTTTGGTATTTTTCGAATAATTGTTCGGGGTTTGGGAAAACTTATGACTAAAGTTATAGGACTTGTAGAGGACTTTCCAAGGAAGAATTTGACCTATCATACATATGAATTTGATACCCCCAACCCACCCCCACAGTGCCCTGAAAACTACCCTTAAATGAAAAAATGTAGATTCTTCAGAAAATTGACCCTTCTAATTATTTCACTCTCTTTATTTCTCATAGAAGTCATTATTATAAGTCTAGTGGGATGCCTATAAACATTTGTCAGTTAATTTCTGACAGTTTGTTTAAACAAACTTTTAGGTGTTTAAATAATTCGTTTTTTCTCGAAAATCCGTCTGAATTCTGTTTTCTGAGTTCGAAATGGCAGTTTACTATCTTAGAGTGACATTATTCCTCCTATTGTTTAAACAATAAATTATTATTCATTTTCAACTTTTTTCTAATTATGGTAGAAAATTTAATATTTTTAAAAGAACTGTAACTCCCCAATTTCCAGAAAAAAAGGATATTAAATAAATTCAATTTTTTCGAATAAATGATATTGAAAACGAACAATATTTTACTTAATAATGATTTGAACCAGGTCCCAGGTCGCTGGTTCAAATCCAGATTCTGGCTGTAATTTTTAATTTATTTTAAAATTTACATACCACCTGTATATCACCATTATGCATTTGAATAATATTTTATTATTTAAACAATGGAAATTATCCGAAAATATAAATGATGTCACTTGACAATAACAGTTGACCAGAACGATCTAAAAAAATAAATGTTAGGAGAATTGCAAAAAAATTGTTTAAACAAATTGAATTTGTTTAAACAAATATGAGTTTATTAGCTAATAACATAAGCACGATACCTCGAGCATGAAATTTATAAATTAATTTCACAAAAAACCTGGCTTCTGCCTTAATTAGAACAACAGTTGAAAATTAATAATCATTGATAGTTTAAACAATAGGAAGAATTTGTTTAATGAATAATGTGACTCCAAGATAATAAACTGTCATTTCGAAATCAGAAAACAGATGTCCGACGGAGTTTCGAGAAAGGCAAATTATTTAAACTAATGGAATTTGTTTAAACAAATGGAAATTACCTGACAAATGTTTATAAACATTCAACTAGACTTATAGTAACGAACACCGTCCAAATGACACTTACGTGTTATTGGGTGTCAAAAGTGTAACGGTGTACAATATCCGAACGCAGCCTATATTGACAGTAGGTATTGTCAAAACATTAGCGTTTGACACAAAAAATTACAAAAAATTCATAGTCATAAATTATTCAGAATTTCCTCTACTTTAATTTATTATTTAACTATTTCGACGAACTTCCAGAAATGGCTGCTTATTTGCAAAATATTTCAAAAATGCTTTTCAACAGAAAGCATTTCAGCTCTAAGTTTGGTCATGAAACTTCTAAATATGAAGTTTCGTCCCGATACCTTTAGTAGTTTCTCCGGAATCGTCGCCACAAAAAACGGGTACACACACATCCATACACACACAGACATATTTTTGTACCTTGGTCAAAAATGTTCAGGGGACCCAAAAAGACATATTTCCGCTAAAATCTCAAAATTTATTTTTGGCACGATTACAATAGTTTACATACTACGTATGTTAAAGTAAAAAGAAACGTATAAAGGTAGATTAAAAGCAACTATAATAATCTCAGCTCATGATACTGAAATTCTTCTTCAAGCTAGACAAAGGCAAGGGTGACTCGAGGTAACCGCTAAGGGTGGTAAAAAAGTCCCTGGTTTGGAGCAATTCCTGCTGGGCGTCTGGTGGCCGTTATCGGAACTAATTTGGTGACGCGATAACGCCAGGATTACCAGTGGGATACCCGGCATAATCCTGTAGATTCATCTCGTTCGTCTGCAAGGGTTTTACTGGTTTGGGGGGGGGGGGGCATCGCAGTGTCCATGATATATTGCAACGTTTTATTATTACAGTGCAGGATACGTGGTTAACGTAGACGTAATATTAGAGGAAGCAGGACGATAAAAAGAAATGTGTGAATAAGATTTTATCATAAGTATACGTACTACGTACGATAAAATCTTTAAAATCAGTTCTTTAGAATTTTGCGACTATTCTTTTTACAGTGGACGAATTTTTAACGTTATTTCTACCGAAAATTGAACGAAAATTACGAATTGTAGTACTTTGTTGTCTTGGGGAGCGCTCCATGTTTACTAGCTCCCATCTGTCACCTATCAACCTGTCTCACACGTTTATCAAAAATATTGAATAATTTTTTTTTTATTAACAGACGTAAATTACAAATAAATGGGCGGTATCCTTGAGATGGTCTGTAAGCCCTCCCTGTTACATGATACGGAACAGTCTTAAGGAGGGAAAATAGTCCTTCCTAATAGCCAGATGCTTTTATACACCCCAAAACCATTACGTTAATAGGGTGGGGTACGTAATATACTGCAGTTTAATAAAGTGATGAAAAGAACAGGAATATCCTGTACACTCCTAAACTTGGAGCTAAAAGAAATGAAGAAGACTTAATTAAAAAAAAATAAAGGTTATATACCCCCGATGGGCCTAACTATGCCTATAATGGACGTAATTTTTAATTTCTCGAGAAAAAGTCATTCTTTATAAAGAGTTTTGGATGTCCTAAAAAGTCGAAAGCCATCGTTAATATTTTGATTTAACATACAGGATGGTTAGAAAACAAGAAATGTTAAATTGACCGAAGAGTAAACTATCCGTTTTTCGAAATAAGATCAAAAATGTTATAGGTAAAAGTTAGTTTGAATTAATTTTATACTCAAACATCAAACTTGAATGTTCTATTTCAAATTTTACATCTCGGACCAGTGAAAAATACATTACATAGTTATGATTGATCAGTTGACAGTAGTAATAGCGTATCCAAGCAATTTGTTGATAGAAGCTGATTGAAAGTATGTTGACTTTAGAGCAAAGGGTTTATTTAGTTCTTTGTTACGGCATAGGTGAGGTATCGACCGCCGCGCCGTGCTATTGAAGTTTTTAATTATTATTATTTATTGAAATCGTGAATTGGTTAACAAATTTCATTCAACAGGAGGCGTGAAAAATATCAGGAAAAAAAGCGAAACGGCGAAGATGATGCAGGATCTATGTTAGCTATTGGTTCCGGGAACACTTGCCCAAAAAAGTCGTTGAGGCAAAGATCTCGAGACTGGAACATCAATAAAAGCCACCTGCACAGGATCTTTTCAAATCTATTTTTTCTACAGAAAAATGATTTTCTCCGACTAAGCAACGTTTACCACAAATAGAGTTATTAGTTCACAGAATTGCAGATATTGGTCGCAAGAAAATCCAAATTTCCGTATTACAACCAATTCTCAAAAATATAAAAAAGTGAATGTTTGGTGTGGGATTTATTACAAGAAAATAATTGGACCATACTTTTTTGACGGTACTGTAAATCAAAACGCTTATTTTGATATGTTGGAAAATTTTTTGCTACCTACTTTGGACGAAATCAACTTACAGCCCAGGTGTTCACTACACTATCAACACGACGGTTGCCCTACTCATAGCGCATATCAAGTCAGGGATTGGTTGAACAGACATTTTCCAAATAAGTGGATTGGACGATTCGGCCCTATAGGATGTCCACCACGTGCACCTGATTTAACGCCGCTTGATTTTTTCTGTGGAGTTATTTAAAAGAGAAGGTGTATGCGAATAATTTTCATGATAATGTAGACATTCTAAACTTAACAGTTAGGGAAGCAGTAGCCGAAATATATAAAGAAACAATTGATTTGGTATATCGGGAGTTTAGAAAATGATCGGAAAAATGTGTAGCTGTAGGAGGGGAACATGTGGAGTAATGTTTTGTTAAATTACTTTGTTAAACATAAATAAAATATAAAACTTAGAATACAACATTGGAATTTGATATCTGGGCATAAATTTAAATATAAAACAACTTTTACCTATAACATTTTTGAATGTGAAGTAAATGGTGACATCCAGGCGGGATGGAAATTTTAAATAAATCAAAAATTACAGCCACAACCTGGATTCGAACCAGGGACCATTCCGTTTCAGTTGGGAGAGCATTCTGCTAGAAACGGAAAGGTCCCTGGTTCGAATCCAGGCTGTGGCTGTAATTTTTCATTTATTTAAAATTTGCATCCCGCCTGTATCACCATTTACTTTACATTCAATAATCATTACGGTAAGTCCGGAAGGGTACGGTATGTCCGTACGAATATATATATATATATATATATATATATATATATATAATTGGTATGAATATATTCGACCTCTTTAACTAGGAGATTGTTTAATAGGGTGAAAGTCGTGTTGCAAATAAAGGAGCTGTTATTTAGTAGGCCTTTATTTTAATTCTTATATTTCGCTAATAATTTTTAGCATCTTCATGAGAACTAAAACGATTATAATGAAATAGAGGGTAATTGCATGAATAGTAACAAAGATATAGAAAATTTGAACAACACTTACACTTACCTTCTGAAACATGGTCCGGAGTAGTTAATATCCGGAAACTAAAAATACCTGATTAGCATTTGGAACTGCCCCATAGTTTAATTAACCCTGACCCACCACTTTCCAAATCAAGTTTTAAATAATTTCAAGACAAACTGGTCCCGCTTGCCGTTCGAATTTTTCCCTAGTGTCCTTCATTCGTGTTGAACTGACCACATGTCAAAAAAAACATATAAATTTTAGTTTGGTTAAAAATGCCCCAGTGAAGCATGGTGCAGTAACATTTTCCGTTTTCGCTTAACCAAATTGTGCCGTAAATAACACCTGATGTCTATTACTGTTTTAATTACATCTATAAGCAACAGCCACATTTTGTAAGTAATTTTAACACCTTTAGAATAAGTTCAGACTAACTGTTGTTTATAATCGTTTTAGTTCTCATGAAGATGCTAAAAATTATTAGCGAAATATAAGAATTAAAATAAAGGCCTACTAAATAACAGCTCCTTTATTTGCAACACGACTTTCACCCTATTAAACAATCTCCTATATATATATATATATATATATATATATATATATATATATATATATATATATATATATATATATATATATAATATATATATATATATATATCTAGTTATACAACATTTTGGTTCTAATTCCGAAAAATCGATAGTTTACTCTTCGGCCAATTTTCGTGTTTTCTCCGTTGACATGATGACTTAGGCGAGATTGTATGATTGTATTCTATTTTTTTGGTAGTCTCAATCAACATTGCACCATCTTATACACGATATACAGGAAAATATATCGATTATTCCTTGATAAAGTATGCTGACACAGTGCACTAGGTCAGATCGCTCCCCATGCTTTCTAGAATTCCCTTGAGTCCTTACAACACCGATCCCTTCCCTGTTACGCCGGCTAGTACAAAAAGACCTCGGCTTTGGACAGGATATCCACTGAAAACGCTTCATAATCCTTCAGTGGCGTTAGATTTGTTCCCAGCTAGCAATTCCTACACTTTCAGACAATGCAGGATGTATGATATCTTTCAGCATTCTTTTCAGCTTAAATAACTATTATATAATGTTTAATCAAAAAGCCAAAAGCGGTTTTACTTTTAAAAAATGCATGGAACATATGGATTTTGTTAAAGACGCGTAAATAATATGCACAGCGTGCGCCCCATTTGTTTTATTCTATACTTCAAACACACTACTTAAGTATTTTCCCGTTTTAACGATTCAAATCACAAGGGAAAGGAAATACAGGAACCGTTGTTTGAGGGGAAAACAATAACGAAACTAATTTTCAGGGCTACAAAATAAGACACGTAAAGTGGGAACAATAATGGTTTATCGATCAGCTGTTTTAAACTTTTGTATTTACACTTTTTTCACATAACCTCAAAATTTATGTGAAAAATTCAAATAACCAAGTTTTTGGTTTTTTATTTTTATCTTTTACAAAAATTTTTTTTTCACGAAATTTGGTGAAAACTTACATTTTTATGTCCCAAACATACTGTAATTTTTGTGATTAAATATATTTATTTTTTCACCTTATCTTGACTTAATATCGAAAAAGCACCATAATTTGCAATCGAAAACTCTCACGTCAAAATATTTGCTTTTTTAAAAAAGTCGGTGGGGTTTTTGTTCGTTGAAATCTCTACTTTCTGATGGTATAACAAAATATACATTACTATGGTAAATGTTCCCAAAAAAATGCAAATAAACGAAAAAAACTCGAATCCGATTTTTTTTTTAATCATTATGTACAATTTTGAGGTAAGTAAGATTCCATACACAGCTAAACAAAATATTGCAAGTCGAAATATACTACTATAACTAACAACCAAATAAGTTAATATTTAATAAGACATCTAGAATATTTTGAGAGAGTTGTAGAATCTTCTTTAAATTATATGCGTAGATACATATATCAGCTTCAAACTTGGCTGGGTAACGAACTGACAGCAACAGATTGGGGCTGGAAGCAACATCAACGTGGCATTATGCCCATATTTACAGAAAAGGAATTAATTCCGGAAATATTGCTCAAAACTATTCGCTGCAGCTGTGAAACTGGATGTAACAGTTTAAAATATGGCTGCCGAAAACATGGCTTCAAATGCACAAATTTATGCTCAAATTGTCATTGTTCTGAAAAATGCTCCAATGTGGGAGAAAAAAGCTACGAGGAAGTTAGTGATTCAGATGAAATTGTGGATGAAGAAGCAATGCAGACTGGAAATAATATTGGAGACGAAGACGGTGATGGTCTTGAAGACTTCGAAGATCTACTAGAATCGGGAAGGTTTGTCGAATCTAACGATGAAGAAATGCCATCAAAGAGACAAAAAGTAATGGAAGTAACAAATGTAAATAGAATTTAATAAATCAACTTTTTTACTGAAAAAAACAGCAGCAGTCACATTCTTTAGATGAAATCCCCTTTAAATCCTACCTTTAATTATATTTAGAACTATTTTCGCATTTTTTTGCAATCTTCATGTTTTATGGATTTGTAATCGTTTTGTTTATAAATGTAACATGGAGTCTTACGTTTTTCGAGTAATTAAAGTATAAATTTTAATAAATAGCTCAAAATTGTAGATAATGATTAAAAAAAATCGGATTCGAGTTTTTTTCGCTTCTTTGCATTTTTTTGAGAACATTTACCATTGTAATGTATATTTTTTACACCATCAGAAAGTAGAGATTTTAACGAACAAAAAGCCCACCGACTTTTTTTAAAAAAGCTGATATTTTGACGTGAGAACTTTTGATTGAAAATTAGGGTGCGTTTTCGATATTAAGTCAAAATAAGGGTCTATCAGATATATAGGATGTTAGCAGTTCGATGTATTGTAAAGGTAGCATACTGTTTAGTTTGTGTATCAATCGTTCGTGTCAAACCTTATCGAAAGCTTGTGCTTTTCTCTAAAACCAAATTGGTGATTAGGAATTAGTTCTTTTCTCTTAATGATAGGTTTCATCCTCTTTAGAAGCAACTTTTCAAAGAGCTTCGATATCATTGGTAACAGTGATATTGGGCGATATGATTTGGCCTCGGTCGGTGGTTTGCCTGATTTTGGTATCATGATAACTTCTGCTACTTTCCAGACATGTGGGACGTATTTTAATGTGAACGATGCATTTATTAGATACGTCAGCATAACAATACCTTTCTTAGGTAATTGCTTAAGAACTTCTCCTGTGATAAGATCATATCCTGGTAACTTCTTTGGATTCAGGTTTGTCTTGATTTCTCTGGCAACTTCCTTTGGAGTAACTAGCTGTATGGCTTCTTCTTCATAGGTTATATCTTCATTCGTGATTGGCTCTGATTCGTTGTTGTGGGGCTGGAAGATTACCGTTAGATGTTCTGCAAAAATTTCAGCCTTCTGTTTATTGTCTCTTGCCCAGGTACCGTCTCTTCGTCTTATAGGTGGGACATGGGCAACTGGCCTCTTGTATTTCCTCACTGCTTTCCACAGCAAGTAATCTGTTTCTTTATCGGGAGTCAATTTAGTTAAGAAGCATTGCAATGATGCCTCTTTTAGTTTTTGAACTTCGCGTTTAAGTTGTTGGGATTTATTATTAAGTATGGTTTTGTCAGACGGATCTCGTGACTGCTGCCATCTTCTTCTAGCTCGTCTTTTTTGTTTAACCATTTCTCTAATTTCCATAGGATAATTCATTCCAACGGAAAAGGATCAGTATGGTACACAATAGTACCCTTTTTGAACGGAGGGGTGACATGAAGGACACACGACAAGATTACCGTCATCTATAACCAGATTATGCGTCTTTACTCGCTTGTCGTTGGTAAATATTAAGGGCATAACGCCAGGGTAATAAACGTCTGAACATGAGGGACACTAATAAATCAACTCACTGAAGCACAAACTGTATGAGATAGGATCTGTCTCCCTCTCACTCATTATGTGTTCTTCTCTATCTCTATCACTCTCTGTATCACATTTACTCCACCACAAGCATATCAGTTGACAGCAATTAAAACCAACTCAAGCCCTATAAAGCCGATTAAACTATTACGGCTGAATACACCCAGTAAACACATCTGTTATGGCCTTACATGGAGTTAAACTACTAATCCAACTTTGATTTTAATTATAGGCATTAGGAAAGTACCTTCTAATTTTTCTTGCATTCTCTACTAACATTTTACACTAGAATTATTCAGCCACACGACTGGAAATTAGTGTTACAGTGTCATCTTTCGAACACTGACTAAAGCTAACCCATCCTAACACGGTGATGGCAATGTATAATCAAGTAATAGCACATAATAGCATTACTTTAGAGACAGTGCTGGTTCCCCTTTTAGGGGCAATTACGGTCCACGCTCGTCTGTCATTTGTTTAACGAAGCGCTAAGGAGATTCTCAAGACCACCAACTACTAAACCCAAAACAAGACTCCGAACGTAATTCAATCAATTAACGTCATGATTAAAAGTTAAGTTGATTTTGGATGTATTGTTCTCTGATCATTTGCGAATGCAGTGGTGACCCAGAGAAATTAATAAGTTGTTAGGATCTTCGAATTTTCAAGGGTTGATAATGTGGTTGGAAAATTTTATGAAGCGATTTGGCCGAATTTTGGATATGTTCTTCTTTGATCATTTGCGAATGCAGTGGCGACCCAGAGAAAGTAATAAGTTGTTAGGATCATCGAATTTTCAAGGGTTGATGATGTGGTTGGAAAATTTGTTGAAGCGATTTGGCTGAATTTTTGGTATATTATTCTAGGATCTTTTGCGAATTTAACGGCAACACAGAGAATATTTAACAATGATTTTTAAAGTTGCTAGCACGTAATAGCATTACTTTAGAGACGGTGCTGGTTCCCGTTTTAGGGGCAATTACGGTCCTCGGTCGTATGTCATTTGTTTAACGAAGCGCTAAGGAGATTCTCAAGACCACCAACTACTAAACCCAAAACAAGACTCCGAACGTAATTCAATCAATTAACGTCATGCTTAAAAGTTAAGTTGATTTTGGATATATTGTTCTTTGATCATTTGCCAATGCAGTGGTGACCCAGAGAAATTAATAAGTTTTTAGGATCATCGAATTTTTGATGATGTGGTTAGAAAATTTTTTGAAGCTTTTTGACTGATATTTTGGTATATTATTTTTGGATCTTTTGCGACTTTAACGGTAACATAGAGAATATTTTACTATAATTTTTAAACTTGCTAGAAGCCTTACCCCAACCCTAGAGCTGGTAAAATACCTTTTTTGATGATTTAGATGATATTAGGGAAAGAAATAGACATGAAGAATATTAAATTAAATATATTGAATCATATTCTTCCAAACTTCTATTATTCTTTTGATGTTTGCTTTTGCAAATGGTGCTTTGTCACCCCGCTATAGTCTTTGCGAGGGTTCGAAAAGCTAATATTTAGCACCCCTGTGGCGTAGAATATAAATATGGCTTTCGTGAGAGCGTTGCTTGCATTGTTCCACGTAGGGACTGACGGTAAAACTTGATACATTAATATTCATAACGCTCATCCGCTTCCTGTATTGCGTTCAGGGATGAGAGACACCCCACCCTGGCCTCGGGGGATGCGACTGCACCGTAGCAAATACCATAAGGAGACGACAGTCATAATAACAGGGAGGGGTTTGCAGTTATATAGAAAAGTTACCAAGAAATGGATTGTTTTGCAGTTTAAGGCCTCTAGCAACTTTAAAAATCATCGTAAAATATTCTCTGGGTCACCGTTGAATTTGCAAATGATCGAAGAATAATATATCCAAAATTGATCAAAATCGGGTTGAAACATTTTCCAACCACGTCATCATCCCTTGAAAATTCGATGATCCTAACAATTTATTAATTTTTGTGGGTCACAACTGCATTCTCCAATGACCAAAGGACCATATATCCAAAATTCAGCTAAATCGGTTTGAAAAATTTTCTAGCTACATCACCAACCCTTGAAAATTAGATGATCCTAACAAGTTATTAATTTTTCTGGGTCACCACTGCATTCTCCAATGACCAAAGAACAACATATCCGAAATTCAGCTAAATCGGGTTGAAAAATTTTCTAGCTACATCATCAACCCTTGAAAATTCAATAAACCTAACAAGTTAATAACTTTTCTGGGTCACCACTGCATTCTCCAATGACCAAAGAACAACATATTCAAAATCCAGAAAAATCGCTTCTACAAATTTCCCAACCACATCATCAACCCTTGAAAATTACACGACACTAACAAGTTCTTAATTTCTCCCGAATTATAGGCAATCAATCGTTACGTTTCTTTTGTGTTAGGACGCGGCACAATGTCGATAGTAATCAGTTCGAACGGGGTGGTTAGGGTGACGTGATGTATCAGGCCAATCTACCCCAATTCTACACCCCTGTGCGGATGAGCGTCTCCTGTACATCCCCTTCGAGCTGGCGCACGGTTGATTGCTTTGTCAGGTTGTTTTATTGTCACTGGATTTTAGTAGAATTTTTCGCACCAACTGCAGTTTCTTTTGCTAGCTCATGCTTGATAGAACACACCCTTAGTGGTGTTACCATTAATTTCTTATTGAGCCTTAATGTCATGACTAAATAGTTTTTTAATTGTTTATTTTTTTTTGTTCTAGGATGGAAAGAGTCGATTTTGGCTTTACCAAAGAAGCTCTTAGCCGCAGCACCGTTTGTACATACGAGTTCGGGTAACACTGAGGTAAGTGTCAATTATCAACGGTAAACAGCACTTTTGCGACTGGGTTGTGATATATATTTTCTGATCCCCATGTTAGCCTGAAATGGAAGCTTAAACCCTGAACTTTAAAATAATGAAATAAAAATTCACTTGACTCACAACACAAATTTTGAATATAAATTCATCACAGAGCATCGACATTTCTTCCGGAAGCGCGGTAATTATGTTACCAGGCGTCAAGGTATTGCAGTTTACAATTAATATTAGTTCACTACATTCAATTGGCACGTCTTACACGTTATAGCATTAAAGAATATAAGCCCAATATTTTCAGTTGTTACATGTACAGTGCGTTCATTTCAAAACTTCCCACCCGGAATAACTTTTGTCATAATGACGTCACAATATTGAGCAAAAACACGTCAATTTTTACTTAAAGGGGGAACTTTAAAACTAGTTCTAATCTAATCATGGGTCCCACCCCTTCACCCCCATCCACCCCTAGTTTCGAGTTTTAAATGGGGCCACCTATCTTCATATACCTCATTTTAAAGGGGATAAAAATATCTATTCACTCATAAAAAATAAATGAAATCGGTTGATTCATTTCCGAGATAGAGTTAAAAGCGTATCATTAAATTTTATCGAGTTAGCTTAGCTCTCACATACGACAGATAGTTTATTGTGTAAATTACCATGGTTACTATTATGACATTTCCTAGATTCCTAGATTTAAAGCTAAATCGAGCTATATGCGATTGCCAAAATCTAGTACTTAGTATTTAGATCATTTTATGAAGATGGTTTATACCTTAGAAGAAAGAATAGATATAATTCTTATTTACGCCGGTGAAAATCGTTGTGCTCGTCGGGCGCCAAGAGTTGTCAACGATAAGTATCCCGATAAAAATGTAAGCCATCGTTATGTAATTGATTTGTTTCAAAAATTTCTTGAAACTCGTTCAGTAGAAAATAAGAAGGACAAGCAACCGAGAGTTATGGTAGAAGGAGCACAAAATAAAGTTGTTGGTCATTTTGCAACGGATCCAAGAATATCTATAAAAAAGGTTGCTGCGCAAACCCAAATATCTCTTGGTTCGGTACATAAAACATTAAAATTAAATAAATTCTTTCCTTTCAAGATGCAAATACATCAACGGCTCGCAGAAGACGATTTTGATAGGAGTATTGAATTTTGTGAGCAGATTACACAGAGAATCACTGATGATCCAAATCTATTAAAAAATATCTACTTCAGTGACGAATCGACATTTTATTTGAACGGGTTTGTCAACAAAAATAATTGTAGATACTCGGACACTGAAAATCCACATGTGTTTCGGGAAGACCATACACAATACCCTCAGAAGGTCAATGTGTGGCCTGGTATTCTAGGGGATGAAATAATCGGTCCTTCTTTATTGAAGAAAATCTCACAGGCCAGCTTTATCTGGAGCTCTTGGAGAATGTGATTATAATTCGATCTTTGGAGAACCATGTTGATGAAGGACGGCAATGCACTTCCTGTGAGAGAATGGTTAAATGGAAGGTTTTATGGGAAGTGGATAGGAAGATGAGGGGCCGAGCACTATAATGGCCAGCAAGATCCCCGGACTTAACGCCACTTGATTATTTTCTCTGAGGTCATTTAAAAACTCAAGTTTTCAAAACGGACGATTTACATGATCTTAAAGTTGGGATAACTCGAGAGTGCCGGCAGATATCCCGCGATACATTTAGAAACGTGCGACGTGCCTTCGAGACCTTAAAAAAAAATGCAGCACATTTTGAACAGTTTATAAACTAATTGATAAAAGATTTTGTAGTAATACAAAAATTAAATCGTTGTTCTTAGTTATTTTTACAAAACAAACTGTATCCGAATTATGACGTGAATAATAATTTCACGATACTGCTCCTTCTAAGATACTAAATGCAGATATCACATTTAAAAATGAAAAGATTGTTTCATCCCCTCTACATGATGGTACTTTCATTTGTAAATCAAAAGTAGAATTGGCTAGCTGTGAAGAGGTTAGAAACAAAATTCTATTAGATATAATTAATTAAAATTACCCTTGAGGACAGGGATTTTGAAGTTTCCATTTTAGCTAGAAAATTCTGTTTTTTCGGTTTATGAAAAAAAGTCTGTACATTTTGACAATTCGTGCCATTTTGGTTTTAAGAAACCGTGTTATTGTTTTTTTTTTAGCAGGGTTAACTGAAAACGTGGACCTGAACTTTAAAACTTAAGAGAAAAGCATGCAAAAATTCTGCAAGGTGGCATTTCCTCTCTGTCAAAAATAGAACATTAACTCTTACTTTATTTGTTCTATCTCAGAAACGAATGAACCGATTTAATTTATTTTTTTTATGAGTGAATAGACATTTTTATCCTTTAAAATGAGGTATATGAGGTAGGTAGTCATTTGAAAATCGAAAATAGGGGTGGCTGGGGGGGGGGGAAGGGGTGGAAGCTATGATTAGATTAGAACTAGTTTTGAAGTTCCCCCTTTAAAGCCAGACTGCCAGACAGACTGTGGCCCAGTGGTAAAGCGCTTGGCTATCAGTCTGGGGGTCGTGAGTTCGAACCTCACGACCTGCTTTCAGAGTAAAGGTTTTTCTGTGGTTTTCCTTTACTCCCTGGCGAATGCTGAAAGTCAAACAACTTAAGACGTGCCACAGACGCGGGCCATAATAATAATAATTCGGGCCTGCCGATGCCCCCGTAGTGGCGAAAGCTGTTGGGGGATGTTAAGGCGTGGATTATTATTATTAAATCAAAATTGACGTGCTTTTGCTAAATATCGTGACGTCATTATGTCAAAAGTTATTCCGGCTGGGAAGTTTTGAAATGAACACAGTGTATGTGTATGCTGAATTAAAAAAAATATTGTTTACGTGTGCTAGTTCTTAAATGAATGCACTAACTGTACTGAATACACATGACGTTTTCTTCTGGGGGCACTAGAAAACTTTGTTTACAACATGCCGGAAGAAGAACTGCTCGCAAGAACGTACTCACGTGCTCACGTGCACTCACGTGCATTCCAACTTAATGTATACTTTTTTGCAATATGCAAGAAATAAATGATTCCAGTCTATTTCTCTTTGAATCAGCGTAGTGCCTAAACGACTATTTTCGGGACATGACTCTATTGACAATTTTTATAAATTTTAAAGTTTAATTCCAAATGTGGTCGCCCATCATATTGGCGTTACACTCTCCCTGCTTTCAAAATCCATAACGTCTTGATGAAAACGTTCCCCATGTTCTTTGGAATAAGCTCCAAGGTCGATTTTGACTTTTTGGATGATCCTCATACAACCAATAGACGTTTCTCGTTCTCATTTTTGATCTGACGATGTGCGCGCGCATTTCTCCCAGGACTAAATTAAGTTGGCAACTGTGGTTTGTAAAAAGCCTAATTAGTATCAAATGAAATGTAAATTGATAAAATATAAGTGTGAGAATGGCATGCATTCATTGAAACTGAATAATTATATGGAAGTGAACATGAAAGCCAAAATACCTACTGTGTTTTTAGCTTAGGACAGTTCCGCAAATTTTCCAAAGGACACAAAAGCAGGTACACCCGCGTCAAACTTCCTTGAGTTGGGTTACGTAGATACAGAATACTTCATGATTAAAGCCGAAATTGGTAATTTTACATGGAATGCGTGTTTCCTTGGGATTTTAAGCAATATTATGTTTGATTATGTTACCAGATTTGACAGCGGCGCCAAGTCTTCTGCGCATGTTGTCTAGCGTTTTGGGTCAGATGTAGAAGCCCCTATTACACTCTTTCCAATGAAACCAAACCAGTACGGTAGCTACCTTAGCTGCTGAGTTATTTGAATGTAAAGTTTTGTAGAAAGCATAGTTTCCATGATTTCCAAGAAAGTCATGAATCACGCCTGAAATCCCTTCCAGGCATTTCTCGCCCTGACCAATTGAGGAAACTCTTCATTCGCCTTTTTTTTCTGTGAGCCAATACAGATTCTTGCCTTTATCTTGGCTTCAGAAAGCTTGGGAGAAAAGTTCTGAATATATCTGAATGCGTATTGCAACACAATTTGACATGGGAATCTTCTAAAGAACCATTTCTTTACAAAGTAAATTACAAAAAACTGCTCCGTCACATCGTGTTATTTCGACCATTGGGAGTTCTAAGGTTATGTTATATCACCATAATCGAAATTGTCCAAATAAATCAAGATGTATCAATATAATCTAATCGGTGAACGTACAAATGCCGCAACACTGTCGGTCGGTCGCGCGACAGTAAGACGCGACTACGCATTTACTGATACACAGAATTCGCACATAATTTTAAAGCTCTTTTATTTAACACTACTGGGATAGCTGTACCGTCTCGTACAATAGGGTATTTGACTGTATTAAAAATATGGCTTGTATTATAGTCATCCTAATAGATTACAGTTTAAGAAAACTATTTGTTATTACTTTTCAAACAAAATATGCTTTATTTCTATTAAAAACCAAAATTAAAATTGAATTTTATTCACGTCTTATCACGTGATTGAAAACGCTCTGTAATTGGCTCAGTCTCCAGTGACGTCATTCGTTAGTACGCTTAGAGCGCGTTCGGTTTGTCAGGGTAGGGTATGGGGAGAGCAATCCTCAGATAACCTGGGTCGGCTGTCTCTCTCTCTCTTATATGCAGATAAATGCCGTATAACGTTAGTCCGCCTATTATGCAGCGCGTCACTCCCACCGTACAATACCGGGTTATCCGAACGCGCTCTTATGCTTCTCCCGTTTGAATTTAATAGCACTAAAGTGCCATGTAAGCATAACTTTGTAGGTTAGGGTAGCCCTAACCTTAAGCTGTCAGATCAGATAATACCTGGCTCGAAAATATGATAGATAACTTATTCTAGTCAGTTTTACTTATGTTGTCTTCACAACAAAAAACACTTGTATTGGCCGCTATTTATTTCATTTGGATTTCTACGAGCCAACCACTTTCTTCGCAGTTTCAAATCTTGCGGAACAGGTACAAATAGTTTATCCAGAGTTTTTCTTGACATATTTCTGCATTGGGGATTTATACACCATTTATAACCCATTTTTATGTAGAAATTGTGAAAACAACACATCATACAACACAATAGGGTATTTGACTATATTAAAAATATGGCATGTATTATAGTCATCCTAATAGATTACAGTTTAAGAAAACTATTTGTTATTACTTTTCAAAAAAAAAATGCTTTATTTCTATGAAAACCCAAAATTAAAATTGAATTTTATTCACGTCCTATCACGTGATTGAAAACGCTCTGTAATTGGGTCAGTCTCCAGTGATGTCATTCGTTAGTCCGCCTTAGAGCGCGTTCGGTTTGTCAGGGTATGGTATGGGGAGAGCAATGCTCAGATAACTTGGGTCGGCTGTCTCTCTCTTATATGCAGATAAACGCCGTATGACGTTAGTCCGCCTATTATGCAGCGCGTCACTCTCACCGTAAAATACCGGGTTATCCGAACGCGCTTTTATGCTTCTCCCGTTTGAATTTAATAGCACGAAAGCGTCATGTAAGCATAACTTTGTAGGTTAGGATAGCCCTAGCCTTCAGCTGTCAGATCAGATAATACCTTTCGAAAATACGATAGATAACTTATTCTAGTCAGTTTTACTTATGTCGAAGTAATCTTCACAACAGAAAACACTTGTATTGGCGGCTATTTATTTCATTTGGATTTCTACGAGCCAACCACTTTCTTCGCAGTTTCCAATCTTGCGGAACAGCTACAAATAGTTTATCCGGAGTTTTTCTTGACGTATCTCTGCATTGCGGATTTATACACCATTTATAACCCATTTTTATGTAAAAATTGTGAAAACAACACATCATACAACACAATTACCAAACGGCGACGATGCCGATGCTGACAGACCATATGGGCCGATTTGACATCTTGACATCACATCATCTTGACATCTTGACATCACTAACCGGTGACGTCACACAACAGAAAGTACCGTTTTGGCGGGACTTTTTGTGATTCAATTTTTAACGCTGATTTTTATGAAATATTGAGGAAATAATTACAAAAAATAATGCATTTACAATGTAGAGTGAAGGAATAAACACATTAAAATGGTTTTCCAAAAATAGTCAAATACCCTATTAACAAACGGCGACGATGCCGATGCTGACAGACCATATGGGCCGATTTGACATCTACTATCGGGTGACGTCACACAACAGAAAGTATCGTTTTGGCGGGACTTTTTGTGATTCAATTTTGAACGCTGATTTTTATGAAATATTGAGGAAATAATTACGAAAAATAATGCATTTACAATGTAGTGTGAAGGAATAAACGCACTAATATGGTTTCCATTTCAGACTGCATAAATAATTTTATAGCGTACGATTATTTTTTGGGAAGGCATCAAAATCTGTCAAAAAACGTAATTTTTGACACTTTGAAGCAGTGCTGCAACTACAAAAGCAGATAGAAAACAGAATAATCAGCATTTATTTATGCTTCTCAACATGGCGAATCAGGAAATCGCCATGTTTAAATCGGTTTTAACCCAGTTTAGAAAAAAAAATTTTTTTTTCTTGACTAGTGTTATGTTTGTTTTTTACATACATAAAAAATGCATCACACCGAGTAATAAACCAACCCCTAACTTCCGGGATCTAGATTATATCTTGGACACGGTTACCCCTAAATCTTCTGACCCCAGCCCCACTCGCCCTTTTAGGAAATATTAAATTTTTGCACGGTCTGATACTTTATATGCATTTTCCTGAACCAGCATTGAAATATTCTTCTACACCCCAGCAGGATCTATCAGTGGAATAATTAATATGCAATGAACTGCCGGGCAGGATGTGCTATTATAATGCTACACAACGGGGTGCGGAATAGGGTGGTCCCTTTATGAAGCCCTAGGCGCCCTAGGGCACTCCCTGTGAACCGACTGGTGTTTATAATACGGTAGACCAGACAATGGAAAGCTTTGCAACACGACAACCCTAACCATGATACAACACTTTACGTAGAAGACAGGAGAGTTAGTTAAAAAAGAATAGGAGGGAAGTACCTTAGCAAAAAATAATCAGGAATATATTTCATACATTATTGCGACTCTGAAACCTTTTTCGTCGATGAAGATATATATTAATTATATTATATTAAGTGTTAATATTTTATACAGGGTGTATATTAAATGATATACTCATAATTGGAGTAAAAAATTCAAATACGTTTTTTTTCTCTAAGTAACACCAGTATTGAGGAATTAATTATTGAACATGCAGAATTTGACGCCGCACGTTTTTAGAAAGGGTAGTAGCGACTTGACCTAGAGGCTGTGGCGAAACAGCTGACAGCTGAGCGAGGGGAAGTCCCGTGCGTGCTTTAGTTTACGCTCTGCAGTTGTTTCTGTTTATCGGGTTTCTTGGTAGTTATTTTGTGGTTTTGTGTTCCAAATGGACAATTTTAGTAGTGGTGAGTACGTGGTCATGTTACTTGTTTATGGTGAATGCAGAAAAAATGCAGCGGCCGCTCAAAGACTTTATTCGCAACGATTTAGAAACCGGCGCATCCCTAATAATAGAACCTTTGTTTCCGTGGTTCAACGGTTAAGGGATAGTCCTGCTGCCATTTTTTGCCTAACCATGGAGGAAGAAGCCGTCCACGCGATCGTAATATGGTAAATACCGAAGAACAAATCTTGCACATGGTCCACGAAGATGATCGACGAAGCACTAGAACAATATGTCGACAAGTCGGAGTTTCCCACGGGATAATGCACAGAACACTACGTGAAAACTTACTTCGGGTATATCGGGAAACGCGTGTACAAGATTTGCTCCCACAGGATTATTTACAGACGGTCATCTTTTGTGAGTGGTTTCGTGGTCAATGTCAAACCAATGAAAACTTTCCTAATTTGGTACTTTCCACTGATGAAGCGACATTTACCCGAAACGGAATTTTTAACAGTCGGAACATGTGCCACTGGACCTATGAAAATCCGCGAATTATACGACGTACCAATTTTCAGCACCGATTAATATCTGGGCCGGAATTATTGGCAATTGTTTAGTAGGGCCAGTGGAACTGCCGCCCCATCTTAATGATGAAGAATACTTGAATATTTTACAAAACAAACTACCAGGTTTGTTAGAAAATGATGTTCGCCGTGAAATGTGGTTTATGCACGACGGTGCTCCTGCACATAAGGGCCGCATTGTACTGCAATATTTAATTGAAACATTTGGTGAAAAGTGGATAGGGATTAATGGACCAAGACGGTGGCCAAGTCGTTCGCCAGATTTGAATCCTCTGGATTTTTATTTCTGGGGTTATTTAAAAGGATTAGTGTATAAGACCGAAGTAAATAATGAAAATGAACTCCGTGAGCGAATTTTCAATTATGCTGAAATTGTGCGCGATGATATTGAACACCGCTCTTTATGTGCGAATTGGAGGCGCCGGGCAGAAGCGTGTTTGGATGCAAACGGTGCGCACTTTGAGCAGCTTCTTTAACATTTTTTGTAAGTTTACTGTTAAATCATTAACTACATCGTTATTTATACGCATATCGTAAGCTCCGCGTGCTACAGATAGGTGCAGGCTAGTTTTCGACCGAGTACTACACATTATGAAAACATGTGGGTAGCGGCAATTGAATTTTCAACTGCAAAATTTTGAAAAACTTTATTAAGATTTTTTGTTCCTCATATTGAGTTACATCACCCCTCCAAATTATTGCACTGAATTAATACACACCTTGCATATTTTCATCTCCATGTAGGCGCCTCCACCATTTTTTTAAAACCAATCTGAATGACATAATTTTGCAGGGATGTGTACAATTATGTCACTAAAAGAAGCCCTGTCTACAACATAATTAATTCTAAAAAAATATACACGAAATGCGTCATTGTTACAACCGTGGTGACACACACAAGGGGCAGAAAGCCCTTTGTGTCAAAATAATCAACTTTCAGTGCGCAGTGAGGTTTTTCAGGCCGTTGAGAACTCAATTAAGGCTTCAGTAGCACCTGGAGTAATCCGCTTAGGTCATAATTGCGTTCGCGCCAGAAACTAAATTAAAAATAAATCTGTTCCGTGCTTGCCAGAAAATACTCATCACAATGTCGAACAAAATATTCCTTTTCATCCATTTCAAGGGGGTTTAACAAGTATTTACGGTAAACTAGCATCAGCAGAAAGCTTTAATGTACAATATTTATTACGGAGTTCATCTGTGATCGTGTCATATATAAAAATAATTTTTAACCCATCTACTTTGGATGTTATCCCATATTATGAAAAATTAGAACATTTGAGGGTCTAATTTCGATCAAATACCAAGTTTAAAAAATTCTCTACGGTAAACTAGCATCGGTAGAAAGCTGTAATTTTTAGGAATAATTACCAACTCTATCTGTGACCGAGGCATATATACAAATAAATTTTATACCATCTACTTTGGATGTTTTTCCATATTATGCAAAATTAGAACATTTGAGAGTCTAATTTCGATCAAATACCAAGTTTAATAAATTCTCTACGGTAAACTAGCAACGGTAGAAAGCTGTAATTTTCAGGAATAATTACCTAATTCATCTGTGACCGAGGCATATTTAAAAATTATTTTTAACCCATCAACTTTGGATGTTATCTCATATTATGCACAATTAGAACACTTGAGAGTCTAATTTCGTTCAAATACCAAGTTTAACAAATTCTCTACGGAAAAGTAGCATCGGTAGAAAGCTGCAATTTTCAGGAATAATTACCCCATGCATCTGTGACCGAGGCATATATAAAAATAATTTCTAACCCATCAACTTTGGATGTAGTCCCTCATAGTACAAAATCAGAACATTTGAGATTATTTATACTATTTATACTGTATTTACACTAATTAATTAAATTAAACACATCATGTTTATTTTGGTAATTAAATTATTTAACTATTACTATAACAACGTTTTAACTTCGATTCGATTATAATCGATTATAGTCAATTACTTTGTACTTAATAGGAAAAATCGTGTGTCGACGATGAAAGGGCAATGCGTATCGAAACTGACACGAAAGGCAGGTAGAATAGATCAAAGGGCAGTGAAAAAGGGCCGTGATTAAATCGTTGGGTGAAATGCGTGCATAGGGCAGCGCGTAGTGCCCTTGGTTGCATTCGAAGGGTCGTCTGTCTGCCACGTGTTCTTGTTACGAGGCCCTTATTCAACCATAGGGGGCTTATGGCCTACACGAACACTGTTACGTCAGTTATTAATTAACTTTAGAGTGGATTAGTATGGAATTTGATCGCCTCCGAAATTATAGGTGGAAGTAATCAATAAAGATTAGATTTACTACCTTAGAGCAGTGTTTCCCAACCTTTTTACTATTGCGGAACCCTTTAAATACACACGTATGATAATCATATCTACCTCATTTATTTTGTTGTAATGTCACAAAAACCAAAATAATAGCTTCAAAACAGCCTGAATAAATAAATACTCGTAGTTTGGGAAAATCTCCTGATTAAGCCAGAGGAGACAGAGAGTTGTAATTTTCAGGATCAATTGTGTAATTTATCTGTGACTAACACATGTATGATAATCATCTCTATCCCATTTACTTTTCTCGTAATGTCACAAAAACCAAAATAATAACTTCAAAACAGCCTGAATAAATATATACTCGTAGTTTGGGAAAATCTCCTGAAGCCAGAGGAGACAGAGAGTTGTAATTTTCAAGATCAATTGTGTAATTTATCTGTGACCAACACATGTATGATAATCATCTCTATCCCATTTACTTTTCTCGTAATGTCACAAAAACCAAAATAATAACTTCAAAACAGCCTGAATAAATATATACTCGTAGTTTGGGAAAATCTCCTGATTAAGCCAGAGGAGACGAAGAGTTGTAATTTTCAGGATCAATTGTGTAATTTATCTGTGACTAACACATGTATGCTAATCATATCTATCCCATTTACTTTTCCCGTAATGTCACAAAAACCAAAATAATAACTTCAAAACAGCCTGAATAGATATATACTCGTAGTTTGGGAAAATCTCCTGAAGCCAGAGGAGACAGAGAGTTGTAATTTTCAAGATCAATTGTGTAATTTATCTGTGACTAACACATGTATGATAATCATCTCTATCCCATTTACTTTTCTCGTAATTTCACAAAACCAAAATAATAACTTCAAAACAGCCTGAATAAATATATACTCGTAGTTTGGGAAAATCTCCTGATTAAGCCAGAGGAGACAGAGAGTTGTAATTTTCAGGATCAATTGTGTAATATATCTGTGACCAACACATGTATTATAATCATCTCTATCTCATTTATTCTTTTCGTAATGTCACAAAAACCAAGATAATAGCTTCAAAACAGCCTGAATAATACATACTCGTATATAAGAAAATCTCCTGGTTAAGCCAGAGCAAACCGGGAGTGGTCATTTTCAGGATTAATTGTGTTATTTATTTTTGACCAATAAATGTATGATAATCATATCTATCCCATTTACTTTTCTTGTAATGTCACAAAAACCAAAATAATAGTACCAGAACAGCCTGAATAATACATATTCGTAGTTTAAGAAAATCTCCTGGTTAAGCCAGAGGAGACAGAGTTGTAATTTTCAGGATTAATTGTGTAATTTATCTGTGACCAACACATGTATGATAATCATCTCTATCCCATTTACTTTTCTCGTAATGTCACAAAAACCAAAATAATAGCATTAAAACAGCCTGAATAAATATATACTCGTAGTTTGGAAAAATCTCCTAGTTAAGCCAGAGGAGACGGAGAGTTGTAATTTTCACGATAAATTGTGTCATTTATTTGTGACCAACACATGTATAATAATCATCTATATCCCATTTACTTTTCTCGTAATGTCACAAAAACCAAAATAATAGCATCAAAACAGCCTGAATAATACATACTCGTAGTTTAAGAAAATCTCCTGGTTAAGCCAGAGGAAACAGAGAGTTGTAATTTTCAGGATCAATTGTGTAATTTATCTGTGACCAACACATGTATTATAATCATCTCTATCTCATTTACTTTTTTTGTCATGTCACAAAAACTAAGATAATAGCTTCAAAACAGCCTGAATAATACATACTCGTAGTTTAAGAAAATCTCCTGGTTAAGCCAGAGCAGACCGAGAGTTGTAATTTTCAGGATTAATTGTGTTATTTATTTTTGACCAACACATGTATGATAATCATATCTATCCCATTTACTTTTCTTGTAATGTCACAAAAACCAAAAGAATAGCACCAGAACAGCCTGAATAATACATACTCGTAGTTTAAGAAAATCTCCTGGTTAAGCCAGAGGAGACAGAGAGTTGTAATTTTCAGGATCAATTGTGTAATTTATCTGTGACCAACACATGTTTGATAATCATCTCTATACCATTTACTTTTCTCGTAATGTCACAAAAACCAAAATAATAGCTTCAAAACAGCCTGAATAAATATACCTATACTCGTAGTTTGGGAAAATCTCCTGGTTAAGCCAGAGGAGACAGAGTTGTAATTTTCAGGATTAATTGTGTAATTTATCTGTGACCAACACATGTATGATAATCATCTCTATCCCATTTACTTTACTCGTAATGTCACAAAAACCAAAATAATAGCTTCAAAACAGCCTGAATAAATATATACTCGTAGTTTGCGAAAATCTCCTGATTAAGCCAGAGGAGACAGAGAGTTGTAATTTTCAGGATCAATTGTGTCATATATCTGTGACCAACACATGTATGATAATCATCTCTATCCCATTTACTTTTCTCGTAATGTCACAAAAACCAAAATAATACTTTCAAAACAGCCTGAATAAATATATACTCGTTGTTTGGGAAAATCTACTGATTAGGCCAGAGTAGACAGAGTTGTAATGTTTAGGATTAATTCTGTAATTTATTTGTGACTCGTATATCTATTATTTGATAATTTTCTAATTGAAGAAAAGTCTTTTTAATCTCCACCTGTGTTCATTTGTCTCCAATCACACCAACTCCTGTATTTTTACTGACAATTTTTAACGAACACCATCATTAATTTTAATAACACAGCCGTCGCAATTAATTCACCGTCCAATCAAGCTCTTTCAACCTCACCCCGAATGAAGTTACTCTCGTGCAAAATTGTGGGTCAATTTACTCTGCTGTACCTGCGTGGGTTTTGCCAGATCAATAAAGCGCGGTCACTCTACCTATATATGTATATATTCAGACACACAGGTCCGCCAGTATACCAGCAAAAGCGCAAAATCTCTCTCTATACCTCTCTATGAAAGTTCGTAAACTCATTGAATGTTGTAAGAGGGTACGCCAGTGTCAAATGTAATAAAGTGAAACCTCGTAAACGTCAAATACAAAAAATAGAACGGCTCTCTGTTGAATAGGATCACCCACTGACTATCCGGGTAATTTCATTTGAACGTTAGATATCGAATTTTGGAATCCAGCTCAATGGAGTTACGTGGTATGGATTGGGGATATGTTCAGGAAACGTTGAAAATGTGTAGGAAGGCGTTTTATCAAAAATGCAGGATGGGGATAGCTACCCTAATATCGCATGCTAATCAGGATTTATATTATACATGGTGTGGTGTCAGTCAAAATTAAGGGATGACAGGGATGGTTTCTACCGTAACTCCCTCGGGTTATAAAGTATGTAGATGGCATTCTCGTGTTTCGAAATAGGGATGCAAGATCGAATAATACAATGCTGGAAATAGTAGACAGTCCGATTTAGACTAAAACCTGGTACTTATTTTGTATTTGTCAACTTTTCTCGGGGATTTTTTTTTTGTATTATTAATTAACAACACCTCATATGTACAGCCGAAGAAAAAAAGATCTTTACATAAGCGCGGCAAGCCTACACCAAGCGTAGGTCGGAGATTGTCGGTCGTCGTATATACCTGCTAAAGCCATAAAACCGAAGGGTCATTCCTGTTTCATTTCATTTTAAGTTTTCTGTATATAGATGGCATGAAATTGAGTTTCGTATTAATATAATATATTTTCGATATTTGGAACGAGCGAAACTGCCGCTCGTAGCTAAAGATTGTTATTCGCTAATATTTTTGTTTCGATTTGCAATTGCAATATTATGTCATTTATACTCAAATACTTAGTAACGTTAGTTATAATTATAAAAATTTGAATTAGGCGCATATTAAAATACTTTATCATCATGGCTACGTCGCCTAAAGGCAAACCGATTACTATACCGGATATCCGCTGTCAATAATTTTTAAAGGAAGGTAATCCCAGATAGGAATTTCATGTAAGTGAAAAAATCTAACTCGGTTTCTACTTCGTCGCAGACCGAGATAATTATACTTTTATGTAAAAAAATTTTATATTTATTTAATTTAAGTTATGATAAGTAATTGAAAAGTGGCAACTCCGTAAACTACAAAAAAAATCACTTAAATGGATATTATATATTCTATTTATGCATATAGTTATGTATACAACAAAAATAATATAAATATAAAATGAGAATAGTATACATAAAAATAATAGGTAGATATATAACAGTAAAATATAATATATGTAATAACTTAAAATAAATATATGTAATGACATAAAAACAAACATTTAATAATATAGTAATAACATAACCATGTATTAAATAAGAAAAGTGTTCTGTTAGGTTGGAGGTGATATAAATTTGGAGTGCCTTTATTTCATATTTGTTGAGGTTGGTATGACCTGCCGTTTTAGGAAATGATACATTTATGACAATCTAAACACAGAACATATGTATCGTCAATATGTTGCACTAAGAAAACAAACAAAATCCTTTGTTGTTGTATCAGCCAAAACAGATTTAATTGTGGTTGTCCAACAAATTTATGATTTTTAATCAAATAGCTGCCTAGATTAATAAAATTGAAGTGCTTTTTGTTTGTTTCCTTGGTGTTTTAATTACACTAATGGACATTTTTTAACGACCTTTTAGCTGCTCATTATAATTTATAGAGGTTTTGACTGTATTGCACATTTATTTACTTAAGTGTTTAAAATATATTAGATATAAAAGGAACATTCACATTTATTATATGTCCCACATTTTTTCCCGCATAAATTATTTTTAGAAACTAAATGTTTCAGAGTAAAACTTTTCATATGGACCTAATTGTTTTTCCAAATCCTTAAAAAGTTACAGCAAACTTGAAATATTAGCAAAATAATTTTTTATATAAAATATAATTCCGGGCCTTTAATTTTGTAATTTAACCGAGTTTGTATTACCAATTGTTATGCAGCAACGGATAACTTTGAATACAACCATTTTATGTTTTTTATGTCAATTTTCTGATGTTCAGATAAAAGGTTCAATGTTTCAAGATTTCTAAGGGACCCTTTTGAGGTGTCTAGAATATTGGAGTCAGCCAGTATAATTTTTTTATCATTATAAAAATCAAATTAGCGATAAATTGACTGCTCGTCTTTTCCACAAAAATCAAAATTGAATGCTTGGAAAATCAAATATAAAACATACAAATAATCCTTACCATATTCACAGGCCACTCACAAAATATGTTATCAATTTCTTGTAATTTTGAGTAAATTTTATTCCACAAGATTGTAAATGTATCGAGACAATTAAGCGATACATATATCAAAATCAGTAAGAAAAAAGGCAATGGCCATTAAAAACCTATCGCTGACGTCATAAGTGAAAACAATTGAAGGTTGGACATTGACTTTAATACAGCTATGTATATTTATGTATATTTTATTAATTACAAATTGACAAGTTGGAGGATTTTTAAAATAGCAATCCGTTCCAGAGATTTTGTCGTTTCCATACCTTACATAATAAATAATAAAATTCAATTGATTAATTAATATTAAGGTAAATAACAATAAGTAACATAATAGATTGAAGGTTAAATACATTTTAATTTTACAATTTTTTGAAAGTTGTCGACATATTATTCTGATATCATTCATATTGGATTGTAAATCCTCCCCTTACATATCACACATAAGAAAATGCGTATGGATGCTATTATAGAACGTCACAATATAATTTTAATAAACAAAAAATAACAACATTTTTATAATTAAACTAAAATGCTGGACAACAGTTCTAAAGGGCATATCTGCAGTATATATCTGCACAATATTCAACAAATTTGCAGATACGACCTTTAGAACTACAACAGCAGTATACCGACTGAAGCTGTCGGTATACCTACTTACAATAAGAATTAATTTACTGTGTATTTTAACATACATTAAATATTACAATGCAATATTGTCAGTTTCGAATATCGGAAACATACCGGGTGACCCACGCCTTAGGTACTCCCGTTTATTTTTTTAGTATATAAAGCTGGACGAATGAAATTTGGGAAAGTGTTAATAGACAGAAAATGCCATTCTTTGGAATACTCCTGACGTTAATATGACTTCCGGTTTTTCCGGAAGTGACGTCATCATTGAAATTTTAAATGGCACCCTATATTTTTTGTGTGATATTTTCAATCAGGATGTCATTCTGAACTCAAAAACATATCGATCGTCAATTTTTATCACCAAGGCAACGCAAAAATAACTTGTTTGTGTATTAATCTAGGTGGCTATGAATTGGTGAAAAAAGTCGAAAATTGTCAAATAAACACTAACTAAATCGATTTTGGCCGACATTGCATTACTGGCGCCCCCTAGCGTGATTTAATTGGTTTTTGGCCAGTGAGTCATTTTTTTCACGGGTACCCAATGGCCACATCCTGATTATTCGATAGAAAACATCTTTCCGATTACAATGATACCAAACACTTGATATTTTGTTAAAATTGTAGCGTACAAATGTTGAAGGAAATCGGAAAAAAAATATTGACTTACGGATCAATATCAGCGTACAAGTCAAAGTCACTCAATGGTCAGTTTTATGCTACAATTATGAGCAAAATATCAAGAATTTGGTATCATTGTGTCGGAAAAATGGTTTTCCCCAAATAATCAGGGTACTTCGTTCGAGTAGTCCATTGAGTGACTTTGACTTGTACGCTGACTTTAATCATTAGGTCAATATTTTTTTTTCGATTTCCTTGCTTCTAACAACATTTGTACGCTACTAATTTCAACAACATATCAAGTGTTTGGTATCATTGTAATCGGAAAGATGTTATCTATCGAATAATCAGGGCGTGTCCATTGGGTACCCGTGAAACAAATGACTCACTGGCCAAAAACCATTTAAATCACGCTAGAGGGCGCCAGTAATGCAATGTCGGCCAAAATCAATTTAGTTAGTGTTTATTTGACAATTTTCGACTTTTTTCACCAATTCATAGCCACCTAGATTAATACACAAAAAAGTTATTTTTGCGTTGCCTTGGTGATAAAAATTGACGATCGATATGTTTTTGTGTTCAGAATGACATCCTGATTGAAAATATCACACACAAAATATAGGGTGCCATTTAAAATTTCAATGATGACATCATTTCCGGAAAAACCGGAAGTCATATTAACCTCAAGAGTATTCCAAAGAATGGTATTTTTTGTCTATTAACACTTTCCCAAATTTCATTCGTCCAGCATTATAAACAAAAAAAGTAAACAGGAGTACCTATGGCGTGGGTCACCCGGTATATAAATAGACGAAATTCGATTTCATTCCATACATACAGAAAATCAAAACGAAACGAAACAAAAGTGACCCTTTGGCTTTATGACTTTAGCAGGTAGGTATCCGACGACCGACGACCGACAATCTCTGACCTACGTTTGGTGTAGGCTAGCTGAGGTCATGTAAAGATCTTATTTTCTTCGGCTGTACAAAGGATATATCTACAAAGTACATTTTTTTTAAAACATTCCGTTTGTGTGGATAGGTATATACTTAATCCTCAGAATAGGGCATTTGTCTGTATTAAAAATATGGCTTGTATTATAGTCATCCTAATAGATTACAGTTTAAGAAAAGTAGTTGTTATTACTTTTCAAAAAAATATGCTTTATTTCTATTAAAAACCAAAATTAAAATTGAATTTTATTCACGTCCTTTCACGTGATTGAAAACGCTCTGTAATTGGCTCAGTCTCCAGTGACGTCATTCGTTAGTACGCTTAGAGCGCGTTCGGTTTGTCAGGGTAGGGTATGGCGAGAGCAATGCTCAGATAACCTGGGCCGGCTGTCTCTCTCTTATATGCAGATAAACGCCGTATGACGTTAGTCCGCCTATTATGCAGCGCGTCACTCTCACCGTACCCTACCCGATTATCCGAACGCGCTCTTATGCTTCTCCCGTTTGAATTTAATAGCACTAAAGTGCCATGTAAGCATAACTTTGTAGGTTAGGATAGCCCTAACCTTAAGCTATCAGATCAGATAATACCTGGTTCGAAAATACGATAGATAACTTATTCTAGTCTATTGTGAAAACAACACATCATACAACACAATTACCAAACGGCGACGATGCCGATGCTGACAGACCATATGGGCTGATTTGACATCTACTATCGGGTGACGTCACACAACAGAAAGTATCGTTTTGGTGGGACTTTTTGTGATTCAATTTTTAACGCTGATTTTTATGAAATATTGAGGAAATAATTACGAAAAATAATGCATTTACAATGTAGAGTGAAGGAATAAACACACTAAGATGGTTTTCCAATAATAGTCAAATACCCTATAATAATAATAATAATAATCCACGCCTATTTCTATTGCCACTATCTGTGCATTCTGGCTTAATCAGGACATTTTAACTTATCGTTCAGTGAAATTAAAATTATGTCCATGCAATTTTTAAATTTTAGGAGTAGAAATATAGATTTTTTTAGTATTAATCATTTCTAAAAGGGTGATTTATATACCCTATCGTCTTATTGATCGCATGTAGTGTTTATACTGTCTCTAAACTAACACTACACTCCCCTGTTCAAACACAGCAAGAACTTCTTTTAATCCTTGAAGGGGTACTCAACCAACCCTACTGTTATCCTCCTTAATTATTTATATGACACAAGAGCGAAGGTCCTATTTATATACTGACATTCACCCCTATAGGTACATTCACCTATCTCATTAAAAAAACATTGCCAAGGTATCGAGGGAGTATTACTCATACTACAAACGTTACCTCATACATTTTATAATTTGTAAAGTAATAGAATTGTTGTACCTGCAACATTTTTATATACAACCATTTTAATAATCATTGGTCAAAATACAAAAATTAAGACACATTTATTCTGAGTAAAAAGTATCATATGGACCTATTGATAACAAGTTAATATTCCTTAAGAAGTTAGAGCCATTTAAACGACTGTTTTATTAATATTTTGTTATTTTTTAGGTATTGAAAAAATAAATAAGTCCTTATGAAACATTTTAGTCACAACAATAATTACGTTCTGAGAAAAAAGTGTGGGAATAAACACCCAAGTAGAAGATATTTGTACACACTAATTTTATCTATAACAGAAGATCTCTATATTTTCTCTTAAAGTTAGTTAAATAAGAAAAAGTTTGCTCATACATACACAATGTTGAAAACTGAACTGATACAACGTAATTTATAACTCGAGGTGAAAATTAAATCCGAAAACACTGTCAAAATTAGTACTTACTTCAATTTAATTTACTTATTTTTTGTTTAATTAAATGCAGCCACGAAATTTGAAATTACACTTTAGTTTTCTGTCCGCATAAATTTTCGTCTATAATTGCAAATAACTCTGTATATTTATTGATTTTCTATGAATGGGACCGACATAATCTTTGTCATAGAAGCTCAGAACTTGTCTGGTGATAGGTTAGTTATCTTATCTGGAAAGTAAGATCATATTGAAATCCACTACCTACAACTCTGTTCTTCTGCTAAAGTACCATTATGAGCAACAGATTCAAATTATAGGTTTATTTTGTCCCACATTTGGAACGGCAAAAATATTGAAAACAAATAAAGTTAGAATTTGACCAATAACTTTGCCAGATTGTTATTTTCTAGAGGTTAAACTTTCTTTGTTTGTCTATAACCGTTGGTTTTTTTTGTGTGGAATCAAACTGATGTAAGAAATAATAACTGGTTAATGCAGACATCTTACGGGGTAATGCACTCTAGATTTTTTGAAAAATCAAAAAAAAAAATTTTTTTGCTTAAATGATGTCTTGGGATCTTAGAAATAAGGTACAATACGTTCCATATGAAAAAAAAATTTTAAATGCCTATTTGATGAACATACGGCCAAGTATCCAGCCGAGCGTACATGCAAAACGTTTACCGTGATAGTTTACAGCCCAGAGACCTATACGCTCTTATCTTATTGGGAGGAATTACATCCGTGGTGTGAAAATAACATAAGATATTATAAAACACAAAGATTTTGTGGAAATATCCTCGTTACGTTCGTTACGCTTACCGCACAATGTTACAGCTGTCTGATGTAACGTGTGTTGTTCTTGATTAGTTGGTAAAAAATAGTAGAAACAGTTAGTAACATTTCCGGAGCATATCGTGATCGAAAGGAGTCGAAAGGAAGCAGCAGATTTTCAAATAGAACTAATATGACAAGCATTGAATCGCTTGGAACTAGAGTCGCCTCTGCGTGATAACGTATCCCCAGTAATGTCGGTTGAAGATTATTACAATGTTGAAGTGGATGACGTTTAATTATCATCTTTTGAACTTTGTTGCTGTGTCTTCTGCTATTTCACAAGTTCTAGTGTGCAAAACGTACAAATCAAATGTGAAATTGGCCGAAAGTGGCAACCGTGACTTAGGATTTCAAATCGTGGTTTCTTGTGAGAATTTTGAACAAACTTTCATTCCGATTTGCCCATTTGATCTGCCCAAAGGATATGAAATGAATAGCGGAATTATCCTTGCTATGCGCATAGGAATAGGTGTAGATGGAATTGAAAAGTTTTGCGCATTCAGGGACCTTCCTTGTCAGATTTTTCACTCATTTCACGGTAAAGTTGTTCGCACCATTTTTGTCAAAACAGAAGCAGTTTGTCAACAAAGTATACAGAAAGCAGCAGAAGATGAGAGGGCTAAATGTCAACTGAAAATAGTAAAGAAAAGGATGACGTAACTGTCTCGTAACGATGGAACATGGAGAAAATATAGCTTTTCTTCTCTGTATGATTGGTGACGCTTATCAGCTGGAGAAATGTTGTTGATATTCTCATAAAATCTAAATACTTACTGCAAATTTTGGAATAAGAAAAGGAAATAAGAAAAGGAATGCACAGATGACGTGAAAAAACTAATGGCACTCGTCCCCGCCATTTGACAAAAACCAGTTAGGGCCCGAAGAATAGGGGAAGTTAACACAGAAGCCTATAAATGAGCTTTCAATTTATGATGGACTCGTCATAATCATGATTCAATTGATAACATGAAGAAAATAAATCTCGGCGACACGGTATCATAAATTCTGACCGATGAAATGCCACCTGGTGATTTCATTTTCTCTTTCAAGTGGCAAAGTAATTGTGGATATTGCAGCAAGTATAGCTATATGTGTTGTCAATGATGCATTATCCAGGCTTATGAAGATTATGAAGGTATTATGTATGAGCATCTAGCCAAACTGCAATAATATCTGCGCGAAGGCTGACGCACGGCGCATCATGTTTTCAGAGCCATCCGTGACTGATGCTGCAAAACAGGCCCGTCTGTCGTCAAAATCAAACAGAAAGAAACAAGAGGAGGAAAATGTTAATTTGAAAAGATAATAATTATATGGTCCAGGCATCGCCGACAAGAGTAAAATATAACAATTCTATACATGAAACTTACACAATACTTTAAACGCATTTTTCAAACTGGCCGGAACGATAACTTCAACTGATCTCCGTCAATTCACTTCAAATTTTATATGCAGCTTCAGAACAATATTATCTAGAGATGTACGTACGGATTTTACGATAAGTTCGAAACTTTTTTGTTATAAACAATTTTTAACCGAATTTTGTACCTAAAAGTGATAATTTGTGTTCAAACGTGCGCCATTTTGTTTTAAAGCGGAATTTTCTAATTTCCGTACGTACTTCCCGAGATAATCTAATATAGAATCAATTCTTTTTTTGTTTTTATGGCTAAGTGAAAAACTGCGTGCAAAATCTTTCCGGCCGTGCAACCCTGTCCGCCGGAAGAGGTTTCCTTTGATGTCCTCTAACGCTGCTATTTTTTATTTATTTTGTTTTTTTTTATTGTGAACATTCCTCAAAATATGAACAATAAGGGGCTTTAAAGAGATTTTGTAATGCATTTACTATATTGTAAAAAATAGACCTACAAAATCGGCTATTTATTCTCGCGCTAGAGTGGCATTACCCGTTAAGTGCAAAAAGTTATTCGATCTACTCTTTCCAAATATAATCTCAATTCCTCTGCGTAGATCGTAGATGATCCAGGCATCCAATTTATTCGGTAAGAGAGGAAAGTGGGGAAAATATGAAACTGTTGACAGTGTATGTGTCATCAACAGACCGCTGAACACCTGCTAAGCCGGCGCTCGGTTCGCACGTCGCCCACCAGCCCCTAAATAATGCGTAGGGGTCGCGCACCCTAAAACCAATATATCTCGCTCCTTCGGTAAGGAACATAAACATCATTTGTAATACATCCCATCGACAAAACATACCAACGTGTTTACCTACACATACAATACACATTCCCATACATAGATGGAATATATACAGTCATACAGATAGAAAATTAGAAATTTAATCCTGGAAACTTCATTTCTCAAGAAAGTTTTACAGTTGTAGGTAAAAATTCTACACTTGTATAGTGGATTCAGTGAAAAAATAAAAAGATTTTGACATAGTTATTCGAGAATTTGTTAAATTTAGGATCAGAATAGGTGTGACAATTCCACACAATGCTAAGGACGTCTTACAAATTTTTTTCTTGAAAAATATCAACTCGGTTACACTGATATTGTTTTCTAAAGCCGGGGCTACACATTCGTATACTTGCCCAATATAAAATATTTACCACATGTTAAATATTTGGCAAATATATTTGCCACGCAAATCGAAAATTTTTGTTATTGATTGGTCTAAACGATGCCATGAGGGATTTATTTTTCCTTTTAAGTTCGTTCACCGAATATTTTGCATCGATCCTTGATTACCGGGCTGATTTTTATAAAACACAAAAAAATCTATGACATACCAACAAATTTGTACAATATTCGTTTGTGATTTCGGACCGTCAGAGTTGCACTGCAACAGTAAATGCATCGGACATTCATGCATCGCCGCATTTGCTAATACATGAAAATTTTCTTTGAGGACTTGCTACATGTGCGTACCGAATGGGCACTAGCTATTTTTTTGATTAGTTCGCCTTATTTGCACATTAGCTTTTGCAAATCAAACTGATAATTTGATTACGAACAAGCAAGGTTTTTTTTTTATAATGCCGACATATTTTTAGTTACATAAGTGCAGAATTCACTGCGTACTAACAAGGGTGTTCTTGTGGAAAGTTACAAAACAAATCTTGACGAAACTGATTGTTTCATTTTAATGATTTTTTGTTTAATTTATTAGCTTTCTGTATTATTAATTCGCAGCATCTAATTTTAACAGATTGTAAAATAATTGTTTATTTGATGTGAACTAGTTTAAATAAATTATTATGTTAATGAGAAAAAATATATATTTTTTTGTTTAAATTAGGAAGCTATTGCCCATAAAAGAAATGTTAGATATGGTTCTTCGTCATCTTTAAAGTTATACTAAATCCAATTGTACTACTAGGTTCGTTGTATAAATATGTCCTAATATTGTCTGAAATACAGATTAATTAGCTTCTGAAACAAAAATTTAAACAATAGAGCTTTCAAAATATAACCTTTTTTGTTGAATAAAAAAGGTACACAAAATTGTCTCTACTATTAAAATATTATTAACCGCTTTCGTTTCTCTTCAAATAATAATCATCATAAAAATTGACAAATATATAAATACAAGCAAATAAGGTATAATTTTCGAAATAAATTATTTTATAGACATGCTGTTTGTAACATTTTTTTTATTACTTGAAGAGAAACGAAAACGAGGTTATATTTTCCAAGCTCATAAATGAGTATGATCTATATAGTTCATAGAAAAGCATCAACTTAGGATACACTCTGTATATGGTGTACGCTTTTCTTGGAAAGAAATAACATTGAGTTTATGTGGACAGATAAAAACAACAACTTTTTTTTTAATTTCTGTCTGACGGTTTCCGGAAAACTGTCTGTCTGACGGTTTCACAAAATTACAATTTTATGCGGGTTTCGCCCTTTAGAAAAATCAAAAACCTTACTAATTATTACAAATCTATTGTCAATCTTCGTATACTACCTACTACACACAAAATGAAATTAAAAAATGGAAAAATTAAACAGCGTACTAAAATGTTCATCGAGTGCAAATAAATGAAACCAATATTTGTCGCCTAGGCACTGGCTATATCCACTTCAACTGGATATTGCAAATACCAAGAATTCGTCGTAAAAAAAAACCGCCGTACAGCCGACTGTCGAATATATAAATCTATTTTTGAGGTGGGCTCGATACGAATTGAATAGAACTGGTTTTTTCTTTTCACAAATAATCGTATACTTGGCAAATTTTTGATATTTGGCAAGTATACGAATGTGTAGCCCCGGTCTAAGGCTTATAGCCAATTTATGCCATATTGCCATAGGTTAGGTTAGGTATGGCTTATTCAGAATATTATCTTTGATGTTAATAAATTAAGAGTCAAAATATTGTTCGTTTGATATTGTGGGGTTTGTAGATTTCCAAAATTCGATGCTGTGCACCGATATAGATGGAATAATATATTATCGAAAATCAAGACCTAAACGACTTTAAACTAATAGGATTCCAACGCAATCACAGCTGTTACGCAATAGACTAAGATCCTACCTTTGTCCGGTCAATTGGTCTCTTCAAAATCGACGAAGAATGAACAAAAAGTCAATAGGAACACAACTAACACCAAATATCACAGTCTTATCACGTTTTTAAATCAATACACCGATAGTTTTGATAACAAACATAGAGAGACGCGTAAACATTGCAAGACGCTATCATTTTACTGCGTACTGGGGTATACAAACGGTTTAGCACGGACGAAAACAAAAACCACACATGGACTTGTAACGAACATTGACACAGCATAGTAGGTAGGTGCATATTTGTGCGACGCTGCATAAAACGTGAAGCCGGTACCTGTTGGGTATCGTTTTGAATTAGTTTATGTATTTATTATTGGTGTTATAGTTTTACTAATACTTATTCTATGCATTTTGCATTTTATTGATTGAATTATCTATTGTGTCAACTCCGTGCAAGAAAACTTTGCTGAAATTATTATTAAATTATTATTATTATTATTATTATCGCATACAATGGCAAAATATGAAATAATGCATTAAAACTCAAACTGTTTATTATTTTAAAACCTACTTGGACACGTCAATTAATTATTAATTATCAAAATATACATGTTTGTTTTTGAGAAAAAGCCAATTGGAAAATATTGATCATTATGTGGAGTATGGCTTTTGTGCATAGAAGGGAAATAAGCAGATTTCTATGCGTTGAATATGGGTCAGGGCTCTTATGTTATTACAAGGTTTTTGGCTAGAAAATTAGATTAATGCGTAAAAACGTGATTTTGTTATAAAGTCTCTCCTCGCAGTTCGGCCTTATCTTGAGTATAAATAGTAGACTGGTGAAAGCCTACAGCTCAGTTGATGTCATGCGTCTGGCTAAATTGCTAAAAAAGCCGTGTGATCGGCAGTATAGATAAGGTGACCAGAATTTTCTTGGGCCAAAGCGGGACATTCGCGAGGGGGGGAGGTAATTGTCAATACGATTTATATTTTGGTTGGATACACAGATATTTTTTATGTTTTTGTGATGGTGATCAAAACTGTTTAACAATGTTAATATAAAAAATATTTACATATTAAACACTACATTGTTTTCTTAAAGAGATTAATTGTTTTGCTGTATTTATTTCAATAACTAAATATATGTGTCTGTGGTTCGAATGTGTCCGTGTTAAGAGGGGTTGATTCCATGTTTACAACAGTTGATTCAATCTTTTGAATAAATATTACTTGATACAATAGATACTTTCATTGGTTACCTATATTGCTGTCCAAAGATGCCGTATCTACAAACATTACATTGATAGAAATAATTGTCTTCTCTTAAATATAATTTTACTTGTAAAAAATCTGATGTGGCCAGGCACATGACTTTATCATACTATATAGAAAATTAATAGTTTAGCTGCATGAGATTCTATTTGATCGAGATGTCTGCATTAAAATAAAACTAGTAGAACTAGACAGATATCTCGATTAAAGCTGCGTTCGGATATTGTACTCCGTTGACACCGGGTACACCGTCCAAATGACACTTACGTGTCATTGGGTGTAAAAAGTGTAACGGTGTTCAATATCCGAACGCAGCCTATATTGACAGTAGTGTTTACAAAATATTACCGTTTGACACTAGCTACTGTCATTAGAATCAAAAAATCTGACATATCCTGGCTACTAATTTTAAAGCAGTACGACCGATCTCGATGAAATAGAAGTTGCTCATGCAGGTAAACTATAAATTCTACCAAAAAATGTCATATACATAAATTATAGAAAATTTCCTCTCCTTTAATTTATTATTTAACTATTTTGACAACATTACACAAATAGAGGCTCATTTGCAAAATTTTCGAAAAATGCTATGAGTAAACCACCAGTTCCTTTGGACTCTTTTCAACAGAAAGCTTTTCAGCTCTAAGTTTGGTTATGAAACTTCTAAATATGAAGTTTCGTCCCGATACCTTTAGTAGTTTCTCCGGAATCGTCTCCACAAAAACGGGTACACACACACATACACACACACACACATATACCCACACACACAGACATTTTTTGTACCTTGGTCAAAAATGTTCAGGGGACCCAAAAAGACATATTTCCGCTAAAATCTCAAAATTTTTTTTTGGCACGATTACAATACTTTACATACTGCGTATGATAAAGTACAAATAGCTAGGTGTTTTACGTAAAAATTGGCAGTTCACACGATAGACTGACTATAGAGTAAATAATTAAAAATTTAAAATGCGTGATTTTTGCATTGGAACAAAAAAATTATCAACGTCAGCGTAAATTTTGAACGTAGATACAAGGTTTTACCTTTGGAAGGTAAATTGTAAATTTTTAATATTTTCTTTAACAAAATAAACGTTATATTACATTATATTACATATTTACAATATCTATTTTATACAAAGAATTGTACAAAATAGATATTGTAAATATGTAATACATTTTTATCCAGAAATATGTATTTTGCTGCTCTATTGAAATAACTTGTTTATTTAAATTAAACAAATTTTGTCTCTGTGTAAGATTTACCATCAAGGGATCATCTAAACGCTCAAATGAGGGTGAAGGCATGACGAAAAAAAATATTTACTTAATAGGACAAATTTTAAAGTCAATGAAGATAGCAAACAAATGTTCTAATTCAATGGCTACAAAATACAAAATCATCATATGCAGGGGCCCGGTCTTAACTTAATTCGTTTGTCAGATTCCGGTGCAGACTTTTAAAAATCAACACAAATATCAAAAATTCCTCTTTTTACATATTATCATTGTAAGTTTTAATTGGATTTTAAGATTGACAATTTATGATAGGATTAAAATAAAACTATACATTGTAGCGTTAAACGGTTTTTTGGAACATTGTATTTATAAATTCAAGGGTAAATGGGTATTACGTAAACTGTCAACCGGAAATTGGAGGGTTCCTGGTTCAAATCCAGGCGGAAGTGTTTTTTCCAAAAATTATCCTCACCTGGATTAATAATTATCATTCGGTTCTTTAATTGTAATTATATTTCTACCGTTTTTGAGTTATTTTTGCTAATTATACTTTATGAAGGTTCAATTAAAATCATATTGTAGTGATGTAAATTTTAACAATGTTTGCCATGATGTAAAGAAATCATCTTAACATGCAAATGGCAGAAATTACGAATGATAGCGTGTTAACAACATGACACACTCATTCAACAGTGTCATGTTGTTAACACGCTAATCTAAAAATACTATTATTAAGTAATTTATATCTTTCTTTGTAAAAAATCACTAATTTCACCTTTCACAAGTCAACAAAATCACTAAGTCATAGCGGCAACAAAATGTTGTTTTAAAATACAACAATAGAAATACTTTTCAGTTTTTTATCATAAAATTTGAAAAAGAATGTTTGGATCAAATAAGAAAAAACTAAGATTTGATATGGAAATTTTAAGTTTTTTTTTCAAAAAGCGTGACGTTTTTAAACCTCCGCGGGATGCGGGACAAATGGTAAAAAATCGGGACTGTCCCGCCAAAAGCGGGACGCCTGGTCACCTTAAGTATAGAGCACAGTGCATGCAGGTTCGTTCCGATTCCGAATCAGCGTACACTTTGGTACCCTAATCTTGACTATATGTAGGTCTGAGAAAACCAACCACTGGTCGAGGATGTGCGACAGCCCAAAAGGCGGTGACATGTGGATACTATGCTCTACTGTACCCTTCAAAAAGCTCTAGTCAATAAGAGGTCCACATTACTTCCTTCAACAAACTAATGAGTGCAGGTAAATTATTATGTAACTAATCAGAAGCCAAAGCCAGTATTAATTGTAGACAGGACTTTTATCATTGGAAATGGTAACGGGACTCATAGTAAACGTAAGAAAAATAAATGCAGGTCATGGGGTGGGGACAGAAACAAATTTTAAAATAAACAATTCTATGCCAAACTCATATATCTATAAATAGACCTGGAAAAGATTTCAGTGTTCAAGTTATACTCACAATCGCTTCACTTGTACTGATTCTTCCATATTCAACTGAAATATACTGTTCTTGTCAAAACAAAATTGTTAATGCGTTAATTAAAATTAAAAAATATAAAAAAAAAATTGATTTTACGCATTTTTCTCGGAAATTTTGAGGTTATGTTATGTAGCAACCTCTGCAAAAATTGTATTTTTTTCATAATCTAAAACTTTTGTATTGGATAGGTACTTTTTACCCTAATTAAATGGTTATAGCATTAGTGTAGAAATGAGAGACAGTTTCTATTGTATTTTTTCCGTACAATTGAATGGTGTCAACTTTGCAACTTTCTTAAAAATTTAAACAAATTATGAACAATTGAAGAGTTGAAGTAAATAACGAACTAAGTGCCAAAAACATTATTCCTAGATATTTAGAAAATAGTGTGCAGCAAGATAAATGTTAACTGATTGCCGAGGTCTTGTATCGCAAGAACAAATCTAAAGCAAATTCAAAAATTCGTAGAAGGTGCTAATATTTATTTATAGGTACATATTTTAAGCTAAGTTGATATTTTTTTATACTAGAAACTAAAACTTAATAAACATAAGTTGCTTGGCCAAGTATACTTCATACAGAGTGTCCGTTGTTCGAAAAAATATATGTGGACCTCGTTTACTGAAAGCCATGCAAAATTTGATAGTTCTGCTCAATTTTATAGTCATTAATTTTCTTTAAAAATGCGTTTATTTGTTATTTTGCAAACGTACTGAAAAACTGTTGCTTTTGTGCAATCTTTCTAATGTAAAGATGTTTATATAAAGTTTACATTGAAAATGACTTATTTTAGTAACTTCCTTCGGAAAAATGAAGGACCAGAAATCAAAATCCACTCAACGTTTTCCGTTTATTTTGAATTATTATTTTAGAAAAAAACAAACCAAGCTTTAATATTTTTTTGACAAACTACTCAAGGTATCACACAGTATTGATACTAACAATATCGTACATTTTCTTTTCAAAAACAGAAATAACATGATTTTTTTTGTAATAATAAAATTACCACAACAAGCAAATAAATCGCCAGCCGTAAAAAAAATTAAAAAAAAAATCAAACAAAACTTTTTTAGCTTTAAACAAGCCATCGTTTAAATATGTATAATGTATTATGGAAATTTGGTAACTTTTTCTTTTTTTCAAATAGACCCTGTAAATTTATACATTTTTTAATTCTAAGCTTAATTCTAAGAATAGTTTTTAGGAATCATTTTTTTTTTATAAAATCCATCATTTTTGAGTTCAAAGTATACAAAATTTATACCGGGTGGTCTTTTTAACTTGAGACTCCTCAATATCTCGAGAAATATACATGGTACGACAAAAGTGTCTTAAATAAACTTGTAGGACGCAAAGGGGGAAATGAGATGGCGATGAAACTCATATCGTCATCTCATTTCCCTCTTTGAATCCTACAAGCTTATTTAAGACACTTTTGTCGTACCATGCATATTCCTCGAGATATTTAGGAGTCTCAAGTTTAAAAAACCACCCGGTATATCAACATTTGTCAAAATTACCGGAACACCTAAATAATTCCCCAACCGTAAATACTTTAACAAAATGCTTCAAATAATAGTTTTTTGGGTTTAAACAAGCTCTTGTTTAATATATTATTCATTTTATTATTAATATATATTATAAATATATTATTCATTTATTATTGGAAGTTTGCAAACCTTTTCTTTTTCTAACAGAACATCCTGTATATGTATTTCTTTAATTCTAAGAGTTGTTTGTAGGAATCATTTTTTTATAAAATGCATAATATTTTAATTTTAAGCAACTACTGGCACTGACTAACGGCACTTAGCGCGCTATTTACGAAAATACGCCGAAAGTTAACTCATGCGAGATCTAGCGTTCAAGTTTGTTAGGCTTTTCACGACATATTTTTACGTAGTCCGTTATTTACATTAAAGCCAGTGATATCCAGCCCACTTTAATGTGATAAAACCAATTTTTCAATTTTTGGCACTTAGTTCATTGTTTACTTCAACTCCTCAATTACTAAAAAAATCATTGTTGCAAAAGTCATTTTTTAGTTTGTTCAACTTTTGAGGGAATAGGGATTATTATTTTTATGATTGTATCAATACATGTAAAAACAACAAAAATGAACACCAGAAGAACCCTGAACCATGATTTTTCACCACATAATTTCCTTTTCAAAAAAAAAACTGATTTTGGTTGGAAAAACTAAAAAGCTTTTTGTTTGATGCATATAAAAAAAGTATGTTTATTTAAGATATAAAAAGGCACGCTTTCGCAAAATTTCATCAAAGTTGACTTATTGTTGGGACAATGAAAAACAAAAATACAGAAAAATTGTTATGGCATTGGAATTCGCATTTTTCTCGGAAATTTCGAGGTCAGTAAAAAGTGACCCTTATGAATGTTGTTGAATTTTTTATGTTCTACAACTTAGTATAAAACATTTTTTGATAAAACGTCAATATTTGCCGAAAAATGTAATAATATAGTTTGCACCCGCTTACAATCCCCCCAAATAAATACCATACCACCCCATGACCTGTGTTTATTTTTTTTACGTTCACTATGAGTCCCTTTATCATTTCCAATGATAAAACAACGATTAGCAACCTTAAAATATCGCATTCTAACTCATAAAACAATTTCGTTAATTTAAAAAATTATAATTCTTTCACTCAACACAATCATAATTGTTTGAACTAACTTGTTTGAAACGTAAATTTTAACCGAAAATTAAACTTGTTTGACACAGATAAACGTCCTTTCTACCAAACAAACATTTCAAACAAATGCGTTTTTATCCGCAAAGAAGTATTTCTTTGCCTCTATTGAAACACCAGATTTGTTTGAGTCATATTGCATATTTATTTGTATCAAACAAACTTCTGCTATCTGTGTAACAATTTCTTGTTTTGCTACTACCTCAAAACTAAAAATATAAATTATTATTACACACCCCTCACAGAAGAAAATAGGTAATTAACCCCAAAAATTCCTCTACCCACATCACCAAAAAAATAACCCTCCACCTACCTTACCCTGTTTTACCCTCCACGTTCGCAACACGAAATATACAGTAGCGCTTGTGCGGTCTAACGTGGAACTAACCTGTACCGAATATACCGGGACATTCCGTCAAATACTCGCGTGTGCCATCATCAACCATAACTATAACAACCCTAGTACACCCTTCAAGACATTAGAGAAGCAGTTTCCAAAGAAAAAAGACCACCTGAACGTCGGAGCAGTCATTTCTGTACCCACCCCTAGCCGGTTAAGGGTCAGGCTACAGCACAGGTCTATTTTTGGGACGATCGATATCTCACGTTGAATGTAGCGCCCTCTACAACGTAGCTTGGGAATCGCATGCTTCGGAAACATTTGTTTGCAACACTTTGAGAAAGAGAGAAAAAAATAGCGAAAGGATCTCTCCATTTTCTACAACAAAGAATATATGAATATAGGCGTTTGGCTGATGATTTTATTTGGATAAAATAGGATAAAAAGGAGTAAATGTGTGTGTGTATAGGGTCTAAAAGGAACTAAGGATTGTGGTTAAAGTGTTAATTTAAAGTGTTAGACTAGTGAACTATGAAGCTTTTAAAGTTGCAATGTTTGAAAAGCATACAGGTAATTTAATATAATAAAAGATACAAATTTTGATACTAAATGAAGTTGGGTCTTGCTGTATTACTTAATTGACTAACTATACCTATAATTAGGCTTACCGTAATTATGAAATTCCAAACCGGGACAGGAATGACGTTCGAAAAGACATTAGACTATCGTTGGAAATACTCGGACTTACTCTAACGCGGAGGTAGAAATTTATGGGGATATTAACTACGATGGCGAACACGAAGAATAAAATAAGATGGTGTTTCCAAAATATTTTTGTGGAAACAATGGAAAATGCAATATTTCCACCGAGAATTTGAAGTTCGAGACTTATACGCATTGACCTGAGAGGGCTGGCATGTGCACTCTTGACAATCGTACTGAAATAATTATTATTTATTCAGTTTACAATTATCCATTTATTTAATTATTTATTCTTATGAAAGTATTACTGACACTATGACATAAATTCATAGTAGCAGTTTACAATGGCTGTAAGTTGTTGCATGAACAGAAGTATTACTACATTTGTGAGATTGTTGAATTTCGACCAACAAGATTGTCGACCAATTTGGATATTTAATATTAATTTATGAATTATTGTGTATTATTATTGTTAAGTCACAAATGACAAATTGTATGCTTAATAACTTTTTAGCTGTTGTCGATCTTTCGAAGTAAGTCGAGATATATAGGGTGTTTCAATTAAAATTCTTAAACTATTTGACATTATTTAGCAAATGTCAAGTTGTTCGGGATAAGTCATATTAGAATCGCATATCAATAATAACTGTCGAAAACCGCGATTCTTTTACTATCCAAAATTACTTCCTTTGTTTTATCCTTGTTAGTTACCCGGAAAGATTTTTTGAAGAATGCTTGTTTTTGATTTTAATTTCACAATATCTCAGAAACACTTGACAAAAGCCTAATATAAGTTGATGTCAAAACAAGTAGGATAAAAACCTTACTGAAAACTGCAATAATATACCTAGTGTTCCATTTAAGCAGACATAAGTTTGTGTTGGTACGTTGCTGTGGGATATTGTGTAAGCATCAACATACTTTCTTGCTGTAGTCTCGCTTAACGTGTTTAATTTATAAGATGCAAGGGAAGATACCCTTTCTGCCTCGTCTGCACATTTTGATTACGCCCACTTAGCTGCGTAAAGGATTTGTGTTTGTGATGTGTAACAAATAAATATTCAAGGCATACAGACATGTACATAGGAAATACTGTCTGCAACTTGTATGTATGGAAAAATATGTAAATTTGATTTCTTAAGCCCATTAATATACTTTGTTTATAGCGTGGGATATCCTGTACATGATATTCTAAAATCAATACCCAAGGACTATACAACCTCCATTATACAACTTTAATTCGACTAATGGTAGAAAATTATGCGGTCATTTTTGGAAAAGTTATAAATATTTTACTAAACCAGAACACCGAAATGTATATTCCATGTTCAAATGAATACACCTCAGTAGTTTGCCTCGGAGCATTCATGTATGACTAACCGAACTAATAACCTACAATTTTGTGTATGATAGAAAGTTATCCAAACATTTTTTTAAAAAATATAAACCTTTTATTTACGTAACCAACTAAAATATAAATTTCCTCCAGTCGGTGCTCTACATAATATTGTCATATGGATGTTTTTCATCTATAATTTCGTTTAGCAGAGAAATGATAAACAATTTTTATAAAAGTTGTAAACATTTTTATGTAACAGCATCATTTGTTCTATAAATTTTCTGTTCTATAAACATTCGTTCTATAAATTCGAAATTGTGGAATTGCGTTGAAATATTGTTACAATCATTAATCGATTGGTCACTATTTAACACTTTGTTGCTGATAACCTTCAAATCATGATAATGTGTATCTTTCTCATAAAAGGCAGCATCAAAAGAATGAGGGCAGTTTTCTTGACAGAGAAAATTTGTTTTGCGCTCTTTGTACATTTTTAAAATATTTCAACTTGCTGACAACTAAGATAGAAATCTGTGATAGTCTGTTAAGAATTTGAACCGGGACATAATTTCAAACCGGCCGCGACACCGGGACCGATGTCTCAAACCGAGACTGTCCCGGTCAAACCGGGACGTATGGTAAACCTACCTATAATGGACGTAATTTTTAATTTCTCGAGAAAAAGTCATTCTTTATAAAGAGTTTTGGATGTCCTAAAAAGTCGTAAGCCATTGTTAATATTTTGATTTAACATACAGGATGGTTAGAAAACACGAAAATGTTAAATTGGCCGAAGAGTAAACTATCGGTTTTTCGGAATTAGATCAAAAATGTTAGTAAAAGTTAGTTTGAATTAATTTTATGCTCAAATATCAAACTAAAATGTTCTATTTCAAAGTTTACATCTCGAACGAGTGAAAAGACATTACATAAAGGAGAACAAAAAATTTAGAGACCACAATTATGATTGATCAGTTGACAGTAGTAACAGCGCATCCAACGATTTGTTGATAGAAGCTGATTGAATGTATGTTGACTTTAGAGCAAAGGGTTTATTTAGTTCTTTGTTACGGCATAGGTGAGGTATCGTTATATTGAAGTTTTTAACAGAAAATACCCTGAGGTATACGTTTCTGTCAATTGTGTTCGTGACTTGGTTAAAAAATTTCATGCAACAGGAGACGTGAAAAAAATCAAGAAAAATAAGCGAAATGGCGAAGATGATGCAGGAGCTATGTTAACTATTGATTCCGTGAACAATTGCCGAAAAAAATTGTTGAGGCAAAGATCTCGAGACTTGAACATCAGTAAAAGTCACCTGCAAAGGATCTTTTCAAATCAAAAATTTCATCCTTATAAACCAGTACTGATATACACTTTAGTAGAAGGAGATGATGCTCGTCGATTAGAATTTTGCCTATTAATGGGAGAACGAATTATTGTCGATAGATTTTTCTACAGAAAAATTATTTTCTCTGACGAAGCGACGTTTACCACAAATTGAGTTGTTAGTTCACAGAATTGCAAATATTGGTCTCAAGAAAATCCAAATTTCCGTATTACAACCAATTGTCAAAAATATGAAAAGTTAATGTGGACCATACTTTTTTGACGGTACTCTAAACCAAAATACTTATTTTGATATGTTGGAATATGTTTTGCGACCTACTTTGGACGAAATCAACTTACAGCTCAGGTGTTCACTACATTATCAACACGACGGTTGTCCAGCTCATAGCGCATATCAAGTCAGGGATTGGTTGAACAGACATTTTCCAAATAAGTGGATTGGACGATTCGGCCCCATAGGATGGCCACCACGTTCACCTGATTAAACGCCGTTTGATTTTTTTCTGTGGGGTTATTTTTAATAATAATTTATTCATTGAATATATTTACAATATATGTATAACTTATATATACAGTAGTAAATACTCCATTTCCTTGTCATCCCTCTGTCTTCACCTCGGGGATGGCACAGCCTCATCAGGGTTGAACGCTGCCTCGGGTTAACGGTATGGAGGGTTTATGTGTAAATTTATGGTTGTTCATTTTTTACTAATTTTTCATTTTCCTTCTTGCTTTTTATTTATATTTATTTTTTTTATTTTTTTTTATTCGTTTTTTAAAGCTATTTGTTTTTTTTCTCAGAAGGTCCTTTATTTTTAACTTAAAACTTGGAACTGTGAGATTTTTTATGTAGCTTCTAAGTTTGTTGTATTTCTGTATAGTGTCTGTCAATAGCGTTTGTGTGCAGTAATTCTTTCTTGATGTTTGTGTTCGTATGTGTGTACATGTCCTGCTTTTATATTTGTGGAATTCGTCATTGAGTTTGTTTCAAGTTCATTTTTATTTGTCCCTCATGCATCTTCTGAATGAGCACCAGATTGGTCATAGTTAGGGTGTCTGTCATGTTGAGTTCTTTCGTCAGCGAATAAACGTCCATGCTTGGGGTGTGTCTATCCAAGGAAACTTTTTTTAAAACTTTTAAAACAGAAGGTGTATGCGAATAATTTTCATGATAATGTAGACATTCTAAAATTAAAAATTACGGAAACAGTAGACGAAATAAATGAAGAAACAATTGATTTGGTATATCGGGAGTTTAGAAGAAGATTGGAAAAATGTGTAGCCGTAGGAGGGGAACATGTGGAGTAATGTTTTGTTAAATTACTTTGTTAAAAATAAATAAAATATAAAACTTAGAATACAACATTGAAATTTGCTATCTGGGCATAAATTTAAACATAAAACCATTTTTACCTATAACATTTTTGTTCTAATACCGAAAAACCGATAGTTTACTCTTTGGACAATTTAACATTTTCGTTTTCTAACCATCCTGTATGTTAAATCAAAATATTAACAATGGTTTCGACGTTTTAGGAGATCCAAAACTCTTTATAAAGAATGACTTTTTCTGGAGAAATTAAAAATTATGGCCATTACAGGTATAGTTAGTCTGTGTTTTTTTGTGTGCTAAATGAACATTAACACTACAGCGTTTGTTGTAGTACGGACTCATGTAGTCCCAATCTATATACAAGCAATTCAATAAGATTAGTACGTTTAGCTTACCTAACGTTTTGACGATTCCCCAACGTACACCGACACACCACGGGCTGCATATAAGGGTAATGATGTGATGTTCTAGCACATTGACGGTTATATCTGCAAAGAGAGAGAGAAAAAACAGTGTAATCAAAAAGGAATTTCTTAAAAAAAATATGTTGGCCCTAAACAGATATTTTATTAACGTAAATAGATTTTTGTTTATAAGAAAGAAATTAGTTTCTTACATGTTTTGATTCAAATAAACACATTACAAGTCCAAAAAGTGAGTTCTGAGAAATAATTTTGTCATGTTCATTATATTCTGGAAATATGGTAAGGTTTTCTTTTTCTAATAGAACTGTATATTTTACATTTTTTAATTCTAAGATTAATTCTAAGAGTTTTTGTAAGAATCATTTTTTTTTATAAAATTCATCATCTTTGGGTTATGAGCAATTAATCGATCATAATGGATAAAAAGAAAAAATCAAGAAAAAATAAATAAACTATGAAATATAATTAAATTAAATATTCAAGCTGCCAAAATAAAAGAAATGTGTATGTATGTGGGAAAATATTCTTAATTTGACCTCCAGGAGTTTTGATTAATTGCTTATAAGTAAAAAATGATATTATTGTATAAAAAAATGATTTCTACAAAAGAATTAATTCTAGAATTAAAAAAATATTAATATACAGGCTGTGCTATCGGTTACCAAATATCCAGAATAAACAATAGTTTGTTTAAACCCAGAATTTTTTGAAATTGTTTACGGTTGGAAAATTATTTAGGTGTAATTTTGAGTAAACCTATATGGCGATATGATAGAGTATGATATGGAGTTTGATGATTATATACATGATCATACATGTATGTATTAAATTTCCTCTTCTACGGTGGTAGTCGGTCCGGAAGTCACGTGGTAGTAAAATTTTAAATTTTCACCATTTTACTTGAGAAATTTTTAATATTATCTATCTTTTTGATATTGATATTCATATTGATTACTTCGGCGTACCTCTACAACGATTTGAATGTAAATTACGAAGTTGGCGAATGTTTACGACTGATATTAGTAGAAACTGAGTAGAAACGCGTTGCAAGAGGGAGCAAAAAAAGCACTATTCTGGACTTGTTTATTTCGCTCAAACATCCTCTTTAGGTCTATTCGATAGAATAAGTCATAGCGAACATTTTGTATTTTCAGTTCAAAATAACCAATTTTGGACTTGTACTGTTTTCGAACTCGTCGATTCTATTGAAATTCGGATATTTAATTTGATATGGCTTGGATCTAATTAGTTATTATTCAACAATAAATTCCTTATTCATTTCATATTATTATATTTTCCGAGACGCGTTAGTAATGCAGCAAAAACAAACATGTGCGTACTTTGTACAAGGATATTATTTCCTTGTCGAAATTGAAATATAAAAAGACTTCTCGGACTATGCCTCGAAAACAATTTCTTTAGACAAGAGAAATGTATTTTTCTCTGGAGCATTGACGGTATGAGTATGTTTTCGTCAAATATTCGAGCAACATTCGGCGTAGTTATTTTACGGCCATATAGAACACGTTTTTGTCCAGCCGGCCGGTCCACTTCGAGAATTTGAAACGTGTTTTGTAAGTGCGATGTTTTCGAATCTAAATACCATTTTTATACTCTAGGAATTTTTAAGCGTTGACTTATTTTTTATAAAATATCAATCTCAGTTTAATTTGCAGACGAATAATATACTGTGTATTAAAACAACTTAACGTTTCTTTTTATTTCTGCGACGAATTAAATTAAAAATTCTAATACTTCTAATACTAATAACTTCTAGTACTGTTGTTGGACTAAAATTCTTTGTTTTTTTTATTAAGGATTATATTATCTAAATAGACACCAGATCTAACGATACTAATAACTTAACAAAACCGGTTACCCAAAGAATTTTTAAAAGAAGACTTGCAAAGAAAAACCTTAGTTGATTTATCAAAATTTAATTTCGGAATTTTGAATAGTAGTGCGAGTTGAATATAAATAATGAATTTAGATGTACAACTAATTATACCCAACAATATTTTACAGACACGGATTCACTGATCGCATTAAAACTTCGCATCTCGTTCGACTGCCTCGCTTCCAAACCTACAAGCGAGGGAAGCCAAACTGCGCAAAATATTGTTCGTGTTTATTTCGGTCTTAAAAATTAACAAATAGTCGGAATGCTATTAAATTCAAGGGATATGTATCGTAGTAAATAAGGATGGCAAATTTTGGACTTATATCTACTGTTTTCGAAGTCGCCGATACACTTGTAATAACAATATTTCTTTAATATAAAACAACCTAAATATTTGCTTGAGGAAAACAATTGGTTTGATTTAAGAACGGCGTTGTTTTGAAAACAGTATGAAGGATGCCGATAGATGGAGCTTTAGTTTCTCGTCGTAACTTGGGTCTCCAAGAGTAGGCTTACCATACGTCCCGGTTTGACCGGGACAGTCCCGGTTTGAGACATCGGTCCCGGTGTCCCGGTTAAAATTCTTAACATACTATCACAGATTTCTATTTTAGTTGTCAGCAAGTTGAAATATTTTAGATGTACAAAGAGCGCAAATCAAATTTTCTCTGTCAAGAAAACTGCCCTCATGCTTTTGATGCTGCCTTTTATGAGAAAGATATACATTATCATGATTTGAAGGTTATCAGCAACAAAGTCTTAAATAGTGAGTAATCGATTAATGATGGTAACAATATTTCAACGCAATTTCACAATTTCGAATTTATAGAACGAATGTATCTCTGTTACAGAAAAATGTTTATAACTTTTACAAAAATTGTTTATCATTTCTCTGCTAAGTGAAATTGTAGATGAAACACATCCATATGACAATGGACTGGAGGAAATTTATATTTTAGTTGGCTACGTAAATAAAATGTTTACATATTTAAAAAAAAATTTTGAATAACTTTCTATTATACACAAAATTGTAGGTTATTAGTTCGGTTAGTCATACATGAATACTACGAGGCGAACTACTGAGGTGTCATTATTTGAACATGGAATATACATTTCGGTGTTTTGGTTTAGCAAAACATTTATAACATTTCCAAAAATGACTGCATAATTTTCTACCATTAGTCGAATTAAGGTTGTATAAGGGAGGTTGTATAGTCCCTTGGTATTGATTTTAGAATATTATGTACAGGCTGTACCACGCTATAAACAGGGCTTAAGAAATAAAATTTACGTTTTTCCATACATACGTAGTTGCCTAAGTTGCAGACAGTCATACGCTCTACAGCAAGAAAATATGTTGATGCTTACACAATATGCCACAACAACGTACCAACACAAACTTATGTTTGCTGAAAAGGAACACTAGGTATATTATTACAGTTTTCAGTAAGATTTTGATCCTAATTGTTGTGACATCAACTTATATTAGGCTTTTGTCAATTGTTTCTGAGATATTGTGAAATTAAAATCCAAAACAAGCATTCTTCAAAAAATCTTTCCGGGGTAACTAACAAGGATAAAACAAAGGAACTAATTTTGGATAGTAAAAGTATCACATTTTTTGACAGTTATTATTGATTTTCGATTCTAATATGACTTATCCCGAACAACTTGACATTTGCTAAATAATGTCTAATAGTTTAAGAATTTTAATTGGAACACCCTATGTATCTTGACTTACGTCGAAAGATCGACAACAGCTAAAAAGTTATTAAGCATATAATTTGTCATTTGTGACTTAACAATAATAATACACAATGATTCATAAATTAATATTAAATATCCAGATTGGTCGACAATCTTGTTGGTCGAAATTCAACAATCTCACAAATGTAGTACCTAATACTTCTGTTCATGCAACAACTTACAGCCATTGTAAACTGCTACTATGAATTTATGGCACAGTGTCAGTAATACTTTCATAAGAATAAATAATTGAATAAATGAATAATTGTAAACTGAACAAATAATAATTATTTCAGTACGATTGTCAAGAGTGCACATGTCAGCCCTCTCAGGTCAATGCGTATAAGTCTCGAACTTCAAATTCTCGGTGGAAATATTACATTTTCCATTGTTTCCACAAAAATATTTTGGAAACGCCATCTTATTTTATTCTTCACGTTCGCCATCGTAATTAATATCCCCATAAATTTCTTCCTCCGCGTTAGAGTAAGTCCGAGTATTTCCAACGATAGTCTGATTTGACTTCATTTATTGTTCTACAAAATAAATGTTGGTATCTCAAATATGATTGCTAAAAAATATATAATTGCTTTCAAAATAACATGTTCATATTTAAAAGAAGTAGGTGAATGTTTATTCCAAGAATGTGAGCTGATTTTTCTATCTACCCAACCTATTGATTTAAAAGAACAAATTCTTAAGTCAAATAAGTATAGTATCCATTTAAAATTGTACAATCGTAAAGTAAGACAACCGGTCAAGACAACGGTTGCTTTGAATGGAGACAACGTTTCGTTGTGTGCACCAGAGTATTCATATATGGGTAATATAATAATAATAATGGGATATCATACTATCTGGACAAATTTGTTTATTTCGTAGTTCATATGAATACCATTTCTTCAATGTTAGATTATAGATGCTTTACGTTGTACAGGTCGACTTCATACATAAATTCATGCGTGAATACGTGCGAGACGCGGTGCAAAAGGGGTAGCCGAGGGCATAGGGTAGTCATGCGAACTTGGGGGGCCAGCTTAAAGGGCGACCGTCCAATTAACATCCCCTGAATCATTCCTACAACACCGCACCCAATTACTTTGTTTGCCTGAACGAGCAAACGCGACAACTCGTGCGTTTGATCAATTAAATTCAAACGAAAAAAGAGGGTTTTTTTAAAGGTTTTTCCCTATCTTGAGAATCAATTAAATTTAATTTTAAAATATTAGTGTTTTTATAATCTTACGTCCTCGTACTGCTAAAACTGAAAAGGTAATTTTACCGTGTGGATCGGCGGTCATTTTTAACCTCCGTGTATCGAAGGGAAAATGCCATGTGGTTTGTAATTTTACTTTGCGCTAATAAATTTACTTCTCATATATGAAATGAGGTTTCCGATGTGTTCGGTTTTATATATACTTTTGTAAGTAATATTACTGACGTTCAGTAAATTTACCGTAAACACGGAATTGCAATTAATTGTTGTACAGTAAACTTTCTGCAACTTTAATATTAGATTTGTCCAAGCAACTGCAAAACCAGTTAACAATCAGTACTTTTGTGATGGACCACATATGTTGCTATGATAACTCCATTATAAATACCAATGAAACATTATCTGGTTTCTCACAAAAGACCTGTTTGTAAACTGGTTTTGCGACTGCTCGGACAAGCCTGTATTGTCAACTGTAAAATCACTAGTGAAATCCTATTAATGTGGAGATAAGATTATCTGGTTTCTCACAAAAGAACTGTTTGTAAACTGGTTTTGCGACTGCTCGGACAAGCCTGTATTGTCAACTGTAAAATCACTAGTGAAATCCTATTAATGTGGAGAAAGAACAAAAAATAATAGTATGAAGTTTTATTATAATTTTAACAATAAATAACATGCGAAACATATTTATAATATATATATCTACATATTTTTTATAAATATTTCATATTTTTAACATTAAATAAATAGAAGTTCTTGACAAGAATGTAATCATAACCCATGGACTATACTTATCTACAGGTCATATAATAAAATACATCGATCTGCTTCACAGAGAGAAATATATCTTTTAAATATAAATTAAATATTATTTCAACAATATTAAGTTGAAATACCTATGGTAAACTTACGTCACACACTTACTTAGACTGCATACAAACACTTACTTATTTATTTTCATAATAAGTTTGATCACCTTTCAGTGGATTTGGTTTTATCCTTATTCGTTTTTGAACCCTGACTGGAAATAATTGTTAAAAAGCTAAACCGTCTCGAGAGTAAGAGAACCTGGGGATAATCCAACCACAGCATATAATATAGTCCAAAATGTGTCACCTGAAATCGAAATAAGAAGTACATGAGTCATATCATATACAAGGTATAACAATGTCAGCACCTGCTTTCCTTTGAGGTACAGAGTGTGTGTAAAGTTATTAATGAGTGTTTATAGAAAAGTATTTTTTATATTGGTGATTGAAATGATATGTGTTATACATGTTAGTAATAAATTTGATTGTAAGACCGCATGTACGAGAAAGAACAAACGAAATCTTACCTATGGACACCACACAAGTCCTTGAATTTGTAGAATGTCAGTATCATCAACACTTGTATCCTAAAAAGAACATCCAATTAGTGAAAGTGAAATTATACATATCAAGACTGCAAACTTTTACCTGCACTTTGTAGTATATATTTGCAAAGTCCTTCATAATATACAAAGAGATGAATGTACCAATATTATATCTTTTAATACTATAGAACCATATGGAGCAAATATTCCACACCACACCGATAAAGGATAAGTCACAGAGGCACTAACAGTGTTAAATTAGTTGTATATAACAATCGCACTCAATAAAACTCTAACTTAGCTGTAAACACAACCAAACGGATGGCGAACGGAACTCGAACTGTATATCCCATTATTGCGCAAGCGCGATAAAAATTATCTCGGTAGCACTTTACCATCTAGAAAGGAAAATTGCACGAGCAGAAGGCAAATTTGCATATCAGACAGTAGTTTTAATGTATAGATATGTAATTTTATTCCGTTGAAGTAATTGTTATTATGAAATTTACAAACTTGTTAGCAAATTTACATACAATTTGTACAATTAATGAATGTAATTGCATTTTCAATGATATTTAGTATTTTAGCTTAAAATTATGGTAAAATTGCCGACAAATAGGGTAGGTTTACTGAAAAAAATGTAAATTTCATTTGTAAATTCGCACTCATTTTTATCAGTGGCATGTTTCAGCATAAGATTCAGCGACAACATCCTGAAAGAAACTCGTATAGCTCACTGGTGGTTAACTTAAGTGACACAATTGATTATTTCTCTGACAATTTGAGAATAAACAACTAAAACTTTTATATAGATACAGTAAACCAAAAATAGCGTACCTAACCTACTTTGAATTAGTACTTGAAAATCGACTATACGTCTGCATATTTTGATGCATATGTATGTATATAGGGAACTGCTTTGGTCACGCAATAGCCAACTTTGTCACGCACTTCTTTTGATGAATAAGCGTCGTACGGGACATGAAATATACCGGGGGTTGATCGAAGTGCCCCTAAATAACACGACAATCGCTAAGTCGCGTGTCCCCACTTCTATACTATTAAAAACGTACTTATTATGCTATTCCGAAATTATAGTAGCTCCGAATCATTCGATAAAGATTGCTGTATAGATTTATAATATACAGTGTGTCCCCCGATGGACCTAACTATACCTATAATGGACGTAGTTTTTAATTTCTCGAGAAAAAGTCATTCTTTACAAAGAGTTTTGGATGTCCTAAAAAGTCGATAGCCATTGTTAATATTTTAAGTTATCATATTGGTGGTTAAAAAACACGAAAATGTTAAATTGGCCGAAGAGTAAACCATCGGTTTTTCGGATTAGATCAAAAATGTTATAGGTAAAAGTTAGTTTGAATTAATTTTATGCTCAAATATCAAACTTGAATGTTCTATTTCAAATTTTACATCTCGGACCTGTGAAAAGACATTACATAAAGGTGAACAAAAAATTTAGAGACCACAATTATGATTGATCAGTTGACAGTAGTAACAGCGTATACAAGCAATTTGTTGATAGAAGCTGATTGAAAGTTTGTTGACTTTAGAGCAAAGGGTTTATTTAGTTCTTTGTTACCGCATAGTAAGGTATTGAAGCTTTTAACAGAAAATACCCTAAGGTTTACGTTTCTGTCAATTGTGTTCGTGAATTGGTTAAAAAATTTCATGCAACAGTAAACGTGAAAAAATATCAAGTAAAAAAGCGAAATGGCGAAGATGATGCAAGAGCTATGTTAGCTATTGATTCCGTGAACACTTGCGCAAAAAAGTCGTTGAGGCAAAGATCTCGGGACTTGAACATCAGTAAAAGCCACCTGCAAAGGATCTTTTCAAATCAAAGATTTCATCCTTATAAACCAGTACTGATACACACTTTAGTAAAAGGAGGTGATGCTCGTCGATTACAATTTTGCCTATTAATGGGAGAACGAATTATGGTCGATGGATTTTTCTACAGAAAAATTATTTTTTCCGACGAAGCGACGTTTGCCACAAATGGAGTTGTTAGTTCACAGAATAGCAGATATTGGTCTCAAAATCCAAATTTCCGTATTACAACCAATTCTTAAATTTAATTGAACAGACATTTTCCAAATAAGTGGATTGGACGATTCGTCCCTATAGGATGGCCACCATGTTCACCTGATTTAATGCCGCTTGATTCTTTTTCTGTGGGGTTATTTAAAACAGAAGATGCGAATAATTTTCATGATAATGTAGACATTCTAAAATTAAAAATTAGGGAAGCAGTAGACGAAGTAAATGAAGAAACAATTGATTTCGTATATCGGGAGTTTAGAAGAAAATTGGAAAAATGTGTAGCTGTAGGAGGGGAACATGTGGAGTAATATTTTGTTAAATTACTTTGTTAAAAATACATAAAATATAAAACTTAGAATACATTGAAATTTGATATCTGGGCATAAATTTAAATATAAAAAACATTTACCTATAACATTTTTGTTCTAATTCCGAAAAACCGATAGTTTACTTTCGGCCAATTTAACATTTTCGTGTTTTCTAACCATCCTGTATGTTAAATCAAAATATTAACAATGGCTTTCGACTTTTTAGGACATCCAAAACTCTCTATAAAAAATGACTTTCTCTAGAAAAATTAAAAATTACGTCCATTATAGGTATAGTTGATCCATCAGGGCACACACTGTATAGTAGGTACAGGAAATAAAAATAAATAATAAAAACGTATCGATTTGTTCTTTGATCCAGTAACTGAATTTTTGTAGAGATAACAAGTGGAATTTTTCAATTTCTGCCAGTATAATACCTAACCTGGAAGTTTTAATTTTTTTATTTTGTTTCAGGCCCTGCAACTACCAAAACTTCCTGTACCGCCCCTGGAGCAAACTCTTAGAAAATACGAGAAAACAATGCAACCACTGATGAACGAGAAGGAAAAAAAGCGTTTGCATGACCTCATAGAAAAATTTGGATGTGCAAACGGTTTGGGGCCAAAATTGCAGCTGTACCTAGAAGAACAACAACAGAAATTGGATAACTGGGTTGGTTTTTATTTATTTATTGATTTATTTATAGACGGTCTGCAAAAAGAACTCTTTTCCTTTAATTCAATTAATACCTCTAATTTCACATTTCGTCTTTGCTTGGATTATTCGACAAGAAACTGTCTTCAATTAGCAGATGCAAATAGGGGTGCACTGTCACACTGTCCTTCTCCGTTTTGCAAGTTCCTGTTTCCACCCCTCCCTATTTTGATCTTGTTAGCCGAGAAAATTGTTTGATCACCGATTCGGAATGTAAACGTTGGTATTTTCCACCCCTTCGCGACTTGTGTCAACCCCTGCATGTGTTTATTTCGTTTAAAATTAAGACACTATAATTCACAATTCAAAATCGGCATTCGGTAATTATTATTATTATTAATTAACACTGTACGTTTAACGTTTTTAAATTAGCACTATTATAAAACAGAAACAGAAACAAACAAAAATGTAAACAAGGGTATCCCACGTCTAATATTACACACACAATAGGGTATTTGACTGTATTAAAAATATGGCTTGTATTATAGTCATCCTAATAGATTACAGTTTAAGAAAACTATTAGTTATTACTTTTCAAACAAAATATGCTTTATTTTTCTATTAAAAACCAAAATTAAAATTGAATTTTATTCACGTCCTATCACGTGAGCGTTTTCACTCTGTAATTGGCTCCGTCTCCAGTGACGTCATTCGTTAGTACGCTTAGAGCGCGTTCGGTTTGTCAGGGTAGGGTATGGGGAGAGCAATGCTCAGATAACCTGGGTCTGCTGTCTCTCTCTTATATGCAGATAAACGCCGTATGACGTTAGTCCGCTTATTATGCAGCGCGTCACTCTCACCGTACCCTACCCTATTATCCGAACGCGCTCTTATGCTTCTCCCGTTTGAATTTAATAGCACTAAAGTGCCATGTAAGCATAACTTTGTAGGTTAGGTTAGCCCTAACCTTAAGCTGTCAGATCAGATAATACCTGGTTCGAAGATACGATAGATAACTTATTCTAGTCAGTTTTACTTATGTCGAAGTAATGTTCACAACAAAAAACACTTGTATTGGCCGATATTTATTTCATTTGGATTTCTACGTTTTTAAATACGTTTTTAAATAGTTTATCCGGAGTTTTTATTGACGTATTTCTGCATTGTGGATTTATACACCATTTATAACTTATTTTTATGTAGAAATTGTGATAACAACACGTCATATGGGCCGATTTAACATCTACTATCGTGTGACGTCACACAACAGAAAGTATCGATTTGGCGGGACTTTTTGTGATTCAATTTTCAACGCTGATTATTATGAAATATTGAAGAAATAATTACGAAAAATAATGCATTTACAATGTAGAGCGGAGGAATAAACACACTAAGATGGTTTTCCAATAATAGTCAAATACCTTATTTAATAATAGTATATTATTATACAAGTTTTATAAGACGTCAAATTGGTGCACGAGTTGTTGTCCCAAATGGAACGAGTGCGCCAATACGTCTTATAAAACGAGTGTAATATACTATTTTTTCTACTTTGCGTCATTAATTTTATATAAATTTAGAAATTGTGGTTACTGTATCGCGCTAAATTAGAATCTAGGGTATTTTGCGGGTACCACGTGGCAGCACTGTAGTAACTGTCAACTTCGTTAAGGATGAGATCGATGAGATAAAATCATGACAAAATCTAATTGTGAATAATTTTCCTCTACTTTAGCCTACAAGTTTGAATAAATATTCAGCGAGGTCGCAACAATGATCATAATGAAGCTTGGGGCAACACTTTTTTAACCCTACTGTGATAAATACATGAAACTTAACCTAAAAAGTTAACAACTTTTAATTAGTGGTTTCATAAGTATAATAATCAGAATAGAAGTGTTTGGCGGTGACTGATTAGTGATTAGTTACTTCTAAGAACAAGAACTTACTAAAGAATTGTTATAAGTTATAACGCTTAACGTTTAATAGCGGTGTCTACTTAATTCCGCTACGTAGCCGTTCCGGCTTATAATCCGACTTATAATTGAAACCCAATTCTAATTTCGGCAAAGTAGTTTATTAGAATAAATTATGTGTGTAAATTACATATGATGGAGGTAATACAAATACGTTGCACACAACCAGAACTAAGACGAAGTCGAAAGCGACGGACAAAAGCGAATACGAATTGAACCGAGCATCCAAGCGTCCAAAATATTACCGAAAACTTATACGTTACATAAACTAAGAAATCCTCTACACTTTAAATGTACTATAGCTTCGTACGTGTATGCTGATAAACCATTTATTGCGCATATACAATCTCGCAGCAGTAATTAAAATCGTTCATATCTACGATGTGGGTTTGATCTTCGCATAATACCTTATTAAAGTAAATGTGGTCCTTGAATTATATCTGAAAAGGGGATTTGATGTTTAGTTGAAAAGAATGATAACGATCACTTACCAGAGTCGTAAAACATCACCGAAAACTTCATGCTGGCGCATTTTGATGAACACAGCAAAACTAAGAAACCCCAATCCTTTGGCCATACTATAGCAGGCTACACCCATGTTTAAATATGTATAGAATATTGATATTTCGCAGTTTATGCGATTGCAAGCGATTAAGAAGATGCAGTGTGTGGTTATGTTGGGTTATCTATTGTACGTTTGACATATGGCATTTGATATCAAAGTGTACCAATCTTAGACAAAAATGTTACTGTTTTCGGTATTACAATGTGTTAATTGTTAACACCGAAAACAGTGTTACAATGTGTGCATTGTGAATGCAAAGTAGAAAAACATATTTTTAGAATTTTCTCTTAGCAACCGGGAAACTATGACACCTTTATTCTTGTTTATATTCGGAAGCACACCGGATATAGCTAGATTTGTCCTTAATGTTTGCCTTTCCTTTTTCACCCCCCCCCCCCTCCCGCAATCGACAAGCGTTTCGTTTGTTCAGTTGAGGTATGCTGTTTGAATTTCTATGCCAGCAATCCAATTATAATTTTTAATCCCCCCAGGGGAACTAAGGGGAGAATCGCCCTTAAATCCCTAAGGACACACTTGATATTCACTGGAACGCATTCGTTCTACAAGCTGTACCTAACAAACCGTTCACTAAAAAATATAGCACTGCAAGAGCTTTAAAAAAGTAGTCTTTTCGTACTTTCAACATGGAATATATATACGTTTTATAAGTATGCCGATATGTATATAGTATACGGTTACTGTAACTGCTAACAGAGAACAACGAGAAAAATTAGGTATTACAAGAAAAAAAAATGTTTGCTACGCCTCCACAAAACAGGTAAATGTAAGTAAATGTTTTGAAAGATTGTTAACAGTGCATCGTAAGACGAAGACCTATTGGATTCAGTGTTGCCAAATGTATGTTTCTTTCAAATTCCTCCTGAGGACACAAAAATGACACTGCCACATTTTAATATCTTGTTCTGCTCTGTTAGCATTTCAATTACAACAGTAACCGTAACAATAACCGTAACCCATATGCCGATACTCATTAATACAGGGTGTTTACGGTCTTGTGATTTTATTTTCAAGGGGTGATTAAACATCTTAAAAGAAGGTCATTAACGTAAAAATGTCACAACAAAAGTTGCACAATAGGAGAGATATTGCTGCTAATGTTTTTTTTGTTTTTATTTTAAGTGGTGATTAAACATTAAACGGAACATATTTTTTAGTTTTTTTTATGGAATCCATTTCACACTAGTTGTTCAAAATTATCTCCGTCTTGTTGAACACAACGTCTCGCTCTACGTATCCATGATTTACCATAATTCACTAGACCTTGGTCTTGCCGTCGAATTGTCGCCGCAGCTGCCTCAACGCGGTTACAAAGATCATCTAGATCAATTATTTCGTCGGTATGGTCTTCAGAACGCCCCATAAATAGAAATCCAGGGGATTAAGATCGGGTGACCGAGGAGGTTATGGAACAGGTCCACCTCGACCAATCCACTTATTTTCAAACACATTATCTAAATGTTGGCGAACTAAACGATTAAAATGCGGCGATTAGCCATCTTGAAGAAACCACATTTGGCGACGTACATTCTAAGGAACTTCCTCCTATAGTTCCATCAAATGATTTTCCAAAAAAAAGAGATAATCATATCCATTCAATCGATTTGGCAACACAAATGGGCCAATAAGTTGTACGTTGAACGATGTACTCCGGCCCAAACGTTTATCGAAAATTTGTGCTGGAAATGATTACGACGAACAGCATGTGGATTTTCGACAGCCGGGTAAAGAAAAGTCCGGGTAAGAAAAGACCGGGTAAAAAAAGTTCGAGTGAGAAAAGTCCGGGAATGAAAAGTCTGGGTAAGAAAAGTCCGAGTAGGAAAAGTCCGGGTAAGAAAAGTCCGGGTAAGAAAAGTCCGGGTAGGAAAAGTCCGGGTAGGAAAAGTCCGGGTAGGAAAAGTCCGGGTAGGAAAAGTCCGGGTAGGAAAAGTCCGGGTAAGAAAAGTCCGGGTAAGAAAAGTCCGGGCAAGAAAAGTCCGGGTAAGAAAATTCCGGGTAAGAAAAGTCCGGGTAAGAAAAGTCCGGGTAGGAAACGTCCGGGTAAGAAAAGTCCGGGTAAGAAAAGTCCGGGTAGGAAAGTCCGGGTAGGAAAAGTCCGAGTAGGAAAAGTCCGGGTAGGAAAAGTCCGGGTAAGAAAAGTCCGGGTAAGAAAAGTCCGGGTACGAAAAGGAGAAATATGTGGATGATAGTAAACAGGATTGCAAGTAACACAAGACAGAAGCAACATATAGACTGTATGACCAAACAAGACGGCACCATAACAAAAAAACCGCAAGAAATAGCAAACACAATCAACGAATATTTCACAGATGTCGGAAAGGATTTAGCAGAATTACAAATAAAAAACAAACACATAAAACCAATAGCCACAACAACTTCAAACAAAAACACAGTAGAAGCAGTATTTCAATACACAAACGAAAACGAGATAAACGATATCATCGGAAAGCTGAAAAATAACACTGCCCCAGGACACGACAAAATAACAACGACCATATACATATACAACGACAATAGCTCTGTTATCGACGCTAAACAAAATTTTAGAAAAAATTATTCAAAGCCGCTTAACAGAACATCTGCAAAAACACAGCATCATAGATACCCAGCAATATGCATACCAGAAGAATTCTGGTACAACATCGGCGGCATACGATATGACCAACGAAATAAAATGCAGATTAGACGAGGGAAAAGTAGTAGTAGCACTATTTATCGACCTAAAGAAGGCATTCAACACCATCTCGAAGGAAAACCTACTCAAGAAACTCAAAGCGATAAACATCACAGGAAAATATCTAAGGCTAATCGATACGTACCTGACAAACAGACCCCAATACACGAGCACAAATGCAGCTACAAGCAATACGCAATATTCAGGAGAGTACGGAATTCCACAGGGAGGAAACCTACCTCCCACGCTGTACATCATATATATGAACGACCTTGCCGAAACAAATTTACACGCAACGCACTATATGTATGCAGACGACACATGTTTCATATATGCCGGAAAAACCCATCAAGAAGTCCAAACAAGTATAGACAGCGACATTAAAATACTTTCACAGTGGTTCTACGACAATTTACTAACCATCAACGAAAACAAGTGCGAATACATTGTGTTTGAAAGCGGAAGATCAACCAACAATAGCATAGAAGTCAAAATAAATAACAACACCATCAAAGAAGTCAGAGATGCCAAATACTTAGGATTAACTGTTCAAAACAACCTAAAATGGGACAAACACATAAACAGGCTACTAAAAGATAACGCAAGAACAATAGCAACAATTTGGAAACTAAGAGACCTAGTACCGCACTCAATGAAGAAAGCGATCTACCACTGCCTGTTTACATCAAAAAACAACTACCTGATTCACGTGTGGGGAAACACAACATCAGCTAACATACAGAAACTACAAATCCAACAGAATAAAATCCTTAAAACTATGTACTCAATAAATAGATTAACACCAACCACAGCTCTTTATAACATGACTAAGGTATTAACCGTGAGAAAAAGCATTGCATTCAATAATTTGACACTAATACACAAGATAAGACGAAACGAAATCAAAACAAATATACAACTAAAAATGAACGATGACTTTCACCATTACAAAACTAGAACCTGCACACACATAAGAACCCACAAATACTATAAAAGTAAATATACCCAAACATTGCTAACAAATACCATCAATAAGTACAATCAACTACCGGACCACCTAAAGAAGTTACCAGTGAAAACTTTCAAAATAAAAATTAAGAAAATGCTCATAGAAGACAAAATATAGAGACGAACAACGAACGAAAGCAAACGTACCCTCAATACCGTTAACCCGAGGAATGGAGACCCAGACACTCACAGGTTTGGGAAAACCCAACCCCGTGGCGAGGAAAGAGGGAAGACAGCGACTATGTTTATATTTTACTGCCTATTTTGTGAACATATGTACATGTTAAATTGTAGTTTATTGGATTACAATTAATAAAGAAACTTTATTATATAAAAAAAAAAAAAAAAAAGTTCGAGTAAGAAAAATCCGGGTAAGAAAAGTCCGGGTAAGAAAAGTCCGGATAGGAAAAGTCCGGGTAAGAAAAGTCCGGGTAAGAAAAGTCCGGGTAAGAAAAGTCCGGGTAAGAAAGGTCCGGGTAAGAAAAATCCGGGTTAAAGGCAGCGGTGCGCCATCTTGAAGAAACCACACTTGTCGACGTACATTCAAATGAACTTCCTCCAATAGTTCCATCAAATGATTTTGCAAAAAAAAGAGCTAGCAAAGACGGCTAGCAGTAGATCTCGAGTAATTTTTGACCGATTTACTTGACATTTTGGCTGTGGCTTCTTAGATAGATTGTATCATACATGAAGCAAAATATTACCAACAAAAAAATAAGTTTAAAAAATCCTCCTTCCCAAACTAAAATAGATAGAGGGCTGTACTTCTCAGAATTAATTACCCAATGTATCTGTGACTAAAGCGTATATAAAAATACTTCTTATCACGGCTACTTTACTCGTAAACATACATGAAGCAAAATATTACCAACACATGATTTTTAAGTTTGATAAACTATTACGATTTTTATAGACAAATGAACGTCGATTTGTTAGACAAAAAATCATTAGATTCATCAGTAGTCACAAAACATTCACAAAATACCTTCAAACTAGGTATTATCCCTTAAGACCAAACTAGTAAACAACATTTCGACAAAATAATCATTTTATCATCTGGTTCATTTCTAGGCTTTGAACTACTGGCTGAGAGACATGTACCTATGCAATCCGATAGCTCTACCAATCAACTCCAACCCTGGCATGGTATTTCCACCAAAAAGATTCACAACAGTCTTGGACGTGGCCCGATTCACAGCTAGACTCATAGAAGCAGCTCTCGACTACAAAGCAGTCTTGGATAATCGATCTTTACCAATAGAAAAAGCAACATCGCGCGAACCAGGCCAACCACTATGCATGACCCAGTACTACAGACTTCTAGGCTCCTGTCGAATACCAGGCTTGCCCATGGACGCCCAGCACATCGCAGAAACACCCACGAAATCAGACCATAACTCTGAACACGTCGTAGTGCTTTGTAGAAGCCAGTTCTACTGCGTTCCTATTCAAGCTGAAGACAGAGGGAGATTATCAGAAGATGAAATATGCTCACAATTGCTTTATATACTAGACGATGCACCTTGTTTGACAAAGTCAACGCCTGTAGGTCTGCTAACTGCTTGGAAGCGACCCTTATGGGCTGAGGTGCGAAACAACCTAAAAAAAGATGTTAAGAACTCTAGGAACTTTGAGATTATAGAAAAATCATTACTGGTGGTATGTTTGGATGAGCCATTGCCTCCAAATTTCAACTCGAGGCTTCAAAGGGGTGCTAAAGGTCATACAACGTTTGACAGGGACGAAACTAACTTAGCCCTTCAGATGATACACGGTGGGGGGAGTAAGCATAATTCTGCTAATCGCTGGTTTGATAAAACTCTGCAGATTATCATTTCTGGAGATGGGGCTTGTGGGTTATGTTATGAGCATTCAGCAGCTGAGGGGATTGCTTTGATACAAATGGTTGAGAAAATTTTGAAGCAAGTTGATGCCCTGCCAACAAATTCTGAAGTTCCTCCTGTCTCAACAGCACATCTACCTAACCCAGAACGTCTGGAATGGGTTTTGGAGCAAGATGAACTGAGGAAGATTGAAGATGCTGCTGGCTTCCTGGATAATCTGGTCAAAGATTTGGACTTTGCTGTATTCAGGTAACTCGTAGATTTGTTTGGTTTTGAGAATGTTGTGTGAATGTTGTACTGTAGAGTTGCCAGATGTTACTTATCAAAATATATATAGCCACGCACGAGAGAATCGCCCTAACTGCCATCTCCCGGTTCGATAATATCGACTCTTGTGTTTGAAGGCCAATAACTAAGGTGACCAGACGTCTATATATAAAATTAGTAGTTTAGCTGCATGAGATTCTATTTGATCGAGATCGGCCATGTCTGCATTAAACTAAAACTAGTAGAACTAGACAGATATCTCCATTAAAGCTGCGTTCGTGATATTGTACTTCGTTGACACCGGGTACACCGTCCAAATGACACGTGTTATTGGGTGTAAAAAGTATGAAGGTGCGTTCCGATTGGTGGTAACGGTAGGTAATGGCGGTGGTAGCAGACGAAATTATTGTATTTCTCACATGTCGTGATGGTGACACATATTAGTTTGCATGTACATAAACTTGAGTCACTAGGAATTTCTATTAGAAATACTATAATGGCGTCTACTACCACTGCCATTAGCACTAATGAAAACGCACCTTAACGGTGTACAATATCCGAACGCAGCTTGCATTGACAGTAGTATTGTCAAAACATTAGCGTTTGACACTACCTACTGTCATTAGAATCATATCTGACATAATCTGACATATCCTGGCTACTAGTTTTAATGCAGTACGACCGATCTCGATGAAATAGAATTTGCTCATGCAGCTAAACTATTGATTGTACCAAAAAATGTCACAGTCATACATTATTCAGATTTTCCTCTAGTTTAATTTGTTATTTAACTATTTCGATGAAATTCCAGAAATAGCGGCTTATTTACAAAATCTTTCAAAAATGCTAAGATTAAACCTCCAGTTCGTTTGGACCATTTTTAACAGAAAGCTTTTCAGCTCTAAGTTTGGTCATGAAACTTCTAAATATGAAGTGTAGTCCCGATACCTTTAGTAGTTTCTCCGGAATCGTCGCCACAAAAAACGGGTACACACACACACACACACACATCCACACACACAGAAATTTTTTTGTACCTTGGTCAAAAATGTTCAGGGGACCCAAAAAGACATATTTCCGCTAAAATCTCAAAAATTTTCTGTGGCACGTTTAGAATACTTTACATACTACGTATGATAAAGTAAAAGTAAAAAACTTTTTTCAAATCGTTCATTAATATTTTTATAATTTGAAAATAATGTTGTGGGGTCGCCACCGGTTTTCCGAATTAGTATTCTTTACAAAAACCCATTCTGTCTAATGGTGGAATTTGATATATTTGTAGGTTTATGATTAATATTAATTGTTATGTGCATAAGGAATTTATGGATGTTTGTATTTTTTTGACAAAATTGAATTGATATAGATAACCAAGTTTGCTGGAATCAATGACTTTTGTATTCTTTGACCAATTTCCACTATTTTTTCAGAACATGTAAAATAAACTTACGTACTTTTGAAATATAAAGAAAATAATGTTCCATCTTATTTAAAAAAATGGTGTTTTTCGACTAAGTTTGAGACATCCTGTGGGGTAGCTAACGAAGTAGTTCTCTCGCATGTTCTCAAGTGTTCAGTTACAAAACCATATCAATTTTCAACATCTTATTTTGTAATTCATCCCAATATCTGAATCTTTGTAGGAGATACACATTAGTAAGTAAAATATTGCATTGTTTTTGGACCAGAAACACTGGCAAATCTGGTAGGGTGAATATGCTGCAAGGATCAAAACCGAACTTTGAAACGTATCATTTAGATTCCATGTCGAGTTGCTGTTATTTCAACAAGTGCTGTTATTTCATCACACATTATTAAACTATCACATACACGTTGAGTTTCGCTTAGTATAATTTAGTTTTTTATCCATCTGTTTATCTGTAAATTTCTGGTCACTATCTTTAAATTAATTCGTTGTTGGTGCTAAAAACAATAGTAAAAACACTTTTAATCAAGTAACATTCGCTGCAAGGTTGAACAGCATTTTAAATTGCAACGGTTTACTTTAAATTATGTATCTTCTAGAAAAATGCAGATGTGGGAATGAACCAAAAACAAAATGTTGAGAATATCGATCAGATCAAAACTATCCTTATAGTTTACTCGATGTAATCAGATGTAAAATATGAATAAAAAATTATGAAAGATTACAAAAGCTACTTAACATCAAAGTTTAACAAATAGGCGTTCCTTTAATATAGGCTGGTAAGTTTCTCGCAAAAACATACTCCTAAATTTGGAATATTTTGTTGTATTGTACAGGGTCGTTAGATTAGAACATTTGTTTGGTATCTTCTTTGACCGTAAGATTTCTTTTATTAATTAACCATAAGAATGTAATTAATCTTTTTTAGTCTTCTTAATATTATTTATTGGTTGATGAAAATCTATTTATGTCGTGCAAAAGGCATATATTTGAAAAATCTATGTTAAAGGAAACAGTTAATATTTACAACTTCAATACCAATCAGAAAGATAACGAAGTATGTACAGGGTGGGCCAAATTCGATGTTACTATAGGAGATCTCGGCAACTATAAGAGATATCCAAAAATGAGTAAGGTTGTTGTGTCGTCTATTTTTGAGAGAAACTCAATGGTGAAAACAAAAACTAGCTATCGTCTTTTGTTTTCGAGTTATAACACAAAACTCGATTTTTAGCTATTTTGATACTTGTCGATATCTTTGTTGTTTCTTAAATCAGACTAACGATATTTGCACGTTCTTGAGGCACTTTTTCGATTAGAATTCAGTGGAATTCACAGATTTTAAACATCTCTAATAGTTTTGTAGATATAACATAAAGTTGTGCTTTTTTAAATGGAAACGATAGCTGGCTATGACTGAAATAAATAGAGCCTTTTTTCCTCTTTTCAACGATATATAACATGCTGGTCCAAAATATTCAAAAAGTAACGTTTTATTGAATAACATGAAATTAGTATATATCAGAGGCATTATGATTATTGTCTTCGATATTTCTTTGAGTAGGCGTATGTCACTAGTAGTTTGACACTACTAATTAGTGACTTAAGTATTGAATTTGCATTCTTTTGATTATTTATTTCAATTAAAAGTTACGAAATGCCGTATGAATCATATGAAAAATACGCAATGATCGAATGCTTTATTCAAAGTAATAACAATGCTGAAATTGCATCCAAAACATACTTCAATCGTTATCCAGAAAGAACACAACCTCACAAATCAATTTTTGAGAGATTAAAAGAAAATCTCATCAATCACGGGTCATATAGTATGCCAAGACCCAAACATTACCATCTTGAAAATGCTGAAGAAGCTGCCACCAACACAGTTGCAGCTGCAGTTGCAAATCGCTCAACTTCAAGTTGTGAACTAGAAACTGAATCTTCAGCATACCAATCCATACCACAATGTTCGGCTTTTGGCATATTAATCAACCCGTAATTGATGAGATGGTCTTTTAATCCCAAAGACAAGTTTGTGCGGTCGTGCACTACGTGGATAACGATTGAATTATGTTTCGGATGTTATATCACAATTATTGTTATTACTTTGAATAAAGTATTCGATTATTGCGCATTTTTCATACTATCCAAACGGCATTCCGTAATTTTCAATTAAAATAAAAGAATGAAATTTTACTAATTTCACTGATTAGTAGTGTCAAACTACTAGTGACATACGCCTACTCGGCGAAATCTCGAAGACAATAATTATAATTTCTCTGATATATACCAATTTCATGTTATTCAAAAAAACATTACTTTTGGAATATTTTGGACCGGCATGTTATATATCGTTGAAAAGGGAAAAAAAGGCTCTAGTTATTTCAGTCATAGCCAGCTATGGTTTCTATTTAAAAAAGCACAACTTTATGTTATATCTACAAAACTATTAGAGATATTTAAAATCTGTGAATTCCACTGAATTCTAATCGAAAAAGTGCCTGAAGAACGTGCAAATTTCATTCGTCAGATTTAACAAACAGCAAAGATATCGACAAGTATCAAAATAGCGAAAAATCGAGTTTTCTGTTATAACTCGAAAACAAAAGACGATAGCTAATTTTGGTTTTCACCATTGAGTTTCTCTCAAAAAAAGACGACACTACAACCTTACTCATTTTTCGATATCTCTTATAGTTACCGAGATCTCCTATAGTAACATCGAATTTGACCCACTCTGTACACTTTTTCTTGTACCAAACTATAAAACATTTGTTTATTTTAAATGCATATAGCAAAACAATTAATCACTAATAATGCAAATAATATCGAGTACCTATGAAGTGAAGTACATACATATATTATATTTTGTTTAAACAAGTATGTCAAATTTGTCGTTTTGCGTCTTTTGCCCCCTCCCCCCCGCACACAAGACGCTACTGTCCCGCTTTACTACAACAAAATTCTGCTCACCTTACCCATAACTCTAAAACTACCGAATAGAAAAAACATGATGTGGCCAGGCACATGACTTTATCATACTATATATAAAATAGTTTAGCTGCATGAGATTCTATTTGATCGAGATCGGCTATGTCTGCATTAAAATAAAACTAGTAGAACTAGACAGATATGTCGAATAAACCTGCGGTCGGATATTGTACTCCGCTGACACTGTCCAAATTACACCTACGTGTTATTGGGTGTAAAAAGTGTACGGTATACTATATCTGACATATAATCTGACATATCCTGGCTACTAGGAGTGTGACCGATCTCGATGAAATAGAATTTGCTCATGCAGCTAAACTATTGATTGTACCAAAAAATGTCATAGTGATAAATTATTCAGAATTTCATCTTCTTTAATTTATTATTTAATTATTTCGACGAAATTCCAGAAATGGCGGCTTATTTACAAAATGTTTCAAAAATGCTAAGACTAAATCTGCAGTTCCTTTGGACCATTTTCAACAGAAAGCTTTTCAGCTCTAAGTTTGGTTATGAAACTTCTAAATATGAAGTTTCGTCCCGATACCTTTAGTAGTTTCTCCGGAATCGTCGCCACAAAAACGGGAGTACGACCGATCTCGATGAAATAGAATTTGCTCATGCAGCTAAACTATTGATTGTACCAAACAATGTCATAGTGATAAATTATTCAGAATTTCGTCTTCTTTAATTTATTATTTAAGCATTTCGACAAAATTCCAGAAATGGCGGCTTATTTACAAAATGTTTCAAAAATGCTAAGACTAAACCTGCAGTTCCTTTGGACCATTTTCAACAGAAAGCTTTTCAGCTCTAAGTTTGGTTATGAAACTTCTAAATATGAAGTTTCGTCCCGATACCTTTAGTAGTTTCTCCGGAATCGTCGCCACAAAAACGGGTACACACATCCACACATGTTCAGGAGACCCAAAAGACATATTTCCGCTAAAATCTCAAAACTTTTTTTTGGCACGATTACAATACTTTACATACTGCGTATGATAATGTAAAAATTGAAATAAAGTGTATCATTTTTGCGGATATCTTTAAAATGAAAAATGATAGCTAAAATTTCTTTTCAGATAATTGATTAGCACAAAAATACGCAACTTTGCCAAATTTAAACATAAGCTCTATCTCCACTAATAAGCGAGATCCCCATGGTCAGCCTCGAACTTGAATCACCCGCTATATGAGATCTGGCAACCCTATTATACTCCATACCTCAACCAAACTTTACCGAACAACCTTGGTAGAACAGTAATCTCATTTCAGGTACGCTGCCTACGGAAAGGAGTTCATCAAATCTTGTAAAGTCAGCCCTGACGTTTACATCCAACTTGCTTTACAACTGGCTTACTACAAACTACACGGTAAACTAGCAGCTACATACGAGAGTGCATCCACCAGAAGATTTCTGAAAGGTAGAGTCGACTGTATTCGTTCAGCAAGTCCAGAAGCACTAGAATGGACAAGAGCCATGGCATTACCAAAAGACGAAGACGACATGGGAAGCAAAAAAGTCACCTTTCATCTTGTCCCAGACGAAGAGAAGCTTCGGCTATGGAATGAAGCCATAAAACAGCAAACTGACGAGATGGTCAGCAATATTTTAGGCCAAGGTATAGATATACATCTTCTAGGTCTTCGCGAAGCATCTAGGGAAACTTCTCCAACGGCTGCTCATCTTTTACCAGAGTTGTTCACTGATTCTACATATACCATAGCTAATAAGTTCTTGTTGAGCACCAGCCAAGTTGCTACGAGTGCTGATAGCTTCATGGGGTATGGGCCAGTGGAACCTGATGGCTATGGGGCTTCGTATAACCCAAAACCAGATTGTATTATCTTTTGTTTGTCTGCGTTTTGGTCTTCGGAGATTACAAGCACCAGTAAGTTCGCACAAGCGTTAGAAGAAAGCTTGAATTCAATGCAAACACTGCTGTCCAAAAAGAATTAAATTACGTATGATAAGAATAACATATCATATACATATCAGTATGGAATGGATACATATCAATTGTAGAATTAGTTATGTTTAGCTATAAGAATGATAAATGAAGAGTTGATGTAAATAATGAGCTTTTCTATTCAATGTCTAGCTTGGCAAACGCTATTTTCTAAACATCTCGGAACAATGGTTTTGGCACAAAGCTAGTTATTTACGTCAAACTCTTCTAATGATGATACATATCAGCACAATTTATAAAACGAACTGAATGAAAAAAAATATACACTGTGGGCCAAAAAAAAGGAACAAATTTTTAATCACTCGTATATCAAGTAATAAGTAGTCAATTCAAATATTTCTTTAAAAAACGAGTTGGTTGTAATGTGAAGATTGAAACCATACCATATTCGCAATAATTCGCAATTTAATGAGAAATGAAACGTGTATTAAAATCAATGGGCAGTGCCGGCCTTAGCCTCCTCGGCGCCCTCGGGCGGAGGATTTCCGGGCGGCCCTTTCAAAATTACAAACTAAATTTTTTTCATTATCAGTACAAAGAAAAAATAAATCAGCGATTATTTCAACTGAAAAAACACACAACAACACTACAAACATAATTTGAAACTACTTTTATTAATGTCCGAAACTAACTTTTCGTGCCTTTTTGTCGGCGAATTCTTTACTAAGATGAGCAAGAGCAGAAAATTCGAGATTTTTAGTGAGTTCCTAAATAGTACATTTAAATTAGCAAAAAGAAGAGGAAAAACTGTTGGATTTCAATACCTATGGCTCCCGCAAATTTTATTAGAGCCTGGAATCCACCCCTAACTCATCCTTCACGTGGACGTTCGCGGATCTTCGCATTTACCGCAAAACGGTCACGAGTTCGTGATCGTAGCTCCCGAACAATGATATTGTTTATAAAATTCTGCACTCCCATTTTTTCTCACTGATTTTGGTACATCATTTAGTTGTCTAAATGGTACCGGAAATATTTTAAATAAAAAGCATTACATAAGAAAATTTTCGAGATAGTCAATTCAAAATTTTAAAATATTGATGACTTTAGGGATAGTAGCTTTTGTGAATTGAATATTAAATTTCGTTTTTGGTAGAATTAACTGCCCTGAAAACGAACCTGGACTTCAAATTTTCTAAGGCGCAAGGTTTTCGAAAAAGGTAGGGTCAAAGTGTCAAAACACATTATTTTGGTAATTTATACAAATTTATACCAGCCGAAACGATTATCCTAGAAACCTCAAAATGGTCTCATAGTAAACCTTAATATTTGCACTTTTACCAGCAATCCCCAATGTTTGTTCCCAAATGTTCTTGAAGAATTTACAGCAATCCTTTACGAACGTACGGCTCCATAAAAGAATTCAATCGAAAAAGACTCAGAAGTTATCAATATTACCCTAATTCACTTTTTCTTGAAAATTTTCTTATGTATGACGATACATTTAGTGAATTACCTTTAAGACAAGTTAAGACAGATCTATCTATAAATACCAGTGCAAAAAATACAATTAAAGATCGGAAATTAAATTTGATGTAAATATGTATATTATGATAATTAAAGATCGACGCGATTTTGTCATGTTATATACTTAATGCGCTCACTGTAGTTTGGTTCTTAAGGCTCCGTTTTAAAAACATCGCAACTTCCAAACGAAATATTTCGTTGCGATGTTTCTTTTTGCTGGGAGTGGTCTGCCTGGCCCCCACCAACGTCAACCAGGCCACAGTTTTACGATAAGGGGAAGTTGGGGGGTTTAGAGGAAGCAGGCAAAGGCGGAGCATAGTCGACGCGACTACATTCGAAGGGGAAGTACTCAGCCAGTTTGTCGCCGCGCGTCGGTGCTTTCGCTTTCGCTCAAGTTACAATGTATTAGTGTTCTCACTCATCACGGTCGCATATGCATACCGAACTGCATACAGCTGGCTGGCGGCCGCCAGGCGGTGAAAGAAAATATATTGATTTAAGTTAGAGAGAGCGCGCTTGCTATTATAATATTTAATCTTTTTAACAGGGTGGCATACATACTGTATAGTAAATTGACAAAAATGTATTACCTAACTCATGATAACTCATCGGTGAATTATGGACTTCAATTTAGAAAGGAATTAATTAAAATCGAGCAATGAGGACCCAATACATCTATAAACATGCTGGATATCGAACGAACGCACGGCAGTGACACACCAAGACAAAAATAAAAAAAATTAATCTGATGCGTTCAGGCACATTACTTTATCATACCACATATAAAATTAATAGTTTAGCTGCATGAGATTCTATTTGATCGAGATCGGCCATGTCTGTATTAAAATAAAACTACTGGAACTAGACGGATATTTTGATTATATTGACAGTAGGTATTGTCAAAACATCAGCGTTTGACACTATCTACTGTCATTAGAATCACAATATCTGACAAATCCTGGCTAACTAGTTTTAATGCAGCGATCTCGATAAAATAGAATTTGCTCATGCAGCTAAACTATTCATTTTACCAAAAAATGCCATAGTCATAAATTGTTCAGAATTTCCTGTACTTTAATTTATTATTTAACTATTTCGACAAATTCCCAGAAATGGCGGCTTATTTGCAAAATCTTTCAAAAATGCTATAAGACTAAACCTCCAGTTTCTTTGGATCCTTTTCAACAGAAAGCTTTTCGGCTCTAAGTTTGGTTATGAAACTTCTAAATATGAAGTTTCGTCCCGATACCTTAGTAGTTTCTCCGGAATCGTCGCCACAAAAAAGGCACACACACATACACAGAATTTTTTTTTTACCTGGGTCAAAAATGTTCAAGGGATCCAAAAAGACATTTCCGCTAAAACCTCAAAAATTTTGTTTGGCACGATTACAATACTTTACATACTACGTATGATAAAGTAAAATCATAGCACATAGTCCAAAGTTCCCCAAACCATTTATATAAATCCCAAATATTTTGTCACCTACAAGTTCGCTATATTTTATAAACGTTCTGGGCGCCATGAATGCAAGATTCATGAATGAAAACAAATTCTGGCATTGGCTATATCCAATTCCCGCTGTAATACTGCCCAATACAGTCGCTGAACTAATATTCATTAGAGCCGACCCAAGTTCGTCACTGCTAATTGTCTCTTCCTGTCCATAAAACCGACATTTTAAATAAAATGTTCATTAGAGTCCTGTTCTGGTCTCTTTGTCTCATTTGTAATTAAATAATTACAATATTGTTCTTTTAGATTATCTATGCAATATTTTAACTTAGGTGGTACGTAGTCGTCTTTTACTAAGTCGTCTAAAGGACAGACGCGGATGTTTAGGTATTTTGCCACGACTTCTACCCATTATTAAACAAATGTACCTAACACCTAGCAGGTATAACTACACTAAGTACAATATCATACAGTATATGACTTTTATCGTGTGTTAAATTTGTAAACCGTGCGTATAAATGTGAAATGCGAGAACTCTGTTCTCCCGATTCAATATACGCTTCGGTCATAACACTCATAACTTGTGAACAGTCTAATCTAAAAATAGCAATAGGCGTGGCGTAGTTATAGGCGGTGTTTAAAACTTCTAACGTCTGCTGTCTACACCGGGCCCGTAATATAGGCAAATTACATACATTTCTGGTAATTACGCTTTGTTATCGCAATTATAATGTTTAGATTAAAATTGTACTTAAATAAAAAATCTATTTTTGTATCATGAGTTGGGCTAAATGTTTTATATTTGAAAAAAACCAAAGATGTAGAAGTAAAATTGATTTTTATCTTTAAAAAATTTTTTTTTTCATCTAGCCCAACTCGCTATTTATCTAAGAAGTTACATAAAAAATTTCATAAACTTTGAACAATAAATAACGCTTTTATTTGCAAACGCGTTTTAGGAGAGGTAGAACTGGGTCTTAAACTGCAAACTCCTGTATTTGGGCACTTGCAATTTAGGATCCAATGCATTTAGAAAATGTAGAAAATACCTCTATTGTGCGGAATTTTATAAGGATTAAAAAATACAAAATTGTGATCGTTTTGCGGTAAATCGCGGCAATCCGCAAACGTGCACGTTACTTTTAGGGTTTCAAGGCTCTAATAAAATTTGCGGGCACCATAGAACATTGAAACTCAACACTCTCCGCACCGGATAGCAAAAGGGTAATAGCGTGGCAGTAGAACATTTGCTACTGCCACGGGTAATGTATTGAATTTGTTTTCTTCATAGGCCAGTGTTCGTCTAATTTAACTGTACTAAAACTCGAAAGTCAGTCTTGCCACATTGTAGATCTTAAACATGTTTTTATTAGTGTAAAGGTGGGCGCGAAGCGTGATAAGCGCCCAGCGTTTTATTAATTGTTTTATTTTGTAGTAAATTTTAGTTTTTTACATTGTTGTTATCATAAAAGTGTTTCTTAAAATAAATATATCTGTCGATCTGCCTCTTAAAAAAGTTTAATGGGGCGCTACTTACTGAATTTTACCACAGGTAACAAAAAATTTCTTCATTACTTGTACAAAAGGTAGGGCGCCACTGGCGCCCCAACTCACCCGGCGCCCGACCTCGCCCCCCTTTAACGCCGGCACTGTCAATGGGTGATGACATTTGTCTGTTTTGGTAAAAAAGCGCACTGGAGATGTTATAGCATCGTATACAGAGTGATTTTTTTCTTATACAGGCTGAAATATTATATTTAAACAATGTTTGTTTATTGTTTTTCGTAAAAACCTGTGGAATATGACGTTTGTAACAAAAACATTGCAACGGAAAGAGAAATCTAACTGTGTACCTGAGTAATCTTTAAAGATCGTGGAGAAACAATTGGTGTTGTTATGGGCAGCATGTTTGAATTTATCATTTTAGATGGTCTTTTCGTCAGGTTCATTTATGATGTATCACACTTGTTGTTTAGATGTAAATATTAGACTATGTTACTCGTTCTTGTTCTTTTGTTTCTTTTTGCCAAGATTGAATTTGTTGGACTTTGCATGTGTATGCAATGGATTTTTTTTTATCTATGCAAACGTCCACTTCAACTGCGTCCTTGAGTAAAAAAGCAAAAAACGATGTTTCAAAATTTCACCCTGTATACTAAAAAAATCACCCGGTATACGATGGTATGAAATCTCTACTGTTCCTTTAGACCAAAAGAAAACAACTGTCATTACCTACTAATTTCATTACACCTTTCATTTCACATTCAATTGAAATGTTGCATAGCCATACATAAAGCAACATTACATTGGATTAAAACGTTCAATTATTGCAAATATGGTATGTTTTCAATCTTCACAATATAAGTAATTAGTTTATCAAAGAAATGCTTGAATTTACTCAATATCTTTGGAAATATGAGCAATTGAAAATTTGTACCGTTTTTTTTTACCCACAGTGTATATATACTTATATATACATATATAAATAAATATATTTACACTGTTATTATAAATTATGTTGGGTTACCTAAAAATTTTAATATCTTGTTAAGTTTTTATGTTAAAAACGTTTTTATTCTATAGTAGAAAAATGTGTGGGTGTACTCAGTATTGATGCTATAATATTGTTAAAAACATATTTTCCTAATTTACGAGCAGTATTTTTTCAGGGCTTTAAACAATGTAATATTACAATTAGATATATTATTAAGGGAACACTTTTTTGAACACGGTGATTTTATCTTACAAAAATTGAAAGAGAAATTTCTATTCTCAGACAAATAAATGATGCTTTTAGTCAAGTATGAGACATCCTGCGAGGTAACTAGGAAATTCTGTAAAACTGAGTTTTGCAAAAACAATAATCTAAAATCTATCAACAACAACAGCAACAAAATATTGAGAATTGATGTGGTTTGTAACGGAATACTTCAAAACTTGCTTTAGTGACTCACTTATTCTACAGGGTGTCTTAAAAATCGACCAAAACATCACTTTGTTTTACTTCTTTTTTTAACGTCCTTTTTTCCAAAAACCTGACAGTTTCCAATTTTTTTCAGCGTTTTTTCAATATTGAGAGTAATACTAAAAGAAAACGCTGTGTTCAAAATTCTCAAAAAAGAGCAGGCAATTCAAGAAAGTGGTTTCCCTATTTTTTTTAGTACGTATATGTGACCCCGCACTAGAGAATCGCCCTAACTGCCATCTCTCGTTTCGATAATATTCACTCATGTATTTAAAAAAGCATAACTCTAAAACTACTGAACAGAAAAAATTAAAATAAAGTGTCTCTTCTATAGATTGACGCTTTCTGCGTTTTCTTCAGTTTTTGTGTAATAAAGGTTGCAAACAAGATTATCATGGAAGCGGATATCTAAGTAACGAATATTAGCACGATAACGGAATATGCACGTAACAGCGCGCACTACGTTAATCGTAACGGTAAATGGAAACGTAGCTGGGACAGTGGACGATTATTTACTATTAGTACGATACGATCAGAACAATTTAATTTCGGAATTTTGAATAGTAGTGCGAGTTACATATAGATAATGAATTTAGGTGTACAATTAATTATACCCAACCAGGGCCGTCCTAAGATATTCGACGCCCGTGGGCTACTAAAATTAATGCGCCCCTCTTAATAAGAAAATACACGAGATAGCTAACGGATGCGGGGTGACCGACAAACTAATTCAAAAGTGTCAGAACTAGAAAAAGCCAATTCCTTATCATTATACTAAACAAAAACATAATATTTATACAAAATTCGAAAAAAAAGACGAAATGAAAAAACCAACGTTTATAGTAAACAAAAACAAAAGTAACTTATATATTTGTTGTCCGTGCTTTTTCTTTTGCAAATTGATATCATACGAATTTAAGTTATTAAATAGGTCACTCTATATAAATAAACTACCAAATAATTTAATTTGCTCTGCCCTAAATAATATGTAGTAGCATTACTAAAAATTCGCAGTGCGTAGTGCTGTGGCCACGTTAGGAAATGTACAGGCAATTTTGAGTCAATTATTTATTATCCTTGAAAAATTACCCAAAGCTTTATGTTGAAACATTTGATTAGATTTGCCATCAAATATAAAATAATCTTAGAAAAACATAAATCAGCAGTTCCTGTACTGCGGGAATTCCTACAAATTCCCTTTACAAGGAATAAATTGGGACTAAATTGGCTTTTAAACCATTCTTCCATATAAATTGTCACCCTAGTTTATGCGAAAATAGTCCAAATACTCAAATTTTGCCAACATAGCTTTTGTGTTACATAATTCGATAAGAAAATTTTTCATCGATTAAAGGATGCAATAAGTATCATAATAATTTATAGTATATATAGTACGTCTTTACATCCCTAATAAGTAAAGCAGCTGGTCTCCGTCTGGTTCTAAACAAATCTGAACCGCTTTTTCTCTACTGTAAATGTTATTGTTCTGGATTTAAGCCATTTAAATATTAGAACGACACTGTCTAACATTTTAGTGGAAGTTGTTATTTTCATATTTATGGTATGTAGACTTTGAGCGCGTAAAGTATGAAAATACGAGAAAATCTATGAGGGTTAGTTATTGTACAAAATTCTCGAACACGTTGATTTTTAACTCTTGGGAACATGGATATTACTAATAGAATATGAAAATGCGTTTTGGGTAAAATTAGTTGCACTGTGTACGAACACGGACTCTCCCGTAAGATTGTTGAAACAAGTGAGATAAAAATGTCAAAAACCTGAACCCAATGTTCTAGAAACCTCAAAAGGATCTCATAGTAAACCTTAAACTTTGTACGTTTACCTGAAATCCTGAAAGCTTGTTCACAATATATTTCAATCATTTACAACGATTCTAAGTAGTGTGCTGATGGTTCAATTCCTATTGCAAACATATCTACCTAAAACTGCTATTCGCTTTTCATTCACAAACAAAATTCTTAATTTTTAAACTTTTTCTCGTAAATTTTCTGATGTAGGGTCATACAATTTGTATGCTACCATGAAGACAATTAACAGATCTATCATAATCAACAAAAAAAATATGGAGTTTGCCATTTGTGGATGACGTCATAAGTACATAACGGGAAATTGAATTTGTTACAAATATGTGTATAATTTACAATCTACGTGTTCGAGAATTTTTGTAGTTAACAAACAGTTTCCGGGATTTGGTCACGGTTGCTACTTTGCGCGCTCAGTGAATATTTCTTAAAAAATAACAAAAAAATCAATAAGTAAGAACAGTTCATAATTGAGTAATAACTGTAATTAACTGTAATTAACATTTCTAAAAAAAATAACACCTCATAACAAGCCCATATAAAATAAAAGCACAGTAAATTTGGAACACCAAAGTAAAAGATGCAGTTATTATTATTAACAATGAACAACAATGAAACCATGATCAAGTAGATCAGTATCTCATATATTTTTTCATGATCTCATAAATGTTTACTAGATGTCTCATATATTTTGATAAGTAAAATATGGCAAACCTAGGCTGGCACATCATAGAAAACTTGCGCTAACCGAAACAAACCCGAATGTTTTTCATTGATACTCCATATTTAAGTAACTTGGGAAATTCTAAGAGCAGACATACAATTTTCTATTTTATTAAGAAGAGGTTATTTGGTTGATTTTGTCATGAAAAGATTTATAATAAAATCAACTAATGTCAAAATAACTAATAATAACATCAAATATAACACCAATAAAAATTGCCGCCTCCAAAAGGTTGGCGCCCCAGGGCTATAGCCCATTTAGTCCTGTGGTTAGGGTGGCCCTGTACCCAACAATATTTTACAAAAACGGATTCAAACGGATTCACTGATCGCGTCAAAACTTCGCGTCTCGTTCGACTGCCTCGCACCAAAACCCACAAGCGAGGGAAGCCGAACTGCGCAAAATGTTGTTCATGTTTATTTCGGTCTTAAAAATTGACAAATAGTCGGAATGCTATTAAATTCAAGGGATGTGTATCGCAGTAAATAAGGATTATTTGCATGCTAACTGCGTTGTCCTGCTAACATTCGTTCCTGAGATATCGGCTTCCATCAAAATCTTGTTCGCAACCGTTATTACATAAAAAATTGAAGAAAACAAAAAGGGCAATCTATAGAAGATACTCTAAATGCAACATGAACAAAAACTGAAATTTTTGTGGTGAGTGGTTTGAGAGAAAATAAATCGGAAAGACTGCAAACAACTACAAACATCGGATACTCTTTTCACTTCTCTCGCGCTCATGTTTACACCGAGAGGCAAACAATGTTGACAGTCGTTCAACTACGTAGAACACAGTAGTCAACGTTATCAAAACGAGAGACGGCTGTTAGGGCGATTCTCTTGTGCGTAGTCACATATGTTAATTTCATATCACATATAGATAAGACTGACACCAAACTGTATTATTTATTGCCTGTATAGTATATGTGTGAATCTACAGGGTGTTTAGTAGATAGATTTAGCAAAGTTAAAAACCTGTTATTTGTTTGAAACTTATCTAACATTTTTTTCTAAGTCAGTCTACCAAACACCATCTGTTATAGGTATCAGCGAACTTAAATGTTCACTATATCAACTTGTTGTTTACATTCGTTATTCCTGTATAAGTGTTTATCGTAACTTTTAATTGGAATTTATATTATATAGCTGTACAAACAATAATATTCGTTATAAATTTTGAAGAAAAAAAAAGAACGATTTTAAAGTATGGCCTTTTTGGATACTGGCATATCACTACAACTGTCAATCTATGTATTGTTATCACGAAAACATATCAGATGCTGTGTTCAGTTCCTTATTAAAGATAGCATTGCCATTGTATGTCCTATAGCGGTTATATACTTACTACTATACTATATATGTATACTATCGTGGCCATATATTATGTCCCCTCTTTTGACGTCGATTCTCCCGCAAATCTAGGGGCGCAAAATTTGAAAAAATTCTGATGCTGTCCTTGATTAATACTCTACTACTCATAAAAATTAGAAAGCTGTATATGCTGGCCTTTTCCCGATTTTTCCAAATTAAGAAGAATTGGCGCTGTTTTTGGCCCGTAAATTACATTCGTTTAACTTTAGCAATTAATTACTCCGGAAATAATCCATAGATTTCAACGAACTAAAAACTAAAATCACCCGCGGAATGTTAGCTTTCAATATGCATTTTTGTAAAATGATTGGGTTAGTAGTTGACCCACAAAAAGCTATATTATGCAATGCCAGCAATTCCGTTATTAGAAGAGCTAGAATAATGAAATATAGACTATAGGCTACCCAATAATTCATAGGTTTAAAGTTTATTACATAATCATTGTTTATCTTGCATTTCCCATACAAAAGATCGTGCTGAAACGCCGCGTGAATTCCGACGCTCTACGGTCTTGGTGTGATGCGGGGAAGGGAGTCGTTAGTGGTGCTGTCAACAGTGAGAAAACGGCGGACAGCTGATTACCAATACACAAAAAGAACGATAACTTGTCAAGGTAGTAATTTTAACTAACAGAATTAAATTCTTAATTTTTAAATGTAGAATTTTGATTATAATATGTGACCCCGCTACGAGAGAAATGCTCTAACTGCCATCTCTCGTTTCGATACTATTGACTCCTGTGTTTGACGTCTCATAACTCTAAAACTACTGACCAGAAAAAATTGAAATAAAGTGTGTCATACTTCTCAATCATTTCTACATATGTTGTATGACTATCAAAATTGTTTGCCTCTCGGTGTAAACATGAACGCGAAGGAACTGAAAAAATTTACCCGATTTTTGCATTTGTAAATTAACTGTCGTCTTTCCGATTTTTTTTCTCCTAAACCGCTTACCACAAAAAAACTTCAATGTTTGTTCAGGTTGCAGTCAGAGTCTCTTCTATCGATTGGCGCTTTTGCTTTCTTCAGTTTTTATACAATAAGGTTGTAAACAAGATTTTGATGGAAGCGGATAGATGAGTTAAGGAATGTTAACAGCACAACGCAGTTAGCATGCATATATATAATCCTTATTTACTGCGTCACATGTCCCTTAAATTTAATAGCATTCCGACCATCTGTTAATTTTGAAGACCGAAATAAACATGAACAATGTTAACAATGATTCCGTTTTTGTGTTTATTTATTAGTAATATTTAAATACAGGCAAAAACAATATAACATAAATACAACTCTTGATATATTACATATATTACAAATAATAATAATAATAATAATAAATGGCAGCTCTGAGCGTATAAAACTGATAGGTCGTTATATTGTGTCCGTAAACACTGTTCTCCGAGTAACTATTGCACCGTGCGATCCCCCACTACCGGCAGCGTCGCTGTCGATCCCTTCCCCCGCATCACCCCGAAGACCGAAGAGCGCCGCGTCAATTGCGACGATCATGAGATGTTTCAACACGATCTTTTGTAGGGAAAATGCAAGATAAACAATGATTCTGTAATAAAGTTTAAATATATGATTTATTAGGTAGCCTATGATTGACACTTCATCATCCTAGCTCTTCTAATAACGGAATTGCTGGCATTGCATAATATAGCTTTTTGTGGGTTAACCACTACTCCGATCATTTTACAAAAATGCACATTGAAAGCTACCGTCCCGCAGGTGATTTTACTTTTTGGTTCGTTGAAATCTATGGATTATTTTCGGAGTAATTAATTGCTAAAGTTAAACGAATGAAATTTATAGGACAAAAACAGCGCCAATTCTTCTTAATTTGGAAAAATTGGGCAAACGCCAACATATACAGCTTTCTAATTTTTATGTGGTGTAGTATGTTAATCAAGGACAGCACCAGAACTTTTTCAAATTTTTTCGCCCCTAGATTGGCGAGAAAATCGACATCAAACGAGGGGACATAATATATGGCCATGATAGTACATACAGAGTGTAAATGAATGCCATGCATTTACATCTTGTATTATGAAGCTTACAACTTAAACAATTAAAGGAATTTGTAAGAAAATATGCACAATCTCTTATTGTTTGTTTGAATAGTACTGTGTAATGTTAGAATTTAAGATGCTATGAGTGGTTGCTATTAGAAAAAGGTAGTTGCTAGGAATCTGTTAGTAAATTGATTTGTGCAAAGTAAATAAAAAAAGACCGTACACTGTGTTGTATAGATGGGAAACTTGTTTCTGTACTATAAAACATAATCCAACATATCCACACATTTCACGTAAACTTCGTCAATGTTAAAGGTTTTTATAGGGTTTTTGTCCAAGAAAATTGCAACCACAGAAAAGAATCAAAAGAAAGATTCGTAATATTTAATCTATATGCCACCGCTCATGGAAATTCGGACACATAGTAAACATATAGGAAGTAATGATAAAAGCACTGATAACGTAGCAATAGGCACCTCTATTTCTACCAAATAGCGAACACATTCTTAACGTTGATTTCCAGTAACATAGGTACATCATTAAATGTGCTAATTTAAAATAATTTTTATATTTAATTATTATGCAACATTTATGCTGTTTTGTAACTGGTTGTTGGGAATTTTCTAGTTGCCATTAAAAAGGATTAAATACGAAATAACAAATAGAGTCATAAATACTGCACCTCAGACACATGTTGCGACCCCATTTTTACCAGATTTTTGCATCAAATGCTCGAATTCGTATTCAAACGAGTCTGTGCCTGCAATCTGTAGTTTGCACAAGATAACTCTGGCACGCGGAAGACATCATGCGACGCGGAAAGAAACAAGCAAGGAACAGCGTTCTGTAATTATCGCTTTTCATCAGGAACGATTATCAGTTCGTGAAAATGCAAGAAATAAGTCAACGATAAGTGAGTCCACGATAAGTGACACTCTTCACCAATATGAAGAAACTTGGAATTTGGATGACGTGTTCGGCCGGAACTATCACGAATAATTTCCCAAGCGGATGAGGAACGATTAAAATTCATTTTTAAGCAAAACAGAAAATTGCCCGCACCTAAAATCACCTCTGAAGTCAGTTGCGATCGTGAAAGACCAATTTTCGTAAGCACAGGGAAACGACGTCTCCAAGCGGAAAATCTGCATCGACGCGTTGCCGTACGCTAACCATTGCTTGGTCGGGAAAATCGTCAGACACTACTGTTTCCAGTCTTCATTTGTCCAACTTCGATGTGTTCGTGACCACTGAAGTCGTTTCTGACGATTTCCCTGACGAAGCAATGGTTTTCGTACGGCAACGCGTCTATGCAGATTTTCCGCTTGGAGATGTCGTTTCCCTGTGCTTACGAAAATTGGTCTTTCACGATCGCGATTGACTTCAGAGGTGATTTTAGGTGCGGTCAATTTTCAGTTTCGCTTAAAAATTAATTTTAATCGTTCTTCATCCGCTTGGAAAATTATTCGTGATAGTCCCGGCCGAACACGTCATCCAAATTCCATGTTTCTTCATATTGGTGAAAAGTGTCAGTTATCGTTGATTCACTTATCGTTGACTTATTTCTTACATTTTCACGAACTGACCATCGTTCCTGATGAAAAGCGATAATTAGAGAACGCTGTTCCTTGCTTGTTGGCTTTCCGCGTCGCATGATGTCTTCCGCGTGACAGAGTTATCTTGTGCAAACTACAGATTGCAGGCACAGACTCGTTTGAATACGAATTCGAGCATTTGATGCAAAAATCTGGTAAAAATGGGGTCGCAACATGTGTCTGAGGTGCAGTATTTATGACTCTATTTGTTATTTCGTATTTAATCCTTTTTAATGGAAACTAGCAACTTCCCAACAACTTACAAAACAGCATAAATGTTGCATAATAATTAAATATAAAAATTATTGTAAATTAGGACATTGAATGATGTCGTATGTTACTGGAAATCAACGTTAAGAATGTGTTCGCTATTTGGTAGAAATAGAAGTGCCTATTGCTACGTTATCAGTGCTTTTATCATTATTTCCCATATGTTTACTAAGTGTCCGAACTTCCATGAGCGGCAGTGTACAATATACATAATAAAAGGGAATATTATAAAAAGCTTTTGTGTAGTAGTAATAAGTAATAGTATGTATTTAGTAAATGTAAATATAATAATAAGTAAAGACATATCCTAAGCTTGTATTTACTTTTTAGTCCGAATGAGCCTATACTAATAATAAAATAATAATTAAAAAGAAAATTAACTCTCAGTTACAAATTTGTCGACTTAATAAAATACTACATTATAAAGATAATGAGGTGATTTTATGTTCGTTTTTTGTGTAAATAGCCTTAAAATGGTGGAAACTCGTGTATTAGCAATATTACAGAACAGTAAATATATATTTTTGCCTAGTAGGAACGCAAAATAATTACTTAATTTAAGATATACAGGTATGTCTTACTTAAAAAAATATATAAAAATTATATACGTGTATTGTATAATATAACAGTGTTAGACAGTGTGTTTCCAGATAGCTCTACCTGTTCCCATGGGCGCCGTAGGAAAATAGTTCCAGGGGGGGAGGGCAAATTTTTTTTTCGTATTAAATGGTGACGTAATATTAAGGACTTTGCCATTAACTGTTTTGCAGCATTTTGGTCTTGTGTTATTTTGCATACACACTGAAAAATCTCTATTGCTGCTTTAAGGTAGTGAAATGTTTTTGTTCACATTTTTGTGTTAATAGCCATCCATGGTCGTGATCCCTGTATGCTCGACAACACTTACTTATTATATATTGATATTCATTGAATTTCAAGTCATTTTGCCGTCTTTCTATCGTTTATTAATGTGGGATTAATATGTTTAATTAATAATTGTTTGTAAATATATTTTGTTTCTGAATCATTGAACCCTTATTCTAGAATTTAAGATTTTGTATGATTTTCAACCAATATTATAGCCTTTTTATTACTTTTTAATACGCTAGGAGAAATTGTTGTTAATTTCCTATAATAATTACTAGCTCGTGGTCATCGAGCATCTGATACAATATCGTAATTACAAATTGATAAACAATAAAAAGGCAAGAATATTATTTTCAAATTTACCCCGTTAACGAGAAATAATGAGTAAATGTAGAGAAAAGTGGATTAATTTGAAAATTCTGTGTTAAGGATAATCGACGACGAAATAATATTTTTTGTATTTTACTATTATACTTGAACACGTAAGGCGACAATGTTAGGTCAACTATTAACTTTTGAACGAACTCATGTACGTAGATGTATTGTGTCAACACTGGAGAGAGTCAGAAAATGCTACCAATATTACAAACACCATAGAGAATCTATTGTCATGTATCATAGGATGGCCCTTTTAATACCAAATAACTTTTGTCTGTATTTTTTATTATTTAACGTTTTTGGAACTGTGTTTTCATTAACCGAAGTTTTGTAATTTTAGTACCAACTTTGGCCAATAGTGGGTTATCTTTTTAAATTATTTGATTTTAAAATAGTTATTCTATGATACTTCATACAAACTACTTTACTAAAGCAATTTCTAAAGTTGGTACAATATTCCGGCTCTCTGCAGTTCCTAAACGGCGTCTATAGGACATGAGTTCGTTATCAAAAATTGGTCTACTATCAAAAGTTGACTATGATACCTCATCTATATATTCTACACTTATTAGTTTAACACCCAGTGTAATTAAGATAAACTGCTCAGCAGTGCCAAAAATTGCGAAGTAATGGAATCTAATAAGTACGATCAAATAAAAGTACATACAACGATACTTATTTTGGACTACAGCGCAAAATTTATCTACCGTATCTTGTCATCTTGTTGATCTTTCGCGACTGTTACGAGAGGGCAATATCGCATTATCTAATAAAACTGACATTGGTGACAATAGCCGATAATAATCGGAATGGTCATCATTTATCTAGTATTTTTTTTCATCCTTCACTATACGAAAATGTCATTTTTGCATCTTTGTGGGGACACGAAAGATGCTAATTGCCCGCTAGGCGTTTAGTTATTAACTTTCAAGCCTAACCGCGAAAATATTTTACACACACACAGGCCGGGCGGCGACCGATCTGTCTGTCCAATAAATACATAGCTTTCAATTCGGTTTGACATTTGCGAGATCGATCTGATCAAAAAGGTCAACCTGATCTATGATCAAAAGATCCATCTGATATGATAATAACCGATTTATCGATCAGATCTATTTATCGGGCTTCAATTGTGAAATCTAGGGGGGGGGGCAAGCGCCCCCCCCCTTGCCGATATGTAACGGCGTCCCTGTTCCTATAATGGACTAAATTATTTATTCTTGTTATGCACAAAAAATCATAGAATATCGGCATTTGTTCCTTATAGGTACAGTTAGGTCCACCTGGCAACACTCTGTATATCTAGGTTTTAGAATGTTAAAATAACATACAATTTATTTATTTTTTATGTAATTCATTGTTATTCGATGTTACTATTTTAGCCACATAGTTATTTTCGTATATACTTAAAGTTTATTACCTGTTATTAATTGTATCTATAATATTTGTATTTATTATAAATTAAACTTATTGGCCCGTGCAGTATATCTTGTCCACATTAGCGAATAAATGTGGTAAAATTCGTAAAAAGTTTGTTCGTTTATCCGCAATTTAGTTAAAAATTATACTACTAATTTTGCTTCTTGTTTATTTTATAGAATAATTCTTTTGTAGGGTAGTTTGAACACTTTGATGTAAAACAAATACATATCAGCTAATGTATAATAATATATAGACGTATTATGTAATGTGATATACATGTTATTATGTATGCAAGGAGCTAAATAAATTATTAAATATGTTTAGACAATAAGCCTGTGTTTATTCCCGTTTATGTTTCATTTGTTTCAAGCAATTCAGATCTAAAAAAAACTAATCTAACACCACCTATCGGCATCTCACCAAAGGTAGTGTTACATACAATGCCTAACAGATGGCGCCTGATACACCAAATACGCAATAGCTAATCATTTGCACTAATAACCTAACTTTATGACAGAACCCCCGAATAGTTTCTCACAATCTCCGCTAGATAGCGCCACGGGGAGTTTGTTTGTGTCGCGTTGCGCGAGCTGCCAATGTCAACAACCTAACCTACAAACATCGCCGTAGTTTTTCTCCTTTCATAGATGGATATAAACAAACCAAATTGGTTGTATAGCTAACAAATCCCGAAGCAAAACAGATCCAAAAATGTTCAAAAACACTTTTCAAAGCGGTTTCCTCTCAATATTGTACAGTATCGGCAGCAAACCGTTGCAAATATGGGACAAAAAGGTAAAAAATGGGCACATCAAGCGTATCACGGACGAAGATATTCAATCTTTAGTGCTTGAGGTTGTCGGATGTAACGTTAGTACCACTTATATAACGTGCCCAGCCGATCCGAGGAAAACCTTAGGTATAAAATTGCCATTCCTAGTCATGATCGTGAAGAATTTGAAGAAATATTTTACGTTTGAAGTGCAGGTTAGTTGGATTTTTGGTATTTCTTAACCGTAGTGTTGGCCAAGTTGTTTTTTAGGGGATCGTAACTTTACCGGGGATGTTTTTATACACAAATTTACATATACCATCGTTACGGAATATGTGACGTTTGGTTTATCGTTGACTTAAGTCGTTACGCATTTTTCTTATTATTTTCGGATTGAAAGGCACTGTAGCAACCAGGAAAAAAAAGATAGGCAAATACATTAAGATAAAATCCATTAAAACTAGATTTAAATATACGTTTACTTACTAACTAACACACAAATAAAGAATATTGAAGAATGATATTACGATATTATCGACATTGCATTACCAAAATGATTTGAATTCAGAATGTTTTTTTACGGCTTGTTTGTTTTATTTGGTAGTATTTCTAATTTTGGATATGTTGCACTCTGGATAGTGCATCCAATCCCGGGATCCCGGTATTCCCGGACTTTTCTGGTACCGTAATCCCGGTGCTGAGATTAGTCTTAATACCGGGATTACGGTCCTGATAGATTTTTAATAGAAAATCAAAAATTTATTTTTCCAAACAAATTAAGAGAAAGGAATACTAAATTAATGGTTAATGCCATTAAATAGGGCATAAACTATCCAGTGTTAGGATGTGTGCTCTACGGCCTAGTAGTTTATATTTGGTTCAGAGAATTTCGGTGCCGGCAGAAAGTGAGTAAGAACGAGACAGGACGTAAAAGAACTCAACATTTGATATGTCGACTGACCGGCTTAAACTAAGTTAGCTAAACTTTGATATTCAATAACTTTTGTAGACTTTGACCGATTTTCATTATTTTTTTCGAGTCATGTAAGGAAATTTATCAAATTTATGATACATAATATACTTTGTTAATTAAAGAAAATAAGATGTTCCAGCTGATTATTAATACTGGGAGATCAAAAATTGTGTTTTTGATCATCTTTGACACATTCTGTGGGATTTCTAAGGAACTTGTTCTCTCGCAGGTTGGCAACTAGGTACTCTCTTACAAAACCATATCAATCCCTAGCATATCCCACATGTGTTCTATGGGGTTTAAATCAGGGCTACGTGCAGGCCATTCAGTCAATGACGTTAACGACACTAAACGTCACTAAATGTTTTTGTTGATTACCATGGCTAGCTTTAATTTCTGATGGCGCTGCCGAAGAAGCAGCGTTATCTTTTAGAGCTTGTAACTTTTGCGTTAACAACAATAGAAACTTGAAGAAAAAACATAAGTGATCAGAACAGACGAGACTACAAGCTCCTTTTGTTTAAAGTTAAATTCTTTTGTCGGTGCACCCCACAGCAAGCTTCAAACTGTAGGAAGAAAACAAGCATTAACGTTATTCACCATTGCTGAAATGGAAGAGCGCAAAAATGGGTAGCACATATACAGAAATATTGGCAAAAAGTGGACCTTTCAAATAAAAAAAAAACTCATTCAAATGGAGCAATACGTTCAAAAGTTAGGTACTGCAGTTTGAAACTGGTCATCATTTTAGGTGTTGCGTTTTTTATGCCGCTCAGTGTATTAGCGTGATTACCTACCATATCCAAATTGTGTACAGAGTGGTCATAATCTGCAACAAAATATTGCAAACAGCTTTTCCTAAGAAAGTTAATTTTCTTAAATGGAACACCATGTATCTAATTAATTTTTTTAATTCTACGCATCGTCCTGCACAAAAAAGTACTAGCACGAAACAGTGCTAAAATAAACAATTGCAGAGATAACTAGTCTTCTTCATAAAAAAATCGATTTTTCTGACAATTAGTGCTCCTGCACCTACATTACCCATTAAACCAGCTAAGTATTTACCCAAATTACCATTATCTCGCATGATTTGATCCTTTTCTTTTTAATAAATCAAAACATTTGATCACATCTGCAATTTAATTATAATCTGTCAATAGTGGTGATATTGTTAGATTAGATTTGCACAATTTTTGGAAATATGGCGAACTTTTCTCAGGAGGAACTAATTGACATGGTGTAGGTTCTTGGCGAATGCAACAAAAATACAAAACAAAAAATATGAAATCGGGCGAGAAAACAGTAATTTAGGTAAATACTTAGCTGGTTTAATGGTTAATGTTGGTGTAAAAGCACTTATTGATAGAAAAAAACGATATTTTTATGAAGAAGACTAGTTATCTCTGCAATTGTTTATTTTAGCACTGGTGTGTGCTAGTACTTTTTTCTGCAGAACGATGGGTACAATTTTAAAAAAATCATTAGATACATCGCGTTCCATTTAAAAAAATTAACTTTCTTACGAAAAACTATTTGCTATATTTTGTTGCAGTTTATGACCACTTTGTACACAATTTGTATATGGTAGGTAATCAGGCTAATAGAACACTTCTTACTTACTAAAATTAAAAACAGGTATTGAGATATACAATTTTTCATACACTGCTGTTTTTCCATAAAAATGCCAATAAATCAAAAAGGATAAAGTTTAGGGTAGGTAATGTTATTTTTTATTGTCGTAAAATGTTGCAAGGAATTCAAAATTGTGCCGAAATATAGGTTGTTCCATTTAAAAAAACATAAGTTTGGGTTGGTACTACCTTATCGAACACTCTGTATACACGCTAATAATTTTAAAATGTTCGCTTCGGCGTTCTGTATGATTCAATAACGCAAATATTTTTTAGTCCAAGAATAATATAATCACAAGCTTAGCAACAGTCCGGGAGTGACTTTTGCGCCCCTAGATACTTAAAGGGTGAAAGTCGTCAATATTAAAATTACATTATTGTAATTAGTCCGTCGCTTTGGTATATCAAAGGTGACAACGTTTCAAGTAAAGAAAAAAATCGTTAGACCGTGTGCGGGCGGAAAGTAAATGCAAGACGGGGCCGAAATGTACAAAGAGTATAAAATTACACATTTACAGTAAAAATAATCAGGTTGGGTTTGATTGCCTATTCTTAAATACATCCCCACATAATAATCTTCCGGATGCAAGACTAAAATTACGGAAGAAACACCCCGCCAGGCCCACAAAACATGACTCTCTAATACAAGGGCATACGTGAACCATGATTCCTATTGTGGATAATGCATTCAACATGATTATTTTCCCGTAAATAGTGCAATTTTCTCTGCCACTTTAGTACATAGCTTTTCAAATATATGTAATGGTAGATCTACCCATAACGCATGCGCACTACCGACGTGTTCCTAGCATAACCTTGCAATTTCACAATATTGTGCAATAACCAAGAAATACAGATTATTCCGTTATTGTACTCACATTTTCGCTGGAAATCTCCGAGATTTGCCACCATCCACCGGCGATCACTATGCGACAGAATAGCCGACGACACGCACATCAAAAACTCCCGAAATAAACGCGCAAATTCGAAACGAAAATCCGACAAATTCAAAGCGTCTCAACGTAGTCTCGCCACAGGTACCGATTGAATCAGCTGAGTGCTGACCAACGCCTGCGCTGTACGGTGCGCGATAGCACCAAGACCTACTGTAATAAACGAGGCTATTATTCCATATATTTTGCTTAACTTTGATGATTTAATAACTTTCGTATACTTCGACCGATTTTGATTATTCTTTCGGCACATGCGAAAGAAGTTCATAGAGATCGTTTACGTATCATTGCAATTTTTTAAAAAATAATTGTAATAATTATTTTGGAAACCTTATGTCTTGAGCGATGAACATTTTTCTATACATGGAGTCTCAACAGTGCGATCTCGGAAGATTGTGCCTCCCTTAATGAAGATATTTTCAAAACTGATTTCACTCATATATACAGAACGCCGAGGCGCACATTTTAAAATTATTAGTGTGTACCTACCTATACAGGTTGTTCCATAAGGTAGTACCAACCCAAACTTATGTTTTTTTAAATCGAACAAGTTATATTTCGGCACAATTTTGAATTCGTCGCAAAATTTTACGACAATGAAAAATAACATTAGCTACCCTGAACTTTATACTTTTTGATTTATTGGCATTTTTATGGTAAAACAGCAGTCTAAGACAAATTTTATATCTCAATACCTGTTTTCAACTTTATTGCATACGCTTAGATTATGATTAACTAAAAAGCGTTCTATTAGCGTGATTACCTACCATTTGTGTGCCTGGATATGAAAAGGGACCAGTCGACCGAAATTGAGTTATGAGTGTTTTTAGATAGAATAAGTTATGGCAAAGGTACTCCAACATTTTAAACCGATTACCATAAAGGGAAATTGAAAAAAAAAATATTTAAGTTGCTGGTGCAAAAATTAAACTTTTGCGCTATGACGCTTCAAACTTTTGCAAAGTTTAAAAGTTAATAACTTCCCGCATTTTTGGAAGTTACGCTGACTCCAACATTTTTGGAACAATTTCGATATTAGTTTCAATATTTTTAGTAGAATTTATTATTATTTCATTATTCCGTTTGGGTTTTATAGGGTTTTTAATCTATAGCGTCATTGGCCTGGGTCTACAATATGTATAGTGTAAGCTAGGTATCTTCATCTCTCGAGTCTTAAGAAGACTTAAGCATTCTCGTAAGGGGTTTATGGGGGGTCCTCTTATTCCAAATCTTATTTAGTTTTAGATTTTTAGAATTCAAAATGGCGGATCTAATATGGCGACCAAACATGTAATTAAGTGTTGGATTTATACAAAAATTAAATTATGTTATATATGAAGGTTACGGATTCCTAATCTGTTGTCAGATGTATAAAATTCAAAATGGCGGATCCAATATGGCGACTAAACATGTAATTAACTGTCGGATTCAGAAGAAAACAAATATCAGATGTTAGATGTTTATAATTCAAAATGGCACCGAAAGTAATGTGGCAACCATAATAAATTAACGTGAATTTGCAGTTTTTGTCATCCTATTTCCTGTTACATAATTATGCAGCTGTCTGATGTCAACACTTATGTCAGTTAAAAATCCAAATTGGGAGTTCAAATAAATCAGATAGTATCAAATTATTTTAACGTTTAATGATAAGAAACAAACATAACTAGGGACACAAACATGGAAATACAATCATAATAAATTTATATAAAAAGTGCATTTTTTTAAAACTACGCTTTATAAACAAAATTACAATTGTAAAAAAATTGACAAAATTTTCTTCAAATTTTCCATTTTTTTTTCAAGCATTGTCGCCGGCAATCTGTCCACATACAAAATTTTAACCCGATTGGACATATTTTCCAAATACAAAATTTTTTTCAAAATTTTAGAAAATTTTCTTATTGCTTTATGTCATTGTCACCGGAAATCCGTCCACAGGCAAAATTTCAACCCAAATGATCAAATTTTCCAAATTTTGACTTTTTTTTCAAATTTTGGAAAAGTTTCTATATTTTTTTTATTGCTTCTTGTATTGTCACCGGAAATCTGTCCACATGCAAAATTTTAATTTGATTGGACACTGGGAAGTAGAAATAATATCGATTACAAGACTTGTACAAATTCAAAATTTTTTTCAAAATTTTAGAAAATATTCCAAATTTTTTTATTGCTTCATGTGATTGTCACCGGAAATCCGTCCTCAGGCAAAATTTCAACTCACTTGGTCAATTTCTCCAAATTTTGAAATTTTTTTCCAATTTTGGAAAAGTTTCCATATTGTTTTTATTGCTTCTTGTATTGTCACCGGAAATCTTTACACATGCAAAAATTTAACTTGATTGGACACTGGGAAGTAGAAATAATATCGATTACAAAATTTGTACATAACAAACAGACAAACAAACAAACAAAAAGTGCAGTTAATATAAGCGTAGTAATTGTCCCGGAATATTATATAACTATGTAATTATATTTTATACAAACGAGTGTATAAACTGCTATCATACAGATATTTGTTTCTGCCACTGTATGCGGCAACACCGTAATGCGCTAGAGCGTAGCGTGATATAGACAACTGGTCCCTTTTTCGTTCGCAATAAAAACGCATTTTTTCATGCTTTTCCAACCGCAGACGGGTTTCAGACGAATACATCTGATAAAAAACACAATAACGAGAGTAATTAACCAATAAAACAAAAATGTGTATTTTGCAACGCTTCTTACTTACTAAAATTAAAAACAGGTATTGAGATATACAATTTTTCTTAGACTGCTGTTTTTCCATAAAAATGCCAATAAATCAAAAAGTATAAAGTTTAGGGTAGGTAATGTTATTTTTCATTGTCGTAAAATTTTGCGAGGAATTCAAAATTGTGCCGAAATATAGATTGTTCCATTTCAAAAAACATAAGTTTGGGTTGGTACTACCTTATCCATCACCCTGTATACGCGCTAATAATTTTAAAATGTGCGCCTCGGCGTTCTGTATAGATGAGTGAAATCAGTTTTAAAATGTCTTCATTAACAGAGGCACAATCTTCCGAGATCGCACTGTTGAGACACCCTGTATATTGATGATGGCGTATTTAAGAATGAACTATCGCTGTTTTTAAAATAATTAAAATATTAAAAACATATTTATTTGTTAAGAATACCCTTTATTTATTAAGATAATATTTTTTACTTGCTACGAATTTTGATTTTAAAATGATTTTTATAAAAAAATAATTCTTTTTAGTTCATGTTTTTGTATATGGGGCCTCCAAATTCAAAATTGTGTCAGGGCCCCATGATGCCTGAATGTTATATGAAAATTCTCTCCAAATAACAGGGTTATGTCTGGAGTAGTGTTATTTTTTATAATTATTATCTGAAAAAACTTACAACAAAAATGGTAATCAATGACATGATTTACTACTACTGATTTTTGCATTCCTAATATAAAAAAATAAGTATATATTTTCGATAGATATTTGATTGGAAAACAAATTAACGTTCAAATGTTACCTTATTAGGTTTTTCCGTATTTTTTATGAGTGCATAAAAGAACGCAGCAAAATAAAACCTAAAAGTACAAAGTTTAATTATGGGTTACTTTCAGACGATTTTTCTAGGACATCGGGTTTCGCCTCCACTTATTCGCAAAAATAGTCATAATTACGCTTTTTTATGTCTGGGCAATAAATAATCGCCAGTATAAATTTTCGAACCTATTTTTGCTAACGTCCTGTTTTTGTGTTGGCTGTTTGTATTATTTAGAAGCAATATTATTAATTTAAATTCCAACATATTTCTGTTTAATTGGATAAAATAAGAAATCTACAACATTGAACTTTATTTCAGGACATCCGGTTTGTTGATTTGACATTACACTTATCAACCCACAATCGTTTCTTATTCCACCAATGTTCTGACGGTCAGAATATAACCTAAAAGTTTGACTGAATTAAGAAAAATCTAATAATATCTATTTAAGCTGACTAAAAATGCTTTATATTTTCATAATAATACGGTGTTACTACTCTTTTAACCACTATTAGTTACAAATATAGGGGTGTCGGAATTAGGTACATGTAAATATAGCACGTCCTTAAATCAGACATATGTGTCGGAATTGTGTACATGGTTAGAAGTAATACATATTGCTCTATTGCTGTCTTTACACAAGAAAATAACATATTTTACATCGTTTGCTGTATCACAATTAATGGTACGCATTTTGTCCAAATTCCGACACGAGTGTCGGTATTACGGATATCAATAATCCCTAATTATTACACTAGCAGAAGAAAGTAGCGATTTTGGCATTAATACACCACCTTTGGAGATAACAGTTGAACTCATGCCATCTCCATTCAAAAAATCATTATTCTGGCCTGAAATAAAGTAAAAAGAAACTGTTCTTCTGTGACATTATTATCTAATGCTTGGAGAGAATATTTGTTAATAAAAAAAGAAGAAAGCACAAAAGAAAATCCTTCCATAGAAATAAGAAAGGAAGCGAAAAATGAAAACACTAAGAATTCCAGATGGAAGGTACATTAAAATACAGATGAGAGAGAGAGGGCAGACTGAAGAAGACTAAGGACTTATTTCATACTGTTTCATTAAAAATGGCAAAAAATAAATCTTTAACGTTTCTTAATAATAAATCTTATTTAACAATATTTAAAACACTTAATATTTATTTGAGTGTTTATATTTGTCGGAATAATGTACCACAAGTGTCTGATCTAGGAGCACTGTCTCAATTAGGTTCACTGAGGTGTCGGATTTCGGATCAAATATACGCTTAGTGTCCGAATTAGGGGCAATTCTGCCCTCCAAAGGTAAACTGCCGTATGTACACAAAAATGAAAAATTGAGCTATAGTTAATTTGGTACTCTAAAAGGTATATTTTCTCATATTTATGATAAGAAAGTACCAAAAGGGCCTTACATTCGATAAATTTTAAAACACGTTTTGCCGTATGTGCATTTTTTGTGATATCATACTACGCTAAAACACGGCAAGTGCTATATACTATGGTAAAACGCGGCATATGCATGTACATACGGCGTTTTACCACTGTATTTGAACATGCCGCGTTTTAGCCTAGTAACATGGGATGAATTTTGTAGTTGCCGAGCGCGCCGCGCCATCTTGTTATTTTTGAAAGTTCTCATTTTGTGTTGTATATTCTTTATTATTGACTGAACAATCAGCGTCGTTCGGTTTAACATACGAATATGTTGTCTTAAAACACGGAACCAGTGAATTTAAGAAAATATAGCTGGTGAAATGAGGAAAACAACGCCAAAAGGATTTTCCAAAGAGAAAAAGGAAAACATTTAAAAAAATTAAGAAAAATACTTCCAGAAAACAGGAAACTGTTTTGGAGAAATTTGCCAGAACAAATTTATTATACGACAAATGAAGTTAATCCGCAGTCTAAAAGAAAGAAGAAAATACCATGTTGTTACTATGTTAATTAATAGTATATTATATGACGAGCACATAACTAGGCATATAAATCACGAGCATGAAGTTTATACGCGAGCCGTAGGCGAGCAGGCGAGCGTATAACCATGCGAGCGATTTATATCAGTCGTGTGGGAGTCGAATACGACGTTTTATCTACGACTCATAAATTCCATTTTATATCAAATCTTTTAAATGTATTTGTCAATGGCGGCGAGGCGAAATGTCAAATAAGTGTCATCCACGTAGGTTTAGACTGACTTTGACAGTACGATCGTATAATGATGACAGTTCCTTCAAATAATAAAGTCATTATTTGAACGAACTGTCATTATTATACTACGCTAGTGTCATTATAATAATTGGCGCGTATCATGACGGGGATTATATAGTCATAGATACGTGTGCAATGAACTTATTATATGTGAGTCGTAGATTAATATATTTTAAGCCTATAGTATTTTTAATCTCTTTCATGCATTTAAATGTATTTACTATAATATGGATAATATTCATGAAAATTTGGTACTTATTTATTATTTATTACTTAAAAAATGCGTTAAAAATACAAGGTAGGTATCCTTGCCCAAAATTTTTGAGTATTGCTCATTAATCTAAAAAGACAAAATATACATCATTAGTGAACATTGGTTAATACTTTAAATGTAAAAAGTGCATGATTTTTTAAACAAAAAACATGTAGTGCATTGGTCTAGACTAGCGAAGAACGCGGCATCTACATTTATTCGTTATAATTTTTTTTATTTCTGTATAAAATCTATTAAGTGTTGTTAATTATAAGCAATTTACTTTAACCTACAATAATAACAATGTATGTGTAAGTAATTAAAATATTTGTTTGAAATTAATACTTATGAAAACTGCAAATATCTCGTAACTACCGTTGATGACTACACCCGAAGAAAATAAGATTATAACATTATTTAAATTTCAATCTACTTATATTTATGTTACTCAATCGTTTCGCCGTATTGCAAAAGTTTCAAGTCCACAAGTTCCTTGTATAACATTTTGTATTGCGGCCGACCTACCACAATCAACCACAAAGGTAGATATTGTTATTACACTTTGGGTCGCCTTTTCTTCCTTAATTGACTTTTTTGCTGGAATAGGCAAATTAGGCAAATATTGAAAATATGTATCACATAACGTTGTGACTTCGTGCTATCGACACACAATTTCGAAGAGTTACAATGCCCTATCAACTGTCTGTTGAAGATCGTTCAAGAATTGAACGAGGGAATCTCGAGGGAACGAGAAAAAGAGGGAATCTTTTTCTTACTGATTTTGATATATGTATCGCTTAATTGTCTTGATATAATACATTTATAACTTTCTGTAATAAAATTTACGAGAAAACATTAACTCAAAATTATAAGAAATTGATAACATATTTTGTGAGTGGATTGTGAATATCGTAAGGATTGTTTGTATGATTTATATTTGATTTTCCAAGTATTCAGCTTTGATTTTTGTGGAAAAGACGTGCAATCAATTCATCGCAAATTTGATTTTTGTATTGATAAAAAAACTTATACCGGCTGCTCCAATATTCTAGAAACCTCAAAAGAGTTCCTTAGAAACCTTAAAAAAAACATAAAATGGTTGTATTCAAAGTTATCCGTTGCTGCATAACAATTGGTAATACAAACTCGGTTAAATTACAAAATCAGCATTACCCCGGAAATTATATTTTATATAAAAATTTATTTTGCTAATATTTCAAGTCTTTTGTAATTTTTTAAGGATTTGGAAAAACATTAGGTCCATATGAAAAGTTTTACTCTGAATGACATTTAGTTTCCAAAAATATTTTTGCGGGAAAAAATGTGGGACATACTAATTGTGAATATTCCGTATATAATATATTTTAAACACTTAAGTAAATAAATGTGGGATACAGTCTAAACCTCTATAAATTATAATGAGCAGCTAAAAGGTCGTTAGATATGTCCATTAGTTTAATTAAATTGCAATTTAAAAATTATATGTAATTTAAAATAAAACATGATAAAAATGTAGTGCGACCTAAAACTAATATTTTATGCAATACGTTCGACAACCTGAAACAGTTGTTGTGGGTTGATGGATGTCTTTGCATAATACATATGTATATTATACATAATATATTTGATCATTTTTACGAGATAATTTTCAAATTAAAGCTCACTGATAGTAAATGGTACAATTTAATATAATAGTAGATATTAACAATATTCAATAATAATATAACTTTACAACCAGCACATAAAGTATGGAAATATGACAATATGGAACTCTACAGCAGCTCGACCAAAATATTGAAATCTTGGATTTGAATATTTTCCGACTCTGCAAACTCAACAACGAACGGTTGGAAAATATATAAATCCAAAATTGTGCTATTTTTGATTATGCATTTATAGGGATTCTGTCATATTTACATACCTAAATTGTTCAGTCGCCAAAAGCAAATATTTTTATTCTTGCTGTGCGATTTCATTAAATTTGTCATAGAAAGACATAATAAATTGTCTCTAATTTTTAGGAAAGAAAATTGATACATTTTTATTTATTCAAATTAGTAGCCAATATAATTAAAAATTCATTTATTTAATACTTTTTCACTTGCAGCTTGTAGCGACCCTACATGTTTTTAAATGGTTCAAATAGTACTGTGTTTATTTTTCTTTCTATTTGATTAAAAAGCGTAAATTTATTAGACAACCACAATTAAATCGATTTTGGCTGATACAACAACAAATGATTTGGTTGTTTCCTTAGTACAACAAATTGACGATACATAATATGTTCTGTGTTAAGATAGTCATAAATGTATCATTTCCTAAAACAGCAGGTCATAACAACCTCAACAAGATATGAAATAAAAGCACTCCTCCAAATTTATATCAACCTCCAACCTAAAAGAACACTTTTCTTATTTAATACACGCTTATGTTATTACTATATTATTAAATGTTTGTTTTTATGTTATTACATATATTTATATTATTTTTGTTGTATACATAATTATATGCATAAACAAAATATATAATATCCATCTAAGTGATTTTTTTTGTAGTTTACGGAGTTGCTATTTTTCAATTACTTACCATAACTTAAATTAAATAAATATAAAACATTGTGAGATATAAGTATATTATCTCGGCCTGCGACGAAGTAGAACCTGAGAAAAATGAGTTACATTTTTTTTTCACTTACAGGACATTCCTATCTGGAATTACCTTCCTTTAAAGATTGTTGACAGCGGATATCCGATGTAGTAATCGGTTTGCCTTTAGGCATACACCGACGTAGGCATGATGATGAAGTATTTTAATATTTGCATAATTCAAATTTTTACAATTATAACTAACGTTACTATGTATTTTAGTATATATGAAATAATATTGCAATTGCATATCGAAAGTCGAATCAAGCTTTACGAAACCAGCTTTAGCTACGAGCGGCAGTTTCGCTCGTTCAGAATATCGAAAATATATTATATAAATACGAAACTCATATTCAAGCCATCTATGTATATACAAAAAACTTTAAATGAAATGAAACAGAGGTGACCCTTCGGTTTTATGACTAGCAGGTAGGTATACGACGACCGACAATCTTCGACCTACGCTTGGTGTAGGCTTGCCGCGCTCATGTAAAGATCTTTTTTTCTTCGGGAGCCCAACTTACAGTTATTTTGGCCAACACTGAATAAAAGTTTTGTCCATCGAATTCTTGCTTTTCTAATCTATTTTTCTTACAGATATTAGACGATAAGAATGTTAGAAGACGCTTTCGAGCTAGCAACTATCAATCGACGACAAGAGTGAAGCCATTTATCTGTACTATGCCCATGCGACTTGACGATGGTTGGAATCAAATACAGTTCAATGTTGCTGATTTTACCAGAAGAGCGTATGGTACAAACTATGTGGAAACTCTGCGTGTTCAGGTTCACGCAAACTGCAGGATTAGGCGTGTTTATTTCTCTGATCGTTTGTATTCAGAAGATGAGCTTCCTGCTGAGTTTAAGCTGTTTCTTCCGATACAAAACAAGACTAGGACTGCAGTGGCAGTTCAGTAACCTGGCATGAAGATATGACGAGAATACAGAATTTTTACCATTCTAATGTGTTTTTTTCTTTTCTTTTCTTCCCCTGCTAGAAAAGTAATAATAATTTGTCATTTATTAGGGCTCAATAGATGATCGTTTTCACACCTATTTTTTTTCGCGGGTTTTTACGATTATCTTCTTTTTTTTATTATTATTAGATAGACTTTTGTAAATAATTATTTATCTATGTAGGACCGCAATGACTACCGCTTTGTTTTTTTTATAAATAAATAAGGGAAACATTATCACGGATCTTTGTAGTGTTTTATTTAATTCCATAACCTTTACAACCGAGTCAAATTATTTCTTCTGAAGAATATATATATCGAAAAATAACTAATCATAAAAAAATAAAGGAAAAAACATTTTTTTTTTGCTTTAAACTAGGCATCTTTGTAGTGTTTTATTTAATTCCATAACCTTTACAACCGAGTCAAATTATTTCTTCTGAAGAATATATACAGGGTGAGTCACTAGAGTCGCGGTGGTAGATATAGCAATTATCTTTAGAGATGGAAAAAAATATTTAATACAAAAGTTGTTTGGTATATCATTTTCTACAACGTAAAATTATTTTCATTTATACTGGGTGTTGCATTTAGGCGTAGCAGAAAACAAATTAACTTTTTTAAATGGAATGCCCTGTATATTATAACATATTATGATTGCGAAGAAAATTGTCTTACTAATTGTATCAGGTGATATTGACGTAAAGCTAATAGTTTCTGCAATATTCAATTTTTTATTAAAAAAATGGCCGTTGCAGGCCTTTTCCGAAAACTACGCAATAGCGTCATTTTTGCAGATATTTTCTTACAACTTTGTCAGAAAATAACCAATACTAATAGGGAGGTGATAGTGCCCAAAGAAAATTGATGCGCTATACAGGATACAGGGTGTTCCTAGCACCTAATCAATTTTGATATTTTTCAAATGGCTTTTTCTTGAGTTTTTTAAATGGAACGCCCTGTATATTATTTGCTGGTTGCATTTCCCATTAAGTTGCCTTTAATTTATATTAAGTATGGCATATACATATTTGTACCCGTTTTCGTGATATTTGGAATTTAAAGAAAATGTGTAATAAAGTATACCAATACAGTGCTTTAATATTACACCCTGCATAACATGGTTCTTTTTTAATGATTTTTTTTTTGTAAAGAGAACATAAAAAGGAAAAAAATACTTTTGTTGAATTAAAAAACTGACAGAATTGCTCAAAATAAATTGAAAAGTACATGGAATTACCATTTAGTTACTCAATATGAAAAATTAATATAATTTGAGACAACTAAAAATTAAATAAAAACAAATAATTAAGAGAAACCACAACTAATAACATTTATTAAACTATTTTTTAAACTTGATAAGCATTAACATAAAACTAGTAAAAAACTAACTACTAATTGATGTAATATGTAAGCTATTATATTTATTTACTCGACGCAAATCATCAGTACGGCTAGCCCAATGACCAAATTGATAATACAGAATGTTTTCTTTTGTCTCCCTTGTACTTTAGAAACTATTGGTATAATTGGTAGTGATATTTGCTATACACCAAAGGACGGCTCAATGACGGAAACATAAAAAGAACATTTTATAGAGAGTGTTCACAAAAGTTAACCATTTTATTATCGATAGCACCCATTTTTAATGCATGTGGGTAGTTTTTTTGTAAATGTACAATTACAATTTATTAAGTAAATTCTCAAATCCCAATTATCTTGAAATTTTGCGCATTTAATAATAATTTTTTCAATATTGTATTTTCATGCAACTACATGCAAGAATAGGCGAGACTAGTTTACACAGATGTTTTTACATAAATTGCACCGCACAAATGATGCAAACATTTTTGTATGGTTCTGTTCCTAACACGGTAGTTTTACTTTTGGTGTTTGACAATAAAGTACTGTTTTATAAATAAATGACTAAACATTATAACAACTTGCCCCAATCTTCCCTACATTAGGTTGTCCATTACCTATGCCTACCGTAAGCATATCTAATATCTGACGGATATAATCTGTATTATAAGGCGGTTATTATAAAAGTGTTTATCACCAACAAAAAAAAATTATTAAATACATTACAACGAAAATACAATATTAAAAGTGTTTTAGCTCGCATTTGTTTTCTGTTAACCTCAAATTGGAGGAGCTCTGGCCGAGTTTTTCGTTTGCTGGAAATGTATTCATTTTATTTTATGTTTTGCTGAATTGTTGATTGACTGTAAGTTTTGCTGTTTTTGTGTAATTTCGTTTGTTTGCTGATTTTGTTTTGTTTTGTTCCTTTAGCGTTGGACGGTTTGAGAATGCCTATTTAGGCGAAACTAGTCACCAACTTAAATAAAAAATTTTTACCACGCAGGGAAGAACCTTTATTTCATTAGAATAATATTGCACCTGCCTTTGCGTCACATACATTTACTTATTATTAATTTAGATATATGAAAAATATAACAATAACAAAAACAAAATAATTCTCAAGTCCAGGAATCAGGAATCAAAAATAAAATATAATCTTAATAAATAAAATTAACATTAGGTAACTCAAATAAAATCTGTATCACATTTACAAATACAAAAAACAAAAGAAGATGACGTCCTATTGTTACAAACTTTATCTTGCTTTATTTTTATAATATAACTGGTGTAATTGTTGTACTACCACAAAAAAAGAATAAAGGTCTAGAAGGACGTTTGTATTCAAAATTAAATATAAAACATTTTTTAAAATTTTGTATTAAAAAGATAATAAATAAGTTATAAATAAAAATAATTTTTCTTGCCACGAATTGCAAAATACAGAAGCACTATGTACGTATGCACTGGCAGAATAATACAAACCGAGTTTCTAAATTATTACTTACTTAGCTTTTAAGAATTGCGCAAATAAGCATGACCCAAAGAGTTACACACTCGTGCATGCAATTAGTATGGATGGGCGTCTTTTAGTCTCGTTTTGATAATCTTCCTTATTTTTGTCATGAGTAGTAACTAAATAAGTTAGTCAGGAATAACGTCACTAAAGGCCCAACACTGAAAACCGAGTGAATAGATTCGTTGTGTGGCGATTATGTAGATACTAACAGAATTCCAAATCTGAGGCTCTATTATATTGTAGCATCACCTTAATGCAATATCGAATTGAAATATATCACATTGATCAGAGCATGCTGGAAATTATTAACAATAGTCGGTTCATGTGATAAATTCTTCACTTTAACCTCGCCACTTGGCTATTATTAATAATAACCGGTAATTATTAATAATAACCTATTTATCACTATGACCGTGACATATATATATATATATATCGAAAAAGACCCAATCGTAAAAGAAATAAAGGAAAAAACATTTTTTTTTTGTTTTAAACTAGGCATCGAAATTTGGTAACATTTCCTTTATCAAATAGAACAATACTGTATATTTTTAAATTTTTTAATTCTAAGATTATTTCTACGAATTTTTTGTAAGAACTATTTTTTATAAAATGCATCATTTTTAGTTATCAGCAATTAATTAGAACTGCAGAACTTTGAAACTGAATTAATTCCCACATACATACACACATTTATTTTAATTTGCTGTTTGAACATTTAATTAGCATATAATTTTCTTTTTCTATTTTATTGTTTTGCTATTTTTTATCCGTTTAGTTATAATAAAAGTTTATGAGTTTTGATTAATTGCTTATAACTAAAAAAATGATGCATTGTATAAAAATGATTCTTACAAAAAATTCATGGAATTAATCTTAATTATAAAATGTAAATATGTGTTCTATTAGAAAACGGAAAGGTTACCAGTATCCATAATAAAATAAGCACTGTGTATATTAAAAATATATTTCGACGATAGTTTGTTTAAAATCAAACAACTTATGTTTGATTTTTTTTTTGAAAATGTTTGCGGTTGGTCAATTATTTAGGTGCTCCGGATATTTTGACCAACCCTGTATACTGGTATGTAACAACGATATCAATCAATAACTTAGTAATTGACCTATGTAGATCGCAGTCGTAATTTGCGATTGTTTAGAAAGATAAAACAAGAATGACTGTTGAATGTCTGTCGATAGTGAATAAATATTTTTTCCCCAATGTACGAGAAACACCTGTGCGACATTCCCCATTAATGAAGGTAAAATTATACTTACTTACTAGGTAGTTCTCAGCTGGCCCAAGTAATCAAAGAACTGTAACAAAAAGATACAATAGATTCAGACACAATAGAAAAATAAGACTGGAATAACTTCAAACAGATAAGATTTATTTGAAACAGATAAATAATATATTCTTTAGTTTTAATTAATTATTGATTTAATATTGCTATTAATTTTAATCTTCATTAGTAATATTATAATACGGATGGTTTACTTTATTGATATGCATTTACATTTCTTCAATAATACAGAAGTAAATATCATTATCTGGTATATTTTCTATTTTAACTTTGCGTATGTAATTTTTTCCTGACAAATTATAGTAATGGGGCCGTCACAAATAGAGAAAAAAATACTATCGGATATTCAATTTTATATCAATGTAAACTATTTGTATTTTGTATATAAACTTATTGTGTTCAATAAAATGTGTTTAAAAAAAGTTGAAAAAGATATGTTGTAATTTGAATACTACGGTTGCTGATAATAGTTACAAATAGGTTTAAATTATTATTAGTATACTAATTAATATGATTTTGATTTGTTTTCAAGATCATATTAATTAGTATACATCATTTTGAATTAAAAACAAATTATTATTGGTTATTCTAGTCGTATAGAAGTTGTATGACTGTCAAAATTGTTTGCCTCTCGGTGTAAACATGAGCGCGAGAGAGGTGAAAAATACCCGAAATTAAATTGTTCTGATCGTATCGTACTAATAGTAAATAATCTCCACTGTCCCAGCTACGTTTCCAGTTACCGTTACGATTGACGTAACACGAAATTTCCTATAATTTCATCATATTGCCTTATAAATGAAGGACAACCAAACAAAAATAGAACTGCTGAGTATCATAACTTCGATAATTCTTTATTTAATGGATATTAATTAATCATCATTAACACAATATCTCTAATCTGGAAACCAGTGTTAACCTCATTTAACCACGTACAAGTTACAAATTGTATAAGGCAAAATAATGTTAGTGCTTAATTAAGAATACAGATTAAACTATCTGTGAAGTCAACAGATTAAAATAGTAAATCACGAAGTGTATAGAATTAATATTAAACTGACTAAAAAACGTCCTGACGTCAATGTAACAATTATTCGCTCAAAAAATTCTCCCAAATCTATTCAATATCTTTAAGTAATTCTTCTTTGTCATGTACGCACATTCTTCGACTTTAATATGGTGTATAATTTGTTTTGCTAAGCTTAGTAGTTTTAGAAATATTTATATAAACATGGGTCGACAACTTTTCTTAATTGATTAATTGATGTACTCAATAAATGCTTAGATGTGCGTACCCGGATGAATATATGTATAATTCATATAGAACGAGTTTGAGTACAAATAATTAAAATAATAAACTGTTTTCAAAACTACTATATGTATACAATGACGACAGTTAAACGACAGCTATGATAATTAATCAGTAAAATAAGGTATAACTAGTAAGAAAATAATTTTCAGCCGTGCTGAAGTTAAAATACCCCGTAAATACACCGTAAAATATCAACAACAACAAAATCTGATGTGGCCAGGCACATGAGTTTATCATACTATATATAAAATTAATAGTTTAGGTGCATGAGATATTATTTGATCGAGATCGGCTATGTCTGCATTAAAATAAAACTAGTAGACCTAGACAGATAAATCGATTAAAGCTGCGTTCGAATATTGTACTCCGTTGACACCAGGTACACCGTCCAAATGACACGTGTTATTGGGTGTAGAAAGTGTGAATGTGCGTTCCGATTGGTGGCAATGGTAGGTAATGGCGGTGGTAGCAGACGAAATTATAGTGTTTCTCACATGTCGTGATGAAATTCTATTAGAAATACTATAATGGCGTCTACTACCACTGCCATTAGCACTAATGAAAACGCACCTTAACGGTGTTCAATATCCGAACGCAGCTTGTATTGACAGTAGTATTGTCAAAGCATTAGCGTTTGACACTGTCTACCGTCATTATAATCACATCTGACATCTAATCTGACATATCCTGGCTACTAGCTTTAATGCAGTACGACCGATCTCGATGAAATAGAATTTGCTCATGCAGCTAAACTATTGATTGTACCAAAAAATGTCATAGTGATAAATTATTCAGAATTTCCTCTAGTTTAATTTATTATTTAACTATTTCGACGAAATTCCAGAAATGCCGGCTTATTTACAAAATCTTTCAAAAATGCTAAGACTAAACCTCCAGTTCCTTTGGACCCTTTTTAACAGAAAGCTTTTCAGCTCTAAGTTTGGCCATGAAACTTCTAAATATGATGTTTCGTCCCGATACCTTTAGTAGTTTCTCCGGAATCGTCGCCACAAAAAACGGGTACACACACACACACCCACATCCACACACACAGACATTTTTTTGTACCTTGGTCAAAAATGTTCAGGAGACCCAAAAAGACATATTTCCGCTAAAATCTCAAAGATTTTTTTTGGCACCATTACAATACTTTACATACTACGTATGATAAAGTAAAAACAAGTGAACCGATTTTGCCTATTTACGAAATTATCCTTACTTTTTAGGAGATAAGCTTGCATACCAAATTGCAGATAAATTGCTTCAAAATTACGGCAGTTATCGTGTACACAGACGCCAGACAGACGGACATAGCAAAATCGATTCAGTTTTCAATTCTGCCACGCCTCCTTAAGGGTGTTACAAATGTTGAATCAAACTCAATATACCCTCACCACATTAAATGTGGTGTTATAAAAATTGCAAAAAGATACCTGATGTTTTAAACCAACAAATTTGTTGCCCATTTACTGTAGTTTTGAAAATGGTATAGGTAACACTTGCTATATGTTACTATAGAAAATCTGATGTGGTCAGGCACATGACTTTATCATACTGTACAGCAGTGTCAAACGCTGATGATGTGACAATACTTTCAATAGAAACAAAATATCTATCAAATTCTGACATATAGGAAATAATGATAAAAGCACTGATAACGTTGCAATAGGCACCTCTATTTCTACCAAATAGCGAACACATTCTTAACGTTGATTTCCAGTAACATACGACATCATTAAATGTGCTAATTTAAAATAATTTTTATATTTAATTATTATGCAACAATTATGCTGTTTTGTAACTGGTTGTTGGGAATTTTCTAGTTTCCATTAAAAAGGATTAAATACGAAATAACAAATAGAGTCATAAATACTGCATCTTAGACACATGTTTCGACCACATTTTTACCACATTTTTGCATCAAATGCTCGAATTCGTATTCAAATGATCCTGTGCCTGCAATCTGTAGTTTGCACAAGATAACTCTGTCACGCGGAAGACATTATGCGACGCGGAAAGCCAACAAGCAAGGAACAGCGTTCTGAAATTATCGCTTTTCATCAGGAACGATTGTCAGTTCGTGAAAATGCAAGAAATAAGTCAACGATAAGTGAGTCAACGATAAGTAACACTCTTCACCAATATGAAGAAACATGGAATTTGGATGACGTGTTCGGCCGGGACTATCACGAATAATTTCCCAAGCGAATAAAGAACGATTAAAATTAATTTTTAAGCAAAACAAAATTGACCGCACCTAAAATCACCTGTGAAGTCAATCGCGATCGTGAAAGACCAATTTTCGTAAGCACAGGGAAACGACGTCTGCAAGCGGAAAATCTGCATGGACGCGTTGCCGAACGAAAACCATTGCTTCGTCGGGGAAATCGTCAGAAACGACTTCAGTGAGCATGAACACATCGAAGTTGGACAAATAAAGACTGGAAGCAGTAGTGTCTGACGATTTTCCCGACCAAGCAATGGTTAGCGTACGGCAACGCGTCCATGCAGATTTTCCACTTGGAGACGTAGTTTCCCTGTGCTTACGAAAATTGGTCTTTCACGATCGCGATTGCCTTCAGAGGCGATTTTAGGCGCGGTCAATTTTCTGTTTTGCTTAAAAGTTAATTTTAATCGTTCTTCATCCGCTTGGGAAATTATTCGTGATAGTCCCGGCCGAACACGTCATCCAAATTCCATGTTTCTTCATATTAGTGAAGGGTGTCACTTATCGTTGACTCACTTATCGTTGACTTATTTCTTGCATTTTCACGAACTGGCAATCGTTCCTGATGAAAAGCGATAATTACAGAACGCTGTTCCTTGCTTGTTGGCTTTTCGCGTCGCATGATGTCTTCCGCGTGACAGAGTTATCTTGTGCAAACTACAGATTGGAGGCCCAGACTCGTTTGAATACGAATTCGAGCATTTGATGCAAAAATCTGGTAAAAATGGGGCCACAACATGTGTCTGAGATGTAGTATTTATGACTTTATTTGTTATTTCGTATTTAATCCTTTTTAATGGAAACTAGAAAATTCCCAACGATAAGTTACAAAACAGCATAAATGTTACATAATAATGAAATATAAAAACTATTTTAAATTAGCACATTTAATGTTGTCGTATGTTACTGGAAATCAAAGTTAAGAATGTGTTCGCTATTTGGTAGAAATAGAGGTGCCTATTGCTACGTTATCAGTGCTTTTATCATTATTTATAAATTCATTATTATAAAATCTCAAATTGTCTTTTCGACACGATTGCAATACTTTATAATACTACGTATAATAAAGTAAAAAGTAGAATAAATGACAGGTTCCCAACAAAATATATGCTCGGGTAGTTCCTGCTAAGTACAAGTAACAAATTGCATAGACCAAAATAATGTTAGTACTTATTAGGAATACCGTTTAAACTATCTGTGAAGTCCAGTATCTAAAATAGCAAATCATAAAGTATATACCATTAATATAACAGACTGAAAAAAAAACTTATGTGCGTCAATGGAACTATTTTTTGCCTAAATAATTCTTCTTTTGTCCGTTGTAATAAATGATACCTTCGGCAAATTATAATGTCAGAAGCGTTTTTTTTTAAACAAATGAAATTTGCTTCGTCATTCTATTTTAAGGAATAAAAGGATAGATATATGACAGCAAACAATGTTTTAAAAGCATCGACGACTCAAGAATTGCTAATTGCGATTCATAATTTCACTGACGTCCATTCTTTTATAGCTGTCACTTTTTTATTTATTCATTTGTTAACACTTGAACGCTGAAAGAGAGTAATAAAATTTACCTGTATATACATACATACATACGTACACTATTAGTAAGAATGACAGGCACAAATTATATCTAGGTATGTAGGTAATCGCTATACCGGGTGATTCAATTTCGAGGCTCACCATGGGCATCTCGCTTATTAGTGGAGATAGAGGTTATGTTTAAATTTGGCAAAGTTTCGTAATTTTGTGCTGATCAATTATCTGAAAAGAAATTTTAGCTATCATTTTTTATTTTAAAGATATCCGCAAAAAACTGATGTTAAGATATCGTTTTTAATTTTTTATTCAATACCAAACGTAGCTAGACGTTTGAAACAAAAACATTCTAGAGCGACTTTTTAACAAATAATGCGGTGTTATTTTTTAATTTGAAATAACATCAAAGATGGCGGCGTATCCATGACCAACTTTTGTTTTTCTTATGGGCGCCATGTTGAATTTTCGCATTTTCCGAGAGTCGTGTTTTTTTCTCATTTCTGCAATGCATAACATGTTGGCTTTATTTTTTAAAACAATGGTTTAATAATAAAAAAAACTTTCGTCTTTTTCTCGTTGTTTGTCGTGCTTATCAGGTACCCAACTGGTGCTTGGTTACAGACCGCCGGCGCCGGACTGACCAGAGGTCTTTGGATTAAAAACATTCAGATTGTAAAAAAGCAAGTTTATACAACAAAAAGCTTATTTTTAAAGTAAATGTTCAAATTGGTCGCCATTTTCTTGAAGGCATAAAACCGAGCAAGCCTTTCGACATGTTATGCTCTTCTAAGTGTTCTTCCCGGAATAGCATTGACCGCATTTGTTATTCGATCCTCGCAGATCCTCGCTATTTCTGCGAGTATCGTGATAAATTTCGTCGTTCACAGTTCCCCATAGAAACTAGTCCAGAGGACTTAAATCAGGGGATCTAGCAGGACATTGCACCACTCCACCATTACCAATCCAGCGATTTGGAAATTGGTGATTCAAATAATTTCGTACAACTGCAAAGTTTGACTTGTGTGGGGTTTGTACGGTTTCAATTTCTTTGTTCGTAATGCTCTCCAAACACGTGTTTGCGGCAATTCCAAATTAGAGGCACACTTTCCGCGTAGAAATCCGAGGATCGTCATTTATCTAACAACCAGTAGTTGAAGCATTGCAAATTATGGTAATCTAACGTTCACCATTTCCAAAATATCTCCTTGATCGTTTTCAACATTTCCATGAGGATTATAAGAATTGCGGGGTTTACTAAACGATCCATGGTCCGTTAAATTTCTGTCCAATGTTAGGAATTTTGTACGATGGGGCATCTCTATGAGAACAACAATAAACCCTTATCATATCACGCTTTTCATTATTGGTAAACAGCCTTTTACATCCACAATCAACCACAAGTAAGGTTTATTTGGTTAAATGGCAAACCCAACGCTGAGCGCGCCGATTGATCCAAGTGAATTTTGTTGACGTTGCTTGGCAACGAGTCCGGCGGTCTGTAACCAACCTCCAGTTAGGTACCTGAAGGTTCTTTGATAATTACACCATTATTTTAAAAAATAATGCTAACATGTTATACATTGCGGAAATGAGAAAAGACACGACTGTCGGAAAATGCCAAAATTCAACATGGCGTCCATAAGAAAAACAAAAGTTGGCCATGGTTACGCCGCCATCTTTGATGTTATTTCAAATTAAAAAATGACACTGCATTCCTTGTTAAAAAGTAGCTTAAGTTTCTAATGTCTCGCTACATTTGGTTTTGAATAAAGAATTAAAAACGATACCTTAACATTTCAGTTTTTTTGCGGATATCTTCAAAATGAAAAATGATAGCTTAAATTTCTTTTCAGATAATTGACCAACACAACAATACGAAACTTTGCCAAATTTAAACATAGGCTCTATCTCTACTAATAAGCGAGATCCCCATGGTGAGCCTCGAAATTGAATCACCCGGTATATAAGTTGTAGAATAACTTAAGAACTTTAAATGGAACAGCCTGTATATCTTGACCCACTTCGAAAAATCGGTAAATTAGCCTTTTTTAAACGCTTTGACCCGAGAGGGCTGACATGTGCACTCTTGACAATCGCACTGAAATAATTATTATTTATGCAGTTTACAATTATCCATTTATTGAATTTTTTGTTATGATGAGTGTTTTACTGACATTGTGTTATCTGAACAGAAATGCGAAAGAACTCCTTGTTCTTGTTATCTGTAGTAATTGAAACATCCCCATAAACTTCTTCATAAACTACAACGAATCCAAGGACTCGTTAATATTCTTTAAATAATTTAGAACAATATAAAAAAATTTAAATATTTTTCGATTGGTACTAAAAAAACTAATTCGTGGATAATCATAAATTGTTCGTTTGTATAATTCATTTTTATGTACAGATCTAAAAAATTAAACAAACACCATAATGTTAAATTGAGGTTTGATGAATCAACATAAATCCACGAATTATTTATAGTTCGTTGTAGTTGATTGTTAATCAATTCTCAATAATATAGAAAACTTTAAACGATAACAAAGGAAAATGCTTTGTCATGATGGTAATAATAATAAAAAATTAATATTTGTTTAACAGACACTTAAAGATTGTTATGGGTTCATTTTTAAATATTGAATCTACCATTTTATTGTTGGTGCAAATATCCCATTTTGGGCAGTTAACATATTAATAGTATATTTCGTGTTTGTATTCGTAGAAATTTTTTTTTCGTAGGCACGTGTAGCAAACACTGTCGGCATGCTAAGGCTAAGGTCATGATCATATTTCAAGACTGTCAATGAATCGACTACTTGATTCTATGAGTTATCTATATGTATGATATTCGTGCTACGACATAGTTTGACCAAACAGCTGTCTACAAAACTTATTAACAGATAATTCTCAGTCAGATTTTGAACGATAAAATGAGATAAGTTAAAATTGCAAAAAAGACCTACCTACATATAAAGAGTTGAAGTAAATAACGAACTAAGTGCCAAAAATATTATTCCGAGATATTTAGAAAATAGTGTGCAGGAAGATAAATGTTTTATCGAAAGCCATCCCTAACTTTTTGTGCATATTTAAACAGATTGTACATCACATGTTGGTGTTGTTTTCTGCCGAGGTCTTGTATCGCAAGAACAAGTCTAAAGCAAATTCAAAAATTCGTAGAAGGTGCTAAGTGCCATAATATTTATTTATACATATTTGAAGCTATGTTGATATTTTTTACTTTATCATACGCAGTATGTAAAGTATTGTAATCGTGCCAAAAAAAAATTTTGAGATTTTAGCGGAAATATGTCTTTTTGGGTCCCCTGAACATTTTTGACCAAGGTACAAAAAAATGTCTGTGTGTGTGTGTGTGTGTGTGTGTGTGTGGGTGTGTGGGTGTGTGCGTGCGTGCGTGCGTGCGTGCGTGCGTGCGTGCGTGCGTGCGTGCGTGCGTGCGTGCGTGCGTGCGTGCGTGCGTGCGTGCGTGCGTGTGTGTGTGTGTGTGTGTGTGTGTGTGTGTGTGTGTGTGTGTGTGTCGTTTATGTACCCGTTTTTGTGGCGACGATTCCGGAGAAACTACTAAAGGTATCGGGACGAAACTTCATATTTAGAAGTTTCATAACCAAACTTAGAGCTGAAAAGCTTTCTGTTGAAAATGGTCCAAAGGAACTGGAGGTTTAGTCTCAGCATTTTTGAAAGATTTTGCAATTAAGTCGCCATTTCTGGAAATTCGTCGAAATAGTTAAATAATAATTTAAAGTGGAGGAAATTCTGAATAATTTATGCCTATGAAATTTTTTGCTACAATCAATAGTTTAGCTACATGAGCAAATTCTATTTCATCGAGATCGGTCGTACTGCATTAAAACTAGTAGCCAGGATATGTCAGAAATTTTGATTCTAATGACAGTAGGTGTCAAGCGCTAATGTTTTGACACAATATAAGCTGCGTTCGTATATTGTCATTATATTGTACACCGTTACACCTTACACGTAAGTATCATTTGGACGGTGTACACAATGTCAACGGAGTACAGTATCCGAACGCAGCTTTAATGGACATATATGTCTAGTTCTACTAGTTTTATTTTAATGCAGACATGGCCGATCTCGATCAAATAGAATCTCATGCAGCTAAACTATTAATTTTATATATAGTATGATAAAGTCATGTGCCTGGCCACATCAGATTTTTTGTAATAATAAAATTACCAGAACACGCAAATAAATCGCCAGCAGTAAAAAATTTAAAAAAAAATTCAAACTAAACTTTTTTTGCCTTTAAACAAGCTATCGTTTAAATATATTGTATTATGGAAATTTGGTAACTTTTCATTTTTTTACTTTATCATACGCAGTATGTAAAGTATTGTAATCGTGCCAAAAAAATTTTTTGAGATTTTAGCGGAAATATGTCTTTTTGGGTCCCCTGGACATTTTTGACCAAGGTACAAAAAAATGTCTGTGTGTGTGTATGTGTGTGTGTGTGTGCGTGTACCCGTTTTTTTGTGGCGACGATTCCGGAGAAACTACTAAAAGTATCGGGACGAAACTTCATATTTAGAAGTTTCATAACCAAACTTACAGCTGAAAAGCTTTCTGTTGAAAAGGGTCCAACGGAACTGGAGGTTTAGTCTTAGCTCCTTTGAAAGATTTTGCAAATAAGCCGCCATTTCTGGAACCTCGTCGAAATAGTTAAATAATAAATTAAAGAAGATGAAATTCTGAATAATTTATCACTATGACATTTTTTGGTACAATCAATAGTTTAGCTGCATGAGCAAATTCTATTTCATCGAGATCGGTCGTACTCCTTTAAAACTAGTAGCCAGGATATGTCAGATTATATGTCAGATATGATTCTAATGACAGTATGTAGTGTCAAACGCAAATGTTTTGACAACCTACTGTCAATATAAGCTGCGTTCGGATATAGTATACCGTACACTTTTTACACCCAATAACACGTAAGTGTCATTTGGATAGTGTACCCTGTGTCAGCGGAGTACAATATCCGACCGCAGCTTTATTCGACATATCTGTCTAGTTCTACTAGTTTTATTTTAATGCAGACATAGCCGATCTCGATCAAATAGAATCTCATGCAGCTAAACTATTAATTTTATATATAGTATGATAAAGTCATGTGCCTGGCCACATCAGATTTTTTTACTTTATCATACGTAGTATGTAAAGTATTGTAATCGTGCCAAAAAAATTTTTTGAGATTTTAGCGTAAATATGTCTTTTTGGGTCCCCTGAACATTTTTTACCAAGGTACAAAAAAATGTCTGTGTGTGTGTGTGTGTGTGGATGTGGGTGTGTGTGTGTGTGTGTGTGTGTGTGTGTGTGTGTGTGTGTGTGTGTGTGTGTGTGTGTGTGTGTGTGTGTGTGTGTGTGTGTGTGTGTGTGTGTGTGTGTGTGTGTGTGTGTGTGTGTGTGTGTGTGTGTGTGTGTGTGTGTGTGTGTGTGTGTGTGTGTGTGTGTGTGTGTGTGTGTGTGTGTGTGTGTGTGTGTGTGTGTGTAGGTGTGTGTGTGTGTGTGTGTGTGTGTGTGTGTGTGTACCCGTTTTTTGTGGCGACGATTCCGGAGAAACTACTAAAGGTATCGGGACAAAACTTCATATTTAGAAGTTTCATGATCAAACTTAGAGCTGAAAAGCTTTCTGTTGAAAAGGATCCAAAGGAACTGGAGGTTTAGTCTCAGCATTTTTGAAAGATTTTGCAATTAAGTCGCCATTTCTGGAAATTCGTCGAAATAGTTAAATAATAATTTAAAGTGGAGGAAATTCTGAATAATTTATGCCTATGAAATTTTTTGGTACAATCAATAGTTTAGCTACATGAGCAAAATCTATTTCATCGAGATCGGTCGTACTGCATTAAAACTAGTAGCCAGGATATGTCAGAAATTTTGATTCTAATGACAGTAGGTGTCAAGCGCTAATGTTTTGACACAATATAAGCTGCGTTCGTATATTGTCATTATATTGTACACCGTTACACCTTACACGTAAGTATCATTTGGACGGTGTACACGATGTCAACGGAGTACAGTATCCGAACGCAGCTTTAATGGACATATATGTCTAGTTCAACTAGTTTTATTTTAATGCAGACATGGCCGATCTCGATCAAATAGAATCTCATGCAGCTAAACTATTAATTTTATATATAGTATGATAAAGTCATGTGCCTGGCCACATCAGATTTTTTGTAATAATAAAATTACCAGAACACGCAAATAAATCGCCAGCAGTAAAAAATTTTAAAAAAAATTCAAACTAAACTTTTTTTGCCTTTAAACAAGCTATCGTTTAAATATATTGTATTATGGAAATTTGGGAACTTTTCATTTTTACTTTATCATACGCAGTATGTAAAGTATTGTAATCATGCCAAAAAAATTTTTTGAGATTTTAGCGGAAATATGTCTTTTTGGGTCCCCTGAACATTTTTGACCAAGGTACAAAAATGTCTGTGTGTGTGTGTGTGTGTGTGTGTGTGTGTGTGTGTGTGTGTGTGTGTGTGTGTGTATGTGTGTGTGTGTGTACCCGTTTTTGTGGAGACGATTCCGGAGAAACTACTAATGGTATCGGGACGAAACTTCATATTTAGAAGTTTTATAACCAAACTTAGAGCTGAAAAGCTTTCTGTTGAAAAGGGTCCAAAGGAACTGGTGGTTTACTCATAGCATTTTTCGAAGATTTTGCAAATGAGCCGTTATTTGTGTAATGTCGTCAAAATAGTTAAATAATAAATTAAAGGAGAGGAAATTTTCCATAATTTATGTATATGACATTTTTTGGTAGAATTTATAGTTTAGCCGCATGAGCAAATTCTATTTCATCGAGATCGGGCGTACTGCTTTAAAACTAGTAGCCAGGATATGTCAGATTATTTTGATTCTAATGACAGTAGCTAGTGTCAAACGCTAATGTCTTGAAAATGCTACTGTCAATATAGGCTGCGGATATTGAACACCGTTACACCTTTTACACCCAATAACACGTAAGTGTCATTTGGACGGTGTACCCGCTGTCAACGGAGTACAATATCCGAACGCAGCTTTAATCGAGATATTTGTCTAGTTCTAATAGTTTTATTTTAATGCAGACATAGCCGATCTCGATCAAATAGAATCAATTGCAGCTAAACTATTAATTTTATATATAGTATGATAAAGTCATGTGCCTGGCCACATCAGATTTTTTTACTTTATCATACGCAGTATGTAAAGTATTGTAATCGTGCCAAAAAAAATTTTTGAGATTTTAGCGGAAATATGTCTTTTTGGGTCCCCTGGACATTTTTGACCAAGGTACAAAAAAATGTCTGTGTGTGTGTGTATGTGTGTGTGTGTGCGTGTACCCGTTTTTTTTGTGGCGACGATTCCGGAGAAACTACTAAAGGTATCGGGACGAAACTTCATATTTAGAAGTTTCATAGCCCAACTTACAGCTGAAAAGCTTTCTGTTGAAAAGGGTCCAACGGAACTGGAGGTTTAGTCTTAGCTCCTTTGAAAGATTTTGCAAATAAGCCGCCATTTCTGGAATTTCGTCGAAATAGTTAAATAATAAATTAAAGATGAGGAAATTCTAAATAATTTATTAAAATGAAATTTTTTGGTACAATCAATAGTTTAGCTGCATGAGCAAATTCTATTTCATCGAGATCGGTCGTACTGCATTAAAACTAGTAGCCAGGATATGTCAGAAATTTTGATTCTAATGACAGTAATGAGAGTAATGACAACGCTAATGTTTTGACAATAACTTCTGTCAATATAAGCTGCGTTCGGATATTGTACTACACTTTTTACACCCAATAACACGTAAGTGTCATTTAGACGGTGTACCCGGTGTCAACGGAGTACAATATCCGAACGCAGCTTTAATCGACATATTTGTCTAGTTCTACTAGCTTTATTTTAGTGCAGACATGACATCGATCAAATAGAATCTCATGCAGCTAAACTATTGATTTTATATATAGTATGATAAAGTCATGTGCCTGGCCACATCAGATTTTTTTCAAATAGACCCTGTATATTTTTACATTTTTTCAATTCTAAGATTAATTCTAAGAATAGTTTATAGGAATCATATTTTTTTATAAAATCCGTCATTTTTGAGTTAAAAGTATAAAAAATTTATACCTATATCAAAATTTGTCAAAATTACCGGAACACTTAAATAATTCCCCAACCGTAAATAGTTTCCAAAAGTGCTTCAAATAAAAGTGTGTTGGGTTTAAACAAGGTCTTGTTTAATATATTATTCATTTTATTATGGAAGTTTGCAAACCTTTTCTTTTTCTAATATAACATCCTGTTTATTTATTTTTTTTTAAATTCTAAGAGTTTTTGTAGGAATCACTTTTTCATAAAATGTATAATATTTTAATTATAAGCAACTACTGGTACTGACTAAAGGCACTTAGCGCGCTATTTACGAAAATACGCCGAAAGTTAACTCATGCGAGATCGAGCAGTCAAGTTTGTTAGGCATTTCACGACATATTTTTATGTAGCCCGTTATTTACATTAAAGCCAGTGATATCCAGCCCACTTTAATGTAATAAAACCAATTTTTCAATTTTTGGCACTTAGTTCATTATTTACTTCAACTCTTCGTATAGTCAAGATTATGGTAGCAAAGTGCACGCTGATTCGGAAGCGGAACTTGAACCTGCATGCACTGTGCTCTATACTGCCGATCACACGGCCTTTTTAGCAATTTAGCCAGACGCATGACGTCAACTGAACGGTAGGATTTCACCAGTCTATTATTTATACTCAAGATAAGGCCGAACTGCGAGGAGAGATTTTACAACGCTATCTAACAATACAGTTGGATGAGGTGTTCACACTAAAAATATATTTGTTTGAAGCAAAATATGGTTTCTTGTCCAGAGATAAGCCTATTTTCAAGCCAAGGCAAAAATATTCACTTTTGAATTATATGTCAGTTAGAATATTATGATTCTGAGGTCATGTAGTATTGATATAGTATTGATTATATTTTTCAGCTTTATTTATTCTTCAAATAAGCAACTTACACCTTAATATTGACGATAATATCAACAAATTTCATCATTATCACCTTTCACATGTTTAAATTTAACCTTCCTATGTGATTTGATTGATTATTTCTCATTTGTTTTGCGTGGGATTAAAAACCTCTTAATTATGTACTACTTAGGTAGAAAATATATTATACGTCGATGTATTTATTATTGCTTAGGAATAATTATATTTATTGAGATTTTGTGCATATTAATTTGACAGGTCACGTAGATCGGATTAAAAAAATAAGTCGACACAAGATCTTTTCCGTCATGTTTAAAAATAGTGAAGCAGACTACCAAGCGGTATATAAAAGGTAAGGATGACTATAGTTTTGCAAATAATTAAATTAAACATGTGAAAAAAAGAAAGAAATAATATGTAATTATAACACTGATGCAAATTTTTTAATTATTGTCGTTAACTTTAACCAAAATATACCTTCTACTTTTCACTAACACACTGTTTTCGGTGTTACAATTAACAAATTGTAACACCGCTTTTAGTAACTTTGTTCTAAGATTGGTCAGATTTATCCAAATACGACGTGTGGCATAAACTGCGAAATATCTATATTCTATACATATTTAAACATTAGTGTAGAATGCTATAGTATTGCCAAAGGGTTGGGGCTTTCTTAGTTTTGCTCTGTTCATCAAAATTCGCCAGCATGCCGTTTTCGGTGATGTTTTGCGACTCTGGTGCACTGATAAAAATGAGTGCGAATTTACAAATGAAATTTACATTTTTTCCTATTTTACCCTATTTAGCGGCAATTTTACCATAATTTTAAGCAAAAATACTAAATATCATTAGTATAATATTATAATTGTACAAACTGTATGTAAATTTGCTAACAAGTATGTAAACTTCATAATAACAATTACTTCAACGGAATATAATTACATATCTATACATTAAAACTACTGTCTGATATGTAAATTTGCCTTCTGCTCGTGCAATTTTTATTTCTAGATGGTAAAGTGCTACCGAGATAATTTTTATCGCGCTTGCGCAATAATGGGACATACAGTTCGAGTTCCGTTCGCCATCCGTTTGGTTGTGTTTACAAAAGCTAAGTTAGAGTTTTATTGAGTGCGATTGTTATATACAACTAATTTAACACTGTTAGTGCCTCTGTGACTTATCCTTTATCGATGTGGTGTGGAATATTTGCTACATATGGTTCTATAGTATTAAAAGATATAATATTGGTACCTTCATCACTTTGTATATTATGGAGGACTTTGCAAATATATACTACAAAGTGCAGGTAAAAGTTTGCAGTCTTGATATGTATAATTCCACTTTCAGTAATTGGATGTTCTTTTTAGGATACAAGTGTTGATGATACTGACATTCTACAAATTCAAGCACTTGTGTGGTGTCCATAGGTAAGATTTCGTTTATTGTTCTTTCTCGTACATGCGGTCTTACAATCAAATTTATTACTAACATGTATAACACATATCATTTCAATCACCAATATAAAAAATACTTTCCTATAAACATTCTCATTAATAACTTTACACACACTCTGCACCTCAAAGGAAAGCAGCTGCTGACATTGTTATACCCTGTATATGATATATGACTCATGTACTGCTTATTTTGATTTCAGGTGACACATTTTGGACTAAGTATATTATATGCTGTGGTTGAATTATCCCCAGGTTCCCTTACTCTGGAGACGGTTTAGCTTTTTAAAAATTATTCCAAGTCAGGGTTCAAAAACGAATAAAGATAAAACCAAATCCACTGAAAGGTGATCAAACTTATTATGAAAATAAATAAGTAAATGTTTGTATGCAGTCTAAGTAAGTGTGTGACGTAAGTTTACCATAGGTATTTCAAATTAATATCGTTGAAATAATATTTAATTTATATTTATAAGATATATTTCTCTCTGTGAAGCAGATCGATTTATTTTATTATACGATATGTAGATAAGTATAGTCCATGGGTTCCTATTTTATTTCATTTACTTATGATTAAATTTTTGTCAAGAACTTCTATTTATTTAATGTTAAAAATATGAAATATTTATAAAAAATATGTATATATATATATATATATATATTATAAATGTGTTTCACATGTTATTTATTGTTAAAATTATAGTAAAACTTCATACTATTATTTTTTGTTCTTATTTATGATCTCCACATTAAAAGGATTTTACTAGTGATTTTACAGTTGACAATACAGGCTTGTCCGAGCAGTCGCAAAACCAGTTTACAAACAGTTCTTTTGTGAGAAACCAGATAATGTTTCATTGTTATTTATAATGGAGTTATCATAGCAACATATGTGCACTGATAAAAATGAGTGCGAATTTACAAATGAAATTTACATTTTTTTCAGTAAACCTACCCTATTTGTCGGCAATTTTACCATAATTTTAAGCAAAAATACTAAATATCATTGAAAATGCAGTTACATTCATTAATTGTACAAACTGTAGGTAAATTTGCTAACAAGTTTGTAAATTTCATAATAACAATTACTTCAACGGAATGAAATTACAAATCTATACATTAAAACTACTGTCTGATATGTAAATTTGCCTTCTGCTCGTGCAATTTTCCTTTCTAGATGGTAAAGTGCTACCGAGAAATTTTTTATCGCGCTTGCGCAATAATTGGATATACAGTTCGAGTTCCGTTTGCCATCCGTTTGGTTGTGTTTACAGGAGCTAAGTTAGAGTTTTATTGAGTGCGATTGTTATATACAACTAATCTAACACTGTTAGTGCCTCTGTGACTTATCCTTTATCGGTGTCGTGTGGAATATTTGCCCCATATGGTTCTATAGTATTAAAAGATATAATATTGGTACATTCATCTCTTTGTATATTATGGAGGACTTTGCAAATATATACTACAAAGTGCAAGTAAAAGTTTGCAGTCTTGATACGTCGTATGTATATTATTATAAGTAGGTATATATATTATAAATATGTTTCACATGTTATTTATTGTTAAAATTATAATAAAACTTCATACTATTATTTTTTGTTTTTATTTATGATCTCCACGTTAATAGGATTTTACTAGTGATTTTACAGTTGACAATACAGGCTTGTCCGAGCAGTCGCAAAACCAGTTTACAAACAATTCTTTTGTGAGAAACCAGATAATGTTTCATTGGTATTTATAATGGAATTATCATAGCAACATATGTGGTCCATCACTAAAGTACTGATTGTTAACTGGTTTTCAGTTGCTTGGAGAAATCTAATATTAAAGTTGCAGAAAATTTACTGTACAACAATTAATTGCAATTCCGTGTTTACGGTAAATTTACTGAACGTCAGTAATTTTACTTACAAAAGTATATATAAAACCGCACACATCGGAAACCTCAATTCATATGAGAAGTAAATTTAAGCTCAAAGTAAAATTACAAACTACATGGTTTGTAATTCCCTTCGATACACGGAGGTTAAAAATGACCGCCGTGCCACACGGTAAAATTACCTTTTCAGTTTTATCAGTGTGGCCCATCACAAAAGTACTGATTGTTAACTGGTTTTGCAGTTGCTTGGACAAATCTAATATTAAAGTTGCAGAAAGTTTACTGTACAACAATTAATTGCTATTCCGTGTTTACGGTAAATTTACTGAACATCAGTAATTTTACTTACAAAAGTGTATATAAAACCGTACACATCGGAAACCTCATTTCATATGAGAAGTAAATTTATTAGCTCAAAGTAAAATTGCAAAGCACATGGTATCTTCCCTTCGATACACGGAGGTTAAAAATGACCGCCGATCCACACGGTAAAATTACCTTTTCAGTTTTATCAGTGTAGGTGATCGTGCATCATTCTCGTCACCTAAACATCAAATCCTCCTTTCAGATAGATTACAAGGACCACATTTACCTGAATAAGGAGTTATGCGAAGATCAAACCTACATCGTAGATATGATCGGGTACAAATACTGCCGCGGGATTGTACATGCGCAATAAATAGTTTATTGAATATCAGCATGCACGTAGCAAGCTTTAGTACATCTAAAGTGTTGAGGATTTCCTAGTTTATGTAACGTATATGTATTCGGTAACATTTTGGACAGAATTCTGGTCGTGCCAATACCGTAGTCTTTTTTTGTACGTCGCTTCCAACTTCGTCTTAGTTCTAGTTGTGTGCAACTATTTGTGTTACCTCCATCGCATGTAATTTTACTAAGTATAATTTATTCTAATATACTACTTCACCGAAATTAGAATTTGGTTTCAATTATAGGTGCGTGTAAATGTTAAGCCTCAACGGCTACCTAGCGAAATTAGGTAGACACCGCTATTAAACGTTAAGCGTTATAACAATTCTTTAGTAGGTTCTTGTTCTTCGAAGTAACTAATCAGTCACCGCCAAACACTTCTATTCTGACTATTATAATTATTAGACACTATTTTTAAGTTAATTTTTTAGGTTATGTTTCTATATCTTTTATTCACTGGTTGTCATGTAAGTTCTTATCACAGTAGCCGTCGCGGGTTAATAGTGTTGCCCCAAGCTCTGTTGTGATCATAGTTGCGCCCCGTTAATTGTTTATTATAACTTAGTAGGCTTAAGTAGAGTCAAATTTTCCACAATAAGATTTTGTCATGATTTTATCCCAACTTTACGAAGTTGACAGTTTACTACAGTACCAACAGTACTACAACACGGTACCCGCAAAATACCCTAGACTCTAAATATAGTAACCACAATTTCTAAATTTATATAAAATTAATAACGCAAAGTTGGCGCTCCTCGTGCCCCAAACATCTCATGCACCTCTTATAAAACTTGTATAATAATACAATATTTGCTGCTAATGTTAAAATATACTTCATATAAATAATAATAAATAAGATACTTTTGTTGTGTAAACTACCGATGTTATAGAAAAGGCTCTTGAGGAAAAGAAAATTTGCTCAGCAATATTTTTAGACGTGGCTCAGGTTTTCGATAAGGTGTGGCATGATGGACTCTTTGAGAAACTGGAACAGCAGCTTCCTACAGAATTTACAGAACTGTTAAAATCATATCTGAAAACCCGTCACTTCAGGGTGAAAGAGGATGACGAATACTCCTCGCTACGCAATATCAATGCCGGAGTACCACAAGGAAGTGTATTGGGACCACTTTTGTACCTGCTGTACACTTATGATATTCCTGTTCCGGGAGAAAGCACAGTGGCAACATTTGCAGACGACACGGCTATTTTGGCGATTAGTGACAGTGTCGAAGAAGCAACTGAAAAATTACAGATAGCTGCAAACAAAATCAACCTTTGGACAAAGAAATGGCGCATCAAACTAAATGAAGGAAAATCCACGCATATAAACTACACCAATAAGAGAGTTAACTATATTCCAGTAACCATTAATGGGAACGATATTCCATACGCGGATACAGCGAAGTACCTTGGCATGACACTGGATGCCAAGCTTAGATGGAAAGTACATGTCAAGAAAAAGCGGGACGAACTCGACCTAAAATTCCGCAAAATGTATTGGCTAATGGGACGGAGGTCAGCCCTGTCAGTGCAAAATAAGCTCCTACTATACAAGCAATTATTAAAGCCAGTATGGGTGTATGGAATACAGTTATGGGGATGCACTAAGCAGTCCAATATCAACCTCATTCAGAGGTTCCAAAATAAAGTTCTAAGGGCCATTGTTGGTGCACCATGGTACATCAAAAACACCAATCTTCATCGGGGCCTTCGCATGGAGATGGTAACTAGCGAAATATCAAAATTTGCTAAGAAGCACGAGGATCGTCTACTCCACCACGCATTGAAGCCATCCAGCTGCTAGACAACAGTGCGCTTGTGCGTCGGCTGAAAAGAACTAAACCATTCGAACTAGTGCGGGAGTGATTAAAAGCAGAGCACCCGTAATGTATTCACAGTGATAGTATAAGTGAAAACAACCGCCGTCTACTTGAGTGGTAAAAACTGTCAGACTAAAACAACTTGGGCCAATGGGCAAAATTGTAGAAATACTCATTATTTTATCAGTTTAAGTTAAGTGAAAATAACTTGTTAGTCATTGACTAGGTGTTATGCCACAAACACTCTGTGTTTGAACAAAAAAAAAATTAACATTTACAGCAAGGTCCAACTGCAGTTAAAATTGCTAAATTTCACTTACAGTTACCGGTGCACCTCTACAAAAATTCGGATACTTCATCAAAGAACAAAATGATTGATGTACTGTGATCCACTAAAATCTGGTAAAAAAATAAGGTCATTAAAAAACCGTCTATGACGCACGAGTAGCAATTTACGGTCGGAAATAATCAATTAATTAAATTACTTTTTATAAAAAATGCATATTTTAATAATAAGTAACCTAAACAGGTTTGTCAGAATTATGCTTTGTATTTTAAAGTAGATATTTGTATGTGAAAGTCCGTATCAAAGTTCATTAAATAGTTTTTTATATATATCGCAGAGTTTTATCGTTAATACAAAGAAAAAAGTTAAGTAGCAGAGTTGTTTTAGTATTTCTGTAGCGTCCATGCAGATTTTCTGCTTGGAGACGCCGTTTCCCTGTGCTTACGAAAATTGGTCTTTCACGATCGCGATTGACTTCAGAGGTGATTTTAGGTGCGGTCAATTTTCTGTTTTGCTTAAAAATTAACTTTAATCGTTCTTCATCCGCTTGGGAAATAATTCGTGATAGTCCCGGCCGAACAAGTCTTCCAAATTCCATGTTTCTTCATATTGGTGAAAAGTGTCACTTATCGTTCACTTATTTCTTGCATTCTCACGAACTGACAATCGTTCCTGATGAAAAGCGATAATTACAGAACGCTGTTCCTTGCTTGTTGGCGTTCCGCGTCGCATGATGTCTTCCGCCTGACAGAGTTATCTTGTGCAAACTACAGATTGCAGGCACAGACTTGTTTGAATACGAATTCGAGCATTTGATGCAAAAATCTGGTAAATATGGGGTCGCAACATGTGTTGCAGTATTTATGACTCTATTTGTTATTTCGTATTTAATCCTTTTTAATGGAAACTACAAAATTCCCAACAACCAGTTATAAAACAGCATAAATAAACAGCATTCATATTAAATCGTTTTAAAAATTACTTAAAAATTATTATGCAATTCGTTTTCTACAATCGCATTAATTTTAAAAATGACGATTGGTTACGTGCATATCGTGCTAATATTCGTTACTGAGATATCCGCTTCCATGAAAATCGTGTTCGCAACCTTTATTACACAGAAACTGAAGAAAACAAAAACGCCAATCTATAGAAGATGCTCTAAATGCAACATGAACAAAAATTGCAATTTTTGTGGCAAACGGTTTACGAGGAAAAAAATTGGAAAGACGAGCGTTAATATAAAAGTGCGAAAATCGGGTACATTTTCTCAACTAGCGCCTACGGTGTCCGCTATTAAGTAGCCCCGGACATTCACGAACTCAGGCGACATTGAGCGACTGTAATTTAAATGTAATCGGCGACCGTCTGGGTGAGTACGGAGCACTGAGTACCTGTCAAATTTGCCAGTGTTTAGAGTTTGTGCATAGACATTTGTGTTTTGTTAAAAATATTTAGAAAAACACATGTAAGTTACTAATTTGTATAGCAATTAATTAATTGATGGAACGCAAAATCATTTCAATTTAGTCAGCAATAAACTTGAAATTTGTTTGAAACTCCGATTTAACGTTCTGTTTACGTATTCACGTAGTGAATACGATTATGCAAGGTATCCTGCAACATGTGGGCATAAATATCAGATAAATAAAGAGACACGGACGGGCGCCGTGAGAACTAAGGTAAGCGAATGTAAACAAAGCTGCACGGAGGGCGAGCGTGTTTTACCTAAGGGGTTTAGAATAACGCAACGTTTTTTTAATATTTCCAGCAAATAAAGACAAGCTTAGGGAATAAACTAGTAAGTACATCAGCATAATACATAATAATAGTCAATATATAGGACTACCATTATAAATTATACTAATAAACTTATTAAAAAATAAAATGAAATATAAAAAATATTTATTTTTTAAATTGAATTTATGGCAAGAAGTTGCGGATACATATATTTTTCTAATTCAATAACATATATTTTAGCTTATGATATGGCTGAAAATACAACGTGTACCATATGTAACGAGACTTATAGCAGTGTATGCAATCTGAGAAAACATGCCCGACGATTTCACCCTGACCAAATGAATGTGTTGATACCTGGAACACATAAAAAATCTAGAAGTTTTAAATTTTCTTGTGAATACGGTAAAAATTTTAATCAGAAACAAAATTTAGTCTTTCACCAAAGAACGCATACCACCTTCAATTCTCTTTTTCTCGAAGATTTTAAGGTAATGTAAGGCCATAAAAATATTATGCTACCATTAAGACAATTAAAAGATCTGTCAAATTCATTAAAAAATGATTCAGGAGTATACACTTTATTTCAATTTTTTCTGTTCGATAGTTTTAGAGTTATGCGCCTTCAAACACAGGTGTCAATATTATCGAAACGCGAAATGGCAGATAGGGCGATTCTCTCGTACGGGGTCACATATGCTCTTACATAGATATCAAACATATATAGTGTCATTACCTTACCAAAACCTTGTCTACTGGTGTAATTTATTTAATTTCTTTAAAAGGATCAAAAAAAGGTCAATGTCAATTCATATTTTAGCGTAATTTACTGATATTGCTATTATATACATATAAATAAGTAAGGTAAATGTAATTAAGTTGACATCTTTAGTACTTTAGTACACTCAATAGCAATGCATGACATTAGGAAAATTGCAATTCACTCGAAAAAAACAAACAAACTATAATTAACTCGCGTCTATTGCTGTTTATATATATGTCTGTAGACATGACATTCTCTTTACATTAATTGTATAATAAAAATAGTGATTTATCATATTTGTATCAAGTTTTTTTTTTTTAGGATGACTTCATAATTAGGGTTTTATAACACCAAATTTGAAGTGTTTGCAACTCTGAATTGTTAATATATGTAAAATAGTTACTGTGATGTTGTAATTCAGTTTATTTTATTTAGTTTAGGCGGGACAAGCCATGTTGATGAGTAACAAATTATTATTATATTATGTGTCTAGGGCATAGACAAATGAAGAGTTGAAGTAAATAATGAACGAAGTGCAAAAAATTGAAAAATTGGTTTTATTACATTAATGGCTTTAATGTAAATAACGGGCTACGTAAAAATATGTCGTGAAATGCCTAACAAACTTGACCGCTCGATCTCGCATGAGTTAACTTTCGGCATATTTTCGTAAATAGCGCGCTAAGTGCCTTTAGTCAGTGCCAGTAGTTGCTTATAATTAAAATATTATGCATTATATAAAAAAATAATTCCTACAAAAAGCTCTTAGAGTTAAAAAAAATAAATATACATGATGGTCTATTAGAAAAAGAAAAGGTTTGCAAACTTCCATAATAAAATGAATAATCTAACAAGAGCTTGACTAAACCCAAAAAACTATAATTTGAAGCATTTTTTTAAACTATTTACGGTTGGGGAATTATTTAGGTGTTCCGGCAATTTTGACAAATTTTGATGATATAAATTTTGTATACTTTTAACTCAAAAACGATGTATTTTATAAAAAAAGTGATTCCTATAAACTATTCTTAGAATTAACCCTAGAATTAAAAAATTTAAAAATATACAGGGTTTTGGTATTTGAAAAGAAGGAAAAGTTACCAAATTTCCATAATACAATATATTTAAATATATACAAACGATAGCTTCTTTAAAGCAAAAAAAAGTTTTGCTTGAATTTGTTTTTAAATTTTTTACGCCTGGCGATTTATTTGCGTGTTCTGGTAATTTTATTATTACAAAAAAGTTCATGTTATTTCTGTTTTTTATTTTAGAATTACATTTTATTTTGATTTCTAATGAACAGAAAATGTACGATATTGTTAGTATCAATACTGTGTGATACCTTGAGTAGTTTGTGAAAAAAAATATTAAAGCTTGCTTTTGTTTTTTTCTAAAATAATAATTCAAAATAAAAAGAAAACGTTGTGTGGATTTTAATTTCTGGTCCTTACTTCTTCTAAAGGAAGTTAGTAAAATAAGTCATTTTCTATGTAAACTTTATATAAACACCTTTAGATTAGAAAGATTACACAAAAAACAACAGTTTTTCAGTACATTTGCAAAATAACAAATAAACGCGTTTTAAAGAAAATTAATGACTATAAAATTGAGCAGAACTATCAAATTTTGCATGGCTTTCAGTAAACGAGGTCCCCATGTACTTTTTCGAACAACGGACACTCTGTATGAAGTATACTTGGTCAAGCAACTTACTGTTATTAAGTTTTACTTTCTAGTATAAAAAATGTCAACTTAGCTTAAAATATGTATAAATAAATATTATGGCACTTAGCACCTTCTACGAATTTTTGAATTTGCTTCAGATTTGTTCTTGCGATATAAGACCTTGGCAAAAAACAACACCAACAAGTGATGTACAATCTGTTTAAATATGCACACAAAATTAGGGATGGCTTTCTATAAAACAATTATCTTGCTGCACACTATTTTCAAAATATCTCGGAATAATGTTTTTGGCACTTAGTTCGTTATTTACTTCAACTCTTCAAATCGATATCTACTATCAAAAATTCGGTGATTTGTGTTCGTGAATTGGTAACAGAATGCATAATACCACGTGTAGTAAAAATAAAACGATAAAGCTGTTATCAAATAACCAGCAATGTTTTATTAGAAAAAAATATGCAATTAACTTTGACAGCACTTTACCCATAATTTATTGCATATAATTTACTTCAATTTTATAGTATTATTATTATCGTTGCTTTAACAGCATTTTTTATAGTTATCACTTTTATTTTCAGTAAATTTACAGATATTTTACATTTTACAAAGAATGCTTTAAGAAGCAAAGTCTTGCTTCTGGGAGGAAACTCTCAGTTGTCAGTCAAAAACAAACTACAAGTTTACAACCAAGTACTACAACCGATTTGGTTATATGTCATCCAACTTTGGGGTGTCACGCAAAAAAAAACAAATATACAAGGAATCCAGACTTTCCAAAATGAAGTACTAAGGAATATGATTAACGCTCCTTGGTACATACGGAACAGTGACCTGCACCGTGATCTTGGTGTCCCACTAGTCATCTAAGAGATAAAAAGATTCGCCACTAAGCATGAATCTTGCCTAGGCCATCACGTCAACGTAGAAGCCCTGCAGCTACTGGACAACCAGAATCTAGTGAGAAGACTAAAAAGAACTAAACCCTTCGAACTAGAGGGTCAGTGAAATGTATAAACAGCAGAGTACAGTGAGTGAAGTGTTAAGCCGGGGCTATACATTCGTATACTTGCCAAATATCAAGTATTTGCCACATGATAAATATTTGGCAAATATATTTGCCGCGCAAATCGAAAATTTTTGTTATTGATTGGTCTAAACGATGCCTCGAGTGATTTATTCTTCCTTTTAAGTTCGTTTACCGAATATTTTTCATCCATCCTTGATTACCGGCTGATTTTTATAAAACTCAAAAAAATCTATGACATACCAACAAATTTGTACAATATTCGTTTGTGATTTCGGACCGTCAGAGTTGCACTGCAACAGTAAATGCATCGGACAATGATGCATCGCCACATAGCATTTTCTAATACGTGAAAATCTTCTTTGAGGACTTGCTACATGTGCGTACCGAATGGGCACTAGCTATATTTTTGATTAGTTCGCCTTACTTGCATATTAGCTTTTTCAAATCAAAATGATAATTTGATTACGAACAAGCAAGGTTTTATTTTATAATGCCGACATATTTTTAATTACATAAGTGCAGAATTCACTGCGTACTAACAAGGGCATTCTTGTGGAAATTTACAAAACAAATCTTAACGAAACTGTTTGTTGCATTTTAATGATTTTTTTTGTTTAATTCATCAGGTTTCGGTATTATTAATTCGCAGCATCTAATTTTAACAGACTGTAAAACAATACAATTGGTTATTTGATGTGAACTATTTTAAATAAATTATTATTTTAATGAGAAAAAATATATATTATTTTATTTAAATTAGGAAGATATTGCCCATAAAAGAAATGTTAGATATGGTTTCTTCGTCATCTTTAAAGTTCTACTAAATCTAATTGTATTACTAGGTTCGTTGTATAAATATGTCCTAATATTGTCTGAAATACATGTCAATTAGCTACTGAAACAAAAACTTGCGCTTTTTAAATATAACGTTTTTGTTGCATAAAAAAGCTACACAAAATAGTTTCTACTATTAAAATATTTTTAACCGCTTTCGTTTCTCTTCAAATAATAAACATCATAAAAATCGACAAATATATAAATACAAACAAATAAAGTATAATTTTCCAAAAAAATTATTTTATAGACATGCTGTGTATAAAATTTTTATGATGTTTATTACTTGAAGAGAAACGAAAACGATTAAAAATATTTTAATAGTAGAGAATTTTGTGTAGCTTTTTTATTTAACAAAAAGGTTATATTTTGAAAGCTCAGAAATGAGTATCATCTATATTGTTCATAGAAGAGCATCAACTTAGGATACACTCTGTATATGGTGTCCGTTTTTCTTGGAAAGAAATAACATTGCGTTTATGTGGACAGGTAAAAACAACCATATTTTTTTTTAATTTCTGTCTGACGGTTTCCGGAAAACTGTCTGTCTGACGGTTTCACAAAATGACAATTTTATGCGGTTTTCGCCCTTTAGAAAAATCAAAAATCTTACTAATAATTACATCTATTGTCAATCTACGTATTTTTTTTTCACATCTGTGGATAGCCTATTAGAGACAAGTGCCTAGTGTTAAGCATCTTTGTGCTCAGTAATAGAAAAAAAGACATGTAAATAATAGTTTATAAAATAATTAACCATTATTCCGTGGGTTTTCTACAACTGGTTTTAATTTCTCGTTAGTGACATCTAACACATAGTAGCAATAAGTCAGAAATGATAAATTTTGACTGACAGCATAATTCATACACTGTTTATTTGATTTTATGAGACTGGCCTTTTGACGTAAGTTGAAATTTTTAATTAATTCATTATGTTTTTTTAAATTAATTATTTTTTAATTAAATGCGGTCACAAAATGTTGATATTTCCTTCAAAGTTTCTTGTACGTTTTTTCTGAAACTAACCATTTTTGTATTACGATGTTATTGTTATTTATATCAACTTTCGCATAAAATTGCAAATCGCTATGTGTTTTATTGATTTTCTACTAATAATAGGACACATTTTGTCAACAGATGCTTAGATTTGCCTGACAATTCGTTAATAATCTTATCTAAAATCTAAGAAAATATTGAAACCCACAGCTAAAATATAATTTTAGATTTTGGCCAATAATTCTGTAAGGTTGATTTTTTAAGATTACATAAAATAAGCCATCATGAATAATTATTTATGTAAAATTTCATTTCCGGAATGTACCGGATCTACCGGAAATTTCATATTAAAGCCTAACTCGTGTGTGGCATCATAGGATAGATATTCTAAAATAAAACATCTTTTATTGGAAAAAATCTGATGTGGCCAGGCACATGAGTTTATCATAAAATATATAAAATTAATAACTAGTTATACAGGATTTGACAGATATTTGATTCTATTGACAGTAGGCATTGTCAAAACATCAGCGTCTGACACTATAATAATGCAGACACGACCGATCTCAAGCAAATACAATTTGCTCATGCGGCTAAACTATCAATTTTACAAAAAAAATGTCATAGACATAAATTGTACAAAATTTCCTCTACTTTAATTTATTATTTAACTATTTTGACGAAATTACAGAAATGGCGGCTCATTTGCAAAATCCTTGAAAAATGCCCAGAGTAAACATCCAGTTCCTTTGGACCCTTTTGAACAAAAAGCTTTTGAGCTCTAAGTTTGGTCATGAAACTTCTAAATATGAAGTTTCGTCCCGATACCTTTAGTAGTTTCTCCGGAATCGTCGCCGAATTTTTTGTACCTTGGTCAAAAATGTTCGGGGGACCCAAAAGGACCTATTTCCGCTAAAATCTCAAATTTGTTTTTCGGCACGATTACAATACTTTGTCATACTACCGTATGATAAAATAAAAATACTCAACTCAAACCAGGGCCACCCTAACCACAGGACTAAATGGGCTATAGCCCTGGGGCGCCAACCTTTTGGGGGCGGCAATTTTTATTGGTGTTATATTTTATGTTATTATTAGTTATTTTGACATTAGTTGATTTTATTATAAATCTTTTCATGACAAAATCAACCAAATAACCTCTTCTAAATAAAATAGAAAATTGTATGTCTGCTCTTAGAATTTCCCAAGTTACTTAAATATGGAGTATCAATGAAAAACATTCGGGTTTGGTTCGGTTAGCGCAAGTTTTCTATGATGTGCCAGCCTAGGTTTGCCATATTTTACTTATCAAAATATATGAGACATCTAGTAAACATTTATGAGATCATGAAAAAATATATGAGATACTGATCTACTTGATCATGGTTTCATTGTTGTTCATTGTTAATAATAATAACTGCATCTTTTACTTTGCTGTTCCAAATTTACTGTGCTTTTATTTTATATGGGCTTGTTATGAGGTGTTATTTTTTTTAGAAATGTTAATTACAGTTAATTACAGTTATTACTCAATTATGAACTGTTCTTACTTATTGGTTTTTTTGTTATTTTTTAAGAAATATTCAGTGAGCGCGCAAAGTAGGAAGCATGACCAAATCCCGGAAACTGTTTGTTAACTACAAAAATCTCGAACACGTAGATTGTAAATTATAGACATATTTGTACCAAATTCAATTTCCCGTTTTGTACTTATGACGTCATCGACAAATGGCAAACTCCATATTTTTTTTTGTTGAACAATAACTAACCCTCATATAGATTTTCTCGTATTTTCATACTTTACGCGCTAAATGTCTACATACCATAAATATGACTAAGATGTTAAACAGTGTCGTTCTAATATTTAAATGGCTTAAATCCAGAACAATAACATTTACAGTAGAGAAAAAGCGGTTCAGATCTGTATAGAACCAGACGGAGACCAGCTGCTTTACTTATTAGGGATGTAAAGACGTACTATATATATACTATAAATTATTATGATACTTATTGCCTCCTTTAATCGATGAAAAATTTTCTTATCGAATTATGTAACACAAAAGCTATGTTGGCAAAATTTGAGTATTTGGACTATTTTCGCATAAACTAGGGTGACAATTTATATGGAAGAATGGTTTAAAAGCCAATTTAGTCCCAATTTATTCCTTGTAAAGGGAATTTGTAGGAATTTCCGCAGTACAGGAACTGCTGATTTATGTTTTTCTAAGATTATTTTATATTTGATGGCAAATCTAATCAAATGTTTCAACATAAAGCTTTTGCTAATTTTTCAAGGATAATAAATAATTGACTCAAAATTGCCTGTACATTTCCTAACGTGGCCACAGCACTACGCACTGCGAATTTTTAGTAATGCTAATACACATTATTTAGGGCAGAGCAAATTAAATTATTTGGTAGTTTATTTATATAGAGTGACCTATTTAATAACTTAAATTCGTATGATATCAATTTGTAAAAGAAAAAGCACGGACAACAAATATATAAGTTACTTTTGTTTTTGTTTACTATAAACGTTGGTTTTTTCATTTCGTCTTTTTTTTCGAATTTTGTATAAATATTATGTTTTTGTTTAGTATAATGATAAGGAATTGGCTTTTTCTAGTTCTGACACTTTCGAATTAGTTTGTCGGTCACCCCGCATCCGTTAGCTATCTCGTGTATTTTCTTATGAAGAGGGGCGCATTAATTTTAGTAGCCCACGGGCGTCGAATATCTTAGGACGGCCCTGACTCAAACATATGGTTTATGAAATAACTCATTATATGAGATTATGGAGAAAAATTATATTTAAGGCAGTTGACTGTCCAAAACTAAATCATTGACTATCTATACAAGGTTAGCCAAAATTACCGGAACATCTAAATAATTCTCCAACATTAAGAAATTTCCAAAAATTGTTTAAACAAAAGTTTTGTGGCTTTAAACAAGCTATCTTTTAAATATATTTTCAATATACAATATACTCATTTTATTATAGAAATTTGGTAACTTTTCCTTTTTTTAAATAGAACATCCTATATTTTATTACATTTTTTAATTCTAAGATTAATTCTAACAACTTTTTATACGAATCATTTTTTATAGAATGCGTTATTTGTTAATTAGAAGCTATTAACCGAAAATAGTCAAAATTACCGGAACACCTAAATAATTTTCCAACCGCAAACAAATACGAAAAAACGTTCGAATAAAAGTTTTTTGGGCTTCAACAACCTCTCGTTTAAACATAGCTTTAATAAACAGTGTGTTCGTTTTATTATGGAAATTTGCAAACCATACCATTTTCTAATAGAAAATCCTGTACATTTTTATTTTCTTTGTTGTCAGTTTGAGCATTTAATTTAATTCTATTTAATTGTGTTCCTCTTGATTTTTTTTTATGTTTTACCCGTTTGGTTAAAGTAGAAGTTGATGAGTATAGATTAATTGCTTATAATTAAACATTTCTTTATACAACTTTAATTGTAAAAAATCTGATGTGGCCAGGCACATGACTTTATCATACTATATATAAAATTAATAGTTTAGCTGCATAAGATTCTATTTGATCGAGATCGGCTATGTCTGTATTAAAATAAAACTAGTAGAACTAGACAAATATCTCGATTAAAGCTGCGTTCGGATATTGTACTCCGTTGACAGCGGGTACACCGTCCAAATGACACTTACGTGTTATTGGGTGTAAAAAGTGTAACGGTGTTCAATATCCGAACGCAGCCTATATTGACAGTAGCATTTTCAAGACATTAGCGTTTGACACTAGCTACTGTCATTAGAATCAAAATAATCTGACATATCCTGGCTACTAGTTTTAAAGCAGTACGCCCGATCTCGATGAAATAGAATTTGCTTATGCGGCTAAACTATAAATTCTACCAAAAAATGTCATATACATCAATTATGGAAAATTTCCTCTCCTTTAATTTATTATTTAACTATTTTGACGACATTACACAAATAGCGGCTCATTTGCAAAATCTTCGAAAAATGCTATGAGTAAACCACCAGTTCCTTTGGATCCCTTTCAACAGAAAGCTTTTCAGCTCTAAGTTTGGTTATAAAACTTCTAAATATGAAGTTTCGTCCCGATACCATTAGTAGTTTCTCCGGAATCGTCTCCACAAAAACGGGTACACACACACACATATACACACACACACACACACACACACACACACACACACACACACACACACACACACACACACACACACACACACACACACACACACACACACACACACACACACACACACACACACACACACACACACACACACACACACACACACACACACACACACACACACACACACACACACACACACACACACACACACACACACACACACACACACACACACACACACACACACACACACACACACACACCACACACACACACACACACACACACACACACACACACACACACACACACACACACACACACACACACACACACCACACACACACACACACACACACACACACACACACACACACACACACACACACACACACACACACACACACACACACACACACACACACACACACACACACACACACACACACACACACACACACACACACACACACACACACACACACACACACACACACACACACACACACACACACACACACACACACACACACACACACACACACACACACACACACACACACACACACACAACACACACACACACACACACACACACACACACACACACACACACACACACACACACACACACACACACACACACACACACACACACACACACACACACACACACACACACACACACACACACACACACACACACACACACACACACACACACACACACACACACACACACACACACACACACACACACACACACACACACACACACACACACACACACACACACACACACACACACACACACACACACACACACACACACACACACACACACACACACACACACACACACACACACACACACACACACACACACACACACACACACACACACACACACACACACACACACACACACACACACACACACACACACACACACACACACACACACACACACACACACACACACACACACACACACACACACACACACACACACACACACACACACACACACACACACACACACACACACACACACACACACACACACACACACACACACACACACACACACACACCACACACACACACACCCACACCCCACACCCACACCCACACCCACACCCACACCCACACACACACACACACACACACACACACACACACAACACACACACACACACACACACACACACACACACACACACACACACACACACACACACACACACACACACACACACACCACACACACACACACACACACACACACACACACACACACACACACACACACACACACACACACACACACACACACACACACACACACACACACACACACACACACACACACACACACACACACACACACACACACACACACACACACACACACACACACACACACACACACACACACACACACACACACACACACACACACACACACACACACACACACACACACACACACACACACACACACACACACACACACACACACACACACACACACACACACACACACACACACACACACACACACACACACACACACACACACACACACACACACACACACACACACACACACACACACACACACACACACACACACACACACACACACACACACACACACACACACACACACACACCACACACACACACACACACACACACACACACACACACACACACACACACACACACACACACACACACACACACACACACACACACACACACACACACACACACACACACACACACACACACACACACACACACACACACACACACACACACACACACACACACACACACACACACACACACACACACACACACACACACACACACACACACACACACACACACACACACACACACACACACACACACACACACACACACACACACACACACACACACACACACACACACACACACACACACACACACACACCACACACACACACACACACACACACACACACACACACACACACACACACACACACACACACACACACACACACACACACACACACACACACACACACACACACACACACACACACACACACACACACACACACACACACACACACACACACAACACACACACACACACACACACACACACACACACACACACACACACACACACACACACACACACACACACACACACACACACACACACACACACACACACACACACACACACACACACACACACACACACACACACACACACACACACACACACACACACACACACACACACACACACACACCACACACACACACACACACACACACACACACACACACACACACACACACACACAACACACACACACACACACACACACACACACACACACACACACACACACACACACACACACACACACACACACACACACACACACACACACACACAACACACACACACACACACACACACACACCACACACACACACACACACACACACACACACACACACACACACACACACACACACACACACACCACACACACACACACACACACACACACACACACACACACACACACACACACACACACACACACACACACACACACACACACACACACACACACACACACACACACACACACACACACACACACACACACACACACACACACACACACACACACACACACACACACACACACACACACACACACACACACACACACACACACACACACACACACACACACACACACACACACACACACACACACACACACACACACACACACACACACACACACACACACACACACACACACACACACACACACACACACACACACACACACACACACACACACACACACACACACACACACACACACACACACACACACACACACACACACACACACACACACACACACACACACACACACACACACACACACACACACACACACACACACACACACACACACACACACACACACACACACACACACACACACACACACACACACACACACACACACACACACACACACACACACACACACACACACACACACACACACACACACACACACACACACACACACACACACACACACACACACACACACACACACACACACACACACACACACACACACACACACACACACACACACACACACACACACACACACACACACACACACACACACACACACACACACACACACACACACACACACACACACACACACACCACACACACACACACACACACACACACACACACACACACACACACACACACACACACACACACACACACACACACACACACACACACACACACACACACACACACACACACACACACACACACACACACACACACACACACACACACACACACACACACACACACACACACACACACACACACACACACACACACACACACACACACACACACCACACACACACACACACACACACACACACACACACACACACACACACACACACACACACACACACACACACACACACACACACACACACACACACACACACACACACACACACACACACACACACACACACACACACACACACACACACACACACACACACACACACACACACACACACACACACACACACACACACACACACACACACACACACACACACACACACACACACACACACACACACACACACACACACACACACACACACACACACACACACACACACACACACACACACACACACACACACACACACACACACACACACACACACACACACACACACACACACACACACACACACACACACACACACACACACACACACCACACACACACACACACACACACACACACACACACACACACACACACACACACACACACACACACACACACACACACACACACACACACACACACACACACACACACACACACACACACACACACACACACACACACACACACACACACACACACACACACACACACACACACACACACACACACACACACACACACACACACACACACACACACACACACACACACACACACACACACACACACACACACACACACACACACACACACACACACACACACACACACACACACACACACACACACACACACACACACACACACACACACCACACACACACACACACACACACACACACACACACACACACACACACACACACACACACACACACCACACACACACACACACACACACACACACACACACACACACACCACACACACACACACACACACACACACCACACACACACACACACACACACACACACACACACACACACACACACACACACACACACACACACACACACACACACACACACAACACACACACACACACACACACACACACACACACACACACACACACACACACACACCACACACACACACACACACACACACACACACACACACACACACACACACACACACACACACACACACACACACACACACACACACACACACACACACACACACACACACACACACACACACACACACACACACACACACACACACACACACACACACACACACACACACACACACACACACACACACACACACACACACACACACACACACACACACACACACACACACACACACACACACACACACACACACACACACACACACACACACACACACACACACACACACACACACACACACACACACACACACACACACACACACACACACACACACACACACACACACACACACACACACACACACACACACACACACACACACACACACACACACACACACACACACACACACACACACACACACACACACACACACACACACACACACACACACACACACACACACACACACACACACACACACACACACACACACACACACACACACACACACACACACACACACACACACACACACACACACACACACACACACACACACACACACACACACACACACACACACACACACACACACACACACACACACACACACACACACACACACACACACACACACACACACACACACACACACACACACACACACACACACACACACACACACACACACACACACACACACACACACACACACACACACACACACACACACACACACACACACACACACACACACACACACACACACACACACACACACACACACACACACACACACACACACACACACACACACACACACACACACACACACACACACACACACACACACACACACACACACACACACACACACACACACACACACACACACACACACACACACACACACACACACACACACACACACACACACACACACACACACACACACACACACACACACACACACACACACACACACACACACACACACACACACACACACACACACACACACACACACACACACACACACACACACACACACACACACACACACACACACACACACACACACACACACACACACACACACACACACACACACACACACACACACACACACACACACACACACACACACACACACACACACACACACACACACACACACACACACACACACACACACACACACACACACACACACACACACACACACACACACACACACACACACACACACACACACACACACACACACACACACACACACACACACACACACACACACACACACACACACACACACACACACACACACACACACACACACACACACACACACACACACACACACACACACACACACACACACACACACACACACACACACACACACACACACACACACACACACACACACACACACACACACACACACACACACACACACACACACACACACACACACACACACACACACACACACACACACACACACACACACACACACACACACACACACACACACACACACACACACACACACACACACACACACACCACACACACACACACACACACACACACACACACACACACACACACACACACACACACACACACACACACACACACACACACACACACACACACACACACACACACACACACACACACACACACACACACACACACACACACACACACACACACACACACACACACACACACACACACACACACACACACACACACACACACACACACACACACACACACACACACACACACACACACACACACACACACACACACACACACACACACACACACACACACACACACACACACACACACACACACACACACACACACACACACACACACACACACACACACACACACACACACACACACACACACACACACACACACACACACACACACACACACAGACATCTTTTTGTACCTTGGTCAAAAATGTTCAGGGGACCCAAAAAGACATATTTCCGCTAAAATCTCAAAAATTTTTTTTGGCATGATTACAATACTTTACATACTGCGTATGATAAAGTAAAAAAAAAATTAATGCTAAGATTAATTCTAAGCATGTTACGTTGGACTTATTTCTTTATACAACTTTAATTAAGTCCAACGTAACATGCTTAGAATTAATCTTAGCATTAATTTTTTTTAATATACAGGCTATTCTGTTAGAATAACGAAAGGCTTGCAAATTTCCATAATAAAATAATCACATGGTGTTCTATTTAAAAAAAGATAGATTACCGAATTTCTATAATAAAATGAGCACTCTGTATATTGAAAATATGTTTAGACGATAGCTAGTTTAAAGGGAAAAATTTTTTTCTCAACAATTTTTTGATATTTCTTACGGTTGGAGAATTATTTAGGTGTTCCGGGGATTTTGCCTAACCCTGTATAATATCGCTTGCCTTCTCTACTAACTAAACACAAAACAATTACCTGTAATTTTGGTCATAATTACAGGTTATGCAGAAGCCATAACTGATTATGGTTTCTTTCGTAAACTGTACGATTTAGAAACAATTTTTGCAAATAAATGAATAATAAATAAATTATCTATCCAATGATACCACACACGACCTAGGTTCTGGTTTGAAATTCCACGCGAACGAAGTTATCACTACTTTCGGTATATTCTGGAAATCAAAACTGTTAAGAGGCTGGTTCAGCCTAACTTCAGGTCTGTTTTGCTTAGCTCTGGTGGTCCCCTATTGGTCCAATTATTCAAACAGTTCAATGCTCCTGTGGGGTAATTATTGAATAATGATAGCATCTTATAAGATTACAACAATCTGAATTAACTATTCTAGTGCGCCAAATCTCCATATTTATTATACCCATGCCCAATTTTAAACAATTGCTGCTTAAAGATAGACGCATGATTGGAGGACGGGTAATATCCTGATTTCACGAATAACATTTCAATTATGTATTTTTGCGATTCGCCGCAGTAGTTCCACTTTATGTCAATGTACAATTTGAAAAAAATCCAATAAATGAAAAGAAATAAACCCACACCTTTGAAGGATCGGCGTCGTATTTTCCCAATTTTTCCATCCATGTTCGAGTCTGAATAGTGTGTCCATCTACGATGTTTTCGAGAACTAGTCGTCATTAGACGAAGATAATAGTAATGGGTCTATCTCTATCTACAATATATCACAAAAAAAGTCTGTAACTAGCTAAAATTCACATTTATACTTTACTGGACGGATTTCGAGAGCTCTAACTTAGAAATCAGATATAATCTGAAAATAAAGAAAATACCGCACAAAGCAGTATTCTAATCGAAATTAGGAGATTACATAAAAATTCTACCATTGTATCAGACATCAATCAGGTTTGTGCCTAAAGAAGTATACTATTATTTTATTAAAAACACCGTATCAATTCTTAGGTTAGCTAGCAGAATATACATATAAACAGTGCTGTTTTATCCATTCTACTACCAGAGAATTCAAGCTCCAAGTATGGTATGATGCAGAAGCTCATTACGGATTTTGTAATTGGATTCAAATTACATTACGGAGAATCAAGATCCTGATGTACTATTTTGTTGATTGAAGAGGATTTCTAGACAAGAGATGTGATTACTAATTTTCATAATTTCCATGAACTGACAAAAAATCACCGAGGAATGCTGAAGATTACCGATTTTGTATCAAATTTGTTGATAATATTACTGGAAGACGTCTATAATATTATTATATGTGAAAAGTTATATAATGGGACATAGTCGACTTGTCAACCACTGAGTCCAGATGTTTTTCTTCTTAAGTGCAAAGTGTATGGAGAATTTATGTTGAAGACAACAAACCGCAGATTCTATTTAAATTACCCCCGAAGAACCGAACAAGCATTACGAACCATACGCGTGACTGATGGTAGCGAGCATCGTCATTTTTGTGATTTTATGTTGACATTATAATATAGTCTTAATAAAGCTATATAATATGTTGTCTAATTGTCTTATAATATATGAATTACAAATTGGTAAATAAAGAATAACTTATTAAGTGTTTTGTTTGTCTTATACGTTATCAAATCCCTGTGCTATTGATGTATATACGTATGTGTACACGTATTTCTTCCCACACACAATGCTACGTACATATTTTAGGTATAAATGGGCACATAACTTTACACTGTCAAATATTTCACATATTCATAGTACGTGTGTTTTTGCAGATATCACTACATAAACCGTAGACAAATGTTGAACTTATATAAATATATGATAAATATCTCAAATTCTCAACGTAGGTTATGTCATTATGTCAACAATTTATCACAGTAATTTTTAGAGTTACCATGTTATGTTGGTAACCATTGTAAAGAATCACTATACAACGGACAGCCTGATTACGTGTGCGAAAATAAATTTAAGCAGCGTTAAAGACGTTAGACCGTATAATGTTGACCGCACGTCGGCAAAGTCTATCTTGTTCCAAAGTAGCTTTAGCGAAAACGTCGACATCCCCGCGCAAAGACCAATTCCCGACTGATTTTCCAAACTCATCAAAAACAGCCGAGCTGCTGTTGATCAGCTGTTGGACTTCCTTCTTAAATACAACAGGTGACGTCATATAACCAAGAAATGTATCAAATTAGTTCTAGACTTTGTATATAAACAAATTATGCATTTTCCAAGTACAGCGTTCTGTTTATTCCACCAAGTCACAACAAACTAAAAATAAGACAAATTGTGAGAACCGAGACTAAAAAAAACAAATTATGAACCGGAATGTTGAGGTAATATAACTGCTTATAGGAGAGTTATTGATTTGATTTCCTAATATGTTTTATTACTCACTTAGATAAATGATTGATCATAATTTTAAACTGTGATAATTTTAACAAGTTAGTACATATATTACATTATAACATAAAAAGTTTCTAGAAATTTACAAAAATATGTTTGTTTAAATGCGTGTGCGTTATTGAAAATAGATTTTGTGCGTTTGTTACTCTGTTTTCAAATCAAACTACACTTTGAACCTTCACTGTTGCCAACGAGTGTGACATTAAATATTTGCTCATGATGTGTTAACTAGGAAATCATTAGACAGTGATTTAAACAAGTGTTTAAACATGCTGTTTGAAGTCCTTAAGTGCGGCCTCTATGTCCTGGGAAATGTTTAGTTTGATCAAACAATTTTGACGTGTGTGTCGATCAAACCGCAAACAAAAAAAAAACGCAACAATTCTAAGATACACAAGAAATTCCCCTGTTTTATTATTGTCAACCAAGGTTTGTAAACTGTATTTCTATAGTTGATATGAATCATTAGTGCATTGCAAAGTTTAGATATTGAAATTACTTCAAGAAAAACGGTTGTAGTATTACTTCCGGTTTTGCCGGAAGTAATACTATACTTGTTTTATAGAAATTTATTCTTTTGAATTTATACTTTTGGACCAAAACATATATCTTTGACGCTTACAATTACAATTTACTTCATTGAATACTCTAGTTTATTTGGTTAGATTCAAACAAATATATTTGTACACAAGAAGAAATTAATTTTTGGAAATATTGAAAAGGTTTGTTAAAACTAAAATAATATGGATATCTAACTTAAATTAAAACTTAATTATTTTGTTCGAAATGCTGCCCGTTCTGCTCCAAACATTTTAAAACTCTTCACTGTACTTCTGTCATCGTCGGTCTTCCAAAATTTTGTTACATTCTCCATGAATAAATTCAAAATATCACTATTTGAATAACCGTCCGCGTTTTCCATTTCGTAACTAATAACCAATAACCACTTACAACTGTATACACAATTATTAGCGATAGATGAACAACAATACAAACAAACATATCTGCTAAATGTAAAGATCTATAAAAATTAAGGTAGAAGTGCATTAGCAGCGACCACCATCGGGCGTACACGATAAATCCCGAGCACTGCAAATGTGCCAAAAATGAAAAGTATGAAAATATCTGTATTCAAATACATTTTATTATTTAAATACTGCACATAGAAATGCCACTTTGTAAAAATGATGTTGTGAAAGGTTATTGATAATGAAATACTTTATCTGCCAAAATATGATGGCCTCCTTATGCAACCTAGGAGTATTCAAACTGGATTTAAAGAAAAAGTGACAATATCTCAAAAACTATTAAAGATAAATATAGGGAATCATAATATTGATTGATAGGGAATAAGATTTCCTGTCGAATGGCGTATAGGTATACACTATACAGGCTGTTCCACATGAAAAAAATGAGTTTCTTACGTTTCAAAATTCAATTATTGTGTTGTAAATTTTGAACACCCTGTATAAGATATCATGATGAACTAAACATCGTCTTATTTGGTTATGTTTCTAATTTTGGACTACCAATCATGAAACTTCTAGTTTCAAGAATAACCAAGATATTCTATTTTAAGCGTAACCGCGAGAATCACCAAAAAATTATTAAAATCAAAAAAACTGAAAAATAGTGATATTTAGGTAAAAGGAAACCTTATCAAAAATGATGTATTTTGATACGTAGAAACCAAAATTTAAAAAAATATTATTGTATTCCAATTAAAATAACAAACTTGACACCGACTTCCGGTGACCGGACGTGACAGTTAACTTGGGAATATTTTAGCCGAAGAGCACAGATCGAGTAAATTCTACTGACTCGCCATTTTCCATAACGTAAAATTATTTTCATTTATACAGGGTGTTGCATTTAGGTGTGACGGAAAGTATGTACATTTTTTTAAATGGAACGTCCTGTATAGTTTATTATATTATGAATACTACTAAATTTGTTTATCCAACCGTGTATGATGCTAAATCACAGAGTTAATAGTTCCAGAGATATTCAACTGTTTTTCCAAAATATGCCCGTTGCAGGATCTTTTTAAAAACTATGTAAAAACGACACTTTCACCGATTTTGCCTTTAAACTATGTGAGACAATAGTCAAAGCCAGTAGGCAGATGATAGTGTCCAAAGATATTAGATACACTATACAGGCTGTTCATTGAACTTAGTAAATTTTGAGGTTTTTCAAATGGCTTTTTCTCGAGTTATTTAAATGGAACATCCTGTATAATATGTGTTGGCTGTAATAACCCTTTATTTCGCTCCAATTTACATCATGTCTTGCACCAAATGTTACTATTTTTTGTGATATTTGTAATTTAATGAAAATGTAATGCAATTGAAAATTTTAATCCTGCTGTGAATAAGGTATTTGGTAGTTTGATGTAAAGTCTTCAAGTGGCGATAGGGAACATAATTTAGAAACGATTTAACCAGCTTGATCCTTATACAAAGTATTACCGTTGTCAACATATTAAGAATTTTACCGTAAACTTGGGTGACTTTAGTCCACTTTTGAAATTTGAAGTCTGGTAACTTTTAACAGATTAGATATAATTACTCATACTTGTGCTATTTTTTGGGTCTTTGATAGTACTTCAAAAATCTCAAAACACTAATATTTCCAACGTCAGGATATACTTCTTTTATGTATATATATGGGTGGCCAAAGTCAGAATTCATTATTGGGTCACTTTGGCCATACTACTGTTTATCATGCCAATGAAACGATAAGCTAGTGTATGCTCGAGTTTGGCCACCAAATATGTTTTAGAAGTGTTCAAGAACAAAATATGTTAAAATTAGCAATAAGATCATAACAAAACTATTTTATGACTATTTTAAAAAATAATGCTAACATGTTATACATTGCGGAAATGAGAAAAAACACGACTATCGGAAAATGCCAAAATTCAATATGGCGCCCATAAGAAAAACAAAAGTTGGCCATGATTACGCCGCCATCTTTGATGTTATTTCAAATTAAAAAATAACACTGCATTCCTTGTTAAAAACGCTGTAGAATGTTTTTGTTTCAAATGTCTAACTACGTTTGGTTTTGAATAAAAAATTAAAAACGATATCTTGACATTTCAGTTTTTTGCGGATATCTTTAAAATGAAAAATGATAGCTAAAATTTCTTTTCAGATAATTGTTCAGCACAAAAATACGAAACTTTGCCAAATTTAAACATAGCCTCTATCTCCACTAATAAGCGAGATCTAATAAGCCTCGAAATTGAATCACCCGGTATAGCTAGACATAATTTTGTACTTCTGGTATAATGAAGAAACCTCCTTTGGACGGGACAGGTGTTTGTATTGCTTGTAAAATGTCATCTTTGTCATACCACAGAAATGTCATCATTTGATGGCCATTTCCACTGAGAATGCCCGACTTTACTTTCCTCGATTGACTACACCGAGCACTTTAACTACGCGGGTATTGCAGAAAGATATTCCTAACAAACCACAGGACTAATGTTATCGGCGGCAAATCATAGATGCTGATAGATTACTCAACACAAACAAAGTTGTTCATAGTAACAAAATTGGTCAATTTTCAAAGCTATCTTCTGAACACTGCCACAAAAAAAAAATTATCATCTAACTTACATTAACCACCTTTGTATTCAATATAGTATCTAAAATATAAATAACCAAAAATACTCGCAATGTTTGAAATATTAACAAAGATCTAAACAATATAAATAAATTTTCGAATAGTGGCCAAAGTCACCCAGGGCGGCCAAAGTCACCCAAGTTTACGGTATATGAAATATTCTAAGTATCGAACACGCGATTTAAAAATTTCAAATTACTGCTAAAATAAACCCTAAACCCTGTACTTTTAGATTAACTATCGTGAAAATTTCGTGACTTCAGAGTGTAAAAAATCAGATTTTCTTTGATGAGATTTATGTGCTCACACACAAAAACAAAATATGCTACAAAAACAAACTGATAGGCATCGTTAGATTGAGATTTTCAATCATAGCAAAAAAAATCTATTAAAAACACTTCCAAATAACCCACTTTCCATTCACATTATCAATATTACACATACTATCATTCACATTACCCAATTTTGAATTGTCTCTCCAAAAAGATAACCTATATTAAACCAATTAACAATAGTAAGTAAATAGATATTGTTAGTTGTCTTTTGTACTGAATGCAAATCCGTTCTCAAACGTAGCTCATCAAGACAGGTTTTAGCGTTTCTGTTTGTTTTTGTGTATGAGCGCACATACTATTACAATGATACGTCTCCGCACAATGTTCACACAAGTGAACAATTTTTCACGATAGTCCCCCTAAAATTACACTGTTTCTGGTTTTGTTCGGAGCCCAACTGAAGTTACTAGTTTTTCAGGTTCGCTCGCTGTACGTTTGTAAAAATTGCAAAACATACTTATAAATTTGTGTAATACCTTGATAACCGTCATACTTTTTATATGAATAAATCTAGTTAAATAAGTTCTAAATGGCTTCTTCTATATAACCCTTTAAATATTCTACATCGTACTACCCAGCACACTGTAGACAGACCAATATTAAGTTACTAAATAGCATACTAGTCTTTAAATTACAAATATCACAAAAACCAGTAGGCATATTATATGGTGAATATAAATTACAAAGAACTTAAGGGACATTTCAATTAGCAAATAATATACAGGTTGTTCCATTTAAAAATCTCAGGAAAAAGCCGTTTAAAAATGTTTAAAAACTAGTGCATGCTACGATCACCCTGTATAGCGCATCCAATTTTTCATGACATCAGCATCTAGCTATGGGTTAAGTTATTATGTGACAAAATTTATAGGACAATATCTGCAAAAATGTAGTAATAACGTAGTTTCTGAGAAAGGCCTGCAATTGCCAATTATTTGACAAACAATTGAATATCTCAGAAACTATTTACTTTACACAGGTACAACGTACACAGTTGGAAAGACAACTTCCTTAGTATTCATAATATGGTATGAAATACAGGGGGTTCCATTTAAAAAAGTGTACTGACTTTCCGTCACGCCTAAATCTAAATGCAACACCCTGTATAAATGAAAATAATTTTACGTTATAGAAACTAATGGGTCAAACAACTCTTGTATACAACATTTTTTTCTTTCTCAAACGATTTGATGACTATTGACCGCCGGGAAACTTAAGGTACGGACACACATGCTTATTTATAAGCATGCTAGTGAGCATGCTTAAATCGAGCATGCTTGTCAGCTGTTCACATTTGCTAGTAATAAGCATGCTAGTTTTAAGCTTGCTCCCTAAATAAGCATGCTTAAACGCTGTTCACACGTGCTCAGAGCTCGCCCCCGTCCACCGCACCGCAGGTAGCGTGCTCAAAAATCAAACGACTGGTGATTTTTCAGCATGCTCGAAATAAGCATGCTTATTACTAGCAATGTCTACACACACATGCTTTTAAGTAGCAAGTGCTCGAAATAAGCATGCTTTCGTGCTTCTAATAAGCATATGTGTCCGTACCTTAATAACACCCTGTAGATGGAATATAATATTATCGAAAATCAAGACTGTTACGCAATAGACTAACATCCTACCTTTGTACGGTCAATTGGTCTCTTCAAAATCGACGAAGAATGAACAAAATACACAACCAACACCAAATGTCACACATTGCCACGTTTTTTTAAATCAATACACCGATAGTTTTGATAGCAAACATAGAGAGACGCGTAAAAATTGTAAGACGCTATCATTTTACCGCGTACTAAGGTATACAAACGGCTTAGCACGGACGAAAACAAAAACCACACATGGACTGGTAACGAACATTGACACAGCATAGTAGGTAGGTGCATATTTGTGCGACGCTGCATAAAACGTGAAGCCGGTACCTGTTGGGTATCGTTTTGAATTAGTTTATGTACTTATTATTGTTATTATAGTTTTACTAACACTTATTCTATTGATCGTATTGATTGAATATCTAAAATTTTTAAATGCTTATTTGATGAACATACGGCCAAGCGTCTAGCTGAGCGTACATGCAAAAAGTTTAGCGTGAGAGGTTACAGCCTAGAGACCTATACGCTCTTATCTTATTTGGAGGAATTACATGCGTGGTGTGAAATATAACATAAAATATTATAAAACACAAAGATTTTGTGGAAATATCCTCGGTACGTTCGTTGAACTGACGCTAGCCGCACAATGTTACAGCTGTCTGATGTAACGTGTGTTGTTCTTGATTAGTTGGTAAAAAATAGCAGAATTAATTAGTGACATTCTTGGAGTATATCGTGATCGAAAGGAAGCAGCAGATTTTCAAATAGAACTAACATGGCAAGCATTGAATCGTTTGGAACTAGAGTCGCCTCTGCCTGATAACGTAACCACAGTCCACACCGGTAAAAAAGTAATGTCGGTTGAAGATTATTACAACGTTGGAGTGGATGACGTTTAATTATCATCTTTTGAACTTGTTGTTGTATTTTCTGCTATTTCACAAGTTGTAGTGTGTAACACGTGCAAATCAAATGCGAAATTGGCCGAAAGTAGCAACCGTGTCTTAGGATTTCAAATCGTGGTTTCTTATGAGAATTTTGAACAAACTTTCATTCCAAGTTGCCGATTTGTTGAAAAATGATATGAAATGAATAGCGGAATTGTCCTTGTCATGCGCATAAGAATAGGTGTAGATGGAATTGAAAAGTTTTGCACATTCAAGGACATTCCTCGTCAGATTTTTCACTCATTTTACGATAAAGTTGTTCGCACAATTTTTGTGGAAACAGAAGCATTGTCAACAAAGTATGCAGAAAGCAGCAGAAGAAGGAAGGGCTAAAATTCAATTGAAAATAGTAAAAAAATAATGGCGTAACTGTCTCGGACGATGGAACATAGAGAAAAGATAGCTTTTCTTCTCTGTATGATTGGTGGCGCTTATCAGCTGGAGAAATGTTGTTGATATTCTCATAAAATCTAAATACTTACTGCAAAGCTTGCACATTTTGAAATAAGAAAAGAAAATAAGAAAAGGAATGCATAGATCACGTGAAAAAACTAATGGCACTCGTCCCCGCCATTTGACAAAAACCAGTTAGGGCCTCGAAGAGAAAGGGAAGTTAACCCAGAAGCGTATATATAAATGAGCTTTGAATTTATAATGGACTAGCCATTCGTCATAATCATGATTTAATTGATAACGCAGAAAATAAATCTGGGCGACACTGTATCATAAATTCTGACCGATGAAATGCCACCTGGTGATTTCATTTTCATTTTCTCTTTCAAGTGGCAAATTAATTGTGAATATTGCAGCAAGTATAGCTATATGTGTTGTCAATGATGCATTATCCAGCCTTATGAAGATTATGAAGGTATTATGTATGAGCATCTAGCCAAACTGCAATAATATCTGCGCGAAGGCTGACGCACGGCGCATCATGTTTTCAGAGCCATCCCTGACTGATGCTGCAAAACAGGCCCGTCTGTCGTCAAAATCAAACAGAAAGAAACAAGAAGAGGAAAATGCTAATTTTAAAAGACAATTATATGGTTCAGGCTTCGCCGACTATAGTAAAATATAACAATTCTGTACATCAAAGTTAACAATATTTTAAACGGTGATTTCTCAAAATCGCATTTTTCAAACTGGCCGGAACGATAACTTCTACTGATATTCGTCAATTCACTTGAAATTTTATGTGCAGCTTCAGAACAATATTATCTAGAGAAGTACGTACGGATTTTACGATAAGTTCGAAACTTTTTTGTTATAAACAATTTTTAACCTAATTTTGTACCTAAAAGTGATATTTTGTGTTCGAACGTGCGTCATTTTGTTTTAAAGCGGAATTTTCTTGTTTCCGTACGTACTTCCCGAGATAATCTTATATATTAATTGTGAATATTCCTCAAAATATGAACAATAAGTGCTTTAAAGAGATTTTGTAATTCTTTTACTATATTGTAAAAAATATACCTACCAAATCGGCTATTTTTTCTCGCGCTAGAGTGACAGAATTGTAGGACCAGTCTTTTCTAAAAATAATTTAATTGGTGAAAGATACCTACTCTTTCGACAGTTTGAACTACCAAGTATTAGCAATACTATTTCAGAATGAAAACCAACCTAACTTACCAAACAATAATATTTGGTTGCAACGAAATCGAACTGTTTCAAACGACCAAAGTACAAAATTAACTTAATTGTAATTGGTTGCCCCAATTAATTAAAATTAACTAAGCCGTAATAAAATTGCCAATTGGCAAATTTTCCAATTAAGCTGAATGTTCTATTGATATCTATATAATTTGTATTTCCCTGATTTAAGTTGTTTCAATGTTTCACAATTGCTCCAATAAATAAACGGACGTGATGACTGAGATAAACAACACATAAATAAATTAAGTAAGTTAATTAATTTTATTAACTGCTTTACTCAAAATGACGTAGTTTAACAACCAACTTTGTTATTTCAAATGTCCACGGTATATTTTTTCTAGGAAACTTTTGTATAAAAGGACAATTGAAAATTGAAACGTTTGGTGATTTTGACAATTTACAAAATCGCACAAAATCGGATTAAACTTTTTCCAACGTTTCAATGACCTATATTACTGTGTTCTAACCAAAAAGGACTAACGGCCTTTTCACACGGGACACGAAAATCTGGCCAAATGTATTTTTTCACCTATAAGGGCTCTAGATGTGTTGTTTTATTTATGAATAGCATTTTAACCTTACTAATACAAGATTTGTCATCAATATGTTTTGTGATTTCATTTCTATTACTGTGTGAAATCTACAAAAATATATATGGCATGTCCTGATTAAATACGCATAATAGACGGATTTAAAATTGAACAATACATGTCGTTTCTGAGTTATATGAGATAATATTTTTGGGTCTGTTATGTTGTAAGAAAATAATGAAAAAAGTTTTATTTTTAACGGTACATACGCTACTCATGCTATTTTCCGTTAGATGCATTCCTTTTAAGACGTGATAGTAGAGGCAGTTAAGAACCTATTTAACCATATTTATCACTATAAAAACTATTATTTTTAGTATTATTTCAAAATTGTCTAATATTATTCTTATTGTTTCCATGAGAACTTTCGAAATGTGATCATCCTTCAAGCTGAAACGGTGTCTTTTTTAGTTGTATGACCCCAATACGCATGTTTTGAACCCAGATTCGCATTCCGTATAAACACATTTATCGAAAACACCTAACCAGTTTCTATTCACAAGCTTACTATTGTCTCTACTCAACAATAATCCATTTTAATGCAGAGAACTGTGTATGCAAGTAGGTGCTTTCGATGTATTTTCTTGCTCTGAATATAAATCCGATTAGGTTCAAGCAATAAATTTCCAAGAAATTCACATAAGTACAAAGTTTAAGGTTTTTTTCGGATTATTTTTAAGAGTCTAAATCATCGGGGTTGTATGCTATACTTGATCCAAAACGGAAAAATATACGTACATACGGCTTTAACAACATACAAAATGCATTAAACATAAAATTCTCAATATCTTGATAATCATAATCATTTGTATATAGCTAAATATGGTTAAATATGTTCTAAATTACCTCTACTATCACGGTTTCAAGGAATTGCATCAAATTACATATAAGCCCGTACATCAATTTTTGGATTTTCCTTTACGTGAAGGAGCTCCTACACGCAGTGCCAATGTCCCGCCAACGATGGTGATGTGACGCGCTGCGCGTAGTGTGCGCATTCACTTCGCCAACATTGGCCAACGTTGGTATTGGGCGCAAGGTATTTCTGTGTATCGTAGAAGGCTCGTAGCGTCCCGTAGAGAATTAAAAATGAACAGTGAAGACGATATCATTGCTGTTGCCGCAGCCCCATTATTTTAAGCAGTGCATTGTTGCTTAGAATTAGTGAAAAGGTACCCTCGAAAGAGGACACTGTTTAATAACGTTGTTAAATATTAAACATGTTTTTCAGTCACTATTTATACAGTACCTTCGAAAATATTAAATACATTAAGGAATACAAATATACAGCAATACAGGAAACAAAATTATTTAGTTTTTTATATTTGCCACGTGACATTAAAAAAATCTCCCTTTTTATTTTCTTTATGTTTCAAGCAACAAATGCGGAATAAGATGGGATCAGATCTGATACACTGAGTGGTCTATATTTTTATGCAGGACCCTGTTAATTTGTGTCGTTTCTTTATATAAATATTTCATTTCAGTCAAATCGATGAATTCATAATTTTGGTTTAAAATATAATTTATATAATAAAACTGAAATTATTTATAATAAGATACAAAGAAAAATTGAGAACCCTTACATACACGGAGTTTTAATTATATAAATATTAAAACTCCGTGTATGTATATTATATAGGTATATTTATTATCAACCCAATATTTTTAGTAACAGATATACTTTTTGATATTTTTCTGATAATCAAAATAAGGAAAAGCATCCAGTATAGTTTTTAAACTTTGTTGAATACATTAAATACATCAGATTATTTAAATTTGCCGCTTAAAACTAATCTATAAATTGTTAATTAATAAATAGTTAATTGTTGTTAATTATGTAAATGCAACTTTGTTTGATTGTAGTCAAGATTGTAGGGAAGAGGGTTGACCGCAGTCCTTGGACCCCTATACCGTATGACTCCCCATCGTGTGTAGATTCATATCCCGCTTCCCTCCAACCCCCTCCCTCACCTTTCCCACCCCACCCTAGCGAATAAGGTTGACCGCAATCCCAGAACCTAAATACCGTACGACTCCCCATTGTGTGCGAATTCATTTTTAAAATTTTAAAGATGACGTCATTTCTGGAAAACCCGGAAGTCATACTAACCTCAAGACCATCCCATAAATTGGCATTTTCTGTCTATTAACACAACGTTCATTCCTTCGGCGTCAAAAACACAAAAAATAAACAAACGTACCTATGCCGTGGGTCACCCATTATAACGACTTCAATATTGTCTTCAGAATATTAATTTATTGCTTGTTAATTTATTGTAACTGTAAGGTTAATATAATGCTTATAAGAACCATAATTATTGTGAATAAATTTACAAAATATTAAAAAAAGTTTTCATGTTTTTACATTTGGGCAATCAGGCATTTGGGCAAATAATAAATCATCATTGTCCTTAAAGTACGTACAAACATAAATAATGCAGTATATATGATAAAACATAAATAGATAACTAAACTTTTCGTCGGTAGTACGTACAATGCTAAAACAGAATGAAATAAAGCGGACAAGGTCGACATATTGGCGATGTGCATTGGCACAGTTGGGTCCCGCTACGCGAAGCACTCCGATGGCCAATGATGGCCCCTATTGGCACTGCGTGTGGGAGCACCTTGATAGAAATAAAATCACAAAAACCGCATCCGCACCTATCCGCAGCAGATTTTGCAGTAGTTGTAATGTCAAATATGTGTACTATAATTTGAACCACTTTCAAGAGCTTAATTAAGCTAAACACTAAACTAAAACACTCAAATTCCGCATAAAACTGTCTTTATATAATAGCGAATGTTCTCGGCCCTGCAATAAACAAAATTGTGGGTAAATTTTAATAAAAACAATGTCGAATGAAAGTTTATACTTGGTTCTAAAGAAGCTATAACAAAAAAGTCACATTTTTCCTTAACACACAAAATTACAACCGTTTTCAAGAGGTTCGAGTTATGTGCATCTATGTTTAGCCATAGTAAAATCTAACTTTTGGCTGACAAGGACACGTGGCGCAGGGCTCAGGTGAAAAAATATTGCCGCCTTTTAATACATCGGTCCTTTACCTATCCCAGAAACTGGTTTACTTTTTGGATTGAACAATTTAGAAATTTGATTTATGGCCAGCTTTTTGGGTCAAATATTCCAATTGCGTCCGTGCGTTTTTATCTGTGTACGGCGTTGTGTAGCTTTTCACACAACACGGATTTCTATGCTTTTTACACATTTCGCTGATTCACTAGTTCGAAGGGTTTAGTTCTTTTTAGTCTTCTCACTAGATTTTGGTTGTCCAGTAGCTGCAGCGCCTCTACGTTGACGTGATGGCTTACGCGAGATTCATGCTTAGCGGCGAATCTTTTAATCGCTTGGATGACTCGTGAGACACCAAGATCACGGTGCAGGTCACTGTTCCGTATGTACATACCATGGAGCGTTAACAATATTCCTTAATACTTCATTTTGGAAAGTCTGGATTCCTTGTATATTTACCTTTTTTGCAGGACACCCAAAAGTTGGATGACATATAACCAAATCGGTTTTAGTACTTGGTTGTAAACTTGTAATTTGTTCGTTCCACATTAGTTTTGTATCCAGATTCATACCCAAATAATTTGCAGTGTTCGCATATGGTACTATGTGAGTCGTCAATAATATGTAGTGATAGTATAAATCAATAATAGTATATTGTTGCCCTGTTCTAAATATAGTTTTACAATCACCGAAAAATGGTATTCAAATAAGGAAAGGTAATGAAACTGTTTGTTATTATATTCCTAAACTCAAAAGGTCACAGACTTTATTGACATATAAAGGAGGCACCTTAAGTATCTTTTAAAGTATCTGCTATTTACAGAATCATTCAAATTAAAACCGCAAAACAACAATAATGCTTGTTTACTGCCGCTAACACATTTTTTTCTGTATTGATTATGTTTACTATTACATTATTCCATTATATACTTAGACCTGCATCTGAACTATTTATCGATTGTTTACATGCATACATCATACATACATAATTACATAAGCATTGAAAATATCTGAGTGACACATCAATATGGTAATACAGCCGGTTATACCGGGTGATGTACGCCATAGGTACGCCCGTGCTAGAATCGAAAAAGTACTTTTTTTTGGGATACCCTTGAGGTTATTATGACTTCCGGTATTTCCGGAAATGACGTAATAATTAAAATTTTAAACAGTACCTACTCTATATTATTTCAGTCATATTTTTAATCAGGGTGTCATTCTGAACATAAAAAGATCGTCAATTTTTATCACCAAGGCGACAAAAAGATAATTTTTACTTTATCATACGTAGTATGTAAAGTATTGTAATCGTGCCAAAAAAATTTTTTGAGATTTTAGCGGAAATATGTCTTTTTGGGTCCCCTGAACATTTTTTACCAGGGTACAAAAAAATGTCTGTCTGTCTGTGTGTGTGTGGTGTGTGTGTGTGTGTGTGTGTGTGTGTGTGTGTGTGTGTGTGTGTGTGTGTGTGTGTGTGTGTGTGTGTGTGTGTGTGTGTGTGTGTGTGTGTGTGTGTGTGTGTGTGTGTGTGTGTGTGTGTGTGTGTGTGTGTGTGTGTGTGTGTGTGTGTGTGTGTGTGTGTGTGTGTGTGTGTGTGTGTGTGTGTGTGTGTGTGTGTGTGTGTGTGTGTGTGTGTGTGTGTGTGTGTGTGTGCGTGCGTGTGTGTGTGTGTGTGTGTGTGTGTGTGTGTGTGTGTGTGTGTGTGTGTGTGTGTGTGTGTGTGTGTGTGTGTGTGTGTGTGTGTGTGTGTGTGTGTGTGTGTGTGTGTGTGTGTGTGTGTGTGTGTGTGTGTGTGTGTGTGTGTGTGTGTGTGTGTGTGTGTGTGTGTGTGTGTGTGTGTGTGTGTGTGTGTGTGTGTGTGTGTGTGTGTGTGTGTGTGTGTGTGTGTGTGTGTGTGTGTGTGTGTGTGTGTGTGTGTGTGTGTGTGTGTGTGTGTGTGTGTGTGTGTGTGTGTGTGTGTGTGTGTGTGTGTGTGTGTGTGTGTGTGTGCGTGTGTGTGTGTGTGTGTGTGTGTGTGTGTGTGTGTGTGTGTGTGTGTGTGTGTGTGTGTGTGTGTGTGTGTGTGTGTGTGTGTGTGTGTGTGTGTGTGTGTGTGTGTGTGTGTGTGTGTGTGTGTGTGTGTGTGTGTGTGTGTGTGTGTGTGTGTGTGTGTGTGTGTGTGTGTGTGTATGTGTGTGTGTACCCGTTTTTTTTTGTGGCGACGATTCCGGAGAAACTACTAAAGGTATCGGGTCGAAAGTTCTAAGTTTCGTGACTAAACTTGGAGCTGAAAAGCTTTCTGTTGAAAAGGGTCCAAAGGAACTGGAGGTTTAGCCTTAGCATTTTTGAAAAATTTTGCAAATAAGCCGCCATTTCTGGAATTTCGTCGAAATAGTTAAATAATAAATTATAGTAGAGGATATTCTAAGTAATATATCACTATGACACCTTTTGGTACAATCAATAGTTTAACTACATGAGCAAATTCTATTTCATCGAGATCGGTCGTACTGCATTAAAACTAGTAGCCAGGATATGTCAGATATTTTGATTCTAATGACAGTAGGTAGTGTCAAACGGTAATGTTTTAACAATACCTACTGTCAATATCAGCTGCGTTCGGATATTGTCCACCATTACACTTTCCGAACGCAGCTTTAATCGACATATCTGTATAGTTCTACTAGTTTTATTTTAATGCAGACATGGCCGATCTCGATCAAATAGAATTTCATGCAGCTAAACTATTAATTTTTTATATAGTATGATAAAGTCATGTGCCTGGCCACATCAGATTTTTTTTTTATTAATTTGGCCACCCATATATTGCTCTATATCGTATTACATGATAGTACTGTGCAATTAATTGTTCAACTTATTTTTCATTATGTGAGCGAATCGGCATAACAATCATTTGAATTACTGTAATTTTATGTGTTCTTGCCAGCACATGTTATGGAAAAGACTGAACTTGGCACCAAGGAATTTGTACTATATAAAATATGCTAACGTAATAAATATCTGAGTGAAGAACATCGTCTAAATGTAAATGCGTCGGTAAGCCGAATAAAACTACTTAATTATGCGTCAAATTGTTATTGCCTAATTTTAAGTTATTAGGTAAAAACTTAACTACATGTTTTATTTATTTTTTTTAGATTATTGGTACAATAATAATTACCTATATAATATCTTGTGTTATATCTAAACAAATATTTTAAAAAAAAACAATTAAACAGCAATTTTTCTGATGCGCAATAATACGGGAATAATGTTTATCATTATTAACAGTCACACTGATAATTAAATAAAGCATTTAATGTAAAAATTAGCGGAAAAAGTTGTTAACATGACAAACAGTTTTGCGATTAGTTTGCAATAATTATAGCAACAAACATGCTAAAGTTGGAAACGTATATTGTTATAAAGCAGTGGTTTCCAAACTGTTTTGTGATAGATTCTTACACATTTTATTCTGAAACAGTTTATTTGGTTGGTAAATATATTTGACTTTAAAAAAATGCATTTGTTTGCGATAAATGGTTCTTTGATTAAAGAAATTATTAGTTTGTTGAAGGAATTATTGTGGACCTATTATTGACAAGAACTTTTCGAAGGGTACAGTGGAGCAAAATCTCCACGTGTCACCGCCTTTTGGGATGTCGCACATCCTCGACCAGTGGTTGGTTTTCCCAGCCCTACATCTCGTCAAGTTAGGGTAGAAAAGTGTACGCTGATTCGGAATCGGAACTTGAACCTGCTTGCACTATGAACCTATTTTTAAGCCAAAGCAAAAATATTTCTTTGGTGGAAATAAATCTCGTCTTGTATGGAATATATTTGTTTGAAACAAAAATTTTACTTTAAGTGGGGACACCACCCTGAGCATTGTAAAAAAAGGTCAAAATTTGAGGTTTTCTTTTAAGACATAATAAACAAGATGCAACCTCAGCGTTTTTGTATGTTATAAACATATATTTTTACTATATTTGACAATGTTTTAACTAATAAATATATACAGGTTTGGGCAACTAAATGGAATATTGCCGGCACAGAGTAAATGATTAGTTTTATCAAAAAATATTAAACATAAAAGTTGTTTGACTATTTTTTTCCCATATTTTCATAAAATCTAATTATGTCTAAATAATAAAATAAAAGCATGGCGACTATGACGTCATTTTTTTAAATGGCAACTTATGACGTGTGATACATCGTTGGATAGCTCTATTTCTTACCTTTACAGCCGTATAATACATTCCTCCACATTCATAATAAATCAAATGTAAATTAATAAAAAACGCAAAAAGATCAATAATTTAATTTATTATTAGAAAAGAGAAAGGAAATACAGGTTGCTTATTTAAATTAAGTAAAGCGAACTTAAATTTAAATAATGAAACTAACGCAAAGGTTCGAACTGAGCACCATTTACTTCTTGACAATAATAAAGGCTGTCAATAAAACCCTGTAGTGAGTTAGACAAGGCCTGTGCTGGAGTGCGTATTAACTCACGTCGGATTTGTTCCTTCAAGTTTTCTAAACTATCCGGTCTATCTTTATAAACCCTATTTTTTAAATCACCCCATAAATAAAAATCCAATGGGATTAAGTCCGGTGAATGTGGGGGCCACTCTATTGTCCCCCTTCTACCAATCCAACGATTTTGAAAATAATTATTCAAAAATTCACGGACTATTGCGGAATAATGAGGAGGTGCTCCATCCTGTTGAAACCAAACCGTGTTGATGTCTTCAATTCTTTGGATATCAGGACAAATGTTTTGTTGCAGCAAGTCTAAATATTTCTGCCCAGTCAGCGTCCCGTCTATAAAATATGGACCGATAATGTGGGTATTTAAAATACCAACCCAGACATTAACTTTTTGGGGATGCTGGGTATGCGCCTCCTATATCCAATGTGGATTTTCTGCCGCCCAGTAACGACAATTGTGCCATTTAAGTAAAATGTTGCCTCGTCGGAAAATAGAATCTTGTTAACAAATTCATTGTTGTTACACAGCTCGGTCATCTGTTCACAAAACTGTAACCTTCCATCGTGGTCATCTTCGGATAGCTCGTGCAGAATTTTATATGGACGGTACTTTGCTTGTTTAAGAATTCTTCCAACAGATCGACGACTTATTCCAACATTTAAAGCTAGTTGATTGGTAGATGTTTGAGGGCAATCTTGGACAGACAACAAAACATCCAAGCTCTTTTCTTCGTTTGTTGCTGATTTGGTTCAAATTTTAGAATCGCCACGTACGCTTCCAGTAGCATTAAAGCATGCTAAAATTTTGCTGACGGTTGACTGAGTAATGGGATTTTTGTCGGGATGGACATCATTGAATAAATCTCACACCTCTTGTTGCTTTCGTTTATGGTCTCCATAACCTACCATCATTAAAATTTCAATTTTTTCACGTTCCATTAATCTAGCCATTTTATAAACTAACAACAAATTGTACTATTAACCACCACGTGTATACCATGAAAATTGACAGTTGACAGTTGATTTATTATGAGTATGGTGGAATGTGTTATACGGTTGTAACGGTAAGAAATAGAGCTATCCAACGATGTATCACACGTCATACGTCGCCATTTAAAAAAAATGACGTCATAGTCGCCATACTTTCAGTTTACTCTTTAGACATAATTAGATTTTGTGAAAATTTGGGAAAAAAAAAGTCAAACAACTTTTATGTTTAAAATTTTTTGATAAAACTAATAATTTACGCTGTGCAGGCAATATTCCATTTAGTTGCCCAACCTTGTATATATGGTAGTCCACTTATAACCTTGCTCGTATACCACTGCGAAAAAAACACGCATTGCTGACCGCCATCGCCAAGCAGCACTGGAATGTAATTTAAGGAAGATTCTCAAATTATAATACATTGGCTACAGCGTAGCGTAGGATTTTTGAAATTTTGAAAAATTATGAAAATGGCGTGATCTTGAAAAAAAAATTACGTGTTTTACCCTTAACTAAGTGCACTTAAACGCTTATAAAAAAAATTAAAATATCGAAAAAATCCTACGCTAGGCTGTAAAGAACTTATTTTCATTTACAAAACATGAATAAACGATTAAATATGACGAATAGGTTCCGAGTTCCAGTTGCGGAGTTAAAAAAACGTGGTCTTGAGAAAAATGAGTTTAAACATTTGAGTTATATTCACAATGTGTTAAGAGTAAATGTTAGTTACCGGCCTCAAAAGTTCGACGAAACTGAGGCGCGAGAGGAGGGAACAAGCCGCGCCCACTGTACACTCCGCAGAAAATGCAAGCAACGCACTGATTAGATGAGGGGAACGGCGGCACCGGCGTTATCGTTCCTTTGCGGCTAAGATCAAAGGGGCCGTGCGGTGTCGACTGGCGCCGAACCGAATGTTCTGAAATGCTTTTCTTGTATATTTTAAATACAAATACAATAGGGTATTTGACTATTATTGGAAAACCATCTTAGTGTCTTTATTCCTCCACTCTACATTGTAAATGCATTATTTTCGTAATTATTTCCTCAATATTTCATAAAAATCAGCGTTAAAAATTGAATCACAAAAAGTCCCGCCAAAACGATACTTTCTGTTGTGTGACGCCACCGGTTAGTAGATGTCAAATCGGCCCATATGGTCTGTCAGCATCGGCATCGTCGCCGTTTGGTAATTGTGTTGTATGATGTGTTGTTTTCACAATTTCTACATCAAAATGGATTATAAATGGTGTACAAATCCACAATGCAGAGATACGTCAAGAAAAACTCCGGATAAACTATTTGTAGCTGTTCCGCAAGATGTGAAACTGCGAAGAAAGTGGTTGGCTCGTAGAAATCCAAATGAAATAAATAGCCGCCAATACAAGTGTTTTCTGATGTGAAGATTACTTCGACATAAGTAAAACTGACTAGAATAAGTTATCTATCGTATTTTCGAACCAGGTATTATCTGATCTGACAGCTTAAGGTTAGGGCTATCCTAACCTACAAAGTTATGGTTACATGGCGCTTTCGTGCTATTAAATACAAACGGGAGAAGCATAAGAGCGCGTTCGGATAACCCGGTATTGTACGGTGAAAGTGACGCGCTGCATAATAGGCGGACTAACGTCATACGGCGTTTATCTGCATATAAGAGAGAGACAGCCGACCCAAGTTATCTAAGCGTACTAACGAATGACATCACTGGAGACTGAGCCAATAGGGTATTTGACTGTATTAAAAATATGGCATGTATTATAGTCATCCTAATAGATTACAGTTTAAGAAAACTATTTGTTATTACTTTTCAAAAGAAAAATGCTTTATTTCTATGAAAAACCAAAATTAAAATTGAATTTTATTCACGTCCTATCACGTGATTGAAAACGCTCTGTAATTGGGTCAGTCTCCAGTGATGTCATTCGTTAGTCCGCCTTAGAGCGCGTTCGGTTTGTCAGGGTATGGTATGATGGGGAGAGCAATGCTCAGATAACTTGGGTCGGCTGTCTCTCTCTTATATGCAGATAAACGCCGTATGACTTTAGTCCGCCTATTATGCAGCGCGTCACTATCACCGTAAAATACCGGGTTATCCGAACGCGCTTTTATGCTTCTCCCGTTTGAATTTAATAGCACGAAAGCGTCATGTAAGCATAACTTTGTAGGTTAGGATAGCCCTAACCTTCAGCTGTCAGATCAGATAATACCTTTCGAAAATACGATAGATAACTTATTCTAGTCAGTTTTACTTATGTCGAAGTAATCTTCACAACAGAAAACACTTGTATTGGCGGCTATTTATTTCATTTGGATTTCTACGAGCCAACCACTTTCTTCGCAGTTTCCAATCTTGCGGATAGCTACAAATAGTTTATCCGGAGTTTTTCTTGACGTATCTCTGCATTGTGGATTTGTACACCATTTATAACCCATTTTGATGTAGAAATTGTGAAAACAACACATCATACAACACAATTACCAAACGGCGACGATGCCGATGCTGACAGACCATATGGGCCGATTTGACATCTTGACATCACATCATCTTGACATCACTAACCGGTGACGTCACGCAACAGAAAGTATCGTTTTGACGGGACTTTTTGTGATTCAATTTTTAACGCTGATTTTTATGAAATATTGAGGAAATAATTACAAAAAATAATGCATTTACAATGTAGAATGAAGGAATAAACACATTAAGATGGTTTTCCAAAAATAGTCAAATACCCTATTCCACAAAACGATAGTGATACAAATTAATTAATTGCTTTATTATAACATTCCTATTTTACTACTAACTATGGTTGAACATTTTACCTTTTGTATGTTGAAAAAAATTGTAGTTTTGGTAAAACAGACAGCTTTTCTTACATAAATCATTTATTGCTTTACATTTATTATTAGAATTAGTAACTAATTATCAGTTAGCTCCGAAGAAGCGAACAGCATGGTTAGCGAAGACAGTAATTATGAATTTTTACTCACGGCATAAACCGGTAACTATTTATCATCTAAATTTAAATGACTCTGGCCGTGAAAGCATTCGTACTCAGATACTTATTTAAATCCATTTAACGTTTTCTTTGTGCATCAATAATCTCGAATGTCTCGCTCGTACTTAGCAGAGATCGATACTTTCAGGTAAAACACACCTCATATAACAATTCAAATTTTTATCGGGTGACGCAAGTAGGTGTTAGTAAATATAATATTCCTATTTTAATTCTAGATACAGTTGGATACTGCATTTTGAAATTTTACTCAAAATTATTATTGCTATGTATAGACTTGGTAGTACACGTACTTCAACTTCAATTGTAGGTATGAGAAAAAATAGCGATTTCGATAAAACAGGCAGCTTTATGTATATGTATAAGTTATTTATTATATATTATATAGATACATGTTCAAATATTTTACACCTTTATAAAAGTTTTTTGCCATATATGGTAATCCGGCACGCTTACACCTATAAGAGAGTATTGCCCAAATTAACTAGCGAAGTTAATTAGCGAAGAATTACACTACACGTATAATATCTACATATACACTTACCGCAGGTACTCTCGCAAGTTATTAGTTTTCTTAGAACGCGGGCCACATAAAGGCAGCTGATTTTTTAATTTGCCCATATTTCTAGCGTCTGTTCTACGTCTGTTGTACAACAAGTCGAACTAAAGCCAACCAACCTACATAGATTGCGATTGCCCTGAATGCATTGCCAAGCGACAAGTGTTTGGTATTAATATTATTTTCTAAATCTAAATACCAATATATTTGAAATTCTATGACGAAAAATAAATGACTAATTAAAAATTAAATTACTTGTATTTCCTTAGTAATAATTTATTTAACTCCTATTCATTATTTTGTAGTTGTAACATTGTAAGTAGGTACATATTGCGGTTGTTGATTATTCTTCGTTCTATGTGTCGTACGGGGACTGCACTATAAACCCTCGCGGGAACATGCACTCCTAATTTATAACTCGCTCTTTGCTGTCTGCGTAGAGTCCATCAGGACGGCAAAAAATTATTTCTCGTATTTGGTTTCTAGCCTATTTTGGTTGAAATTCAACAATTCTCGTTGCTCACATACACTTCCGCAAGAACATGCTGTCCTAATTTATAAGCGAGTCGTTGCTATCTACGTGGCACCAGTACGGTAAAATTTATTTTTCGTATGGCTTTCGTTTGCCGGGCGCGGCGCCGCTACACCTCCCGTGTCAACATGCGCTCAATATTTTTGTTAGGTCGAAATTGCTCAATATTTGTGATTCCCCTGGCTATGTATTCATGCTGCTGCTTCAGACTGTACCATTTGAATTTGATTGGTCGAAGAAAATGATGTGGTGTTTATCCAACAGATGGCTGCACCGTACGACGATAAAATATGTTATTCTCGTCTCATTCACATGTTCACAAAAGCAACGGTTAAATCATTACAACATTCATATTTTGTTGTCATTTTTTTACACAAGTTCATGAAGGCTCAATACAAAATGTTGTAATATTGCTTTTTTGATGTTTGGTTCGGATTTAAAAATAACAAAAATTACCAATTATTGGCTCCTTTAGCAAGGGTAAAAAACAAAACAACAACGCAAATGGAAAAAAGTGGCATTCGTGCCCGGTGTAATACACCTTTATCTATAATTTAATGTGTTACACGTGATTATTAATACACAATTAAGCTCAGGATGTTTGGTTTTATGTAGTGTTGTTTTGTAGTACGCTACTACCTCTAGTGATTCCTCTTAAAGTAAAAACGTTTTGATCTAACCTTTGGTCATCAATACTGGATCTATATCAATCCCTTCAGTTTCCATAAAACAGCATTTTCATGGTGCTTTGACAAAACTCCATGTCTTTCTTAGAGGCGGTAAGCTTTTGTTATACATCTTTCGTGCTATCGTAACGGTTTACTTACGCCTTGTTGATTCGCTTTTCTTCTATGTGGTGGCATATGTTACCGCTGTTTTATCTAACGTTTACTTTCATCAACTGCATCATACCCATCGTTGAATAGACTGACAGCGGTGTACTAGGCAAAATCAGTGGTGAGCTTTCCGCAAAACCTTGTTTTCGGAGCGATCGATCAGGCGACGGAATTCAGACTTTTGATGACGCGTTAATATTTTGTGTGAATCCTTTGCAGGTTTTTAATAAGTCATCCGAAGTCCGCAGAACATATTATAAGGGTTCAATCGCATACTAAACAAGTTGCGGCAAAGGATCAGGATGAGCATAGTCTAGGGGTGGGCGATCTTGGAAATTTGTGATCGATCTTGTATCGCAATAGAAGATCGATCAGACCAATCTTTTGATGATCGATAATATCGCTCACTCATCTTTTGATGATCGATTAGATCGATATTTTGATGATCGATCAGATCGCTCTTTTGATGATCGATCAGACCAATCTTTTGATGATCGATAATATCGCTCACTGATCTTTTGCTGATCGATTAGATCGATCTTTTGATGATCGATCAGATCGATCTTTTGATGATAGATTAGATAGATCTTTTGATGATCGATCTGTAAGTTATCTCACATTCAAGTATGATACGTGTCTGGCAACGTACGTATCATCAAAAGATCGATCAAATCAATCTTTTCGATTTTTTCGATGTATCGATCTTCAAATAAAAGGGTCGAGAGATGAATCAATCGATTTTATTGCCCAGCTCTAGCATAGTCCGGCAAACCACTGGAGTCCTTTGCCTGACGATAAGAGCTCCAAAAATTCTAAAGCAGTATAGCCCAGTCCTAATAACTTGAAGACAAGCGTGATTCTACTGTTAACTTCGTAAGCAATTCGAACAATCAATGGGCTAGAATTCACACTCGTTAGTTCACAAGAATCATACTCAATCGACATTTTGAAGCCAAGACCGCAAATACTTGATCCACACAATGTCACATTACTACCTTAAGTTTTACATTTCTCATTCTCGGAGATTGCAACAAACTTACACAAAATTTAAAATTATATATCCAAAGCTAGTTTGTTGTCGCTTTCCTGGCGTAGTGCCCCTTTTACAATACAATAATCCTGTATACCTCCCTGTAAAATACTTCAGCTCTACTTTCAGCTATAACTACGTATCGAGTTGGAATATTACAAAACCATTTCGGAACTAATTTCTAGACATAATGAGGATTAAAAAAAGAAAGCAAAAAACATTGTTTTTTTCAAGTTGTCAGGGTGGTGTCCCACCTTAAGGAAAATTCCATTTTTTTTCTATCTGTGTATACAAAGTTTAAGATTAAGATTAAAATTTTATAATATTCCCTCTTTTTAAAATATTATAACTTTGCAATAAAAGTAAAACGTTTCAAACTCCTTTTCAGAAGTTATTGGGATTTTATTTCAGACATTTTGTTAGTTATGTTAATTAAATGAATTGAAATGCATTATTTAGATTTTAGAGGTTAAATTACTCACGCACTCTGTATTAAAGATCTCCGATTTGTTATTGGAATATTTTCGAGATGACAAATTGAATACCTGTCACGGCCAAATTGATTATTGTATTATTGTATTGAATAATTTCTTCTTGTATTTTTTTGTACATCATTTTGTTATTTTCAAATCTATTATGTTAGCAGATGTTAATATGGCGGATACTGCTAATTAAAGTGTTTAATTATGCTAATTATTACCTTATTATTAAAATTAACATCTCAGTATGTGTGAATATTTTTTGTTCTTTTCTTTTAGCAATACTGTAATTTCTCTACTCTAATATATTAATAATCATGCATCATCATTACGTATCTAATAATACTGTGGGCTAACCCCATTTAGCCAGCAGGTTAAACTGTAATACTAAAAAATGACCACTTTTGTCTAAAATCCTAAAATATGTTTTCCTTTTTTTTTCTAGTGCATCTGAAAATTATTTGTGGCCAGCGATAATAGCAAAAGTGTAAATCTATTGAATGCCGAAATTACAAGGGAAACTTCAAATTACGAGTTCTAAATTTTTGTAATGGTTCAAACGCCATAGTTATTACTTAATAACTTAAAAAGACCATCACATATTCAGTACTGATGTTGTTAATATTAATGATGTGTTATATACACACAGAAAAGTGATTATTTAGAACGAGAAAACATAATTACTTGAATTTATTTACTAGATTCAAATGCATATTTAGTTGGATGTAGAAAGTTAGGTATATACAAGAAATGCCACATACTCAATATAAGTAAAATAATTTCTCAAATAAATGCTGTCAACAAATAAATTCTTTCTTTATAAGAACCAATATTGTATTGAAAGAAGTAATTGATTTTTTCGTCCCAAAAATGTTAATTTCTCCAACGAAGTAATAGTAAACCATCCAAGTGCGTAGTTACTTGATCCAAGAAAATATAAGACATTTAATATAAGTAAGTATTGTTTACTGAATAAAAACCCACCAATTATTTAACTGGAGTGATTCTCACTTCTTTCAAGTAATCCCTTTCTCTGGAATAAATATGCGCACCGTGATTTTGTCAAGGCTGACGCGCCCGCGCGTGGTGCTGGCGTCGTATAGGAGCCTCTAGTACGAAAACAACAACGACGTACCCGTAGGGGATGTGCCTTGTGATTTATTGGGGCTGTGTATTGTGATTTATAGTGTACAATAAACGTTTCAACACGGAATAGTTTGATGTAACGCACGCAACAGTTTAGAACGAGTAAGTAAATATAACATACCTATCTTGTTAATTAGCAATAGAAAACGTATTTGTGCCAAATCTTTAAAATTCTTACATTAAGTAGCTAAAAATATTTACCGGGAACAAAAATATACACTTCATTCAAGACTGTTTACTTACTTCACCAGAGTATCCACTTTCTTAAATCTAGTAATTATTCCAAGAAATAAAATTTCTTGGTTGAAGTCAATAATCTCTCGCGTATATACGAACCTACCAACTACTTCAGCCAAGTAATTCTCTCTTCGTTCGAGAGATGTTTTTTCTGTGTGTAGTCGTAACATTGTTTTGTATAACAGAAGAAAATTCTTATTTCTTGTTGTACCTAAGTGTTACATTTTTGACTCACAAATCTGACAAATCGAGAGTCGGTTGTTTTTTCTGCTGTTGTTAGTTTAATATTTCAGCATAAATATACTCTGTACACTATGAACGTTAACTGATAGTTCTAATAGTTCTAATAGTTCTCTTAGTTACTTCTAAGTTTCCTTAAAAATGTAAATTAATAACGCAAAACAAAATGGAAATGACTGTCATAGTATCGATGACAGTCGGGTTTTCTGTGGATTGGTGAGGTTTAATACTGTGTATGCCCTCCACGACCACGAATCACTTCCTCACACCTGCGTGGCGTGCTTCGCACTAGTCTGCGAAGAGATTCTTGGGGTATGCTTTCCCATTCCTCAATCAGGGCTTGTGTCAGTTCCTGTATGCTTAGTGGTGGATTAGGGCGCTTGCGAACACGTCGGTCAAGCTGATCCCACACGTGTTCAATAGGATTCAGGTCAGGACTTAACGCCGACCTAAATTCCACGTTCCTGTAAAAAGTGATGCCGGCGGTATCTGGCTTTGCATTGTCCTGCATTAGGATGAAATTTTGACCGACGCCATATGCAGCAGGCACCACATGGCCCTCCAAGATGTTTTCGATGTAATTCATGGCATTTAGTCTACCGGGAACCACAACAAGATCAGTTCTGTTGTCTATACTGATTCCAGCCCAAACCATCACAGATCCACGACTAAATCTATCCACTTCCTGTATAGTATCGGCTGCGTAGCGTTCACCAGGACGTCTATATACACGTACTCGAGCGTCGAGTTAAAAAAAATCTGGGTTCGTCTGTAAACATTACAGGCGTCCAGTGACGAAGTTGCCAATCTCTGTGATCCAGAGCAAACCTCTGCTTTGTCATGCTGCGTAACGCATCTAAAGCCGGCGCTACGCATTCGTATACTTGCCAAATATCAAATATTTGCAACATGTTAAATATTTGGCAAATTTATTTGCCACGCAAATCGAAAATTTTTGCTATTGATTGGTCTAAACGATGCCATGAGTGATTTATTGTTCCTTTTAAGTTCGTTCACCGAATATTTTTCATCCATCGTTGATTACCGGCTGATTTTTATAAAACTCAAAAAAAATCTATGACATACCAACAAGTTTTTACAATATTCGTTTGTGATTTCGGACCGTCAGAGTTGCACTGCAACAGTAAATGAATCGGCGAGTTCGAAAACAGTCCAAAACAGTCCAAAACAGGTCCAAAATTGGCCATTTTGAACTGAAATAGCCAAAATGTTCACTATCATTTATTCTATCGAATAGACCTAAAAAGAATGCTTGGGCAAAATAAACAAGTCCAGAACAGTGCTTTTTTGCTCGCTCATGCAACGCGTTTCTACTCAGTTTCTACTCATATTTCAATCGTAAACATTCGCCAACTTCGAAATTTGCGTTCAAATCGTTGTTGAGGTACGCCGAAGTAATCAATATGAATATCAATATCAAAAAGATAAATAATATTAAAAAAGTCCACAAGTATGTAACTGGTGAAAATTTAGACTTTTACTACCACGTGACTTCCGGACCGACTACCACCGTAGAAGAGGAAATTTAATACTATTATGTATATAATCATCAAACTCTATATCATACTCTATCATATGGCTATATATGTATAGGGTTAGTCAAAATTACCGGAACACCTAAATAATTTTCCAACTGTGAACAATTTCAAAAAATTTTTCAAGTAATAGTTGTTTTGTTTTAAACAATCTATCGTTTAACTATATTTGTATTATGCAGCGTGTTCATTTCATTCTGGATATCTCGTAACCTTCCCTTTTTCAAATAGAACATCCTGTATAGCTTTACATTTTTTAATTCTAAGATTAATTCTAAGAATCTTTTGTATGATTTTTTTATAAAATGCCTTATTTTTGAGTTATGATCAATTAATCAAAAATAGACGAAACCCTAAATAATTCTCCAACTGAGAAAAAAATTTGTGTTTAAACAAACTATTGTTTATTCTGGAAATTTGGTAACATACATTTTTTAATTCTAGGATTAATTCTTTTATAGAAATCATTTTTTTTAAATACCATACTGTCATTTTTTAGTTATAAGCAATTAATCAAAATTCCTGGACTTCAAATTAAGAATGTTTTCCCGCATACATACACATTTATTTAATTTGGCCAGCTTGAATATCTAATTTATTATGCTATTTCATAGTTTAGTTATTTTTTCTTGATTTTTTTATCCGTTAATGATCGGTTAATTGCTCATAACTCAAAGATGCAATTTATAAAATAATTATTCTTACAACCTCTTAGAATTAAATTTTTTTAAATATACTGAGTGTGCAATTAGAAAACGAAAAGTTTACCAAATTTTCAGAATAAAATGAACATCCGTATATTGAAAATATATACACTAAGGTGTTATTGGTAATTTTGACTAATCATGTATAATCCGCCATTTTGAATTTATTTTAAAAATCTGACATGACATTTTTAAATTATCAATCTTCAAATATTACGGGAAATAAGTTTCATGCAAATCCTACATCATATATACCTACATCACAATAAAAATATTATTTAAATGCTTTAAATAAACAAGTATTGTTAAAAATGTAAGGTGTTTTTCCGCCGAATTCAAAGACAGTATATATATCCATGATGATTGTTTTAAGCTTTTTTTTTTAAGTTTTAGCTCTGCTTTTTTAATCAAATATAAATAAAATATAAAATGTAGTACATTTAATTCTCTGTGAACTAATTTATATTTTGTCTATTGGCACAAAATAGCTAACTGCTATACTTTTCAAGATATTGCACCAACAAAATTATTTTGTTAATTTTCTCAGAACTCACTTTTTGGTCTAGTAGTGTTTTCGAACCGACCGATTCATTTGATAAATCAACAAATAAGTTTTTGTTTGCAAATCTTCATTTAAAAATTCTTTGGGTCATTAGATCTGGTGTCTATTTAGATAATATAATCCTTAATTTAAAAAAAAAAAACAAAGAATTTTAGTCCAACAACAGTATTAGAAGTATTAGAATTGTCAATTTAATTCGTTGCAGAAATAAAAAAAAATGTTAAGTTGTTTTAATACCCAGTATATTATTCGTCTAAGCAAATTAAACTAAGATTGATATTTTATAAATAAGTCAACTCTTAAAAATTCCTAGAGTATAAAAATGTTATTTAGAAACACGTTTCAAATTCTCGAAGCAGACCGGCCGGCTGGACAAAAACGTGTCCTATTATGGCTGTGAAATAACAACGCCGAATGTTGCTCGAATATTTGACGAAAACATACTCATACCGTCAATGCTCCACGGAAAAATACATTTTTCTTGTCGAAAGAAATTGTTTTCGACGCATAGTACGAGATGTGTTTTCATATTTCAATTTCGACAAGGAAATAATATCCTTGTACGAAGTATGCACGTTTTTTTTGCTGCGTTACTAACGCGTTTCGGAAAATATAATAATATGAAATGAATAAGGAATTTATTGTTGACGCCAAAAACACTATACATACCTACATCACAATAAAAATATTATTTAAATGCTTTAAATGAACAAATATTGTTAAAAATGTACGCTGTTTTTCCGTCGAGTTCAAAAACAGTACATGTCCATGATGATTGTTTTAATCATAGCTCTGCTTTTAATGCAAATATAAATAAAATATGTAATACATTTAATTCTCTGTAAACTACTTTATATTTTGTCTGTTGGCACAAAATAGCTAACTGCTATACTTTTCAAGATATTGCACTGACAAAATAATTTTGTTAATTTTCCCAGAGCTCACTTTTTGGACTTGTAGTGTTTTCGAACCGACCGATTCAAATGCATCGGACATTGATGCATCGCCACATAGCATTTTCTAATACGTGAAAATCTTCTTTGAGGACTTGCTACATGTACGTACCGAATGGGCACTAGCTATTTTTTTGATTAGTTCGCCTTATTTGCACATTAGCTTTTTCAGATTATTTTATAATGCCGACAAATTTTTAATTTTTAATTACATAAGTGCAGAATGAACTGCGTACTAACAAGGGCATTCTTGTGGAAATTTACAAAACAAATCTTGACGAAACTGTTTGTTTCATTTTAATGATTTTTTGTTTAATTCATCACCTTTCTGTATTATTAATTCGTAGCATCTAATTTTAACAGACTGTAAAACAATACAATTGGTCATTTGATGTGAACTAGTTTAAATAACTTATTAATTCAATGAGAACAAATGTATATTTTTCTATTTAAATTAGGAAGATATTGCCCATAAAAGAAATGTTAGATATGGTTTCTTCGCCATCTTTAAAGTTCTACTAAATCCAATTGTACTACTATGTTCGTTGTATAGATATGTTCAAATATCGTCCGAAATACAGATCAATTAGCTTCGGAAACAAAAAGTGAAACAAATGAGCTTTCAAAATATAACCTTTTTGTTGAATAAAAAAAGCTACACAAAATTGTCTCTACTATTAAAATATGTTTAACCGCTTTCGTTTCTCTTCAAATAATAAACATCATACAAATGGATAAATCTATAAATACAAGCAATTAAAGTATAATTTTCTAAATAAATTATTTCATAGACAAGCTGTCTATAAAATTTTTATGATGTTTACTACTTGAAGAGAAACGAAAACGATTACAAATATTTTAATAGTAGAGACAATTTTCTGTAGCTTTATTATTCAACTAAAAGGTTATATTTTGAAAGCTCATAAATGAGTATCATCTATATTGTTCATAGAAAAGCATCAACTTAGGATACACTCTGTATATGGTGTACGTTTTTCTTGGAAAGCAATACTATTGCGTTTATGTGGACAGGTAAAAACAACAATTTTTTTTTTCATTTCTGTCTGACGGTTTCCGGAAAACTGTCTGCCTGACGGTTTCACATAATTACAATTTTATGCGGTTTTCGCCCTTTAGAAAAATCAAAAGCTTACTAATAATTACAAATCTATTGTCAATCTTCGTATACGACCTACTACACACAAAACGAAATTAAAAAATTGAAGAATTAAACAGCGTACTATAACGTTCATCGAGTGCAAACAAATGAAACCAATATTTGTCGCCTAGGCATGTAATTTAGAAGTACATAACTAAGAGTTGTAACATTGATTTTCCTTAGTTAAATTTTTAACTGAACATTGAAGTTGTTTGACACAAATAAACGTTATTTATACCAAACAAATATTTCAAACAAATGCATTAAACAACTTCAACCAGTTTTCCAATAGAAATTTCTATTATTGTGTATGACTAACTACTCCTAATTTTTCTCCGTAAAATTTTCATTTGTCAACATTTCACTTACGTCACATTTGTTATTGGAATCTCCGGGAAAAAAGGTAACAGGCTATCGCTAAAAAAAAATTGGGACTCCGAGACTAATAAATGAAACCATCAATAAATGTTAAACGCACGGCGATCTGCGTCACAAAAATAAGAAATATGCGAAACAGTGAGCGACACTAAAACTTAATAAGTATACAACCTTTCAGGTTTGAATTTGTGACGTCCAATTCATACCCCCACTTTTCGTCTCAACGCCGGAGCGCGTCTTAAAAACCTTAACATGTCTTATCTAAACTGCAATCCTCATCAATTTCTGCAACACGACTCACACAACACAGTGCAGAAAAAAATATTCTTTATACTTCGAAATTCGAAAGTTTGTTCGTTCAAATCATCGAAGAATTTTTTGTTCCTTAATTAAGTGATAATAAAAGTTTGTAAAGTTTTATAGTTCTTCGATAAAAAAGTGCAAGATGAAGGTCGATCTCAAAATATATGGCTATAATACAAGTAAGTAATAGAGATATCAATGATAGCGTAAGCGAGAAACTTTAATGAATTAGTAATAAGCGATGTTAACTAGATGTTAATCTAATTCATTTGTTTAATATGTACCGAGCATGTGTATCGATAGTAGATACATTCAAGGTTCTAACACAAAAAAAATATAATAATTCTATCTACAATTATTTAAAGAATTTTTATTTCCTGTTTGGAACGTCTATATTTTGCATCTTTTTTTGACACCAATAAATTTATTTAAAAAATAATTTCGTTTTTTTTATACTTACATATCTACTGGTTTAATATTTGCTTGTAAAAAAAGTCTAAAAAGAGTATTTCAGCTTGTATTTTATATCGGAAATAATCATGGTATGTACAACCTTCACACATATAAGGGAATCAACGGACCTTACTAAGTCATGCTAAGGCCAAGGCTACTTCACGTTGTCCATTTATAAATCGATAAACGGTATATAGGTTGTCCCACAGAAGTTTCCAATTATTTTAAGATTTTTTTCAACTTTAACAACAATTTTTGTTGGTAGATTATTACATTCATTTTCTGTAACATTGCAGATATTTCTCTCTAGGTACAAACTTATTTGTTCTTTTTAGTTCCTTCAAGTATTACCAAAGGAAGGAAGAAGAAAATACAAATCAAACAATGCGAAAACTTAGTATACAAAAAGTACCTTTTACAAATAATTAAATAAATAAATTCGGTATAAATTAAAAAAAAATCATTGGTCAAAATACAAAAATTAAGAAACATTGATTCTGAGTAAAAAGTTACATATGGACCTATTGATAACAAGTTAATATTCCTTAAGAAGTTAGAGCCATTTAAAACACAGTTTTATTAATATTTTAGTATTTGTTAAGCTATTGAAAAAATAAATAAGTCCTTATGAAACATTTTAGTCACAACAATAATTACGTTCTGAGAAAGAAATTGTGGGAATAAACACCCAAGTAGAAGATATTTATACACACTAATTGTATCTATAACAGATGATCTCTGTATTTTCTCTTAAAGTTGGTTAAATAAGAAAAAGCTTGCTCATACATACACAATGTTGAAAATTAGACTGAAACAAGGTAATTTATAACTCGAGGTGAAAATTAAATGCACAAAACATACCAAATTATAAATAAAAATATGTGAAGCCCTTTTAAGTTTGTTTCATTGTCAAAATTAGTTCTTACTTCAATTTAATTTAATTATTTTTTGTTTAATTAAATGCAGTCACGAAATTTTAAATTACTCTTTAGTTTCCTGTCCGCATAAGTTTTCGTCTATAATTGCAACTCACTCTGTATGTTTATTGATTTTCTATGATGAGGACCGACATCATTTTTGTCATAGAAGCTCAGAACTTGTCTGGTGATAGGTTAGTTATCTTATCTGGAATGTAAGATCATATTGAAATCCACCACCTACAACTCTGTTCTTCTCCTAAAGTACCTACCATTATGAGCAGCAGATTCAAATTATAGGTTTATTTTGTCACACATTTGGAAATGCAAAAATATTGAAAACAAATAATGTTAGAGTTTGACCAATAACTCTGCCAGATTGTTGTTTCCTAGAGGTTATTTTGCTTTTATGTAACAGATAACTGTAAGTAATATTGTCAATTGAAGTTAATGAATAGTCTAGAATGTTGCCCGTTGGATGTAATATCGAAATAACAGTGGTTTATTGGGTTAGAAGGGCTCCAAATCAAAATCATTCATGGATTGACCTTGTTTATTAATCCAATATTTCTAATAATAATCCCATGCTAAAATAATACATAAAAACAACACTGAATAATGTGCCCATGAACCGGCGACCGTCACCGCTATTTGTTACTATTTTTCCGCGGAACCCCTGACGACATCACACGGAACCCCAGGGTTCCGCGGAACCCCGGTTGAGAAACGCTGCTTTAGACATTACTAGCACTTATATTTACAAAGTTATTCTAAAATTATGACACTGTTTTTTCTTTCTTTTCCTTTTTGTTGTTACCTGCCAGACTATCACGATATGTTACTAAGTACATTAGAGTTTACGTTCATTACATTACATTTTATATGAAATTTGGTGATACTAAAGACCTACATCGTCTAATAGTATACACAATTATAATAGGTTAAGATTGTCGATTTTACGATAAGTATTTGGGTACAAGTCGAATAGTATTTAATAACATATTAGGTAGACTAAAATACAATAAAACACGGTAATAAATAAACAAAATAATGTCTAGTTAATGTGATTCAAGAGTACGGATTTATTACAGTCGGGCCGTAGGTATATTCCTTCTGCCTAGTGTGAATGTCAAGACGGTGATTAGACTTCGATAACTCAGTCAAATTTCAACCGATTCTAATAAACAAACTCGTATTAAACGCAAATCCAAATGGGCTTTCAATAAAAAAAATAGAAATAAAATATTATGGATTGAAACTGGTCATCACACTGGTGTTAAAGTTCAGAAAATCTGAAAATTATGGGAAACTTCTGTATTTAAACGTCCATAACTTTTCGACTTTTTATTGGATCTGACCGAACAGTACATCCTTATAATTAGGGTTTCCAATCCCGAAATTTCGGGATCCCGAAAGTTCGGGATCCCGGCAATTTTTCTATTCGGGATAATCCCGATATATCCCGAAAAATCCCGATCAGTCCCGAAACTGATGTCAGAATAGCGCAGATCGTTCTTATATTTAAAACACTTTTAGCACGGTCCAAAACAGCGGTTTAAATCAAATATTTTGTTTTGAACATGTTTTAAACAGGTTGTTTTAAATGTTGTGTTTTAACCGAAATTTGAACAGCATATTTAATTATTTAACCAGAGCTGTATGCTGGCCCTTAAGAGTGGTAGGCATAGATATATCAAAACTAATTTAAATTTTTTTTTTCAATCGAATAAAATGTTTTTAATAAAAATATAGTAATATAATAACAGTGGTAGCAGTTAAAGTAAAAAAGAAAAGATGAAAAGACGAAACTTCATATTTAGAAGTTTCAGACTAAACTTCGAGCTGAAAGAAGTTTTGTTCTAAAGGGCCCAAAGGACCTGGAGGTTTACTCTTAGCATTTTTCAACGATATTGCAATTGAACCGCCATTTCGGTAGCAGTATTTATTCGAACAACCGCTAACCCGACTACACACATCAAAACACTACAAAACTATTTGATCGTGCTCGGTCGTATCTGCATTTACAACTAGTTTGCCAAAATTTAACAGATATTTTGATTGATCAGCGTTTGACACTGCTATATAGTATGATAAAGTCATGTACCTGGCCACATCAGATTTTTTCCTGTAAAGTGTTTCGTTTGTTACGTTAAGAAAAATATTATTTATAAAAAAAAATTGGTCTAGTTTAAACTAAAAGAAAATTTATAACTACCCTGGTAAGAGCGCGGGTCAGCTTAAGATGGCGCGGTATAGAGATGTCAGGAAACCAGTAATGATTAGTGGTTCTCTAATGATTAGTGACTCATCTATACAAATTTGATCCCGTTTAGTGATCTAGTGTTTCTAAGATCGTTACTTTTATCGTTATGTTGAAACTATACTATACTTTTCTTATTCAAATACAATTCTCTTTTATTGCTAAAAATTAAATGATTTAAAATTATACACTATCTACTGAGTAAATAAAAACGTTTCAACTGATTATTATATATTTATTATTCCTTGATTTAATTTTTAAACTAGTTGATATAAAGGTATTTATCTGTAATTGTTGATATACAAAAATCGGGATTTCGGGATTAATCCCGAAATCCCGATGATTTTTTTTGTTAAATCCCGAAATCCCGAAATGGGATCCCGATCCCGAAAATTGGAAACCCTACTTATAATGGTCTTTGTTCGATCTTTCAATAGCATTTTTTATTTCGAAAATCGAATGGAAAATGACGGAGTTCTGTATTTTTATACACATGCAAGTACCCAAAAACAGGTTTTTTGAAAACAAATCGAGATGTCCCGAAATAAATAAATAGAACTGACGATTTGACTGGCTAAGGCGTTAGACCACTACTACCAACCCAAGGACTCATTAGTATTCATTAAATAATTTAGAATATTACGTAAGTAAATAATAAAAATTTTAAATAAACTTCTTCTTTTATGGTACCATTTGATATAGTTAATCTAGACACAAATGTACCATAAAATACACAATGTTACTTTTATGAAATTTTATATCACATCAAAAAAACATCGAATTACGTTTGGACTACTATATCCTAGCTTATTTCTTGAAAAAATTAATAAAATCTCTAAATTAACATTTACATGTGAAAAAGAAATTAATAATCAAATCAATATTTTAGACTTATCAATTACTTAAGAGAAATTCAGGTCGTATTTATAATATTTATAGAAAACCTACATACATATACGGATATATTAATTCCAAATTCAACACTCACGACAATATTAAATATTTGGACAGTTTCATTATTTATTTCATTACCATTATCAAAAGAAATTTTTAATAATGAATAAAATACTACCATGCTAATTGCTAAAAATAATGGACACAAAAAAGAAACTATACATACAGAAAAGTGATCTCTCGAACGAAGAGAGAATTACTTGGCTGAAGTAGTTGGTAGGTTCGTATATACGCGAGAGATTATTGACTTCAACCAAGAAATTTTATTTCTTGGAATAATTACTAGATTTAAGAAAGTGGTTACTCTGGTGAAGTAAGTTAACAGTCTTCAATGAAGTGTATACTTTTATTCCCGGTAAATATTTTTAGCTACTTACTGTAATAATTTTAAAGATTTGGTACAAATACGTTTCCTTTTGCTAATTAACAAGATAGGTATGTTATATTTACTTACTCGTTCTAAACTGTTGCGTGCGTTACATCAAACTATTCCGTGTTGAAACGTTTATTGTACACTAATCACAAGGCACATCCCCTACGGGTACTTCGATGTTGTGTTCGTACTAGGTTAGGCTCCTTTACGGCGCCAGCACCACGCGCGGGCGCGCGAGCCTTGGCAAAATCACGGTGCGCGTTTTATTCCAGAGAAAGGGATTACTTGAAAGAAGTGAGAATCACTTCAGTTAAATAATTGGTGGATTTTTATTCAGTAAACAATACTTACTTATATTAAATGTCTTATATTTTCTTGGATCATGTAACTACGCACTTGGATAGATTTACTATTACTTCGTTGGAGAAATTAACATTTTTGGGACGAAAATTTCAATTACCTCTTTCAATACAATATTTGGTTCTTATAAAGAACGAATTTATTTGTTGGCAGCATTTATCTGAGAAATTATTTTACTTATATTGAGTATGTGGCATTTCTTGTATATACCTAACTTTCTACATCCAAGTAAATATGCATTTGAATCTAGTAAATAAATTCAAGAAATTATGTTCTCTCGTTCCAGATAATCACTTTTCTGTGTGTAGGTAACGTTATCCACGTATAGTAGCTAAATCAAAATATCAATTCCTTTTTACCGGACAATGCACAAAGACATTAAAAATATTCTATATAAATTCAATATTATGACCTACGAAAATACAACACACTGTTGCAGGTTTATTAATAAATATTTCTGCAATGAACGTAATAATAGAAAAACTTCTACTTTTAATAAACATTTAACAATAAACACTCGAAAATAAACATAAAACTAAAATTGAAAACATTAATGACCCTTCTATATCATTTAAAAAATTTATTAAAATAAATTATTACAAAATTTTAGGAATTAAAATACATATTAAAAACAAATTTTAACATAATAAATTCGAGTTTTTCTTATAAAAAATTATTCAAATCACCATGACAATTAAAAATAAAATAAATAAATGTTTATGTCGAATATTTATGTGTCATATAATGAGGTAAGCGTTAAGTGCCGACATTATCTTTAAATTATATTTATTTTTTATCACCTTTAGAAGAACCTGATGCTGAAATACTCGAAATCGATTTCTCCACTATAAAAAAAAAATCTGATGTGGCCAGGCACATGACTTTATCATACTATATATAAAATTAATAGTCTAGCTGAATGCGATTCTATTTGATCGATATCGGCTATGTCTACATTAAAATAAAACTAGTAGAATTAGAGAGATATGTCGATTAAAGCTGCGTTCGGATATTGTACTCCGTTGACACCGGGTACACCGTCCAAATGACACTTGCGTGTTATTGGGTGTAAAAAGTGTAATACAATATCCGAACGCAGCTTTTATTGACAGAAGTTATTGTCAAAACATTAGCGTTTGACACTACCTACTGGCATTAGAATCAAAATATCTGACAAATCCTGGCTACTAGTTTTAATGGAGTACGACCGATCTCGATGAAATAGAATTTGCTCATGCAGCTGAACTATTGATTGTACCAAAAAATGTCATAGTCATAAATTATTCAGAATTTCCTCTACTTTAATTTATTATTTAACTATTTCGACGAAATTCCAGAATTGGCGGCTTATTTGCCAAATCTATCAAAAATGCTAAGGCTAAACCTCCAGTTCCTTTGGACCCTTTTCAACAGAAAGCCTTTCAGCTCTAAGTTTGGTTATGAAACTTCTAAATATGAAGTTTCGGCCCGATACCTTTAGTAGTTTCTCCGGAATCGTCGCCACAAAAAAACGGGTACACACACACAAAAAGACATATTTCCGCTAAACTCTCAAAAAGTTTTTTTGGTACGATTAGGTACAATACTTTACGTACTACGTATGATAAAGTAAAATTTCAGGCATATTGATTAGCATAAGTATTTTTCATAATTGAAAGATTTGTGTTTTAAACTATAGTTGCTATTTAAATGTTATTAAAATTTGCATTTGTCACTCACAAAACCATCTAACGAAACCGCACGACATGTCTCATAAAAAGAAACAAAATCGTCAACAGAAAATACCTATATATTCACTGCCATTGAAACAAAGTTCAAGTACAATATTGACAGCTTAATTTATGTAGATTGCTAATATCAGGTATATCAGCAAATTCCAATTCGTAAGTTTTAAACAAAATTTTCCTGTTTCATTGAGTATAGTTGTTGATAATGACACTATTAACTCGCGTGATATTGACCTAAAGGTGCTGTAATAACATCCGGAAGTAATTTTGTTCTATCTATAATATTGATAAGTGATTTAAGTAATCTGTAAACATGGAAGTTGTTACATACATCGTTATGTCAATGAGATGTGGCAATTTGAAGGTAAAATAATAAGTTTATAATCACTTTTATCGAGTAATAAATAATATTTATTAGTAAGAAAATGTAGACCAGCGTTTCTCGACCTTTTTACTCTTGCGGAACCCCTTAAATAGGGTTGGAACCTGGCGGAACCCCAACAAAAAAAATATACAATGTCCTTTCCAAGGCAATTAAATTAAATTAAATTAAGGTGATTCTATGCTAATTTCACAGGAATTTGTTTGTGGAATATGTGAATTCTGTAAAACCAATACAGAAATTTAGCTGGTATCCAATAACTAGCGATGTTACAGTTAATTCTTCTTTTACAGTTTTTTTGGTAGATTATGACATTCATTTTCTGTAACATTGCAGATATTTCTCTCTAGGTACAAACTTATTTGTTCTTTTTAGTTCCTTCAAGTATTACCAAAGGAAGGAAGAAGAAAATACAAATCAAACAATGCAAAAACGAAGAATACAAAAAGTACCTTTTACAAATAATTAAATAAATAAATTCAGTATAAATTTTTAAAAAAATCATTGGTCAAAATACAAAAATTAAGAAACATTTATTCTGAGTACAAACTTTCATATAGACCTATAACAAGTTAATATTTCTTAAGAAGTTAGAGCTATTTAAAATACTGTTTTATTAATATTTTAGTATTCTTTAAGGTATTGAAAAAATAAATAAGTCCTTATGAAACATTTTAGTCAGAACAATAATTACGTTCTGAGAAAGAAAGTGCGGGAATAAACACCCAAGTAGAAGATATTTATACACACTAATTGTATCTATAACAGATGATCTCTGTATTTTCTCTTAAAGTTTGTTAAATAAGAAAATGCTTGCTCATACATACACAATGTTGAAAATTAAACTGATACAAGGTAATTTATAACTCGAGGTGAATATTAAATGCAAAAACATACCAAACTATAAATGAAAATATGTGAAGCACTTCTAAATTTGTTTCATTGCCAGAATTAGTACTTACTTCAATTTAATTTAGTTATTTTTTGTTTAATTAAATGCAGTCACGAAATTTGAAATTACACTTTAGTTTCCTGTCCGCATAAGTTTTCGTGTATAATTGCAGCTCACTCTGTATATTTATTGATTTTCTATGATGAGGGCCGACATAATTTTCGTCATAGAAGCTCAGAACTTGTATAGTGATAGGTTAGTTTTCTTATCTGGAATGTATGATCATATTGAAATCCACCACCTACAACTCTGTTCTTCTCCTAATGTACCTACCATTATGAGCAGCAGATTCAAATTATAGGTTTATGTTGTCACACATTTGGAAAGGCAAAAATATTGAAAACAAATAATGTTAGAATTTGACCAATAATTCTGCCAGATTGTTGTTTTCTAGAGGTTATTTTGTTGTATGTACCAGATAACTATAAGTAATATTGTGAATTGAAGTTAATGAATAGTCTAGAATGTTGCCCGTTGGATGTAATATCGAAATAACACTGGTTTATTGGGTTAGAAGGGCTCCAAATCAAAATTATTCATGGCTTGACCTTGTTTATTAATCCAATATTTCAAATAATAATCCCCTGCTAAAACAATACATAAAAATAACACTGAATAATGTGCCCATGAACCGGCGACCGTCACCGCTATTTGTTACTATTTTTCCGCGGAACCCCTGACGACATCACACGGAACCCCGGTTGAGAAACGCTGCTCTAGAGTCTAGGAGATCCATCTTACGACGAGACACTAAAGCTCCATCTATCTTCATCCTTCACAATTGTTTCAAGACAACGACTTGCTTAAAGCAAAACAATCGTTTACTTAAAGCAAATATTTAGGTTGTTTCATTTATTAAATTACATTATATTAAAGACTGTAATTTTCTGAACATTAGTTTAATATAAAGCAGTTTTAAATACGCTGAACCTTGTTGCAGTTACTTAATTGATAGATTAGACAATTGCATATAATTCTAGCTAGCAATGAACCAATTTAACATAATAACCAGAAATTAGAAAGATGTAAAACACAATTTTAATAGTTGATTGTTTAACATGTAAGTACGTGGTACTTTAATAACAACTTCTTGTTGAAACAACAGCACGCAGTGAACGTGGAAATAGGTAAAATTATAATTAAGTCTATCCTGCTATGAAATTGTTTTCTTCCGGTAAAATTGTTTTCTTCCGGTAAAATACCATAAGATCTGCTGTTAAAGCAGAAGAAATGCTTTTAAGTACGTGAAATAACGTAAAATCGAAACATCAAAACAAGCAAATATCATTACTGTTGCTACTTTGAAAAATCTTACCGACTAAATCAGATGATATGGAGCGTTGTAATTTTCAGTATTAATTACCCAATTCATCTGCAAGATAAACGTGTTAAGTAATAATTTTTATGTCTTCAACTTTGCCTGCAATGGCACATAACGTAAAATCGAAACATCAAAGCAAGCAAATATCATGGCTTTTGCTGTTTTTGAAAAATCCTACCGACTAAAGTAGATCAAATGGAGCGTTGTAATTTTCAGTATTAATTACCCAATTCATCTGCAAGATAAACGTGTTAAGTAATAATTTTTATCTCTTCAACTTTGCCTGCAATGGCACATAACGTAAAATCGAAACATCAAAGCAAGCCAATATCATGGCTTTTGCTGTTTTTGAAAAATCCTACCGACTAAAGTAGATCAAATGGAGCGTTGTAATTTTCAGTATTAATTACCCAATTCATCTGCAAGATAAACGTGTTAAGTAATAATTTTTATCTCTTCAACTTTGCCTGCAATGGCACATAACGTAAAATCGAAACATCAAAGCAAGCCAATATCATGGCTTTTGCTGTTTTTGAAAAATCCTACCGACTAAAGTAGATCAAATGGAGCGTTGTAATTTTCAGTATTAATTACCCAATTCATCTGCAAGAAAACGTGTTAAGTAATAATTTTTATCTCTTCAACTTTGCCTGCAATGGCACATAACGTAAAATCGAAACATCAAAGCAAGCCAATATCATGGCTTTTGCTGTTTTTGAAAAATCCTACCGACTAAAGTAGATCAAATGGAGCGTTGTAATTTTCAGTATTAATTACCCAATTCATCTGCAAGATAAACGTGTTAAGTAATAATTTTTATCTCTTCAACTTTGCCTGCAATGGCACATAACGTAAAATCGAAACATCAAAGCAAGCCAATATCATGGCTTTTGCTGTTTTTGAAAAATCCTACCGACTAAAGTAGATCAAATGGAGCGTTGTAATTTTCAGTATTAATTACCCAATTCATCTGCAAGATAAACGTGTTAAGTAATAATTTTTATCTCTTCAACTTTGCCTGCAATGGTACATAATGTAAAATCGAAACATCAAAGCAAGCCAATATCATAGCTTTTGCTGTTTTTGAAAAATCCTACCGACTAAAGTAGATCAAATGGAGCGTTGTAATTTTCAGTACTAATTACCCAATTCATCTGCAAGATAAACGTGTTAAGTAATAATTTTTATCTCTTCAACTTTGCCTGCAATGGCACATAACGTAAAATCGAAACATCAAAGCAAGCAAATATCATGGCTTTTGCTGTTTTTGAAAAATCCTACCCACTAAAGTAGATCAAATGGAGCGTTGTAATTTTCAGTATTAATTACCCAATTCATCTGCAAGATAAACGTGTTAAGTAATAATTTTTATCTCTTCAACTTTGCCTGCAATGGCACATAACGTAAAATCGAAACATCAAAGCAAGCCAATATCATGGCTTTTGCTGTTTTTGAAAAATCCTACCGACTAAAGTAGATCAAATGGAGCGTTGTAATTTTCAGTATTAATTACCCAATTCATCTGCAAGATAAACGTGTTAAGTAATAATTTTTATCTCTTCAACTTTGCCTGCAATGGCACATAACGTAAAATCGAAACATCAAAGCAAGCCAATATCATGGCTTTTGCTGTTTTTGAAAAATCCTACCGACTAAAGTAGATCAAATGGAGCGTTGTAATTTTCAGTATTAATTACCCAATTCATCTGCAAGATAAACGTGTTAAGTAATAATTTTTATCTCTTCAACTTTGCCTGCAATGGCACATAACGTAAAATCGAAACATCAAAGCAAGCCAATATCATAGCTTTTGCTGTTTTTGAAAAATCCTACCGACTAAAGTAGATCAAATGGAGCGTTGTAATTTTCAGTATTAATTACCCAATTCATCTGCAAGATAAACGTGTTTAGTAATAATTTTTATCACATCAACTTTGCCTGCAATGACACAAAACGTAACATTGAAACATCAAAAAAAGCGAATATCATGGCTTTTGCTACTTTGAAAAATCCTACCGACTAAAGTAGACCAGATGGAGCGTTGTAATTTTCGTTATTAATTACCTAATTCATCTGCAAGATAAACGGGTTTAGTAATAATTTTTATCTCATCAACTTTGCCTGTAAAACATACTCAAACATCACCTCAAAGATGTTCGTAACTCTGAAATGATTTAACATTCCTATATAACATGTATAACTATCAAAATTGTCTGCTTTTAGGTTTAAACTTGATCGCGAGAGAGGTGATAAATTGTACCCGACTTTTACCAACTTGTTGACAACCTGTATTACATAAAAACATAAGAAAACATAATTAGCAATCTATATACGAGAGTCCAAATTTTACTGATAGAAGATGTGACATTTATGCAGTGATATTTACATACCAAACAAAAAAATAGTGAAATACGTTCGATAGAGACAACATTTCAATGTCAATCAAACAGCATAAAATTGCTAATTTATGCAGAGATGCGAGTATGAATTATGTCAGTGTTATGGCTCAAGACTAAACGTCTAATAAATGCACAAAAAGCAGTAAAGTATAATAATAATTTAACTAAGTATGTAATAAGTAATAACAGTAAAACAAAACTAGATGTCTCATGGTTATAACCGTAATAAATAGCACATTTTAACATCTGTGGAATAAATATCAAACGAAATACTAATTAAAAGAAATTGTAACAACCTTTATATTAACCTACTTTAAAAAAAACTGCTTAGTGAAACACTATTTCGGGTTATTTTCAAGGCCAATAATGATTGATCTTATTTTTTATTATTATCTCAGCGAATATTTAACTTTAATGTCTAAATTTGTGTAGCCATGGTACCTGGTGTTGATACAAAGTGGATCAAGGTTCTTCTCAGTTAAGTTTATAAGGCCTAAGAAATCCACTTTCTTTATCGGGAAGGAAGTTTAACAGTACCAAAAAAAAACCATAAAATCGAGTCAATGTCGATTTTTACATGAAGATATCTTTTGTTCCATGAACCCAAAACAGGTTCGCATTTTCCTGTATGTCTGTATTACATAAATTAGTCGTTTTCTGATCATACCAAATACAGAATGCTCTTGAAAAGTTACCAAGACTGGTCAATGTCAACGTATTGGTATTTAGCACCTATTAACGACTTGTTCTTTTATTATCTGATCAAACATGACCCAGAAAGATGTGCAGAATCATCCAAATTTGACCATGAAACCCTCAACATGTTTGCATAAAATGGTTGTCTAATGTTAAGAAAATAACATCCTTAACATAAGGTTTAGGAGAAGAACCGAGTTGTAGGTGGTAGATTTCAATATGATCTTACATTCCAGATAAGATAACTAACCTATCACCGGACAAGTTCTGAGCTTCTATGACGAAAATTATGTCGGTCCTCATCATAGAAAATCAATAAATATACAGAGTGAGTTGCAATTATAGACTTATGCGGACAGGAAACTAATTAAATTAAATTGAAGTAAGTACTAATTTTGACAATGAAACAAATTTAAAAGTGCTTCACATATTTTTATTTATAATTTGGTATGTTTTTGCATTTAATTTTCACCTCAAGTTATAAATTACCGTGTATCAGTCTAATTTTCAACATTGTGTATGTATGAGCAAGCTTTTTCTTATTTAACAAACTTTAAGAGAAAATACATAGAGATCATCTGATATAGATACAATTAGTGTGTATAAATATCTTCTACTTGGGTGTTTATTCCCACACTTTCTTTCACAGAACGTAATTATTGTTCTGACTAAAATGTTTCATAAGAACTTATTTATTTTTTCAATACCTTAAAAAATACTAAAATATTAATAAAACAGTATTTTAAATGGCTCTAACTTCTTAAGGAATGTTATCAATAGGTCGATATGAAACTTTTTACTCAGAATAAATGTTTCTTAATTTTTGTATTTTGACCAATGATCTTCTTAAAAATTTATACTGAATTTATTTATGTAATTATTTGTAAAATGTACTTTTTGTATTCTTCGTTTTTGCATTGTTTGATTTGTATTTTCTTCTTCCTTCCTTTGGTAATACTTGAAGGAACTAAAAAGAACAAATAAGTTTGTACTTAGAGAGAAATATCTGCAATGTTACAGAAAATGAATGTAATAATCTACCAAAAAAACTGTAAAAGAAGAATTAACTGTAACATCGCTGGTTATTCGATACCAGCTAAATTTTTGTATTATTTTTACAGAATTCTGACATTCCACAAACATATTCAAACACAAAACACAAACGTTGTTTTGGATTAGCAAAGGTTGCTTTGAATTGATGTCATTGAATGTCATCAATGAAGACGTCACATCCGGAAAAGCAGGAAGTCGTACTAACCTCAAGAGTATCCCAGAAAAATGGGTATTTTCGTCTATTAGCACTTCTGAAAATTTTGGTTATTTATAGTTTTATATGTATTTCAGATATTCTTGTATAAATTGCAATTGTAGAACTTTGTGTGCTGTACATTATTATTGCTAGGTAAAAGTCGATAAAATACAACATTACCAATCAAGGATGTCACGCAACCAGAATAAATGATTTGTAATAATGGATAAATGATAGACTTTATATCTTCTAAATTAAAAAATACATTTCCTTTTTATTATCTTGTGCAATGAGAATAGGCCAACGAACTATGTCGTTATGTATGTCAAAAGTTTTACAACACATTTACTGGTATGGCTGTGTTTATGAATTGAAGAGTAAATAACGAACTAACTGCCAAAAACATTATTCCGAGATATTTAGAAATTAGTGTCCAGCAAGATAAATGTTTTATAGAAAGCCATCCCTAATTTTTTGTGCATATTTAAACAGATTGTACATCACATAGTGTTGTTTTTTGCCGAGGTCTTGTATCGCAAGAACAAATCTAAAGCAAATTAAAAAATTCGTAGAAGGTGCTAAGTGCCATAATATTTTTCTATAAGTACATATTTTAAGCTAAGTTGTTATTTTTTTTATACTAGCATCTAAAACTTAATAAAAATAAGTTGCTTAACCAAGTATACTTCATACAGGGTGTCCGTTGTTCGAAAAAAATACATGGGGACCTCGTTTACTGAAAGCCATGCAAAATTTCAGTTCTGCTCAATTTTATAGTCTTTCTTTAAAAATGCGTTTATTTGTTATTTTGCAAATGTACTGAAAAACTGTTGCTTTTTGTGTAATCATTTTAATCTAAAGATGTTTATATAAAGTTTACATTGAAAAGACTTATTTTAGTAACTTCCTTCAGAAAAAGTAAGGACCAGAAATCAAAATCCACTCGACGTTTTCCTTTTATTTTGAATAATTATCTTAGAAAAAACAAAAACAAGCTTTAATATTTTTTTTCACAAACTACTCAAGGTATCACACAGTATTGATACTAACAATATCGTACATGTTGTTTTTATTAAAAATTAAATAAAATGTAATTCTAAAATAAAAAACAGAAATAACATGAACTTGTTTGTAATAATAAAATTACCAGAACACGCAAATAAATCGCCAGCCGTAAAAAATTTAAAAAAAAATTGACGTCATGCTGGCGTATTTTGATGAACACAGCAAAACTAAGAAAGCCCCAATCCTTTGGCCATACTATAGCAGGCTACACCCATGTTTAAATATGTATAGAATATTGATATTTCGCAGTTTATGCGATTGCAAGCGATTAAGAAGATGCAGTGCGTAGTTATGTTGGGTTATGTATTGTACGTTTGACATATGGCATTTGATATCAATGTGTACCAATCTTAGACAAAAATGTTACTGTTTTCGGTATTACAATGTGTTAATTGTAACACCGAAAACAGTGTTACAATGTGTGCATTGTGAATGCAAAGTAGAAAAAATATATTATATTGTATTATGGAAATATTGGTAACTTTTCCTTTTTTTCAAATAGATACAGGGTCTTTTACATTTTAAGATTAATTCTAAGAATAGTTTATAGCAATCATTTTTTTTTATACCGGGTGGTCGTTTTAACTTGAGATTTTTCAATACCTCGAGAAATATACATGGTACGACAAAAGTGTCTTAAATAAACTTGTAGGACGCAAAGGGGGAAATGAGATGGCGATATCAGTTTCATTGCAGATGGCGGTGCGATCGGTGAAAATAAGGTTAACTTCTTTTTTTTTAAATGGGAATACCCAACTTTTTTTTATAAAATTATGATTTTACGCTAAATAAGAACAATCTTTTGTCTGAATATTTTTTTCGTACGATGCATCTGTCAAAAGTTATTGACGATGGAAGTTTGTGGCGTCTGCGGTAGTTACGACCGCTGCCACTGCATGGGATGCGCTCGCCGTCTGGCAGTCAAAGCGACGACTGAGTAGACACTCATGGTACAACGTAGGAAGGTATGTGCATAACGGAGAGACGTTTTGGTATCTCGCGCGGTGCCCCGTCATGCGCATAGGGTTTGTTTACGCACGAAAAAATGCATCGTACAAAAAAAAAATTCAGACAAAAGATTCTTCTATTAAGCGTAAAACCATAATTTGATAAAAAATTTGGGTATTTCCATTTAAAAAAATGAAGTTTGCCTCACTTTCACCCATTGCAGCGCCATCTGCAATGAAACTGATATCGTCATCTCATTTCCCCCTTTGAGTCCTACAAGTTTATTTGAGACGCTTTTGTCGTACCATGGTTATTTCTCGTGATATTTAGGAGTCTCAAGTTAAAAAGACCACCCGGTATATCAAAATTTGTCAAAATTACCGGAACACCTAAATAATTCCCCAACCGTAAATAGTTTAAAAAAATGCTTAAAATAAAAGTTTTTTGGGTTTAAACAAGCTCTTGTTTATATATTATTTATTTTATTATGGATGTTTGCAAACCTTTTCCTTTTCTAAAAATACAGAATTATAGGAAGCACCTCAAGTTTAGTATTCACAGTACACAATAACAATTGAATCCTAATGATGAAATTACTACCAAATTTAACCAGGAACAATGACGTTTGAATATGCTTACTTTCGTAGACAGTAGCCTTAAATGTTGCGTCAATATACCATATTAATTAGTGTGCTGGTTAAAGCATTTGTTTTAAATGTGGGACATGCACTATCGAATTAAATAAATTGGGTTGCGACAGAAAAAAATACGTATGTGGCTTGAAATTTCAAGATAAGAACATAAACGAGAAAGTTATGCAACATTTTGGGCGGTCTATCATCAAAGGAGAAGAGAAAAAAAAAACAAGTTTGAAGTGAACATCCTACTAAATATTTAGGTCATTTCTTCTTCAGTTTAGTACCAGAGTAGACACTGGATAGACTACTACTGATATATACCCAGTAGGTTGTATAAAATGATTATTTTTGTTAGAATAACAAGAAGAAGTAAGGATTTCTTTTTAAAATTAAACTCTACAAGATATTATCTATGAAATTAATTAATACCTAATATATCTTTTTTATTGTTACAGAATACTTACTATTAGGACTTATAGGTGCCTGTTTTACCGGCATTGGGTACGTCATGTATGCTTTCAACCCATTGCAACAACTAGTGGATAGGGTAAGCATAAACACATTTAATTTAAAAAAATTTTTATTTTATTTAATAAAAACTTCACAATTGGAGATTTAACATTTTTTGTATGTATTTCATTATTTTAGTTAACAACACTACAACCTGGTACGTTCCTATATAAATTGTGGACCGAACCACCTTTTGAAGTGCTTGCCAAAATGTACATATTCAATGTTACCAACAGTGATGCTTTTCTTGCCGGAAATGAGAAATTAAAATTAAATGAAGTTGGACCATATATTTACCAGTAAGTAACTATTTATTGTAATCCTTCTCATTAACTCATTTCAATTAGTAGAAGAAATACTGAATTTATGACGACAACTACAATGTGTTGCTATAGAAACTAGGTCTAATATGCGTCTACGAAAATTAACAAAATAATTTTGTCGCTGCAATATCTTGAAAAGTATAGCAGTTAACTATTTTGTGCCATTTATTACAAGATTATTTATGATATATATTTTTAATTTACAGGCTGTTTATTACATGCATCATTTTTGAGTTATAAGCAATTAATCAAAACTCATAAACTTTTCTTTTAACCAAACTGATAAAAAATAAAAAAAGATCAAGAAAAATATAACAAAACAATTAAATAGAATTAAATTAAATGTTCAAACTGCCAAATTAAAATAAATGTGTATGTATGTGGGAGTTCAAGAGTTTTGATTAATTGCTTATAACTCAAAAATTATGCATTTTATCACAAAATTTATTACTACAAAAAATTCTTAGAATAAATCTTAGAATTACAAAAATTAAAAATACACAGGTTGTTCTATAAGAAAATGGAATGGTTACGAAATTTTCATAATGAAATGAACGTAAATATTAAAATACATTCAAACCAAAATACTTTTGCTTGAACATTTTTTTTAAGTCTTTACGGTTGGAGAATTATTGTAGTTCCGGTAATTTTGACTACACCTGTATTTGAAATTTTAGAATATACTCACATTGGACCTCGGAATACTCTCCAATTGACTGCCCTACCGATCTAATGGGAACAAATATCAACTATGTTATTTGAAATGAAATGATGTGTTTTTACTTTATCATACGCAGTATGTAAAGTATTGTAATCATGCCAAAAAAATTTTTTGAGATTTTAGCGGAAATATGTCTTTTTGGGTCCCCTGAACATTTTTGACCAAGGTACAAAAAAATGTCTGTGTGTGTGTGTGTGTATGTGTGTGTGTGTGTACCCGTTTTTGTGGAGACGATTCCGGAGAAACTACTGAAGGTATCGGGACAAAACTTAATATTTAGAAGTTTCATAAGCAAACTTAGAGCTGAAAAGCTTTCTGTTGAAAAGGGTCCAAAGGAACTGGTGGTTTACTCTTAGCAATTTTCGAAGATTTTGTAAATGAGCCGCTATTTGAGTAATGTCGTCAAAATAGTTAAATAATAAATTAAAGGAGAGGAAACTTTCTATAATTTATGTATATGACACTTTTTGGTAGAATTTATAGTTTAGCTGCATGAGCAAATTCTATTTCATCGAGATCGGTCGTACTGCTTTAAAACTAGTAGCCAGGATATGTCAGATTTTTTGATTCTAATGACAGTAGCTAGTGTCAAACGCTAATGTTTTAAAATACTACTGTCAATATAGGCTGCGTTCGGATATTGAACACCGTTACAGTTTTTACACCCACTAACACGTAAGTGTCATTTGGACGGTGTACCCGGTGTCAACGGAGTACAATATCCGAACGCAGCTTTAATCGAGATATCTGTCTAGTTCTACTAGTTTTATTTTAATGCAGACATAGCCGATCTCGCTCAAATAGAATCTCATGCAGCTAAACTATTAATTTTATATATAGTATGATAAAGTCATGTGCCTGGCCACATCAGATTTTTTATTCAACGTTTGGTTTCTAGGGATCAAAATACAACAGGTTTCCCTATAGATACCTACATATCATAATATCTGAGTTATTTCGATTTTCTTACTTTTTGATGATTTAACTTAATTTTAAAAATCCTGTATTATAATGATAAAGTAAACATCATATTGTTAGTCATGTTAACATATGTATCCACCAAGCCTGAAACTATTACTAACAACAAAGATATAAAATTTGAAACATTGCCGCAAAATTAAAGTAAAATAACAAAGCTGATATCGACTTCCGGTAGACGGGGGTGCAGACAATTAGAAAATATTTTAGTTTCAAAGTTCGACTCGAGTAGATCCTGAGTCCAAACATTTAAATATACAGTGTGTATCAGCCAAATGGAATAAATTCGATAATAAATAAATGGGGGCGTGTTTGAAAAAACGCTCGGACACGTCGATTTGTATTTGCGCACTTTTTTCAGTAAAAACTTTTTATACAGGGTGTCTCGTGTAACAGATTGGAATTATTCTAAATGGAACACCCTGTATATTATTCAATTTTTGGATTCCTCTGTAAATTCTAGACATATTTTATGTACAATGTCCTATACCTATCTTCAACTGTTTCAGATTTATTTCCAAAATTAACATAAAAAAGTAAAATTATTTGATTAAAGAAATTCGATAGAAAAAAAAACTAATAAATAATACTGTTTATTTCTTGATAACATAAAACACACAAAAAAGTGAATGCTAAAGTAGGAAATGTTCAAAATGCTCGCCGCGAACATCTTGGCAACATCCTAGCCTTAAATAAAAATTTCTTCGGACGTTAATCAACATCTCAGGCGTAACCGATCTAATCGCAAGCGTTATTTGTCTTCTTAAGTCAGCTAAGTCGAGGGGTTTAGTTTTGTATACAATACTTTTGACATATCCCCATAAGAAGTAATCTAATGGCGTCAGATCAGGGGATCGTGCTGGCCATTCAATCGATCCTCGCCTGCCTATCCACCGATTGGTAAACATTCGGTTGAGGTACTGCCGGACATTGATTCGGTAATGGGGCGGTGCTCCATCTTGCTGAAACCATATCATATTCGCTGGAACTTGTGGGTTTGCTGGATCAGGATATAAGTTTGTCAAAGTTGGCAAGACATTATTTTGGAGCAGTGCTAAATAATTATTGCCAACCAAATTGCCATCAATAAAAAAGGGACCTACGATATTATCTCCAACAATTCCTGCCCAAACATGAACCTTTTCAGGGTATTGCGTATGTTCTTCTCTCATCCAGTGTGGATTTTCCCTAGACCAATAGCGGCAATTTTGACGATTAGCGTGACCGTGAAGCGTAAAGGTGCACTCATCAGAAAACAAAACATGCTCTAATTGGATGATATTGTTATCTAACATTGCCATCATTTCTTCGCAAAAATACGTTCTCCTATCAAAGTCATCTTCCATGAGCTCGTGAGTTGGTATCATTTTATAGGGTTGCATTTTATTTTCTTTTAATGTTCTAAAAATCGTTGAATGACTAACATCGAACGTTGTGGCTGCTTGTCGAGTAGAAGTATGTGGGTTTTCCTCAAACTCAAGCATAATATCCAATTTGGTATCGTTACTTGTTGCATTGCCAGCTGATTTTATTATCTGCCTTACATGTCCAAGCTCGTGAAACTGCTTCTCTATTTTACTAATTGTCCCTTGGGATATAGGCGGCAAATTTGGAAATTTTTCTTGAAATAACCTAGCAACTTCCATTTGTGTCCGTGTATTATCTCCATAACCAATCATTTGTAGAATGGTTATTTTGTGCATTTCTGTTAAATGAACCATTTTTATGATGTACAGTTAATGAAATTCAAAAGACTATAACCATAACTATAACACTGACAGCTCCTGTCATGCAGTTAGACAACACTTTATTAAGGCTAGGGCAGCTTGGTTTTTATTTCATCAGTACATAAAAAGAACACTGAAATGGTTTTTGCCAATAGTTTTTGCTTACTTTATCGTTATCAATACCTAAATGTTAAATAAGTATTGAGTGTGTTGTATCGAATTTCTGTAATCAACTAACTTTATTTTTTAATGTTAATTTTTGAAATAAATCTGAAAACACTTAATTGTTCCGAAACAATTGAAGATAGGTATAGTACATTGTACATAAAATATGTCTAGAATTTACTGAGGAATCCAAAAATTGAATAATATACAGGGTGTTCCATTTAAAATAAGAAAGTTAGTATTGGCCATTGTTACACGAGACACCCTGTATAAACAGTTTTTACTGAAAAAAATGCGCAACCACAAATACAAATCGACGTGTCCGAGCGTTTTTTCAAACACGCCCCCATTTACTTATTATCGAATTTATTCCATTTGGCTGATACACACTGTATAGAAATAGTGGAACATAAAACTTCTAATTGAACATTTCCCCTTATTTCGCTGTCTCAAGCTGCCCCAGTTGAAATGTCCCAATGTTCCCCACCATGAGTTTTATGAATTTAAAAATTCTAGAAAATAGAAGATTATGATTTGGTAGCCGCCAATAGCGGTAATGTATGAAGACTATATGTATAATTGTATGAATATACATCATATTATATATCATTATACAATATAACATATTAAATGGTATAGAGCCTTACGAACAGACGTAGAAAATACTTACTGGGTTAACCAAAAACTGATACTTTCATCAACAAACGTACTTTCGACACTATCGCGCTGGAAACTTTTTTGGATCTTGTTTACATTCACTGACGCGTATTCTGTGTGAATGCGCATTTAATCGCAAGTTATTAAGGCGGTGAATTGAACATGTCCCAATGTGCCCCGTGTCCCAATCTGCCCCGGTCTCCCCTCCATATTTTATTTACATCGTTTCCTTTTTTTACAGAGATATTTTACGAAATACAGAAGGCCACCTCAATGACAATGGAACTCTAACGTTTAAACCTCGACGACAACTAGTTTTAAGGAGAGATTTGTTAATCCACGATCCTGATAAAGATATAATAATATCGCCGAATATACCACTACTGGTGAGTTTTGGAACTAAAGTCTTATAGAACAGAAACTTACAGTGATTTGTTTCTTTTTTTATAGGGTATATCATCATACCTTAACGATGAGTATGGACTATTTCTGAATTTGGGCTTTGCTTCTTTTGTTAACATGATGAATAGTCCTGCAATGAAAAATTTAACCGCAAGCGAGTACCTCTTCGGTTATACAGACAACTTGATCAACATGGCTAGCACGTGGTTACCAAACTGGATTGATTTCGACAAGTTTGGCATCATAGATAGGGTAAGTTTTAATGATAAAACAAAAAGGACATGCAATGCATTACACTGTGCAACAAAAAATTTCCTCCCGGGAAATTTTAGCTAATAATGATCCTTTATGACCCCCTGAACATTTCCACAAAGGCGTTTTTCTAGGTTAGCCCGAATAAGCGAGATATTTGCAAATTTATTTTTAATTCTATTCATAATTTTAGTCCAGGTGTTTTGACCAGGAAAAAATATAGATGTTTTGTTTTTCTATCATTCCATATGGTTTTGGGGAGCTGAATCCGAATTTCAACTTTGCTACTTCCCACGGATATGGCTTCACAACGAAAATCGCAAATAACTCAAAATTTTCTACTTTTCTGCAGTTTATTGCCAAAAAGTCATAAAACTATGCACTTTTCGACGTAGACCACTATATACAAAAATAAAGTATACTCAATTTGCTATAAAAGGCACCCTCAAGTGTAATTTTTGGTTGAATGGTTTGGCCGATCGAGCGCGCTGAAAGAAGGCCAAATTTTCCTACTTTATGTGATGTGCGTGTAATTACAAAAAAGCTTAGATTCTGATAAAACTACATTAAATTCTCTACAAATTGCATAACTTAATCAGTTATTTTGGCCAAACTGTGTAGCCGCTAAAGCGCGTTGAAATTGTATGTCACATTACGCGAAACCGCGATAACAAGAGCCTATCACCAAAAATTCAGTAGAGACCTATATTATTACTATTTATTTATTAACTATATATTTTCCCTTTTTAATAATTAATACTTAATGTATTGTGTAATTTTTTATCATTTTTATAAACATTCGGGCTCTTGACTTCGCGGCTTCGCTTAGATTAATATGACATAATACAGTAGAGCGTCGATAATCTGAACCTCGGTAATCCGAACGTTCGCTAATCCGAACGTACAAATAAATAATAATAAAATAAATCACTCAGAAACCTAGAGAAAAGCCATTTTTCTCGGTTCATGTTTACAGAAAAATGTTGCTTTTGTTTTATATATACAGTGTGCGCCAAAAAGTTGGAACCATATGGGAAGTTTTTTTATTATTCATTTCTCAGAAAATTTTATTCTTCATAAAGGTTTCTGCTTGGCCTAAAACCGAAAATGCAGTTATCAAACTTTAAGTTTTATTAGCCATATACAGGCTGGTTCAGAAAATATGAACTAATAATAAGAGTAAAGTGCCTTTATTTTCATTATTACCGTCAAATGTTATTTGGAAAAGTTGGTTAGAAGTAAAAATTATATTCAAATTTGAAATCACAGCCACCTATCTTGAAATTTTTTTTTAATTTTTACTCCTTTAATAAAATGTAATATAGCTGATATTGATTATATTGAACTATTGATGTATTTTTTGAGAATAAAGTTACTATTTTAACTAGTGATTTCGGACTGATTCCTAACAAGTTTTGAGAATTATTGTCGGACGTGAGGATTGTACCGTAACATTGTGATTTAGATAAAATCCATAATCTCCAATATGTATAATGTATATAATATGTAAACCACAACTGATTCTAAAAATATCCTTTATACTAAAACTAATATTTTTTTCCATAATTTTAAGGAATAATATCTACATAACAATAACGGTATAAAAAATAACATATAATAATATCAATAATAACATCAAATAATAACATCAAAATAAAAAATTAAATTTCCACGTGCCCCCCTTCGCATTTAACACAAAGGATAGTTCGTTTAAACAATTCCGTAGACAGTCTACGTGTCCTATAATTTCCTCTTTGGTTAAATAATTCATTTTGATTATTTTTTAATACGCGCTGAGTATAACAATTCAAAACAAACTGTCAAAATATTGAGGTTAGATTACACAGCAGAGCAATCCATAGCCATCTCAGGTGCTGCCTATGTGATTCTGTTGAACATGTGAACTGTCCATAAATTAATTGTTAGAGTCTAATTTGTTGTCAGTTGTTTTCGAAGCATATTGCAGAGAATTATTTATAATTTTTAATAATTAATCGGTTGTGATTTACATATTATGTACATAATTGTAGTTACGGATCATATCTAAACCACAATGTAAAATCACAACATTGCATCAAGAAAGTAATAATTTTGTGATAATTTTCAACATTTATTAGAAATCGTACCAAAATAACCAGCTAAAGAAAAAATAACTTTATTCACAAAAAATACATCTATAAGAGTCCAATAGAATCCATAATAAATTTTATTACAGGAGTGTAAATTAAAAAAAAATACGTTGACTTTCTTTTCATGACAGGTGGCTGTGATTTTAAATTTGAATATAATTTTTACTCCTAACTAACTTTTTCAAATAACAGTTGTCGGTAATAATGAAAATCAAGGCACTTTACTCTTATCATTCAAATTTTTTGAACCAGCCTGTATATGGCTAATAAAACTTAAAGTTTGATAACTGCATTTTTGGTTTTAGGCAAAGCAGAAACTTTTATGAAGAATAAAATTTTCTGAGAAATGAATAATAAAATAGTTTTCCATATGGTTCCAACTTTTTGGCGCATACTGTATATTAGTAATCCGAATTACTTTCGGTACCAATTAGTTAAATGAATAATAAATAAATCATTAATAAGTGATAAATAAATAATAAATAAATCCTTTAGATATCCCTTTGATATCTCTTCGATATCTCTTCGACATCCTTCGATTTTTACTTTTTGACATTCCTATAGTTTAAGAAGAGCGGGATCGAATGGCGTTGGTTTCATTAAGATTGAACTTCTATCCAATACTCGTAGTTTCTAGTATTTAGCTGCAATATTTGATAATCCGAACAATTTGATAATCCGAATCACCTTCGGTCCCAATTAGTTCGGATTATCGACGCTCTACTGTATATCAACCAATTTCGCACAACATTGCATCAAGAAAGTAATAATTTTGTGATAATTTTCAACATTTATTAGAAATCGTACCGAAATAACCAGCTAAAGAAAAAATAACTTTATTCACAAAAAATACATCTATAAGAGTCCAATAGAATCCATAATAAATTTTATTACAGGAGTGAAAATTTAAAAAAAAATACGTTGTCTTTCTTTTCATGACAGGTGGCTGTGATTTTAAATTTGAATATAATTTTTACTCCTAACTAACTTTTCCAAATAACATTTGTCGGTAATAATGAAAATCAAGGCACTTTACTCTTATCATTAATTCAAATTTTCTGAACCAGACTGTATATGGCTAATAAAAGTTAAAGTTTGATAACTGCATTTTTGGTTTTAGGCAAAGCAGTAACTTTTATGAAGAATAAAAATATCTGAGAAATGAATTAATAAAATAGTTTTCCATATGGTTCCAACTTTTTGGCGCACACTGTATATTAGTAATCCGAATTACTTTCGGTCCCAATTAGTTAAATGAATAATAAGTAAATAATAAATAAATCATTAATAAGTGATAAATAAATAATAAATAAATCCTTTAGATATCCCTTCGACACCTCTTCGATATCCCTTCGATATCTCTTCGATATCCCTTCGCTATCTCTTCCATATCCCTTCGATATCTCTTCGATATCCTTCGATTTTAACTTTTTGACATTCCTATAGTTTAAGAAGAGCGGGATCGAATGGTGTTGGTTTTATTAAGATTGAACTTCTATCCAATACTCGTAGTTTCTACAATTTAGCTGCAATATTTGATAATCCGAACAATTTGATAATCCGAATCACCTTCGGTCCCAATTAGTTCGGATTATCGACGCTCTACTGTATATCAACCAATTTCGCACAACATTGCATCAAGAAAGTTATAATTTTGTGATAATTTTCAACATTTATTAGAAATCGTACCAAAATAACCAGCTAAAGAAAAAATAACTTTATTCACAAAAAATACATCTATAAGAGTCCAATAAAATCCATAATAAATTTTATTACAGGAGTGAAAATTTAAAAAAAAATACGTTGTCTTTCTTTTCATGACAGGTGGCTGTGATTTTAAATTTGAATATAATAAAACTAACTTTTCCAAATAACATTTGTCGGTAATAATGAAAATAAAGGCACTTTACTCTTATCATTAATTCAAATTTTCTGAACCAGACTGTATATGGCTAATAAAACTTAAAGTTTGATAACTGCATTTTTGGTTTTAGGCAAAGCAGAAACTTTTATGAAGAATAAAAATATCTGAGAAATGAATAATAAAATAGTTTTCCATATGGTTCCAACTTTTTGGCGCACACTGTATATAGTAATCCGAATTACTTTCGGTCCCAATTAGTTAAATGAATAATAAGTAAATAATAAATAAATCATTAATAAGTGATAAATAAATAATAAATAAATCCTTTAGATATCCCTTTGATATCTCTTCGATATCCCTTCGATATCTCTTCGATATCCTTCGATTTTTACTTTTTGACATTCCTATAGTTTAAGAAGAGCGGGATCGAATGGCGTTGGTTTTATTAAGATTGAACTTCTATCCAATACTCGTAGTTTATAGTATTTAGCGGCAATATTTGATAATCCGAACAATTTGATAATCCGAATCACCTTCGGTCCCAATTAGTTCGGATTATCGACGCTCTACTGTATATCAACCAATTTCGCACAACATTGCATCAAGAAAGTAATAATTTTGTGATAATTTTCAACATTTATTAGAAATCGTACCAAAATAACCAGCTAAAGAAAAAATAATTTTATTCACAAAAAATACATACGTAATAATGAAAATCAAGGCACTTTACTCTTATCATTAATTCAAATTTTCTGAACCAGACTGTATATGGCTTATAAAACTTAAAGTTTGATAACTGCATTTTTGGTTTTCGGCAAAGCAGAAACTTTTATGAAGAATAACATTTTCTGAGAAATGAATAATAAAATAGTTTTCCATATGGTTCCAACTTTTTGGCGCACACTGTACATTAGTAATCCGAATTACTTTCGGTCCCAATTAGTTAAATCAATAATAAATAAATAATAAATAAATCATAAATAAATCATAAATAAGTCATAAATAAATAATAAATAAATCCCTTAGATATCCCTTTGATATCCTTACGATATCTCTTCGATATCCCTTCGATATCTCTTCGATATCCTTCGATTTTTACTTTTTGACATTCCTATAGTTTAAGAAGAGCGGGATCGAATGGTGTTGGTTTCATTAAGATTGAACATCTATCCAATACTCGTAGTTTCTAGTATTTAGCTGCAATATTTGATAATCCGAACAATTTGATAATCCGAATCACCTTCGGTCCCAATTAGTTCGGATTATCGACGCTCTACTGTATATCAACCCAATTTCGCGGCTACACGGTTTGGCCAAAATAAGTGATTAAGATGTGCAATTTGTAGGGAAATTAATGTAGTTTTAGCACAATCAGCCTTTTTAACTAAATTAAAAACTGGGTTTTACATAAAGTTGGAAAATTTTCCCTTCTTTCAGCGCGCTCTAGCGGCCAAACCGTTCAACCAAAACTGCATTTCAGGAGTGCTCTTATAGGAAACTTAATGTGCTTTATTTTTCTATGGAATGGTCTACTTCGAAAAGTGCATAGTTTTATCACTTTTTCGCAAAAAAGTGGAAAACGGTCGAAAATTTTTAGCTTTTTTGCGATTTTCGTTGGGAAGCCATATCCGTGGGAAGTAGCAAAGTTGAAATTCGGATTCAGCACCCCAATAAACTTATAGAATGAGAGGAAAAAAAATTCTATATTTTTTTCCTGGAACAGGCACCCTCGGGAACGATTTGACTGGACTATTTTTCCATAGTATACAGAGTGTTTTCTTATCCGCTTATTCGAGCTAACCTAGAAAAACGCCTTGGGGGGTGTGTTGAGGGGCTCATATAGAATCACTATTAGCTTTCCCGGGAGGAAGAAAGTTCAGAAAATTTCATTTCTGTCCTGCTGTCGACCTCAATTATTGTAACGAATCCCAAATTTTCGTGATTAGGACACATTCTACAATTTGAATTACCAGCTTTTCATAAAAGGAAAGTATTCGAAAATATTAGAGGTCTCTAAATACGAAACTATAATCACCTTGCCCGTTGCATGCAAAGCGTGTCGCCAAAAAAATGAAAATGACATAAGAGTAAAGTACTTTCATCTTCAAAGCTACGCCAAAATATTATTTGAAAAAGCATTTCTAAGTTGCAAATTTTTGTATCAGTTTTTTCAAGTACTTTAGTCTTCATTGTTTTCATGCAGTTGCACACAGAAAAGTGATCTCTCGAACAAAGAGAGAATTACTTGGCTGAAGTTGTTGGTAGGTTCGTATATACGCGAGCGATTATTGACTTCCACCAAGAAATTGTATTTCTTGGAATAATTACTAGATATAAGAAAGTGGTTACTCTGGTGAAGTAAGTAAACAGTCTTCAATGAAGTGTATATTTTTATTCCCGGTAAATATTATTAGCTACTTAATGTAAGAATTTTAAAGATGTGGCACAAATACGTTTTCTATTGCTAATTAACAAGATAGGTATGTTATATTTACTTACTCGTTCTAAACTGTTGCGTGCGTTACATCAAACTATTCCGTGTTGAGACGTTTATTGTACACTAATCACAAGGCACATCCTCTACGGGTACTTCGTTGTTGTTTTCGTACTAGGTTAGGCTTTACGGCGCCAGCACCACGCGCGGGCGCGCTAGCCTTGAGAAAATCACGGTGCGCATATTTATTCCAGAAAAAGAGATTACTTGAAAGAAGTGAGAATCACTTCAGTTAAATAATTGGTGGGTTTTTATTCAGTAAACAATACTTACTTATATTATATGCCTTATATTTTCTTGGATCAAGTAACTACGCACTTGGATGGATTTACTATTACTTCGTTGGAGAAATTGACATATTTGAGACGAAAAATTCAATTACTTCTTTCAATACAATATTGGTTCTTATAAAGAAAGATTTATTTGTTGACAGCATTTATCTGAGAAATTATTTTACTTATATTGAGTATGTGGCATTTCTTGTGTATACCTAACTTTCTGCATCCAAGTAATATGCATTTGAATCTAGTAAATAAATTCAAGAAATTATGTTTGCTCGTTCCAAATAATCACTTTTCTGTGTGTGGTAATAGTAGGCTTTTATGAAGATACAAATTTTCTGAAAAATTGACTTCCTAATTGACTTTCTAACTTTTCTCACTTGTCTTACAGCTTATGGCTTTGGATGACGGTAACAACACTGTCACCATCCATCTGAAAGACTCCATTGGACTTAAAGGTGATGATGGCCCTCTTCTATATTCCATCAATAGATTCAATGGTTCACCTGGGCTTAAACAATGGGGTTATGAAGACACTTTAGATAACGAAACTTCCCCAAAAAACAACGAATGCAACAAATTGGAAGGCAATTTCGACGCTGGGATCTTCCCAAGAAAGCTAAAAGAAAATACAACCCTAGGCTTGTATAGGAGAGCTTTCTGTCGAGCAGTCCAAATGAAATACGAGAACACAGACGATTCAGGCTTCATAAAATTCTACAACTACAGAATAGACCAGGATTTCTTAGGAAAGGCAGACGAATCAGAAAAGAACAAATGTTATTGTCGCAAGAAGAAGTCCTGTTTGCCCAAAGGTTTTGGTGATATTGCGCCATGCTATTACGATATACCCATAACCATGTCACAACCTCACTATCTGAACGCAGATCCTGAAATTTTAGCCCAAGTGGAAGGGTTATTTCCCGATAAAGAAAAACATGACACTGTCATGAAGGTGAATCCTGAGTTTGGGATTCCAATAAGCGCTGATCTTAGGATACAGGTTAATTTGAAAGTATCTGCTAATCCTTTACTGAAAGCTGCGGCACCTTTTAAAAATATGATGATTCCTTTGTTTTGGGTTGAGTTAGCTATAACTGGTTTACCATTAGCTGAAACTATAGTCTTATATACAGCTGTGGCTGCACCCACTATTGAATTAGTTTTGGCAATACTACTTTTTTTCTTGGGCATATCAATGATGGCCACTTCGGTACTGTTAAATTTTATGTGTCCTTCCAATCGTGCATTAGAAGATCCTTTTGGGAACAGAGTAGGATATAGTCCTATTTTAGTACTTCCCATACACCAACACATAAGAAACGAAATGCACAGAATAAGCTGAAATTTACCTTCACCGATTTTGAATCTCTACAAAACTATAGACTGATTTTTTTTTTATTAATTTAGTACTTAATATTTATACTGTAAATATGTTGTTAGTCCTGTTAGTGGACAATCCTGTTAGTTCTTTAAGAGTAGTTCTGTGTTTAGTGAAAGGGTTTGATATGTTTGTATTTCCTACAAGATGAATGATTTTTAAAATAAATAAATATTGATTATTTATGATGCTGAAATTTTTTATTTGAAGTTAATATTAACTTCGCTTGAAACGTTTTCATTTATTTAAGAATTCGTTATTATGCATAATTAGTGACAATATATAAATAGGTTAGTACCTGTGCTTCTACACCTTCATTAACCATTAAACCAGCTAAATATTTACCTAAATTACTGTTATCTCGCATGATTTCATTATTTTTTAATAAATCAAAACATTTGATCACATCTGCAATTTAATATTATAATTTGAAATAAACTTTTACTTTTCATACCCTGTAGGCTATGAAAAACTGTGGTAAACAAGTTATTAAGGTATAAAGCTGATATAAATTTGTTGTTAAATAGTTGTGTTGTACTATTTTTCCATAAATAAAAATACTTTGTTGTTTTGCAAGAATTAGAAATTTATAACGGTAATTTTATGTGTTTTACGAAGAAGACAAATTATTTCCGTAACGGTCTATTTTAGCATTAGTGTGTGCTAGTATTTTTTGTGCAGAACGCATTTTTTTTTGCATTTGCCAAGAACCCACACCATGTCAATTAGTTAATCCTGAGGAAAGTTCACCATATTTACAAATCTAACCTAACAATATCACCACCACTGACAGATACCTTAATAACTTGTTTAGCACAGCTTTTCATAGCCTACAGGATATAAGTAAAATTTTATTTCAAATTATAATATTAAATTGCAGATGTGATCAAATGTTTTGATTTATTAAAAAAAAAGGATGAAATCTTGCGAGAAAACAGCAATTTAGGTAAATACTTAGCTGGTTTAATGGTTAATCTAGGTGTAGAAGCACTTATTTATAGAAAAATCGATTTTTTAGGAAGAAGACTAGTTATCTCTGCAATTGTTTATTGTAGCACTGGTATGTGCAAGTACTTTTTATGCAGAGCGATGCGTAGAATTAAAAAAATAATTAGATACATGGTGTTCCATTTAAAAAAATTAACTTTCTTACGAAAAACTGTTTACTATACTATGTTGCAGATTATGACCACCCTGTATACAATTTGGATATGGTAGGTAATCACGCTAATAGAACACTTCTTACTTAATCATAATCTAAGCGTGTGCAATAAAATTAAAAACCGGTATTGAGATATACAATTTTTCTTAGATTACTGTTGTTCGATAAAAATACCAATAAATCAAAAAGAATAAAGTTTAGGGTAGCTACTGTTATTTTTCGTTGTCGTAAAATTTTGCGAGGAACTCAAAATTGTGCCGAAATGCACGTTGTTCCATTTAAAAAACATAAATTTGGGTTGGTACTACCTTATAGAACACCCTGTATACACGCTAATAATTTTAAAACGTGCGCCTCGGCGTTCTGTATATATGAGTGAAATCAGTTTTAAAATATCTTCATTAACAGACGCACAATCTTCCGAGATCGCACTGTTGAGACAACCTGTATATGCTGACCTATGGGTCAGGCAAACTTCCAAATTTCTAAAAACTTATTCATAATAATAATAATAATAATAATAATAATAATCTTTATTGGTGCTATATACATATAATGCTTACACAAGTCAAAGAAAGAAACAGAAAACAATGTAAATTAGTTAAACTAAATTTAGATCTGCAAAATTACTACTTAGGAATTCATCAAAATTATACACACATTTCTGCAATAAATACCTTTTCATGACTGACTTAAAAACTTTTGGAGAGTAAGCCCTAGTTTCAGCCGGAAGAACATTGAAAAATTTCAAAGCCCAATAATTGGCTCCATTACGAGATTTCTGCAGTCTCAGAAAAGGCTGGCGATACTGGTGATTTGTCCTTGTGGAGTAGGAGTGAAATGAGTCAACTGGAGCAAAGGTTGCTGAATTTATCTTCGCATACATCAAGCACTCCAATATAAAGACCGATGGCAAAGTCAGAATATTAACATCCCTGAAGTGATCCCGACAATCATCTCTATAATTTATACCGCGTATTACTCTTAAACAGCGGCGTTGTAATGAAAAAATTTTGTTGGAGTGGCTACTGTGTCCCCAATTAAATATTGCATATGTCATAATAGAATGAAACAATGCAAAGTATGCAACCACTAGATATTCTTGTGAAACTGTTTCTCTCAGTATTCTGAAGAAATATATTACCTTTGCAAGTTTCTTTGAGACAGAATCAACGTGATTGTCCCACTTCAGTTTAGAGTCTATTAGGACTCCCAGAAATCTGACACACTCACCGTCATCACAGTTCTCAAGATGCCGCAGAGTAAATAGTAAGGACATACACTTGTCGAGATTGATGTGCAATTTGTTTGAGGAGAACCATTCCTTCATGTTATTGTCGGTTTCATCTAACGTTCGGAGAAGCTGTTCGTAGTTATCTCCTCCATTGACTACTGTTGTGCCATCAGCAAATAGAACAATTTTTGAAAGAGCGCTTGCATTCTGAATGTCGTTTATGAAAATTAGAAACAAAATCGGGCCCAGAACAGAACCCTGTGGGACTCCATATATACATTGTTGTTTTGTTGACATGTTATTTCCAATTTTAACATATTGATTCCGATCGCTAAGATATGATTTTATTAACTGGATGCTGGAGTTATTAATATTGTAGTATTTAAGTTTCTCTAACAATATTTCATGCGGTACGCAATCAAAAGCCTTTGTGAGGTCGTAAAAAGAAGCTACAGCATGATGACCACGCTCAAAGTTTTCCAAAATTTTACTTATCAGTGCCTCTATCGCCATGCTAGTCGATTTGCCGTGCCTAAATCCATATTGAGAGTCAGTAAAAAGATCATTATTTTCAAAGTGTAGGTATAACTGGCTTTTTAGTATTTTTTCAAAGAGTTTTGATAGTATGGGTGTTAAGGATATGGGTCTGTAGTTATTGCAGTTCTCTGTTATTGCAGAATTATGTATTGACGTTTTACAGCAATATATTAAAAGATAATACCTATTTTATTAGAAGAAATTGAGTCTGACATAACCTATAAAAACGTAGAAATTAAGTCATAAATTACCTACCTTAACATTTGCCGGTATTTGTCTCTCCTTTCCTCTCTCATCTCATCATTCGTCTCTCCTCTTTTAGCACGGTAAGTTCACGTCACAATTGTCATAAACACATCGCGAATCAATCATTACGATCATTACAGCAAAAGAAATTGCAATAAAAACTAGCAAATAACCTCAAATTGTCGCGACACAATACACCGTGCATTACCCCGTACCCCTATAGCGCCTAATTAATTACCACTAGTAAAACAATAACTTTAATTTGACCGGGAGACGGCGCCACACGACAAATCGTACGTCAAACTTTGCCGGTACACCTACATTTTCGGTACAACAACATTGTCCCCGAGAAATTTCCGTTCGTAATAGCGCCGTTTTGAACCACGTAAACTACAGTTCAGTTCCGTGGTGATCCAATCTTTAGTTCCCAAACTGTCTATTATCACTTGCAATATTCCTAATATGATTACAAACACGACAAAACGATACATACGGCTTACGCTAAGCGCTCTTCGGTCAACACTAACTGTCAAATGTTCAAAATTCAACCGCTAGGGGCGTTAGTTGTCCCACACCACCTACGTTCTGTCAGTTGTAATTAAAATTTGGTCTGTATTTTCGTGTGTGTCTTAACGGGGTTATTGCTAGATTATTATTTAAGTATTTAGCGATAAGTGCGGGGATTTGTGAAGTTGTACGGTAAACATTGCGGTTATTGGTTTACAATTTTGTAACCTAACCTCTACGGGATTTCTCAATTTTTCTTTGTGCGTGTTTTTATGATTGTTTTCGGTCGTGTTCGTTCGTGTGGTTAGTGCTATATGACTGTATCTCGGACCCATGTGCTCGCAAACAACTGGTAAGTCCATAATTGTTTGCATCTAATATTCATTCAGCCCACTTCTATATCAAAATTGGTAACGCTAGCAACCGTGACGAATTTTAGGTTAGGATTGTTTAATTGCATCTTATAAAGCAAACAAACTCGGACTCGACTGAAAATTCCGCAAGGTCAATCCATGAATGATTTTGATTTAGAGCCCTTCTAACCCAATAAACCACTGTTATTTCGATATTACATCCACCGGGCAACATTCTAGACTATTCATTAACTTCAATTGACAATATTACTTACAATTATCTGTTACATAAAACAAAATAACCTCTAGGAAACAACAATCTGGCAGAGTTATTGGTCAAACTCTAACATTATTTGTTTTCAATATTTTTGGTTTTCCGCATGTGTGACAAAATAAACCTATAATTTAAATCTGCTGCTCGTAACGGTAGGTACTTTAGGAGAAGAACCGAGTTGTAGGTGGTGGATTTCAATATGATCTTACATTCCAGATAAGGTAACTAACCTATCATCACACAAATTCTAAGCTTCTATGACGAAAATTATGTCGGTCCTCATCATAGAAAATCAATCAATATACTGAGTGTGTTGCAGTTATAGACGAAAACTATGCGGACAGGAAGCTAAAGTGTGATGTCAAATTTCGTGACTGCATTTAATTAAATAAAAAATAAGTAAATTAAATTGAAGTAAGTACTAATTTTCACAATGAAACAAATTTAAAAGTGCTTCACATATTTTTATTTATAATTTGGTATGTTTTTGCATTTAATTTTCACCTCGAGTTATAAGTTACCTTGTATCAGTCTAATTTTCAACGTTGTGTATATACGAGCAAGCTTTTTCTTATTTATCAAACTTTAAGAGAACATACAGAGATCATCTGTTATAGATACAATTAGTGTGTATAAATATCTTCTACTTGGGTGTTTATTCCCACACTTTCTTTCTCAGAACGTAATTATTGTTCTGACTAAAATGTTTCATAAGGACTTATTTATTTTTTCTATACCTTAAGGAATACTAAAATATTAATAAAACAGTATTTTAAATGGCTCTAACTTCTTAAGGAATATTAACTTGTTATCAATAGGTCCATATGAAACTTTTTACTCAGAATAAACGTTTCTTAATTTTTGTATTTTGACCAATGATTTTTTTTTTAAATTTATACTGAATTTATTTATTTAATTATTTGTAAACGGTACTTTTTGTATTCTTCGTTTTCGCATTGTTTGATTTGTATTTTCTTCTTCCTTCCTTTGGTAATACTTGAAGGAACTAAAAAGAACAAATAAGTTTGTACCTAGAGAGAAATATCTGCAATGTTACAGAAAATGAATGAAATAATCTACCAGCGTTTATTTACAGACTTGTATCTGGTTACTTGAAATACGTTACACGTTTTTCTGTACGCAAAAAATACTCGAAATGCCTTGGAAAGGACATGTATATTTTTTTGTTGGGGTTCCGCCAGGTTCCAACCCTATTTAAAGGGTCCCGCAAGAGTAAAATGGTTGAGAAACGTTGCTCTAGATCAGTGTTTCCCAACGTTTTTTGTGCCATGCCCCACCTAAGCCTTTCTAAAATTGTTATGCCCCCCATGTATCACACACATAATTTTTAATACTAAAAAATAGCGCTGTTCACGGAAGAAACTTAAATGATTTGCTTTAGAAAAAAATATTTGAAGAAATTTTAGGAAATTGGTGAGGAAGTAAGTTTTCATAACATTTAATAGACAATATGTTATACACTTTGGGCAAAAAAACGAAAAACAATTTAATTAAGTACTCATGAGTCGTGATATTTAGTCAATTCAAATATGTTGTCAAAAACGAATTGCTATTATATATATACAGGGTGAGTCACTAGAGTCGCGGTGGTAGATATAGCAATTATCTTTAGAGATGGAAAAAAATATTTAATACAAAAGTTGTTTGGCATATCATTTTCTACAACGTAAAATTATTTTCATTTATACTGGGTGTTGCATTTAGGCGTAGCAGAAAATAAATTAACTTTTTTAAATGGAATGCCCTGTATATTATAACATATTATGATTGCGAAGAAAATTGTCTTACTAATTGTATCAGGTGATATTGACGTAAAGCTAATAGTTTCTGCAATATTCAATTTTTTATTAAAAAAATGGCCGTTGCAGGCCTTTTCCGAAAACTACGTAATAGCGTCATTTTTGCAGATATTTTCTTACAACTTTGTCAGAAAATAACCAATACTAATAGGGAGGTGATAGTGCCCAAAGAAATTTGATGCGCTATACAGGGTGTTCCTAGCACCTAATCAATTTTGATATTTTTCAAATGGCTTTTTCTTGAGTTTTTTAAATGGAACGCCCTGTATATTATTTGCTGGTTGCATTTCCCATTAAGTTGCCTTTAATTTATATTAAGTGTGGCATATACATACGTACCCGTTTTCGTGATATTTGGAATTTAAAGAAAATGTGTAATAAAGTATACCAATACAGTGCTTTAATATTACACTCTGCATAACATGGTTCTTTTTTAATGATTTTTTTTTTGTAAAGAGAACACTTGCATTTGCAAGGAGAATTAAAAAACTGACAGAATTGCTCAAACTAAATTGAAAAGTACATGGAATTACCATTTAGTTACTCAATATGAAAAATTAATATAATTTGAGACAACTAAAAATTAAATAAAAACAAATAATTAAGAGAAACCACAACTAATAACATTTATTAAACTATTTTTTAAACTTGATAAGCATTAACATAAAACTAGTAAAAAACTATAACAATTAAAGATAAAACAACAAGTAGTTATTGATTTGGTAGGTGTTCAAAATGCCCTCCATTTTGTCTTCTACAAGCATTAATCCGATGGGTAAAAGATCTCGAAGTATTTCTTAACATCTCTCTCTTATTTTCTCTGATGTCAGCAAAAACATTTCTTATTCTAATCTTCATATCGTCTTGTGTGGTAGGTGGTGTCTGGTATACTAATTCCTTAACACGACCCCACAAAAAAAAATCCAACTTATTTAGATCAGGAGATCTTGGCGGCCATAACGTAGGGCCTCCTCTTCCAATCCATTTGTTGGGGTATTGGTTGTTCAAAAATTGTCTTACGTTCAGACTAAAGTGGGGTGGGGCTCCGTCGTGATGGAAAATTAAGTTTTGGCGAATATTAAGCGGAAAATCATCTAAATATTCATGTAGATGGTTGTTAAGAACCATTTTGACCATTTACGGAACCCTCAAAAAAGTAAGGCCCTAGCAAATTGGTACCTAATATTCCACCCCATACATTGAGTGACCATCTATGTTGATGGTCCAAAGGCCTGATAACGCGAGGATTTTCTGTTGCATAAAAATGGAAGTTATGTTGGTTAACATACGCATTTTTATGAAACGTAGCTTCATCAGTAAAAAAAACCAATTCAAAAAAAATTGCTTGTTGTTGAATTTTAGCAGCTGCCCAATTACAAAAATTTAATCTCTTTTCTAAATCGTTTTCGCTCAATTCCTGTACATGTTGCACATGATATGGATGATACTTGTGTCGCCGTATTATTCTGGACACAGATGATTGGGTTATTCCTTGATTTCTTATTTGTCTAGTGCTTGAGTATGGATTTTCTACCACACTAGCAACTACCAGAAATTCATTCTCTTCATGTGTCGCCGCTTTTGTTCTTTTTCTTTTTTGTAAGTAATAGTACCTGTTGATTCAAAACGTTCCCGAACTCTATTAATTGTTCTTGCATCGGGATGCCGTCTTTCGGGATATCGCTGAGCGTAAATTCTTGAGGCCAGTGGAGCGTTTTTGCCGGGTTCTCCATAGATGTAAATAATATTTATCAGTTCCTCTTTAGTATAATTAAAATTCATCGTTAACAGAGATTACAAATGTTGGTTAGCTATATTAAGTCTGTTGACAGCAATAACTACACGTCTGTTATTTGTTTTTGTTTCCATGACAACGAGGTTAAGTAAATCTAAGCTAACTTAAAATAGTAGCGTAACTCTGCTATTTAAATGTATCTTTATAAAAAATAGCATTTTTAACTTTACCAACATTTATAATTTATTTATATTATAACAAAATACATGAAAAAAACTAACTCAATTATACAGGGTGTAATATTAAAGCACTGTATTGGTATACTTTATTACACTTTTTCTTTAAATTCCAAATATCACGAAAACGGGTACAAATATGTATATGCCACACTTAATATAAATTAAAGGCAACTTAATGGGAAATGCAACCAGCAAATAATATACAGGGCGTTCCATTTAAAAAACTCAAGAAAAAGCCATTTGAAAAATATCAAAATTGATTAGGTGCTAGGAACACCCTGTATAGCGCATCAAATTTCTTTGGGCACTATCACCTCCCTATTAGTATTGGTTATTTTCTGACAAAGTTGTAAGAAAATATCTGCAAAAATGACGCTATTACGTAGTTTTCGGAAAAGGCCTGCAACGGCAATTTTTTTAATAAAAAATTGAATATTGCAGAAACTATTAGCTTTACGTCAATATCACCTGATACAATTAGTAAGACAATTTTCTTCGCAATCATAATATGTTATAATATACAGGGCATTCCATTTAAAAAAGTTAATTTATTTTCTGCTACGCCTAAATGCAACACCCAGTATAAATGAAAATAATTTTACGTTGTAGAAAATGATATGCCAAACAACTTTTGTATTAAATATTTTTTTCCATCTCTAAAGATAATTGCTATATCTACCACCGCGACTCTAGTGACTCACCCTGTATAGCAGAACGTCTCAGTCCAATGTTATGTTACTTTATGTTTGCAGACGTTTGCTACAAAAACATTGCATAGACACGAGAAATCTAATTGTGTACTTCAGGTATTTTTAAAGATTGTGGAGAAACCATTGCCAAATTTGGTATTGTTATAGGCGGCATGTTTGATTTTAACATTTTTTCGCCTAAAATCCAAAACGTTATAATTTTAGTTCGATGAAATATACTGATTTTAGTCAAAGAAATGAAAACATAAAAATTTGCAAGAAAAATCTACAGCCCAACAAGTGTAGTATGTACTATCTGTGAAACAAAAACAGAAAAGAAAACAATTGCCATAGTTTCTGTATCATCTTTAAAGATTTATCATCTCAAGAATGAAGTTGGATTTGTCCTGCCTGTTCAATGTTGTCGTTGCAAACGTCCAACTCCACTGCTTTTTTGAGTAAAATGCAGTAAAAGACGATGTTTAAAAATTTTAGCCTGTGTACTAAAAAAATATCTGTATATGATGCGACAAAATCTCTATTGTTGTTTTTGACGAAAGAAAAATAAATGTCATTACTTACTAATTTTACTACACCTTTCATTTGATATTAAATTGACCCGACATTATTAGAAATTTGAATGAATTATTATCAGAAATGTTGCATTGCGATACATAAAGTAACATAATATTGGATTGATACGTCCAAATATTGCGAGTATGGTATGTTTTCAATTTTCACTATATAGCCAATTTGCTTTTTAAGGATATGCTTTAATTTACATAATATGAGTAATGGAAAATTTGTACCGTTTTATTTTTGCCCACAGTGTATGATAATGAATAATAATATACAGGTTACACTTTTTTCCTCGCAAAATATTTTTTTAGGAAGGAAATGTCATTCTGAGTAAAATGTTTTATATGAGCACATTTGTTTTTTTAAAAATTCCTTAAAAAGTTGGAGCCATTTAAAATACGTTATTATTATAAACAACAAACTTTTGAATGCATTGAAAAACTAATTAGTCCGTATAAAACTTTTTACTCAGTTTGACTGTTGCTAACTGGAAAGAAGTTTTGCGGGGAAGAAAGTTGGACATCCTGTATAATGAAGAATAAAAATTTAAGAACGAATTAATTTTAATGAAAGTTTGTCTATATTATTTTAATTATTAGTAATTATTTATTACTTCTATTATTATTTTTAATTTTTTTGTTATATAGTAAGATGTTTGTGTTTGATGCTTCCTGTAAAGAGATTTTATGTTAGGTTCCAATTTAGTTAACTTCAGGCTCAAGTTTTCCCGTTGTGTTATATACAATCGATTTCTTTTTTTTCCAACAATTCATTTATGGCAATAAGTCCACATTCATCTAAATATGAAGAGCGAAATGGTAACAATGGTTTGCTTGCACATTTGGTTGAATTTGGATATATTATTTCTGCTTCCTCAAAAAGCGATGCCATCGTTCCTTTTATATTAAATATCTGGACGAATCCGAGTGCCATTTTCGAATTGCCCCCCTGAACAATCAAATTGCCCCCCTATGGGGCGTGGGCCCCACGTTGGGAAACACTGCTCTAGATGAATCGTATAAAAATAAACATTCTATCATAGGTATATTCAATAGATCTATATTTCCTACTTAAAATTTATAAATAAAACAAACAAATATTTACAATTTATACAAATAATTGGTACATATTTCACTCCTTTTCGTCGCCTTTTTGAACTTTAAGCTTCATTTTTGTTCTAATCCAGGGCATATAATACGATAATCTTGTGTAGACATCTGGAAACCCTGGTTTAGCACACCCTGATCCAAATGAGGTTATCCCTGCTAGAAACCATCGACCATCCCCTGAGGCGCATTGCAGGGGTCCACCAGAATCGCCCTTAAAAAAGACATAAATTTTTAGTGTATTTTACACTACACACTACAGAAGTAATTTTATAATCTCAACAATAGGATGGTTCAAAAATGCATTGCAAAAATTTTTGTGATGATAGAAAGCAACGATCCCCCCAAATCGTTTCCAAATCCAAAAAAAGTGGACACATTTCTTTTTTCTTAGAAATTTTGATTTTTAATGGTGCCTATCAATGCATTAAATTTACATAAGAAAATGCATGGGGAAGACATTTCTTGGTATTTTTCGAATAATTCATCGGGGTTTGGGAAAACTTAAGATTAAAGTTATAGGACTTGTAGAGGACTTTCCAATGAAGAATTTGAGCTATTATACATATGGATTTGACGCCCCGAAACCACCCCCACAGTGCCCTGAAAACTACCCTTAAATAAAAATGTACATTCTTCAGAAATTTTACCCTTCTAATCACTTCAGTCTTTTTTTTCTCATAGAAATCATTACTATAAGTCTAGTTGAATGTTTATAAACATTTGTCAGGTAATTTTCATTTGTTTAAACAAATTCCATTTGTTTAAATAATTCGCTCTTCTCGAAACTCCGTCGGACATCTGTTTTCTGAGTTCGATATGGTAGTTTATTATCTTGGAGTGACATTATTCATTAAACAAATTCTTCCTATTGTTTAAACTATCAACGCTTATTAATTTTCAACTGTTGTTCTAATTATGGTAGAAGTCAGGTTTTTTGTGAAATTAACTTATAAATTTCATGTTCGAGGTATCTTGCCTATGTTATTAGCTAATAAACCCATATTTGTTTAAACAAATTCCATTTGTTTAAATAATTCACTTTTCTCGAAACTCCGTCGGACATCTGTTTTCTGAGTTCGATATGGTAGTTTATTATCTTGGAGTGACATTATTCATTAAACAAATTCTTCCTATTGTTTAAACTATCAACGCTTATTAATTTTCAACTGTTGTTCTAATTATGGTAGAAGTCAGGTTTTTTGTGAAATTAACTTATAAATTTCATGTTTGAGGTATCTTGCCTATGTTATTAGCTAATAAACCCATATTTGTTTAAACAAATTCCATTTGTTTAAATAATTCACTTTTCTCGAAACTCCGTCGGACATCTGTTTTCTAAGTTCGATATGGTAGTTTATTATCTTGGAGTGACATTATTCATTAAACAAATTCTTCCTATTGTTTAAACTATCAACGCTTATTAATTTTCAACTGTTGTTCTAATTATGGTAGAAGTCAGGTTTTTTTGTGAAATTAACTTATAAATTTCATGTTCGAGGTATCTTGCCTATGTTATTAGCTAATAAACCCATATTTGTTTAAACAAATTCCATTTGTTTAAATAATTCACTTTTCTCGAAACTCCGTCGGACATCTGTTTTCTGAGTTCGATATGGTAGTTTATTATCTTGGAGTATTATTATTCATTAAACAAATTCTTCCTATTGTTTAAACTATCAATGATTATTAATTTTCAACTGTTGTTCTAATTAAGTCAGATTTTTTGTGAAATTAACGTATAAATTTCATGTTAGAGGTATCTTGCCTATGTTATTAGCTAATAAACCCATATTTGTTTAAACAAATTCCATTTTTTAAACAATTTTTTTGCAATTCTCCTAACATTCATTTTTTTAGATCGGTCTGGTCAACTGTTATTGTCAAGTGATCATTTATATTTTGGGATAATTTCCATTATTTAAATAATAAAATATTATTCAAATGCATAATGGTGATATACAGGTGGTATGTAAATTTTAAAATAAATTAAAAATTACAGCCACAACCTGGATTTGAACCAGGGACCTGGGACCTGGTTCAAATTATTATTAAGTAAAATATTATTCGCTTTCAATATCATTTATTCGAAAAAATTGAATTGATTTAAAATCCTTTTTCGGGAAATTAGGAGTTACATTTATTTTAAAAATATTAAATTTATTACCATACTTTGAAAAAAGTTGAAAATGAATAATAATTTATTGTTTAAACAATATGAGGATTTTTTAATGAATAATGTCACTCTAAGATAATAAACTGCCATTTCAAACGGATTCAGACGGATTTTCGACAAAAACGAATTATTTAAACAGATAAAATTTGTTTAAACAAATGGAAATTAACTGACAAATATTTATAAACATCCCACTACACTTATAATAATGATTTCTATGAGAAAACAAGAGAATGAAATAATTAGAAGGGTCAATTTTCCGAAGAATGTACATTTTTTCATTTAAGGGTAGTTTTCAGGGCACTGTGGGGGTGAGTTGGGGGCATCAAATCCATATGTATGATGGGTCAAATTCTTCCTTGGAAAGTCCTCTACAAGTCCTATAACTTTAGTCTTAAGTTTTCCCAAACCCCGAACAATTATTCGAAAAATACCAAAAATTGTCTTTTTCCCATGCATTTTCTTATGTAAATTTGAGGCCTCGACAGGCACCATTAACAATCTAAATTTCGAAAAAGAAATACGTGTCCACTTTTTTTGGATTTGGAAAGATTTGGAGGTCGTTGTTTTCTAAATAAAAATAGCCAACTTGAACCACCCTACTCAACAAATAAATAACGTAAACGAAATAAGAGAAAATAAATTTCAGAGACAATTATGGATGGTTAAGGTGACCAGATTTTTATTGTAGAAAAGCGGGACAGTAGCGGGGCGGGGTGGGCGGTAGTAATTGAAACCAACCGTCTTTTCAAAAGATCTTACTCGAAAATAGACAAATTCTAGGATTTTTATAAACACAAAAATTATTATTAGTATATTTTTTAGTTTGGTTGGTTTCACAGATTTTTGTATTTTAAGCAACATCATCACATACTACTTTAAATTTTTGTGCTTGCGATCAAAAGATATTTGTTTGAACAACACATACTTCATTGAATATTCGACATTATTTGCATTATTAGTGATTAATTGTTTTGCCATATTTATTTTAAATAAATAACTATAAAAATACGTTTATTATAGGTATTAAAGTTGTATATCTTAACTCTTACCTTTAACATAAATTCTTCGAATATATGCCCTTTGCACGAAATAAATATTCTAGATAAATTTTTATATTTTTTAAAAACATATTTATCAACTAATAAATATAGTAAGACTAAGAGAGATGAATTATATAATAAATAAATCTTAAGGTAAAAAAATAACAAACATATGTTCTAATCTAACGACCTGTACAACACAACAAGATATGCCAAGTCTAAAGGTACAGTTTTGAGAAAAAAAATACACTGACCGGCATAATAAAAGGAAAGCTTATTTTGCTGAATTTTTGTAATATTAACTGGTTTTCATTATTTTTCAATGCATTTTAAAGAAATTCATTGAATCACATACTATTGTAATTTTTGAAAAACAGACCATAATGATGTTTTTGATCTGCTTTCGATACACGCTGTGAAATAACTGTGGAGCATGAGCAATTTTTAATGTACTTTGTTGAAAAGACATCCATATTCGCAAGATTTTGTTTTTAGTTCATTCCAATATCTGAATTTTGTAGAAGATAAACAATTGCAAATTTCAAATAAAACAGCAATTAAATTTACTGTTAAACCTTGCAGCAAATGTTACTTGTTTATGAGTGAAATACAAAATCTTGCTTCAAACTGTGTATATTCTACAAAAATTCAGATATTGTGAAGAATTAGAAAACAAGATGTTGAGAATTGATATGGTTTTGTAAGATAGTACCTAGTTGCCAACCTGCGAGAGAACAAGTTCCTTAATTCTCCCACAGGGTGTCTCAAACTTAGACCAAAAACACTATTTTTGATCTCCCAGTATAAATAATCAGCTGGAACATCTTATTTTCTTTAATTGCCAAATTCATATTAATAGGCTAAATTTGATCAATTTCTTTACATGTCTCGAAAAAATAATGAGAATCAGTCAAAGTCTATAAAAGTTATTGAATATCAAAGTTTAGCTAACTTTTTTTACCGTTTAAGCCGGTCAGTCGACATATCAAATGTTGCTACGTGTTAGTAAAATTTTATACACGCATAGCAAAAGGTAGGTTGGTTTTCTAGATCAATTGAATTTTGTCCTGTGATTTTCCTGAAAGAATGCAAAAATCCATACATTCCTTTTACAGATTACAGTTAATATTTTTCAAAAACGTACAAAAATATTATATGTCCACCATTAGACAGAATAGAATATGTATATTCTTTACCTGTAATTTGGTATATTGCTAAGATTCTGTGTTTTCTATTAAGTTTCTGTATATTCTTCTTTTGCGACTAAACGACAGGGGATACTGATTTCAATAAAACTTTGAAAATAATAAAAATGGTTGAAATTGTTAAAATAGTGCAATTTTTATTGTAAATGACAGAAGGAACTTGTTTGTAGTCATTTAGCTCAGAGTGTAGTTGTTAACAAAAATGAAGATTTATTTATATTTAGTATGGTATGTAAGTTACCTAAAATGAGTAATTCATGTTTTTCTTTGTACAAAAATATAACTGTGAAACAACAATTTTCGACCCCAAATGTTGTTTAATAATTATAAAAATGTTACTACCTTGTAACCAGGGCTGTGGAGTCGGTAAAAAATCTGTCGACTCCGACTCCAGATAATTTTGGTAGTCCGACTCCGACTCCAACTCCGACTCCGGCAAAATTTTATTTGTTTCCAGCTAATTTAATGGCAAAAAAAATTAAATCTGACATAATCTAATTGTAAGTAAAATCAAAAAGGCCTGTTGATCGGACCACAAAATTATGGCCATATTTAAAAATGACGCTTTTTATATTTTCAAAATATCTCTGAAATCATTAGAACTTCAACTATTTTCACATAATTCTGAACTAGTTTGTCACTTGAACCGATGTCCTATCTTTAGTAATAACCAGGGTTCGGAAACATTCACTCCCGTTCGTACGCGAACGAGAACGTGAACGTTTTAATATTCTCTGATGAGTTTTCGTTCGCGAACGAGAAGCATAAAACAAGTCCAGACCGTTCGCGTTCGCGTGTGTTAGGTAGACAAAATTTCCGCTGTTCTTCGTACGTGTGTGTATTGGTGAATCACACAGCGTGCGTTCATATATGTACCTATAAGTTGCATCGATACGTTCGCGAACGTTCACTGCGTCAAACATTCGCGGAAAACTGGTGTGGTTCTATTTTATCTTCTATGCGTTTCGGATTTAGAAAGAAACTTGCGGGAGATGATCAGAAATTGTTCAGAACTCCCCAAGTATCACATCCACAACCACTATTTTTTTCACAGCCCCCACCCTCCCCTGCAGTACCCTAAAAATGAGGCAAAATTTTCCCCAAATTTACAATTTACAAAGTTACGTGATTTATTATTTTTTGCAGAAATTACTATTATTGACTTATTGATATGTTTTTTGTCATTTATTAACTAATTTAAAATTGTTTAAACAATTACCATTTGTTTAAACAAAAATATGCGATGTTACAAATATATTTTTCCATTTTTTGCAGAAAGTATTAAATTATTGGCTTTTTTGTCATTTATTAACTAATTAGCAATTGTTTAACAAATACTATTTGTTTAAACAAATATATACAATGTTGCTGATATATTTTTTAAAGGAAATTATTATTGGGTTATTAGCATTTTTGTCATTTACAATTTGCCACTTGCTTACAAAAATATACAATAGTACGGACAAGTTTTCTTTTTTTGGAGAAGTTATTAGATTATTCTTCTTTGTCATTAATTCTTTGCAATTGGTTGCGTTTACACAATGCTCTCCCATCTGAGCTACTGAGGCTCAGATGGGAGAGCATTGTGCTACAAACGCAAAGGTCCCTGGTTCGAATTCAGGTTGTGGCTGTAATATTTGATTTATTTAAAAAATTGCATCCCGCCTGGATATCACCATCTTAGATACATTGAATATTTCATCATTACGGTAGTATAAGTTGAGTTATCGGCGATTAACACGAATCTTTACGGTAGTATGTCCGAATGATACGGTATGTCCGTATATTCATTTCTAGTTAATTTAAAATTGTTTAAACAATTACCATTTGTTTAAACAATAATATACGATGTTACGAGCATATTTTTCCATTTCTTGAAAAAATTATTAAATTATTATTTTCTTTAGTCATTTATTAACTAATTAGCAATTGTTTAAACAATTACCATTTGTTTCAAACAAAAATATTTGATGTTACGCACATATATTTCTAATTGTGTACAAATTATTAGATTATTGGTTTTTTTGTCATTTATTAACTAATTTGCAATTGTTTAAACAAATACCATTTATTTAAACAAATGTATACATTGTAATGGACATAATTTTCTACAGTTGCATAAATTATTACTAGATTATTGGCATTTTTTTAACATTTATTAACTAATTTGTAATTGTTTAAACAAATACTATTTGTTTAAAAAATACTATTTGATTAAACAAATATATGCATTATTACGGATATAGTTTTATATTTATTGCAGAAACTATTATTATATTATTGAGTTTTTGTCATTTATTAAGGAATTCGCAATTCTTTAAACAATTACCATTTGTTTAAACAAAAATTTACAATGTTTTTGTTTTTCTTTTTGTAGTAATTATTATTGTTACATTGTTGGCATGTTTTTTGTAATTTGTTACTTAATGTGCAATTGTTTGAACAAATAAATTTGTATAAACAATAATATACAATGTTAGTATGTATTTCTTGGCAAAAATTATTGTAGGATTTCTGTTTTCTAATTTTGGAGGTTTTACGCTATCGGTCAAACACTAATTATTACTATTTTGACTATTGCAAATTAGTTAATTAATGACTAACAATGCCAACAATCTAATAATAATTTCTCAAAAGAAATATATGTCCATTACAATGTATAAATTTGTTTAAATAAATGGTATTTGTTTAAACAATTGCAAATTAGTTAATAAATGACAAAACAGCCAATAATCTAATAATTTCTGCACAATTAGAAAAATATGTGCGTAACATCAAATATTTTTGTTTAAACAAATGGCCATTGTTTAAACAATTGCTAAATAGTTAATAAGTGACAAAGAAACAAGAATTTAATAATTTTTGCAAAAAATGGAAAAATATGTTCGTAACATCGTATATTTTTGTTTAAACAATAAGTAATTGTTTAAACAATTTTAAATTAATAATAATAATAAATGACAAACAATATGTCAATAATCCAATAATAGTAATTTCTGCAAAAAAAATAATGAAATGACGTAACTTAAATAAAAATTTTGCCTGATTTTTAGGGTACTGCAGGGGAGGGTGGGGGCTGTGAAAAAAATAGTGGTTGTGGATTTGATCCTTGGGGAGGTCTGAATAATTTCTGATAATCTCCCGCAACTTTTTTTATAAATCGGAAACGCATGGAAGATAGAATAGAACCACACCAACTTTCCGCGAATGGTTGACGCAGCACTTACATTCACATATGAACGCGAACGACAGCAGTGACCGTTCGCGAACGTATCGATGCAACTGATAGCTACATATAAGAACGCACGCTGTGTGACTCACCAATACACACGCGTACGAACAACAGCAGAAATTTTTGGTACCTAACATATGCGAACGCGAACGATCTGGACTTGTTTTATGCTTCTCGTTCGCGAACGAGAACGCATCAGAGAATATTGAAACGTTCACGTTCACGTGTAAAATCATAAATGTACGTACGCGAACGTTCATAAATGAATATTTCCGAACCCTGATAATAACAAAAGTATAGTACAGCAAAACCACTGTATAGTACAAATCAAAATTCATTTCAATGAATACAACATTAAGTGCAAAATAAGCTGAAAATAATCTCAACTCTTACTTCTGTTACTGGTAATGACGTCACAATTCCGGCTGCAACGAGTATGACTGGCATACATGGATATTCCGACATTCAACTTAAGGTAGAATTTAAATCGGAAATGCAGTTATAATTTTTAATCGGCTATTATACATATATTATGCATGTTTAAGTTTATGCATTAACAATTACGTTAGGGTGAAGTTTGTACCTTTGCTAATAATAAAAATATATCTGGCTCAATTCCGTCAAGTGTAGGTGACGAAATCTGCGAATATCGGTGTTTTTTAGATGATCGCAAGAAGACTACGACATAGCCACAAATAATCTTAAAATCCGTAACCGACACTCGACAGAATCAGTAACAATTTAAAATCTCTACATATTTTGTTAAATACAAATAGATGTGATTATACCATTATATTGTATAATCAAGGGTGATACTTTTGATAAATTAGTTGATGTGCCAAAAAAAATAATCAATTTCGGTTAAACGTTGAAAGTTATCAAACATTAAAGCTAAAATTGCAAAGATTTACTAGTAAAGCATTATCTTTTACAAACATTCAGATATTGGGACAAATAAAAATAAGAAAAATGTTGAGAGTTGATAATACGACTGTGATACCATCACGTTGTTTCTTCTGGTACAAAAGCTGTAGGAAACTAATTTTTCTTTTTAAAATTGCAAGGGAATATCATTAAAATACTCTTTGCATTATTTAATAAATTGTTCAGCTGTTCTTTGTGGCCGAACGAATAGGAGCAAATTCTCGTAATTTTGATGAATAAGGAAAACCACACGTTGACGCTTCACTTTGGAAAGTTCTAATTCGTCTGTAAGTATGCATCGAAGTCCGATTTTTTTATTTGTAGATGGTCTAGCTATCATAATTAGCATATTGAAGTTGGTTATTGGAAATGGGAAATACATAAACTATATATGCGACGCGGCAAGCAACTCACAATAATCATTTTGCTAATCATCACTCATCACCGACCTGTGTGTTTTGTAGTTAAACTATATTTACTTTGTAAAAGACCTAATAATATGTTTAGTTAATCGTTTACTATCTATTGAGGCAACGGCCGTCTTCTTCTACATTATTTAAACATGGACCCGGAGTCGGAGTCGGTACATTTTTTCCGACTCCGACTCCGACTCCTCTGAAATTTGTCTGAACTCCGACTCCACGACTCCGACTCCACAGCCCTGCTTGTAACAAACGATTTGAAAAAGCGTGTTTGAACGAAATAGCATATATAGTTCATTTTTCGTAGCAATTCTCTAAAAATACTGTAAAAAGATTAATATTTTCTAAAAAGCGGGACATTTTTAAAACTCCGCGGGACCCGGGACAAAACGTGGCAAAGCGGGATGTCTGGTCACCTTAATTATGGTGCATTTTTGGAAATAAGGAATTCTCAAAATGAATTGAATGAAAATGGTCAGTAAAGAAATGAACAACAAGAAGACCTAGAAGTTCTAAGAATCATTGGCAATAACAATGTTTTTTGTGTGTTGTTTCAATGATGACTAAAAAATAACAAAGGAAGATGCTCTGAGATTGTTAATTATACATAATTAGCAGTTTGTTATCTTGATATCTAATTTGTTTACGCAAAATAAGCGGGTGGATATTAAATTATGTGCCGTACTTTGATTTTTTTTTACACAGTGTAATTATGTAGATTAATTATAGAACAAACATGTTGGGCATTCTTTACTCAGTTGTGTAAACCTCTAGAGTCGCTAACGTTTGTTCACTAAGTGGCACTAAAAACCGGAAATTATACATGAAATTAATAAAATTAACTTAATGGTAGATTACACACGTTATTTATATTGCTAGAACAGAAATTTAAAACTATCAACCCGATAAAAAGACACTAAAATGTCAATAAAAAGACACACCTAAAAAAACAATCAGTCAGTCCACAAATCTCACCCACATAACCGTAAAAATAAAAATACCACACTGTAGCAGACAAAATTTACCATAAAAAGGATTCGGGAACCTATACGAGAAAATTGACGGTTAATTTAGTATAATTGAATCGGCGAGTTCGAAAACAGTACAAGTCCAAAATTGGCCATTTTGAACTGAAATAGCCAAAATATTCACTATGATTTATTCTATCGAATATACCTAAAGAGAAGCTTGGGCAAAAGTCCAGAACAGTGCTTTTTTGCTCGCTCATGCAACGCGTTTCTCATTTTCTACTGATATCAGTCGTAAACATTAGCCAACTTCGTAATTTGTATTCAAATCGTTGTTGAGGTACGCCGAAGTAATCAATATGAATATCAATATCAAAAAGATAAATAATATTAAAAAAGTCCACAAGTATGTAACATGGTGAAAACTTAGAATTTTACTATCACGTGACTTCCGGACCGACTACCACCGTAGAAGACGAAATTTAATACTATTATGTATATAATCATCAAACTCTATATCATACTCTATCATATCGCCATATATGTATAGGGTTAGTCAAAATTACCGGAACACCTAAATAATTTTCTAACTGTAAACAATTTCAAAAAATGTTTCAAGTAAAAGTTGTTTTGTTTTACACAATCTATCGTTTAAATATATTTTTATTAGACAGGGTGTTCATTTTATTCTGGATATCTCGTAACCTTCCCTTTTTCAAATAGAACATCCTGTATACCTTTACATTTTTTAATTCTAAGATTAATTCTAAGAATCTTTTGTATGATTTTTTTATAAAATGCCTTATTTTTGAGTTATGATCAATTAAATCATTAAATTAAATCAATTAAAAATTCTTTGTATCCTGTTTTGTTAAGTTAATAGCATCGTTAGATCTTGTGTCTATTTAGATAATATAATCCTTAATTTAAAAAAGAAAATCAAAGAATTTTAGTCCAACAACAGTACTAGAAGTATTAGAATTTTCAATTTAATTCGTTGCAGAAATAAAAAAATCTGATGTGGCCAGGCACATGACTTTATCATACTATATATAAAATTAAAGTTTAGCTGCATGAGATTCTATTTGATCGAGATCGGCTATGTCTGCATTAAAATAAAACTAGTAGAACTAGACAGATATCTCGATTAAAGCTGCGTTCGGATATTGCACTCCGTTGACACCGGGTACACCGTCCAAATGACACTTACGTGTTATTGGGTGTAAAAAGTGTAACGGTGTTCAATACCTAACATATATAATAACTATATTGACAGTAGCATTTTCAAGACATTAGCGTTTGACACTAGCTACTGTCATTAGAATCAAAATAATCTGACATATCCTGGCTACTAGTTTTAAAGCAGTACGCCCGATCTCGATGAAATAGAATTTGCTCATGCGGCTAAACTATAAATTCTACCAAAAAATGTCATCTACATAAATTATGGAAAATTTCCTCTCCTTTAATTTATTATTTAACTATTTTGACGACATTACACAAATAGCGGCTCATTTGCAAAATCTTCGAAAAATGCTATGAGTAAACCACCAGTTCCTTTGGACCCTTTTCAACAGAAAGCTTTTCAGCTCTAAGTTTGGTTATAAAACTTCTAAATATGAAGTTTCGTCCCGATACCGTTAGTAGTTTCTCCGGAATCGTCTCCACAAAAACGGGTACACACACACACACATACACACACACACACACACACACACACACACACACACACACAGACATTTTTTTGTACCTTGGTCAAAAATGTTCAGGGGACCCAAAAAGACATATTTCCGCTAAAATCTCAAAAATTTTTTTTGGCATGATTACAATACTTTACATACTGCGTATGATAAAGTAAAAAATGTTAAGTTGTTTTGATACCCAGTAAGCAAATTAAACAGATTGATATTTTATAAATAAGTCAACGCTTAAAAATGCCTATAGTATAATAATGTTATTTCGATTCGAAACATCGCATATGTGGACTTACAAAACACGTTTCAAATTCTCGAAGCGGACCGGCCGACTGGACAAAAACGTGTTCTATTATGGCTGTAAAATAACTACGCCGAATGTTGCTCGAATATTTGACGAAAACACTCATACCGTCAATGCTCCACAGAAAAATACATTTTTCTTGTCGAAAGAAATTGCCTTCGAAGCATAGTACGAGATGTCTTTTTATATTTCAATTTCGCCAAGGAAATAATATCCTTGTACGAAGTATGCACATGTTTGTTTTTGCTGCATTACTAACGCGTTTCGGAAAATATAATAATATGAATTGAATAAGGAATTTATTGTTGACAATATTGATCACAATAAAAACCTTTAAATGCTTTAAATAAACAAATATTGTTAAAAATGTACGCTGTTTTTCCGTGGAGTTCAAAAACAGTACATGTCCATGATGATTGTTTTGATGATAGCTCTGCTTTTAATGCTAATATAAATAAAATATGTAATACATTTAATTTCCTGTGAACTACTTTATATTTTGTCTATTGGCACAAAATAGCTAACTGCTATACTTTTCAAGATATTGTACTGACAAAATAATGTTGTTAATTTTCCCAGAACGCACTTTTTGGACTTGTAGTGTTTTCGAACCAACCGATTCAATTGATTCAAACAATGTTTGGCGATTCCAAGTCAACCGATTGTTTGACATTAGAAATGTAATTTCCAGGGATGTCAAATTACAGTAATTATTTTTTTCGTAAATTACCGTTGAAATTAAAATTATTAATTTCAAATATTAAATTACCACGTAAATAAAAGTTACAAAAATGGTAAATTATGTTGGCTTAATATACCGAGTAATTAAAAATTGCAATTGGTAGATTATATTGTCTTAAATTACCGGGCAATTCAAAATGATAATTTACAGATGACAGAATATTATGTAAAAGAAAAAAATTGGGTACAGCCTTATAAGTCATTATATTGTAGATAACTACCAATCGCTGATGCTTTTCCTGATTTAATAGTAGTTAATCATTATTAAAATGAAAGCAGGGACTACAATAAAAACACTTTTTACACCAGCAATTTTTAAAATGGACAGTCTAACAGCATAATTGAATCGGTGAGTGGAAGTACAGAATAAGTCCATATCAGGCGTTTGTGGCAAACTAAAAAAAACTGTATAATTCGGCAGGTGTGTATTTTACAAATTTGGTAAGCACAGAAAAGTTGTACTAAATTTCATTTTCTGGAAGTAAATTCTAGTTCAAAACGCAATAATAAATAAGCAATTAGATAAAACATCGGCTGCACTTGTTCTGTTCTTCGAGTCAACGACATGCTTATCGATAATAATTAATAATCTCTTATTTGTTGAAAAAAAGTATGCTATTAGCACAAGTGGTAAATAAAAATGCATAAAGACGAAACGAACAACAAGTTTAATATTAGAAACAAAATTAATACTAACAAAAAAAAACAAAATAAAAAAAAACTACATTACTAAACTTGTCATCAGTGTTGTCAATAATATGGCAATAAAGTTCAAGATTTTCTCCTTCTAATTAGTGCATCACTTTTCTTCAGTTAGCAATTTTTAGGTAGTTAAAGGTATTGGGTTTTTATATGCTGATTTTGTTGGATGTGTGCGACGATTTTAATTTTTGACCCGTTATAGACATTTGGAGGTTATGAAATAAAAGTGACAAAATCTCCGGAACGGCTCTACCGAATTTAGCGAATGTTGCAACCATGCGAAGTCACTGGCGTTGATGCAACGTTTACAGTTTCTGAGATATAACCTCAAACTTTTGAATTTGAAATAGAACACCCAGTATATTTTTACATTTTCTGTTACAGTCTTCACTATTACATCAAAAGCATCTAGAAATTAACAAAAACCTTTATTACTTAGGTCTAAAAATTAAAAACGAAAAAATAGATAACAAAACATCATTACATTTTCTATGGCAACTACTCTAGTTGGTTTAGGAGGATTCTCAACCACACGGATAGAAAAGATTTCTTGTTTTTAAGAAATATATTCGTTTGAATTTATTCTTTTGGGTCAAAACATATTTCTTCGACGCCAACAATATTTACTTCATTTAATACGAGTTCATTTGCTTGTAGAGATTAATTTATTTGAAATATTTTTTTAAGTGAAATAAATATATTTGGATACAAACAAAAATTACTTGCTTTTAAAGTAATATTTTTGTTTTGATTTGAAAAAACATTTTTTTACACAAAGAAATCTAATTTTGATTGAAACATATAAATTTATACATAAAGAGAGATTTATTTCGTTTAAAGTAATATTTTTTCTTTGGCTTAAAAATAGGTTTACTTCAGCCAAAGAAATCATATTTTGATTGAAATAAATATATTTTTAGTGTGAATATCAGCATAGACATAGAGTCATATAGAATAGACTATAGAGTACAGTGCCTGCAGGCTCAAGTTCCGATTCCAAATCAGCGTACACTTTACTAACCTAACCTTGACCACAGACTAGACATATCAGACTGGCCACTCGAAAAAGGAACTACGTTTCGAGAGAGAGATAGAGGGCTAAACCAGATTAAAGCCCATTCGTGAGTACTCGGGAGAAATCAATAAAATAGCGCGTGGATTTTAAAATCAGCTGTTTCCCCAACCGCCAACTCTAACCTCAAACAACACTTGTTTTGACGTTAACACTTGTTGGTTATGTGATCGGTAGTTATTGCGATGTTTCTTTTCGTGTTTTCAAGTAGTTAGTCGTTCTGGAACTTGAACAGCATTAGACCAGTGAGTACGTCACTTATTTCAATGATTATAATTGACATTTGAATATCAAAACAATAAACTGAAAATAACTCATTCAAACTTCCCGCCCGAAAGCTAAACCAAATTAAAGGGACAACGGTTCAAGGTCCCTGGGCGGCAGGTCATAAAGATCAAAGGATTTGCGCGAAGTGGCCAGTTTTATATGTCTCGTCTTTGCCTTGACTATATGTAGGGCTGGCAAGACCAACCACTGGCACATTCCAAAAAGAGTTGACGCGTGGCGACTCTACTGTACCCTCCGAAATATTGTTGTCTATAATACTTCCACATTAATTCCTTCAACAAATTAATAATTTCGTTAATCAAAGAACCATTTATTGCAACTTTACACTCAACACAATCATAATTATTTGAAGTAAATAAACCTCGTTCTTCATAATATACAAATTGTAAATTTTAACTGGAAACATAAGTTGTTTGACAGGAATAAACGTTCTTTCTACCAAACAATATTTCAAACAAATGCGTTTTTATCCGCAAATAAATATTTTTTTGCCTCTATAGAAACACCAGATTTCTTTAAGTCAATTCATATTTATTTGAACTAAACAAAAATTTCTATCTGTGCATTGACAAGAACACATTGTTTTAAATTTGATCGGTTTATTTTTTTGTTGTTGTTATTTTTTGTTATCAATTTTCTCTTTGTTAATTTTTAGACCTAGGTAATAAAGGCTATTGTTAATTTCTAGATGGTTTTTATATAATACTGTAACAAGCGTAGTAACATTGAATAGGCAATGGAAGACTCTAACAGAAATACAATTCAAATACAAATATTGTCGTTCATTTACATTTTTTGTCGTTAATACATATATTATGTCGTTTGTTTACATTTTCGTTAAAATACATATTAGGTCGTTAAAATGCATATTTTGTCGTACCGAAATTTGTCGTGCTAAGCCCTAATTTGTCGGGTAGGAAAAGTCCGGGTAGGAAAAGTCCGGGTAAGAAATGTCCGGGTAAGGAAAGTCCGGGTAAGAAAAGTCCGGGCAAGCCAAATCCGGGTAAGAAAAGTCCGAGTAAAAAAAGTCCGAGTAAGAAAAGTCCGGGTAAGAATAGTCCGGGTAAGAAAAGTCCGGGTAGGAAAAGTCCGGGTAGGAAAAGTCCGGGTAAGAAAAGTCCGGGTAAGAAAAGTTCGCGGAGGAAAGTCCGGGTAAGAAAAGTCCGGGTCACCCCGCCCCAGACACAAATACAAATATTGTCGTTCATTTACATTTTTTGTCGTTAATACATATATTATGTCGTTTGTTTACATTTTCTGTCGTTAAAACACATATTTTGTCGTTGAAATGCATATTTTGTCGTTAAGGTACCGAAATTTGTCGTGCTAAGCCCTAATTTGCCGGGTAGGAAAAGTCCGGGTAAGAAATGTCCGGGTAAGGAAAGTCCGGGTAAGAAAAGTCCGGGCAAGCCAAATCCGGGTAAGAAAAGTCCGGTTAAGAAAAGTCCGGGTAAGAAAAGTCCGGGTAAGAAAAGTCCGAGTAAGAAAAGTCCAGGTAAGAATAGTCCGGGTAAGAAAAATCTGGGTAGGAAAAGTCCGGGTAGGAAAAGTCCGGGTAAGGAAAGTCCGGGTAAGAAAAGTCCGGGTAAGAAAAGTCCGCGGAAGAAAGTCCGGGTAAGAAAAGTCCGGGTAAAAAAGTCCGGGTAAGATTGTCCGGGTAAGAAAAGTCCGGGTAAGAAAAGACCGGGTAAGAAAAGTCCGGGTAAGAAAAGTCCGGGTAAAAAAAGTCGCGGAGGAAAGTCCGGGTAAGAAAAGTCCTGGTAAGAAAAGTCCGGGTAAGAAAAGTCCGGGATACCCCGCCCCCAGACACCCCGAAACCTATTTAAATAGCGTAAGAAATAGCGCCGGTATAAACGAAAAGTGCCACCCTTTTTAAATTACGTTTTTACATCCCTGGCTAATATACTTACTACACAAGTGCCACTTGAACCGTCTAGATGGCCTGCACACAAGTGCCCAGACCTAATAGGAACAGCATGTCCATATTTCTTTTTGCATATAGCGTTTTCGTGCACGGGAATTTTCACTTCCAGCAGTTTTCCTGCCAATTTTCCATCTTCTTTCGCTCTACCCCAACCACTGGCAATGCATAGGTCAGTTTCGTTGAACGATAATCTTTTGTTTGGAAGGCACACAGCCCTGATTCTACTCCCAGTGAGCTTGATAGGTTTTGCCAGTTTCATAAGTGCTGAAAAGGAAGAATTTTTCTATGAGGATGCCTATTTTCTGTTACTTTAGTTAATTTTTGTATACCAGAGAATATTGAGGATTAATAATTTGTTTGATTTGTTACCTATGTCGTGCTGGAAGTTATGAAATCTCTCATGGAGTATTATTTCTTCTATAGGGATTCGTTCCTCTGTCCTTTCTTCGTGTTCTTGGTCCCAATCCCCTAGTACAGCTGTCCACAGTGCAGCCAACGGCAGGTTGAATAAGTCACTGAGAAAAATTGATAGTTTTGTTTAAGTTTTATTAGATATTTTAGTATAATATTTTATAACAAGAGAAACAATAGCATGCTGTTAAAACTGGCCATTTCCAGGATGTATCCTTCAGACAGGTTAAGGAATTTTTGTTACATTTGTAACTGTGGAATTTATATTTATGTGGTGATAATGACTATGTCAACTTTTTTTAAACAAATAATTCCTTCTAAACATATCTGGCTATTCATTTTTAAAGGAAATTGATAACAGTTATGTAATTTATATTATATTTTATTAGTTTAACAATTGCACCTAATTCCGACACTAAGCGTGTATTTTGATCCAAAATCCGACACCTCAGTGAACCTAATTCAGACAGTGCTTCTACTTCACTTGTGGTACATTATTCCGACAAGTATAACCATTCAAGTAAATATTAAGTGTTTTAAATATTGTTAAAAAAGATTTATTAATCAGAAATGTTAAACATTTATGTTGTACCATTTCTAATGAAACACAGTATAAAATAAGTCCGTAGTCTTCTTCAGTCTGCCCTCTCTCCCTCATCTGTATTTTAATGTTTCTTACATCTGGAATTTTTAGTATTTTTCTTGGCGCAGCTTTTTATTGTGTTCTTTTTTCGCTTCCTTTCTTATGTCTCTAGAACGATTTTCTTTTGTTTCCTTCTTTTTTATTAACAAATATTCTCTCAAAGCGTTGACTAATAATGTTACAGAAGAACAGTTACTTTTTACTTTATTTCAGACCAGAATAATGGTTTTTTAATGGAGATGGCATAAGTTCAACTGTTATCTCCAAAGGTGGCGTATTAATGCCTAATCGCTACTTTCTGCTGTTAGTGTAATAATTAGGGATTATTGATGTCCGTAATTCCGACACTCGTGTCGGAATTTGGACAAAATGCGTACAATTAATTGTAATATATCAAACAATGTAAAATATGTTATTTTCTTGTGTAAAGTCAGCAATAGAGCCATATGTATTACTTCTAACCATGTACACATTTCCGACACACATGTCTGATTTAAGGACGTGCTATATTTACATGTACCTAATTCCGACACCCCTAAATTTGTAAATAAAAGTGGGTAAAAGAGTAGTACACCGTATTATTATGCAAATATAAAGCATTTTTAGTCAGCCTAAATAGATATTATTACAATTTTCTTAATTATTGTCATCCAGTAGCGATTTAAAAAGAAGTCGAATTGCAGTTACCTTATAAGGAAAAAATCAACTTTTAGCATAACACTCAATTATCAAGATCAGTCAAACTTTTAGGTTATATTCTGACTGTAGAACATTGGTAGAACAAGAAACGATTGTGGGTTGATAAGTGTACTGTCAAATCATCAAACCGGAAGTCCTAAAATAAATTTCAATGTTGTAGATTTCTTATTTTATCCAACTAAACACAAATATGTCGGAATTTAGGACAGTGTCTGAATTTGGTACGTTTACCTTAATTTTGAAAAATCCCATACAAAATATTTGTGTAAAGCCCTTATTTATTCTGAAGAATATATTTCGAGAGCAGCCAATGAAAGATTAATTTATTTTGTTATAAATTCATAATAAAATATCATATAATTCAACTCCTTGTAAAAAGTATTAAAATTATTATTTTTGTCTAAGATATTTAAATTGAAACTACCTTGAAATAATTCAAGCAACATCTAGAAGATTCCTTACAATCGTATATATATTTAAAATTCGATTCTAAGGTGGACGCAAAACAACTAAATTAATCCATTAAGAAATTTGCATATTTTAAGGATATTGGCCAATTATCTCTGCATATATGGATTTGAGTGCATATTTCGAAATAAACGTTAAAAATGTGTTGAATATTATCGTACAAGGAGTTGTTCGAACTAATTATATAGTTTTTAAAGTTGTCATTATGTATTTCTTGGAATTATAAGATATAAATCCTTGTAAGTTTGGATATGTGACACTCATTTTAAATACATATATCCTTTAGTGTATGAACAGTCGAAGTAAAATACATTCGTAATGTTCTAATTATGATAAAACACGTGAAGGTCTCTTTTTTTGTATTGCATTTCGATAGATATTTTAATTGCCTCAATGGTCGTATAACAGTTTTATGCACTTTTATGAGACAATTTTCGAGAAGAGGACTATTGAAAGTAGGTGATGTACAAAACATCTAAATAACTTTTAAAATACGTACTTATTTTGTCAAAATTTTGACGCTACATCTACTTCACATTGGACAAAGTCTGTCACGAAGGCCTACTCTATAAACTGGAACGGATACTACCCTTCGCGTATAGCCAATTATTAAAATCATACCTTTCTAACAGATACTTTCGTATAAAGCAAGGTAATGAGTACTCAACTCAAAAAAGTATTAAAGCTGGAGTACCACAAGGTAGTGCACTTGGCCCAATTCTTTACCGTCTTTACATACACATGATCTTCCGCAACCAGATGGTGTTACCGTTGCCACTTTTGCTGATGACACTGCTATCATGGCAGTAGATACAAATGTTGAAGGAGCAACGCTAAAACTGCAGAATGCCGTCAACAATATTAGTGATTGGCTGCAACGATGGCTAATTTCATTGAACGAAACCAAATCCGTTCACATAAATTTTACCAATAAGCGAATACAACATGTTCCAGTGAAAATAAATAACACCACCGTACCCTATGCGAATACCGCAAAATACCTCGGTATGACGCTGGACACAAAGCTTCGCTGGAAAGCACACGTTAAAAAGAAACGAGAAGAATTGGGCATAAGATACAAGAAAATCTACTGGCTTATTGGTAGGAAGTCGGCTTTGTCGACATATAATAAACTCCTACTTTACAAGCAGATAGTTAAACCTGTGTGGACCTATGGTATCCAACTGTGGGGCTGCACTAAGCCAAGCAATATCGCCATCATTCAACGCTTCCAAAATAAGGTGCTAAGAAACATATTGGGTGCACCTTGGTATATAAGAAACAGAAATCTCCACAGGGATCTGAAGATGGAATTAGTAACCAACGAAATTGGAAAGTTTGCAGAGAATCATCACAACAGACTTCTCCAGAATGTTGAGGCAATCCAGCTTCTTGACAATTGTGACAGTGTGCGAAGACTCAAAAGAACTAAACCTTTTGAGTTGGGGAAGTGATGTTAAAAAAGCAGAGCACAGTGTTATGTGAGTGATAGGTGAACAAAGCAGAGCAACGTGCAGCGTGTGAAGTTTAAAGCGTCCGCATCCAAACTAAATTTAAGTTACACCAATGGGGAACACTTAATATCGAACACTTTTTATACGTAGCAATTTCGGTTACATTAATATAGCTAGATAGTCATCAGACTAGGTGTTATACACTAGTACCTATGAGGTGCCGTTAATTAATAAAAAAAACTTCCTTCGTATTTATAATATGGTATAATTTACATGACATCCTATTTTAAAAAAAGTATATTTCCTTCACGCTTAAAAAGAAGGACTTTAATACTCACTTGCTTATACAATGTGCTGCTGTCAACAGCCATTCAGAAGAAATCAGCACCCCTCCGCACCAATGTCCCAAAAAGCCAAATTGTGGATGTAAAAGTTGCAAAGACACCTATTGATCACAAAAAAAAAATGAATCCTATTCTTGTTAACATAGAATTTATTATCAAAAATATACTGAGTGACAGTAGAATTATTATTAGTTATTACACTGTTACAGTGAAAAAACACTTTTCGCGAGATATAGTGTAAGTTGTTGAGCTGGTAGAACTGAACATAATGGCATATAAGAAATTTTCCAAACACCCCCAAAATGTCGATTTTAAAAAAAAAATACTGTTTTCGGGTTGCATGTGTATAAAAATCCAGAACTCCGTCATTTTCCATTCGATTTCCAAAATAAAAAAATGCTATTGAAAGAGGAAAGACAGCACATTATAAGGATGTACTGTTCGGTCAGATCCAATAAAAAGTCGGAAAGTTATGAACGTTCAAATATTTTTTTTTATTTATTAATAAGCATAAGATGCTTAACATATTGAAACTAATCTAAAAGATTAACCATCAATTTAAATCTGAATTCTTAAAACTAGGTACTTGTCTCTAATAGGCTATCCACTGATGTCCCTATATTTACTTTGTCCCAAACAAGAAGCACTAACACTTCACTCACTGTGCTCTGCTTTTTACACATTTCACTGATTCACTAGTTCGAAGGGTTTAGTTCTTTTTAGTCTTCTCACTAGATTCTGGTTGTCCAGTAGCTGGAAGATCTGCAGGGCCTCTACGTTGACGTGATGGCTTAGGCGAGATTCATGCTTAGTGGCGAATCTTTTTATCTCTTGGATGACTTGTGGGACACCAAGATCACGGTGCAGGTCACTATTCCGTATGTACCAAGGAGCGTTAACCATATTCCTTAGTACTTTATTCTGGAAGATCTGGATTCCTTGTATATTGGAGCTTTTTGCGCAGCCCCTAAGCTGTATGCCGTATAACCAAATCGGTTTTAGTACTTGGTTGTAGACTTGTAGTTTGTTCTGAACTGACAACTGAGAGTTTCTTCCCAGAAGCCAGTACAGTTCTCTGTATTTGAGGCCAAGCTCTACTCTTTTCTTCTTAACATGTTCATTCCACCTTAGTTTGGTATCCAGTGTCATACCCAAATACTTTGCAGTGTTCGCATATGGAACTATGGCGTCGTTAATCTTGACATGAGGTATGTCCTCGATTCTTTTGTTTGTGAAGTTAATGTGGACAGATTTCAGTTCGTTGAGCTTGGTCTTCCATTTTCTGGTCCATTTGTATATTTTGTTACTAGCTTGTTGAAGATTCCTGGTAGATTCACCAGTAGTTGATCCCACTGCCATTAGATCCGTGTCATCTGCGAATGTGGCGATTGTTACATTTTCCATATGTGGAAGGTCACTTGTATATAGTAGATAGAGAATTGGTCCCAATACACTACCCTGGGGTACCCCAGCTTTGACTTCTTTTAGTTCCGAGTATTCATCGATCTGTTTTATTCTGAATAGTCTATCAGATATATAGGATGTTAGCAGCTCGACGTATTGTAAAGGTAGCATACTCTTTAGTTTGTGTATCAATCCTTCATGCCAAACTTTATCGAAAGCTTGTGTCACATCAAAAAAGATTGTTGAGCAAATAAGCTTTTCTTCTAATGCTTTCTCTATGATATCTGTTATTCTATGGACTTGATCTATAGTGGAATGCTTTTCTCTAAAACCAAATTGGTGATTAGGAATTAGTTCTTTTCTCTCAATGATAGGTTTCATTCTCTTTAGAAACAACTTTTCAAAGAGTTTCGATATCATTGGTTACAGTGATGTTGGGCGATATGATTTGGCCTCGGTCGGTGGTTTGCCTAGTTTTGGTATCATGATAACTTCTGCTACTTTCCAGACATGTGGGACGTATTTTAATCTGAACGATGCATTTATTAGGTACGTCAGCATAACAATACCTTTCTTAGGTAATTGCTTAAGAACTTCTCCTGTGATAAGATCATATCCAGGTGCCTTCTTTGGATTCAGGTTTGTCTTGATTTCACTGGCAACTTCCTTTGGCGTAACTAGCTGTATGGCTTCTTCATCATAGGTTATATCTTCATTCGTGATTGGCTCTGATTCGATGTTGTGTGGCTGGAAGATTTCTGTTAGATGTTCTGCAAAAATTTCAGCCTTCTGTTTATTGTCTCTTGCCCAGGTACCGTCTCTTCGTCTTATAGGTGGGACATGGGCCACTGGCCTCTTGTATTTCCTCACTGCTTTCCACAGCGAGTAATCTGTTTCTTTATCGGGAGTCAATTTGGTTAAGAAGGATTCCAATGATGCCTCTTTTAGTTTTTGAATTTCGCGTTTAAGTTGTTGGGATTTATTATTAAGTATGGTTTTGTCAGCTGGATCTCGTGACTGTTGCCATCTTCTTCTAGCTTGTCTTTTTTGCTTGACCATTTCTCTAATTTCCATAGGATAATTATTTCCAAAACGTTCAAATATAAAAGAAAAAGTTTCCCATTATTTTCAGTTTTTCTGAACTTTAACAACAGTTTGATGACCTGTTTCAATCCATAATATTTTATTTCAATTTTTTTATTGAAAGCCCTTTTAATTTTGCGTTTAATGCGAGTTTGTTTATTAGAATCGGTTGAGTTTGAAGTTATCGAAGTTTAATCACCGTCTTAACATTCCACTAGGGAGAAGTAATATACCTACGGCCCGACCGTAATAAATCCGTACTCTTGATTCACATTTACTAGACCTTATTTTGTTTGTTTATTACCTTTTTTATTGTATTTTAGTCTATCTAATATGTTATTAAGTAGGTACTATTCGACTTGTACCCAAATATCGTAAAATCATTAATCGACAATCCTATTTAAAAAACTATTCAGAAGTTTCGAAACAGATGATGTATTGCATAAACGACGGATATCGAGTAAACATTTTTATATTTTGTTGTATTTCTTGTTTTTTTTTTATTTTTCATAAATCACAATAGTAACTCAGTACTGTTGTGTGATGTCGTCAGGGGTTCCGCGGAAAAATAGTAACAAATAGCGGTAACGGTCGTCGGTTCATGGGCACATTATTCAGTGTTACTTTTATGTATTATTTTAGCATGGGATTATTATTTGAAATATTGCATTAATAAACAAGGGTAATCCATGAATAATTTGATTTGGCGCCCTTCTAACCCAATAAACCACTGTTATTTCGATATTACATGCAACGGGCAACATTCTAGACTATTCATTAACTTCAATTGACAATATTACTTACAATTATCTGTTACATAAAAACAAAATAACCTCTAGGAAACAACAATCTGACAGAGTTATTGGTCAAACTCTAACATTATTTGTTTTCAATATTTTTGCCTTTCAAAATGTGTGACAAAATAAACCTATAATTTGAATCTGCTGCTCATAATGGTAGGTGCTGTAAGAGAAGACCAGAGTTGTAGGTGGTGGATTTCAATATGATCTTACATTCAAGCTAAGATAACTAACCTATCACCAGACGAGTTCTGAGCTTCTATGACGAAAATTATGTCGGTCCTCATCATAGAAAATCAATAAATATACAGAGTGAGTTGCAATTATTGACGAAAACTTATGCGGACAGGAAACTAAAGTGTAATTTCAAATTTCGTGACTGCATTTAATTAAATAAAAAATAATTAAATTAAATTGAAGTGAGTAATAATTTTGACAATGAAACAAATTTAAAAGTGCTTCATATATTTATATTTATAATTTAGTATGTTTTTTCATTTAATTTTCACCTCGACTTATAAATTATCTTGTATCTGTCTGATTTTCAACATTGTGTATGTATGAGCAAGCTTTTTCTTATTTAACAAACTTTAACCGAAAATAGAGAGATCAACTGTTATAGATACAATTAGTGTGTATAAATATCTTCTACTTGAGTGTTTATTCCCACACTTTCTTTCTCAGAACGTAATTATTGTTCTGACTAAAATGTTTCATAAGGACTTATTTATTTTTTCAATACCTAAAAAAATACTAAAATATTAATAAAACAGTATTTTAAATGGCTATAACTTCTTAAGGAATATTAACTTGTTATCAATAGGTCAATATGAAACTTTTTACTCAGAATCAATGTTTCTTAATTTTTGTATTTTGATCAATAATTTTTTTTTTAATTTATACTGAATTTATTTTTTTAATTATTTGTAAAAGGTACTTTTTGTATTCTTCGTTTTCGCATTGTTTGATTTGTATTTTCTTCTCCCGTCCTTTGGTAATACTTGAAGGGACTAAAAAGAACAAATAACTTTGTACCTAGAGAGAAATATCTGCAATGTTACTGAAAATGAATGTAATAATCCACCAAAAAAACTGTAAAAGAAGAATTAACTGTAACATCGCTGCGGTTATTAGATACCAGCTAAATTTCTGTATTATTTTTACAGAATACATATTCCACAAACATATTCCTGTGAAATTAGCACAGTATAACCTTAATTTGTCAAAGCATTTTTTAAATTTTACAGGAAAAATACTTTAATTTCACAGTAGTAAGTAATACTCAAACATTGAACTGCGTTTCTTTACAGACTTGTATCTGGTGACTTGAAAATTGAAATACGTTACACGTTTTTCTGTACGCAAAAATACTCGAAATGCCTTGGAAAGGACATTGTATATATTTTTTTGTTGGGGTTCCGCCAGGTTCCACAAGAGTAAAAAGGTTGAGATACGCTGGTCTAGCCGGTCAATAAAATTTGATAATTCTGTTAAATTTGAACCGATTTGAATAAACAAACGCGTATTAAACGCAAATTTAAATTGACTTTCAATAAAAAAATAGCAAACAATATTACGGATTCAAACAGGTAATCAAATTGTTATTAATGTTGAAAAAAATTGTAAATGATTGGAAGCTTCTGAACTTAAACGTCCATAACTTTTCGATTCGTTATGGGATCTGACCGAACGGTACGTCTTTATAATGGTCTATGCTTCCTCTTTCATTTGCGTTTCTTATTTTGGAAATCGAATAGAAAATGGCGGAGTTATGAATTTTTATACACGTGCAAGTACCCAAAAAGGGCATTTTTGTGAAAAGAAAATCGAGATTTTGGAGGTGTTTGGAAAGTTTCAGCTATGCCATTATGTTCAGCTGTACCAGCTCAACAACTTCCGTGAACTTCGTGAAAAGTATATATAGTTTCTTTTTTGCAACACAGTGTTATTAGCTCAACATTTCAACCAACTTTATTACAAGCACAAAACAGCGTTTGTCCTTGTTCTTCACTTTTCCATCAGCATACGTATAACAAAAAACCGGACCACAGTTATGACTTTTGAGTTAGGTACGAGAAAAAACGGTATTAATATTTGAAGAGTTGAAGTAACGAACTAAGTGCCAAAATCATTATTCCGAGATATTTAGAAAATAGTGTGCAGCAAGATACATGTTTTATAGAAAGCCATCCCTAATTTTTTGTGCATATTTAAACAGATTGTACATCACATGTTGGTGTTGTTTTTTGCCGAGGTCTTGTATCGCAAGAACAAATCTAAAGCAAATTAAAAAATTCGTAGAGGGTGCTAAGTGCCATAATATTTATTTATACATATTTTAAGCTAAGTTGATATGTTTTTGTACTAGAAAGTAAAACTTCATAAAAATAAGTTGCTTGACCAAGTATACTTCGTACAGAGTGTCCGTTGTTCGAAAAAATACATGGGAACCTCGTTTACTGAAAGCCATGCAAAATTTGATAGTTCTGCTCAATTTTATAGTCATTAATTTTCTTTAAAAGTGCGTTTATTTGTTATTTTGCAAATGTGCTGAAAAACTGTTGTTTTTTGTGCAATCTTTCTAATCTAAAGATGTTTATATAAACTTTACCTTGAAAATGACTTATTTTAGTAACTTCCTTCAGAAAAAGTAAGGACCAGAAATCAAAATCCACTCAACGTTTTCCTTTTATTTTGAGTTATTATTTTAGAAAAAAACAAAACCAAGCTTGAATATTTTTTTTCACAAACTACTCAAGGTATCACACAGTATTGATACTAACAATATCGTACATTTTCTTTTTATTAAAAATCAAAATAAAATGTAATTCTAAAATAAAAAATAATAATTTCCCAACCGTAAAATGCTTCAAATAAAAGTTTTTTGGGTTTAAACAAGCTCTTGTTTAATATATTATTCATTTTATTATGGAAGTTTGCAAAACCTTTTCTTTTTCTAATAGAACATCTTGTATATTTATTTTTTTTAATTCTAAGAGTTTTTGTAGGAATCATATTTTTATAAAATGCAATATATTTTAATTATAATCAACTACTGGCACTGACTAAAGGCACTTAGTGCGCTATTTACGAAAATACGTCGAAAGTTAACTCATGCGAGATCGAGCGGTCAAGTTTGTTAGGCATTTCACGACATATTTTTACGTACCCCGTTATTTACATTAAAGCCAGTGATATCCAGCCCACTTTAATGTAATAAAACCAATTTTTCAATTTTTGGCTCTTAGTTCATTATTTACTTCAACTCTTCGTTTGGTATTGACGGTGAAGGTTGATTCACACCAGCCTTCCTGAGTTCAACAGCCGACCTAGTGGCCCGTTCAATGTCTTGTTTACAATTACCTGCCAAGGCCATGCGCCTCTAGCGCTCCGTTTTCCATTGATGATGCGTCCAATGTTGCTGCTGTCACGAGGTTGTCTGGACCGTCTCACGCTTCTACCGCATTCTGCCCCAGAAATACACAAATAAATCCACCAATTAATTACACTTTTAGTATACAAAATTTAGGACGAAATTATGAAATTTTATGTTCATGCTAATTCTTATGCCATTGAAATCGAAAGTTGTTTTTGTGGCAGTTGTTGTAGGCGAGTGCTAATTTTAGATATTAGCATAATTATAATCTCTGTTTATGTTTTTGATACAGGGTCTTCCACTATAAGCTGCCATTAGAGGTATATGGAAAACCAAATTAAATTTTAACTTAAATATTTCAGGTTTTGGCTACTTCTGGTTACACCGGAAATGGTGTCAACTTTCGGATTTCAAATGGAACACCCTGTATTTCGTGGCATTTTTGAAGTATTATTTTGTTCTTACGTATCTATGAGCAACAAACAGGGCATTTTAACGGTGACTACCACGATTAAATACTTGTAATGTATAAAAGAATGGTTGAGGCTAAATTATTTTACTGCCAGGATTGTTATGTTTTAAAACATTTGTTTTAAAACATTGTTTTAAACATGTTTTCAAACAAATATTTTGTTTCAAACTATATTATCTTCAACTTGTTTAAAACAGTTTGTTTTAAATGTTTAAAACATGTGTTTTAAACTACCGAAATTTGAACAACATATTTAATTATTTAGTCAGAGTTCTATGCTGGTCTTCAAGATTTTTATGCAGGGATCAATTAAAAAATAAAAAAAAATATTTAAATATTGTATTTACATATTAATAAAAAATCTGATGTGGCCAGGCACATGACTTTATCATACTATATATAAAGTTAATAGTTTAGCTGCTTGAGACTCTATTCGATCGAGATCGGCCATGTCTGCTATAAAATAAAACTACTAGAACTAGACAGATATGTCGATTAAAGCTGCGTTGGGATATTGTACTCCGTTGACACCGGGTACACCGTCCAAATGACACTTACGTGTTATTGGGCGTAAAAATGTAATGCAATATGCGAACGCAGCTTATATTGACAGAAGTTATTGTCGAAACATTAGCGTTTGACACCAAGACTACCTACTGTCATTAGAATCAAAAAATCTGACAAATCCTGGCTACTAGTTTTCAGGCAGTACGACCGATCTCGTAGAAATAGAATTTGCTCATGCAGCTAAACTATTGATTGAACCAAAAAATGTCATAGTGATAAATTATTCAGAATTTCCTCATCTTTAATTTATTATTTAACTATTTCGACGAAATTCCAGAAATGGCGGCTTATTTGCCAAATCTTTAAAAAATGCTAAGACTAAACCTCCAGTTCCTTTGAACCCTCTTCAACAGAGAGCTTTTCAGTTCTAAGTTTGGTTATGAAACTACTAAATATGCAGTTTTGTCCCGATACCTTTAGTAGTTTTTCCGGAATCGTCGCCACAAAAAACGGGTACACACACACACACATACACACACACATACACACACACAGACATTTTTTGTACCTTGGTCAAAAATGTTCAGGGGACCCAAAAAGACATATTTCCGCTAAAACCTCAAACATTTTTTTTGGCATGATAACAATACTTTACATACTGCGTATGATAAAGTAAAAAAGTTCTTCATAAAATCTAATAATACATTCAGTGATAGCATGTAACTGCAATAAAACTGGACGAATGAAATTTGGGAAAGTATTAATAGACAAAAAAGTCCATTATTTGGGATACTCTTGAGGTTAATATGACTTCCGGTTTTTCCGGAAATGACGAAAATGGCACTCTATATTCTTTGTGTGATGTATTCGGATATATCAGGATGACATTCTGAACACAAAAATACATCGATCGTCAATTTTTATCACGAACGCAACGCTAAACAATTTTTTTTGTGTATTAATCTTGGTGGCTATGAATTGGTGAAAATAGTCGAAAATTATCAAATAAACACTAACTAAATCGATTTTGGCCGACATTGCACTACTGGCGCCCTCTAGCGTGACAATAAAAAGTCATTAGCACAACAGATTTAGCTCCACTGAGAACTGACGTATGAAAAAACGCCGATGAAAATGTTTACAAATAAAACAATTGCGTGATTTAAAACATGTTTAAAACAATTTTTATTCCGTATTTAAAACATGTTTTTTTTTTGGGTGATTTAAAACGTTTTTTTTTTTCATGTTTAAAACGTGTTTTTTTGCGAAGTGTTTAAAAACATTGTTTCGTGTTTAAAAACAACATTTTATAAAAAAAAGCATGTTTGTTTTGTTCAAAATAATCATGTCTTGACAATACCATTATTGGATGCATATTTTAATGACTTTCACAAAGTCGCTAAAATATAAACCGTGAAAAGTAATATCAATAAATTGCCAATATGCCGGTATTTACCTTAATTTGATACAGAGGGGTCACAAGAAACTTAATTATGAAAGTTATAATTACTTACGTGCAACTTAAATCGAAGCTTTGAATTGGAACGAAATGACAAACTTAGAAGATTTCTCTTAAAATATTAATTTTAAACTCTCTTGTAATAGTTACCTATAATATGGCCTATTTTTAGAATAATTTCAATTTCACTATGCATATAATTTCACTTTTATTCATTTGATCGTGAGCTATGAACATTGAACATAAATATGTGCTAAAATTTCACTTATTTCACTTACTGCAATCTTACTGCAAAATGAGCTCATTTTGAAATTATTTCAATAAGCCAGTAGAAATTCGAATGAAAAATACTTGTCAAATTAGTGTGACAGGTATTTATTTACAAATAAAAAAAATCTGATGCGGCCAGGCACATGACTTTATCATACTATACCGGGTGGTCTTTTTAACTTGTGACTGCTAAATATCTCGAGAAATATGCATGGTGCGACAAAAGTGTCTTAAATAAACTTGTAGTAAATCATTATTTGATAAAAAAGTTGGGTATTCCCATTTAAAAAAATGAAGTTAACCTCATTTTCACCGAATACAGCGCCATCTGCAATGAAACTGATATCGCCATCTCATTTCCCCCTTTGCGTCCTACAAGTTTATTTAAGATACTTTTGTCCATGTACCATGCATATTTGTCGAGATATTTAGGAATCTCAAATTTAAAAGACCACCAGTTATATAAAATTAATAGTTTAGCTGCATGAGATTCTATTTGATCGAGATCGGTCGTGTCTGCATTAAAATAAAACTAGTTAGCCCGCATTTGACAGATATTTGATTCTATTGACAGTACGTATTGTCAAAACATCAGCGTTTGACACTACCTACTGTCATTAGCATGAAAATATCTGTCAAATCCTGGCTCACTAGTTGCAAACACGACCGATCTCGTGATCTCGAATTTGCTCATGCAGCTAAACCAATAATTTTACAAAAAAATGTTATAGACATAAAATATACGAAATTTCCTATAGTTTAATTTATTATTTAACTATTTTGATGAAATTACTTTAGAGCTACTTTAGAGGATTCTTCAAGATTTTGCTTGAATTATTTCAAGGTAGTTTCAATTTAAATATCTTAGACAAAAATAATAATTTTAATACGTTTTACAAGGAATTGAATTATGTGATATTTTATTATGAATTTATAACAAAATAAATTAACCTTTCATTGGCTGTTTTCGATATACAGTGTGTCCCCCGATGGACCTCACTATACCTGTAATAGAAGTAATTTTTAATTTCTCGAAAAAAAGTCATACTTTATAAAGAGTTTTGGATGTCCTAAAAAGTCGAAAGCCATTGCTAATATTTTGATTTAACATATAGGATGGTTAGAAAACACGAAAATGTTAAATTGGCCGAAGAGTTAACTATCGGTTTTTCGGAATTAGAACAAAAATGCTATAGGTAAAAGTTGTTTTATATTTAAATTTATGCCCAGATATCAAATTTCAATGTTTTATTCTAAGTTTTAATTTTATTTATTTTTAACAGAGTAATTTAACAAAACATTACTCCACATGTTCCCCTCCTACAGCTACACATTTTTCCAATCTTCTTCCAAACTCCCGATATACCCCCCGATAATTGTTTCTTCATTTATTTCGTCTACTGCTTCCCTAGTTTTTAATTTTAGAATGTCTCCGTTAACATGAAAATTTGTCGCATACACCTTCTGTTTTAAATAACCCCACAGAAAAAAAAAATCAAGCGGCGTTAAATCAGGTGAACGTGCTGGCCATTCTATAGGGCCGAATCGTCCAATCCACTTATTTGGAAAATGTCTGTTCAACCAATCCCTGACTTGATATGCGCTATGAGCAGGACAACCGTCGTGGTGATAGTGGAGTGAACACTTGAGCTGTAAGTTGATTTCGTCCAAAGTAGGTAGCAAAAAATTTTCCAACATATCAAAATAAGTGTTTTGGTTTACTGTACCGTCAAAAAAGTATGATCCAATTATTTTCTTGTAATAAATCCCACACCAAACATTCACTTTTTTATATTTTTTAGAATTGGTTGTAATACGGGGATTTTCTTGAGACCAATATCTGCAATTCTGTGAACTAACAACTCCATTTGTGGTAAACGTCGCTTCGTCAGAGAAAATAATTTTTCTGTAGAAAAATCTATCGACCATAATTTGTTCTTCCATTAATAGGCAAAATTCTAATCGACGAGCATCATCTCCTTCTACTAAAGTGTGTATCAGTACTGGTTTATAAGGATGAAATTTTTGATTTGAAACTATCCTTTGCAGGTAGCTTTTACTGATGTTCAAGTCTCGAGATCTTTGCCTCAACGATTTTTTGGGCAAGTGTTCACGGAATCAATAACTAACATAGCTCCTGCGTCATCTTAGCCATTTCGCTTTTTTTTCTTGATATTTTTCACGTCTCCTGTTGCATGAAATTTTTTAACCAATTCACGAACACAATTGACAGAAAGGTATACCTCAGAGTATTTTCTGTTAAAAACTTCAATAGCACGGCGGTACGATACCTCACCTATGCGGGGACAAAGAACTAAATAAACTCTTTGCTCTAAAGTCAACATACTTTCAATCACCTTCTATCAATAAATTACTTGGATACGCTGTTACTGCTGTCAACTGATCAATCATAATTGTGGTCTCTAACTTTTTTGTTCACCTTTATGTAATGTCTTTTCACTGGTTCGAGAAGTAAAATTTGAAATAGAACATTCAAGTTTGATATTTGAGCATAAAATTAATTCAAACTAACTTTTACCTATAACATGTTTGATCTAATTCCGAAAAACCGATAGTTTTTAACCGATACTCTTCGGCCAATCTAACATTTTCGTGTTTTCTAACCATCCTGTATGTTAAATCAAAATATTAACAATGGCTTTCGACTTTTTAGGACATCCAAAACTATTTATAAAGAATGACTTTTTCTCGATAAATTAAAAATTACGTCCATTCTAGGTATAGTTAGGTCCATCGGGAGACACACTGTATATTCTTCTGAATAAAAATGGGTTTTTTTATCATAAGAATGTGTTCAAATTGCCTTTAACGAACCCATGTAGAAAAAGAACTAAAATCCGGTGACCAGGAAGGCCATAAAAGTGACCCAACACAACACAAAATAGTTTTAAATCGAATTTCTAAGTCTTGAAATAATTTCACAATGAGAGCTTACCTAGTTTTAAGAATTTATTTCCATTATTATTAACAGTATTATTTTACCTTGAACTTGTTGTCCGTTTGACAGTGACTCGCTGAATACCAGAACTACTAGAATCACATGCAAGAAGTAGTTCATAGCATCCCTTGTCACAAAACTCTAGCATAACAAACACAATTCAACTTTTTCCCTGGACGTAAAACTGACACAATGTCTTCGCGGCGTCTTTTTGAAGACTAAAATAGTTGAGATAGTTTAGTTATCAAGAACTTCGATAACCCTACTCCATATTTACGTTTAAACGAAGAAATAAGCTGTATTTTCCCTTCCAGTGCAATAGAAAACGTAGAGTGAGAAAGTGAGACGATTGTTAGAAAAGAAAGAGCACCTGTTAACGAAAGTGGTCGACCGAAAGTGTTCTGCTTACTCTTTGTTATGCTGTCGGTTCAACTGTTTGTACAGTAGAACCAAAGCTATATCAAACGATAAAAATATGCCTAAAAAAGATCAGGTTTAACAAAAATAACAGTTCTTGAACGGCGTCTATCAGGACATGAGTTCGTTATCAAAAGTTGGTCTACTATCAAAAGTTGACTATTATACCTTATCTATATATTCTACGCTTATTAACACCCAGTGTAAGTAAGATAAACTGGTCAGCAGTGCCAAAAATTGCGAAGTAATGGAATCTAATAACTAAATACTTATTTTGGACTACAGCGCACAATTTAGATACCGTATCTTGTCATCTTGTGGTTCTTTCGCGGCTGTTACGAGAGGGCAATATCGCAATAACTAATACAACTGACGTTTTTGATAATAACCGATAATAATCGGAATAGTCATTATTTATCTAGTAATTTTTTTTTCATCCTTCACTATTGCGTTGAGTTAACTTTCAAGCCTAGCCGCGAAAATATTTGACACACAGGCCGGGCGGCGACCGACCTGTCTGCCTAATAAATAGGTACATAGGTTTCAATTCGGTTTGACATTTGCGAGATCGATCTGATCAAAAAGATCCATCTGATATGATAATAACCGATTTATCGATCAGATCTATTTATCGGTGTTCAATTGTGATCAAAGATCGATCACAAATTTCTCGCCCACCCCTATCTTTTTCGTTTTTCGCGTAGCGGTAGTTGGGTTTGAAATCCAGGGGGGGGGGGGCAAGCGCCCCCCTGCCCATATGTAACGGCGCCCCTGTCTGTGTAGTCTTGAAAAGGTTAAGTAATGTTAAAGCTGCGATTAAACCTGATGTACTCTTGGAATTAAGTAAGTTCTATAAATATTTTAGCAGTGTGTCGATGATACATCCAAGTACAAGTTTTTTGTTATTCTGGTCGACCGCTCGGCCGCTAAGTGCAAAAAATTGTCCGTTTACGCTTCAACTCGTATATCGGAAATTTATTATTTGCGAAACCTTGTTCGAGTGCTTTGAATTGGTTTATAATGATTTATATGTATCTATTTATTAGCTTAATGTGTAATTAATTAATGTAATTCCTACATTGCAATGTAATTGTGTTTTTATTAAATATGACGTTAATTTTATATTAATAAACATAAAAGTTTTCGATTACATGAAATGAAAATCTCATTTCAAGATATTGCATACAACACAACAAATTATACTTACAACCTTATTGCATCTAAAAGCTTTTTTGTGTTAATAAATACAAAAATCAAGTTGTTGTTGTCAATATTTTTACTTTTCAGGTTATTTCAGAACTAGCATATGTATTAACATTGATTCACAAAACAGAAATAAATTAAAATTAAATTGCTTTAAATTTGTCTTTATGGTAGTTTGTTAATTGTAATTTACTGGTGTATTCGAGATATTTATCTTCAACGATATTTTGCAGTGTTTAACTTAATAAACAGAAAGGAGTATGTATTTTGTATAGCATGAATGTATCATTACTATTTTTTTATATTATTATTTTGTTTTTACATTACAGCAATATGTTTCAAATATCTGACAACTGAAAATAATGACAATTATGTATATCACTAATTTAGAAAAATTTTTGGAAGCAATCTCTAAATTTTTGACGAATTTTGATGGAATGTAAATATGTTATAATTATTGTTAAAAAAAAATAAACCAAAATATACGACCATCTAAAAGAACATTTATACAACATAAAAATTATTTCATCAAATTTGACCTGGGATGAGTCTAAATTGTGTTGGTAACTGGTATATAATTTCCCAAAAGGAGACGCTTCAGAAAGAAAAGTTGTTGGTTTCTCTTACGTATAGCTTTTATTGCATATTAATTACTCACAATCATATGCAATAAAAGCTATACGTAAGAGAAACCAACAACTTGACGATTTGAACCAGGGACCTTTGCGTCGCTAGCACAATGCTCTCCCATCTGAGCTATTGACATTGTGCTTGCGACGTAAAGGGTCGTGGTTCAAATCCAGGTTGTGGCTGTAATTTTTGATATATTTAAAATTTACATCCCGCCTGTATGTTACCATATTATTAACTTATAATATTAGTTTGACAAAGTATGTCGTTAAACATTTTCAGTTATAGTTTATATTGTCTGGAAATTTAAAAGACCTTCATTTTTAATGTATATGCATTTTAGCTAACCTTACAGTACACAATTCATAAGTCAAAATGTTATTTTGAACTTATTATCGTTGTTAATGCACGCCTCTTAATTTATTTAGAAAACAAATTTAGAAATAACATTTCCAATAATGTCCCAGCTATTATATAGTAAATGAAAAATGTGTGCTTATTGAACTGGAACTTATTACAGTAAAACTTCTGTAGAGCTCTTTGAAATATTAACAAAAAAAGAAAAATAAGAAATTAATTAGTTATCAAACAATGCAAAACCAAAAATGAAACACAATAAATACATATTACAACAATAAAAAATTATTAATTAAGTAAAATTATAATAATTTGTCTTAACAAATGAACAAAAGAAAATACCAAAATGTTTTGTTTTTTTTTCTAGAAAGTAGAAAGTAATATGTTTCATATGGTCTTATTGGGTTTCTCTGTTCCTTTTGAAGTTGGAGCCGTTTAAAATAAGAAGATATTGTTAATAATTCAAACGTCTGTAACTTTTTAATGAATTGAAAAAGTAATTTACTTTCTGAAAAAAACTGTTTTGCGGAAGAAACTTGGGACAGCCTGTATATGTTCCAATAATTTAAATTATTTTGGTTGTCAAGCATGTATTAGATGTCATGAAAGATAATTGAACATTAACTGCTGTAAAGTAAATACAGATATAAAATTTCCATTGCCCTTACAAAATACATGCTCGTCCTAAATGTAAATTTAAATTAAAGTTAGAGAATTTATTTACATTTAGTGAATATATTTTAATATTACAATTTTGAAATAGTCTATATTTAGTGATAATCCTTGGCATCAAGTTGATTTGCGCATTTTCTTCCTAACTTACTTAAGCCCGTCATCCTACTGCTGGGCAAAGGCATTTACTTGCGTAATTAATATGTGTATTAGTTAACATAAATTTATATAATGTGTCATGATATTACGCAATATCTTAAAATGAGCGTTTCGTATCATATTATCAGATTTCATGTTTATTAATATTATTATAAAAGTAATTCTATATTTAATTAAATGCATTACCTACTCGTAAACTTAACTGTAGTGATCATATTTCATTTATTACATTGCAATGAAGATATCACATTAAGGAAAAGGTCGGACACGCTAAAAATAAACTAAATCCCGTTACATTACATCCATCGAAAAACCACCTCGTGACGGACAACTTTTTGCGAAGCGGCCGGGTCGAGGTAGAACAGTACACGAATATATAACCGACATACTATTTTCAAATCCTGCCATAGCGATACGAACTTACTTATTTCCATGACTGTACTTATAAACAATAATCACAGAAATAAATCTGAATAGTCTATAAATTAGTATTATTATCGAAAATTAGGGACAATAAATTATTACATAGTTTTCTAGAAATGGAAGAGAAACTGAACCGAAAATTGCATTATCTCCGTTTTACAGAAAGCTATAATGTTCATCAAACAAATCGTTAACATGGTATTACAGTGCGTAAAACTTAAACCGCCAATCTCTCGGTCGGTCGGTGCAAACGCGGTCTACCTTACCGACTTTTACTTTCCTCCATCATTCTCGCGTAATTGTCCATAAAATTCGATCTAGATAGCCTTGTCGCTTAAATATATTTACATGGCGAAACTATCGGTGAAAAGCGGTCTCGGCCATACTGATTTATATTTGCCATAAAGTTTTCAGCTAGATATTTTCTATCAGCACGCAAGAGTTTAATTAAATCTTCGTTCAAATCACGCTCAGTGCTGGGGAAATCCCATTGCAAAAATGAGCGAAGTGAATAATAATCACTTTCCATATAATTATCAACGATAATAGACTTTGTAGGACTATATTTTTCTTGTTAAATTTCTCCTATAGACGATTTAACAACTTGTAACTTTTTAAATAATAGTTCTAAGCAAATTAAATTTGGTACCTACTTCAATGGCATATATTTAACTAAAGAAAATTACAAAGACAATGTTACAACTCTTAGTTACTTTTAAGTTACACTTAAAAATATAAATTAATAACGCAAAGCAAAACGGAAATGACTGTCGTAGTATCGACGACAGTCGGGTTTTCTGTGGATTGGTGAGGTTTACTACAGTGTATGCCCTCCACGAGCACGAATCTCTTCCTCATGTATGGTTAGTGGTGGATTAGGGCGCTTGCGAACACGTCGGTCAAGCTGATGCCAGACGTGTTTAATAGGATTCAAGTCAGGACTTAACGCCGGCCATTCCATGACCTGAATTCCACGTTCTTGTAAAAAGTGTACCTGGCGGTATGTGGCTTTGCATTGTCCTGCATTGGGATGAAATTTTGACCGACGCCATATGCAGCAGGCACAAAATGATCCTCCAGGATGTTTTCGATGTAATTCATGGCATTTAGTCTACCAGGAACCACAACAAGATCAGTTCTGTTGTGTATACTGATTCCAACCCAAACCATCACAGATACACGACCAAATATAGGTACACGTACAGTCATGGAAATAAGTAAGTTCGTATCGCTATCGCAGGATTTGAAAATAGTATGTCGGTTATATATTCGTGTACTGTTCTACCACGACCCGCCCGGTTCGTAAAAAGTTGTCCGTCACGAGGTGGTTTTTCGATGGACGTAATGTAACGGGATTTAGTTTATTTTTAGCGTGTCCGACCTTTCCCTTAATGTGATATCTTCAATGCAATGTAATAAATGACATATGATCACTACAGTTAAGTTTACGAGTAGGTAATGCATTTAATTAAATATAGAATTACTTTTATAATAATATTAATAAACATGAAATTTGATAATATAATACGAAAAGCTCATTTTAAGATATTGCGTAATATCATGACACATAATAAACACATAAAAAAACATATATAAATTTCTGTTAACTAATACACATATTAATTACGCAAGTAAATGCCTTTGCCCAGCAGTAGGATGATAGGCTTAATTAAGTAAATGCGCAAATCAACTTGATGCCAAGGATTATCACTAAATATCTATTTCACTATTTCACTATTTCAGACTATTTCAGAATTGTAATATTAAAATATATTCACTAAATGTAAATAAATTCTCTAAATTTAACATTTAGGACGAGCATGTATTTTGTATGAAGGATAATGGAAATTTTATATCTGTATTTACTTTACAGCAGTTAATGTTCAATTATCTTTCATGCAATCTAATACATGCTTGACAACCAAAATAATTTAAATTATAGCAATATATACAGGCTGTCCCACGTTTCTTCCGCAAAACAATTTTTTTCAGAAAGTAAATTACTTTTTCAATTCATTAAAAAGTTACAGCCGTTTGAATTATTACCAATATCTTATTTTAAACGGCTCCAACTTCAGAAGGAACAGAGAAAACCAATAAGACCATATGAAACATATTACTTTCTACTAGAAAAAAAAAACAAAAGATTTTGGTATTTTCTTTTGTTCATTTGTTAAGACAAATTATTAAAATTTTACTTATAATTAATAATTTTTTATTGTTGAAATATGTATTTATTGTTTCATTTTTGGTTTTGCATTGTTTGATAACTAATTAATTTTTTATTTTTCTTTTTTTGTTAATATTTCAAAGAGCTCTACAGAAGTTTTATTGTAATATAGTTCCAGTTCAATAAGCACACATTTTTCATTTACTATATATTAGCTGGAACAATATTGAAAATTTTATTTTTAAATTTGTTTTCTAAATAAGTTAAGAGGCGTGCATTAACAACGATAATAAGTTAAAAATAACATTTTGACTTATGAATTGTGTACTGTAAGGTTAGCTAAAATGCATATACATTAAAAATGAAGGTCTTTTTAATTTCCAAACAATATAAACTATAACTGAAAATGTTTAACGACATACTTTGTCAAAGTAATATTATAAGTTAATAATATGGTAACATACAGGCGGGATGTAAATTTTAAATATATCAAAAATTACAGCCACAACCTGGATTTGAACCAAGGCCCTTTGCGTCGCTAGCACAATGTCAATAGCTCAGATGGGAGAGCATTGTGCTAGCGACGCAAAGGTCCCTGGTTCAAATCGTCAAGTTGTTGGTTTCTCTTACGTGTAGCTTTTATTGCAAATGATTGTGAGTAATTAATATGCAATAAAAGCTATACGTAAGAGAAACCAACAACTTTTCTTTCTGAAGCGTCTCCTTTTGGGAAATTATATACCCGTTACCAACACAAGTTATACTCATCCCAGGTCAAATTTGATGAAATAATTTTTATGTTGTATAAATGTTCTTTTAGATGGTCGTATATTATGGTTTATTTTTTTTTAATAATAATTATAACATATTTACATTCCATCAAAATTCGTCGAAAATTTAGAGGTTGCTTCCAAAAATTTTTGTAAATTAGTGGTATACATAATTGTCAATATTTTCAGATGTTAGATATTTGAAACATATTGCTGTAAAGTAAATACAAAATAATAATATAAAAAAATAGTAATGATACATTCATGCTATACAAAATACATACTGGTTTCTGTTTATTAAGTTAAACACTGCAAAATATCGTTGAAGCTAAATATCTCGAAAACACCAGTAAAACAATTAACACAATTAACAAATTACCATAAAGACAAATTTAAAGCAATTTAATGTTAGTTTATTTCTATTTTGTGAATAAATGTTAATACATATGTTAGTTCGGAAATAACCTGAAAAGTAAAAATATTGACAACAACAAATTGATTTTTGTATTTATTAACACAAAAAAAGCTATTAGATGCAATAAGGTTGTAAGTACAATTTGTTGTGTTGTATGCAATATCTTGAAATGAGATTTTCATTTCATGTAATCGAAAACTTTTATGTTTATTAATATAAAATTAACGTCATATTTAATAAAAACACAGTTACATTGCAATGCAGAAATTACATTAATTAATTACACATTAAGCTAATAAATAGAAACATATAAACCATTATAAACCAATTCAAAGCATTCGAACAAGGTTTCGCAAATAATAAATTTTCGATATACGAGTTGAAGCGTAAACGGACAATTTTTTGCACTTAGCGGCCGAACAGTCGACCAGAATAACAAAAAACGTGTACTTAGATGTATCATCGACACACTGCTAAAATATTTATAGAACTTACTTAATTCCAAGAGTGTACATGGGCGCCGTTTAAAAATGTTCCAGGGGGGGAAGATTTTTTTTTAGTATTAAATGGTGACGTAATATTAAGGACTGTGCCATTAACTGTTTTGCAGCATTTTCGTCTTGTGTTATTTTGCATACACTCTGAAAAATCTCTATCCCTTTAAGGTAGTGAAATGTTTTTGTTCACATTTTTGTGTGTTAATAGCCATCCATGGTCGTGTTCTCTGTATGCTCGACAACACTTACTTATTATATATTGATATTCATTGAATTAATGTTTTTAATTAATAATTGTTTGTAAATATATTTTGTTTCTGAACTCTTATTCTAGAATTTAAGATTTTGTATGATTTTCAACCAATATTGCAGCCTTTTTATTACTTTTTGATACCCTAGGAGAAATTGTTGTTAATTTCCCATAATAATTTATGGCTCGTGGTCATCGAGATACAAATTGATAAACAATAAAAATGCAACAATATTATTTTCAAATTTACCCCATTAACGAGAAATAATTACTAAATGTAGATAAATGTGGATTAATTTGAAAATTCTGTGTTAAGGATAATCGACGATGAAATAATATTTGGTTTATTTTACTATTATACTTGAACACTTGTAAGGCGACAATGTTAGGTCAACTATTAACTTTTGAATGAACTCATGTACAGTAATATATTGTGTCAACGCTGGAGAGAGACAGAAAATGGTACCAATATTACAAACAGCATAGAGAAATTATTGTCATGTATCATAGGATGGCCCTTTTAATACCATAACTTTCGTCTGAAATTTTTTATTGTTTAACGTTTTTGAAACTCCCTTTTCATTAACCGAAGTTTTCTAATTTTAGTACCAATTTTGGCCAATAATGGGTTATCTTTAAATCTTTTTAAATTATTTGCTTTTAAAATAGTTATTCTATGATACTTCATACAACCTACTTAACTAAAGCAATTTTTAAAGTTGGTACAATATTCCGGCTGTTTGCAGTTCCTAAAAGGCGTCTATCTGGACATGAGTTCGTTATCAAAAGTTAGTCTACTATCAAAAGTTGACTATTATACCTTATCTATATATTTTACGGTTATTAGTTTAACATCCAGTGTAATTAAGATAGCAGTGCCAAAAATTGCGAAGTAATGGAATCTAATAAGTCCGATGAAATAAAAGTGCATACAACAATACTTATTTTTGACTACAGCGCAAAATTTAGATACCGTATCTTGTCATCTTGTGGCTCTTTCGCGACTGTTACGAGAGGGCAATATCGCAATATCTAATAAAACTGACATTGGTGGCAAAAGCCGATAATAATCGGAATAGTCATCATTTATCTAGTATTTTTTTCATCCTTCACAATACGAAAATGTCATTTTCGCATCTTTGTGGGGACACAAAGATGCTAATTGCCCGCTAGGCGTTTAGTTAATAACTTTTAAGCCTAGCCACGAAAATATTTTACACACAGGCCGGGCGGCTACCGACTTGTCTGTTCAATAAATACATAGCTTTCAATACGGTTTGACACTTGCGAGATCGATCTTATCAAAAGATCAACCTGATCTATGATCAAAAGATTTATCTGATACGATAATAACCGATTTATCGATCAGATCTATTTATCGGTCTTCAATTGTGATCAAAGGGCGATCAAAAATTTCTCTTTTTCGTTTTTCACGTAGCGGTAGTTGGGTTCGAAATCCAGCGGAGGGGGGTGGGGGGGGTTGAGTAAGAGTTTGATGAAAAGAAATTTCTGTTCTTTTCAATGTGCTCGTCGATAGGAAAGGACAAGAAACCGGTCTTGATTTTGAGTAGTTTTTCGATTTCGACCTTGTCCGGCTCTTCTAACATATTGGCCAGTCTCCCGAAACCGATTCCATAAACGCTGAATAACAGAAGGGGAAACTCGAAGCTCCCTGCTGACATGACGAATAGAGTGGCCATGCTGAATAAGGGCGACCGTTCGAGCAACTTGCAACTTGAGCAGTGTATTATAGACAAAAAGAAGCTACTTCGACATCCGTACTAGGTCCCGCTCATCAGTTTGGATTCAGAAACAAACATTCGTAAAACATTCGTAAACATTCAAAGGTATGCTCCTCTATATTCCTGGATGTGGCAAAAGCCTTCGACAAAGTTTGGCACGAAGGCCTACTCTATAAGCTGGAACGGATACTACCCTTCGAGTATAGCCAACTATTAAACTCATACCTTTCTAACAGATACTTCCGTATAAAGCAAGATAATGAGTACTCAACTCTCAAAAGTATTAAAGCTGGAGTACCACAAGGTAGTGTACTTGGCCCAATTCTTTAGCTTCTTTACACACATGATCTTCCGCAACCAGATGGTGTTACCGTTGCCACTTTTGCTGATGACACTGCTATCATGGCAGTAGATGCAAATGTTGAAGGAGCAACGCTAAAACTGCAGAATGCCGTCAACAATATTAGTGATGCAACGATGGCTAATTGCATTGAACGAAACCAAATCCGTTCACATAAATTCTACCAATAAGCGAATACAACATGTTCCGGTGAAAATAAATAACACCACCGTACCCTACTCGAACACCGCAAAATACCTCGGTATGACGCTGGACACCAAGCTTCGCTGGAAAGCACACGTTAAAAAGAAACGAGAAGAATTGGGCATAAGATACAAGAAAATCTACTGGCTTATTGGTAGGAAGTCGGCTTTGTCGACATATAATAAACTCCTACTTTACAAGCAGATACTTAAACCTGTGTGGACCTATGGTATCCAACTGTGGGGCTGCACTAAGCCAAGCAATATCGCCATCATTCAACGCTTCCAAAATAAGGTGCTAAGAAACGTCGTGGGTGCACCTTGGTATATAAGAAACAGAAATCTCCACAGGGATCTTGAGATGGAATTAGTAACCAACGAAATTGGAAAGTTTGCAGAGAATCATCAGAACAGACTTCTCCAGCACACGAATGTTGAGGCAATCCAGCTTCTTGACAATTGTGACAGTGTGCGAAGACTCAAAACAACTAAACCTTTTGAGTTGGTGAAGTGATGTTAAAAAAGCAGAGCACAGTGTTATGTGAGCGATAGGCGAACAAAGCAGAGCAACGTGCAGTGTGTGAAGTTTAAAGCGTCAGCATCCAAACTAAATTTAAGTTACACCAATGGGGAACACTCAATATCGAACACTTTTTATACGTAGCAATTTAGGTTAGATTAATATAGCTAGATAGTCATCAGACTAGGTGTTATACACAATTACCTATGAGGTGATTAATTAATAAATTAATAATAAAAAAACAAAACATCTGTACTAGGTAGTTCGCGTTATCATTAACGGTAACTTATACAATTGCTATGTAATTACGGGCTTTTTCTCCTTTACTATCCAGGTTTCGTCTACACTTTCACTCTGTCGGGTATTCGAAGTTGATGAATAGAATTCACTTATAAATAAATGCACCTGAGGCTTCGTGCAATCTTAAGACGCGTTAGATTCATGTCCAAATAGTCAAATAAGTTCTGCATCGTAGCTACCTATATAGACACTTTCACTAAAAAGTAAAAACTTACTCGTGCACGTTTTCGTTTTCTTTTCACATTGAATTAATGTAAAATCAAGGTCACTGTCAGAGCGATGCCAATATACGATTTGTAGGCTTCGGTGTGAACAAACGACGTACGGAAAAAGTGAAAACTATCGGGTATTCGCCTATTCTCTATTGTTTATTGACGAAAAATTGGACGGGTAATCTGACAAGAAAGTGAAATTTTCTTGTACGTTTCATTGTGTGGTATAAACGAGATTCTGCGGAGATATGCATATGTATGGAAAGTTATTAATTACTGGTCATGTAAAGCGGTGGTTTTCTAGAAAAAGACGATCGTCTGTTGGTTAGTGGGTATGAAAAAATAAAATCGATGAGCATAGATAACGAACAGGATGCGGATTTCTAGAAATCTGATACTGTTCGAATCTTTAAACTGTAACTTACAGTTACAGTTTAGTGTCCGACCGAACATTCGGCTTCGGCTTCGGCCACCTTCTGCCAAAAATTGAACCTTCGGTAAAACATCGGCTTCGGCCAAAATTAGGCCGAAGGTTTAGCCGAAGCCGAAGGTTCGCGCATAACGCATACGTAGCAAAAATTGTGAAAAGAAAGTGATATATTTGATAGTTTGATTACTTTAGTGCTTGGCGCAAATGCGGATGAACTTTTTGTGTCCTATAATAATAGATAAAGAACCTCTAAAACAACAGTAATAGCATCAGAGGGAATTAGTAGTAAGTAAATTCAACAGGCCTGACGTTAACAACAAAATACATGTAAGAAACTTTGTTGCGACCTGAAAAAGTTATAAAATCTTTGTAAATTTTCTTTTCTACGTACAATTAAATAATTTTTCAAGTTCGGCATGATTCCTAAAACTCGCAAAAGTTAGTAATGATTTTTTGTTTGGTGATATTTTGCCTACGCATAATCATCAAGAACCAATAAAAATTAACACATTAATTAAATACAAATATAAAGAAAATCATCATTAGACTGAAAATTATACAGTTTTTATATTAAACTTAAAGTAATATTTTCTGTTTTGTTGCTATGAATCAATACTAGAGAAAAAAACTAAGTGTTTTGCGACGAGAAAGCAGATGGAAGGTCTGATACATTTTAATATTGATTATTGATATCAGTTTTTAGATTTTTAAATAAAATACTGTGCGTCTCCAGATAGACTTTATTATACTATAATGGACCTACATTCTTTTCTCGAGACAACGTTATTCTTAAAAAAAATAGTTCTGGGTATTCTCAAAAATCCATAGCCATAGTCAGCAATTTGATAGAACAAAAGCGACAAAAAATTAGAAATGATTAAATTTGCTCAAGAATAAACTATCAGCTGCTTTACAGTTCAATTAAAAATGTCTGAAATCTCACATATCGGTCCAGTTCATGGCGAATCTGAACCGGCATGTGGTTAATTAAAAATAATAGAGATCTAAAATTTTGGAAATTTATCAGCTGGATATGTCTCAAAGATAAATAGTAAAGAATAACGTATGATACGGTATATCCGTATATTCATATCTAGTTATAATTCATATAAAATATTCAAATTTTATATCTGAACGCCAGACTAAATTTAAAAGAATTTTTCTTTATGACGTTTCACATTTAATTGTGAAAAAGTGATAGGTTACAAATGTATCTTTAAATTTCGCCAGTTCTTGAGCATTATGAATTTCCTTTGGCTTCGACTTCGGCCAAAGGTATAGGAAAAGCCGAACATCGGCTTCGGCTTCGACTTCGGCCCAAAAAATCGCCTTCGGTCGGACACTAACTCTAAGGTGACCAAAACGTCTCGCTTTTTAGAAAATATTATTTTTTTACAGCATTTTTAGAGAAATGCAATAAATTGTATGGACAGTGTGAGTTAGATGATAGTCAATTGTCAAAAAATAATACCGAAATATGAATAACTAAGTCCATGAAAATGATACTAATCGAAAGCTTCACGTCATCGAAATCCATTGTGTGTCCCGGCTCGTGGCAGTGTTGAGCAACAGCAGACTGTTGAATCTTGCCTAGCCGGGTGTCTTTACTGTGGTCCTTGATTCGACATTCGATACTTCGTCCTGTCTATCCTACATAGCATGTTCCGCACTCACATGTTATCTTGACAAGTATTTTGCCAACAAATAGGTTGGGGAGCCTATTGCGCTAACGATTGGGGTCGAAGGTACGTTATCCTTGTGGATCTTTGGCAAACCGTAGATTCTAGGTGCCCTAGGGGCTTGAAAAAAGCCATCCAACCGTTTATAGGACAATCTACATCTTTTGTCAAGAACTCTGAACAATTTATTCAGATTTTAATAATAATAATAATAATAAATGCCTTTATTAACCCCCAAAACACATACAGTTATAAAAAACAATAGAAAAAAAAGCACATATTTTAGGAGGCTAATAGGTGCGGGTTAAGGATAATTATTCCTTCTCTTCCACCCGGACCCTTCAACCAATAAATAAATACAAAAAAATGTTAAATAACAAAAAAGTATATGAAACAAGCACGCATGACTCCCGGCTCACCCCAACCGCCGCCCACAAAACAGAAACCAAGACACTAACCCGAAAACTCCAACTGCTCGCTCAACAAGGCTCTCTTATAACGCCCACGGAATCCCCTCAAACCACCCCCCAAAACACGATCCTGCAAAGAATTCCAGGTCTGACCCATGACGTACCGGTATGACCTGGTCCGGACAGCCGACATGCAGAGAGGTAACTCCATTATTGACCGATGTCTCAGGTTCAGATGGTGCACATCTGATCTGAAGCGAATCTTCTCGTGGAGGTAACGAGGGGATTTTAAAACAACAACCTTCACAATCATTGCGCCGCAGTGCAGTCTTCTCCTGTTTGCCATACTAAGCCACCCACTACGGACCAACCATGGGGAAACGTGTGCTCGTCCACGCAGACAGTAAATATAACGAATACAGGCGTTTTGTACTCTTTGGATCCGCAACACATCCGCCCCAACAATGCAGGGACCATACACGGTATCTGCAAAATTAAAATGCGATAACACCAGTGCATCGCAGAGAGTTCGCCTAGTGCCAATATTAAGCCAGCGCTGGTATCGATACAGCATTCTCAGGTTCATGTATGCCAACTGAATCTTTTTGGAGATGTGCGTACGGAAACGGAGGTCGCGTTCAAGATAACCCCCAGGCTCTTCACGACTTCCACCAAAGGAATCACTCTCCCGTCAACATGCAAGTCAACAGCAACCCCATTGCACAACCTTTGGCGACCAACAAGCAGCGCACACGACTTCTCAGGGTTAATAGTCAGCGAATGCGCAGTCGATGCAAGAGCAAGTGAGGCCAGATCTGAATTGATGCGATTGCATGCGTCAGCCGTATCACGGGGCGGAAACGACATGAACAGCTGGCAATCATCCGCATAAAAATGGCATTTACCATGTCGAACAGCTTCACCCAGCTTTATACTGTACAAAACATACAAAAGGGGACCACAAATACTGCCCTGCACAACACCGGACCGCAAAGAACGACAGCGGGACACCCGACCGCCAACCCTCACGGACTGAACTCTATCCGACAAATACTGACAGAAAAAGCCAACTGCGTCATCGCTCAAACCCACGAAATGCAAAATAGACAACAGCAAACGATGGTCAACAGTGTCAAATGCCCTGGAATAGTCCAGCAGCACCAGCAGTGACAAGTTACCAACATCCGTGGTTTCGAGCAGTACAGTCTCGCAGCTGTGACCCGCACAAAATCCCGACTGCCGCGAAGGCAGCACACCCACATCATCCAGATAGCCACGCAACTGCGAGTCCACTATCCTCTCGAGGACCTTAGAGAGGGCAGGCAGCACACTAATTGGCCGGAGATCGCTAAAAGATTTAGGAGTCACAACAGCCTCTCGCCAGCATGCCGGAAAAACAGACTCACTCAGGCAAACGTTAATGAGATGCACCACTATAGGAAGAACAGTTGGACAATTTTGAAGGAAGTTGTCATTGACCCTCAGGATATACTCGTAAGTTTCGACGTAATATCACTCTTTCCGTGTGTTCCCGTTAAGGAGGCAGTCGGAGGCCTTCGGACAACACTTGTCCCCCTAGGTCTACCAACCGACGTACCAGATCTTGTAGAGTATTGCCTCTCCACCACATACTTGAAGTGGGCGGGAGCGATGTATGAGCAGGTAGAGGGTGCAGCCATGGGATCACCGCTGATGGGATCACCGCCGGTAATCGCCAATTTCTTCATGGAGTTATTTGAAGTAAAAGCCAAGTCCCTTCAAACCCAAGCACTGGGTCAGATATGTCGATGATACCTTTGTGGTTTGGCCACACCGTAGAGATAAACTTACTGAGTTCTTTAACCACCTGAACAATGTTAGTCCTTCCATAAAATTCACGATGGAAACAGACGAGCATAATCAGCTGCCTTTCTTGAATGTGCTGGTGTACAGAACGTCAACGGGTAGGCTTGGACATAAAGTCTACCGTAAGTAGACACATGCCGATCGGTACTTTAACGCCAAATCACACCACCACCCCCAACAGAAGAGAAGTGTTATTAACACTTTGTTCGACAGAGCCGAAAAGGTATGCGACTCCAGCACCTTGGACGACGACCGGGAACACGGAGTGGTGCCACACAAAGAAAGCCGCAAGTCTCAGAGGAACCGCAAGAGTCAAAGGGGTTCGCTTGCTTACCATACGTAAGTGGGGTATTAGAGAGAATCCGTATCCAGCTAAGGTAAAGGATTTTTTGCCTAACCCAAAGGATATCAAACCACTCCTGAAGAACGAAGGGGTATACAAGATAACATGTGAGCACAGTAAAGACACCCGGCTAGGCAAGATTCAACAGTCCGCTGTTGCTCAACACTGCCACGAGTCGGGACACACAATGAATTTCGATGACGTGAAGATGTTGGCAAGGGTGGGTAATTATCATCGAAGGCTTATTAGAGAAGCCATCGAAATTTACAAACATTCTGACAACATCAATCGCTAGGACGACATTAGTAGGGTCTGGAAATCGATCCTAACGCGGCCAGGTGGAAAAGCAAATGGGAACGGTAGCTCCAGATGTGCGCTGTGAGGTGTAAATTTAGGTATATAAGGGAGATTTCTTTGGTAGGTCTTCAGTATACAGTTAGCTCTGAAGAAGCGAGCAACATGGTTTGCGAAACGTCAGCATTAACAAATCTTGACACACGGCATAACCCGGATGCAGTTTATTTTCTAAGTATCTAAGCAGGTATCAACACTATTCATTTTTACAGCCTGACCTTCGAAAATATGATGGTTGGTATGTGCTATGGACATATCGAAAAGAACAGTACAATGCTGAGAGAGGGAGGACAAGTGATGACAGGAGAGAGAAGATGGGAGCCGAGTTCTGGCAAAAGTTAAGGTAATTTATGACTTAATTTCAACCTTTTTATTGGTTATCTCAAATTCAATTTCTTCGAATAAAGTATTATCTTGTAATATGTTATTCAAGTCATGCCCGTAACTTTCAAAGTAACAGAAGTAAGCAAGTAGTTTGCATGAATTTTGAAGAATATATGCCAACGCTTTCGCTTGTGTACTTTTTTCGTCGTAGGCAGACGGCGGCTTTTGTTTGAAATGCAAATATTGATAATTTATCTGGTAATAATGCTAAAGCTACGTTTCGGTTCCGAAAAAGAAAAACAGTGGCACAACTTTAACAGGAGATTTAATTTTATTCTTCCAAATTTAACGTAACTAAATACAGTGTATTTAAATTTACAGGCGCAGAACACACGTGTTAAGGATATTTAAATGCACGAAGAAAATAAGCCTAACAGGCATGACTAGACAAAATTGTAGAGCAATCAACACACCGACAACACTCCATTTAACTTTCAACTGTTTTATTTTTTATGCTATCTCGATCTTCATTGTTTTCTCATACAAGCCGTCACAAATTGAAAGATGTAGGTCACTCAGGTACTTTTAGGCCTTAAGGCCACTCTTCTACAGCTTGGGGATTCCACAAGGTTCTGTTTTAGGACCTGCTGGTATCGATATAGGTAGAACTGGTAGAAAGAAAATAAGTTATGTTTGAATGTATTGAAAACGAAAGCTATGATATTGGGAAATGAAAATTAGGTAAACCCTACTCCAGAGATAGCCTACTCAAAAAAAAAAATATACAATGTCCTTTCCAAGGCGTTTCGAGTATTTTTTGCGAGATACAAGTCTGTAAAGAAACGCAGTTCAATGATTGAATATTACTTACTACTGTGAAATTAAAGTATTTTTCCTGTAAAATTTAAAAAATGCCCTGTCAAATTAAGGTGATACTGTGCTAGTTTCACAGGAATATGTTTGTGGAATATGTGAATTCTGTAAAAACAATACAGAAATTCAGCTGTTATCCAATAACCAGCGACGTTACAGTTAATTCTTCTTTTACAGTTTTTTTGGTGGATTATTACATTCATTTTCTGTAACATTGCAGATATTTCTCTTTAGGTACAAACTTATTTGTTCTTATTAGTTCCTTCAAGTATTACCAAAGGAAGGGAGAAGAACATACAAATCAAACAATGCGAAAACGAAGAATACAAAAAGTACCTTTTACAAATAATTAAATAAATAAACTCAGTATAAATTTAAAAAAAAATCATTGGTCAAAATACAAAAATTAAGAAACATTTATCCTGAATAAAAACTTTTATATGGACCTATTGATAACAAGTTAATATTCCTTAAGAAGTTAGAGCCATTTAAAATACTGTTTTATTAATATTTTAGTATTTTTTAAGGTATTGAAAATATAAATACTCCTTATGAAACATTTTAGTCAGAACAATAATTACGTTCTAAGAAAGAAACTGTGAGAATAAACACTCAAGTAGAAGATATTTATACACACTAATTGTATCTATAACAGATGATCACTGTATTTTCTCTTAAAGTTTGTTAAATAAGAAAAAGCTTGCATACACAATGTTGAAAATTAGACTGATACACGGTAATTTATAACTCGAGGTGAAAATTAAATGCAAAAACATACCAAATTATAAATAAAAATAAGTGAAGCACTTCTAAATTTGTTTCATTGTCAAAATTAGTACTTACTTCAATTAAATTTAATTATTTTTTGTTTCATTAAATGCAGTCACGAAATGTGAAATAACACTTTAGTTTCCTGTCCGCATAAATTTTCGTCTATAATTGCAACTCACTCTGTATATTTATTGATTTTCTATGATGAGGACCGACATAGTTTTCGTCCTAGAATCTCAGAACTTGTCTGGTGATAGGTTAGTTATCTGGAATGTAAGATCATATTGAAATCCACCACCTACAACTCTGTTCTTCTCCTAAAGTACCTACCATTATGAGCAGCAGATTCAAATTATAGGTTTATTTTGTCACACATTTGGAAATGCAAAAATATTGAAAACAAATAATGTTAGAGTTTGACCAATAACTCTGCCAGATTGTTGTTTCCTAGAGGTTATTTTGTTTTTATGTAACAGATAATTGTAAGTAGTATTGTCAATTGAAGTTAATGAATAGTCTACAATGTTGCCCGTTGGATATAATATCGAAATAACACTGGTTTATTGGGTTAGAAGGGCTCCTAATCAAAATTATTCATGAATTCACCTTGTTTATTAATCCAATATTTCAAATAATAATCCCATGGTAAAATGATACATAAAAATAACATTGTATAATGTGCCCACTGCCCATGAACCGGCGACCGTCACCGCTATTTGTTACTATTTTTCCGCGGAACCCCTGACGACATCACACGGAACCCCAGGGTTCCGCGGAACCCCGGTTGAGAAACACTGTATTAGACCAACACGTTGAAATTTGCTTGTAATACAGCTTGTATAGTTAAAAAGTGAGTTGAAAGATCACCAACTAAAGTTCAATTAGCGTATATCTCACGCAGGTACTCATAAATAATATTAATGAGGCATATTAAGTAAACTGTTGACAACTGAGATTGCATTATTTATTGATTTGTCACTAGTTTGCTGTTGGTTACAATTAACCTTAAGGTTTATTTCAAGAAAACAATCCTTGGCTCTTTCTTATTAGTTTTATTTTATGACATTTCCAGGAAATATTACGATTCGCTCAAGGTATTCAATAAGATATACACTAAGTATAGAAGTTAATTAATTTGTAATTCTTATTTTTATATAAAAAGAGGACAAATTTTATTTATGAAATATATAGTAGTTAGTAACCATATAAGTCGTATGTTATGCTGTGACGTTTATTGTCATAAGCCTAATACATCACCAACAATTTTTTTTTTAATTCCGTCATAGAGACTTTATTACTTTACAGCAGGAGTTCTCAACCTTTTAGGTTCCGTGTACCACCTAAAAAATATCCAAATTTCTTCGTACCACCACCCTTTATACAAAAATGCATATTAACACAGGGAAAGGAATAATCCTACTTATTTATTTTGTAATAAAATAATAACGTTTATAACAAAAGTTCACTTGGTAAAAACTTATTCTCATCGAAACCAATAACAATAAAAGTTATATACCTAACAAAATTTCATTTGGTATACAAAAGTAAAATAAAAAACCCTTGGGGTTGTTTTGCTAAAGCAATTTTTTTTAAATATCATGGTCTGTGTCAATTAGGTTCAAGATCAAATTTGGCTCAATCATTAATTTTGGCTTATGTTTGTTGTTTAAATATAATATTAATGAAAACCCATACCTACATAAATTTCACATAAATCGTGGCGCAAAAGGCACTAAAAGTCTAATATCTTAATCTCCAGTTTCTTTACAATAATTCTTCCTCTGGATCCAAAAAACGGCTGTTGTAACAATTTTAAATTCTTCCATAGCGCTGTGTGTGAGGAAATGTCTATCAAATGTTCTTAAATGTTCTTTTTCTATTAGGTTGTGAAGTTTGCTATTTACATACCTTTTAGATTTCTGATCCAATTTTCATTGTCATTGATTTGGGAAAATAACTACTGTTTTTTAAAGAGGTGCAATCAATATTTTTTTTTATATCCGACTAATTCATCATTGATGTTTCACATCTTTCTTCAAGGGAGCCTTCGAATGCTGGCAATAAACTAGATTTATTTTTATTAACTTCTTTTATAATTAACTCCATTTATTTATTGGTAATTTTATCTTCAACGATAATTAAATGAACCTTTGAGCCCTGCAAAACTAAATTCAATTCATACAGCTTTTCAAGAATATCAGCTAAATACGCTAAATACGGCGGACCATCCACAATTCGTCAAAGAAAGAATTTTTGAATTCGAAATTAGCGTTTTCAAGAAAAACTTGAACTTCTGATTTAAGTTCGAAGAGACGATTCAAAACTTTACCTCTCGAGAGCCATCTATCATCGGAATTTAACAAGAGTGACCTCTGTTGTTACCCATCTCCTGACATAATATTAAAAACATTGGAGAACTGAATGGTCGACTTTTAATAATATTGACTGCATTTTTTTTGTTAAATCTCAAGCTCTATCAGTGCAGACACCAGTGCATTTCGCTCATGGAATGGAATTGTTAAACATAAAATTATTAAGAAATTTGAATATATCACCAGTTGTTCTTTCGAGCAGAGGTTTACAAAATAATTACTCCTCTGCAATTTTCTCTTCCACCTCGAATCGGATAAAGACTAATAATTGATAAAAATTATTTATGTCAGTATTTCATCTAACTGTAGCGCAAAATATTAACTTTGATTTATCTTTTTAACTACACTTCCTTTTACACAATGTGCTATTTGAAATACGTGTGCGTACGGTAATGGGTATTATCTGATTTGACCGCTATAATTTTGGGTCAAACAATTTAACAATATTATCTGAATAAATATGATTTTAAGTTTGGTACCTTTTGCGTACCGCCTAGAAGTCCTTCGCGTACCACCATGGTGGTACGCGTACCACCGGTTGGGAACCCCTGCTCTATAGGTATAATTTTAGATATTACCGAATATTGTGAACAAGAAGTTGCAATGTCAGCCTCTTATTTTACAGCTGGACACCTATTTAATACTATTTGTTTTGCAAATTGCAATAATTTTCGAATTTCTTGGAAGTGTATATGATTCTCACTAGACAAAATAAAACACTTTACCTGATGTTAAACGCAAATATTCAAATATTGATTTAAAAAGTTACTTGCTTATTGGCCATTAAGCAGTAATTTCAAGAGGTGTCATTCTGGCAATTTTACACTCGAGTACGTATACCTAAATAAACAATAGAGTAACGACACAACAATCGGTTTCTAGAAATTACTGTTCCATTAGTAAAAAAAGTTTTTCTTTTGTATTGTCAAATGTTTCTTTATAAAATCGTTCCTACGCTTTCAATTATTCACAGATTCTCTTTTGTTGTCAATTCTTTTTCTTTGCATTTAACTGTGAACTTGAATGGATTAAAAAATGAATGGAGACGTAAATCTAAATCAATGTCACTGAGTATCAGTGTCACTTAAACGTAGTTTTTTTATGTAGCTATCATGTACAATAACAATAGGGTCAATTTTATTTGTTTTTGCTGCATTATTAACGCGTCTCGGACATTAAAATAATTTGCAATGATTAAGAAATTTATTGTAGAAAAAAAATTAATTTTTATCCGCAAAGTAATATTTCTTTGCTTCTATGGAAACACCAGATTATCTTTGAGTTGAAAATTAAAACTAGACAAACTTATCTGTATTGATCTTAAAATTTTACCACTTATTTGAACTTACCAATATGGGTATATCCCAAAAAATCTGATGTGGCCAGGCACATGACTTTATCATACTATATATAAAATTAATAGTTTAGCTGCATGAGATTCTATTTGATCGAGATCGGCTATGTCTGCATTAAAATAAACTTAGTAGAACTAGACAGATATCTCGATTAAAGATGCGTTCGGATATTGTACTCTGTTGACACCGGGTACACCGTCCAAATGACACTTACGTGTTATTGGGTGTAAAAAGTATAACGGTGTTCAATATCCGAACGCAGCCTATATTGACAGTAGTATTTTCAAAACATTAGCGTTTGACACTAGCTACTGTCATTAGAATCAAAAAATCTGACATATCCTGGCTACTAGTTTTAAAGCAGTACGACCGATCTCGATGAAATAGAATTTGCTCATGCAGCTAAACTATAAATTCTACCAAAAAATGTCATATACATAAATTATAGAAAATTTCCTCTCCTTTAATTTATTATTTAACTATTTTGACGACATTACACAAATAGCGGCTCATTTGCAAAATCTTCGAAAAATGCTATTAGTAAACCATCCGTTCCTTTGGACCCTTTTCAACAGAAAGCTTTTCAGCTCTAAGTTTGGTTATTAAACTTCTAAATATGAAGTTTCGTCCCGATACCTTTAGTAGTTTCTCCAGAATCGTCGCCACAAAAACGGGTACACACACACACACACACACACACACACATACACACACACACATACACACACACACACACACACAGACATTTTTTGTACCTTTGTCAAAAATGTTCAGGGGACCCAAAAAGACATATTTCCGCTAAAATCTCAACAAATTTTTTTGGCATGATTACAATACTTTACATACTGCGTATGATAAAGTAAAAAGGTCAACCGCAAGCGATAAATTCAGACTGGTCCGAATTGTTTTTTATTACTTGATAATTAAGCTTAAATGTGTATATGTTGTAAATATAAAAGTAGTTTCATTTTTTGCTAATTTTGTAATAAATTATAGGCCTGTAATTTTTATATTTTTTTATTGAACCTTTTGGCTAATAATATTAACTTTTATCTTTGTGTATTTAGCTTGTTAAAAGTAATATCTTCAACAAAATTTTTCCTCAGAATGTAAAAAGGGCGAAGCGAGTTCGAATAACGGATTAGTTTTAAATTTGATCTTACCTATATCCTAATGTCGCGTCCGTTATCAAAAGCCATATTAATTGTTGTCATGAGTCGATAAACATTTTAAATTCAAGCAACATTCAGTTACAAAGCAAGCTTATTCATTTGTTTCAGAAAGCAAAAAAAATTACTCACGACAAATCGAAATTAAAATTTTCTTTATGTTTGCAATTTGTCGCGTCCATAACCGTAACACTATGAGGCGGCCTTTTGACTTATTTCGTTGCAAAAATCATAGTTTTTGAACTAAAGAAGATATTTAAAGAAATTAAATTGCATCTGAAAGTATAATATCTTAGCTTTAAAAAGCAGTAGAACATCAAAAATCCGAACGTAAAAAATCCGATGTATATTTAATCGACTAAGTGCATGTTTTTAGGCAGGTTTAGACGTTTCTTAAGCCTAAGTGTCATTTTCTAGGTTATTTTCGAAACTTCGAACAATTTGATAATCCGGACCACCTTCGGTCTCAATTAGTTCGGATTATCGGCGCTCTACTGTAAATGGAAATACAGAGTGCTACAGCAAACAGGGTGCTTGGTCAGATATTTTTGAAAAATGCAAACCATAAAATTTTCAGTAAATACCATAGTAAAATTACTGTAAGTTTGTATATAAAGTTACTGACTTGAAATCGGACCTGTTTCAAGCTGTACGTTGAACGGTTGTACATTGAAACTGTCCGATTTCAAATCAAGTATGCTTAAGGTGTGTTCTGCTTAGTGGTAATGGCAAGTAAATGCCATTATAGTATTCTGATAGGAAGTGCTACTGACTCAAATGTATGTACATGCAAACTAATATGTGTCACTATCACGGCTGGTGAGATATACTATAATTTCGTCTGCTACCTCTGCCATGACCTACCATTACCACCAATCATAAGGCACCTTTACGTTCTGATTGATCTCGTAGTAGCTCGATCGGTCGGTACTCGGTATAGTAGCGTGTAATAATCCAATTTTACTATATTATTATAACTGAATTAATTTTATGTTAAATTTCTGAAATGAAGTTAGAGTTGAAATGAACATTATTGTATTTTATGCTTTGGGAAAAAACTGTCGCGTCGGTAATGTCGCGTCCGAACTCGTACTATACAACATAAAAATCTGATGTGGCCAGGCACATGACTTTATCATACTATATCAAAATTAATAGTTTAGCTGCATGAGATTCTATTTGATCGAGATCGGCTATGTCTGCATTAAAATAAAAATAGTAGAACTAGACAGATATCTCGATTAAAGCTGCGTTCGGATATTGTACTCCGTTGACACCGGGTACACCGTCCAAATGACACCTACGTGTTATTGGGTGTAAAAAGTGTAACGGGGTTCAATATCCGAACGCAGCCTATATTGACAGTAGTATTTTCAAAACAGTAGCGTTTGACACTAGCTACTGTCATTAGAATCAAAAAATGTGACATATCCTGGCTACTTGTTTTAATGCAGTACGACCGATCTCGATGAAATAGAATTTGCTCATGCAGCTAAACTATAAATTCTACCAAAAAATTTCATATACATAAATTATAGAAAATTTCCTCTCCTTTAATTTATTATTTAACTATTTTGACGACATTACACAAATAGGGGCTCATTTGCAAAATCTTCGAAAAATGCTATGAGTAAACCACCAGTTCCTTTGGACCCTTTTCAACAGAAAGCTTTTCAGCTCTAAGTTTGGTTATGAAACTTCTAAATATGAAGTTTCGTCCCGACACCTTTAGTAGTTTCCCCGGAATCGTCGCCACAAAAACGGGTACACACACACACACACACACACACATACACATACACACACACACACACACACACACACAGACATTTTTTATACCTTGGTCAAAAATGTTCAGGGGACCCAAAAAGACATATTTCCGCTAAAATCTCAAAAAATTTTTTTGGCATGATTACAATACTTTACATACTGCGTATGATAAAGTAAAAAAAAAATCTGAAAGATATTTCCCACATTTCATAAGTCTACCGACAAAAGACATTCTTTGGTTTTCATTTGCTCATAAAACAAAAAGATTTTAACATCGCTGAATTTGGAATATTTATACAGGCGTTAAAAAAAAACTTCCATTTTTGTCGCGTCCGAACACTTTTGTTCTTGCTTGTATATTTGCACTTCACTATTTATCCTTCCAAATTTCTTTGTTTAACATAGCACTCTACTAGTACTTTGCACTAATTAAAATATGCATACGATTTTTCCGTTTCTTTCCTATTTTAAGCTTTGTTAATCGCGGACGAATGTCGCGTCCTTTACCCAGGATATACCCATATACCATGTAATGCACAATAAATCGAGAGGTTAAACAAAAATAAAATAATTCAACACATCTTTAAGGGAGACATACATGCTTTATTTTGATTATTTTGAATGATTACAATATACTTATTGGGAATTATTGGGAGACAATTTTATCTACAGGGTGTACACACTACTGGGACACAGGGTTACACATACATTTACATTTTGGGATTGGAATCAGTAATTTGGAATTGTTGGACATAGCCAAATGTATGACAGGCCTTGAAAATAAATTAAACAGATTAAATGTTATAATAATTATTTAGTAGTTGATATAAGGGTGATTTGTTGTCGCTCTTTTGTTTCTGATTGTATCTCATCTCCTGTTCACTAGCCAATCGTTGGGGTCCCCTCCCAAAAACTGTAATAATCAAGCAAAAACAATTATTTAGAAATAAAACAACACAGTAGGGAAAAAACAGACAAAACTAATTTTAAATTTGTTTTTAAACAACTGAAACAAAAACACATTTTGCTTATTATTGGATTATTGGAGAGAACAGTAAATGTAAACTTGTAGACACGCTGTCAAAACTTTGATCTTTCCTCTAACAGTCTAACCCAGCGTTTCTCAACCGGGGTTCCGCGGAACCCTGGGGTTCCGTGTGATGTCGTCAGGGGTTCCGCGGAAAAATAGTAACAAATAGCGGTGACGGTCGCCGGTTCATGGGCACATTATTCAGTGTTATTTTTATGTATTATTTTAGCATGGGATCATTATTTGAAATATTGGATTAATAAACAAGGTCAATCCATGAATAATTTTGATTTGGAGCCCTTCTAACCCAACAAACCCCTGTTATTTCGATATTACATCCAGCGGGCAACATTCTAGACTATTCATTAACTTCAATTGACAATATTACTTACAATTATCTGTTACATAAAAACAAAATTAACCTCTAGGAAACAACAATCTGGCAGAGTTATTGGTCAAACTCTAACATTATTTGTTTTGAATAGTTTTGCCTTTCCAAATGTGTGACAAAATAACTCTATAATTTGAATCTGCTGCTCATAATGGTAAGTACTTTAGGAGAAGAACAGAGTTGTAGGTGGTTTCAATATGATCTTACATTCCCGATAAGATAACTAACCTATCACCAGACAAGTTCTGAGCTTCTATGACGAAAATTATGTCGGTCCTCATCATAGAAAATCAATAAATATACAGAGTGAGTTGCAATTATAGACGAAAACTTTTGCGGACAGGAAACTAAGGTGTAATTTCAAATTTCGTGACTGCATTTAATTAAACAGAAAATAATTAAATTAAATTGAAGTAAGTACTAATTTTGACAATGAAACACATTTAAAAGTGCTCAAATATTTTAATTTATAATTTGGTATGTTTTTGCACTTAATTTTCACCTCGAGTTATAAATTACCTTGTATCAGTTTAATTTTCAACATTGTGTATGTATGAGCAAGCTTTTTCTTATTTAACAAACTTTAAGAGAAAATACAGAGATCATCTGTTATAGATACAATTAGTGTGTATAAATATCTTCTACTTGTGTGTTTATTCCCGCACTTTCTTTCTCAGAACGTAATTATTCTTCTGACTAAAATGTTTCATAATGAATTATTTATTTTTTGGATACCTTAAAAAATACTAAAATACCTATTCATAAAACATATTTTAAATGGCTCTAACTTCTTAAGAAATATTAACTTGTTATCAATAGGTCCATGTGAAACTTTTTACTCAGAATAAATGTTTCTTAATTTTGTATTTTGACCAATGTCTTTTTTTCAATTTATACTGAATTTATTTATTTAATTATTTGTAAAAGGTACTTTTTGTATTCTTCGTTTTCGCATTGTTTGATTTGTATTTTCTTCTTCCTTCCTTTGGTAATACTTGAAGGAACTAAAAAGAACAAATAAGTTTGTACCTAGAGAGAAATATCTGCAATGTTACAGAAAATGAATGTAATAATCTACAAAAAAAAACTGTAAAAGAAGAATTAACTGTAACATCGCTGGTTATTGGATACCAGCTAAATTTCTGTATTCTTTTACAGAATTCACATATTCCACAAACATATTCCTTTGAAATTAGCACAGTATCACCTTAATTTGACAGGGCATTTTTTAAATTTTACTGGAAAAATACTTTAAGTTCACAGTAGTAAGTAATATTCAATCATTGAACTGCGTTTCTTTACAGACTTGTCTTTGGTTACTTGAAATACGTTACACGTTTTTCTGTACGCAAAAAATACTCTAAATGCCTTGGAAAGGACATTGTATATTTTTTTTGTTGGGGTTCCGCCAGGTTCCAACCCTATTTAAAGGGTTCCGCAAAAGTAAAAATGTTGAGAAACGCTGGTCTAACCTATGATGTGCAAAATGTTACCATATTTTACAGTTTATTGTTCAGATCTGTGGTCTTTTGTTTTATTGTGAATAACTCAATATTAGCCCTGAATGACACTATCAAAGTTTTGACATCTTATATAATATTATTTATTTTTTGATTTCATTGTTTATTTAATATTCTTACCATTTTCAAAAGAAAATAATAACAATGAACACAATACTATAATACAAATTGCTAAAAATAATGGATACAAGAAAGAAAATAACAAATAAATATATATTTGACTATGCTATGACGATTTTAAATACAAAATCGATTGCTCCAAAAAAATTAAAAGTAAATATGTATTTGAAAAAACTTACTTGAATTAAAACTACAAATATGACATGAAATTTAATAGTATATTATATTATTATTTATATTATTTGACGAGCACATAACTAAGGATATAAATCGCGAGCGTGAAGTTTATACGCGAGCCGTAGGCGAGTGTGTAAACATGCGAGCATTTCTCTTCAAATGTCGCCACAAATTTAATATAATAATAGGTTTACTGGTTCACTCGTTTTCACTCTTATTTTAAATCAAAAATTGAATTACCCTGTTAAGCAGTTTGCTATGTTTAAATTATTTTTGTTGATAATAAATTCATTCATCTAAAAATCAGGAAAAACAAAACAAACAACGTAAAGAGACAAGCTGGTACTGAATTCGTTAGCATGAATTTGAAGACATTTAAATTCCGAATAAAGTTTAAGCTGCCTGCCGAGCCGGTGCATATCCAGTGGCGTACGCCCCCCCCCCCCATTTCACTCATTATAAAATGTGGCCGTGGGTGTTAAAGTAAGTTTTTGCTGACTACAACTAAGTGTCTATGTAAATTCAAGCAAGCTTATTTCATTCATGTTATTAATATTAAACAGGATTATTAAAATTTGAATCGCCCCCCCCCCAGCCTTATACTCCTGAATTTTATCGTTCCCTACTTCTTAATGAAACCACGAATTATGGAAGACATAATTACAAAGATTAAAGGTGTTAAAACTTGAATTTTCGAGGTAATATTGAATATTTAAACTTTGAAAATTGTTTTGGATAATTGGGTTATTAATTCTGTTTTTACGTGTTACACAGACGAATTATTTGTGATATTGATTTTCTTCAAAGTCAAAGAATTAGTAGACTTTGTATTTACTGCTACACTGTATGGTTCAAACAAACAGTAATGGCATGACGGTACAACTTTTTCCTGTGTATACAGGGTGTCTCACGGAACTGGTACATTAGAAGATACTTATGTTTTACTATTTCTGGAAACTTGAAATTTTGGAATTAGAACTTACTCGATCTGAGCTCTTCAGCTAAAATATTCTCAAGTTAACTGTCACGTCCGGTCACCGGAATCAACTTCGTTATTTTAAATGGAATGTTATACTTTTTATTTTATTTTTGGTTTCTACATATCAAAATACATAATTTTTGATAAGGTTTTCCTATACCTAAATATCACCATTTCTTAGTTTTTTTGATATTAATAATTTTTTGGCGATTTTCGCGGCTACGTTTAAAATTGAATATCTCGGTTATTATTGAAACTAGAACTTTCATGATTGGTGGTCCAAAACTAGAAACATAACCAAATAAGACGATGTTTAGTTCATAATGACATCTTATACAGGGTGTTCGAAATTTACAACACAATAATTGAATTTTCAAACTTAAAAAACTATATTTTTTCAAATGGAACACCCTGTATACCGGTACGCCATTCGATAGTAAATCTTCTTCCCTATCAATAAATATTAGGGTTCCCTATATCTATCTTTAATAGTTTTTGAGATATTGGCAGTATAGAAGAATGCAAACTAAATACAAAGCGATTTAGTTTTCATTTATAGGAATGTAACAACTTTGGAACAGCAGGAAAACAGAAAAATATTGAAAAGGTTTGTTAAAATTAAAATATGTTATTTGGAATATCTAACTTAAATAGAAATTTATTATGTTGTTCGAAATGCTGCCCGTTCTGCTCCAAACATTTTAAAACTCTTCGCTGACTTCTGTCATCGTCGTTCTTTGGATTTCTTGTCGCTGAACTCCATTAATGGCGGCTACTAGTCTGTTAGTCAATTCTTCTCGAGTATTAACTGGTGTGGCATAGACCTGACTTTACACATGACCCCAGAAATAAAAGTGTAATGGTGTTAAATCTGGTGATCTTGGTGGCCACCGCCAGGATCCCCTATTTCCGAACCACCTATCGTCAAACATCTGATTAAGTTGAATGGATACCACATGCGAAGAATGCGCTGGTGCACCGTCCATTTGATAAAAGCAGTCGCGTAAAATATTGAGGGGAAGAGTTTCGCAAAAATTGTTCCAGACATCCAAGCAAAATATCTTAATATCTATTACTATTTCAATTTTCGTGGTAAATTTCGTATCTAATTTCGTCCCGCATTATTAAATGGGGTATTCAAAATACATTCAAAGAAAAAGTGACAATATCTCAAAAACTATTATAGATAGATATAGGGAACCCTACTATTAATTGATAGGGAATGAGATTTCCTATCGAATGGCGTATCGGGTTACAGGGTGTTCCATTTGAAAAAAATAAGTTTTTTACGTTTGAAAATTCAATTATTGTGTTGTAACTTTTGAACACCCTGTATAAGGTATCATGATGAACTAAACATCGTCTTATTTGGTTATGTTTCTAGTTTTTGACCACCAATAATGAAACTTCTAGTTTCTATAACAACCGAGATATTCAATTTTAAACGTAACCGCGAAAATCACGAATAAATTAGTAAAATCAAAAAAACTAAGAAATGGTGATACTTAGGTATAGGGAAACCTTATCAAAAATGATGTATTTTGATATGTAGAAACCAAAAATAAAATAAAAAGTATATCATTCCATTTAAAATAACAAAGTTGATACCTACTTCCGGTGACCGGACGTGACAGTTAACTTGAGAACATTTTAGTTGAAGTGATCAGATCGAGTAAATTCTAATTCCTAAATTTCAAGTTTCCAGAAATAGTAGAACATGAGAAACTTCTAATGTACCAGTTCCATGAGACAGCCTGTATATTTAAGGTTAACAACGCATCATTATTCAATGTCAATGAAATATTCTATTTGTATCGCCTATTCAAACATTTACACTGGAATATTTTTCTGATAAAGAAGAGTTCAAACATAAGATTTAATATATGTTTCTTCAATTTTCCCAAAAGAAACTGGTGATATTGCTATTAGACCAGGCAATAGAGATTTTTTCGTTGACAAAAATAGTCCCAGGTCACGTGGAACAGTCCGTAGATGTATTGTGGTGTGTTTTCGACTCGCAAATATCATTACTTAATTTGTTATAAACAAAAAACCTAAAAAAATGTGTTTTTTTCGTTTTTCGCTTGAAAGAACTGAACCGATGCAACAATCTTGATGCTTTCAACAGACGAATTGTAGAGAATAAAAAGACGAAAATAATGAACCCCGCACGGACTCGATTGAATTAATATTAACGGAGGAAATTCGTGAAAACCGTAAAAACCTGCGTTTTTTTAAAAATTCATAACTCCGCCATTTTCAAAATTGTAGCGGAGGCTTTTCGCGTGAAAATAGCGATTGATGGGTACTTTGAGAGTGGAAAACCTAGGCGTAGTCCGATGATTAGTTTTTGCACAATTGCGGTTTGAATATTTGTGTGCAATATGATTCGGCGAGCCTGGATGCGTCGGAGGTGGTCCGATTTTATTTTTTTTTTACGTATTTCGAAAGTAGAAGTATTGTGCTACAAAACGTCTATTCTGATTTAGCGTTAAAATGTTGCGAAATAGGTGAAAAATGCTTGCAAACATGACCGAAAACTGCCGCGCGCTCCAAACCGGTCGAGTAGTGGGGGTAGGCGGTCGACGCGGAAGCGCGCACCGCGTATCGCACTCGTATTATATATACGTTTCCCCTCTAATCGCACACTTCCCCCATCACTCGACCACTAGCGGGCGCGTGCGTTTTCGCTCATGTTCTCAGTAGTTTAATACCCACTTAAACGGGTCTTATGGAAAAATCAGAATAGACGTTTTGTTGCTGTTCATGTCTAGTTTCCAAATCCGTTTTTTAAATTGCAATCGGATGACCACAAACGCACCCAGCTCTCCGCAAAAGTATTGCCAAAAAAATTCAAATGAGGATTGTGCGCAAACTATTAATCCGACCGAATGCAGGTTTTACACGCTTAAAGTACATGCGAATAGCTACCACTGTGCAAAGTTTCAGCTGTTAATATTAAAAAATGGCGAAGTTATGACTCTTTTTTATAAAACAGCTTAATTTTCCAGTTTTTCCAGCTTTTCTCGGGTTCTAATTATCCGATCGGATCGTTTGATCTGTGATTCTCTTCGTAATTTAATTCTCTACAGTTCATCCCGTTGCACCATTAAGATTGCTGCAATAGTTTTCCTTTTACAATAAAAAATAGTAAAAAAACGCGATTTTTTGTTGATAATTGTTTATAAAAAATTAAAACATGGCATTTTCGTGTAGGAAACATAGTGGGAATATACTAAGGACTGTCCTGCATAGCATGGCACAGGCGGCTTCCTGCTAGTCTTTATGTCAAAAAAGCAATCATTTGTAGCTCTATTGCTTGACCGAAAATGGTAAACTATGTAGAAAATTATAGGTGACAGCTCTATGCAAAAATAATTATAACTGAAGCATAATAGGAAATTATAATGAATGTAAAGATCCATACCTGACCTTCATAGTCATATCCTGCGAAATTGCCGTCAGTGGCGCCGCGCTTCCCGAATCTGGAACAAAAATCCCTGCCTAAGTAACCATGAAATTTGTATCGGGAATTCGTATATTATCATATAATAGCGGCATTTTCAAAGCTAAGGCAAAAGCTCGAAGTATGGTCGTCATTACTTGAGTACATACAATTGCAAAAATGGCAAAATACATTTAAGAATCATAAAGAGATTGAAAAATCATAGAAACTTGTTAATATGTTGATAACGGTAATACTTAATACTGCAGAGAATTATTAAGGTTAGCACTTATATTTCATTTTCGTTAAATTGCAAATATCACAAAAACTAGTAACATTCGGTGCTATTACACCCAACACATATTATACGGGGTGTTCCATTTAAAACCCTTAAGGAAAAAAAGAAATTTGAAAATGTTAAAAAATTAATACGTGTTAAAACAACTTTTTCATAAAATATTTTTTTTTATTTCTGGATAAATATACCAGTGTGGACCTAACTATAGCTGGGATGGACCTAACTATACCTATAATAGACGTAATTTTTAATTTCTCGAGAAAAACTTATTCTTTATAAAGAGTCAAGAATCAATTGTTTCTTCATTTATTTCGTCTACTGCTTCCCTAATTTTTAATTTTAGGATGTTTACATTATCATGTAAATTATTCGCATACACCTTCTGTTTTAAATAACCCCACAGAAAAAATCAAGCGGCGTTAAATCAGGTGAACGTGGTGCCCATCCTATAGGGCCGAATCGTCCAATCCACTTATTTGGAAAATGTCTGTTCAACCAATCCCTGACTTGATATGCGCTATGAGCAGGACAACCGTCGTGTTGATAGTGTAGTGAATACCTGAGCTGTAAGTTGATTTCGTCCAAAGTAGGTAGCAAAAGATTTTCCAACATATCAAAATAAGTGCTTTGGTTTATAGTACCGTTAAAAAAGTATAGTCCAATTATTTTATTGTAATAAATCCCACACCAAACATTCACTTTTTTATATTTTTAAGAATTGGTTGTAATACGGAAATTTGGATTTTCTTGAGACCAATATCTGCAATTCTGTGAACTAACAACTCCATTTGTAGTTAACGTCGCTTCGTCAGAGAAAATAATTTTGCTGTAGAAAAATCTATCGACCATAATTCGTTCTCCCATTAATAGGCAAAATTCTAATCGACGAGCATCATCTCCTTCTACTAAAGAGTGTATCAGTACTGGTTTATAAGAATGACATTTTTGATTTGAAAAGATCCTTTGCAGGTGGCTTTTACTGATGTTCAAGTCTCGAGATCTTTGCCTCAACAATTTTTTGGGCAAGTGTTCACGGAATCAATAGCTAACATAGCTCCAGTAAATTTTTTAACCAATTCACGAACACAATTGACAAAAACGTATACCTCAGGGTATTTTCTGTTAAAAACTTTGATAGCACGGCGGCGGCGGTACGATACCTCACCTATGCCGTAACAAAGAACTAAATAAACCCTTTGCTCTAAAGTCAACATACTTTCAATCAGCTTCTATCGACAAATTCCTTGGATACGCTGTTACTACTGTCAACTGATCATTCATAATTATGGTCCCTAAATTTTTCGTTCACCTTTGTATAATGTCTTTTCACTGGTCCGAGATGTAAAATTTGAAATAGAACATTCAAGTTTGATATTTGAGCATAAAATTAATTCAAACTAACTTTTACCTATAACATTTCTGATCTAATTCCGAAAAAACGATAGTTTACTCTTCGGCCAATTTAACATTTTCGTGTTTTTTATCTATCTTGTATGTTAAATCAAAATATTAACAATGGCTTTCGACTTTTTAGGACATCCAAAACTCTTTATAAAGAATGACTTTTTCTCGAGAAATTAAAAATTACGGCCATTATAGGTATAGTTAGGTCCATCGGGGACACACTGTATAAGTTACCTCATAGTGTTGCATACTTTAAATTATTACGAACGAAGTTTGTAGATGAAATTTTCACAGAACCGGAAATTAAAATAAGTAACGTTTCCAATTCTCTCATAGCACTCTAGAAGTTGTAGTTAGAAAGGGATTAACCCTAAAGGCACTTTGAATTTCCACCAAAGTGAGAATATCTTGCCCTTCAACTAAAGCAACTAATTTTCAATTTCCCATTACAGGAAATTACTAAAGAAAATTATCATTACGCTAAAATTTACCATCCAGTTAGTTTGTAAGATATTGTTTGAAGTAAAGCTGCTTTTTAGCATTGTATTTTAACATACACACTTCTGTAGTATGTAGTGTATAGTATACAGGATGTCTCACGGAACTGGTACATTAGAAGTTTATCATGTTCTACTATGTCTGGAAACTCGATCTGAGCTCTTCAACTAAAATATTCTCAAGTTAACTGTCATGTCCGGCCACCGGAAGTCGGTATCAACTTTGTTATTTTAAATGGAATGATATAATTTTAATTTTCTTTTTGGTTTCTACGTATCAAAATACATCATTTTTAATGAGGTTTCCCTATACCTAAATATTCCCATTTTTGAGTTTTTTTGATTTTACTAATTTTATAGTGATTTTCGGGGTTACGTTTAAAATTGAATATCTCGGTTATTATTGAAACTAGAAGCTCCATGATTGGTGGTCCAAAACTAGAAACATAACCAAATAAGACGATGTTTAGTTCATCATGATATCTTATACAGGGTGTTCAAAATTTACAGCACAATAATTGAATTTTCAAACGTAAAAAGCTAATTTTTTTCAAATGGAACATCCTGTATACCGATACACCATTCGATAGGAAATCTTATTCCCTATCAATCAATATTACGGTTCTTATATCCATCTTTAATAGTTTTTGAGATATTGTCACATTTTCTTTAAATCCATTTTGAATACTCCCAGTTAATAATGGGGGACAAAATTAGATACGAAATTAACAAAGAAAATTTAAATAGTGATAGATATATAGACATTTTGCATGGATGTGTGAACAATTTTTGCCAAATTCTTCCCCTCAATATTTTACGCCACTGCTTTTATCATATGGACGGTACACCGGCACATTCTTCGCATGAGGTATCCATTCAACTTAATCAGATGTTTGACGATAGGTGGTTCGGAAATAGGGGACCCTGGCGGTGGCCACCAAGCTCACCAGATCTAACACCATTAGACTTTTATCTCTGGGGTCATGTGAAAAGTCAGGTCTATTCCACACCAGTTAATACTCGAGAAGAATTAACTAACAGAGTAGTAGCCGCCATTAATGGACTTCAGCGACAAGAAATCCGAAGAACGACGATGACAGAAGTACAGCGAAGAGTTTTAAAATGTTTGAAGCAGAACGGGCAGCATTTCGAACAAAATAATTAAGTTTTAATTTAACTTAAATATCCCAAATATATTATTTTAGTTTTAACAAACCTTTTTAATATTTTTCTGTTTTCCTACTGTTCCAAAGTTGTTACATTCCTATAAATGAAGAATAAATCGTTTTGTATTGAGTTTGCATTCTTTTATACTGACAATATCTCAAAAACTATTAAAGATTGATATAGGGAACCCTAGTATGGATTAATAGGGAATACAATCTCCTATTGAATGGCGTATCGGTATACAGGCTGTTGTTGAAAAAAGCATGTTTTTTACGTTTGAAAATTCAATTATTGTGTTGTAAATTTTGAACACCCTGTATAAGATATCATGATAAACTAAACATCGTCTTATTTGGTTATGTTTCTAGTTTTGGACCACCAATCATGAAACTTCTAATTTGAATAATAACCGAAATATTCAATTTTAAACGTAATCCCGAAAATCACAAAAAAATTAGTAAAATCGAAAAAACTCAAAAATGGTGATATTTAGGTATAGGGAAACCTTATAAAAAATGATGTATTTTGATACGTAGAAACCAAAAATAAAATAAAAATTATATCATTCCATTTAAAATAACAAAGTTGATACCGACTTCCGGTGACCGGACGTGACAGTTAACTTGAGAATATTTTAGCTGACCAGCTCAGATCGAGTAAATTCTAATTCCAAAATTTCAAGTTTCCAGAAATGGTAGAACATGAGAAACTTCTAATGTACCGGTTCCGTGAGACAGCCTGTATAACACAAATTATTTATTTCTATTAAAAATAAAACTATAATGATCTCAGTCATCCGTTCATACAAAAGCAAAAAGCTTACCTTGGCCTCGCTCTATCTGCATACAGCTGTTCCAGATGTTGAAGTCTAAGCATGTTGATAGCCCGTTGTACCTTTGGACCCATATTTGTTGAGCCAATGGGACCACTTCTCACACTACCTGACACGTCGAGTGATTAGCCAGCATACAAAACGCACAAAAATACACCAAACAGACATTCAAAACAAGATATTTTACAAAATATACACAACACCAACATGTGGTAATGACACACACCGCTCATGGAAGTTCGGACACATAGTAAACATAAAGGAAATAATGATAAAAGCACTGATAACGTAGCAATAGGCACCTCTATTTCTACCAAATAGCGAACACATTCTTAACGTTGATTTCCAGTAACATACGACATCATTAAATGTGCTAATTTAAAATAATTTTTATATTTAATTATTATGCAACATTTGTACTGTTTTGTAACTGGTTGTTGGGAATTTTCTAATTTCCATTAAAAAGGATTAAATACGAAATAACAAATAGAGTCATAAATACTGCATCTCAGGCACATGTTGCGACCCCATTTCTACCAGATTTTTGCATCAAATGCTCGAATTCGTATTCAAACGAGTCTGTGCCTGCAATCTGTAGTTTGCACAAGATAACTCTGTCACGCGGAAGACATCATGAGACGCGGAAAGCCAACAAGAAAGGAAGAGCGTTCTGTAATTATCGCTTTTCATCAGGAACGATTGTCAGTTCGTGGAAATGCAAGAAATAAGTCAACGATAAGTGACACTCTTTACCAATACGAAGAAACATGGAATTTGGACGACGTGTTCGGCCGGGACTATCACGAATAATCTCCCAAGCGGATGAAGAACGATTAAAATTAATTTTTAAGCAAAACAGAAAATTGACCGCACCTAAGATCACCTCTGAAGGCAATCGCGATCGTGAAAGGCCAATTTTTGTAAGCACAGCGAAACGACGTCTCCAAGCGGAAAATCTGCATGGACGCGTTGCCGTACGCTGTTTCCCGTTTTCATTTGTCCAACTTCGATGTGTTCGTGCCTTTTTAATGGAAACTAGAAAATTCCCAACAACCAGTTACAGCATAAAGGTTGCATAATAATTAAATATAAAAATTATTTTAAATTAGCACATTTAGTGATGTCGTATGTTACTGGAAATCAACGCTAAGAATGTGTTTGCTATTTGGTAGAAATAGAGGTGCCATTATTTCCTATAGGTTTACTATGTGTCCGAACTTCCATGAGCGGCAGTGTACAGTCATGGAAATAAGTAAGTATCGCTATCGCAGGATTTGAAAATAGTATGTCGGTTATATATTCGTGTACTGTTCTACCTCGACCCGGCCGGTTAGCAAAAAGTTGTCCGTCACGAGGTGGTTTTTCGATGGATGTAATGTAACGGGATTTAGTTTATTTTTAGCGTGTCCGACCTTTTCCTCAATGTGATATCTTCATTGCAATGTAATAAATAAAATATGATCACTACAGTTAAGTTTACGAGTAGGTAATGCATTTAATTAAATATAGAATTACTTTTATAATAATATTAATAAACATGAAATTTGATAATATAATACGAAAAGCTCATGTTAAGATAATGCGTAATATCATGACACATTATATAAATTTATGTTAACTAATACATATATTAATTACGCAAGTTTAACGACATACTTTGTCAAAGTAATATTATAAGTTAATGATATGGTAACATACAGGCAGTAGGATGACGGGCTTAAGTAAGTAAGTAAGTAAATGCGCAAATCAACTTAATGCCAAGGATTATCACTAAATATAGACTATTTCAGAATTGTAATATTAAAATATATTCACTAAATGTAAATAAATTCTCTAAATCTAATTTAAATTTACATTTAGGGCGAGCATGTATTTTGTATGAAGGACAATGGAAATTTTATATCTGTATTTACTTTACAGCAGTTCAATTATCTTTCATGACATCTAATACATGCTTGACAACCAAAATAATTTAAATTATAGCAATATATACAGGCTGTCCCACGTTTCTTCCGCAAAACAATTTTTTTCAGAAAGTAAATTACTTTTTCAATTCATTAAAAAGTTACAGCCGTTTGAATTATTAACAATATCTTATTTTAAACGGCTCCAACTTCAGAAGGAACAGAGAAAACCAATAAGACCATATGAAACATATTACTTTCTACTTTCTAGAAATATAAAACAAAACATTTTGGTATTTTCTTTTGTTCATTTGTGAATTCAAATTATTCAAATTTTACTTATAATTAATAATTTTTTATTGTTGTAATATGTATTTATTGTTTCATTTTTGGTTTTGCATTGTTTGATAACTAATTAATTTTTTATTTTTCTTTTTTTGTTAATATTTCAAAGAGCTCTACAGAAGTTTTATTATAATATAGTTCCAGTTCAATAACCACACATTTTTCATTTACTATATATTAGCTGGAACATTATTGGTAATTTTATTTCTAAATTTGTTTTCTAAATAAATTAAGTGGCGTGCATTAACAACGATAATAAGTTAAAAATAACATTTTGACTTATGAATTGTGTACTGTAAGGTTAATTAAAATGCATGTACATTAAAAATGAAGGTCTTTTTAATTTCCAAACAATATAAACTATAACTGAAAATGTTTAACGACATACATTGTCAAAATAATATTATAAGTTAATAATATGGTAACATACAGGCGGGATGTAAATTTTAAATAAATCAAAAATTACAGCCACAACCTGGATTTGAACCAAGGCCCTTTGCGTCGCTAGCACAATGTCAATAGCTCAGATGGGAGAGCATTGTGCTAGTGACGCAAAGGTCCCTGGTTCAAATCGTCAAGTTGTTGGATTCTCTTACGTATAGCTTTTATTGCATATGATTGTGAGTAATTAATATGCAATAAAAGCTACACGTAAGAGAAACCAACAACTTTTCTTTCTGAAGCGTCTTCTTTTGGGAAATTATATACCCGTTACCAACACAATTTATAGTCATCCCAGGTCAAATTTGATGAAATAATTTTTATGTTGTATAAATGTTCTTTTAGATGGTCGTATATTTTGGTTTATTTTTTTTAAGTAATATTATAACATATTTACATTCCATCAAAATTCGTCGAAAGTTGAGCTTGCTTCAAAAATTTTTTGTAAATTAGTGATATACATAATTGTCATTATTTTCAGTTGTCAGATATTTGAAACATATTGCTGTAAAGTAAATACAAAATAATAATATAAAAAAATAGTAATGATACATTCATGCTATACAAAATACATATTCTGTTTATTAAGTTAAACTGCAAAATATCGTTGAAGCTAAATATCTCGAAAACACCAGTAAATCTCAATTAACAAATTACCATAAATACAAATTTAAAGCAAATTAATTTTAATTTATTTCTATTTTGTGAATAAATGTTCATACATATGTCAGTTCTGAAATAACCTGAATAGTAAAAATATTGACAACAAGAAATTGTTTTTTTGTATTTATTAACGCAAAAAATGTAACCGAAAATTTTTATGTTTATTAATATAAAATTAACGTCATATTTAATAAAAACACAGTTACATTGCAATGTAGGAATTACATTAATTAATTACACATTAAGCTAATAAATAGAAACATATAAATCATTATAAACCAATTCAAAGCATTCGAACAAGGTTTCGCAAATAATAAATTTCCGATATACGAGTTGAAGCGTAACCGGACAATTGTTTGCACTTGGCGGCCGAGCGGTCGACCAGAATAACAAAAAAATTGTACTCGGATGTATCATCGACACACTGCTAAAATATTTATAGAACTTACTAAATTCCATGAGTGTACATGCAAACAAAAGCTAAGCAGAAATGTCTCTATTGTTTTTTTGACTGTTTAAATGTCCATAATTTACAAATCAAATAAAATTAAACCAATTAGACCACGATTTTAAAGCATTTCATAGTTTTATATGTAAGTATTTAATAACCACAGCATATAGATAATAGAAAATTCTTAAAGAAGCTCAAGCACATTATTTACTATCTGTCACTGGTGTTACGTGCCTGGGAAATGTTCATTTGAAAAATTACGTCGCTTTACTGTGTGTCAATGAACAGTGTACGCGTCTGTTGTTAATTTGAAGACAAAAAAACACAATTGACAATTATTTTGCTTGCTGTCGTTGACGTATCTTGTAATAAACACGTAATGCCAACCAAACATGCCAGCTGTATTCGTTACGTATATCACAATGTAAGTCAAATGAGTTATCGAGTAAAATAATTCGTACATAACAAAATCGATGTTCTACATTCGCTGTTCTTTTACATAAGTAGGGGTGAAAAGGGTGCTTTTTTTGTCGGTTGATAAATAAATAGAAATTTCGTAATAACTTACTGATTGAACAAGTAGTAATTCGTATACAGGCTGTTTCACGACAAGCTGCCATGGAGAACCGAATAAAAACAGGGATTGAAAATTTATGGAGTTATCTTGTTCGATACGATCTTTTTAAGGGGTAATGCCACTCTAGCGCGAGAAAAAATAGCCGATTTTGTAGGTCTATTTTTTACAATATAGTAAATGAATTACAAAATCTCTTTAAAGCCCCTTATTGTTCATATTTTGAGGAATATTCACAATAAAAATAGCAGCGTTAAAGGACATCAAAGGAAACCTCTTCCGACGGACAGGGTTGCACGGCCGGAAAGATTTTGCACGCAGTTTTTTACTTAGCCATAAAAACAAAAAAAGAATTGATTCTATATAAGATTATCTCGGGAAGTACGTACGGAAATTAGAAAATTCCGCTTTAAAACAAAATGGCGCACGTTTGAACACAAAATATCACTTTTAGGTACAAAATTAGGTTAAAAATTGTTTATAACAAAAAAAGTTTCGAACTTATCGTAATATCCGTACGTACTTCTCTAGATAATATTGTTCTGAAGCTGCATATCAAATTTCAAGTGAATTGACGGAGATCAGTTGAAGATATCGTTCCGGCCAGTTTGGAAAATGCGATTTTGAGAAACACCGTTTAAAATATTGTTTAACTTTGATGTATAGAATTGTTATATTTTACTATAGTCGGCGAAGCCTGGACCATTTTTTCAAATTAACATTTTCCTCCTCTTGCTTCTTTCTGTTTGATTTTGACGACAGACGGGCCTGTTTTGCAGCATCAGTCAGGGATGGCTCTGAAAACATGATGCGCCGTGCGTCAGCCTTCGCGCAGATATTATTGCAGTTTGGCTAGATGCTCATATATAATACCTCCATAATCTTCATAAGGCTGGATAATGCATCATTGACAACACATATAGCTATACTTGCTGCAATATCCACAATTACTTTGCCACTTGAAAGAGAAAATGAAAACACCAGGTGGCATTTCATCGGTAAGAATTTATGATAGTGTCGCCCAGATTTATTTTCTTCATGTTATCAATTGAATCATGATTATGACGAGTCTATTATAAATTGAAAGCTCATTTATAGGCTTCTGGGTTAACTTCCCTTTCTCTTCGAGACCCTAACTGGTTTTTGTCAAATGGCGGGGACGAGTGCCATTAGTTTTTTCACGTGATCTATGCATTCCTTTTCTTATTTTCTTTTCTTATACTAAAATTTGCAAGCTTTGCAGTAAGTATTTAGATTTTATGAGAATATCAACAACATTTCTCCAGCTGATAAGCGCCACCAATCATACAGAGAAGAAAAGCTATGTTTTCTCTATGTTTCATCGTCCGAGACAGTTACGCCATTCCTTTTTTACTATTTTCAATTGATTTTTAGCCCTCTCTTCTTCTGCTGCTTTCTGCATACTTTGTTGACAATGCTTCTGTTTCCACAAAAATGGTGCGAACAACTTTATCGTAAAATGAGTGCAAAATCTGACGAGGAATGTCCTTGAATGTGCAAAACTTTTCAATTACATCTACACCTATTCTTATGCGCATGACAAGGATAATTCCACTATTCATTTCATATCATTTTTGAACAAATCGGCAACTTGGAATGAAAGTTTGTTCAAAATTCTCACAAGAAACCACGATTTGAAATCCTAAGTCACGGTTGCCACTTTCGGCCAATTTCGCATTTGATTTGCACGTTTTACACACTACAACTTGTGAAATAGCAGAAAATACAACAACAAAGTTCAAAAGATGATATAATTGAACGTCATCCATTCCAACGTTGTAATAATCTTCAACCGACATTACTTTTTACCGGTGTGGACTGTGGATACGTTATCAGGCAGAGGCGACTCTAGTTGCAAACGATTCAATGCTTGCTATGTTAGTACTATTTGAAAATCTGCTGCTTCCTTTCGATCACGTTATACTCCAAGAATGTCACTAATTATTTCTGTTATATTTTTACCAACTAATCAAGAACAACACACGTTACATCAGACAGCTGTAACATTGTGCTGCTAGCGTCAGTTCAACGAACGTACCGAGGATATTGCCACAAAATCTTTGTGTTTTATAATATTTTATGTTATATTTCACACCACGCATGAAATTCCTCCAAATAAGATAAGAGCGTATCTCACGCTAAACTAAACTTTTTGCACGTACGCTCGGCTAGACGCGTGGCCGTATGTTCATCAAATAAGCATTTAAAAATTTTTTTCCGATATAAAACGTATTGTACCATATTTCTAAGATCTCAAGACATCATTTTTTTAAAAAATCTAGAGTGTCATTACCCCTTAACTAAAATATTGAGTTTTTTGCTACTTCCGGTTTTACCGGAAGTGGTGTCAACTCTCATATTTCAAACGGAACACCCTGTATTTTATAGCATTTCTGAAATCATTTTAACGGTTGATAAATAAATAGAAGTTTCGTAATAACTTACTGATTGAACAAGTAGTAATTCGTATACAGGATGTTCGACGACGAGTCTCCATGGAGAACCGAATAAAAACAGGGATTGAAAAGTTGTGGACTTATCTTGTTCGATACGATCTTTTTAACCAAAATATTGAGTTTTTGGCTACTTCCGGTTTTACCGGAAGTGGTGTTTTAAATGGAACATCCTGTATTTTATAGCATTTCTGAAATCTTTGTTAAATTTTTAGGCGAAGTAAAAATGTTTTATAAAATTCAAAACTGTATTCATATGATAGGTACTGTATAAAAAGCAGTGGCGTAGCGTAGTAGGGGCGGGGGGCGGCCCGCCCCGGGCGGCACTTTTAGGGGGCGGCAAAATTTCATCGAAAAAGCATTTGAGTCTTTCATTTCATATGGGCGCCATGTTTGGTTTTAACATTTTAGGTGGTATTTTCTTCCGTTTCAATTGTGATATATCACACTTGTTGTTTAGCTGGAAATTTTAGATAAATGTTAGTATTTTATGTTTGCTTTTGCAAAGATTGATTCGGAGCTAGAATTAACGCTTCTTGAGTATGACACATAAGTTTAAAGCAACCCTTTTCATTCTTTGCGTTCATGTATTTAATTAAAAAAACAACCCATTATTTGTGGTACCTACAATACGTGAATCAGAAGCAAGAATCATCATTAAAAAATGGCAAAATCATACATGGCGTCCATAGAAAGGGAAAAGTTGGCCATTGTTTGTCCATCTTCTTTTTTTTTCCAATGGTCTGTGTTGTGAGATGGTGCACATTCATGCCTAAAGTCACATAACATTGGATTGAAATGTCATATTATTGCGAATATGGTGTCTTTGTAATCTTCACAATATAAGCTTTCGGGTCTTAAGTTGAGAGAAATAAGTGAATTGACTAAATCTTATTGAACATACGTGTAACTGAATATTTGTACCGTTTCTTTTTTGTCTAAACCACTGCAAGTCTACGAAAGTCATAAAAAAGTCTATAAAATATGATTTTTTTTATACAAAATTAGAAAATTAGAATTAAAGAATTTTTTATATTATAATAAAATTTCGTAAAAATTTATTTTTTTTGGATTATAACAAGTTTTGCCTCACAAACTAAACGAAACGATCAAAATGTAATAAAATCTTTGAGCAAAGTTCAAAAGAGACAAAAGGCATTCATGATTGTCCTATGGAATTACATTTTTTCCTTATTGTTATTATATTTTTCCTTATTTTTCTTTATTGACAAATTGTATTGTCCACTTGACTTATTAAAATTTATTGTGAAATCGTAGCTGGAAGATCAGGGTTGTTATAAAAACGTTTTATTTTTTTTAATTTTATACAAAACACATGTTTTAAACATGAAATGAAACATGTTTAAAACATGTTCTAAATAACGCAATTATTTCATTTTTAGGCATTTTAATCGGCGTCTTTTCATTCCTTATTTTTCTTGCTACCACTGATATTGTATTACTATATTTTATGAAGAACGACAAAACCTGTTCAAAGTTCGGTAGTTTAAAAAATGTTTAATCGGTAGTTTAAAAAATGTTTAAATACAACATTTAAAAACAATAGTTTAAAACATGTTTAAAACACTGTTTTAAAACAAGCTGTTTTAAACATAACAACCCTGTGGAAGATAGTCTGCCTAATATTATAATTATGCTCCGAATATTTCTTGCAATTGCCATAAGCAATGCCAGCTGTGAGAGGACTTTTTCAAAATTGCAATTAATCAAGAAGTATGTAAAATCAACATTTGTAAACCGAACAATACACAATATAATAGTTCTTTGGAATTACTGTATATTTTTAGTATTTTAAATTGAAATCGCTAAATGAAGGGGCGGCGAAATTTTCCTCCGCCCCGGGCGGCTGACACCGACGCTACGCCACTGATAAAAAGGTACATTACGATATGTATAAACATCAAAAATGCATTTAGAAATTACTAAGTTTTATCGAATGCATAGATAGGATACACAACCAAGCACTCATCTGTCAAATTTGGGTATATAACTGTAAAATATGGGTTCTTGTCTCCATTTTTATTTCCGACGCTGACAAGTCATAAAAATTCGCATCCCAGCTAAATTTATAGTTGAGAAGTGGGACATTCGAGTGGAGAAAATGTGTTCGAAAATTGTTTCAGATACTTAGAGGGAAATACTTTACTCGTATTACGTATTCAGGGCATATTCAGGTATATTAGTGACGCCTTTTTGAAAGACAATTGCCTTCGTTAGAGTGGTTTTGTAGTTTATCGATTTTTGCAGAACTGACCCTTTCGATCATTTCCGCTCTTAAAAAATGCCACGACCTCTACCGGCTTGAACTTTGGTCGTTTCCTGTTGAATCTTTTTCAGCCGGCTGAGTAATATCTGCATCTCCGTTGAATTCTTAATGAGTTTCAGTTGGGTTATTTTTAAATATGCAATAATGTAGGACATTAAAAATCTGTAACTTTCCTTAAAATTATGATATAAATTCTCGAAATAAATTTCAGAATTTTGTAATAACTCTTCCAACATGAAACAAATATTGAAAATGGTTAGCAAACTGGAATGTGAGAGTAACATTTAATATCAATTCGAGACATCGCACATGTGGATTTCTAAAAACATTTTAAACTTTGTTCATTTAAGAAAACCGTTATTTTGTCCGGTTGCATAATTTTAAATGGGTACTATACTTATTTGACTTACGCGAAGCCAATTTTGGTCGATCACTCGCGATGTCTTTAGATTTAATGTGTGATGGTGGGTTTAGTCACCTTTACATAGTAGCAAATAAGCCTGACTATAACTCTATTAAAAAACGGTTGTTAACTAGTTGCCCAATATACTACTTGAACAGTGAAGAATCTTTGATTTTCTCGCTAAGTATATAACCCTAGTGTTAGCGAATGTGGAAGATGAAATATACTTTCGAATCAAGAATCAAGTTTCGTTCTCACAGAACTGTCCGTTTGCCGATAGCAGATCTTTGCTTATCGCATTGTAACAAAAACCGTTAACAGTAAAAAGTGAGTCTAGTTACTCATACATTTACAAATAAGCGTATTTATAATCTTCTATCACTGGCCCAATATCTGAATTAATCCAACAAATAAAATAATTCCTAACACGGCCAATCGTGACTATAGCTTTGCTCTCAAAGCCAGTCTCCAGAACTATTGTCCTCAATGATAAACTTGGTCTCAGTAACTCATTCAAACTTCCATTCGACAATTCATAATTTGCCGAAATTCAAAGGTGTTACTCATTCAACAATAATCAAGTTGCCAACATGTATTTCTTTTCCTTTTGCGTTCAAAACGCTAAAATTTTTAACTCAAAACAATCAAATAATTGTAAAAAGCAAACCACCTTTGAGCTCAGCTACATATATTAGCATGTTAAGTTATAACATTTCAGCCCAAATAAATAAACAAATATTTGCAAGGGGTCATCCTTTCAGCTCATGAAGATAAACAAATAAGCAAAGGACTAATCATTCAGTTCAACAAGATAAACAAATATTAGCAAAGGGCCTACCGTTCATCTCCAACAATATAAACAAATATTATCAAATTGGTAACTTTTCATCTCAACACGATAAACAAATATTAGCAAAGGGCTCATTTTTCATCACAAAAATTAAACAAATATTATCAAAGGGCTAACCTTTCAGCTCAAAACCATTCAGATATTAGCAAAAAGCTAACCTTTCAGCTCAACAAAATAAATAAATTTTAGAAAAGGGCTAACCTTTCAGCCAAACAAAATAAGCTAACATTTGAGTAAAGAGCTGACCTTCAGCTCGACAAGATAAACAAATATTCGCAAAGGACTAACCTTCCAACTCAACAAGATAAAAATATTAGCAAAGGGCTATCCTTTCAGCTCAACCCCAATCAAATATGTTAATATTACTCGTAGATAAACAACGTAGGTAGATAAACAAGTTGTTTCAGTACGAGATGAACTCCCACGATCTATTGATAGATTAACGAAAGTCTAAAATTTTTAGAAAATAAGTCTTCCATGTTAATTTTCCTGGCAAAAAAGAAGTGTCGCGAAATTTTAAAATCAAATTTTCAGCCATACTGTGCATTGTTATAATGAACTCTCCAAATATGAAAAGTTGAGTCAGGAAATTTATTTTCTTTATTGCCTTTATATCGAAAACTACTACCCAAAGCTCGCGGCATATTTTAAAGATTAAAGCTAGATCTTAAGTAGACAAGACTTGGCCACCCCTGCTCTAGGAGATCCCTATTACGACGAGAAACTAAAGCTCCATCTATCTACACCTTTCACACTACATTCAAAACAACGGCTTCCTTGAATCAAAACAATCGTTTTCTTAAATCAAATATTTAGGTTGTTTTATATTAAAGAAATATTGTTATTACAAGTATGTGTTGTCTCAAAACAAACAAATTATGTAATAATGTCATTTTTCAATATACGTTTATGGCCAATATATTTTTTAAGAAATGGATTTTTTATTCCACACTGTTTTTTTCTCTCTGTGGACATTTTATACATTTTATACATTTACAACAAAGTTATCTAAACGCAGCTCGTTTTCTAAGCATATAAAAAAATGTGTGCGTGCTCTCAAACGTTTATCATTTTTTTCCCGGTTATAACACCTTGTATGTCACGGAAAATGTCCTGAGGAGAAGCACGAGGCAACTTGATAAGCATCGTTTTGATACAAACAGTCCTCCCCCCCTATATCGCATTAAGCTAAATTGAAACACGTTTTATCATTTTAAAGGACCGCTTAACCCTTTCTAAGCACTTTCACACGATAAGCGTCAAGAATTGTAAAGGGTGTCCCTGAAAATACTGAAAACGGGTGAACAATAACGCCTATTCATCTTTTCAAATAGCAAGCCGTTTGCACGCTTTAGGCACTTAGAGGTATTGTTTCCAACAAGTGAATTGTTTGTTTAAATTGTAAGGGTATTATTAAATTTGTGGCGACATTTGTAAGGAAATTTTCGACATACTAGACTAGACTCGATATACCGGGTGTACAAACAGAGGACATTCGTCAAGAGGTTTCCAGGATAATAAGGAAAGCTACCCCGCCGAAGAGCAATATTGCCAAAGAAGAAAAGTACTCTCTGAAGACCATCAAGGACAACAAGGATATCACAGTACTATCAGCGGACAAAGGGAATGCAACGGTGATATTGGACAAGGAGGACTACAACAGGAAGATGAACGATCTATTGGACCCGAATACGTACCGTAAAATTTCCAAGGACCCAACAGATAAGATAGGAAGGCGAGTGAGGGAATTGGTTAAATCTTCATCGATTCCCGTACAGGAACAAAGAAGCCTTTTTGTTCAAGCCCCTAGGGCACCTAGGATCTACGGTTTGTCAAAGATCCACAAGGATAACGTACCTTTGAGACCAGTCGTTAGCGCAATAGGCTCCCCAACCTATTTGTTGGCGAAATACTTGGCGAAAACCATCCAACCGTTTATAGGACAAACTACATCTTTTGTCAAGAACTCTGAACATTTTATTCAGATTTTGAAGGAAGTTGTCATTGACCCTCAGGATATACGCGTAAATTTTGACGTAACCAGGGCTGTGGAGTCGGAGTCGGAGTTCAGACAAATTTCAGAGGAGTCGGAGTCGGAAAAAATTTACCGACTCCGACTCCGGGTCCATGTTTAAATAATGTAGAAACAGACATGCGAGATGGACGTTGCCTCAATAGATAGTAAACGATTAACTAAACAAATTATTAGGTCTTTTACAAAGTAAATATAATTTAACTACAAAACACACAGGTCGGTGGTGAGTGATGATTAGCAAAATGATTATTGTGAGTCGCTTGCCGCGTCGCATATATAGTTTATGTATTTCCAATTTCCAACAACCAACTTCAATATGTTAATTATGATTGCTCGATCATCTACAAATAAAAAAAATCGGACTTCGATGCATACTTATAGGCGAATTAGAACTTTCCAAAGTGAAGCGTCAACGTGTGGTTTTCCTTATTCATCAAAATTACGAGAATTTGCTCCTATTCGTTCGGCCACAAAGAACAGCTGAACAATTCATGAAATATTGCAAAAAGTATTTTAATGATATTCCCTTGCAATTTTAAAAAGAGAAAATAGTTTCCTACAACTTTGTACCAGATGAAACAACGTGATGGTATCACAGTCGTATTATCAACTCTCAACATTTTTTCTTATTTTTATTTGTTCCAATATCTGAATGTATGTAAAAGATAATGCTTTATTAGTAAAACTTTGCAATTTTAGCTTTAATGTTTGATAACTTTAAACGTTTAACCGAAATTGATTATTTTTTTCGGCACATGAACAAATTTATCTAAAGTATCACCCTTGATTATACAATATGATGGTATAATCAAGGGTATCACATCTCTTTGTATTGAACAAAATATGTAGAGATTTTAAATTGTTACTGATTCTGTCGAGTGTAGGTTACCAATTTTAAGATTATTGGTGGCTATGTCGTAGTCTTCTTGCGATCAACTAAAAAACACCGATATTCGCAGATTTCGTCACCTACTCTTGACAGAATTGAGCCAGATATATTTTTTATTATTAGCAAAGGTACAAACTTCACTCTAACGTAATTTTTAATGCATAAACTTAAACATGCATAATATATGTATAATAGCCGATTAAAAATTATAACTGCATTTCCGATTTAAACTCTACCTTAAGTTGAATGTAGAAATATCCATGTATGCAAGTCATACTCGTTGCAGCCAGAATTGTGACGTCATTGCCACTAACAGAAGTAATAGTTGAGATTATTTTCATTTTATTTTGCACTTAATTATGTATTCATTGAAATGAATATTTACTTTGTACTATACAGTGGTTTGTCATTACTTTTGTTATTATTAAAGATAGAACATCGGTTCACGTGACAAACTAGTTCAGAATTATGTGCTCTCTAATGAGAAAACAGTTAAAGTTCTAATGATTTCAGAGATATTTTGAAAATATAAAAAAGCGTCCTTTTTAAATATGGCCATAATTTTGTGGTCCGATCAACAGGCCTTTTTGATTTTATTAACAATTAGATTGTCAGATTTAATTTTTTTTCCACTAAATTCGCTGGAAGCAAATAAAATTTTGCCGGAGTCGGAGTTGGAGTCGGAGTCGGACTACCAATATTATCTGGAGTCGGAGTCGACAGATTTTTTACCGACTCCACAGCCCTGGACGTAACATCACTCCTTACCTGTGTTCCGGTTAAGGAGGCAGTCGAAGGCCTTCGGACAACACTTGTGTCCCCCTATGTCTACCAACCGATGTACCGGATCTTGTAGAGTGTTGTCTCTCCACGACATACTTCAAGTGGGCGGGAGCGATGTATGACCAGGTAGAGGGTGCAGCCATGGAATCACCTCTGTCACCGGTAATCGCCAATTTCTTCATGGAATTGTTTGAAGAAGAAGCCATGAGATCAAGTCCTTTCAAACCCAAGCACTAGGTCAGATATGTCGATGATACCTTTGTGGTTTGGCCACACAGTGGAGATAAACTTACTGAGTTCCGTAACCATCTGAACAATGTTAGTCCTTCCATAAAATTCACGATGGAAATAGAAGAGGATAATCAGCTGCCTTTCTTGGATGTGCTGGTATACAGAACGTCAACGGGTAGACTTGGACATACAGTCTACCGTAAGAAGACACATACCGATCGGTACTTGAACGCCAAATCACACCAACAGCAGAGAAGTGTTATTAGCACTTTGTTCAACAGTGCCGAGATGGTATGCGACTCCAGCACCTTGGACGACGAACGGAAACACTTGGAGTGGGCCCTGCGTCAGAATGGATACACCAAGTCTGACATACGGGGTGTCACACAAAGAAAAACGCAAGTCTCAGAGGAACCGCAAGAGTCAAAGGGTTCGCTTGCTTACCATACGTAAGTGGGGTATCAGAGAGAATCGGTAGATTACTGAAGAAATCGGGTATCACGGTAAGGTACAGAGCGCCAGCTAAGGTAAAGGATCTTTTGCCTAACCCAAAGGATATCACACCACTCCTGAAGAACGAAGGGGTATACAAGATAACATGTGAGTGCGGAACATGCTATGTAGGACAGACAGGACGAAGCATCGAATGTCGAATCAAGGAGCGCAGTAGAGACACCCGGCTAGGCAAGATTCAACAGTCCGCTGTTGCTCAACACTGCCACGAGTCCGGACACACAATGGATTTCGATGCCGTGAAGATGTTGGCAAGGGTGGGTAATTATCATCGAAGGCTTATTAGAGAAGCCGTCGAAATTTACAAACATCCTGACAACATCAATCGCGAGGAGGGTACTGACATTAGTAGGGTCTGGAAATCGATCCTAACGCGGTTAGGTGGAAAAGCACATGGGAGCGGTAGCTCCAGATGTGCGTAGTGAGGTGTAAGTTTAGGTATATAAGGGAGATTTCTTTGGTAGATCTTCAGTATTCAGTTAGCTCTGAAGAAGCGAGCAACATGGTTCGCGAAACGTCAGCTTTAACAAATCTTGACACAAGGCATAACCCGGAAGCAGTTTATTTTCTAAATGATTCTGGCCGTGCAAGCCTACGTACATACTAGAAAGGATTATGAAAAGTTGTAATAGCAAAATAAGTAGCGAATATATATATATATATATACAGCTAGAGTGCATGCTATATGTAAAAACAGACGAAGGTGTCATGCTGGTGAACCCACCTAGGTCTTGCAACTCCTGAATATAGTCGGTCAAGTTCCATCAAGGTCTTCAGCATGTCTTCAGTCTGAGGACTTGGTGCTGCACTTGTCCATTTTCCATCAAGGGCTACGATCGCCAATAGGGCGAACCACCATACTGAAGTCCACTTCATCTTTTCTGAAGAAGTTAGGTAATACTGGAAGGTCAATATCTGGAAATAAGAAACGCAACTGTTAATGTTTAGCTTTGAGTGAAAACAATTTTGAAGCCTGGTCTCCGGATTTAGGTCCAGTAGGGTTTTTCTATTGGGGTACACTCCTTGTATCAAGGGGTAATGCCACTCTAGCGCGAGAAAAAATAGCCGATTTGTAGGTATATTTTTACAATATACTAAATGAATTACAAAATCTCTTTAAAGCGTTTTATTGTTCATATTTCGAGGAATATTCACTATAAATAAAATTAAAAATAAATAAAAAAATAGCAGCGTTAGAGCACATCACAGGAAATCTCTTCCGGCGGATAGAGTTGTAATGGCGTTTGAACACAAAATATCACTTTTAGGTACAAAATTAGGTTAAAAATTGTTTATAACAAAAAAAGTTTCGAACTTATCGTAAAATCCGTACGTACTTCTCTAGATAATATTGTTCTGAAGCTGCATAGAAAATTTCAAGTGAATTGACGAAGATCAGTTGAAGTTATCGTGCCGGCCAGTTTGAAAAGTGCGGTTTTGAGAAAACACCGTTTAAAATATTGTGTAACTTTGATGTATAGAATTGTTGTATTTTACTATAGTCGGCGAAGCCTGGGCCATCTTTTCAAATTAACATTTTCCTCCTCTTGTTTCTTTCTGTTTGATTTTGACGACAGACGAGCCTGTTTTGCAGCATCAGTCAGGGATGGCTCTGAAAACATGATGCGCCGTGCGTCAGCCTTCGCGCAGATATTATTGCAGTTTGGCTAGATGCTCATACATAATGCCTCCATAATCTTCATAAGGCTGGATAATGCATCATTGACAACACATATAGCTATACTTGCTGCAATATCCACAATTACTTTGCCACTTGAAAGTGAAAATGAAATCACCAGGTGGCATTTCATCGGTCAGAATTTATGATACAGTGTCGCCCAGATTTATTTTCTTCATTTTATCAATTGAATCATGATTATGACGAATGGCTAGTCCATCATATATATAAAGCTCATTTATAGGCTTCTGGGTTAACTTCCCTTTTTCTTCGAGGCCCTAACTGGTTTTTGTCAAATGGCGGGGACGAGTGCCATTAGTTTTTTCACGTGATCTATGCATTCCTTTTCATATTTCCTTCTCTTATTCCAAAATTTGCAAGCTTTGCAGTAAGTATTTAGATTTTATAAGAATATCAACAACATTTCTCCAGCTGATAAGCGCCACCAATCATACAGAGAAGAAAAGTTATGTTTTCTCTATGTTCCATCGTCCGAGACAGTTACGCCATTTTTTTAATACTATTTTCAATTGACTTTTAGGCCCTCCTTTCTTCTGTTTCCACAAAAATGGTGCGAACAACTTTATCGTAAAATGAGTGAAAAATCTGACGAGGAATGTCCTTGAATGCGCAAAACTTTTCAATTACATCTACACCTATTCTTTTGCGCATGACAAGGATAATTTCGCTATTCATTTCATATCCTTTTTGAACAAATCGGCAACTCGGAATGAAAGTTTGTTCAAAATTCTCACAAGAAACCACGATTTTCAAATCCTATGTCACGGTTGCCACTTTCGGCCAATTTCGCATTTGATTTGCACGTTTTACACACTACAACTTGTGAAATAGCAGAAAACACAACAACAAAGTTCAAAGGATGATAATTAAACGTCATCCACTTCAACGTTGTAATAATCTTCAACCGACATTACTTTTTTACCGGTGTGGACTGTGGATACGTTATCAGGCAGAGGCGACTCTAGTTCCAAACGATTCAATGCTTGTTATATTAGTTCTATTTGAAAATCTGCTGTTTCCTTTCGACTCCTTTCGATCGCGATATACTCCGGGAATGTCACTAATTATTTCTGCTATTCTTTTACCAACCAATCAAGAACAAGACACGTTATATCAGACAGCTGTAACATTGTGCGGCTAGAGTCAGTTCAACGAACGTACCGAGGATATTTCCATACAATCTTTGTTTTATAATATTTTATGTTATATTTCACACCACGGATGTAAATCCTCCAAATAAGATAAGAGCGTATAGGTCTCTAGGCTGTAAACTATCACGCTAAACTTTTTGCTTGTACTCTCGGGTAGACACTTGGCCATATGTTCATCAAATAAGTATTTAAACTTTTTTTTCCAATATGAAACGTATTGTACCTTATTTCTAAGATCTCGAGACATCATTTAAGCAACAAAAAAAATTTTGATTTTTCATAAAATCTAAAGTGGCATTACCCCTGAAATATAAGCTTACAGTTGACAGTAGAAAAGCCTGTAAGATGTTTTGTTGTAATTTCGAAGACGATAGAATAACAGAGTGGGCTGTAGACCGCCCTCAAATATTTAATTCATGGACTCCCATCAATTTCGTTTTACTTCTTAGCCCTTTTCAGAGAACCAATCAAATATTTTTTTGAGGGGGGAGTTGTATGCATTAATTTCGAATATTTCTCGGCAAATATTTGATGAAACTTTGTTATTGTGGGGTCACATGAATAGGGTATTTGACTATTATTGGAAAACCATCTTAGTGTGTTTATTCCTTTACTCTACACTGTAAATGCATTATTTTTCGTAATTATTTCCTGAATATTACAAAAAAATGAGCGTTAAAAATTGAATCACTAAAAGTCCCGCCAAAACGATACTTTCTGTTGTGTGACGTCACCCAATAGTAGATGTCAAATCGGCCCATATGGTCTGTCAGCATCGGCACCATCGCCGTTTGGTAATTGTGTTTTATGATGTGTTGTTTTCACAATTGCTACACAAAAAATGGGTTATAAATGGTGTATAAATCCACAATGCAGAAATACGTCAATAAAAACTCCGGATAAACTATTTGTAGCTGTTCCGCAAGATTTGAAACTGCGAGGAAAGTGGTTGGCTCGTAGAAATCCAAATGAAATAAATGGCGGCCAATACCAGTGCTTTTTGTTGTGAAGATTACTTCGACATAAATAAAACTGACCAGAATAAGTTATCTATCGTATTTTCGAACCTGGTATTATCTGATCTGACAGCTTAAGGTTAGGGCTACCCTACCCTACAAAATTATGCTTACATGGCACTTTAGTGCTATTAAATTCAAATTGGAGAAGCATAAGAGCGCGGTCGGATAATCGGGTAGGGTACGGTGAGAGTAACGCGCTGCATAATAGGCGGACTAACGTCATATGGCGTTTATCTGCGTATAAGAGAGAGACAGCCTACCCAGGTTATCTGAGCATTGCTCTCCCGATACCCTACCCTGACAAATCGAACGCGCTCTAAGCGTACTAACGAATGACGTCACTGGAGACTGAGCCAATTACAGGGCGTTTTCAATCACGTGATAGAACGTGAATAAAATTCAATTTTAATTTTGGTTTTTAATAGAAATAAAGCATTTTTTACGAGCAAGTAGTTTTCTTAAACTGGAATCTATTAGGATGACTATAATACAAGCCATATTTTTAATACCTACAGTTAAATACCCTATTCTATAAATGCATTTGATAGATTGCTTCATGTTTGTCTCCGGAAAACTTCATATTAGTTCGTTAATGAAGTTGACGTAGAATTTTCATTATATATCGAGATTAATCCTTTTAAGATCAAAGACTGTGTGTCCGAAAGCCGTCCTAAACCAATCTATATTTTAATTGCTTTATAAGTTTAGCTATGATGAAACAGAAAAGGATAGATAAGTCTGGTTTTTGTGAGTTTTTCTCTCTCTTATTTGCTATTTGCTATCCAATAGTGGGTTTCGTGAATATATATTTTCCTTGAAAATTTGAACTTTGTTACGGATAGAAAAGTGCGGTTAAGTCTGTGTATGCTTCTATTAGCTATTAGCTCGCACGATGACACGTTCACCCAACGTCAAGTTTCCATGTTTATAGGTTATGTTTGCATTTTATCACTGCAATAAACACTGCTTGTTATAATAAAACTTCTACATGTTTAAAGAAGAAAAAGCATATATGTGACCCCGATTTTGTACCCGATTTTGATGGAAGCCGATATTTCAGGAACGAATGTTAGCAGGACAACGCAGTTATCATGCAAATAATCCTTATTTACTGCGATACTCATCCCTTGAATTTAATAGCATTCCGACTATTTGTTAATTTTTAAGACCGAAATAAACATGAACAAGATTTTGCGCAGTTCGGCTTCCCTCGCTTGTGGGTTTTGGTGCGAGGCAGTCGAACGAGATGCGAAGTTTTGACGCGATCAGTGAATCCGTTTGAATCCGTGTTTGTAAAATATTGTTGGGTATAATTAATTGTACATCTAAATTCATTAATTATATTTATCTCGCACTACTATTCAAAATTCCGAAATTAAATTGTTCTGATCGTATCCTACTAATGTAAATAATCTTACACTGTCCCAGTTTCCATTTACCGTTACGATTGACGTAGTGCGCGCTGCACGAAATTTATATCATTCATATTAAATCGCTTTAAAAAGTACTTAATAGTTATTTAACCAAGTATATTAAAAAGAGCGATTAATGATCGAGACTGTTTAACGCTCGAGCGCAGCGAGAGCGTTAATTGTCGAGATCATTAATCGCCGTTTAATATTCGAGTTGGTTACAAAATTTTTTCGTCGATCGTATTCTTCTAGCGTCGTCTACATAGATTTTTCTTCGCCGATGTCTTTTTAGGTTATATGACAATTTATGTAATTTGACACTGACAGTTCTAGAGGCGGTATGTTTTGATTGGAAGGTTTCATTTCACATATGTGAGATTGGCCAATCAAACGACGTCTTTACGTCGTGTGATTGGCTATAACAAATCATGCATTAATAGAAATCATGCATTAATAGAGTTGTTTAATAAACGATTTCGTATTCACTAAACTGACTCATAAATAAACGATCGACCGAAGTAGTATATTGTTATACAAGTTTTATAAGACGTCAAATTGGCGCACGAGTTGTTTTGGGCATAACGAGCGTAGCGAGGAGTGCCCAAATGGAACGAGTGCACCAATACGTCTTATAAAACGAGTGTAATATACTATTTTTTCTACTTTGCGTCATTAATTTTATATAAGTTTAGAAATTGTGGTTACTATATCGCGCTAAATTAGAATCTAGGGTATTTTGCAGGTACCACGTGGCAGCACTGTAGTAACTGTCAACTTAGTTAAGGATGATATCGATGAGATACAAGCATGACAAAATCTAATTGCGAATAATTTTACTCTACTTTAGCCAAGTTTGAATAAATATTCAGCGAGGTCGCAACGATGATCATAATGGAGCTTGGGGCAACACTTTTAACCCTACTGTGATAAATACATGAAACTTAACCTAAAAAGTTAACAATTTTAAAATAGTGGTTTCATAAGTATAATAATCAGAATAGAAGTGTTTGGCGGTGACTGATTAGTTACTTCGAAGAACAAGAACTTACTAAAGAATTGTTATAACGCTTAACGTTTAATAGCGGTGTCTACCTAATTCCGCTACGTAGCCGTTGCGGCTTATATATTTACAAGCACTTATAATTGAAACCTAATTCTAATTTCGGCAAAGTAGTTTATTAGAATAAATTATACTTAGTAAAATTACATGTGATGGAGGTAATACAAATACGTTGCACACAACCAGAACTAAGACGAAGTCAAAAGCGACGGACAAAAACGAATATGAATTGAACCGAGCATCCAAGCGTCCAAAATATTACCGAAAACTTATATGTTACATAAACTAAGAAATCCTCTACACTTTAAATGTACTATAGCTTCGTACGTGTATGCTGATAAACCATTTATTGCGCATATACAATCTCGCAGCAGTAATTAAAATCGTTCGTATCTACGATGTAGGTTTGATCTTCGCATAATACCTTATTAAAGTAAATGTGGTCCTTGAATTATATCTGAAAAGGGGATTTGATGTTTACTTAAAAAGAATGATAACGATCACTTACTAGAGTCGTAAAACATCACTGTAAACGTCATGCTGGCGTATTTTGATGAACACACCAAAACTAAGAAAGCCCCAATCGTTTGGCCATACTATAGCAAGCTATACCCATGTTTAAATATGTATAGAATATTGATCTTTCGCAGTTTATGTGATTGCAAGCGATTAAGAAGATGCAGTGTGTGGTTATAGTAGTGTTCGGTTGCTGGCCGCGCTTAGTTCTGTTCAATCTGATTCGCGCTCAGTTGGCTAAAGTGCAGTTCGATTGCTCGTTTGACGTCTGAGCAAAACTGATTCCACCAATAGGAAGCAAGTATTTCAAATTTGCGATCAAAAAGAACAGAACGCGCTCAGTTGAAAAAGATCGCGGCCAGCAATCGAACACTACTATTGTTGGGTTATGTATTGTACGTTTGAGATATGGCATTTGATATCACTGTGTACCAATCAGACAAAAATGTTACTGTTTTCGGTATTACAATTTGTTAATTGTAACACAGAAAACAGTGTTACAATGTGTGCATTGCGAATGCAAAGTAGAAAAAAATTGTTATGTAATTCTACAGTCGCATTAAATAAAATATGACGATTGATTACGTGCATATCCCGATATCGTGCTAATATTCGTTACTGATATATCCGCTTCCATGAAAATCTTGTACGCAACCTTTATTACACAAAAACTGAAGAAAACAAAAACGCCAAGCTATAGAAGAGGCTTTAAATGAAAAAATTGGAAATACGAACGTTAATTTAAAACTTTGAAATAGTTAATACAAGATTTAAAAGTGTAAAAATCGGGGACCTTTTCTCATTTCTCTCGCCCTCATGTTTACACCGAGAAGCAAAAAATGTTAACAGTCATACAACTTATGTAGAAATGATTCAGGAGTATGATACTCTTTATTTCAATTTTTTCTGTTCAGTAGTTTTTGAGTTATGCGCCTTCAAACACAGGAGTCAATATTGTCGAAACGAAAGATGGCAGTTAGGGCGATTCTCTCGTGCATAACACAGTCGATATCAGTTATTCAATTGTTTTCAACGTAATTTCTTGCATTGCGACCTAAAAAATTGTTGGACATGACAGTACTTTAACCTGCAGTTGAAGTGAAATTACATAATCCTCTAAGCTAAAATTCCGTATCCGCTAATTTTATATTTTGAAATACGTCAAAAGCATATTGGTAGATTTTGATTGCGTCTTTTAATTGATTTTATTTTAGACTATGGGTGACTGACGTGTTTTCTATCACTCCTAAAAATATTTTACAAATAATAGCGTTTTTTGATGATTTGTTTTATAACGACACGAAACATTCAAATATCTGATACGCTAAATATTCTATTACAAAAACGTTCTACGTTCTAAAATGCTTTACGTTAAGTTGGTATAACATTTAGTTGAGTGACTCGCAAGGATTTAATTTTATTTTCAGCGGATTTAATTTGCACAACCTGATATACTGACGTCATATTACAAAGACGTTTAAATTAAGATTTTGAAATGAAGCGTGTTCAAGAAATTAACATTCTATTTGACTATTAGACCAGTGTCGATATTTTTTGAAACAAAAAAAAATAATAGTAGGATGAAACCCATTGGAAAGGGAAGAGAATATAACAAAAATGAAAGGAAAAATAATTTACGGGCGATCTGAGGTCGGGAAGTGGAAGAGGGTGAGTTTTTAAGGGTAAAAAACGGTTTATCTCGATTTCCGGCAAAACTACAAGTCCTTTGGAAAAAGTTAAATGGCAAAGTTGTAGGTAATAAAAAGATCTACGACTTTTGTATATACACTTTTTTCATATAACCTCAAAATTTATGTGAAAAATTCAAATAACCAAGTTTTTTGTTTTTAATTTTTATCTTTTACAAAAAAAAGTTTTTTTTTACGAAGTTTGGTAAAAACTTACCTTTTTATGTCCCAAACACACTGTAATTTTTTTGATTTAAAATATTTATTTTTTCACCTTATTTTGACTTAATATCGAAAAAACACCCTAATTTTCAATCGAAACTTCTCACGTCAAAATATCTGTTTTTTTTAAGTCGGTGGGCTTTTCGTTCGTTGAAATCTCTACTTTCTGATGGTGTAAAAAATATACATTACTATGGTAAATGTTCTCAAAAAATGCAAAGAAACAAAAAAAACTCGAATCTGAATTTTTTTAATCATTATGTAAAATTTTGATCTATTTATTAAAATTTATACTTTAATTACTCGAAAAACGTAAGATTCCATGTTACATTGATAAACAAAAAATTGCAAGTCGAAATATACTACTATAATTAACAACCAAATAAGTTAATATTTAATAAGACATCTACAATATTATGAGAAATTTGTAGAATGTTCTTTAAGTTATATGCGTAGATGCCTATTTATTGCTATTTTAAGATAACTTATATACCTGAGTGACCTACGGAAAATTTTAGCCCAGGTATTTCATAGAGAAGTGGCAAGGGGCTAGGAGGGTCTGGTGTTATTTCCGATTTCCCGGAAAAGGAAAGAAAAGTCTCGTAAATGCATCTTTCATATTGGCAAATCTCTCACCCACAGAAGGTGGAGCAGAACAACATTGTTACAGGGCATATAATCAGCTTCAAACTTGGCTGGGTAACGAACTGACAGCAACAGATTGGGGCTGGAAGCAACATCAACGTGGCATTATGCCCAAATTTACAGAAAAGGAATTAATTCCGGAAATATTGCTCAAAACTATTTGCTGCAGCTGTGAAACTGGATGTAACAGTTTAAAATGTGGCTGCCGAAAACGTGGTTTCAAATGCACAAATGTATGCTCAAATTGTCATTGTTCTGAAAAATGCTCCAATGTGGAAAAATAAAGCTACGAGGAAGTTAGTGATTCAGATGAAATTGTGCATGAAGAACCAATGCAGATTGGAAATAATATTGGAGACGAAGACGGTGATGGTCTTGAAGATTTCGAAGATCTACTAAAATCGGGAAGGTTTGTCGAATCTAACGATGAAGAAATGCCATCAAAGAGACAAAAAGTAATGGATAGTAACAAATTTCAATAGAATTTAATAAAGCAACCTTTTTACTGAAAAGAAAATAGCAGCAGTCACATTTTTTAGATAAAATCCCCTTTAAATCCTACCTTTAATTATATTTAGAACAACTTTTTTCGCATTTTTTTTGCAATCTTCATGTTTTATGGATTTATGATTTTTTGTTTATCAATATAACATGGAATCTTACGTTTTTTGATTAAAGTATAAATTTTGATATAAGTATAAATGATAAAAAAAGAATTCGGATTCGAGTTTTTTTCGTCTCTCTGCATTTTTTTGAGAACATTTACCATAGTAATGTATATTTTTGTACACCATCAGAAAGTAGAGATTTCAACGAACAAAAAGCCGACCGACTTTTTTTAAAAAAGCAGATATTTTGACGTGAGAATTTTCGATTAAAAATTAGGGTGCTTTTTCGATATTAAGTCAAAATAAGGTGAAAAATAAATATTTTAAATCAAAAAAATTACAGTGTGTTTGGGACATAAATTAAGGTAAATTTTCACCAAATTTCGTGAAAAAATTTTTTTTTACTATATCGTACGTAGGTACCTATTTAAAGTATTGTAATCGTGCCAAAAAAAGAATTTTGAGATTTTAGCGGAAATATGTCTTTTTGGGTCCCCTGATCATTTTTGACCAAGGTACAAAAAAATGTCTGTGTGTGTGGATGTGGGTGTGTGTGTGTGTACCCGTTTTTTGTGGCGACGATTCCGGAGAAACTACTGAAGGTATCGGGACGAAAATTCATATTTAGTAGTTTCATAACCAAACTTAGAGCTGAAAAGCTTTCTGTTGAAGAGGGTCCAAAGGAACTGGAGGTTTAGTCTTAGCATTTTTGAAAGATTTTGCAAATAAGCCCCCATTTCTGGAATTTCGTCTAAATAATTAAATAATAAATTAAAGATGAGGAAATTCTGAATAATTTATCACTATGACATGTTTTGGTAGAATCAATAGTTTAGCTGCATGAGCAAATTCTATTTCTACGAGATCGGTCGTACTGCATGAAAACTAGTAGCCAGGATTTGTCAGATTTTTTTATTCTAATGACAGTAGGTAGTCTTGGTGTCAAACGCTAATGTTTTGACAATAACTTCTGTCAATATAAGCTGCGTTCGCATATTGCATTACACTTTTTACACCCAATAACACGTAAGTGTCATTTGGACGGTGTACCCGGTGTCAACGGAGTACAATATCCGAGCGCAGCTTTAATCGACATATCTGTCTAGTTCTAGTAGTTTTATTTTAATGCAGACATGGCCGATCTCGATCAAATAGAGTCTCATGCAGCTAAACTATTAATTTTATATATATAGTATGATAAAGTCATGTGCCTGGCTACATCAGATTTTTTTGTAAAAGATAAAAATAAAAAACCAAAAACTTGGTTATTTGAATTTTTCACATAAATTTTGAGGTTATGTGAAAAAGTTTAAATACAAAAGTTGTAGATCTTTTTATTGGCTACAACTTTTCCATTTAACTTTTTTCCATAGGACTTGTAGATTTGCCGGAAACCGAGATAAATCGGTTTCTACTATTATTTTTTTCACTTTTTACCATTTTCAAAGGCTTCTGCACTGGTCTATATCGCCTATGAGACTCAAATATTTATTAGATTAAGTTTAGTTTAACTTTTTGTACAACTTTTTTAGATAATATTTTCAATATGTTTGTTACTTTTTATTATTAACCACATACCTACTCACTTTCTATGATACATGTCAACAGAGTGCTAGTAATTTTGAATAAGAAATCTCAAATTAAAAATAACTTTACATCTACAAACTTTTCTATTTCGTATGACATTTTAATTAAAATTCGACCGGTTAAAAACTTAATTAAAAACTATTAATTCTAACCACAAAGTATAGAAAACTTCTACAAGATACAGACAGTTTGCAAACTTGTTGTCTTCGCTTACCTGTTGAAGTCTCTCTGTAGCACAGATACTAATAAATGTGGAAGAACGAACCCTTTTATACAAGTGAGCGTCGGATGTACGGTGTGACGCCGGCGCCGCGACGTCCGCTACACCAAACCTCGAAATTATCAACGTATAAACCGCAGGTTTACGCAAAATACCACAATTTACGTACCTACTGTTACAATCTTGCCTTAATGCGAAAAAACTATCCTAGACACTTGTGCCTAACTCGAAAAATGACTCAACCTTTTATAGCATGATTTTCTAGTAACTGGTAATTAGTAATGTCCATGCATAGGTCTACAATATACAGTGTGTCTAGGAAAGTCCGCATCATATGGAATTTTTTTTTATTATCCATTTCTCAGAAAATTTTATTCTTTATAAAAGTTGGCGGCTTATATGAAACCAAACCGGCCATAGTCAAATATGTAAATTTCCGTGCCATGTACCGAACGATTCAGAATATATGAATTTGTGATAAGAGTAAAGTACCTTTATTTTCATAATTATCGATAAACTTTATTTGGAAATGTTGTGTATTAGTTATTGTATGATCTATTATTATCTACAGGGTGAAATATCAACTTCGCATCAAGAAATTGAGTTTTTTTTTAGTTCTAAATAAACATTAGTAATCATACCAAAATAATAAAAATTGTAAAAAGTATTCAAATTTCTAAAAAATAGATTAATATCGACCTTTTAGGATCACTGGCATTGACTAATATTTGTCATAAAAGTAAAAATTTAAAAAAAAAGCAAAAAAAAAAATTCAAGATAGGTGGCTGTGACTTCATATTTGAATGGTGAAAATAAAGGTACTTTGCTCTTATCACAAATTCATATATTCTGAATCGCTCGGTATATGGCACCAAAATTTACATATTTGACTATTGCCGTTTTGGTTTCATACAAGTCGCCAACTTTTCAAAAGAATAAAATTTTCTGCGAAATTTCAAGACAATTCCATATGATGCCGGCTTTCCTAGACACACTGTATATCTAGATACAAAAGTATGTAGTGATCTAAGTATATATGTTACGGTTAAAGTGATAAATGTGGTTTGTATTAATAATTACCGGCTATTATTAATAATAACCGCATCATTTGGTCAATGTGATTAGAAACACTTAGATAATCACAGGACCGGCTATTATTAATAATTTCCTAACGGGCACGGTAAAAGTGATAAAAACGTTACTTTTTACAAAAGATCTTTTGTATACAGTCTTCAAAGAAGTTAGCTAAGTTATTTTGATTACTATGTAAGCTATTATATTTATTTACTCGACGCAAATCATTAGTACGGCTAGCCCAATGACCAAATTGATAATACAGAATGTTTTCTTTTGTCTCCCTTGTACTTTAGAAACTACTGGATATAATTGGTAATGATATTTGGTATACACCCAAGGACGGCTCAATGACGAAAACATAAAAAAGAACATTTTGTACAGCGTGTTCAAAAAAGTCAACCATTTTATTATCAATCCATTTTTAATGCATGTGGGTAGTTTTTTTGTAAATGTACAATTACAATTTATTAAGTAAAGTCTCAAATCCCAATTATCTTGAAATTTTGCGCATTTAATAATAATTTTTTCAATATTGTATTTTCATGCAAATACAAGCAAGAATATGCGAGACTAGTTTACATAGATGTTTTTACATAAATTGCACCGCACAAATGATGCAAACATTTTTGTATGGTTCTGTTCCTAACACGGTATTTTTACTTTTGGTGTTTGACAATAAAGTACTATTTTATAAATAAATGATTAAACATTGTAACAACTAGCCCCAATCTTCCCTACATTAGGTTGTCCATTACCTATACCTACCGTAAGCGTATCTAATATCTGACGGATATAATCTGTATTATAAGGCGGTTATTATAAAAGTGTTTATCACCAAAAAAAAAAAAAGACTTTTAAACACATTTTTTATTTAGATATATGAAAAAAATATAACAATGACAAAAACACAAAATAATTCTCAAGTCCAGGAATCAGTTTAAAATATAAAATATATTCTTAATAAATAAAATTAACATTAGGTAACTCAAATAAAATCTGTATCACATTTACAAATACAAAAAACAAAAGAAGATGACGTCCTATTGTTACAAACTTTATCTTGCTTCATTTTTACAATATAACTGATGCAATTGTTGTACTACCACTAAAAAGAATAAAGGTCTAGAAGGACGTTTGTATTCAAAATTAAATATAAAACATTTTTTAAAGTTTTGTATTAAAAAGATAATAAATAAGTTATAAATAAAAATAATTTTTCTTGCCACGAATTGCAAAATACAGAAGCACTATGTACATTCTTGGAATTAAGTAAGTTCTATAAATATTTTAGCAGTGTGTCGATGATACATCCAAGTACAAGTTTTTTGTTATTCTGGTCGACCACTCGGCCGCTAAGTGCAAAAAATTGTCCGTTTACGCTTCAACTCGTATATCGGAAATTTATTATTTGCGAAACCTTGTTCGAGTGCTTTGAATTGGTTTATAATGATTTATATGTTTCTATTTATTAGCTTAATGCGTAATTAATTAATGTAATTCCTACATTGCAATGTAACTGTGTTTTATTAAATATGACGTTAATTTTATATTAATAAACATAAAAGTTTCCGATTACATGAAATGAAAATCTCATTTCAAGATATTGCATACAACACAACAAATTATACTTACAACCTTATTGCATCTAATAGCTTTTTTTGTGTTAATAAATACAAGAATCAATTTGTTGTTGTCAATATTTTTACTTTTCAGGTTATTTCAGAACTGACATATGTATTAACATTTATTCACAAAATAGAAATAAACTAAAATTAAATTGCTTTAAATGTGTCTTTAAGGTAATTTGTTAATTGTGATTTACTGGTGTTTTCGAGATATTTAGCTTCAACGATATTTTGCAGTGTTTAGCTTAATAAACAGAAAAGAGTATGTATTTTGTATAGCATGAATGTATCATTACTATTTTTTTATATTATTATTTTGTATTTACTTTACATCAATATGTTTCAAATATCTGACAACTGAAAATAATGACAATTATGTATATCACTAATTTACAACAATTTTTGGAAGCAAGCTCTAAATTTTCGACGAATTTTGATGGAATGTAAATATGTTATAATTATTATTAAAAAAAAAAACCAAAATATACGACCATCTAAAAGAACATTTATACAACATAAAAATTATTTCATCAAATTTGACCTGGGATGAGTATAAATTGTGTTGGTAACGGGTATATAATTTCACAAAAGGAGACGCTTCAGGAAGAAAAGTTGTTGGTTTCTCTTACGTATAGCTTTTATTGCATATTAATTACTCAGAATCATATGCAATAAAAGCTATACGTAAGAGAAACCAACAACTTGACGATTTTAACCAGGGACCTTTGCTTCGCTAGCACAATGCTCTCCCATCTGAGCTATTGACATTGTGCTAGCGACGTAAAGGGCCTTGGTTCAAATCCAGGTTGTGGCTGTAATTTTTGATATATTTAAAATTTACATCCCGCCTGTATGTTACCATATTATTAACTTATAATATTACTTTGACAAAGTATGTCGTTAAACATTTTCAGTTATAGTTTATATTGTTTGGAAATTAAAAAGACCTTCATTTTTAATGTATATGCATTTTAGCTAACCTTACAGTACACAATTCATAAGTCAAAATGTTATTTTTAACTTATTATCGTTGTTAATGCACGCCTCTTAATTTATTTAGAAAACAAATTTAGAAATAAAATTTTCAATAATGTTCCAGCTAATATATAGTAAATGAAAAATGTGTGCTTATTGAACTGGAACTATATTACAATAAAACTTCTGTAGAGCTCTTTGAAATATTAACAAAAAAAGAAAAATAAAAAATTAATTTGTTATCAAACAATGCAAAACCAAAAATGAAACACAATAAATACATATTACAACAATAAAAAATTATTAATTATAAGTAAAATTTTAATAATTTGTCTTAACAAATGAACAAAAGAAAATAGCATAATGTTTTGTTTTTTTTCTAGAAAGTAGAAAGTAATATGTTTCATACGGTCTTATTGGTTTTCTCTGTTCCTTCTGAAGTTGGAGCCGTTTAAAATAAGATATTGGTAATAATTCAAACGGCTGTAACTTTTTAATGAATTGAAAAAGTAATTTACTTTCTGAAAAAAATTTTTTTGCGAAAGAAACGTGGGACAGCCTGCATATATTGCTATAATTTAAACTATTTTGGTTGTCAAGCATGTATTAGATGTCATGAAAGATAATTGAACATTAGCTGCTGTAAACTAAATACAGATATAAAATTTCCATTGTCTTTCATACAAAATACATGCTCGTCCTAAATGTAAATTTAAATTAAATTTAGAGAATTTATTTACATTTAGTGAATATATTTTAATATTACAATTCTGAAATAGTCTATATTTAGTGATAATCCTTGGCATCAAGTTGATTTGCGCATTTACTTACTTACTTACTTAAGCCCGTCATCCTACTGCTGGGCAAAGGCATTTACTTGCGTAATTAATATGTGTATTAGTTAACATAAATTTATATAATGTGTCATGATATTACGCAATATCTTAAAATGAGATTTTCGTATCATATTATCAAATTTCATGTTTATTAATATTATTATAAAAGTAATTCTATATTTAATTAAATGCATTACCTACTCGTAAACTTAACTGTAGTGATCATATTTCATTTATTACATTGCATTGAAGATATCACATTAAGGAAAAGGTCGGACACGTTAAAAATAAACTAAATCCCGTTACATTACATCCATCGAAAAACCACCTCGTGACGGACAACTTTTTGCGATTCGGCCGGGTCGAGGTAGAACAGTACACGAATATATAACCGACATACTATTTTCAAATCCTGCGATAGCGATACGAACTTACTTATTTCCATGACTGTACGTATGCACTGGCAGAATAATACAAACCGAGTTTCTAATTTATTACTTACTTAGCTTTTAAGAATTGCGCAAATAAGCATGACCCAAAGAGTTACACACTCGTGCATGAAATTAGTATGGATTGGCATCTTTTAGTCTCGTTTTGATAATCTTCCTTATTTTAGTCATGAGTGGTAACTAAATAAGTTAGCCAGGACTAACGTCACTAAAGGCCCAACACTGAAAACCCAATGAATAGATTGGTTGTGTGGCGATTATGTAGATACTAACAGAATTCCAAATCTGAGGCTCTATTATATTGTAGCATCACCTTAATGCAATATCGAATTGAAATATATCACATTGACCACAGCATGCTGGAAATTATTAATAATAGCCGGTTCATGTGATAAATTCTTCACTTTAACCTCGCCACTTGGCTATTATTAATAATAACCGGTAATTATTAATAATAACCTATTTATCACTATGTCCGACAGGAATATGAAATCGACAGGTACTAAATACTTAGTTTTAAATGCATTATAGATTTGGTTGTGTTCAAAACTCATAACAATGTACAAAACTAATGAATATTCAAAATGCCTAAAGGCATTTATATATAAACAACTACATACATACAATGGTAAATTTAAATTTATATATACGAATATTCGATATGACAAAATAACTAATATAATTAAATAAAACCAGATTTATTTTACCACTTCCCACATTGTTTCTGACAGGGCGTTTCAAAAAAATATAGAATCAATTCTTATGTCAACACATCTCCCAGTTTTGCTACCTTATGCAATCCAGTACTTATTTATTCATACATAGCCTTAAATATTTTCATATTTTATCTAGATACGCGTCTGCCATAAATTTATAAATTATGATTACAGCACACAAAGATGTTTGTAGGTTTATTGGAAAATTCCTCTTTGTTTCTTTTTTGGTACATACAAAGTTATACGTTACGCTCTTGTTGTATGTTTCGCATGTTCAATATTTGTAGACCGTATTAAATTTGAGAATATCTGTGTTTGCACTTGAACTCCCCATTCAATCTTGTAGGTACATTTAACATCGATTGGTCTCTTTATTTACGTATAATATTTTCAAATTAGGTACACCAAAACATGTTTGTTCCATCTACTACACTGCTAAAAAAATAGGGAAACACTTTTTTCGAAACCTGTAACTTTTTAAATAATAGGCTTTCCCATTCCTCGATCAGGGCTTGTGTCAGTTCCTGTATGGTTAGTGGTGGATCAGGGCGCTTGCGAACACGTCAGTCAAGCTGATCCCACACGTGTTCAGTATCTGGCTTTGCATTGTCCTGCATTAGGACATTTTTTCCATGTTATTCATGGCATTTAGTCTACCAGGAACCACAACAAGATCAGTTCTGTTGTCTATACTGATTCCAGCCCAAACCATCACAGATCCACGACAAAATCTATCCACTTCCTGTATAGTAGCGGCTGCGTAACGTCCACCGGGACGTCTATATACACGTACTCGACCGTCGCACATTGGGGTATTTGACCCAAAAAGCTGGCCATAAATCAAATTTCTAAATTGTTAAATTCCAAAAAGTAAACCAGTTTCTGGGATAGGTAAAGGACCAATGTATTAAAAGGCGGCAAGATTTTTTCACCTGAGCCCTGCGCCACGTGTCCTTGTCAGCCAAAAGTTAGATTTTACTATGGCTAAACATAGATGCACATAAGTTGACGCTCTTGAAAACGGTTGTAATTTTGTGTGTTAAGGCAAAATGTGACTATTTTGTTATACCTTCTTTAGAACCAACTATAAACTTTGACATTGTTTTTATTAAAATTTACACACAATTTTGTTTAGTGCAGGTCCGAGAACATTCGCTATTATTTAAAAAAAAACAATTTTATGCAGAATTTGAGTGTTTTAGTTTAGTGTTTAGCTTAATTAAGCTCTTGAAAGTGGTTCAAATTATAGTACACATATTTGACATTACAACTACTGCAAAATCTGCTGCGGATAGGTGCGGATGCGGTTTTTGTGATTTTATTTCTATCACGTTGTAAAGGAAAATCCAAAAATTGATGTACGGGCTTGAAACAGTGTAAGTAGATGTAATTTAGAACATATGTAACCATATTTAGCTATATACAAATGATTACGGTTATCAAGATATTGACAATTTTATGTTCAATGCATCTTGTATGTTGTAAATGCCGTTAGGTACGTATATTTTTCCGTTTTGGATCATGTATAGCAAACAACGCCGATGACCTAGACTCTTAAAAATCATCCGAAAAAAACCTTAAACTTTGTACTTGCATGTGAATTTCTTGGAAATTTGTTGCTTGAAGCGAATCGTATTTATATTCAGGGCAAGAAAATACATCGAAAGCACCTACTCGCATACACAGTTCTCTGCATAAAAATGGATTATTGTTGAGGAGAGACAATAGTAAGCTTGTGAATAGAAACTGGTTAGGCGTTTTCGATAAATGTGTTTATACGGACTGCGAATCGGGGTTTAAAACATGCGTATTAGGGTCATACCAATAAAAAAACGACCGTTTCAGCTTAAAGGATGATTACATTTCGAAAGTTTTAATTGAAACAATAAGTATAAGTAATAGACAATTTTGAAATAAAACTAAAAATAATAGTTTTTATAGTGATAAATATGGTTAAATAGGTTCTCAACTGCCTCTACTATCACGTCTTAAAAGGAATGCATCGAACGGAAAATAGCATGAATAGCGTATGTACCGTTTCAATACACAATATCGACTGGTGTAAAATTTCATTTTCTTCCTCTACCACTGGTCTTAAAAATAAAACTTTTTTCATGATTTTCTTACAACATAACAGACCCAAAAATATTATCTCATATAACTCAGAAACGACATGTATTGTTCAATTTTAAATCCATCTATTATGCGTATTTAATCAGGACATGCCATATATTTTTTGTAAATTTCACACAGTAATAGAAATAAAATCACAAAAATTGATGACAAATCTTGTTGCAGTAATTTATTTACAATAGGTGTACTGCACTGAAGAACAATTTTTAATGCAGTTTGCTTTTTTCCCTATTTTGTACTGTTTTATTGCGTTTATTAAGTAGTGAACCGTCAAATTCTTAGTATGAAGGTTAAAATGCTATACTTAAATAAAACAACACATCTAGAGCCCTTATAGGTGCAAAAATAATTTTGACCAGGTTTTCGGGTCAAATACCCCACTGTGCGTCGCAACGGTTAAACGAAATCTGGAGTCGCCTGTAAACAGTACAGGCGTCCAGTGACGAAGTTGCAAATCTCTGTGATCCAGACCAAACCTACTTTGTGATGCTGCGTAAGGCGTGGTGCGCGGAGAAGTCATCTTGGTTTCGAATTCGCTTCTTTTAATCTGTTTCTAACAGTTTGAGCAGAAATTTCTATTCCATGTGCTCGTCTTAGGTCGTTTAGGAGGTCTCGTGCTGTGGCAGGACGCTGACGTAGAGAGGAAAGGACAAGAAATCGGTATTGATTTAGAGTAGTTTTTCGATTTCGACCTTGTCCAGCTCTTCTAACATATTGGCCAGTCTCCCGAAACCGATTCCATAAACGCTGAATAACAGAAGGGGAAACTCGAAGGTCCCTGCTAACATGTCAAATAGTGTGGCCATGCTGAATAAAGGCGACGGCACGAGCAACTTGCACTGCACTAAGATGCCTCATTTTACTTCTAATGATGTTTCTAATCAACATAAATTGACAACTGAATTCATTTGTCATCTTTAGTATGCCTTCATACGGGAATTCAAAGTATACTTGCCATTTTTTGAGCAGTGTATTATTATTCCATTAGTTTTACTCACCCGGGTGAAAGTTTAAATGGCCGATTTGGAAACACGGTGACGTCATTTTGCGTTGGTTTGCCAATCTACCGTCAGAGGGAGCTTGCGTAAAATTTTCTAACGTGAAGTTAGCATAATAGCACTAGGCATTTGTAACTAGGTAACTAACCATAGCTAACCTCTCATAAATGCGGTCCCGCCATAACCTAACATAACAAGCGTCATAATTTGCAGTGATTTGCAGAGTTGTGCGGGTCAGTTTCGTTCAAAACCTATGGTATGAATCAAATTACATATTTAATACTCTTGTATAAACTACTACTTGCTTTTAGGATCATTGTTTACACAAAGGGACAAGTGACGAGATAGCTGATGCGGGTTAAGAGGAAAGGAAGCGGAAGCACTTTAGGTTAAGAATGTAGATATACTAATGGGTTTCCATACTAATTCGGCAAGGGACGGAATGACTCTATTTTTCATCAACGTAATTAAATAAATGAAACTTCGTTGCTGATGATTAATATTTATTTATTGATTTTTGGCATATCTAGATTTCGGGTGTCATCCCGTCTTCAGTGCCACAAATTAAATTTCCCGCATTTTTGCCTCGAGCGCACCCTGACGGTAGGTTGCTCAGTTAATGTTAATCTATCTTTCTCTGTCTTTTCGTGTTGCGATATTTTAACGTGAAGTTAGCATTTCTAACTATACTCTATTTTCTTTGGTTTTACTTATCGTTTTCTGTGATATTTGTTTTACCACTGACAAGAAAAAATGCAGAACCAAATAATAGTATATTATTTGACGAGCACATAACTAAGGATATAAATCGCGAGCATAAACATGCGAGCGATTTATATCAGTTGTGTGCGAGTCGAATACGACGTTTTATCTACGACTCATAAATTCCATTTTATATCAAATCTTTCGAATGAATTTGTCAATGGTGGCGAGGCGAAATGTCAAATAAGTGTCATCCACGTAGGTTTGGACTGACTGTGACAGTACGTTCGTATAATGATGACAGTTCCTTCAAATAATGAAGTCATTATTTGCTAGTGTCATTATAATCATTGGCGCGTATCATGATGGGGATTATACACGGTGAGTTATTAGTATCCCGGCGGTCGATAGCTAATAAATCGTTTGAGAATGAAAAAATATTTTATACAAAAGTTGTTTGACTGGCCATTTTCTATAACGTAAACTTATTTTCATTTATACAGGGTGGTGCATTTAGGTGTGACGGATCGTATGAAATTTTTTTTAAATGGAACGTCCTGTATATTTTATTATATTATAGACACTACTAAATTTGGCTATCCAACCGTGTATGTTGCTATGTCACAGCGTTAATAGTTCAGAGATATTCAACTGTTTTTCTAAATTATGCCCGTTGCAGGATCTTTTTAAAAACTATGTAAAAACGACATTTTTGCTGATTTTGCCTTTAAACTATGTGAGACAATAGTCAAAGCCAGTAGGTAGATGATAGTATCCAAAGATATTAGATACACTATACAAGGTGTTCATTGAACTTAGTAAATTTTGATGTTTTTCAAATGGCTTTTTCTCGAGTTTTTTAAATAGAACACCCTGTACAATATGGGTTGGCTGTAATAAGCCTTTATTTCGCTCTAATTTACATCTAGTATGTCATACACCAAATGTTATTATTTTTTATATTTGCAATTTTACGAAAATGCAATGCAATTGTAAATTTTAATATTGCTGTGAATAAGGTATTTGGTAGTTTGATGTAAAGTCTTCAAGTGGCGATAGAAGAGATAATTTAGAAACAATTTAACCAGCTTGATCCTTATACAAAGTATTACCGTTATCAACTAATTAACAATTTTATATGAAATTTTATAAGTATATTTTGCCGTCTACCGTATGGCAACCGAACACGCGATTTAATAATTTAAATTGCTGCTAAAGTAAACCCTAAACCGTATACTTTTAAGTTAACTATCGTGAAAAAATGTTGACTTCTGAGTGTTGAAAATCAGATTTTCTTTGATGTGATTTATGTACTCACACACAAAAACCAAATATGCAACAAAAACAAACTGATAGGCATCTTTAGATTCAGATTTTCATTCGTAGCAAAATAATCTATTAAAACACTTCCAAATAACCCACTTTCCATTCACATTATCAATATTACTTATACTATCATTCATATTATCCCAATTTTGAATTGTCTCTCCAGAAAAATAAGCTATTTTAAATCAATTAACAATAGTAAGTAGATATTGTTGGTTGTCTTTTGTACTGAATACAAATTCGTTCTCAAACGTAGCTCATCAAGACAGGTTTTTGCGTTTCTGTTTGTTTTTGTGTCTGAGCGCACATACTATTACAATGAAACGTCTCCGCATAATTTTCACAAAGGTGAACACTTTTTCACGATAGTCTCCATAAAACTACACTGTTTTTCACTTACTTCGGCGCCCAACTGAAGTTACTAGGTCTTCAGGTTCGCTCGCTGTACGTTTGTAAAAATTGCACAGCATACTTATAAAATTGTGTAATACCTTGATAATCGTAAAACTTTTTATATGAATAAATCTAGTTAAATAGGTTCTAAATGGCTTCTTCTATCACTCTTTAAATATTTTACATCATGCTACCCAGCACACTGTATACAAAGCAATATTAAGATACTAAATAGTATCCTACCCTTCGAATTCCAAATATCACAAAAACCAGTAAAAATGGATATATGATATAGTGAATATAAATCACAAAGACCTTAAGGGCCATTTCAATTAGCAAATAATATACAGGGTGTTCCATTTAAAAATCTCAAGAAAAAACCATTTAAAAATGTATAAGAACTAGTGCATGCTACAATCACCCTGTATAGCGCATCAAATTTGTCATGACATCAGCATCTAGCTATGGGTTTAGTTATTATGTGACAAAATTTTTAGGACAATATCTGCAAAAATGTAGTATTAACGTAGTTTTTAAGAAAGGTCTGCAATTGCCAATTTTTTGACAATCAATTGAATATCTCAGGAACTATGTACTTTACACAGGTACAACTTACACAGTTGGAAAGACAACTTCCTTAGTATTCATATTATGGCATGATATACAGGTCGTTCCATTTAAAAAAATGTACTGACTTCCCGTTACGCCTAAATGCAACACCCTGTATAAATGAAAATAATTTTACGTTATAGAAACTAATGAGTCAAACAACTCTTGTATAAAACATTTTTTTCTTTCTCCAACGATTTGATGACTATCGACCGCCGGGATACTAATAACTCACCCTGTATAGTCATAGATACGTATGCAATGAACTTATTATATGTGAGTCGTAGATAAATCATTTAAATCCATCATAAATTACAAAAGTTATGACGAAAATTTTGTACTAAACTCCAATAGGTAATTAAAAAAGGGTGTGGATATTATTTAGTTAATTCACCTATGTAGTTGTTCTACTTTGTTACGGTGGCTATAGTGGAGTAGAAAATGTGTTGTTAGCAACAAACTTTTTCCATTAAGGGCCTGTCATATTTGATGTGCTGTTCTACATCGATTTTGCATTAGTTACGTTTTACGTAATGTTCAATTTTGAGAAGTTATAACAGTGTGGCTGAAAACTAATAATGAATTAATAGAGTTAAAAATAATCACAGTCCTTGCCACTTCTGATATACGTTAACATGTTATTTATTTATTCAATTGGAAAAGTTCAACTGCTTATTAATTAATTTATTTAGGAACACGGTAAATTACCTGTTAAATATTTTAACAAATAAAACAAATCAATTTGTTTTTATGTTGAAGTTCACCAATTATAAATTTTATTTTAACGGTGTTGAATTAGTAAAAAATGTTGAGAAACGCTGGAAACACAGACGCAAGGATTGGTCTAAAATTCGATGTCATTACGAGATCGTCGTTTGTCATCTAATAATCGTACGTGACGTCATCAATAATTGCGAAATTATTCCTTGACGATATCCAATATCGTCATCGATATTAGTGACGACATCACAAAAAAATGCTGTTACCAAATTCGCAAAGCAGATGAAATCACGCGTCGTATACAGTGTGTCCCCAGATGCAACCAACTATAAATACATTTAGAAAATAAACTGCTTCCGGGTTATGCCGTGTCTCAAGATTTGTTAATGCTGACGTTTCGCGAGCCATGTTGCTCGCTTCTTCAAAGCTAATTGAATACTGAAGACCTACCAAGAAAGTCTCCCTTATATACCTGAATTTACACCTCACTGCGCACATCTGGCGCTACCGCTCCATGTGTTTTTCCACCTGACCGCGTTAGGATCGATTTCCAGACCCTACTAATGTCAGTACCGTCCTCGCGATTGATGTTGTCAGGATGTTTGTAAATTTCGATGGCTTCTCTAATAAGCCTTCGATGATAATTACCCACCCTTGCCAACATCTTCGCGTCATCGAAATCCATTGTGTGTCCCGACTCGTGGCAGTGTTGAGCAACAGCGGACTGTTGGATCTTGCCTAGCCGGGTGTCCCTACTGTGCTCCTTGATTCGACATTCGATGCTTCGTCCTGTCTGTCCTACATAGCATGTTCCGCACTCACATGTTATCTTGTATACCCCTTCGTTCTTCAGGAGTGGTGTGATATCCTTTGGGTTAGGCAAAAGATCCTTTACCTTAGCTGGTGCTCTGTACCTTACCGTGATACCCGATTTCTTCAGTACTCTACCGATTCTCTCTGATACCCCACTTACGTATGGTAAGCAAGCGAACCCCTTTGACTCTTGCGGTTCCTCTGAGACTTGCGGTTTTCTTTGTGTGACACCCCGTATGTCAGACTTGGTGTATCCATTCTGGCGTAGGGCCCACTCCAAGTGTTTCCGTTCGTCGTGCAAGGTGCTAGAGTCGCATACCTTCTCGACTCTGTTGAACAAAGTGTTAATAACACTTCTCTTCTGTTGGGGGTGGTGGTGTGATTTCGCGTTCAAGTACCGATCGGTATGTGTCTTCTTACGGTAGACTGTATGTCTAAGGAAGCAGTTTATTTTCTAAATGATTCTGGCCGTGAAAGCCTACGTACTTTCTATAAATGCATTGCTCAAAAAGATTAGGGGAACACTTTTTCGAAACCTGTAACTTTTTACATAATAGTTCTAGGCAAATCAAATTTAGTATGCTTTAAGGGCATATATTTAACTATGTCCGCGCACCACGCCTTACGCAGCATCACAAAGTAGGTTTGCTCTGGATCACAGAGATTGGCAACTTCGTCACTGAACGCCTATACTGTTTACAGACGAGGCCAGATTTCGTTTAACTCGTTGCGACGGTAGAGTACGTGTATATAGACATCCTGGTGAACGCTACGCAGCCGCTACTATACAGGAAGTAGATTTGGTCGTGGATCTGTGATGGTTTGGGCTGGAATCAGTATAGACAACAGAACTGATCTTGTTGTGGTTCGTGGTAGACTAAATGCCGTGAATTACATCGAAAACATCTTGGAGGACCATGTGGTGCCTGCTGCATATGGCGTCGCACATTGGGGTATTTGACCCAAAAAGCTGGCCATAAATCAAAGTGCTAAATTGTTAAATTCCAAAAAGTAAACCAGTTTCTGGGATAGGTAAAGGACCGGTGTATTAAAACGCGGCAATATTTTTTCACCTGAGTCCTGCGCCACGTGTCCTTGTCAGCCAAAAGTTAGATTTTACTATGGCTAAACATAGATGCACAGAAGTGGACGCTCTTGAAAACGGTTGTAATTTTGTGTGTTAAGGAAAAATGTGACCTTTTTGTTATACCTTCTTTAGAACCAAGTATAAACTTTCATTCGACATTATTTTTATTAAAATTTACCCACAATTTTGTTTAGTGCAGGTCCGAGAACATTCGCTATTATTTAAAAAAAAAAAACAGTTTTATGCAGAATTTGAGTGTTTTAGTTTAGTGTTTAGCTTAATTAAGCTCTTGAAAGTGGTTCAAATTATAGTACACATATTTGACATTACAACTACTGCAAAATCTGCTGCGGATAGGTGCGGATGCAGTTTTTGTGATTTTATTTCTATCACGTTGTAAAGGAAAATCCAATAATTGATGTACAGTCATGGAAATAAGTAAGTTCGTATCGCTATCGCAGGATTTGAAAATAGTATGTCGGTTATATATTCGTGTACTGTTCTACCTCGACCCGGCCGCATCGCAAAAAGTTGTCCGTCACGAGGTGGTTTTTCGATGGATGTAATGTAACGGGATTTAGTTTATTTTTAGCGTGTCCGACCTTTTCCTTAATGTGATATCTTCATTGCAATGTAATAAATGAAATATGATCACTACAGTTAAGTTTACGAGTAGGTAATGCATTTAATTAAATATAGAATTACTTTTATAATAATATTAATAAACATGTTTGATAATATGATACGAAAAGCTCATTTTAAGATATTGCGTAATATACACATTATATAAATTTATGTTAACTAATACACATATTAATTACGCAAGGAAATGCCTGTGCCCAGCAGTAGGATGACGGGCTTAAGTAAGTAAGTAAGTAAATGCGCAAATCAACTTGATGCCAAGGATTATCACTAAATATAGACTATTTCAGAATTGTAATATTAAAATATATTCACTAAATGTAAATAAATTCTCTAAATTTAATTTAAATTTACATTTAGGACGAGTATTTTGTATGAAGGACAATGGAAATTTTATATCTGTATTTACTTTACAGCGGTTAATGTTCAATTACCTTTCATGACATCTAATACATGCTTGACAACCAAAATAATTTAAATTATAGCAATATCGACAGGCTGTCCCACGTTTCTTCCGCAAAACAATTTTTTTCAGAAAGTAAATTACTTTTTCAATTCATTAAAAAGTTACAGCCGTTTGAATTATTAACAATATCTTATTTTAAACGGCTCCAACTTCAGAAGGAACAGAGAAAACCAATAAGCCATATGAAACATATTACTTTCTAGTTTCTAGAAAAAAAAACAAAACATTTTGCTATTTTCTTTTGTTCATTTGTTAAGACAAATTATTAAAATTTTACTTATAATTAATAATTTTTTATTGTTGTAATATGTATTTATTATGTTTCATTTTTGGTTTTGCATTGTTTGATAACTAATTAATTTTTTATTTTTCTTTTTTTGTTAATATTTCAAAGAGCTCTACAGAAGTTTTATTGTAATATAGTTCCAGTTCAATAAGCACACATTTTTCATTTACTATATATTAGCTGGAACATTATTGGTAATTTTATTTCTTAATTTGTTTTCTAAATAAATTAAGAGGCGTGCATTAACAACGATAATAAGTTAAAAGTAACGTTTTGACTTATGAATTGTTTACTGTAAGGTTAGCTAAAATGCATATACATTAAAAATGAAGGTCTTTTTAATTTCCAAACAATATAAACTATAACTGAAAATGTTTAACGACATACTTTGTCAAAGTAATATTATAAGTTAATAATATGGTAACATACAGGCGGGATGAAAATCTTAAATATGTCAAAAATTACAGCCACAACCTGGATTTGAACCAAGGCCCTTTGCGTCGCTAGCACAATGTCAATGCGTGCGTTCTGCCACTTTAGGCGCTAACCGCTTGAACTCAGCGGACGGCAGCTATTGGGCAGCAACAACATGAACGCGAAGGCCATTGGTTGCTGAGTTCAAGCGCTTAAGCGGGTTAAACTGGCAGAACGCACCCAATAGCTCAGATGGGAGAACATTGTGCTAGCGACGCAAAGGTCCCTGGTTCAAATCGTCAAGTTGTTGGTTTCTCTTACGTATACCTTTTATTGCATATGATTGTGAGTAATTAATACGTAAGAGAAACCAACAACTTTTCTTTCTGAAGCGTCTCCTTTTGGGAAATTATATACCCGTTACCAACACAATTTATACTCATCCTAGGTCAAATTTGATGAAATAATGTTTATGTTGTATAAATGTTCTTTTAGATGGTCGTATATTTTAGTTTATTTTTTTTAAATAATAATTATAACATATTTACATTCCATTAAAATTCGTCGAAAATTTTTCGTCGTAAATTTCCAAACATTTTTGTAAATTAGTGATATACATAATTGTTATTATTTTCAGTTGTCAGATATTTGAAAAATATTGCTGTAAAGTAGATACAAAATAATAATATAAAAAAATGGTAATGATACATTCATGCTATACAAAATACATACTCCTTTCTGTTTATTAAGTTAAACACTGCAAAATATCGTTGAAGCTAAATATCTCGAAAGCACCAGTAAATCACAATTAACAAATTACCATAAAAACAAATTTAAAGCAATTTAATTTTAATTTATTTCTTTTTTGTAAATAAATGTTAATACATATGTCAGTTCTGAAATAACCTGAAAAGTAAAAATATTGACAACAACAAATTGATTTTTGTATTTATTAACACAAAAATAGTAGATGCAAAATTAGACGCAATAAGGTTGTAAGTATAATTTGTTGTGTTGTATGCAATATCTTGAAATGAGATTTTCATTTCATGTAATCGAAAACTTTTATGTTTATTAATATAAAATTAACGTCATATTTAATAAAAACACAACTACATTGCAATGTATGAATTACATTAATTAATTACACATTAAGCTAATAAATAGAAACATATAAATCATTATAAACCAATTCAAAGCATTCCAACAAGGTTTCGCAAATAATAAATTTCAGATATACGAGTTGAAGCGTAAACGGACCATTTTTTGCACTTAGCGGCCGAGCGGTCGACCAGAATAACAAAAAACTTGTACTTGGATGTATCATCGACACACTGCTAAAATATTTATAGAACTTACTTAATTCAATGAGTGTACGGGCTTATATGTAATTTGATGCAATTCCTTGAAACCGTGATAGAGGTAATTTAGAACATATTTAACCATATTTAGCTATATACAAATGATTACGGTTATCAAGATATTGGCAATTTTATGTTCAATGCATCTTGTATGTTGTAAATGCCGTTGTGTACGTCTATTTTTCCGTTTTGGATCATCTATAGCAAACAACGCCGATGACCTAGACTCTTAAAAATCATCCGAAAAAACCTTAAACTTTGTACTTGTATGTGAATTTCTTGGAAATTTGTTGCTTGAAGCGAATCGGATTTATATTCAAGGCAAGAAAATACGTCGAAAGCACCTACTCGCATACACAGTTCTCTGCATAAAAATGGATTATTGTTGAGGAGAGACAGTAGTAAGCTTGTGAATCGAAACTGGTTAGGCGTTTTCGATAAATGTGTTTATACGGAATGCGAATCTGGATTCAAAACATGCGTATTAGGGTCATACCATAAAAAACGACCGTTTCAGCTTGAAGGATGATCACATTTCGAAAATTTTCATGCAAACAATAAGTATAAGTATTAGACAATTTTGAAATAATACTAAAAATAATAGTTTTTCTAGTGATAAATATGGTTAAATAGGTTTTTAACTGCCTCTACTATCAAGTCTTAAAAGGAATGCATCGAACGGAAAATAGCATGAATACCGTATGTACCGTTTCAATAGACGATTTCGACTGATGTAAACTTGCATTTTCTTCCTCTACCACTGGTCTTAAAAATAAAACTTTTTCATTATTTTCTTACAACATAACAGACCCAAAAATATTATCTCATATAACTCAGAAACGACATGTATTGTTCAATTTTAAATCCGTCTATTGTGCGTATTTAATCAGGACATGCCATATATATTTTTGTAATTTCCACACAGTAATAGAAATAAAATCACAAAAGATATTGATGACAAATCTTGTAGCAGTAATTAATTTACAATAGGTGTACTGCAGTGAAGAACAATTTTTAAGACAGTTTGCTTTTTTCCTTATTTTGTACTGTTTTATTGTGTTTATTAAGTTCTTAACCTTCGAACACTTACTATGAAGGTTAAAATGCTATACATAAATAAAACAACACTTAGAGAATAATTTTGGCCAGGTTTCACATCCTGGTGAACGCTACGCAGCCGCTACTATACAGGAAGTGGATAGATTTGGTCGTGGATCTGTGATGGTTTGGGCTGGAATCGGTATAGACAAATAATCGACCACTAACCATACAGGAACTGACACAAGCCCTGATTGAGGAATGTGAAAGCTTACCCCAAGAATCTCTTCGAAGACTAGTGCGAAGCATGCCACGCATGTGTGAGGAAGTGATTTGTGCTCGTTAAGAGGCTGGTTCAGCCTAACTTCAGGTCTGTTCTGCTTAGCTCTGGTGGTCCCCTATTGGTCCAATTATTCAAACAGTTCAATGCTCCTGTGGGTTAATTATTGAATAATGATAGCATCTTATAACATTACAACAATCTGAATTGACTATTCTAGTGCGCCAAATCTCCATATTTATTATACCCATGCCCAATTTTAAACAATTGATGCTCAAAGATAGACGTATAATTGGAGGACGGGTAATATCCTGATTTCAGGAATAATATTTCAATTATGTATTCTTGCGATTCGCCGCAGTAGTTCCACTTTATGTCAATGTACAATTTGAAAAAAATCCATTAAATTAAAAGAAATAATGGCACACCTTTGAAGAACCGGCGTCGTATTTTCCCAATTTTTCCATCCATGTTCGAGTCTGAACAGTGTGTCCATCTACGATGTTCTCGAGAACTAGTCGTCATTAGACGAAGATAATAGTAATGGGTCTATCTCTATCTACCATATACCACAAAAAATTCTGTAACTCGCTCAAATTCACATTTATACTTTACTGGACAGATATCGAGAGCCCTAACCTAGAAATCAGATATAATCTGAAAATAAAGAAAACACCGCACAAAGCAGTATTCCAATTGAAATTGGATTACATAAAAATTCTATCATTGTATCAGACATCAATCAGGTTTGTGCCTAAAGAAGTATACTATTATTTTATTAAAAACACCATGTCAATTCTTAGGTTAGCTAGCAGAATATACATATAAACAGTGCTAGTTTATCCATTCTACTACCAGAGAATTCAAGCTTCAAGTATGGTATGATGCAGAAGCTCATTACGAGTTTTGTACTTGGAGTCAAATTACATTACGGAGAATCAAAATCCTGATGTACTATTTTGTTGATCGAAGAGGATTTCTAGACAAGAGATGTGATTACTAATTTTCATAATTTCCATGAACTGACAATAAAATCACCGAGGCATGCTGAAGATTACCGATTTTGTATCAAATTTGTTGATAATATTACTGGAAGACATCTATAATAATATTATATGTGAAATGTTATATAATGGGACATAGTCGACTTGTCAACCACTGAGTCCAGATGTTTTTCTTCTCAAGTGCAAAGTGTATGGAGAATTTATGTTGAAGACAACAACCCGCAGATTCTATTGAAATTACCCCCGAAGAACCGAACAAGCATTACGAACCATATGCGTGACTGATGATAGCGAGCATCGTCATTTTTGTGATTTTGTGTTGACATAATATAGTTTTAATAAAGCTATATAAGATGTTGTCTAATTGTCTTATAATATATGAATTACAAATGGGTAAATAAAGAATAACTTATTAAGTGTTTTGTTTGTCTTATACGTTATCAAATCCCTGTGCTATCGATGTATATACGTATGTGTACACGTATTTCTTCACACACAATGCTACGTTCATATTTTAGGTATAAATGGGCACATAACCTAACACTTCAAAATATTTCACATATTCATAGTACGTGTGTTTTTTGCAGATATCACTACATAAGCCGTAGACAAATGTTGAAGTTATATAAATATATGATAAATATCTCAAATTCTCAACGTAGGTTATGTCGTTATGTCAACAATTTATCACAGTAATTTTTAGAGTTACCATGTTATGTTGGTAAGCATTGTAAAGAATCCCTATACAACGGACAGCCTGATTACGTGTGCAAAAATAAATTTAAACGTTAAAGACGTTAGACCGTATAATGTTGACCGCACGTCGGCAAAGTCTACATTGTTCCAAAGTAGCTTTAGCGAAAACCGAAAACGTCGACATCCCCACGCAAATACCAAATCTCGACTGATTTTCCAAACTCATCAAAAACAGCCGAGCTGCTGTCGATCAGCTGTTGTACTTCCTTCTTAAGAGGTGTAACATTGTTTTTTGTAATTTTCTATTATTAGAACTATTATTTAAAAAGCTACAGGTTTCGAAAAAAGTGTTTCCCCAATTTTTTTTGAGCAGTATATAAATATAACGGACAAAAATTTATATTTCTCGAGAAAAGTCATGGAAATGTTCTAAAATGACTGAACTATTGCCTGACTCATCTATTTACTATAATATTGTTTTCATGGAAAACAGACAATAATTAGTGCCCATGTTATTGGCAAAACTTATCACAGCGCAACAAAAAAAAGTAGCAATGAACATGGAACATGCTAATACCATTTTACCGACAATCGATCATTTTTTGAGTGAGGCATAATTATGTAGTTGTACGCAGCACAAGCGTCAATATGTTTCATTTGTTTATGTGCGACATATGGCACTGTTTGTGCGTTCGTCCAGAAATTCTAATTAAAAAACCCACTGAAAGAATTCTTCTAACATGCCTAACGGCTATCATAAATAACTGACAATTCCAAATTATGAAACACCCTCACCTTAAAAAAAAAACCTAATTATAAGCTTATGAATATTACTTTCTGTCAAAAGGGGGAATTTTTATTGAATTTGCATATTTATTAGTTACTTTATCGGGGATCTTTGCCTAAAAAGAAATAAATTATTTATCGAATATAATGAAAAGTTATGTTAATTGGTATGCTAATTATTGTAAACGAGTATCCGTTTATGGTTTCATTATTTATTTACATAATAAGAATTATTGGCAGTGGCCAGCATATAACACTGTACTGTTATCATCGTGTAAATATTACCTTATCTTTCAGTTCTGTTGTTAGAACGCCATAATCTTCGTATGCTACTGTTTATTTACATGAATCATACATTATTTAGGACCGTACAAAATTATATAGGTAATCAGACAACTTAGCCATTGGTTATTTATTATCTTTGCGAAACGAAACATTTATTTTATAAGTATTTTCTTTTTTTGATTCATATCATCTTCATATGGAGCCTTGTAATTTTCAGTATTAATTACCCAATTCATCTGCAAGATAGACGTGTTTAGTAATAATTTCTATCTCATCAACTTTGCCTGCAGTGACACATAACGTAAAATCGAAACAACAAAACAAGCAAACATGGCTTTTGCTACTTTGAAAAATCCTACCGGCTAAAGTAGATCAGATGGACCATTGTAATTTTCAGTATTAATTACCCAATTCATCTGCAAGATAAGCGTGTTTAGTAATAATTTTTATCTCATCAACTTTGCCTGCAGTGACACATAACGTAAAATCGAAACATCAAGACCAGCAAATATCATGGCTTTTGCTACTTTAAAAAATCCTACCGACTACACTAGATCAGATGGAGCGTTGTAATTTTCAGTATTAATTAACCAATTCATCTGCAAGATAAGCGTGTTTAGTAATAATTTTTATCTCATCAACTTTGCCTGCAGTGACACATAACGTAAAATCGAAACATCAAAACAAGCAAATATCATGGCTTTTGCTGTTTTTGAAAAATCCTACCAACTAAAGTAGATCAGATGGGGCGTTGTAATGTTCAGTATTAATTACCCAATTCATCTGCAAGATAAACGTGTTTAGTAATAATTTCCATCTCATCAAATTTGCCTGCAGTGACACATAACGTAAAATCGAAACAACAAAACAAGCAAACATGGCTTTTGCTACTTTGAAAAATCCTACCGGCTTAAGTAAATCAGATGGACCATTGTAATTTTCAGTATTAATTACCCAATTCATCTGCAAAATAAGCGTGTTTAGTAATAATTTTTATCTCATCAACTTTGCCTGCACTGACACATAACGTAAAATCGAAACATCAAAACCAGCAAACATGGCTTTTGCTACTTTGAAAAATCCTACCGGCTAAAGTAGATCAAATAGAGCGTTTTAATTTTCAGTATTAATTATCCAATTCATCTGCAAGATAAACGTATTTAGTAATAATTTTCATCTCTTCAACTTTGCCTGCAGTGACACATAACGTAAAATCGAAACATCAAAACCAGCAAATATCATGGCTTTCGCTGTATTTGAAAAATCCTACCGACTAAAGTAGATCAAATGGAGCGTTGTAATTTTCAGTATTAATTACCCAATTCATCTGCAAGATAAACGTGTTTAGTAATAATTTTTATCTCAACAACTTTGCCTGCAGTGACACATAACGTAAATTCGAACCATCAAAACAAGCAGACATGGCTTTTGCTACTTTGAAAAATCCTACCGACTAAAGTAAATCAGATGGAGCGTTGTAATCTTCAGTATTAATTACCCAATTCATCTCCAAGATAAACGTGTTGAGTTATAATTTTTATCTCATCAACTTAGCCTGCAGTAACACATAACGTAAAATCGAAACATCAAGACCAGCAAATATCATGGCTTTTGCTACTTTAAAAAATCCTACCGACTACACTAGATCAGATGGAGCGTTGTAATTTTCAGTATTAATTAACCAATTCATCTGCAAGATAAGCGTGTTTAGTAATAATTTTTGTCTCATCAAATTTGCGTGCAGTGACACATAACGTAAAATCGAAACATCAAAACAAGCAAATATGATGGCGTTTGCTGTTTTTGAAAAATCCTACCGACTGAAGTTGATCAAATGGAGCGTTGTAATTTTCTGTATTAATTACCCAATTCATCTGCAAGATAAACGTGTTTAGTAATAATTTTTATCTCATCAACTTTGCCAGCAATGACACATGATGTAAAATCGAAACATCAAAACCAGCAAATATCATGGCTTTTGCTGTTTTTGAAAAATCCTCCCGGCTAAAGTAGATCAAATGGAGCGTTGTAATTTTCAGTATTGATTACTCAATTCATCTGCAAGATAAACATGTTTAGTAATAATTTTTATCTCATCAACTTAGCCTGCAGTAACACATAACGTAAAATCGAAACATCAAGACCAGCAAATATCATGGCTTTTGCTACTTTAAAAAATCCTACCGACTACACTAGATCAGATGGAGCGTTGTAATTTTCAGTATTAATTAACCAATTCATCTGCAAGATAAGCGTGTTTAGTAATAATTTTTGTCTCATCAAATTTGCGTGCAGTGACACATAACGTAAAATCGAAACATCAAAACAAGCATATATGATGGCGTTTGCTGTTTTCGAAAAATCCTACCGACTGAAGTTGATCAAATGGAGCGTTGTAATTTTCTGTATTAATTACCCAATTCATCTGCAAGATAAACGTGTTTAGTAATAATTTTTATCTCATCAACTTTGCCAGCAATGACGCATGATGTAAAATCGAAACATCAAAACCAGCAAATATCATGGCTTTTGCTGTTTTTGAAAAATCCTCCCGGCTAAAGTAGATCAAATGGAGCGTTGTAATTTTCAGTATTGATTACTCAATTCATCTGCAAGATAAACATGTTTAGTAATAATTTTTATCTCATCAACTTTGCCTGCAGTGACACATAACGTAAAATCGAAACATCAAAACCAGCAAAGATCGTGGCTTTTGCTGTTTTTGAAAAATCCTACCGGCTAAAGTAGATCAAATGGAGCGTTGTAATTTTTAGTATTGATTACCCAATTCATCTGCAAGATAAACGTGTTTAGTAATAATTTTTATCTCATCAACTTTACCTGCAGTGACACATGACGTAAAATCGAAACATCAAAATCAGCAAATATCATGGCTTTTGATGTTTCTGAAAAATCTTACCGACTAAAGTAGATCAAATGGAGCGTTGTAATTTTCACTATTAATTACCCAATTCATCTGCAAGATAAACGTGTTTAGTTATAATTTTTATCTCATCAACTTTGCCTGCAGTGACACATAACGTAAAATCGAAACATCAAAACAATTAAATATCATGTAATATCATGTAATTAAAGTAAATTTACAATCTTTAATTGTTTTTGACTTCATCGACATTTTTTAACCGCCAAAATCACTAATTTAATTATGAATATCAGACAACACAAAGGTGCTATTGTACTCTGTGTCTTTTAGGTATAATTTATCTTACCCCTCTCTGTTTTAAATCGGTTTCTTATTACATGTTAAATTAATCTTGTTAAGTTTTGAGCTCACGCAGTGGCCGCCTTGTTTAATTTTCACCAAGTTTTAATGAAAGAAACAGCGTGATAGTTAGAAGTGTCAAAATGTATATCAAAACTTTTAAATTGCATTAAAGATATGAGGAATTTTGGTTTCATGCGTCTGCAAATAATGTTTTGGATTAGAAATGATCAATACGTCTACAAAAGTGTACTTTGTTTAATTGATTTTTCTTATTAATTTACAATTTACGTTGGTATTAGTGTTTATATAATATATAGTTGTTGACAATTCATATTTTAAATATACCCCTCATGTATAGGCAACCGAAACAGCACTAAAGTAACATGGTGGGAGGTGTTTACACATTGAACAACAATAACAGAGATTGTTTACAACGAATTATAATAACTGTCTGATTACTACGAAAATATAAATCATTTTAAAACGAAACTATACCCATTGATATGAGTAACATCAAGTAAGCGATTTTTTAGTTCCTAGCAACTCCATTCTAACCACAAAATGTCACTGATTTGAGGTTATGTTTCCAGCATTAAATCTGCCAGATTTTCTGACGATGAACAGGAACATTCGCCTAGTAAAGCGCGGAAATATAACACTTGCGAAATGGAAAATAGTTGTCAGATGTCGGTAAGTTATCGTAAAATAATAAATTTGCATTTTACTTCGAGAGTGACGATTTCAAATTTGTAGGTTGACAACTCTAGGAACGTTTTGAAGACGATGAAAAATTTATACCACGAACGTCTGATGTGTGACGTTAATTTGGTTGTCGGAAATCAGGAACATCCCGCACATCGGTTAATACTGTGTGCTTGCAGTGACGTTTTTCAGGTTAGTTTTAGTGATGAATTATTGATTATTTCTATACGGGTTGTTCTTTTACAAATCGTACACCTTTTATGACGTCACGTTTTAGATTTGGCTTAACCTTTTTTTATAACTTGTATGCACTAAATAAAGTTATACATGTATCAGGATTTAGTCGAAAAAAATTTATTTTCGGAGATATGAACGTTTTAAGTTTGGATTATTTACGATAATTTGCCAAACCATATTCAAAATTCAATATCTTTGGTTCTAGTAATCGTATCGGACCCATTTTTAAATTATTTTAAAAGTTGAAATATTTGGTAGATAACTGCGTACAAAACCCATTTTTTCCTAGGATGGAGTCTCTTATAGTTCAAAAGATATTACATTTTATCTAAAGCGAGTCACGCGCGGCGTGTCGAAACTCGATAAAAAAAACGCAGCAAGCGACTACTTCAGGCGTGTTCTTGAACGTCTCGCAGGCAGCAGGCTAGTTCAACATGCTAGTGCAGTTTGTTTTTTAAGAACGGAGTGAGTGGAAGTGCTTATTTATTACGTGCTAAAAATATTTATTTATTAAACGCCTTTAAAAAATGCCGAAGTCTTCTAACCGTATCGAACGTTCTAAATTTCGAACCGACAGATGTTTCAATCCATCCAATTTGTCTCCACATCCAAATATAAAAAGAATGAGGCTCTCAGAAAAGTAATAAAATACCAATTATTGGCATTAAATATACCTATAACATCTTGGTCACTTCAACAAAGAATTGGAACTCATGCCGGTTTAAATTATCTAAAATCAAGAAAGATAAAACTGATATCCATTTGAATGAGGTTTGTATATAATTATTTAACCAACACGTATATTAAAAAGAGCGATTATTGATCGAGGGTGTTTAACGCACGAGCGATTAGCGAGTGCGTTAATTGTCCAGATCATTAATCGCCGTTTAATATTCGAGTTGGTTACAAATTTTTTTCGTCGATCGTATTCTTCTGGCGGCGTCTACATAGATTTTATTTGTCGATGTCATTTGAGATTATATGACCATTTATGTAAGTCGTTTGATTGGCTATAACAAATCATGCATTAATAGAAATCATGCATTTATAGAGCTTTTTAATAAATGATTTTCTATTTAGTAAACATACTCATAAATAAACGATTGACGGAAATATATATTTTTCGTCGATCGTTTATTTATGAGTTCGTTTAATGAATAGAAAATCATGTATTAAAAAGCTCTATAAATGCATGGTTTATATATTTTTCATTATATTTGCAATGAAAATAAAATCACAAAAGAGTTTAAAACATGTATGTATTTAATTTTATTCCCATACTTATATCAACTCACATTAGAAAATCTTAATTATTTTAGTATTTTAAATGTTAAATTATTTTAAATGTTCAAATGCCTCTCGATTTTCACGTATAAATCGTGTGTGCACAGTTTGTGTATTGTATTTTCTTCAGTGCTTTGCTTGCTAACACGCCAAAACGAAATTGGTGCTTGACTCACGTCAGATAAAATTTAATATCTTTTGAACTATAAGAGACTCCATCCTAGAAAAATATGGATTTTGTAGGTAAAAGTGTGGCGGATATTATATATATTTTTTCGATTCTATCCATTGTGGGGGCGACTATAAAATTATTATTTAAAGAGTTCCATTGTTTTTATTTTTTTTACATACATAAATTAAAATAATTATTGTACGCAGTTATCTTGCAAATATTTCAACCTTTAAAATAAAAAAAAATGAGCGATACGATTACTAGAACCAAAGATATTGAGTTTTGAATATGGCAAGGTTTGGCAAATAATCGTAAATCATCCAAACTTTAAGCCTTCATATCTCTGAAAATAATTTTTTTTTAATGAATTCCCGATACAGGTATCGACTAAAGTTCCGAGAAAATGCCATAAAAAACGTTTGGTACAAGTTAAAAATTTTTGAAATTTTGTTTTTGCAAATTCTGTACGATTTGTAAAGGAACGACCCATATAGAGCTCCTTATACTTTACTGCAAAATCAGCTAAACTATTTCAATAACTAGAAATTTGAATGAAAACACTAGTCAGATTGACAAAAAAAATAACAAAAATAAATCATGTATCAAAGAATTTTGATTTAATATTAATATATATTTACGTAAATTAATATTTCAGGCTATGCTGAGCAAACCGGAATGGAATGAATGTCACGAAAGCAGAGTTGTTTTACAGGAGCTCCCGTTATGTGAAAAGATTTTTGGAAATTTCTTAGAATATTTCTATACCGGAAAAATTATAATTACGCATACCAATGTCATGGCGATTGTCTCTTTGGCTGATAAATACATTGTAAAGGTAAGTTATAAACTGTTTAGCTTAAAACTATAAATAAAATTATTGTCCTTTTTTTTGAAAATATATATTAAAAAAATTCATTAGAGCTAGTAGGTATATTCTACAAAACAAGCGTTCATAGTGAGCTTAATTTTGTAGCAATTCTCACATGTTATACATCAAATTATAGATGAATATGTATTATTTTTCTTGTGTGTGCGGAAAAAATCAGTTGCCAATCCATCGGGTTTTTGGCACGATTAAAATACTCACCTTGGTATCAATCGGTTCTAAAATATAATCTGAAAGTTTATAATTTGCATGTAGAATTGAAATACTACAAGGCAATATCATAAAAATAGTTTTTTTTTTAATCAACATGAGATGTCACAAAATAACCTGAAATCCCCTTAAAAAGTTCAGTAAATTTGTATGAGTTTTTATGCCATGGCGTAGTTTTAACTTCGGAGTTTTGCTGTTTAAGAGACTAAGGCTGTGCTAGAAGAACTACCATCAAAATTTTGGTAAAAAAGTTATTTAAACACATCTTTTTCATAAATTTTGATATTTCTTTAAAATTAAAAATACCAAGTTGGCATCTTGTGATGTCACAATATCTACATATAATTAGGAAAATGTTTGTGTGATATTGTCAGGTAGTACTTTGATTTTAACTACCGTTATTGTTATTAATGTCTGTGACAAGATTACTTATATACTTATTCTAGCTACTACACGTGACGCAATCAATATATGTATATTATAGTAATATATAGAATACATACCAGGTGATTCAATTTCGAGGCTCACCATGGAGATCTCGCTTATTAGTGGAGATAGAGCTTATGTTAAAATTCGGTAAAGTTGCGTATTTTTGTGCTGATCAATTATATGAAAAGAAATGTTAGCTATCATTTCTCATTTTAAAGATATCTGCAAAAAACTAAAATGTTAAGATATCGTTTTTAATTTTTTATGCAAAACCAAACGTAGCTAGACATTTGAAACAAAAACGTTCTACAGTGACTTTTTAATAAGGAATGCAGTGTTATTTTTTAATTTGAAATAACATCAAATATGGCGGCATAACTATGGCCAACTTTTGTTTTTTCTATGGGCGCCATGTTGAATTTTGGCATCTTCTGATAGTCGTGTTTTTTCTCATTTCCGCAATGTATAAAATGTTGGCATTAGTTTTTAAAACAATGGTTAAAAATAATAAAAAAAACTTTCTTCTTTTTCTCGTTGTTTGTCGTGCTTATCAGGCACCCAACTGGTGCTTGGTTACAGACCACCGGCGCCGGACTGACCAGAGTGCTTTGGATTAAAAACATTCAGATTGTAAAAGAAGCAAGTTTATACAACAAAAAGCTTATTTTTTAAGTAAATGTTCAAATTAGTCGCCATTTTCTTGAAGGCATAAAACCGTGCCAGCTTTTCTACATGTTGGTATGCTCTTCTAACTGTTCTTCCCGGAACAGCATTGACCGCATTTGTTCTTCGATCCCGCAGATCCTCGATATTTCTGCGAGTATCGTGATAAATTTCGTCGTTCACAGTTCCCCATAGAAAATAGTCCAGAGGACTTAAATCAGGGGATCTAACAGGACAGTCCACCACTCCACCATTACCAATCCAGCGATTTGAAAATTGTTTATTCAAATAATTTCATACAACTGCAAAGTTTTGACTTGTGTGGGGTTTGAACGGTTTCAATTTATTTGTTCGTAATGTTCTCCAAACACGTGTTTGCGGCAATTCCAAATTAGAGGCTACTTCCCGCGTAGAAATCCGAGGATCGTCATTTATCTATAAACCAGTAGTGAAGCATTGCAAATTATGGTATTCTAACGTTTACCATTATATTTGAATTACTTGGGTGCCAACGTTTTGAGGTGCCAATGACTGCATGTGTACTTTACCCTATAAAAAACTAAAAAAGCCATGTCATAAGATGCGTGGTTAAAATCTAGGTTTTGGTTTTAATTATTATTAATTCTGTTTAATTTAAAGTTTACGTCCTGCCCTTGTCTCATCATTGGCACTTTATATGTTTTTTAAGAAGTTTGCTATCCAATGATACTGACATAGATAATGATTAGAAATGTATCTGGAAAATATTTTTTCTTCCAACAGTTTCACCTCCACCGCCAGAATATTATCAATTTTCAAGACCTTGCAACTGTAAGGCATTATTTGTACTTATTAGACGCAATATGTTTATTGTATTTCACTGTCTTCGCCGCTAGAAAACTACACAAACGCACATGATTTGTTTCCAACTGATTTCCACTAACGGAGTTTCTTTTCTGAAATGTTCTTAAATTTTCGTTTCTTGACTATTTATCCAGATTGTGATTATTTTTAGATTAATGAAAAATCTCTGTAAAAATATGTGATGTTAATTACAAAGTCATTTAAATTTAAATTGTGAAAGAAATATTTTGAACGATAAAGTAATTGTTTTCATTTGAGCCGAAATCTAATAATAATATTTTTCTTTATTATAAATAAATATCGATTAAAATTTAATATTAATCAAAATCAGTTTGACTAAATTACAAACACAATACACGTTTAAAAATAGTTTGAATAAGTTAATTATTATTTTTGTGATAGTGTTGCATTTCTGTGACTATAAAATGCCATTCATTCACCCAAAGGAGCTCAAAGTAGTACGTTGTCCGTCAGCAATATTTAATATAGAATTTGTCAATCCTGACTGACTGAAATTTCTATACACCAGATCTGTTTTTTTACAGAATAAACAGTCGATTCTCTAAACACAAGGTGAATCCGTATCCCCTACATTCTACTCACAAAACACGTAAAAGTTTGGAGAGATTTTCTTCGCTATTAGTTCACAGAATCATAAAAGCTATACGCCAAATTAAAGATAAAATGTATACAATCTTCCGATTTTTGAAATTTTGGATCGTTTTTGACCAAGATTTAGTTTTTGACTAAATCTGACATAAAATTGCATGACTGCGATTTTTTGACTTCTTTGAGTACTTGAGTCAGACATATTTTATCACATGGCATGGATACAACAATAACAATTATTAATACATATACATTACTACAACAAGTAATACATCTGTATCTATAATTTTAGGTATTACATAAGATCATTGATACTAAATTAAGCTCACTATGGATGCTTCTTCTATAGGACGCACTAGCTCTAATGATTTCTCTTAACTAAATACGCTAATGTTTTCAAAATTAGCTAGAAAATATCTCAATTACCTACCTATCTCTTAGATTTTGTTGAGAAAAGTATGGTACACTTTAATATGCTAACGAAATCATTACTTTGATGGCTGGTGTCTGGGAAATTGTTAACTTAACTTAACTTACTTGCGTTTTTTTTTTCAGAGTTTAACAAGGTTATGTCTCGAATATATGGCTTCCCATATTCCGCAAGCTGCTGCGCATAATGTTCTCTTTTCCTGGCTTCAATATACGATATCTTGCGGTCACAATGAAGTAGCCCATAAGTGCTTCAATTACGTGAAGTGGAACTTGTGCGCTGTCGCTAATAGTCCAGATTTTGGCGACTTTGATATGGAATTAGTTGTCAACTTGCTACAGCAGAGCGATATCATTGTCTACAATGAGATGGTGCTGTACAATTTTATGGTTAGATGGTTAGACCTTCAGAAGATACAGTTGGGACAGGATGGTTGCTCGAATGACGATATCAAAGGACAGATGGATAAACATGTCAAGACTATTATGACTCATATAAGGTAATTTTTATTATAAGCAAATAAACAAAAATAAACGATGTTACGAACTCAGTTGCAAAAATTATTAAATTATCGTTTGTTGTCATGTATTAACTAATTAGTAATTGTTTAAATAATTACCATTTGTTTAAACAAAAATCTATTCTATTCTATATATTCTATTCTATTGTTGTTACGCACATATTTTTCTAATTTTGCAGAAATTATTAGATTATTGGTATTTTTGTCATTTATTAACTAATTTTCAATTGTTTAAACAAATATACACATTGTAATGGACATAATTTTCTATAAATGAAAAGTTTAACAACAATTAAAAATTTACATCCCGGTTGTATGTCACCATATTATTAACCTATAATTTTCTATCTTTTTGCATAAACTATTATTAGATTATTGGCAGTTTTTTTACATTTATTAACTAATTTGTAATTGTTTAAACAAATACAATTTGTTTAAACAAATAAATACATTGTTATGGACATATTTTTTATACTTATTGCAGAAACTATTATTAAATTATAGGCTTAAGTCTTTAAACAAGTACCAATTTTTTAAACAAAAATTTACAAATATCAAAAAAATAAAAAAATCTTGGAATTTCAACACCCTGTAGATCGGCAACGAAGCGTTTGCGGACCTATGTTTATATGAATTTTTAGTCATTAAATAAGCCAAAGAATTACCTCTTTTCGTATTTACATGATATTTAGGAACATCCTGTATATACATTGTAACGCACATAATTTTCTAAATTTTGTGCATAAATTATTATTATATTATTGGCAGTTTTGTGACATTTACTCACTAATTTGTAATTGTTTAAACAATTACTATTTGTTTAAACAGAAATTTACAATGTTTTTCTGTTTTTCTTTTTGTAGAAATTATTATTGTTACATTGTTAGCATGTTTTTTGTAATTTGTTACTTAATGTGCAATTGTTTAAACAAATAAATTTGTTTAAACAATAACATTTAATGTTAGTACATACGTATTTCTTGATGAAAATTATTATAGGTTTTCTGGTCTTTTTTGTAATTTTGGAGGTTTTACGATATCGGTCAAATAAGTAATGTGGTTGCAACACTAATTATTAATATAGGTTATAATTGAAAATTAGTTAACTTGGCAAGAAAAAAAAAGACAAGAAATACAATTATTTTTGCCGAAAAGATACGAATATATTTCTTTGTACATTTTTGTTTAAACAAATGGCATTTATTTAAGCAATTGCAAACTAGTTAATTAATGACAGACAATGCCAACAATCTAACTAATTATAATTTCTCAAAAAAAAAGTAAAATATGTCCGTAACATTGTATATTTTTGTAAACAAATGGTATTTGTTTAAACAATTGCAAATTAGTTAGTAAATGACCAAAAATGCCAATATCCTAATAATAATTTCCTTTAAAAAATAGGAAATATGTATAACATTGTATATATATATATATATATATTTGTTTAAACAAATGGTATTTGTTTAAACAATTTCTAATTAGTTAATACATGACAAAAAGCCAGTAATTGAATAACTTCTGCAACTTTGTAACATCGTATATTTTTGTTTAAACAAATGCTAATTGTTTAAACTAATTAGTTAATAAATGACAAAAAAATATGTCAATAATCCAATAATAATCACTTCTGCAAAAAGCAACAATAGAACACGTAACATTGTAAATTTGGGGAAACTTTTTTCTCATATTTAGGGTACTATGGAAAGGGTGAGTACTGGTAAACAAAAAGGTAGTGGTTGTGAATTTGTTCCTTGGGGAGTTCTGAACAATTTCTGATAATCTCTCGCAACTTTTTTTCTAAATCCGCACGATTTTTTTTTTGCACGATTACAATACTTTATCATACTGCGTATGATAAATTAAAAAGAAGGAAGCACAAAAGAAAATCATTCTAGAAAAATAAGAAAGGAAGCAAAAACAGTTACTTTTTTTAGAATTAGATTTAGAATCATTTATAAACAGGGGACATAAACACACCACATAAATATAAATTCTTCAGTTAAAAATGAAGAGTTGAAGTAAATAGCAAACTAAGTGCCAAAAACATTATTCCGAGATATTTAGAAAATAGTGTGCAGCAAGATAGATGTTTTATAGAAAGCCATCCCTAATTTTTTGTGCATATTTAAACAGATTGTACATCACATGTTGGTGTTGTTTTTTGCCGAGGTCTTGTATAGCAAGAACAAATCTAAAGCAAAATCAAAAATTCATAGAAGGTGCAGGGGCTAAGTGCCGTAATATTTATTTATACATATTTTAAGCTAAGTTGATATTTTTTTATACTAGAAAGTAAAATTTAATAAAAATAAGTTGCTTGACCAAGTATGCTTCATACAGAGTGTCCATTGTTCAAAAAATACATGGGGACCTCGTTTACTGAAAGCCATGCAAAATTTGATAGTTCTGCGCAATTTTATAGTCATTAATTTTCTTTGAAAATGTGTTTATTTGTTATTTTGCAAATGTGCTGAAAAACTGTTGTTTTTTGTGCAATCTTTCAAATCTAAAGATGTTTATATAAAGTTTAAATTGAAAATGACTTATTTTAGTAAGTTCCTTCAGAAAAAGTAATCATCTTTTATTTTGAATTATTATTTAAGAAAAAAACAAAAACAAGCTTTGATATTTTTTTCGCAATCTACTCAAGGTATCAGTATTGATACCTACAATATCGTACATTTTCTTTTTTTTTTAAATCAAAATAAAATGTAATTCTAAAATAAAAAACAGAAACAACATGAACTTTTTTGTAATAATAAAATTACCAGAACACGCAAATAAATCGCAAACTGTAAAAAATTTTTTTTGGCTTTAAACAAGCTATCGTTTAATTATATTGTATTATGGAAATTTGGTAACTTTTCCTTTTTTTTTCAAATAGACCCTGTATATTTTTAAATTTTTTAATTCTAAGATTAATTCTAAGAATTCTTTATAGTAATCATTTTTTTTTATAAAATGCATCATTTTTGAGTTAAATGTATACATAATTTATATATCAAAATTTGTCCAAATTACCGGAACACCTAAATAATTCCCCAACCGTGAGTATGTTAAAAAAAATGCTCAAATAAAAGTTTATTGGGTTTAAACAAGCTCTTGTTTAATATATTCATTTTATTATGGAAATTTGCAAACCTTTCCTTTTTCTAATAGAACATCCTGTATATTTATTTTTTTTTAGTTCTAAGAGTTTTTTGTAGGAATCATTTTTTTATAAATGTTATTTTTTAATTATAAGCAACTACTGGCACTGACTAAAGGCACTTAGCGCGCTATTTACGAAAATACGCACAAAGTTAACTCATGCGAGATCGAGCGGTCAAGTTTGTTAGGCATTTCACGACATATTTTTACGTAGCCCGTTATTTACATTAAAGCCTGTGATATCCAGCCCACTTTAATGTAATAAAACCAAATTTTTCAATTTTTGGTACTTAGTTCGTTATTTACTTCAACTCTTCAAATGTAACAAGAATTCCTTAACCTGTCTGAATTGGCTTGCAATTTCCAATTTTTTGACAAACAATTGAATATCGCAGAAACTGTTTTCTTTTCGAAAGACAGGAAAAAGGTGCAAAATTTTTCCTGGTTTAAAAATAGAAGTAGTAGTGATGGATGAATCATTAATCTGATGCCAGCTAGTGATGGATTAATCGCGATAAATTTATTTATTTATTTTTTAACTAATACATTCTTTCTTTAACCATCTCCAGGTTCCCGATGATGACCCCGCGGGAACTAGCCGAACTTTTATTGTCACCGCTCGTCCAGACGCACAAAGAATTCTTCGTGGAACGTATGGCGGTAGGAATGGCGTTCCATTCCGGCCAACACGACAGAGTCGAAGAAGTTTCAACAACGGAAGCGGGCCGAATGCAGTTTACACCCCGTTTGTACATTTCGGACAGTTTCAGCGCCGTCCTGTCCATAGAAAATTTCAAATCCCTTCCGAGCTATCACACGTCTACTTTTGTTTTCTCCTCGCACGTTTCGAGTTCGGAATCGGATTCCGATAAAATAAATGAATGGGTCGTCGACTTATACCCCAAAGGCGTGTGGTTCCAAAAATGTTACCTGATCCTATGGCAGGGACCTATAGAAATCCCGGAAGAGATATTTTCTACGGTTAGGTTGTCGTTAACGTGTCGAGAGGTGCCCGTAACTGATATTAAGGTTAGGGTTGGCGTTTTGTTGTACGCAAAACAGGGAGGGATAGAATTTGTGTTGAAAGTTATCGAGAGGATTCATTATTTTAACGTGAATTCGCGAGTTTTAAATATCGATTCTGTGATTCCGTTCGACGAACTTAACCCTCCCGCGATTGCGGGACCCGTAGAAACTAAATATTTGATCGGGCCTAACGATGATCAATTAAAAATTAATATCGTTATTATGCCGTTGAGTCCCGAATGACACTTGCTGAACGTGGTTTTAGGTTATGTACGGCTCTTTTAAGTGAGTATAATAACATGTATATATCTATACTGGGAGTTTTTTGTTCTATATAGGCAACCAACATTTCCAAACTATAGACGTGTTGTCAATAGCGTGCGTTTGGTTGCCTATATAATATAATAAAGTCTTTCATGATAATATTATAGTAGGTATAGAAAAAAAAAAGGAAAACTCCTGGTATATCGGAAATTTGTTTGTACATAGCGTTGTTATTTTTTATATTGATTAAATTGTTGTTAAAATTGTTTAGAATGTAAGGTTTTTGCATTAGTGTTTTTTGTTTTTTCATAGTTTTAATCAATTTTTCTAGAGATTTTTTTCTATGATTGGTGGATTTGTAATTGAATATGTGACAAACAATTTTGTGGAAGATATACAATCTTGTGGAAATAAAACAATTCAGAATTGTACTCGAAACTGTGTATCTTCTACGAAAATTCACATATTTGGATAAGCAACTGTAACATTTCAAATAACTGGTAATTAAAATTGGTAAAAGGTTACCAAAGTTATTAAACTCCAAAGTTCTATTATTAATTGTAGTTGCATAACTCAAATTGAGTTATTTTAATTGGTCTTTATTGCCTATAAAATTAGGGATTATTGTTAAAATTTGTGTAGATCTATGAGGTGTAAATGCTTTGGATAAACATGTTATGAATGTCAAAACCATAATACTCATGTAAAATACCGAAACAAAGGCAAGATAACCAGACACTTTTACATAATTTTAGTTTAGTTTCTTTATGTTGTGATAATAATTATTATATAAATATATTTACATTAAAAAGTAAAACCATATAAAGAAATGTGCATTTATTGTTTCTTATGACGTGAAATTGATTTTAACACATATGATACTGACAACCAATAAAGAAGTTAGTTATTTAAAATAATTTACAGTTTCATTTCATAAATTCGTGTAAGAAAATATTCACAAATTTTCAAAATGTAATATCTCGATAACTAAAGGGGATTAGATAAGTAAGCTGTTGCGAATACATAGAAATGTCGTCAGAAAACCTAAAATGTATCTAAAAATCTAAGTGGAGACACAAGTCTGCAGATTTTTAGCTAGCAACATGAAACCATTTTTCAATTTCTCTATAGGACGAATAGTTTTCGAATTATCTACATTTACCAAAACAAAATTTTTCATAAGCAAATATTGATCCCAGCATCGAGACGCACATTTTGTTTATTGTTTCGTCAAAATCGGACAAAGTAAAATTATTTAGAAATTCAAAATTTAGAATTTTTAACTATTTATCGTACTTTTACGCTTATAAAATTAATTGCAAGCGTTAAATAATTAATAATATATTTTTTAATGAATTTTCGACGCGTTATTGGGTCTTCAAATGCTATTATAAGAATTTTAGCAATTAAAATCAATAATTTAAAACAGAAACCCCTTGCGCCATCTATGAATGAGTGGCGAAACCAGTACTTGTGTCGATACTTCAAGCAATTCTCCAGAGATGGCGCCCGCATGCTCAAATTTTTAATTGAGAATTAATTTTATAATAAATAAACCATACGTATTAGCGTAAAATCTCATAAGCAAATAGTGATCGCAGCATCGAGACGCACATTATGGTTTTTATTTCGTCAAAATCGGACATAGTAAAATTATTAGAAATTCACAAATTCTTGGGAACCTTAGATTTTTGTGGATTTTGGTGAAAATTCAAATTACTCATTTTATGACGGAAATCGATAGGCGGAGTCGTGCTGATTCCAAAACTGAAATCCGTTTTTCGATATCGCCCTCAGTTTTAAAGATATTAATTTTTATTTCGAAAATGGAAATAATCGTCTTTACTTAATATCTCGAAAAGTGTAGCAGTTATTGCAAAACTCATTTGAAGTAATTTGTTTGTAATCGCCCAAGGATCATTTTGGTGGTGGTTTCATCCAAATTGGACAAAGTAAAATTATTTAAAAATTCCCAAATTTTCTCAACTTTAAACGACGATAACTCAAGAACTATTCGTCGTATAGAGGAACGGAAACCAGTTTCTGGTAGGGAATTAAAAGGCGGTTCCAACAAGGTATCGTTCATGGGGGTAGTTTTTTTTGCGAAAAAAGAACAAAGTGGGTTTTGGTCAAAATTCAAATTACTCATTTTAATGCGGAAATCGATAGAGGTAGTCGCGCTGATTCCAAAACTGAAAGCCGTTTTTTGATATCCCGCTTAATTATCGCGATATTAATTTTTGAAATTTGAAATATGCCCGCTTTTTTATTTTTTAACTCGGAAACTATAAATGTTATGGAAAAATTCTATTAGCATTATTTGTTCGCAATATCGCAAGGATCATTTTGCTTCTTGTTTCATCTCAATCGGTGGAAAATAATATTTTTAGCTATTAATCGTAGTTTTACGCTTATAAAATCAATTGCAAGTGTTAAATAATTAATAATATATTTTTTAATGAATTTTCGACGCGTTATTGGGTCTTTAAATGCTATTATCAGCATTTTAGGAATTAAAATGAAATAATTATTGATTTTTTAAATTATTCGACACGGGGCGCCATCTGCACGCAGGTAGGCAAAGCACGCGTGCCGGTAAGAATGCTCCCTAGACGATAATTGCTATTTTAATTTTTAATTAGTAAACCGTACATTTTAGGGCAAAATCTCATAAGCAAATATTGATCCCAGCATCGAGACGCACATTTTGTTTTTTGTTTCGTCAAAATCGGACAAAGTAAAATTATTTAGAAATTCACAAATTTTTTCCAACTTCAAACGGCGATAACTCAAAAACTGTCGGTCGTGTAGAGGAACGGAAGCCGGTTTCTGGTAGGGAATTAAAGCCCGGTTCCACAAAGGTATCGTTCATGGAGGTAGCTCAAAAAAGTTTTTTTTTGCCAAAAAATAACAAACCTTAGATTTTTGTGGATTTTGGCCAAAATTCAAATTACTCATTTTATGACGGAAATTGATAGAGGTAGTCGCGCTGATTCCAAAACTGAAAGCCGTTTTTTGATATCGCGATATTAATTTTTGAAATTTGAAAAATGCCCTTTTTTTTATCTTATAACTCGGAAACTATAAATGTTATGGAAAAATTCTGCTGGCATTATTTGTTCGCAATATCGCAAGGATCATTTTGCTTCTCGTTTCATTTCTATAGGATAAATAATTTCGAATTATCTGCATTTACAAAAACAAAATTTTGCAAAATTTTAGCTACTATAGAAAAACAACGTAATCAAATGTATAATGTTTATTATAAAAATACAGGAAACTAAATAACAACTCCTTAAACATTACACACTTACTCTTGAAAAACTTAACTTCTGATATTTTAACAGCAACAATAAATAACACTTCTGAAAGGCGACATCGGAATTTAAAATCAACTATTATAAATAAACCAAAAGAGAATTGCCATAACAAGAGAGGCAAATTGTTATTGTATTCTTAACTTCACACTTCACAACTTTTAAACTTTAAAACAAACTTCTTTAACTCTAAGATCACAAACATCTGCAAATACTTCTCGGAAACAAAAACAAAAAAGTTAAAACTCTAAACGAGGCAACGACAAAATTAACTGTCGGACAAAATTCGACTGTTGTAAGTCTCGATCAGTTTGAATACGTCTGTAATAGGCTGGACAATCGAGAGAAACGCAGCTAATGTCTTCGCTACGAGCACAGCAAGACTGACACATCTAAAAAAAAAAAACAACAGTGTTAATAAAGTTACAACTTCAAGAAAAAAATATGACAAGCTAACCACATAATATTATAGAAACTGCAGAAAATTCTGATTTGAAATTTGATACAGATTTCTATCTTAGTTGTCAGCAAGTTGAAATATTTTAGAAATGTACAGAGCGCAAATCAAATTTTCTCTGTCAAGAAAACTGCCCTCATGCTTTTGATGCTGCCTTTTATGAGAAAGATACACATTATCATGATCTGAAGGTTATCAGCAACAAAGTGTTAAATAGTGACTAATCGATTAATGATTGTAGCAATATTTCAACGCTATTCCACAATTTCGAATTTATAGAACGAATGTATCTCTGTTACAGAAAAATGTTTATAACTTCTACAAAAATTGTTTATCATTTCTCTGCTAAACAAAATTGTAGATGAAAAACATCCATATGACAATATTATGTAGAGCACCGACTGGAGAAAATTTATATTTTAGTTGGCTACGTAAATAAAATGTTTATATTCTTTAAAAAAAATTTTGAATAACTTTCTATCATACACAAAATTGTAGGTTATTAGTTCGGTTAGTCATACATGAATGCTCCGAGGCGAACTACTAAGGTGTCTTCATTTGAACATGGAATATACAGTTCGGTGTTCTGGTTTAGCAAACTATTTATAACTTTTCCAAAATTGACTGCATAATTTTCTACCATTAGTCGATTTAAAGTTGTATAATGGAAGTTGTATAGTACTTTGGTATTGATTTTAGAATGTTATATACAGGCTGTCCCACGCTATAAACAAAGTATATTAATGGGTTTAAGAAATCAAATTTACGTTTTTTCCATACATACAAGCTACAGACAGTCATACGCTCTACAGCAAGAAAATATGTTGATGCTTACTCGATATGCCACAACAACGTACCAACACAAACTTATGTTTGCTTAAATGGAACACTAGGTATATTATTGCAGTTTTCAGTAAGATTTTTATCCTAATTGTTTTGACATCAACTTATATTAGGCTTTTGTTTCTGAGATATTGTGAAATTAAAATCAAAAACAAGCATTCTTCAAAAAATCTTTCCAGGGTAAACTAACAAGGATAAAACAAAGGAACTAATTTTGGATAGTAAAAGTATCGCACTTTTTGATAGTTATTATTGATTTGCAATTCTAATATGATTTATCCCGAACAACTTGACATTTGCTAAATAATGTAAAATAGTTTAAGAATTTTAATTGGAACACCCTATATATCTTGACTTACTTCGAAAGATCGACAACAGCAAAAAAGTTATTAAGGATATAATTTGTCATTTGTGACAACAATAATAATACACAATAATTCATAAATTAATATTAAATATCCAGATTGGTCGACAATCTTGTTGGTCGAAATTCAACAATCTCACAACTGTAGTCATCGAGCTTATATGCATAGAGGGAGCGTGACGGGCTTTGTTTGTGGCCAAAGATAATTAGGTCGAAAGTCGTATATTTTCTCGTTCCCAATGTAACGCACCAATGAGCGGTCAGATTAAACTGGCGGCTATATGTCAAATTTGAATTAGGTAGTCGCGTATGGCGTGAAAGGTAACCTCACAAAATAAAAATCCTTTTCTGTTTTTGAATGTACATACATTTGTAGTACCTGTTATAATTGTGACATTTGTTAAAAAAGCAATTAAACCATCCAAGAGCAATTAATTCGCTATTCCAGTTCTCTGCAAAAATTTTTTTGAGTGACATTTGTTCAACTTTTATATAGTAACAACAGAATCCATTTTTTTATAGGTTTGGACAAAATGTATTCTCGCGTGTAAGATTTTATTTGTTTCTGTATAGCTTGACCAGCGAGTAGTTGCATCGAGAGCGTTGCGCAGAACAAATTACGTACTCATTATATTTACGCTCTGCGCACCGCTGTCGAGTCAAGTTTAAGTTGGTTGTACTATACATGATTTGTTTATTTTCTTTAATAGGAATATGGCTAATAAACTACAAGCAAAATACAACTTATAATAGGAAAATATTTTATTTGAACAAAATTGAACTACTGGTTTTTAAACAAAATGGTCGTGTGAACTTCGAACTCCTTTTTCTGATTCTAATAACATGGTTTTAGACAAATAATGCTCCATTAATGTTGATAAATTGCACACTTTTTGTCTTAATCGCATGTTGTAACGAGACAATTGGCGAATTCGAGCAATTTTCTTGCTTATGGTAGTTCTTGGTAATGCTAAAACTGCCTGTGCTTGAGGAGACGAAGATAAGTCTGAAGTATGTACGTCCCATATATCGAGGATTGTACCTACAATAAAATAACGTTAAAATATAACTAAAACAAAGTTACATATTACATAAATTTTCTCCTTTTTCTTGGCAGTGCTGAAGGATGTTCCGTTGGTGTTGCGCTGTGTGGCACTTTCAAAGCTCGTAGCCGTGGCAGTGATTGTTGACTCTGTGTGTCCACTAGTGTCTGCTACAACTGCATCGCTCTTACTATCTGTGTCCGTATTTTCATTTGGTAGATCACTCGTAACAAAAATACTTCGCACCGCACTACGGGAGAGTTATGGTCTTCCGTCTTTTCCCAGTTTATAATCGCTATTAGAAAAGTGTCTTGAACACAACAAAGTTGTTTTAAAAACCCGACTTTTTATAGGTATAGCTTCAATCCGACCTTGTTTTGAGTCTTGAACTGTTGGAAATCTACGAGAAGGTATATGTTATAATTTAATATTACCTACTGTATTGCGGTAATAAAGGTCATACCTGTGACACGTTATATTTTTTGATGCTGCCTTTTTACAAAAGCAGCAGTTTCGCCCCATTGTTACCTCTTAACCATCCAAGGTACCATCTACATTCTACATGCATCTATATAGGTAAACAAACTCATAACCTCGATGTAAACATATGTTCAAAATAATGGCGGTATCTAGCATCTGTGCGCATGCGCGACCAATGTGCACGAGAATCTACACGAAATTCGACCTTATTGACAAGGTATGTTGGGCCAAAACAAGCCAATGCGTTGGGATAGGCCGTACTCCGTCTAGTTATAGATGGTCTAAGACTGTAGTAATACTTCTGTTGATGCAACAACTTACAGCCATTGTAAACTGCTACTATGAATTTATGTCACTGTGTCAGTAATACTTTCATAAGAATAAATAATTAAATAAATGGATAATTGTAAACTGAATAACTAATAATTATTTCAGTACGATTGTCAAGAGTGCACATGTCAGCCCTCTCAGGTCAATGCGTATAAGTCTCGAACTTCAAATTCTCGGTGGAAATATTACATTTTCCATTGTTTCCACAAAAATATTTTGGAGGCGCCATTTAATTTTATTCTTCATGTTCGCCATCGTAGTTAATATCCCCATAAATTTCTTCCTCCGCGTTAGAGTAAGTCAGAGTATTTCCAACGATAGTCTAATTTGACTTCATTTATTGTTCTACAAAATAAATGTTGGCATCTCAAATTTTATGAAATGGTTAAAACAAAGAATATTTTTTTTTAACTTTTATTAAATAATAATCCTTATATTTAGAAAAGTACACTATCGAAAAACAGTAGTGGTTTTTTTGTCACAAAAGTACCGATCATTTCGATTTATTCTACGTTTTATTTGGTAAGTATTCGTTTAATTGAATACTTACATAATTATTTTATATGTCTTTTCTAACGTCATTCCTGTCCCAGTTTGGAATTTCATAATTATGGTAAGCCTAGTTATAGATAAAATTAAATTTAAAGCGTTCCACAAGAGTCAAAAGGTTGGGAAACACTGGTCTATGTAGTATAAATTTTACGCACTTAGGGGTTTGAACACACGACAAAAAAATACAAAAATAAAAAAAATAATAAACAAAATTATACAATAATACTCACTGATAAGGTTTGGTGGTAATTCCTTTCCCAAATTCGGACTTTCTCGTGTAGTAAAATACAAGTTTCTTGAGGTTTTTCGAAGCAAGCGGGACACAAACCCTGCTGCGTCTGTTTACCACATATAGCACAGTTCAAACTTGAAAAATATTGGGAAATCGTGCTCTTTTTGGATTTATTCTGCCCTGGAGTTGACGTTGGTAAGTACTGGATATGTTTCCTGGGCATTTCGGCAAACCTGCATTACGATCGTCAAAATTAATGCTTAGGTTCAATTCCAGGTCTAGGCATTTTTTTTTTAGATATTTAAATATAAAAATATAAAAATATCTTATTATTTTTTTTCATTGTCTTATTAATTCCTTTAAATGATATATAGTTGAAATTTGAGAATGTTTTACGTACCACTGGTTTAGATCAGCCCCAATCAGCAGGAAGCATCTATTTATCGGCGGAATGATGACTTTTGTGATGTAGTAGATAGCGTTTGGCCTCAGCGACTGATCTGCTATCAATTCCCTGGGGCTTCGGACTAAACGTATTAACGGAAGACCCGGGGGCCCATTGATTATGACGTAGGGCACCCGTTCACCCTTTCGGGGCTCCTTACGTTTGTCCTCCACGATCCACTTCCTGAGAAAGATAAATTTTAAGTTACCAAAAAATTTTTTGCGGAAATGTTTTTAGTCCAAAATTTCTTTTTTGAAAATTTGTGTTTCTATTGGTACAAAATGATGGAACAAACCTTGCTAGCTCCAGTGCTGGGACACAAGCTCCCGCCTTGTAGCTTCCTGACCCACGATATTCCTTTGCAAATGTCAGATCTTGAATGCTGACTCTGCCTGTCAACAACTTTGCGAACTGTCTAGTTACGTATTTCTTCACTAGACTGACATCCCTGGTGTCGAACAGCAACTTTAAGCACTTTTCCAGCATCTGGAATAATTATAGTTTTGTCATACATTATGCAAAAAGAAAATAAATAGCTTTATAATAGCGTAATAAACATTGTTCAAAACACCGTATGTTCATACAAAAAATCGCTACAATTTTTCTGTTTCAATGCAAAAAGGAAACACATTTTTTACATTTTAAAGAATTTACCTTAGTCTAGCATGTTACCTAACTATTTGTACGTAAAACAGGCTAATTTGTTTAAACTATTCATGTCGTATTTAAGAGAAAACGGAAAATATTTCAATGAATGTCATTTATGTACATACGGCACTTTACCATTGTAGGACAGTATTGATTTGTTCAATATCTAAATGTATGTTCTTACAAGGGCCGTACTATCAAGATATAAATGTTTGTCGCTAGGTTTACAAATGACTATTTAGAATAGTCATTTAGGACCGATGATGGTTTTTACAAAACCGAAACATGTCTCCTAAGTAAATAAAATTTATAATACGCAAAGATAAGATTTTTACAATGTTTAATGTCAAATATCTCTGATGGGACCAGGACAAAAAATCTGAAACTTTCAAAATTAATTCATCTATATACTATTCATAACAATTATGTCATTTTTTACAAAAGTGACTTATAAAACTAAGTGATCTTCATACGTTTTTGAAGTTGATGTGATGTAACATCTTATTACACCTTCTGTTGGTTGAGGAGAGAATTTGTGGTGCAATACACAAGAATGTTTTTATTTATTATTAAACCTTATAAAAAGGTGAATTATTATTATTATTATTATTATTATGTATTTCAGTAGTAGGCGGGTTCAGAATCTGATGAGACTACTGAGTCTTTTGGAGGAGTGTCACACTTTCGCAGTACCATCGCACCGCATACCCCATCATAGTTTGATTTTTGCGTTCGTCACATGGTTTAGCACAGTTTTAATTATGAAAGTTTCAGATTTTTTGTCCTGGTCCCATCAGAGATATGTGACATTAAATATTGCAAAAATGAGAAATTTCAATAGCTTGTTATCAATATGGGGAAGGAGTAAGAAAGCTAATTTTTTTATTACAAGCCCTTTGCATACAAGGTTATAACTAAAAAATATTGAATGGACAAATGAAGTACCCTTTCATGTGAAAAAAAAATCATGAAAACAGTTCCTAATAAGCTATTGTAAGTAAACTTTAGGATATTTTTTAAAATAGAAAATACACATAAACTACTCGTATTATACAGGCTGTTCCTAAATATCATGTAAATACGAAAAGGGGTAATTCTTTGGCTTATTTAATGACTAAAAATTTATATAAACATAGGTCCGCAAACGCTTCGTTTCCGATCTACAAGGTGTTGAAATTTCAAGATTTTTTTAGTTTTTTCTTCATAGCTCTTGTAGTTTTTGAGATATTTAGCTCCAATTTGGAATATAGGTTACGCTGTAGGACTTACATCATTGGGCATGCCAAATGGTTTTAAGAATCTACAGGGAGATATTTTTACAGCGGTCATGCCCCCTTTTCTCCCCATGAACTTTTTTTCGGTGCGCCGTTGGTGGATTCTAAAATACAAAATGCATTTTTTGTTTTGTTCTAAAGCATTTTAATCTTTTGTATGTTTTCTTGTATTTACGACCGTTATCGAGAAAAAAAATTAAAGCTTTTCTGTGTTTCGCTAGATGAAATTAAATTTTTTTAAATAATTGGTTTAGTATGCCTTGGCTTGATTTAGAACCTTTTGTTTGTATTTATTTTGACATTTTATTCACCACCAACTGTTAAAAATTAAAAGTAGGATACAACAGCTATAAAGAAAAAACTAAAAAAATCTTGAAATTTCAATATTTGGTATGCCCAATGATGTAAGTCCTACAGCGTAACCCATATTCCAAATTAGAGCTAAATATCTCAAAAACTACAAGAGCTATACAGAAAAAACTAAAAAAATCTTGAAATTTCAACACCCTGTAGATCGGCAACGAAGCGTTTGCGGACCTATGTTTATATGAATTTTTAGTCATTAAATAAGCCAAAGAATTACCCCTTTTCGTACTTACATGATATTTAGGAACACCCTGTATACTTAACAGGTAGCTTGAAATCTGCTTAATAGAGTGGTTTTTATTACAACTCTCTAAGACCATCCCAAAAAAAAATATTTCGTTTAATGCAAACACATACCAATGTCAAAAATGTCGGATTCGCTGACACAAAACTGGGCGCCATTTCTAAACGGAGTAAAATAATTAAAGAATTTAAAAAATGGTTTTGTACTCCCGGAACATTAAAAAAAAATGATTTTTTTCTGAAATGGTCAAGCGACCACCTCTGGACCACTTCAGATTGACCCACCGGTACAAAATATACTAGCGTCTAGCCAGCAGGTGCAACAAACGATCTTGCCGATGTATGGCTGCAGGTATGCCACCCCCCATACACTATTGGCGCGCGTATTGTGGACCTAGCCCCGGTAATATCTCGGTTCAGTTTATTCAAAAGAATTTGGTGTTGTTTCGGTTAGGAAAAGCTGAATATTAACGGTAATCGGTAAGTAATCTATATTATAATAAGTATATTAACGAGTAAACGTATTTCTAGTTTATTATATCCAAGCTTATTATTCGATCAACATGGGTGACGAACAAAAAGAATTAAAATATAACTACATATATATATTCGTACGGACATACCGTACCCTTCCGGACTTACCTGGATTCGAACCAGGGACCTTTCCTTTCCCTTTTCCGATTTTCCCTAACAAATGTCATAGGCCTCAGTAGCTCAGATGGGACAGCATTCTGCTAGAAACAGAAAGGTCCCTGGTTCGAATCCAGGTTGTGACTGTAATTTTTGATTTATTTAAAATTTGCATCCCGTCTGGATATCACCATTTACTTTACAAAAAGAATTAAATCGGTCAAATAAATGTAGTGAATGCGGTACAAATTTTAGCAGTAAGAGCAATTTAAGAAGACACGTAAAAAATTCCATGAACGTAAAATAAACGTGTTGGCTCCGCGAATTTATAAAGACTGTGCCGAATTTGGGTTTTCTTGTAACAATTGCGACAAAAACTTTAATGATAAACGTAAACTGCGTTACCATATCTTAAAGGCACACAACTGAGAAAGATCGAGAATTACCCAAACTTCAAAAAAATACCCGATATGTATCTATAAATGTCATTCTAAGAAACCAATCATAACCAGCGGCGCGTTATGCCATCATGGGGCCCTGGATAATTTTGAATTTGGGGGCCCCCATATACCGTGTTGAATTAAGAATTACTTTTTAAACAAAAATAAAAATGTACTAATACTAAAAAAATCATAAATAATAAGTAAGGTATTTGACTTTTTTGCAACAACATTTAATATAAGTACCTACATCGTTATTTAAAGCAACAAATGAATATTCTTAAGAAATACAAAATAACAAATAAATAGCTTAATAATTTAAAAATCAAAATTCGTAACAAATAAAATATATTATCTTAATTCATAAATCGATATTCTTAAGAGGCTGGTTCAGCCTAACTTCAGGTCTGTTCTGCTCAGCTCTGGTGGTCCCCTATTGGTCCAATTATTTAAACAGTTCAATGCTCCTGTGGGTTAATTATTAAATAATGATAGCATCTTATAAGATTACAACAATCTGAATTAACTATTCTAGTGGGCCACATCTCCTTATTTATTATACCCATGCCCAATTTTAAACAATTGCTGCTCAAAGATAGACATATAATTGGAGGACGGGTGATATCCTGATTTCAGGAATAACAATTCAATTATGTATTTTTGCGACGCGCCGCAGTAGTTCCACTTTATGTCAATGTACAATTTGAAAAAAATTCAATAAATGAAAAGAAATAAAGCCACACCTTTGACGAATCGGCGTCGTATTTTCCCAATTTTTCCATCCATGTTCGAGTCTGAACAGTGTGTCCATCTACGGATGTTCTCGAGAACTAGTCGTCATTAGACGAAGATAATAGTAATGGGTCTATCTCTATCTACCATATACCACAAAAAAAGGCTGTTACTCGCTAAAATTCACATTTATATTTACTGGGACAGATTTCGAGAGTTCTAACCTACAAATCCGATATAATCTGAAAATGTAGAAAACTTGGGGACACTGCACAAAGAAGTATTCTAATCGAAATTAGGAGATTACATAAAAATTCTACTATTATATCAGACATCAATCAGGTTTGTGCCTAAAGAAGTATACTATTGTTTTTTAAAATTTCCTTTTCAATTGATAGGTTAGTTAGCAGAATATACATATAAACAGTGCTGTTTTATCCATTCTACTACCAGAGAATTCAAGCTCCAAGTATGGTATGATGCAGAAGATCATTACGGGTTTTGTAATTGGATTCAAATCACATTACGAGGAATCAAAATCCTTACGTACTATTTTGTTGATCGAAGAGGATTTCTAGACAAGAGATGTGATTACTAATTTTCATAATTTCCATGAACTGACAATAAAATTATCGAGGTATGCTGAAGATTACCGATTTTTTATCAAATTTTTTGGTAATATTACTGGAAGACGTCTATAACATTACTATATGAGAAATGTATAATGGGACATAGTCGACTTATCAACCACTGACTCCAGATGTTTTTCTTCTCAAGTGCAAAGTGTATGGAGGATTACGTTTAACACAACAAACCGCAGATAGTATTGCAATTAGCCCCGACGAACCGAACAAGCATTACGACCCGTATGCGTGTGGTCTCATGATAGCGAGGATCAACATTTTTGTGATTTTGATATTATAATATAATATTAATAAAGCTTATGTTGTCTATTTGTCTTTTATAAATCATATATGAATTACAAATTGGTAAATAAAGAATAACTTATTAACTGTTTTGTTTTTCTTATACGTCATCAGATCCCTGTGCTGTGGATGTACATACGTATGTAATATCGACCCGTGCGACAAAGACTATGATAACTACATTTAGTTTGTTAGTTACGATAGTCTACGTTGCATGGGTCGATATGTATTTGTTTTTCAGTAGCTAGGCATAAGTGTATTATCGGCTGAGAAATGAGTGCATAATCTATCGTACCAAGAGTAAGTAATCTGTGACCAAAGTTATTGGTACGGGGTTTGTTTTTTAGGAGGTATAAATGTATATGGGCGCATAATCTCAATACACTTTCAAATATTCCACATATTCAGTACGTGTGCGTGTATTCATAGTACGTGGTTTTTGCATATATCACTTCATAAACCGTAGACAAATGTTGAAGTTATTTATCATATAAATATATGATAAATATCTCACACTCTCCACATAGGTTATGTCACGGTTATGTCAACAATTTATCACAGTAATTTTTAGAGCTACCATGTTATGTTGGTAAGCGTTGTAAAATCACTAGACAGCCTGCTTACGTGTGCAAAAATAAATTGAAACAGCGTTAAAGACGTTAGATCATATAATGTTGACCGCACGTCGGCAAAGTCTATCTTGTTCCAAAGTAGCTTTAGCGAAAACGTCGGCATCCCCACGCGAAGACCAATTCTCGACTGATTTCTCTAAACTTATCAAAAACAACCAAGCCTCTGTCGATCAGCTGTTGGACCCGCCACTTAACAAATAAAAATAAATAATTTTTCACATTAGGGAATCTATATATGCTGCTTGAACAGCTTTTTTTAATATTTGCATATTGTAAACACTGCGATAGTTCATCCTTAATACGCCATCGCCACTATCTATGTCCTCTGGATATGTACTTATTAAATTTGTAATGCAGTTTTCAGTCTTTTGGAGATGTTTCTTTTAATAAACTGTAATTTCCTCTTTCTTTTGCTAACATTGTCAGTTTCATAAACTTTACTGTTATTTAACGCATAAGATTCCGATTCCATATCATCAAAAAGTTAACAAGAAGAAACGTAACGTGTCAATCCTGAAAGTGTAGAAGAAGGAAACCAAATAAGAATTTTAGGAAATTACTTGTGCTACAAACGTTAAGGACTTTTGAATATACAGGGTTATGCATTTGTAAGAAGCAGGCAGAATTCAGTTTTTTTAAGATAGCACCCCGTATATTTTTCCTGTCCAAAAGTCCCTGAGATCAGTCGTTTAAATGATACAAAATGATTAAATGTAAAAAAGAAAGCAACTACAAAATGTTAAAACAATTTCTATCATGTCAATACCTCGACCTCTGAGAAGCTTACAAGAAAAAAAAATAAATGTTTTTGAAAATGATTTAAGCTATAAAATACAAAATACTTTTGAATATATAGTATTATTCATTTCTAAGCATTTCAAATTTGTAGCTTAGGCAATTTCCTATACCTTTTATTGGAATCTTTTCCTTGTAAACCTTTTAGGAAGAAAAATATTGACTAGTTACATTACTTCTTATACAAACTGTGTAATGATAAAGATTTTTTAAGGTAAGCGTTTTGAAGATCGAATTTTTATTTTACAGACTTTTTTGGTGAATTCATTTTTGCAGAATAGATTTCCATAACAAAAGAAAAAGTGTCGATTGAAACTCACCAATGTATTCATACAGTATTTTCTCTTCTTCAACTTTGTCAAGGGTTTCTTAAAATTAGATGTTTCTTTTATGGAAAAAAATGAGTTTAACTGCTAAAACTGCCTCTAGGTCTATGCTAAAGTTCAAATTCGATATTCTCACTACGTTAATTTATTAATTAATTTATTAATTTTTTTGTTATTTATTAATTTATAGTTTATACAATATTCCAGTCTTTTGAATAAGCAGAACCGAGCTATTACCGGTTAGGTCCACAATGCACGCGCACCAATACTGTATGCTGCAGCCATACTGCAGCCATACATCGGCAAGATCGTTTGTTGCACCTGCTGGCTAGACGCTAGTCAAAATATCGGGTATCGGAACGTCATTTACAACAAATAACACAAGGCGAAAACGCTGCAAAATAGTTAATAGCATAGTCATTCGTACTACGTCACCGTTTATAACTAAAAAAAATCTCGCCCAACCCCCAGAAACTGTAATATTCCCACTTACTTTTGCTCCGGCGGGGCAGCCATCCCTCCGAACAGTTTCGATCCCTTTCGCCAAAAATTCAGGCTCTTTCTGGCTTGCCGACTCATACATATATCCAACATATCGTTTCTTAGTCTGCAGAATACAAGGTTGGAAAATCTTCTCAAGTTTCAACTTTACAGGACTCGGGTTAGCTTGCGTAACAGCCTCGGCAATTTCAGCACCAATTTTGAAAGCTTCCTCCCTACTCCTTCCTTTGACGAGAATGAAAAGAGAATCCGTATCGCCGTAGACAACTTTTGCACCCCATTTCTCGGTTTTTTCGACTAGAGCAATAGCCCGCTGCAACGTTTCCCTACCTTTGCTAACGACACTATCCCCCACTTCAATACAAGGCATACGACCAGAAAAATTAGCAGCCGTATAACCGTAAGTTACGTTAGCTATCAATTTTAAGCCTAACTGTCGCGCGTCCAAAACGCGTTCTAATGTTTTATCACCGGTGTTTTCTTTGAGGGATTTCTTTACCATTAATCTGGTGTCGAGTATTTCGTATAACATTCTGGGTAGGATGCCTAAACGTACGTTTTTCTTGACATACGCCACACCGCAAGGTGAAATATTTAGGTCGTCATGTTTTAAAAATTTTTTTAGGTACCGTCTCGGGATTTTTAAGTGTGACGCTCCAAATTCAAACGGGGTTTCTTGCCCGAGATGCTCAATTCTTCCTAAGCATGTAGAGAAGCAGTAGTTGTAAGCTATTATCATTGAAGGGTAGAGGCTTTGAAAGTCGAGAACTATAACGGGGTCCGTATAGAATTTTGATTCTGGTTCCATTATTAACGGGAGACTTTCCGGTGCGCGCATTTTAGCTCTCTGTTGGACATTCGGAGACACGGGGATGTAGTTTAAGGGTTTTGCTGAAATCAGAAGAAAAAACTTCAAAAACTATTCTATGAAGACAATTGAAAGAAAAAACCTATGCTGTAACAGTTGTAATTCTAAGGAATGATAAAAAAAGCAACTGAGTTTTTACTGTCTAGTTTTTAACAATTTTAATTCTGATTTGCTTTTAATCTAAATATTTTTGGGCTTTTTGATGATACTTATATGCGCAATGAATACAAATTATATGCGCAATAAATAAAATAAAACGTGCATTTATTGTAAGCATTGTTAAAATATTCGACCAACTCCAAAAATATTTGTCCAATACAAAAATTATTTGAGCAAAGCAAAAAATTACTTGTGCATTAAAAAAATAAATGTGCAATAAATGTATATAAACGTACATCCGAATAAATAATTGTACATTTATATACAGTAAGGGACCACGTATGGTGACGTGACCGCACCGTAATAACGTAGCGTAAACAGATCAATGTACATAATTTCCACTCCGCGATTATAGTGACGCTCCGTAAACCGTAAAGTTCGTTCTCGACCGCAACGAATTTCATCTCCTGCGTGTTATGTCTTACGTCTTCCAGCGTATGCGCGCGTATGGCGCCATCTGTACGTGTACCGGCGAGTGAATAGCAGTTTCCAGTAAGTTGTAGGTTAACTGATAGCATTGTGATAGTTTGTGGCAACGAGAACACAGAACGAGAACGACTTCAGAATGAATTGTTGCTGCAAGAAGCCCTTCGTCCATAATTTATTATATCTACCACGATCTACCACTGCTTAATACAATCAACAATAACACTGACATGTGAGGTTATGAGCCGTTGTGTATATACTTCTCCGCTAGATGGCGCTCAGTTTGTTTGAGATCATTGCGGCACTATAAATACTAATTTCGTCGTCCGGAACGGCATGCGGTAAGGCACGTTACGGATTGCGTTTTTGCGGCACTATACTTGGTCCTTAAGACCTCGTTTAACGCTGATTCGATTTAACGCGGTCTGTTTGAAGTTTCAAACATGGCTCGTGCAAATTCGTTGCTTCGGCCGTAGCGCTGTGCATCCCCTAAACCTATGTTTGTTTGTTTGGTGTGTTTGTCCATAAATTTATAAAAATTGTTTTTAAAAAGGTGGTCAAAAGATTAATCTTTTTTATATATTAAAAATTAAACAAAAACAACACGAAAAAGCATTTCTCTTGACATTAAAATGCAAAGCTAAGGCAATTAAGTTGTTGTTGAGACCAAATTAAGTTGTCAGCAAGCACAACAACGTCTTCTGGAACATATATAACCCGTTCCAGAACCAATATTTACAAGGAAATAGGAAATGGTCTTTGCAATTGGATTGATGATGAAATCGAACGCAAGTCACTAAGTCAGATAATGATCATGCATAAAGCCTTAAGTATTTTTGATCATATTCAAAATCGATAAGGGGATACGACCAAAAATTGATAAATTGATAAATTTAAAAAAAGATGGAACCATCACAACATTCGAAACACCGGAAAATCAGCAAGTGCAAATACAGCTGCTGCCCCAACTTTTCCAGCAACTTTAAAAGCCACAATTGAAAAAGGAGTTTATCCCCCAGAACTAGTATTTAATGTTGACGAGCCGCGACATCTCTGGAAGTGAATGCCAAAGCGGACCATTTCACACTTCTTCTGGGTGGTAATCCCAATGGTGATAATAAAAATCCTGTGATTTTAAAAAGAAAAGAAATATTGGACCACAAGAAACATTCTTTCAAAGTTGATTTACCACAAATCAAATCGTCAATCTAATGAAATCAGCAGGACTAGGGGCCGATATATTCACCTATCGTCAAAGTTGTCGTTAGCCAACGAACAGATTACGCTAACGTTCGCGTTAAAAATGATTCTGTCTTTTCACCGTTCTGTAAGTTATCGTCAGGCAACGAGGACGTAAACATCGCGAACGAATGTTTTTCGGCAGTATAGTATCAAATGTCGGTAAAAAAGGTGTACTAAATCAACACTTGGATCATAACTTGGACTAATTGCCGCTAGATGTAGCGCCGTAAATGACATTGATAGACATTGACAAAACGTGACCAAAATTCATTCGCACCCATTTCTAACAGCATCAATTAAAAAAGACGACCAAAAGTAAAAAAAAAAAAGGTATGAAAGACGAATTCAGCAAATTCGGCCATATTAACTAAATAATGACTTCAATTAATACAGTACCACGTACGTACGTAAATATTTGTCAGTTTGACTTTTTGTTTGACATTCAGCACATGCTCTGTGACCAATCAAAGTGTTCGTCATTAGTTTACGGCAGGTTCATTCGATCGCTAAATAAATTTGATCGTTAAGCGTATTTATCCGGTCGGTAACGTTAACGACAGGTGAATAGACACATTTTTACCATTTATCTTGTCGTTTAGATGACGAACAGTTTCACGATAGGTGAATATATCGGCCCTAGGAGATATAGATGTGCAGGATATTGAGGAGTTTGCTACGGGTCTCTTGTGAGAGGCTTACCAACGACAACCTTCAAGAACTTTCAGAACAAGGAATTGAAGCAGAACTTTAAAATACTGATTCTTAAAGCGAAGAACCCAAAGAACTTGCTACAGATTTTCTTAGTAAAAGTTTGGTTGGAAACAATAAATAAAACTGTTGATCAAATTGTAGCGAGTGAACTCGATTTTGAAAGTTTGGATGCAATCTCCTGCTACCGACATCTGCTTAACCAAGATGAAGCAAGCGCCACTAAACGACTTCATCGCAAAAAAATCAAGAATTTTCAGATCATTTCAGATTCAATTCCAGATCCAGAAGCTTCATCACAAAAATAAACTTTATAGTTCTTTGCGCTTAACCTTACGTGTTATGAAACATATTATTATGCAAACTAATATAAACATAGCTTAAATACAAATTCCTGGTTCAAATCCAGGCGGAGGTGCTTTTTCCAAAAATTATCCTCACCTGGATTAATTATCATTCGCTTCTTTAGTTGATTCTTAAAATTAAAGTAAAAATTGTTTATTTTTGGTCTTTGCAAACTAATGCAAACTAATATAAACATAGCTTAAATACAAATTCCTGGTTCAAATCCAGGCGGAGGTGCTTTTTCCAAAAATTATCCTCACCTGGATTAATTATCATTCGCCTCTTTAGTTGATTCTTAGTCTTGTTTTTCCTATTTATTTTGTGTTAAACTGGCCTCGTTTAACGCCGTTTCATTTAGCACGCTATCGTCTAGGAACGCATCCTAAGCGCTAAGCGAGGTATTAGTGTACTTCCCAAAAATATCTTTCAAGCAAGTAACAGATCTATCAATTACAGTACCCAAAATATAAGATTTCAATTAAAAACTTGTGCTGATGACTTCATAAGTCGAAAACAATTGAATTTTTATTTAATATAATAAAGCGAATCATAACTTCAATATGCTACAAATGGTCAAATATGCATATAATAGTATACATATTTTTTATGTACGCGTCGAGAGCTATAATTTCGCGGTGGGGTAATCTCTCTATCGGGCCAACGGTTACGAAGTAATTTTTTTTTTTTAATTTTTTTCTATCTTGATGTGCTAAATTTAGATCGAGAAAAATATCATATTTTGTTGTGAGATAGAGCTGTGTAATGGGGTCATACTTATGCATTGGGCTGTGCTGAGTTCAACGGTGAGCTCGGTTTTCCCGTAGAGCGTACGGTTTGTCCAGAAAATGTAAAATTAGGATTTTCGCGGCTTTTCGCGATTTTCTCGCGAACCGAGCATCTTAGAGCAACGCGGTCGTCAGAAATGTTTTCCTCTGCCAATTTCCTATCCAGTAACGTCGGAATCGTTAAAATCGGATGGTTAGATCAAACACAGTTCGCTTTGACATTTCCAAATATAGTGAAACGGCAGTTTTTTGCCGTTTTTGATACTTTGGCAAGTCATAACTTCCGTACCGTTGGATAGAAGACAGCTGGCGATGACCTTATCCCTTCCTTCTTGGTGCGTGATGCCAGGCATGTATTGGCTGGGCCGCTTGCGATCATTATAAACCTGGCAATCAAATCATCAACATTCCCTAACTTTTAAAAAACTGCAACAGTTGTCCCAGTTTTTAAGAAAGGGGACAAAGCTCAAGTAAAGAATTATCGCCCTGTAGCCATTCTATCGAACTTCTCGAAGATATTCGAAAGGGTATTATACAACACGATTAGTTTTAACACGCGGCCTTACATCTCCCCTTCCCAACACGGATTTGTTTCCTGTAGATCAACGCTCACGAATTTGGCATCCATATCGCAATATCTTGCCGAGGTTCTGGATGGCGGCGGTAGAGCTGATGTCATATATACCGATTTTTCTCATGCGTTCGACGTGATTGATCATGGAGTCTTGATTCGTAAGCTCAGTGACTTTGGTTGCAGCTTAACTCTCCTGAGGCTTCTTCACTCCTATTTGCATGGTAGATCAGGTTACGTTTTTTACAACGGATATTCATCGCGTGGTTTTGCTGCTATTTCCGGCGTGCCCCAGGGCTCTAACCTTGGTCCCTTGATGTTTAATTTATTTTTGGATGATTTGTTGGAGAGTCTGACTTGCCCTGCACTCGCGTACGCTGATGACCTGAAGTTGTACGCATCCATCAGTGACTACCGGGATATTCAGCTGCTTCAGAGTAACGTCAACATCGTTGAGGACTGGTGCGTGAGCAATAAGTTGATCATAAACGTTCAGAAGTGTGTGTGCGTCACCTACACGCGAAAACTTATCACATCCTTGCCGTCTGCGTATTCTTTGTCTGGTGCTCTGCTCCCAACCTCCACACGTGTGAAGGACCTGGGAGTGTTCTTTGATTCACGGCTAACATTTGTCCCTCACATTGATGAGATGTGCAACAAAGCAAATAAAATGTTGGGATTTGTGCTTCGATCAACGAAGGAGTTTCGTGAGGTCGGTGTCGTCAGGACTCTGTACTTTGCTTTTGTGGCCTCTATTCTGGAATATGCGTCGATTATTTGGTCTCCGCATTATGTGTCCCATCAGTTGAAGGTGGAGCGGGTGCAGCGTCGCTTTCTGAAGTGCCTTTCCTACCGTATGGATGCGGTTTACCCGGAGCGTGGATATGACTATGCGTCATTGTTAGTGCGACATGATGTGGCGTCGTTATCTGTGCGGCGGGAGAGGTGTGGCGTGCGGTTCTTGTGGAACCTGATCGAGAATAAAATTGACAGCATTTACCTACTCTCGCGAGTGTCTTTCTCGGTGCCACGTGCGGGTTCTCGTTCGCGGAATATTTTCTACCTACCGCGAATGCGTACTAATGTTTTGAGTGTCGCTCCTATTTTTGCAATGTGCCGTAACGCTAATAAAGATCAGTACCGTGAAGTGTTTTTTTAGGTTAGGTTATCTTTGTATGTATTTGCGTCTCATTCATTTGTTGGAAATGTATTTCATATTTCTTTGATCTGGTATGGTTTATTATGTATGTACATTGTTAGTTTTTAGTGTTCTTAGTTGTAGGTACTTATATTTAAATTTCTTATATATTTTGTATACTTTGCCTTGTAAGTGGAGTCTCTCTGTTGGGCAATAAATGGATATTATTATTATTATTATTATTATATACAAAAAATCCCATTACTCCAGCGTAATCAACGTCAAAAACTGTACCATGGACCAAAATCTTAATTGGATGGGAAGTAGTTTTGCTTTTGCCAACTGGACAAAATTTTGATAAAAATCGTATTTCTATAATTTTAAATTTGAAGTAGCGCATCTAATTCGAAATCTAGGCCTCGTGTCGATATGAAACCTTCGCTATCTTACTAAAATGAGTGCGCTGATTACGAATTTACACAGAACAGGTCTCATCTCTACTGGTTACAGAGTTGTGCTCAAATTACGTTTTTTTAAATAACACTAAATAAGCGAATTGGACCACATAACTTCAAAATGGTACTTCTTAGGCATATAAAAGTCTACTTATTCTTGATGTACTCATCGAGAGCAATCATTTAGTGGTGGGTAAATCTCTCTATCGCCAACGGTTGCAAAGTTCATTTTTTTTCTACCTGAATGTGCTAAATTTAGACTGAAAGGATAATTAAATATTTTTGAGAGCTAGAGCATTCTAATGCAGTCATGTTTATGCATTGGGACGTGCTGAATTCAATGGTGAGCTCGGTTTTCCCGTAGAGCGTACGGTTTGTCCAGAAAATGTAAAATTATGATTTTCGCGGTTTTTCGCGATTTTCTCGCGAACCGAGCATCTTAGAGCAACGCGGTCGTCAGAAATGTTTTCCTCGGCCAATTTCCTATCCAGTAACGTCGGAATCGTTAAAATCGGATGGTTAGATCAAACACAGTTTGTTTTGACATTTCCAAATATAGTGAAACGGCAGTTTTTTGCCGTTTTTGATACTTTGGCAAGTCATAACTTCCGTACCGTTCGATATACAAAAAATCCCATTACTCCAGCGTAATCAGCGTCAAAAACTATACCAGGGACCAAAATGTCAATTGGTTGGGAGGTAGTTTTGTTTTCGCCAATTGGTTAAAATTTTGAATTTTGTGAAAATTTGAAGTGCCACACCTAATTCCAAATCTAGGGCCCGGATCAATATGAAACCTTCGCTATCTTACTAAAATGGTTGCGCTGATCACGAATTTACATAGAACAGGTCTCTATCTCTACTGGTTACCGAGTTGTGCCCAAATTAGGTTTTTTCAAATAACACGAAAATAAGCGAAAACAATTGAATTTTTATTTAATATAATATGTAGGGTGAGCTATTTGAATTAATTAACAAGGTCGTATATCAAAATCAGATCAGCGTTAATTTTGCTACGCAGTAGATCTAGTGCTCAATATTTATTGTTTTAATGCGCAAGTTGTCCATTCTAGGGCACAAGATGTAATTTTTGATGTAACATACCTACGTACATTTATTTAATGCACACTATTTAATATTTTAATGTTCCAAGTATTTGAGTAACATATAGTTATAAAAGTTGAAAATTGACAAAATGTGTGCTGTTTGAATTTTCAAATCATTCTAAATAATATAATTATTTAAAAGTCTTACTTTTATTACGAAGTTCAGAAAGAAAAAGAAAACGCATCTCACCTAACCGCAACATCATCGATTCCACTCGAAACTGGGAGCCTCTCGACAAGACTTCGTAGAACTGAATTCCAAACAGCTTCGCCAACTCGCTAGTTCTTCCGATCAAGTCCAACTGTTCCATAATACGCAAGATCGTGCCAGTTCTAAACAAGTAATACTCGACCACCCTGTGTCTATACAAAGCAGACGGATGTATCAACCACTCCGTTAGATCTCTATGCGAATAACAAGGCACTCTTTCATGCAAAATATGATAAACAACGCTCTCAAACGAATAACTTTGTACAGCAATCTCATGCCGTAACAATCTCCAAAAATCTATTAAAATTCTTCCTGGTATGATTATATCATTTTCGTCGTCAGGATGCCTCGGTCTAATAGGCGCTTCGGGAGTCCTAGATAACGGTCCGAGCAAATTTAGGTTAACGACATAACCTCTCTCGATGAGAAAACCCCACGATAGAGTCTCGATTTCGTAACCAGTAAAGATATCCGGGTCTGCGTCTTGTACAAATTTGAGAAATTCGTTGATCAATTCTTCTTCGGAAGAAACCGATTTTAGGTTATGTTCCTCGTTAAGACCATCTAGTATTGTTAATTTAACTTTCGATGGTGATATCGGCAAAGAATTCACTATAAAACCTCCTGACGTAACTCGATTTAGCTCTTCGGGGACATCATTGAATAAAGTATAGATAATCGCTTGGATTTTATCAAATTCAGGGTTAGGTTTGTAGTCCCTACGAGTGATAGCGACAACCTCGATTGCTAAGATCGTAATAAACAAATATTCTCTCGTAGCTTTAGCTTTTTGAAAGTCGTTTGAAGCTAATAAGAAGTTAGTATTGTCGAACGTAGCAGCGGAAATCATGTGAGAGTTATCGCTCATCGCTGCTCTTTTATCACTCATCCCTACTTTTTTATCACTCATCGATAAAACAATAGAATCCTTCCTAGCTTTCACCCGTTCGATCCTACCCTTCCTCTTTCGCTTATTATCGCTCCTCATGACCGGCGATGAGCGTAACTCATCACTCACCGAGGAACACGGGGATAAACTCAACGAATCGCATGACTCCTCCCCACCGCCGGGACTCCCAGGAATGACCAACCGGTTCTTCCTTTTAACCTCCATAATTTCTTCCAATTTCCCGGATTCTTCCTCCAAAAACCATTCTCGTACCTCCCTTCGATTGGGCGGAAGCTTAACGGGCATAACCGTTACAATTTCATCCTCACAGAAGGACAGCTTATATTCCAAAATCTCCTTATCGGTCAACTTCTTTTCCGGATCTAAAACTCTCAACATTTCTTCCTTTTTAACCGTCATTCCCTCAAAATTTGTTTTAAACGAGGGTAAATCTTGCAGGTTATCGCTCTGGATCTTCAAGACGGTCCGCCCCACCTCCATAGTACCCGTTACGTCACTCCTGTCGCTGTAAAACGGGTCCTTAAACCTATTTTCTGGGATCCCATATTCGGCGAGTGAGGTTTTTACACGCTCTTTGCTGGGAGGGTTGTATTTAGGTACGATTGTAATGGTTCCATCCGGTTGAATTTCCGGGAAATGAGGGGTGAGTGATGAACTTTCCGTGAGTGATAAATTTTCTGCGAGTGATAAATTTTCCGTGAGTGATAAATTCTCCGTGACTGATAATCTTTGGCCGAGCGGTAACCTTTGATAGGGTGTTAATTGATCACTGCTAGAACTTTGAATCTCTTCGGCTGGTTTATTTTCCACGAGTGATAACTTTTCGGTGAGTGATAATTTTTCGATGAGTGATAATTTTTCCGTGACTGTTACTTTTTGATAAGGGGTTAATTGATCGCTGCTCGAACTATCCAAGGGTTCGTCCTGCGTTTGAACAGCGGTATTAACAGAGTTCTGAGAAAACTCCGACGCGAGTGATTCGGTGAGTGATAATTTTATGAAATCGTCCCCGATTTTGTTAGATGTTCCTGCCAGCGGGACAAAACGGTTTCTTAAGTCGTATTCTTCGACGAAATTATTATTATCAGGGCTATTTTTCGTGGCAAAATTGTTGTCAGGTGAAAATAGGTCGTCGGAAAAATGACTGTTTATCGAATTCTGAGACGTTTTCATGTTATCATCGATTTTAGAGAGCTTTTCGACAGGGTTTTCCGTAGGTTCTCTCTCAGGAGTTGTTTGAGAAGGATCTTTATCTCCGACGTTGGGTTCTACTTCACAAAATTGTATTTTTTTGGCAATTTTCTTGTTTTTTGTAGTGGTAAACTTGCATACAACTTGTTCTTCAATAACAGTTAAATTGGGTGTGTCAATTTCAATGAATAATTTTCTTTTGTGTGTCGGTCTGCTTCTGGATTTTGCTTTTAATGATGGAGGGCTGAAACAAAAAATCCTCGATTCAGAAATGTCTAGACATAATCACCATTTGAATAATTTACTTTATAAGTGATCACGTGGACATCCAGGGTATGTAAATTTTACATTTAGTATTACTCTCGTGTATTTCACTTATACATATAACAATTTATCTTAGAAGAGAATTTAATGCAATAAATCGTGCATTTTGTGATTATGAAGTGCCACTAATATAGGCATCGACACTTTGGGGTTCTTATCGATGGGGCGAAACTCTGAGGGTCTGACGGCTACTAGAACTTTTAATTACCTACAATTTGAGGTATGATAGAAATTTATGCAAGAATTTTTGCAAAAGTTATAGACATATTGCTGCAAGAACTGAATGAAATACGTTTGCTATTCGAACGGACATTATTGCGATTTACGGGTTCTTATCGATGGGGAAAAACTCTGAGGGTGTGACGGCTACTAGCATTTTTAATAACCTACAATTTGAGGTATGATAGAAATTTATTCAAGAATTTTTGCAAAAGTTATAGGCATTTTGCTGCAGCAACTGAATGAAATACGTTTGCTATTCAAACGGACATTATAGCGATTTACGGGTTCCTATCGATGGGGCAGAGCTCTGAGGGTCTGACGGCTACTAGAACTTTTAATAACCTACAATTTGAGGTATGATAGAAATTTATGCAAGAATTTTTGCAAAAGTTATAGGCATTTTGCTGCAGCAACTGAATGAAATACGTTTGCTATTCAAACGGACATTATAGCGATTTACGGGTTCCTATCGATGGGGCAGAGCTCTGAGGGTCTGACGGCTACTAGAACTTTTAATAACCTACAATTTGAGGTATGATAGAAATTTATGCAAGAATTTTTGCAAAAGTTATAGACATATTGCTGCAAGAACTGAATGAAATACGTTTCTTATTCGAACGGACATTATCGCGATTTAGGGATTTATATCGAGGGGGCAAAACTCTGAGGGTCTGACGGCTACTAGAACTTTTAATTACCTACAATTTGAGGTATGATAGTAATTTATACAAGAATTTTTGCAAAAGTTATAGACATATTGCTGCAAGAACTGAATGAAATACGTTTCTTATTCGAACGGACATTATCGCGATTTAGGGCTTTATATCGAGGGGGCAAAACTCTGAGGGTCTGACGGCTACTAGAACTTTTAATTACCTACAATTTTAGGTATGATAGAAATTTATGCAAGAATTTTTGCAAAAGTTATAGACATATTGCTGGAAGAACTGAATGAAATACGTTTCTTATTCGAACGGACATTATCGCGATTTAGGGCTTTATATCGAGGAGGCAAAACTCTGAGGGTCTGACGGCTACTAGAACTTTTAATTACCAACAATTTTAGGTATGATAGAAGTTTATGCAAGAATTTTTGCAAAAGGTATAGACATATTGCTGCAAGAACTGAATGAAATACGTTTCTTATTCGAACGGACATTATCGCGATTTAGGGCTTTATATCGAGGGGGCAAAACTCTGAGGGTCTGACGGCTACTAGAACTTTTAATAACCTACAATTTGAGGTATGATAGAAATTTATGCAAGAATTTTTGCAAAAGTTATAGGCATTTTGCTGCAGCAACTGAATGAAATACGTTTGCTATTCAAACGGACATTATAGCGATTTACGGGTTCCTATCGATGGGGCAGAGCTCTGAGGGTCTGACGGCTACTAGAACTTTTAATAACCTACAATTTGAGGTATGATAGAAATTTATGCAAGAATTTTTGCAAAAGTTATAGACATATTGCTGCAAGAACTGAATGAAATACGTTTCTTATTCGAACGGACATTATCGCGATTTAGGGATTTATATCGAGGGGGCAAAACTCTGAGGGTCTGACGGCTACTAGAACTTTTAATTACCTACAATTTGAGGTATGATAGTAATTTATGCAAGAATTTTTGCAAAAGTTATAGACATATTGCTGCAAGAACTGAATGAAATACGTTTCTTATTCGAACGGACATTATCGCGATTTAGGGCTTTATATCGAGGGGGCAAAACTCTGAGGGTCTGACGGCTACTAGAACTTTTAATTACCTACAATTTTAGGTATGATAGAAATTTATGCAAGAATTTTTGCAAAAGTTATAGACATATTGCTGGAAGAACTGAATGAAATACGTTTCTTATTCGAACGAACATTATCGCGATTTAGGGCTTTATATCGAGGAGGCAAAACTCTGAGGGTCTGACGGCTACTAGAACTTTTAATTACCAACAATTTTAAGTATGATAGAAGTTTATGCAAGAATTTTTGCAAAAGGTATAGACATATTGCTGCAAGAACTGAATGAAATACGTTTCTTATTCGAACGGACATTATCGCGATTTAGGGCTTTATATCGAGGGGGCAAAACTCTGAGGGTCTGACGGCTACTAGAACTTTTAATAACCTACAATTTGAGGTATGATAGAAATTTATGCAAAAATTTTTGCAAAAGTTATAGACATATTGCTGCAAGAACTGAATGAAATACGTTTCTTATTCGAACGGACATTATCGCGATTTAGGGCTTTATATCGAGGGGGCAAAACTCTGAGGGTCTGACGGCTACTAGAACTTTTAATAACCTACAATTTGAGGTATGATAGAAATTTATGCAAAAATTTTTGCAAAAGTTATAGACATATTGCTGCAAGAACTGAATGAAATACGTTTCTTATTCGAACGGACATTATCGCGATTTAGGGATTTATATCGAGGGGGCAAAACTCTGAGGGTCTGACGGCTACTAGAACTTTTAATAACCTACAATTTGAGGTATGATAGAAATTTATGCAAGAATTTTTGCAAAAGTTATAGACATATTGCTGCAAGAACTGAATGAAATACGTTTCTTATTCGAACGGACATTATCGCGATTTAGGGATTTATATCGAGGGGGCAAAACTCTGAGGGTCTGACGGCTACTAGAACTTTTAATTACCTACAATTTGAGGTATGATAGTAATTTATACAAGAATTTTTGCAAAAGTTATAGACATATTGCTGCAAGAACTGAATGAAATACGTTTCTTATTCGAACGGACATTATCGCGATTTAGGGCTTTATATCGAGGGGGCAAAACTCTGAGGGTCTGACGGCTACTAGAACTTTTAATTACCTACAATTTTAGGTATGATAGAAATTTATGCAAGAATTTTTGCAAAAGTTATAGACATATTGCTGGAAGAACTGAATGAAATACGTTTCTTATTCGAACGGACATTATCGCGATTTAGGGCTTTATATCGAGGAGGCAAAACTCTGAGGGTCTGACGGCTACTAGAACTTTTAATTACCAACAATTTTAGGTATGATAGAAGTTTATGCAAGAATTTTTGCAAAAGGTATAGACATATTGCTGCAAGAACTGAATGAAATACGTTTCTTATTCGAACGGACATTATCGCGATTTAGGGCTTTATATCGAGGGGGCAAAACTCTGAGGGTCTGACGGCTACTAGAACTTTTAATAACCTACAATTTGAGGTATGATAGAAATTTATGCAAGAATTTTTGCAAAAGTTATAGGCATTTTGCTGCAGCAACTGAATGAAATACGTTTGCTATTCAAACGGACATTATAGCGATTTACGGGTTCCTATCGATGGGGCAGAGCTCTGAGGGTCTGACGGCTACTAGAACTTTTAATAACCTACAATTTGAGGTATGATAGAAATTTATGCAAGAATTTTTGCAAAAGTTATAGACATATTGCTGCAAGAACTGAATGAAATACGTTTCTTATTCGAACGGACATTATCGCGATTTAGGGATTTATATCGAGGGGGCAAAACTCTGAGGGTCTGACGGCTACTAGAACTTTTAATTACCTACAATTTGAGGTATGATAGTAATTTATGCAAGAATTTTTGCAAAAGTTATAGACATATTGCTGCAAGAACTGAATGAAATACGTTTCTTATTCGAACGGACATTATCGCGATTTAGGGCTTTATATCGAGGGGGCAAAACTCTGAGGGTCTGACGGCTACTAGAACTTTTAATTACCTACAATTTTAGGTATGATAGAAATTTATGCAAGAATTTTTGCAAAAGTTATAGACATATTGCTGGAAGAACTGAATGAAATACGTTTCTTATTCGAACGAACATTATCGCGATTTAGGGCTTTATATCGAGGAGGCAAAACTCTGAGGGTCTGACGGCTACTAGAACTTTTAATTACCAACAATTTTAAGTATGATAGAAGTTTATGCAAGAATTTTTGCAAAAGGTATAGACATATTGCTGCAAGAACTGAATGAAATACGTTTCTTATTCGAACGGACATTATCGCGATTTAGGGCTTTATATCGAGGGGGCAAAACTCTGAGGGTCTGACGGCTACTAGAACTTTTAATAACCTACAATTTGAGGTATGATAGAAATTTATGCAAAAATTTTTGCAAAAGTTATAGACATATTGCTGCAAGAACTGAATGAAATACGTTTCTTATTCGAACGGACATTATCGCGATTTAGGGCTTTATATCGAGGGGGCAAAACTCTGAGGGTCTGACGGCTACTAGAACTTTTAATAACCTACAATTTGAGGTATGATAGAAATTTATGCAAAAATTTTTGCAAAAGTTATAGACATATTGCTGCAAGAACTGAATGAAATACGTTTCTTATTCGAACGGACATTATCGCGATTTAGGGATTTATATCGAGGGGGCAAAACTCTGAGGGTCTGACGGCTACTAGAACTTTTAATTACCTACAATTTTAGGTATGATAGAAACTTATGCAAGAATTTTTGCAAAAGTTATAGCCATATTGCTGCAAAAACTGAATGAAATACGTTTCTTATTCGAACGGACATTATCGCGATTTAGGGCTTTATATCGAGGGGGCAAAACTCTGAGGGTCTGACGGCTACTAGAACTTTTAATAACCTACAATTTGAGGTATGATAGAAATTTATGCAAAAATTTTTGCAAAAGTTATAGACATATTGCTGCAAGAACTGAATGAAATACGTTTCTTATTCGAACGGACATTATCGCGATTTATGGCTTTATATCGAGGGGGCAAAACTCTGAGGGTCTGACGGCTACTAGAACTTTTAATTACCTACAATTTGAGGTATGATAGTAATTTATGCAAGAATTTTTGCAAAAGTTATAGACATATTGCTGCAAGAACTGAATGAAATACGTTTCTTATTCGAACGGACATTATCGCGATTTAGGGCTTTATATCGAGGGGGCAAAACTCTGAGGGTCCGACGGCTACTAGAACTTTTAATTACCTACAATTTGAGGTATGATAGTAATTTATGCAAGAATTTTTGCAAAAGTTATAGACATATTGCTGCAAGAACTGAATGAAATACGTCTCTTATTCGAGCGGACATTATCGCGATTTAGGGCTTTATATCGAGGGGGCAAAGCTCTGAGGGTCTGACGACTACTAGAACTTTTAATTACCTACAATTTGAGGTATGATAGAAATTTATGCAAGAATTTTTGCAAAAGTTATAGACATATTGCTGCAAGAACTGAATGAAATACGTTTCTTATTCGAACGGACATTATCGCGATTTAGGGCTTTATATCGAGGGAGCAAAACTCTGAGGGTCTGACGGCTACTAGAACTTTTAATTACCTACAATTTGAGGTATGATAGTAATTTATGCAAGAATTTTTGCAAAAGTTATAGACATCTTGCTGCAGCAACTGAATGAAATACGTTTGCTATTCCAACGGACATTATCGCGATTTACGGGTTCTTATCGATGGGGCAAAACTCTGAGGGTCTGGCGGCTACTAGAACATTTAATTACCTACAATTTGAGGTATGATAGAAATTTATGCAAGAATTTTTGCAAAAGTTATAGACATATTGCTGCAAGAACTGAATGAAATACGTTTCCTATTCGAACGGACATTATCGCGATTTAGGGCTTTATGTCGAGGGGGCAAAACTCTGAGGGTCTGACGGCTACTAGAACTTTTAATTACCTACAATTGGAGGTATGATAGAAATTTATGCAAGAATTTTTGCAAAAGTTATAGACATATTGCTGCAAGAACTGAATGAAATACGTTTCTTATTCGAACGGACATTATCGCGATTTAGGGCCTTATATCGAGGGGGCAAACCCCTGAGGGTCTGACGGCTACTCGAACTTTTAATTACCTACAATTTGAGGTATGATAGAAATTTATGCAAGAATTTTTGCAAAAGTTATAGACATATTGCTGCAAGAACTGAATGAAATACGTTTCCTATTCGAACGGACATTATCGCGATTTAGGGCTTTATGTCGAGGGGGCAAAACTCTGAGGGTCTGACGACTACTAGAACTTTTAATTACCTACAATTTGAGGTACGATAGAAATTTATGCAAGCATTTTTGCAAAAGTTATAGACATTTTGCTGCAGCAACTGAATGAAATACGTTTGCTATTCGAACGGACATTATCGCGATTTACGGGTTTTTATCGATGGGGCAAAACTCTGAGGGTCTGACGGCTACTAGAACATTTAATTACTTACAGTTTGAGGTATGATAGAAATTTATGCAAGAATTTTTGCAAAAGTTATAGACATATTGCTGCAAGAACTGAATGAAATACGTTTCTTATTCGAACGGACATTATCGCGATTTAGGGCTTTATATCGAGGGAGCAAAACTCTGAGGGTCTGACGGCTACTAGAACTTTTAATAACCTACAATTTGAGGTATGATAGAAATTTATGCAAGAATTTTTGCAAAAGTTATAGACATATTGCTGCAAGAACTGAATGAAATACGTTTCCTATTCGAACGGACATTATCGCGATTTAGGGCTTTATGTCGAGGGGGCAAAACTCTGAGGGTCTGACGACTACTAGAACTTTTAATTACCTACAATTTGAGGTACGATAGAAATTTATGCAAGCATTTTTGCAAAAGTTATAGACATTTTGCTGCAGCAACTGAATGAAATACGTTTGCTATTCGAACGGACATTATCGCGATTTACGGGTTTTTATCGATGGGGCAAAACTCTGAGGGTCTGACGGCTACTAGAACATTTAATTACTTACAGTTTGAGGTATGATAGAAATTTATGCAAGAATTTTTGCAAAAGTTATAGACATATTGCTGCAAGAACTGAATGAAATACGTTTCTTATTCGAACGGACATTATCGCGATTTAGGGCCTTATATCGAGGGGGCAAACCCCTGAGGGTCTGACGGCTACTCGAACTTTTAATTACCTACAATTTGAGGTATGATAGAAATTTATGCAAGAATTTTTGCAAAAGTTATAGACATATTGCTGCAAGAACTGAATGAAATACGTTTCTTATTCGAACGGACATTATCGCGATTTAGGGCCTTATATCGATGGGGCAAACCCCTGAGGGTCTGACGGCTACTCGAACTTTTAATTACCTACAATTTGAGGTATGATAGAAATTTATGCAAGAATTTTTGCAAAAGTTATAGACATTTTGCTGCAGGAACTGAATGAAATACGTTTGCCATTCGAACGGACATTATCGCGATTGACGGGTTCTTATCGATGGGGCAAAACTCTGAGGGTTTGACGGCTACTAGAACTTTTAATTACCTACAATTTGAGGTATGATAGAAATGTATGCAAGAATTTTTGCAAAAGTTATAGACAATTTTCTGCGGCAACTGAATGAAATACGTTTGCTATTCGAACGGACATTATCGCGATTGACGGGTTCTTATCGATGGGGCAAAACTCTGAGGGTTTGACGGCTACTAGAACTTTTAATTACCTACAATTTGAGGTATGATAGAAATTTATGCAAGAATTTTTGCAAAAGTTATAGACAATTTTCTGCGGCAACTGAATGAAATACGTTTGCTATTCGAACGGACTTTATCGCGATTGACGGGTTCTTATCGATGGGGCAAAACTCTGAGGATCTGACGGCTACTAGAACTTTTAATTGCCTACAATTTGAGGTATGATAGAAATTTATGCAAGAATTTTTGCAAAAGTTATAGACATATTGCTGCAAGAACTGAATGAAATACGTTTCTTATTCGAACGGACATTATCGCTATTTAGGGCTTTATATCGAGGGAGCAAAACTCTGAGGGTCTGACGGCTACTAGAACTTTTAATTACCTACAATTTGAGGTATGATAGTAATTTATGCAAGAATTTTTGCAAAAGTTATAGACATATTGCTGCAAGAACTGAATGAAATACGTTTCTTATTCGAACGGACATTATCGCGATTTAGGGCTTTATATCGAGGGGGCAAAACTCTGAGAGTCTGACGGCTACTAGAACTTTTAATTACCTACAATTTGAGGTATGATAGTAATTTATGCAAGAATTTTTGCAAAAGTTATAGACATATTGCTGCAAGAACTGAATGAAATACGTCTCTTATTCGAACGGACATTATCGCAATTTAGGGCTTTATATCGAGGGGGCAAAACTCTGAGGGTCTGACGACTACTAGAACTTTTAATTACCTACAGTTTGAGCTATGATAGAAATTTATGCAAGAATTTTTGCAAAAGTTATAGACATATTGCTGCAAGAACTGAATGAAATACGTTTCTTATTCGAACGGACATTATCGCGATTTAGGGCTTTATATCGAGGGGGCAAAACTCTGAGAGTCTGACGGCTACTAGAACTTTTAATTACCTACAATTTGAGGTATGATAGTAATTTATGCAAGAATTTTTGCAAAAGTTATAGACATATTGCTGCAAGAACTGAATGAAATACGTCTCTTATTCGAACGGACATTATCGCAATTTAGGGCTTTATATCGAGGGGGCAAAACTCTGAGGGTCTGACGACTACTAGAACTTTTAATTACCTACAGTTTGAGCTATGATAGAAATTTATGCAAGAATTTTTGCAAAAGTTATAGACCATTTAATACTTGTTATCAAATTATAGCTGTTCAAAAAAAAGTGGCACATCATAGTCACAAAGTGTAAGTATAATTAATTTACACAACTAATATCTTTACTAATTATAAATCGAAAATTAGGTAAATACCAACTTAAATAACCTAAATTAAAACTACCAATTAGTACTAGACACCATACAGAAAAAAAACAAGCCCAAGAGCAGTGAAAAAACAACAACATTAGGAACCAAAGCAAACCAAAAAAAACAACAAGCGCATAGAAAATCAAAATAGATAATGAACTCACTCGATTTTATTAAAATCACCGCGACTTGAGGAAGATTGTGTTGCAGCTCTGTTTGCTAATAAAGAAAACGTTTAGTATATTCTAGATTCTAACTAGAACTAACCTAAAATAAAATTTGCTGATTTGTCGATACTTTTAAAACAAATGAATCGGTGAGTGGAAGAACAGAATAAGTCCAAATCAGGCGTTTGTGGCAAACTAAAAAAAAACTGTATAATTCGGCAGCTGTGAATTTTACAAATTTGGTAAGCACAGAAAAGTTGTACTAAATTTCAATTGCAGTTGTTCTGGAAGTAAATTTTGGTTCAAAAGGCAATAATAAATAAGTAATTAGATAAAACATCGGCTGCACTCGTTCTGTCCTTCCAGTCAACGACATGCTCATCGATAATAATCTCTTATTTGTCCAAAAAAATTATGCTATTAGCACAAGTGGTAAATAAAGACGAAAAGAACAACAAGTTTAATATTAGAAACAAAATTAAAACAATTAATAATAAAAAACAACATTATTAAACTTTAGTCATTAGTCTTCATCATGATTTGATGTTTCCCAAGAAGTAATATGGTAATAAAATTCAAGATCTTCTCCTTCTAAATAATGCATCACTTTTCTTAAGTAAGTAAATTTTAAGTAGTTAATAGGTATTGGGTTTTTGTATGCTGATTTTGTTTGAAGTGTGGGACGATTTTTAGTGTCTTTTGATAGTTTGAAAGTATGGGTGGTGTAGCCATCTATACAGTATGGAACAGTAAAGTATGGAAACATGACAAAATCTCAAGACCGGCTTGCTATTTTAAAAAGTCCTCAAACAAGTCGATTTATAATTATCAAAATACACCTTATGATATCAAATTATTTTTTTTTACCTTCAATTGTTTTTAACATATGACGTCATCGACATTTTTTTAAATGACAAGCCTATATTTTTTTAATGAATTTTACAGACCTTTTAATTGTCTTAGTGGTAGCATAATATTTTTGTGGCCTTACATTAGAAAATTTTCGAGAAAGAGACAATTGAAGGTTATGAAATAAAAGTGATAAAATCTCCGGAACGGATTGACCGAATTCAACGAATTTTTGGAATTAAGTATTTTGCCACCATGTGAACTCACTGGCGTTACTATCGTTGATGCAACGTTTACAGTTTCTGAGATATAACCTCAAACTTTTTAATTTGAAATAGAACAGCCTGTATATTTTGACATTTTCTGTTACAGTCTTCATTATTATATCAAAAACATCTAGAACTTAACAAAAACCTTTATTACTTAGGTCTAAAAATGAAAATTGAGAAAATTGATAACAAAACATTATTACATTTTCTACTGCAACGACTCTAGTTGGTCTATGAGGATTCTCAACCATTGACAAGAACACATTGTTTTAAATTTGATCGGTTTATTTTTTTCTTGTTGTTATTTTTAGTTATCAATTTTTTCTTTGTTAATTTTTAGACCTAAGTAATAAAGGTTTTTGTTAATTTCTAGATATTTTTGATACAATACTGTAACAAGCATAGTAACATTGAATAGGCAATGGAAGATCACCAGAAAATGTCAAAATATACAGGGTGTTCTATTTCAAATTCAAAAGTTTGAGGTTATATCTCAGAAACTGAAAACGTTGCATCAACGACAATAACGCCAGTGACTTCACATGACTGCAAAATACTTAATTCCAAAATTTCGTTAAATTCGGTCGAGCCGTTCCGGAGATTTTGTCACTTTTATTTCATAACCTTCAATTGTCTTTTTCTCGAAAATTTTCTTATGTAAGGTCATAAAAATATTATGCTACCATTAAGACAATTAAAAGACCTATCAAATTCATTAAAAATAGAGGGTTGTCATTTAAAAGAAATGTCTATGATGTCATCTGTTAAAAACAACCGCGCTCCATGCAATGAGTGGAAAGGCAGAGTATGTCCTGGACTTATTCTGTTCTTCCAGTCATTGCGTGAAGTACGGTGCTTCTACGGCAGTACTGGTAATATATATGATTATTTTTTTCATATTTTCGAAAAGACCGAAAAATTTTATACAACATGGCTATCTTAGTTTAAAATGTCAAATTTTGGACTTATTCTGTTCTTCCACTAACCGATTCAAATATATATGTTATGGTCATAGTGATAAATAGGTTATTATTAATAATTACCGGTTATTATTAATAATAGCCAAGTGGCGAGGTTAAAGTGAAGAATTTATCACATGAACCGGCTATTATTAATAATTTCCAGCATGCTGTGGTCAATATGTAATATTTCAATTCGATTTTGCATTAAGGTGATGCTACAATATAATAGAGCCTCAGATTTGGAATTCTGTTAGTATCTATATAATCGCCACACAACGAATCTATTCACTGGGTTTTCAATGTTGGGCCTTTAGTGACGTTAGTCCTGACTAACTTATTTAGTTACTACTCATGACTAAAATAAGGAAGGTTGTCAAAACGAGACTAAAAAATGCCAATCCATACTAATTGCATGCACGAGTGTGTAACTCTTTGGGTCATGCTTATTTGCGCAATTCTTAAAAGCTAAGTAAGTAATAAATTAGAAACTCGGTTTGTATTATTCTCCCAGTGCATACGTACATAGTGCTTCTGTATTTTGCAATTAGTGGCAAGAAAAACTATTTTTATTTATAACTTATTATTTATTATCTTTTTAATACAAAACTTTAAAAAATGCTTTATATTTAATTTTGAATACAAACGTCCTTCTAGACATTTATTTTTTTGTGGTAGTACAGCAATTACACCATTTATATTGTAAAAATAAAGCAAGATAAAGTTTGTAACAATAGGACGTCAATCTCTTTTGTTTTGTTTACAAATGTGAACTGTACCTGTATTTTATTTTTATTTTATTATTTACTATGAATATTGTTTATTTTTTATTTGTAAGTGCACAAATGTGATACAGATTTTATTTGAGTTACCTACTGTTAATTTTATTTATTAAGAATATATTTTATTTTTAAACTGATTCCTGGACTTGAGAATTATCGTGTTTTTGTTATTGTTATATTTTTTCATATATCTAAATAAATAATGTATTTAAAAGTCTTTTTTTTGTTGGTGATAAACACTTTTATAATAACCGCCTTATAAAACAGATTATATCCGTCAGATATTAGATATGCTTACGGTAGGTATAGGTAATGGACAACCTAATGTAGGGAAGATTGGGGCAAGTTGTTACAATGTTTAATCTTTTATTATAAAAAAGTTACTTTATTGTCAAACACCAAAAGTAAAAATACCGTGTTAGGAACAGAACCATACAAAAATGTTTGCATCATTTGTGCGGTGCAATTTATGTAAAAACATCTATATAAACTAGTCTCGCCTATTCTTGCATGTATTCGCATGAAAATACAATATTGAAAAAATTAATATTAAATTCGCAAAATTTCAAGATAATTGGGATTTGAGAATTTACTTAATAAATTGTAATTGTACATTTACAAAAAACTACCCACATACATTAAATATAAAATGGGTGTTATTGATAATAAAATGGTTAACTTTTTTTTAACACTGTATAAAATGTTCTTTTTATGTTTTCGTCATTGAGCCGTCCTTGGGTGTACACCAAATATCATTACCAATTATATCCAGTAGTTTCTAAAGAACAAGGGAGACAAAAGAAAACATTCTGTATTATCAATGTTTTGTATTATTCGTAATTTTGGTCATTGGGCTAGCCGTACTGGTGATTTGCGTCGAGTAAATAAATATAATAGCTTACACAGTAATCAAAATAACTTAGCTAACCTCTTTGAAGACTGTATACAAAAGATCTTTTGTAAAAAGTAACGTTTTTATCACTTTTACCGTGCCCGTTAGGAAATTATTAATAATAGCCGGTCCATGTAATTATCTAAGTGTTTCTAATCACATTGACCAAATGATGCGGTTATTATTAATAATAGCCGGTAATTATTAATACAAACCACATTTATCACTTTAACCGTAACATATACACCGAACAAAATATATGGGACTTACATTTGGAGGTGCTCTGGTTTTTTGTTGGTGAGGAATACTTGACGTCCAATTGATGATATTTGCTCGACTGACTTAAAGAATTCTTCTTTGATTTCTTGGGGGATTCCTTGAAAATAACTTCTTCATCCGAGGTAGATGAATCATTGGTACCATCCAGATACTTGTACGCGTCAAAAGTTGGCCATTCTGCAATCCCAACATAAGCCAATAAAAATTTAATTTCACACCAATACAACATTTTCTTAGAACACTACACTACAACATGCTTAGCTACTTAACTACTACACGCATGTTTATTAGTAATACAAGCACAGTGCAAGGGTTTAATATAACAACGTGATATTTTTTAATTTAACATTTAACAAAGTATGTGTTAAATGCAAATTTATTACAGTAAGCCCTTCATTTATACCTACAGATGTTAGTTTTTTAGACAAACCCGTTCCATGCACAAACGCTACATGGAACAGCTTGTTTTTACGCCACATGTGCTGTAATAAAACAAAAAATAATCCTAGAAGAACTACCTCAAGGAGGGAGACAATTAGAATATACAGGGTGACTCACTCGCAACACGCATTCGCAATTCTATGCCAACGGCTAAAATGACTACAAAGACAACATTCTGTACCTGACTTCGAAACTATACAGAGTGTCCCAACATTACCTACCCTTTATACTTTTTGATTAATTGGCATTTTTATGGAAAAACAGCAGTCTAAGAAAAATTGTATATCTCAATACCAGTTTTTAATGTTATTACAAACCATTAAACCAGCTAAGTATTTACCTAAATTGCTGTTTTCTCGCATGATTTCATCTTTTTTTTTTAATAAATCAAAACGTTTGATCACATCTGCAATTTAGTATTATAATATGAAATAAAATTTTACTTATACTCTGTAGGCTATGAAAATCTGTGCTAAACAAGTTATTAAGGTATCTGTCAGTGGTGGTGATATTGTTAGGTTAGATTTGCATAATTTTTGGAAATGTGGCGAACTTTTCTCAGGAGGAACTAATTGACATGGTGTGGGTTCTAGGCAAATGCAACAAAAATGCGTTCTGCACAAAAAATACTAGTACACACTAGTGCTAAAATAAATAACTTGTCTTCTTCGTAAAAATTTACATAAAATTACCGTTATAAATTTCTATTTCTTGCAAAACAGCATTAAGTGTTAATCTTTGTGGAAAAATAAATGTAGGTACAGTGCTTGATATTGAGTTGCGTTATGAATTGCTTTTATTTTAAGATAAGTAAAACAACACCTGCTCTTCAACAACAACTTTACATCAGCTTTATACCTTAATAACTTGTTTAGCACAGTTTTTATAGCCTACAGGGTATAAGTAAAATTTTATTTCGAATTATAATATTAAATTGCACATGTGATCAAATGTTTTGATTCATAAAAAAAAAGATTAAATCATGCGAGAAAACAGTAATTTAGAAGGACTTAATTGATATAACAGTAGATTTCTTTTATGAAGAAGACTAGTTATCTCTGCAATTGTTTATTTTAGCACTGGTGTGTGCTAGTACTTTTTGTGCAGAACGATGCGCAGAGTTAAAAAAATTAATTAGATACATGGCGTTCCATTTAAAACAAATTAACTGTCTTACGAAAAAACTATTTGCTATATTTTGTTCCAGATTATGACCACCCTGTACACAATTTGGATATGGTAGGTAGCCACGCTTGTAGAAGGCTTCTTACTTAATCATAACCTAAGCGTACGCAATAAAATTAAAAACAGGTATTGAGATATACAATTTTTCTTAGACTGCTGTTTTTCCATACAAATGCCAACAAATCAAAAAGTATAAAGTTTTGGGTAGGTAATGTTATTTTTCATTGTTGTAAAATTTTGCGTGTATACAGGGTGAGTTATTAGTATCCCGGCGGTCGATAGTCATCAAATCGTTTGAGAAAGAAAAAAATGTTTTATACAAGAGTTGTTTGACTCATTAGTTTCTATAACGTAAAATTATTTTCATTTATACAGGGTGTTGCATTTAGGCGTGACGGAAAGTCAGTACATTTTTTTTAAATGGAACGCCCTGTATATCATGCCATATTATGAATACTAAGGAAGTTGTCTTTCCAACTGTGTAAGTTGTACCTGTGTAAAGTAAATAGTTCCTGAGATATTCAATTGTTTGTCAAAAAATTGGCAATTGCAGGCCTTTCTTAAAAACTACGTTAATACTACATTTTTGCAGATATTGTCCTAAAAATTTTGAAAAATTTTTCATAACTAAGCCCATAGCTAGATGCTGATGTCATGAAATATAGATGCGCTATACAGGGTGATCAAAGCATATACTAGTTTTTAAACATTTTTAAATATTTTTTCTTGAGATTTTTAAATGGATCACACTGTATATTATTTGCTAATTGAAATGTTCCTTAAGTTCTTTTTGATTTATATTCACTATATCGTATATCTATTTTTACTACTTTTTGTGATATTTGCAATTTAAAGAGTAGTATGGCATTTAGTATCTTAATATTGCTCTGTATACAGTGTGCTGGGTAGCATGATGTAAAATATTTAAAGGGTTTTAGAAGAAGCCATTTAGAAGCTTTTTAACTAAATTCATTAAAATAAAATGTATTACGGTTATCAAGGGAATACACAATTTTATGAGTATGTTTTGCATTTTTACAAACGTACAGCGAGCGAACCTGAAGATCTAGTAACTTCAGTTGGGCTCCGAAGTAAGCCAAAAACAATGTAGTTTTAGGGGGACTAACGTGAAAAATTGTTCACCTTTGTGAAAATTATGCGGAGACGTTTCATTGTAATAGTATGTGCGCTCATACACAAAAACAAACAGAAACGCTAAAACCTGTCTTGATGAGCTACGTTTGAGAACGAATTTGTATTCAGTACAAAAGACAACCAACAATATCTACTTACTATTGTTAATTGATTTAAAATAGCTTATTTTTCTGGAGAGACAATTCAAAATTGGGATAATATGAATGATAGTATGAGTAATATTGATAATGTAAAGGGAAAGTCGGTTATTTGGAAGTATTTTAATAGATTATTTTGCTACGAATTAAAATCTGAATCTAAAGATGCCTATCAGTTTGGTTTTGTTGCATATTTGGTTTTTGTGTGTGAGCACTTAAATCACATCAAAGAAAATCTGATTTTCAACACTCAGAAATCAACAAATTTTCACGATAGTTAACCTAAGAGTACAGGGTTTAGGGTTTACTTTAGCAGCAATTTGAAATTTTTAAATCGCGTGTTCGGTTGCCATACGATAGACGGCAAAATATACTTACAAAATTTCATATAAAATTGTTAATATGTTGATAACGGTAATACTTTGTATAAGGATCAAGCTGGTTTAATCGTTTCTAAATTATCTCTTCTATCGCCACTTGAAGACTTTACATCAAACTACCAAGATCTATTCACAGCAATATTAAAATTTACAATTGCATTACATTTTCGTTAAATTGCTAATATCACAAAAAATAGTAACATTTGGTGTACGACATACCAGATGTAAATTGGAGCGAAATAAAGGGCTATTACAGCCAACACATATTATACAAGGTGTTCCATTTAAAAAACTCGAGAAAAATCTATTTGAAAAACATCAAAATTTACTAAGTTTAATGAACACCCTGTAGAGTGTATCTAATATTTTTGGATACTATCATCTACCTACTGGCTTTGACTATTGTCTCACATAGTTTAAAGGCACAATTGGCAAAAATGTCGTTTTTACATAGTTTTTAAAAAGATCCTGCAACGGGCATATTTTTAAAAAACAGTTGAAAATCTCTGGAGATATTAACGCTGTGACTTCCGTCACACCTAAATGCACCACCCTGTATAAATGAAAATAATTTTACGTTATAGAAAATGGCGAGTCAAACAACTTTTGTATAAAATATTTTTTTCTTTCTCAAACGATTTATTAACTATCGACCGCCGGGATACTAATAACTCACCCTGTATATTGTCACTGATTATGCTTAGTAACGAATTCTTAAATAAAAGAAAAAGTTTATTCTTGACACGCTTTTATGCCATTTCAGCCAATAAAAAAGTGACTCACCCTGTAGATAAGACCTACGCAACAGTGCTAAAAGGAGATTAGACATTTTTCCGTTACCTTTAAAATTACTTCTTAATTCTAAAAAACCGTCACCGCTACTGAAATCTGCCACATATCTATTCCTGAATCTCTGATAACGAAGACGCTCATCTACGTCGAACCTCAAATCGAAACCAAACAAATGACGTTTCATGCAATCGTCGTAAAAATCCTGGTCGTTCCAAAATTTTTTCACGTTCAACACGCGTCGTCGCTTGTTGGGCATGCTCATGATCACGTGAAATATATCCGCTTGCTTTTGCTTAACCAAATTTTTACCGGGACCAATTTCTCGAATTCTAAATTTCGAATAAGAATCTTCTTCTTCTTCTTTAATGTGCGACGATTGACGCATGTCGTTTCCTATGTGCGAAACTCTCAAATCGGTATTCGAAATATCAGTCGAATTGTTCCAACCAACTTTAGACTTTGCTTCCGGGTATTCTTTAGTAAAATATCGTGTTATATTCTCTTGACGTGTTTTAGCAATGCTGTCTTGAGGAACAAATTGATATTTCGCAATGTTACGTTGGGTCAAATGCGGTGATTCTTTGGTAAAAGATTTCTCGATGTCTTCTTGGCAAGTACTAGTTCTATAATTAGGAGTTTCTTGATGAATATCTTGAAATCTTACGTTTAAAGTAGTCATGGCTTTACCCATATGTTGTGGTAACTTTTCTTGATGAATATTACCAACATTCTTATACATTTTTTGATGAATATCTTGAAATTTCACATTTGGCGAAGTCATTGTTCCTTTACCCATATGTTGTCCTAAGTTTTCTTGATAAATATTACCAACATTCTTATAACTTTCTTGATGAATATTTTGAAATTTTGCATTTGAAGATGTCATTCCTTTACCCATATGTTGTGCTAACTTTTCTTGATGAATATTACCCACATTCTTAAAAGTTTCTTGATGAATATCTTCATATTTCGTACTTGTAGAAGTAATTCCTTTACCCATATGTTGTGGTAAGTTTTCTTGATGAATATTACCAACATTCTTATAACTAATATCCTGAAACTTTGCATTTGAAGATGTCATTCCTTTACCCATATGTTGTGCCAACTTTTCTTGATGAATATTACCCACATTCTTAAAAGTTTCTTGATGAATATCTTGAAATTTCGTACTTGTAGAAGTAATTCCTTTACCCATATGTTGTGGTAAGTTTTCTTGATGAATATTACCAACATTCTTAAAAGTTTCTTGATGAATATCTTGAAATTTCGTACTTGTAGAAGTAATTCCTTTACCCATATGCTGTGCTAACTTTTCTTGATGAATATTACCCACATTCTTAAAAGTTTCTTGATGAACATCTTGAAATTTCGTACTTGTAGAAGTAATTCCTTTACCCATATGTTGTAGTAAGTTTTCTTGATGAATATTACCCACATTCTTAAAAGTTTCTTGATGAATGTCATGAAATTTCGTACTTGTAGAAGTAATTGCTTTACCCATATGTTGTGGTAAGTTTTCTTGATGAATATTACCAAAATTCTTATAAGTTTCTTGATGAACATCTTGAAATTTCGTACTTGTAGAAGTAATTCCTTTACCCATATGTTGTGGTAAGTTTTCTTGATGAATATTACCCACATTCTTAAAAGTTTCTTGATGAATGTCATGAAATTTCGTACTTGTAGAAGTAATTCCTTCACCCATATGTTGTGGTAAGTTCTCTTGATGACTATTACCCACATACTTAAAAGTTTCTTGATGAATATCTTGAAATTTCGTACTTGTAGAAGTAATTCCTTTACCCATATGTTGTGGTAAGTTTTCTTGATGAATATTACCTACATTCTTAAAAGTTTCTTGATGAATATCTTTGACGATTTGAAGATTTGAATTTGAAGATGTCATTCCTTTACCCATATGTTGTGCCAAAATTTCTTGATGAATATTACCAACATTTTTAAACGTTTCTTGATGAGCATCATGAAATTTCATATTTGAAGGTGACATTCCTTTACCCATATGTTGTGCTAACTTTTCTTGATGAATATTACCCACATTCTTAAAAGTGTGTTGATGAATATGTTGAAATTTCGTACTTGTAGAAGTAATTCCTTTACCCATATGTTGTGCTAACTTTTCTTGATGAATATTACCAACATTTTTAAACGTTTCTCGATGAATATCTTGAAATTTCGTACTTGTAGAAGTAATTCCTTTACTCATATGTTGTGGTAAGTTTTCTTGATGAATATTATCAACATTCTTAAAAGTTTTTTGATGAATATCTTGAAATTTCGAACTCGAAGGTGTCATTCCTTTACCCATATGTTCCGCCAACCTTTCTTGATGAATGCTACCCATATTCTTGAAATTTTTTTGATGAATATCGTAAAATTTCGAACTCGAATGTGTCATTCCTTTACCCATATGTTCTGCCAACCTTTCTTGATGAATATTACCCACATTCTTGGAAATTTTTCGATGAATATCTTGAAATTTCGTATTTGAATTTAATGATTCATCAGCAGTATTTCGAGATACGATATCTTGATGACTATTGACCATATTCATGGCATACATACATATCGCATTTGTATAAGGAGGAAGTTCTTTAGTAACACCAAGTGGTAAATCTTCTGGACGGATGCCAGCCAGATTGTTCGAAGTTTCTTGATGACTATCTCCATATTTCGTATATGAACGTGGGAATTCTTTACCGGGACGATGCATTATCTTTTCTTCAGCAATACTCCTACAAGTTTCTTGATGAATAACTTTAAATTTTGCTTTTGGTGTCTTTTCTTGACGACGTGTCTCTTCATGATGAATATCCTCGAGATTCTTTAAAGACTCTTGATGCCTTTGATCAAATTTCTCGTTTGAATACAGCAAGTCTTTAGAAATATCTTCTTGATGAATGGTCGAGTTATTCAAGTGATGTTGTCTTTCGATGTTCATCAGTTCCTCAGTAAAATTCTCAGTTGGCGGTTCTAGATGGAAATCTTGAAGTTGCACATTGGTAGATGATGATGTGGTGTGGGTGTGTTTGAAGATTTCTTGGTGGATATCGGAAAAACTTAGTGGTGATGTTTCTTTGATATCTAGATTTAACTCTTCACTATTGTTTTCTGGTAACTCTTCTAGTGGAATATTAGAAATATTTGGACATACAGCTGTAAATTCCTTAGTTTCTGGTGTTCTATGTAACGTCCTGTTTATTGGAAATTGAGCATCAGGCGAAAGAAAGACAGTCTTCGCGATTTTAACCTCATCAACATCAATCCTGTCCTTCCCTGTTAAACGCACGTTCGAATCAATCCGAACTCTCGCTCGCGTACGTTCGGTATTTTCCGTGCTCACCCATCGAGTGTTCGGGTATTTCCGACATTCATCGACGTTCAAGTGATAGGTTATAACTTTTTTCGAAGTGTATCGATACGGCCTATACGGCTCAATTAGCTTAAATTTGGGATTCGCCAGACCGGTTTGGGACTTTGACAGTTCGCATAACCTTAAATGTTCGTTTCTGGACGTCTTACGTTCCGACGGTATGTGCAGAAAAACCGGTATGGTTTCCGGTTTGAGGTTAGGATTCGATAGGTTATTTCCGTTGTGGTCCTGCTTGGTGGTTTTTGATGTCTTACGATGGTTTTTTGGTTTGATTTTTGATGCCTTCGCTTTTGGCGGTTTGGTTTTTTTGGGAATGGGTTTCTTCCTTGGTTTAGTTAAAGTTTTGCCTGGTTTAGTTACTTGTTGGTCCAGTTTAGTAATTTCTTCTTCAAACGTGGGTTTAGTTTGCGTGTTGTTAACTCGTTTCTTTTTGGCTAATTTCACTGAAATGTTTTTCATTTCTTTACTGTCCAATAACAGTAATTTCGGCAACTTGGAAACTTTAGATTTATGAATCTTATCATCACTTTCTGAGTTTGGACTAACCTCATCGAGCAGTCTTTTCCGAGTTTCCAAACCGGTCTCTTCCTCTTCCTCTTCCAAACTTCCTACCATTTGGTCTTCTAATGTCGGCATATCCAGACCTTTGAAAATCTTCCATTTCTCATCGGAATTCTGAATATTTCCATCATTCTGTACGATATTTGCACCATCGGGATTCCTCGGCTTCGGAACTTTTCTGAACTTAAACCGTAAACTGTGCTCAGTTCCAGAATCACTCTCGATGACGTAAGTATCGGGAACCTTGGAAGATGTCGCGGAACATCCGGTTGGAGAAAAACTCCTTTGACTACGCCTAAAATCGTTAGTGTACGAAGATTTGTGTCGAATCCGCTTTAGTTTCGGAAGTTCGTCGTCATTTATTTCCCGTTTTCTTTTGAACAAGTCGACCGACTCGGAAAGTTGTTCCGAAACTTGTTCGGAAACTTGTTCGGAAGCTTGTTCGGAAACTTGTTCGGAAAAACTTTCTTCCAGTTCTTCGGAAACCCGAAAACGCTCAAAATTGAAAACCTCAGAAACCCCAGCGTTATCGCTATCCATCGATTCCATGGAATGATCGGGAGACAACACCAGAAACTCGGAAACTTCAAAAGTATTCAAAGACTGATCCTCCAATTGTTCGGAAACCGGTGAAATTTCAACGCCGGTAAAATCCGAGGAACTTCTCGGAAAATTGTTGTCATGCCAACTGTTACAAGCGTTCCAAACCCTCAAGGATTCTTGAGGACTCTCAGGGGATTCACTCGGGTACTTGTAAACATCGAAAACTCCTGTTGCCATCTCGTTTCCTGCAGGAGTTTCCACGGCGACTTCGGCAGAACACCCGGAAACTCTATTGGAAACTTCAGTTTCGGAAACTATTCGCTTCTTTCTGTTCCTCTCAATACTAGCTCTGCTACGAGTGACCCGTAGCATCCCGTTAGCTTCCATGGAAATGTCAGAAGGACTCCCGGAAACTTTATCCTCACATGCTTGTACGTTCCCTGGCTTCGCCATCTTAGAAATTTCAGAAGTTCCTGGAAGATTTTCATTGCTAGCACTGCTATCCATCTCGTTTGATTTGCAAGTTTCCACTGTTCCACGGCTTCCACGTTTCCAAGTCTCAGAGGAGCATTCGGCTCTATTGTCGTCTGCTTTCGAATGTCCGGGTTTTTCTAGCTTGGAAGTCTCACGAGTGCTTGAAGAATTATCAGTCCGGATACTGGAGGACGCGAAAACTTGGAAATTTTCGCTTTCCGAAGTGAATTTTCTAGGAAGATTCTTTCTGTTCCTCTTAACACTACTTCCACCACGAGTATTCCAAACTTTGTTCGCTTTGGGAGTTTCCATAGAAACTCCAGAAGGACTCTCGGAAGCTTTATCGTCACATGCTTTGAGGTTTCCATGTTTTTCTATCTCAGAAATTTCAAAGGTGCTTGAAGGATTCTTCTCGTTGGCCTCGCTGTTACTTCTACAATCGGTAATCGGAATCTCGTTCGATTCGTGAGTTTCCATGGAAATTTCGGAAGAACGTTCGGAAACCTGGAAACTTTTGTGTTCGGAGAATATACAAAGAAGATTCTTTCTGTTCCTCTTAACACTACTTCTACTACGAGTATTCCTAACTTTGCTTGATTTGGGACTTTCCATGGAAAGTTCGGAAGGACTCTCGGAAAGTTTATTTTCAAATGCTTTGAGGTTTCCCGATTTTAGTACCTCCGAAATTTCAGGAGTGCTTGGAAGATTCTCATCGTTGATCTGAATCTTGGAAGCCGCATAAACTTGGAACTTTTCACTTTCGGAAACCTCTGCAAAAAGACTACTGTTATCCATCCCGATGTTTGTTTCAAAATCAGTAATCAGAATCTCGTTTGATTTGTAAGTTTCCACGGTTCCATAGTTTCCATGTTTCCAATTCTCAGAAGAGCGTTCTGCTTTATTGTCGTCTGCTTTCGGATGTCCGGGGTTTACTTGGAAATTTTCGCTTTCGGAAGAGAATTTTCTTGGAATATTCTTTCTGTTCCTCTTAGCACCAGTTCTACTACGAGTATTCCAAACTTTGTTTGCTTTAGGAGTTTCCGTGGAAACTTCAGAAGCACTCTCGGAAACTTTATCGTCATTACCTTTGAGGTTTCCAGGTTTTTCTATCTCATAAACTTCAAACGTGCTTGAAGCTTTTTTCTCATCGGTCAGAATTTTGGAAGGCGCAGAATCTTGGAAATGTATACTTTCGGAAACTTCTCTAGGAAGATTACTGCTAACCATCTCGTTCGATTCGTGCGTTTCCATGGATATTTCGGAAGAACATTCGGAAACTATATTGTAGTTTGTTTGTGGGCGTCCGGGGTTTTCTAGCTCGGAAACCTCACAAGTGCTTGTAGAATTATCACGGTTACTCTGGATCTTGGCAGACGGAAAAACTTGGAAATTAGCAATTCTCGGGAGATTCTTTCTGTTCCTCTTAACACCAGTTCTACTACGAGTATTCCAAACCTTGTTTGCATTGGGAGTTTCCGTGGAAACTTCAGAAGGACTCTCGGAAACTTTATCGTCACTTGCTTTGAGGTATCCAGGTTTTTCTATCTCAGAACCTTCAAAGGTGCTTGAAGCATTTTTCTCGTCGATCAGAATTTTGGAAGGCGCAGAATCTTGGAAATGTATACTTTCGGGAACTTCTCCAGGAAGATTACGGCTAACCAACTCTTTCGATTCGTGCGTTTCCATGGGTATTTCGGAAGAACATTCGGAAACTATATTGTCGTTTGTTTGTGGGCGTCCGGGTTTTTCTAGCTCGGAAACCTCACAAGTGCTTGTAGAATTATCACGGTTACTCTGAATCTTGGCAGACGGAAAAACTTGGAAATTTACAATTCTCGGGAGATTCTTTTTGTTCCTCTTAACACCAGTTCTACTACGAGTATTCCAAACTTTGTTTGCTTTGGGAGTTTCCATGGAAACTTCAGAAGGACTCTCGGAAACTTTATCGTCACTTCCTTTCAGCTTTCCAGGTTTTTCTATCTCAGAAACTCCAAAGGTGCTTGAAGCATTTTTCTCGTTGATCAGAATTTTGGAAGGCACAGAATCTTGGAAATGTATACTTTCGGAAACTTCCCCAGGAAGATTACTGCTAACCAACTCTTTCGATTCGTGCGTTTCCATGGATATTTCGGAAGAACATTCGGAAACTATACTGTCGTTTGGTTGTGGGCGTCCGGGTTTTTCTAGCTCGGAAACTTCACAAGTGCTTGTAGCATTATCACGGTTAGTCTGGATCTTGGCAGACGGAAAAACCTCACCTTCGGAAATAATTTTCGGAAGATTCTTTCTGTTCCTCGTAACACCAGTTCTACTGCGGGTATTCCAAACTTTGCTCGCTTTGGGAGTTTCCATGGAATCATCGTTCGTTTGCAACACGGAAAGTACTAAAGTTTCACTCTTGGAAACACTTGGAGAAACGCTGGTGTTTTCCATATTAGTTTTACGACACCTACTCGCTTTAGGAGTTTCCACGAAATTTTCGGAATCTCTCGGAAGGTTATTTCCGATGGAATTAGTTCTACTACGGGTCATCCGAGTCTCTATCACTGGAGAGTTAATCGTCTCCTCGGAGCAGTTCTTGGAGGTCTTGGAACAGGTCTTGGAACAGTTCCTGGAACAGTTCCCGGAACAGTTCCTGGAACAGCTCTTGGAACACTTCGTGGAACAGTTCTTGGAAACACACTCGGAATGATTCGGTTCCACAAAACTATCACAGCTAAGACTAGGGGTGACTCTTTCGGAGACATTAAGACTCCTACTTCGGATTTTCACGCAACATTCTGACAATTTCTCGGGCACTAAACTAGCGATCTTCTTAGGACTAGCAGTCTTACCTTGGGTTGATGTGGACCTCCGTAAGTTGTAAGTGGTTGTTTGCAAACGTCTGGATTTCCGTGATTCTGCAGGAGTGACATCGGAACTACCATCGATTTGGGGTAAAGTGATTGTTTTATCGAAGTACGAGTCATCGTCGGCTAAGAAATCTTGTAAGGTTTCGTCGGAAACCTTGGTGGGTGTCTGGAAACGTAGCGGAAGACTCAGGTCGGTTTCTTGGACTTCTTCTTCTTCTTCATCGGAATGATCTGAACGGATGACTTGGGATAAAACTGAGTCGTTATCAGCGTTCTCGCGTAGGTCATTTAAAACCTCGAGTAAGCCCTGACCGTTCACGTCGAAAGTTGTTTCCGTTATTGTAGAATCTAAGAAACTAGAATCCGAGTTTTGGCTACTAAAATGTACCTCGATATTACTAGCGTTTAGTAAGTCTGCGTCAGGAGGAGTTTCAGCCGGATATACAGACAAATCAACATTACTAGATTCTTCCAAACTCGACGGTTTTGCTAATTTTGACTTCAAGACTGCAGCAAAAGATAAATGTGTTGCCGTTGGATTTATATTAATACGATTTTGCGTCAAACACGACTCAACGTCTGACAAAGCACCGTTATTTCTTCTTCTTTGTCTCTCATCATCCCATAAGGCTTGTATCCCAGGATTTAAGCCTAACTCCCCTGAAGATACGTCCAGTTTGTTCAAAATCCACTCCGCCGGTGCGTCGATTTCCAATTCTGAACTGCTTATTTTCTGTATGGTCGGAGGGAGGATTTTGTCTGGGTCTACGGCAACGAGGTTTTCATGGAAACGATATCTAATATCGGAAAGTTCGATGAAACTCATCCCGTATAAGTTGTAGTCCATCATGAATTGTAACGAGTAGGGGATGTGGGACTCGTGCGGTTGCCAGATCTTGCCGAGGATGTTTCCGGACTGCAATATGGCGCAGGCCTTCTTGAGAATGTACGGGTTGTAGAAGTAGATCTTGAGGAATTGGTGCTTCTTCGCGTGGTACCCGTAGAATGGGCTGAAATAGAAAAATGGTTACCACATTCGCATAGTCGTGCTCGTTTCGTACGGTCATAACTAGCAAAATAATTGTTCGATACTTGCGAAACTAAAAACAATATTATTCTATAAGAGTCTAATAAATAATATAAAAGCAACAGTAGTGGTTGGAATCGCCAGAGTTAAAAAAAAATTATGAGGCCGAGAACAAGATTCATTCACCTAAAGCCGGGGCGCATATAAGCATTCTGTTAACCGCCACGGCACCACGTAAATTGACTCCGCCTACATCGTGCAGCGGTTGGACGGTAAGTGGGCTGCCTTAAGGGTCGGCAACTGATTAAGCACACAGAAATCAAGTAAGATCAATATGTACAAGGCGTTGGTTAGAGACAATTAAATTAATATCTGAATTGGCAAGATTGTTAATGAACATCTCATTTTAATTACCTCTATTTATTGATGATTTCTAAATATGTAATAACCGCATAAAATAGACACAATGGAGATAAAATAGAGATTTACCGACCGTTAACTGTTTCGACACTTAAGCGTAAATACTGCTCTCGCGTTGGTCCAAATAATGAAATATAATAAAATACCGTTTCAGTTCCCATATGTTTTTTTTTTTAATTTACTACTAAATATAATAATAATAAAATAAAAGAGTAATATATTATAAACTCATTTATAAAATGTATATTTGCCGTGTTATTATAAGAATTTTAGTAAAATATCGGCAACAAAAACTTATTCTCTTTTTTTTATTTTCAATATTTCGCCTTAATCAAAGACTTCATCAGGAAATTAAATAAACTATAAAAATTCTAACTAAGTAAAAGTTAAACAAAAGTTCATGTGTTCACTTAGTATAGTATTCTTAGAGCTTATTTAATTTTCTGATAAAGTCTTTAATTTAGGTAAAATATTGAAAATTGAAAAAACTATAGAAACCTAAAGAAGTTATTGTTGCCGATATCCCATTATTTGCTGCTACTATTAATATACCATATAATGTAAAAAAATCTGGAAATTACAATAATAATACATTTTTAATTTATTACTTTATTTAAACTTATTTAAGGCATGTTATCTTTTTCATCCGTGGCGTTGCTTATTCTCGACAATCGTAACGATTATAATGTTCATCATATTATTATTATATTTATTTAACATTTTAATTTTTAATTTATTTTTTATAACACTAGTTTAAAAATCTAAGTATATATAGAACTTTTAGATAATTAAAACGAATTAATTATTAAAATTAACCAAAACTAGTAAGAATTAATACGAGCCGCCAGCAAAGCACCGAAGTCGACCACACCCGCGATATTCAGACAAACGCGAGAGCAGTTTTTAGTTTTTACGCTTAAGAGTAAATGTTAGTCACCGCCTCAAAAGTTCGACGAAACTGAGGCGCGAGAGGAGGGAACAAGCCGCGCCCACTGTACACTCCGCAGAAAATGCAAGCAACGCACTGATTATATTAGGGGAACTGCGGTATCGTTCTTTTGCGGCAAAGATCAAAGGGGCCGTGCGGTGTCGACTGGCGCCGAACCGTTTCCTAATAATTTTGTGTATGTGACTATCGCATGTTCTGAAATGCTTTTCTTGTATATTTTAAATGCAAATACAATTCCACAAAACAATACAGTGATACAACAAATTAATTAATTGCTTTATTGAACTATTCGCTATTATTGGTGGCTGTAATGATACCACATATAAATGAATTTGAATATTTTAGTCATTATACATTTCATTACTTACGTTTTCTATTTCCATTCCAATACTTTTGTTTTAATAAATAGATGCAACAATGATACTTTTATTGAATAAAAAATTACTACACAAAATCCGAAGTATTCTTATAAGTAAATGCTAAAAGTTTACAAGAAAAAACATATTTTGGGTATATTTTTTCTAGAAAATTGATATTTATTTATTTTATTATATTATTTTTTTATAAATACGATTGCACATACAGTAAACTCCCCTATAACGCGGTTCCTACAACGCGAATTTCTACCAACTCGATCAAAATTTTGCGACTACATCTTCATATAACGCGATTATCGTACAACGCGCATGCGTCTAAATTTGCGATCCTCAAATTCCTATAACGCGTTTTCATAAAACGCGTAATATTAAACCGCGTTGTAGGAGAGTGTACTGCGTACATACGTTGTGCAATTTAAATTTTACTCTTCAAATATGTTGAAGTATCTTGTGAATAAAGCCTGATTTAGTCAATCGGATGTCAGATTTGGGTTCAGCGCATAAAAATACTTTGGAAATGATGTACCGCAAGCAATCAATCAATACTGTGTAGTCGTTTTTGTCACATTTACATACTTACTACATGACATGACGTATTAGGCGCAAGAGTTTCGGTTAACGGATGTGTAACACCTTTATAAAAGTTTTTTGCCATATATGGTAATCCGGCACGCTTACACCTATAAGAGAGTATTGCCCAAACTAACTAGTGAAGTTAATTAGCGAAGAATTACACTACACGTATAATATCTACATGTTGTACAACAAGTCGAACTAAAGCCAACCATCCTACATAGATTGCGATTGCCCTGAATGCATTGCCAAGCGACAAGTGTTTGGTATTAATATTATTTTCTAAATCTAAATACCAATATATTTGAAATTCTATGACGAAAAATAAATGACTGATTAAAAATTAAATTACTTGTATTTCCTTATTAATATGTTTCTCGTATTCGGTTTCTAGCCTATTTTGGTCGAAATTCAACAATTCATGTTGCTCACATACACTTCCGCAAGAACATGCTGTCCTAATTTATAAGCGAGTCGCTGCTATCTACGTAGCACCAGCACGGTAAAATTTATTTTTCGTATGGCTTTCGTTTGCCGGGCGCGGCGTCCCTACACCTCCCGTGTCAACATGCGATTAATAATTTTGTTAGGCCGAAATTGCTCAATATTTGTGATTCCCCTGGCTACGTATTCATGCTGCTTCAGACTGTACCATTTGAATTTGATTGGTCGAAGAAAATGATGTGGTGTTTATCCAACAGATGGCTGCACCGTACGACGATAAAATATGTTATTCTCGCCTCATTCACATGTTCAAAAAATCAAAGGTTAAATCATTACAACATTCATATTTTGTTGTCATTTTCTTTACACAAGTTCATGAAGGCTCAATACAAAATGTTGTAATATTGCTTTTTTGATATTTGGTTCTGATTTGGAAAAAAAAAATAAAAAAAATTACCAATTATTGGCTTCTTTAGCAAGGGTAAAAAACAAAACAACAACGCAAATGAAAAAAAGTGGCATTCGTACCCGGTGTAATACACCTTTATCTATAATTTAATGTATTACACGTGAGTATTAACACACAATTAAGCTCAGTATGTTTGGTTTTATGTAGTGTTGTTTTGTAGTACGCTACTACCTCTAGTGATTCCTCTTAAGTGCCGAAACAGTTTAGGGTCGGTGCAAAACAAAAAGATACGCGTTTTCAAGAAGTTGGTGATATACTACACGATACTACCAACTGTACTATCCACGATAACCTTGCACCGATTTTCATCACTTTTTACCGTTCATTGTAATCGTTTATTTTCAAATATTTCGCATGCACGTAATGAAACGAAAACGGACAAAGATCACAACAGAGCCTTTCTAAATTGTAAATACAGAACCAATTTGTAGTGACAATTTGCACGACGAGATGGTACCAAGTGTCAATAAACACGATTACAGTACATTATTTAAGTAATTAATGTACAAGACGTGTTAATGACAATATATTTTAGTATGGTTGTATATACCATTCGGTTTAGGAGAGCATGGATGTTAAAATCTCTATTTTATCTCCATTGTATTTATTTTATGCGGTTATTAGATACTTAAAAATCATCAATAAGTAGAGGTAATTAAAATGACATGTTCATTAACAATCTTGCCAATTCAGATATTAATTTAACTGTCTCTAACCAACGCCTTGTACATATTGATTTTACTTGATTTCTGTGTGCCTAATCAGTTGCCGACCCTTAAGGCAGCCCGCTTACAGTCCAACCGCTGCACGATGTAGGCGGAGTTACGTGGTGCCGTGGCGGTTAACAGAATGCTTATATGCAGCCGGGGCTACAAATTCGTATACTTGCCAAATATCAAATATTTGCCACATGTTAAATATTTAGCAAATATATCTGCCGCGCAAATCGAACATTTTTGTTATTGATCGGTCTAAACGATGCCATGAGTTATTTATTTTTCCTTTTAAGTTCGTTCACCGAATAATTTTCATCCATTCTTGATTACCAGCTGATTTTTATAAAACTCAAAAAAATCTATGACATACCAACAAATTTGTACAATATTCGTTTGTGATTTCGGACCGTCAGAGTTGCACTGCAGCAGTAAATGCATCGGACATTGATGCATCGCCACATAGCATTTTCTAATACGTACGTGAAAATCTTCTTTGAGGACTTGCTACATGTGCGTACCGAATGGGCACTAGCTATTTTTTTGGTTAGTTCGCCTTATTTGCCCATTAGCTTTTTCAAATCAAACTGATAATTTGATTACGAACAAGCAATGTTTTATTTTATAGTGCCAACATATTTTTAAATACATAAGTGCATAATTCACTGCGTACTAACAAGGGCATTCTTGTGGAAATTTACAAAACAAATCTTGACGAAACTGTTTGTTGCAATTCAAAGATTTTTTGTTTAATTCATCAGGTTTCTGTATTATTAATTCTCAGCATCTAATTTTAACAGACTGTAAAACAATACAATAGGGCATTTGACTATTTTTGGAAAACCATCTTAATGTGTTTATTCCTTCACTCTACATTGTAAATGCATTATTTTTTGTAATTATTTCCTCAATATTTCATAAAAATCAGCGTTAAAAATTGAATCACAAAAAGTCCCGCCAAAACGATACTTTCTGTTGTGTGACGTCACCGGTTAGTGATGTCAAGATGTCAAGATGATGTGATGTCAAGATGTCAAATCGGCCCATATGGTCTGTCAGCATCGGCATCGTCGCCGTTTGGTAATTGTGTTGTATGATGTGTTGTTTTCACAATTTCTACATAAAACTGGGTTATAAATGGTGTATAAATCCAGTAGCTGTTCCGCAAGATTTGAAACTGCGAAGAAAGTGGTTGGCTCGTAGAAATCCAAATGAAATAAATAGCCGCCAGTACAAGTGTTTTCTGTTGTGAAGATTACTTCGACATAAGTAAAACTGACTAGAATAAGTTATCTATCGTAGTTTCGAAAGGTATTATCTGATCTGACAGCTGAAGGTTAGGGCTATCCTAACCTACAAAGTTATGCTTACATGACGTTTTCGTGCTATTAAATTCAAACGGGAGAAGCATAAAAGCGCGTTCGGATAACCCGGTATTTTACGGTGAGAGTGACGCGCTGCATAATAGGCGGACTCACGTCATACGGCGTTTATCTGCATATAAGAGAAAGACAGCCGACCCAAGTTATCTGAGCATTGCTCTCCCCATACCATACCCTGACAAACCGAACGCGCTCTAAGGCGGACTAACGAATGACATCACTGGAGACTGACCCAATTACAGAGCGTTTTCAATCACGTGGTAGGACGTGAATAAAATTCAATTTTAATTTTGGTTTTTCATAGAAATAAAGCATTTTTTTTTTGAAATGTAATAACAAAAAGATTTCTTAAACTGTAATCTATTAGGATGACTATAATACATGCCATATTTTTAATACAGTCAAATACCCTATTGATCATTTGATGTGAACAAGTTTAAATAAACTATTATTTTAATGAGAAAAAATATATATTATTTTATTTAAATTAGGAAGATATTGCCCATAAAAGAAATGTTAGATATGGTTTCTTCCTCATCTTTAAAGTTCTACTAAATCCAATTGTGCTGCTAGGTTCGTTGTATAAATATGTCCTAATGTTGTCTGAAATACATACCTATCAATTAGCTTCTTAAACAAAAACTTAAACAAATGAGTTTTCAAAATATAACCTTTTTGTTGATAAATAAAACTACAGAAAATTGTCTCTACTATTAAAATATTTTTAACCGCTTTCGTTTCTCTTCAAATAATAAACATCATAAAAATCGATAAATATATAAGTACAAGCAAATAATGTATAATTTTCCAAATAAATTTTTTATAGACATGCTGTCTATAAAATTTGTATGATGTTTATTACTTGAAGAGAAACGAAATCGATTAAAAATATTTAAATAGTAGAGAATTATGTGTAGTTTAACAAAAAGGTTATATTTTGAAAGCTCATAAATTAGTATCATCTACTAGGAGAATGTGCAGGCCTAATAGGCCTGCCTGCTGGTCGACCTAGGTAGATCGCCGAAGCGTTAAGAGGGAAACAAAAAGCCCGGATGCTGCTATACGCGCGACGTGATTATCTCGTACGTTCGAAGCGGTTACGGGGCGCCATCTATTGCTTCGTAGCGTAGTGCCAACAGCGACATGATGATGTGCCGCCGTCTGGTGACCGCGTCGCGAAGCGCGCGGCCGTTGCATAGCAACCTCGATCGGTTGCCATGGCGACGCGCTGACCTGTACACTCCTAAAGCATAATCCATAAATTTAGCCTAATCGAGTTAAAAAATAACGAGAACTGGCCGGAAATTGGACGAAATCAAAAGCCTAAGCGCTGTACAATCCAATCTTAGGCGGAAAATCGGCGCCTGCGGCGCCGATTTTCTCTTCTCCGAGGAGCAGACCCTTCCCCCGATTCGCCGATTTTCGTAAACTTCTTGCGCGGACTGTGTTAGACTTTTAGTATATAGTAGGGACTAGGAGAATGTGCAGGCCTAATAGGCCTGCTGGTCGACCTAGGTAGATCGCCGAAGCGTTAATGCTCGTACGTTCGAAGCGGTTACGGGCGCGCCATCTATTGATTCGTAGCGTAACCTCAATAGCGACATGATGTGTCGCCGTCTGGTAACCGCGTCGCGAAGCGCGCGGCCGTTGCCTAGCAACCGCGATCGATTGGCATGACGACACGCTGGCGAGGACAGTCCCAAACGATACTCCATAAATTTAGCCTAATCGAGTTAAAAAAATAACGAGAACTGGCCTGAAATTGGACGAAATCGAAAGCCTAAGCGCTGTACAATCCAATTTTAGGCGGAAAATCGGCGCCGCAGGCGCCGATTTTCGCTTCTCAGAGGAGCAGACCCTTCCCCCGATTCGCCGATTTTCGTAAACTTCTTGCGCGGACTGTGTTAGACTTTTAGTATATAGTAGGGATAGGGATAGTAGGGATAGGGATAGGGATAGGGATAGGGATAGGGATAGGGATAGGGATAGGGATAGGGATAGGGATAGGGATAGGGATAGGGATAGGGATAGGGATAGGGATAGGGATAGGGATAGGGATAGGGATAGGGATAGGGATAGGGATAGGGATAGGGATAGGGATAGGGATAGGGATAGGGATAGGGATAGGGATAGGGATAGGGATAGGGATAGGGATAGGGATAGGGATAGGGATAGGGATAGGGATAGGGATAGGGATAGGGATAGGGATAGGGATAGGGATAGGGATAGGGATAGGGATAGGGATAGGGATAGGGATAGGGATAGGGATAGGGATAGGGATAGGGATAGGGATAGGGATAGGGATAGGGATAGGGATAGGGATAGGGATAGGGATAGGGATAGGGATAGGGATAGGGATAGGGATAGGGATAGGGATAGGGATAGGGATAGGGATAGGGATAGGGATAGGGATAGGGATAGGGATAGGGATAGGGATAGGGATAGGGATAGGGATAGGGATAGGGATAGGGATAGGGATAGGGATAGGGATAGGGATAGGGATAGGGATAGGGATAGGGATAGGGATAGGGATAGGGATAGGGATAGGGATAGGGATAGGGATAGGGATAGGGATAGGGATAGGGATAGGGATAGGGATAGGGATAGGGATAGGGATAGGGATAGGGATAGGGATAGGGATAGGGATAGGGATAGGGATAGGGATAGGGATAGGGATAGGGATAGGGATAGGGATAGGGATAGGGATAGGGATAGGGATAGGGATAGGGATAGGGATAGGGATAGGGATAGGGATAGGGATAGGGATAGGGATAGGGATAGGGATAGGGATAGGGATAGGGATAGGGATAGGGATAGGGATAGGGATAGGGATAGGGATAGGGATAGGGATAGGGATAGGGATAGGGATAGGGATAGGGATAGGGATAGGGATAGGGATAGGGATAGGGATAGGGATAGGGATAGGGATAGGGATAGGGATAGGGATAGGGATAGGGATAGGGATAGGGATAGGGATAGGGATAGGGATAGGGATAGGGATAGGGATAGGGATAGGGATAGGGATAGGGATAGGGATAGGGATAGGGATAGGGATAGGGATAGGGATAGGGATAGGGATAGGGATAGGGATAGGGATAGGGATAGGGATAGGGATAGGGATAGGGATAGGGATAGGGATAGGGATAGGGATAGGGATAGGGATAGGGATAGGGATAGGGATAGGGATAGGGATAGGGATAGGGATAGGGATAGGGATAGGGATAGGGATAGGGATAGGGATAGGGATAGGGATAGGGATAGGGATAGGGATAGGGATAGGGATAGGGATAGGGATAGGGATAGGGATAGGGATAGGGATAGGGATAGGGATAGGGATAGGGATAGGGATAGGGATAGGGATAGGGATAGGGATAGGGATAGGGATAGGGATATTGTTCATAGAAAAGCATCAACTTAGGATACAGTGTACGTTTTTCTTGGAAAGAAATAACATTCCGTTTATGTGGTCAGGTAAAAACAACAATATATTTTTTTAATTTGTCTGACGGTTTCCGGAAAACTGTCTGTCTGACGGTTTTACAAAATTACAATTCTATGCGGTTTTCGGCCTTTAGAAAAATCAAAAATCTTACTAATAATTACAAATCTATTGTCAATCTACGTATATGACCCTCTACACCCAAAACGAAATTAAAAAATGGAAAAATTAAACAGCCGACTAAAATGTTCATCGAGTGCAAATAATTGAAACCAATATTTGTCGCCTAGGCACTTGCTATATCCACTTCAACTGGATATAGCAAATACCAAGTATTCGTCGTAAAAAAACCGTCTGCACAGCCGACCGTCGAATATATAAATCTATTTTTGAGGTGGACTCGATACGAATTGAATAGAACTGGTTTTCTCTTTTCACAAATAATCGTATACTTGCCAAATATGAAATATTTGCCAAGTACATGAATATTTGTCAAGAAAAAAACTTGCTCTATTCAATTCGTAGCGAGTCGACCTCCAAAATAACTTTATATATTCGACGTTCGGTTGTGCGGACGAGCTTTTTACGCCATATACTTGGTATTTGCAATACCCAGTTGAAGTGGGTATAGCAAATGCAAAGGCGACAAATATTGGTTTCATTTATTTGCACTCGATGAACATTTTAGTACGCTGTTTAATTTTTCCATTTTTTAATTTCGTTTTGTGTGTAGTAGGTCGTATACGAAGATTGACAATAGATTTGTAATTATTAGTAAGATTTTTGATTTTTCCTAAGGGCGAAAACCGCATAGAATTGCGCAACCGCTACACAAATTTGTCTCTACTATTAAAATATTTTTAATCGTTTTCGTTTCTCTTCAAGAACTAAACATCATAAAAATTTTTATAAACAGCATGTCTATAAAATAATTTATTTGGAAAATTATACTCTTTTTGCTTGTATTTATACAGGGTGTTCCTAAATATCATGTAAATACGAAAAGGGGTAATTCTTTGGCTTATTTAATGACTAAAAATTCATATAAACATAGGTCCGCAAACGCTTCGTTGCCGATCTACAGGGTGTTGAAATTTCAAGATTTTTTAGTTTTTTCTTTATAGCTCTATCTAGTAGTTAGTCTATCTATCCTAGTTAGTAGTTTTAATTTTTAACAGTTGGTAGCGAATAAAATGTCAAAATTAAAATACAAACAAAAGGTTATCTAAATCAAGCCAAGGCATACTAGACCAATTATTTAAAAAATTTTAATTTCATCTAGCGAAACACAGAAAAGCTTTTACTTTTTTTTTCTCGATAACGGTGGTAAATACGAAAAAACTACAAAAGATTAAAATGCTTTAGAACAAAACAAAAAATGTATTTTGTATTTTAGAATCCACCAGCAGCGCACCGAAAAAAAGTTCATGGGGAAAAAAGGTCATGCCCCCTTAGGACATATGTATTTATACAACGAATGTAGTAGTACAATTGGATTTAGTAGAACTTCAAAGATGACAAAGAAACCATATCTAACATTTCTTTTATGGACAATATCTTCCTAATTTAAATAAAAAATATATATTTTTCTCATTAAAATAATAATTTATTTAAACTAGTTCACATCAAATGACCAATTGTATTTTTTACAGTCTGTTAAAATTAGATGCTGAGAATTAATAATACAGAAAGCTGATGAATTAAACAAAAAATCATTAAAATGAAAGAAACAGTTTCATCAAGATTTGTTTTGTAATTTTCCTGAAGAATGCCCTTGTTAGTACGCAGTGAATTCTGCACTTATGTAATTAAAAATATGTCGGCATTATAAAATAAAACCTTCCTTGTTTGTAATCAAATTATCAGTTTGATTTGAAAAAGCTAATGTGCAAATAAGGCGAACTAATCAAAAAAATAGCTAGTGCCCATTCGGTACGCACATGCTATGTGGCGATGCATCAATGTCCGATGCATTTTACTATTGCAGTGCAACTCTGACGGTCCGAAATCACAAACGAATATTGTACAAATTTGTTGGTAATTCATAGATTCAGCCGGTAATCAAGGATGGATGAAAAATGTTCGGTAAACGAACTTAAAAGGAAAAATAAATCACTCATGGCATCGTTTAGACCAGTGGTTCTTAACCTATTCAGTACTTTTACCCATATGACCTTCTTGAAATTAGGGTTTTACTCCTTCATAAAACATACTATGCAGTACGATAATAACGTCTTCTATTTTTAACATAATTCCTATAAAGTTTACATAATTAATGAGGAGGTTGGTGTTGCTTTTTCTTAACAAGATTTATAATTTCTACTTTAGATTCTGATATTGCACATCAAAAGTCATGCTTTACATTGAGCCGATTCCTAGATTTTGTTTTTATAGACACCAAAGTTATAAAGCCGCTTTCAAATATATAACTAGTACCAAATGGAACAAAAATTCTTAAAGCCCTGTCGGCTAAAATGGAATATTAAGTCCACATTTGTGACATTTATCCAAAATAAACCTATGTCATTATCTTGTAATTTCACATTTAATGAGGTGCTTTCGCGTAGTTCCAGAAATTAACCTTAAGCTAAAAGCTTAAGCTTCGTCTTTAAACATTTAGACGTCTGTAGAAAATGGTCTTAACACCCAGGAATAAGCTTGACGTATATTTATGCCCGGGAAATAGCGATTCAACGAATCTATCAAAAAAGATCGTTGCTGAATGATGGAATTAGTGAAGCAGCATCTTTTCTTTGTTGTGAGCACTGATTGTCTCGGACAATTGTGCGAAGATTGATATGTCACCAGCTTGAAGTTTACATTCGTACAGTTCTAGCTTTCGCAGAAAACCGGCAAACTTTATCTTGCGTTATCAAAATGTTGCTCATATTTCCTAGCAACGAGACTTTTGAACTGTTAATTTAACTGAAAAAAACAGCCAAATACGCTAGCATTTGGATAAATGTTTTGTCTTTTATTTTTGTGCGAAGATTCTTCTCCTTTTCTGTTTTGGGATTTTCAAAAAACAAAGATTGTTTCTTCACACAGCTTAAGCACTCTATTTAAAACTTTTTCCCTTGACAACAGTTATGATATAGGGCCGACGAATCCACCAGTCAATTTACAAAATCTAGAGCTTGGTTACCCATCCCACATTGCAATTTTACCCCCAAGGGGGTAAATACCCACAGGTTAAGAACCACTGGTTTAGACCAATCAATAACAAAAATGTTCGATTTGCGTGGCAAAAATATTTGCCAAATATTTAATATGTGGCAAATATTTGATTGTTGGCAAGTATACGAATATGTAGCCCCGGCTACATATAAGACATCAACAAACACTTTCTTTTAAAATGCAAAACTACCAATACTCAATACTCAATGCTCAATACTCGTGAAAATAACAACAATTATTCCTAAGAGTCTAATAAATAATTTAAAGGCACCAATAGTGGTTGAAATCGCCACAGATTTAAGACAAAAATTTATGAAGCCGAGAATAAAATTTATGAGCCGAAGATATCGACAAACACTTGCTTCAAACTGATAAATACCAAAACAACTGGTCAATACTCAATACTTTGTTCAACCTTAAAGTGCAAGTTTCAATACATATTATAAGATAACCAAATACGATTAATTTTTATACCAACTAATACGTAAACTTTATCACTAATCAGCCAATCAGGTATTGCTAAAAAGATAATAGCGTTATGTAGGATTGCGAAAGCAGGGCAAAACATCAGAAAATCACGATTATGATATATAAAAACGCAAGTTTTCTCAAAAGCTTACATACGTAAGACCATATAATTTTAACAAATCTGATCTTAGTTACAACGTAGAAAAACAAGACACGTTTGACAAGTGTCTGTCAAAAAATATGTCCACTAAGCATCGTACTATTTTCTACTATAAAATAATTCATTATTTTTAGTTATTGGCGCATATCAATCAGATAATTAATAACAACATTATGGCTTGTCTCTTTTTATTAAATATAACCTATATGAACAAACGAGTTATGATATTATATTGAGCGATATAATTAGTATAATTAGTACTTACATTCCCGATACAAGTGAAATTTTGAATATGTGTTCAGCATTCGACAGCGTTTGTCCTAAAGACACGTTTATAGCTTTATCCAGACTTGATGCGATCTGGTACATCACAGAATCGGCAGAACTTTGTCCATCGTGGGGAATATAAATGTAAGGGAAGACTCCGTGAACGTGTAGACATGTTTTTATGCCTAAACCAGAAATAAAATCACACAATTAGTACAGAAAACGTATAAAATAGAAACTTGCATCTAACCTGTATCCGTAGAGCCAAATATTCTAATAACAGGCACTTGGTTTATGCTAGAGCCTCGAAATTCGGAGTACACCGGATCTAGGTTAGGAATCGGGTGTTGAATACTAAAATCCAAACTAACAACGCGTACTTTCAACATAACGACTAACTTAGAACAACTTAGAATAAATCGTATAACCTATTATAGTCCCTGGTATAACCGGTAAATAAATATTAAACGAAACATGACTAGTTTCAAACTACGAGTCGCAATATTTTGCTGTCAAATGTAAACATAACCTGTTTATAAAAATAAACTAACCAGTTTGACTATACACCCGGCGATACAACATCAAACTCGGTGCCTATTGACGAATAGAAGAACCATTGTCGAATCAAAGCGATAATGGCAAGTCATATAGCTTAAAAAGGCAATTTCGAATATTCAAATTATTTGTTTTTAAAACTTCGCGGGAAGAATTAGTTCCAATCGGACTGAATTGGTTTAGAGATGGGGCGCCGATCAGCGGTCACAGGATTGAACTGGAAATTTGTATAAATGAAATGCCCAATTTGCGTTGAAGCTTGACCAGTTAGTTATAGTTTTTCGTCTGCAATTAAGTCGCAATTAGTGCTTCAAAGAATGTCAGTTTAGCTAATTGCATTGGTGGCGACACTTATATAAATATCGATAGATTCTGATTCGACATTCGACGTGTATCTATAGTTGCCTATAGCATAGCCTATAGGTTGTGCCAATAAAATCTCAGTAGGATCAAAATCACATCAAAAGTACAAATATGGATTTAGTACACGGATTTAGAACAAATATACGAAATCATCGACGACAAAAATGGTTAGTATTACTGTTATATTACAACAAATGTATACAATTATTATTGTATGAATGGATTATTATTGTTCAAGTTGTGATTTTGTATCTGTCTTTTGGGCTATTTTGGCTACTTCTATTTATTAAAAAAAAAAATACTGACCTGATGAGGGTTAGTATGAGCTCCCACGGCCCTTATATTGTTTATTAATTCATATTAAATAATTATAACAAATTTCATTACCATTTTTACATTATTATCCAAGTTATGATTTTTTATCTATCTTTAGTGCAATTATTGCGTCTTTTACATATTTCAAAAATTCGTACTGGCCATATGAGTGATAGTCGTGAGTTGCCATGGTCTTTATATACTTTATTAATTAATATTAAATAATTATACCAAATTTCATCACCATTTTTACGTTATTATCCAAGTTATGATTTTCTATCTGTCTTTAGTGCAATTATTGCTTATTTTTCATATTTAAAAAATCGTACTGGCCATATAAGTGATGGCCAGGAGTTGCCATGGTCTTTATATACTTTATTAAGTAATTATACCAAATTTCATCACCATTTTTACGTTATTATCCAAGTTATGATTTTCTATCTGTCTTTAGTGCAATTATTGCTTATTTATCATATTTCAAAAATTCGTACTGGCCATATGAGTGATAGTCATGAGTTGTCATGGTCTTTATATACTTTATTAATTAATATTAAGTAATTATACCAAATTTCATCACCATTTTTACGTTATTATTCAAGTTATGATTTTCTATCTGTCTTTAGTGCAATTATTGCTTCTTTTACATATTTCAAAAATTCGTACTGGCCATATGAGTGATAGTCATGAGTTTCCATTGTCTTTATATAGTTTATTGATACATATAAAATAATTATACCAAATTTCATCACAATTTTTACGTTATTATTCAAGTTATAATTTTCGATCCGTCCTTAGTGCAATTTTATTGCTTATTTTCCATATTTAAAAAATTCGTACTGGCCATATGAGTGATAGCCATGAGTTGTCATGGTCTTTACATACTTTATTAATTCATATTAAATAATTATACCAAATTTCATCACCATTTTTACGTTATTATTCAAGTTATGATTTTCTATCTGTCTTTAGTGCAATTATTGCTTATTTTTCATATTTCAAAAATTCGTACTAGCCATATGAGTGATAGTCACGAGTTGTCATGGTCTGTATATACTTTATTAATTAATATTAAATAATTATACCAAATTTCATCACTATTTTTACGTTATTAAATCAAGTTATGATTTTCTATCTGTCTTTAGAGCAATTATAGCTTATTTTTCATATTTCAAAAATTCGTAGTGGCCATATGAGTGATAGTCATCAGTTGTCGTGGTCTTTATATACTTTATTAAATCATATTAAATAATTATACCAAATTTCATCACCATTTTTACGTTATTATTCAAGTTATGATTTTCTATCTGTCTTTAGTGCAATTATTTCTTATTTTTCATATTTAAAAAAATCGTACTAGCCATATGAGTGATAGTCATGAGTTGTCATGGTCTTTATATACTTTATTAATTAATATTAAATAATTATACCAAATTTCATCACCATTTTTACATTATTATTCAAGCTATGATTTTCTATCTGCCTTTAGTGCAATTATTGTTTATTTTTCATATTTCAAAAATTCGTACTGGCCATATGAGTGATAGTCATGAGTTGTCATGGTCTTTATATACTTTATTAATTAATATTAAATAATTATACCAAATTTCAGTACCATTTTTATAATATTATTCAAGTTATGATTTTCTGTCCGTCTTTAGTGCAGTTATTCTTGCTTCTTTTACATATATGCTATTATACATTTTTTCACCCTGTATATATGATAAAAACAACAAAATTATTAAGAAAAGTTTATTAAATAGTTATATCTAACACGTACATGCAAAAGGTACACAGAAAAATCAATATCGTCACATACAATAACCTTAAAAAACCAAACAAAAACTAACGTATACAACTTTTTAGAGCGCTCGGGTTCTCCTTAACCTTTTTCTTCTCCGTTTTAGTGGGACTCTTAGTGAAACACTTCCACAGTCGCAAAGTCTCGTCAGCTCCCGCCGACAGCACGGTGCTGCCATCTGGTGACATCGCCAGGTGCAAAACCCTCGCAGTATGTCCGGTAAGTTCCGCAACCTAAAAAAAAAAAAAATATTAAAAAAAAAAAAAAATAAATGAATAAATAAACAACCTTCGTCATTCCTGGGTATTTCCAAATCGTCAGCTGATTATTCGCAAACCCGTGCCCCGAAACGATTTCCTTGTAATTCGGGGACCACAGCAACGAACAAACCTGCGATTTCGTGTCGACGGAGTTCATACAACTCCCCGTATGGCAATTCCAGAAGCGGATGTGTCTATCGGCAGTGCCCCCGCCGCTGGCTAAGATGTGGGGTTGCCACGGGCACCACGCTAGCGCTTTCACCGCCGCTTGATGCGCGGTGAGCGTATATAACGGAGTCGCGTTCGAGTGGTGTCCGTTATTTACCGCTTGCCAGATCTGCAGGACGTTGTCGTTTCCGCCACTCGCTAGATACTTCCCGTCGGTCGCCCATTTCAGCCCGCAGACCTCTTGCGTGTGGCCGCTTAAAGTCGCGATGTTATGCTCGCGTTGTCGGACGTCGTGGTGAATGATTCGGCCGCTTCTTGAACCGCTGGAGACCACGTACGAGTTCCAGGCTAAAGCTCCAACTCTGGCGGAGTGCCCCTCCATAATTCGGAGCCTCTTGGCACGACTGCAGTCCCACAATTCCGTGGTGCCGTTGGTTGTTCCTACGGCTAGGTAGTCCCCTTCTTGAATCCAAGCTAAGGAGCAGACTATGTCGGGGAGTTCGAGAAGTTCTTCAATTTTTCCAGTACCTAAAAGAAATGTTTTACATACTTCAAAAATTTGTACTGGCCATATGAGTGATAGTCATGAGTTGTCACGGTCTTTATATACTTTATTAATTCATATTAAATAATTATACCAAATTTCATCACCATTTTGACGTTATTATTCAAGTTATGATTTTCTATCTGTCTTTAGTGCAATTATTGCTTATTTTTCATATTTCAAAAATTCATACTGGCCATATGCGAGATAGTCATGAGTTGCCATGGTCTTTATATACTTTATTAATTAATATTAAATAATTATACCAAATTTCATCACCATTTTTACGTTATTATTCAAGTTATGATTTTCTATCTGTCTTTAGTGCAATTATTGCTTATTATTCATATTTCAAAAATTCGTACTGGCCATATGAGTGATAGTCATGAGTTGCCATGGTCTTTATATACTTTATTAATTAATATTAAATAATTATACCAAATTTCATCACCATTTTTACGTTCTTATTCAAGTTATGATTTTCTATCTGTCTTTAGTGCAATTATTGCTTATTTTTCATATTTCAAAAATTTGTACTGGCCATATGAGTGATAGTCATGAGTTGCCATGGTCTTTATATAATTTATTAATTAATATTAAATAATTATACCAAATTTCATCACCATTTTTACGTTATTATTCAAGTTATGATTTTCTATCTGTCTTTAGTGCAATTATTGCTTATTTTTCATATTTCAAAAATTCGTACTGGCCATATGAGTGATAGTCATGAGTTGCCATGGTCTTTATATACTTTATTAATTAATATTAAATAATTATACCAAATTTCATCACCATTCTTACGTTATTATTCAAGTTATGATTTTCTATCTGTCTTTAGTGCAATTATTGCCTATTTTTCATGTTTAGAAAATTCGTACTGGCCATATGAGTGATAGTCATGAGTTGTCACGGTCTTTATATACTTTATTAATTCATATTAAATAATTATACCAAATTTCATCACCATTTTGACGTTATTATTCAAGTTATGATTTTCTATCTGTCTTTACTGCAATTATTGCTTCTTTTTCATATTTCAAAAATTCGTACTGGCCATATGAGTGATAGTCATGAGTTGCCATGGTCTTTATAAACTTTATTAATTAATATTAAATAATTATACCAAATTTCATCACCATTTTTACGTTATTATTCAAGTTATGATTTTCTATCTGTCTTTAGTGCAATTATTGCTTATTTTTCATATTTCAAAAATTCGTACTGGCCATATGAGTGATAGTCATGAGTTGCCATGGTCTTTATATACTTTATTAATTAATATTAAATAATTATACCAAATTTCATCACCATTTTTACGTTCTTATTCAAGTTATGATTTTCTATCTGTCTTTAGTGCAATTATTGCTTATTTTTCATATTTCAAAAATTCGTACTGGCCATATGAGTGATAGTCATGAGTTGCCATGGTCTTTATATAGTTTATTAATTAATATTAAATAATTATACCAAATTTCATCACCATTCTTACGTTATTATTCAAGTTATGATTTTCTATCTGTCTTTAGTGCAATTATTGCCTATTTTTCATGTTTAGAAAATTCGTACTGGCCATATGAGTGATAGTCATGAGTTGTCATGGTCTTTATATACTTTATTAATTAATATTAAATAATTATACCAAATTTCATCACCATTTTGACGTTATTATTCAAGTTATGATTTTCTATCTGTCTTTAGTGCAATTATTGCTTTTTTTCATATTTCAAAAATTCGTACTGGCCATATGAGTGATAGTCATGAGTTGTCGTGGTCTTTATATACTTTATTAATTAATATTAAGTAATTATACCAAATTTCATCACCATTTTTACGTTATTATCCAAGTTATGATTTTCTATCTGGCTTTAGTGCAATTATTGCTTATTTTTCATATTTCAAAAATTCGTACTGGCCATATAAGTGATAGTCATGCCGTATCATTTATTAAGTCATATTAAATAATTATACCAAATTTCATCACCATTTTTACGTTATTACTCAAGTTATGATTTTCTATCTGTCATTAGAGCAAATATTGCTTATTTTTCATATTTAAAAAAATCGTATTGGCCATATGAGTGGTAGTCATGAGTTGCCATGGTCTTTATATACTTTATTAATTAATATTAAATAATTATACCAAATTTCATCACAATTTTTACGTTATTATTCAAATTATGATTTTCTATCTGTCTTTAGTGCAATTATTGCATCTTTTATATACTTCAAAAATTCGTAGTGGCCATATGAGCGATAGTCATGAGTTGCCATGGTCTTTATTAATTAATGTTAAATAATTATACCAAATTTCATCACGATTTTTACATTATTATTCAAGTTATGATTTTCTATACGTCTTTAGTGCAATTATAGCTTTTTTTTACATATTTCAAGAATTCTTACTGGCCATATGAGTGATTGTCATGAAGTGCCATAGTGTTTATATAGTTTATTGATGCATATTAAATAATTATAGCAAATTTCATCACCACTTCTCCATTATTATTCGTGGTATGATTTCCTATCTGTATTTAGTACAACTGTTTATTGTTAGTTCTATAAGACGTGTCAATAAGTTTACAATATTACTGATTAAACGATACATACCTGCGTTCCATAGGTAAACCCGTGTCCCCAAAGCAGCAGCCAAGATGTTATTTCCACTCCAATCCATCAGATTCAAATAAAAATCGTCAACTATATCGGGAGCGTCTAAAATTCTATCTGGGGCTTGCGGAATGTATCTACTATTGCTCTTCACAGACGCCGGAGTCTTAGCTTGACTATACAACACCCTCATCGGGTTTTGGAACCCCTCGGGGGCCGTGGGGGCCTTCTTTTGGAATGACAGGATTCTCTGCTTATTAATATCACCTCCATGTAAATTTTCGCAAATAACTCTTTGCAATTCTTGTTGAGTTGGACTGCTGCAATTCTCATCTTGCTGGTTGAGTTTAAAGTGCCCCAAATCGATATTCGTCGCGCAACGGGATGGAATAAACCTATCTCCACCTCCGGGTGTTCTTGCGCCTTTATTTGGCGTCGGAGTTGTCCGTCCCGGTGATTTATTCTTCGAGGGTGTCTTTGATGGAGTTTTTCTTGCACGTATGACATCACTTCCCACTCGTTTCGTTGGAGTTTTCGACGAAACACTTGAATTTATGGATGAATTCGCTTTGGCGCGACTCGAGGAGTTTAAGCTCATGTTTCCTGTGGAATTTCCGTCAAGAACTTTTTTCTGCCAACGAGGTGCTGGCCCTTTTGTTATAGGCCCGTCCACTGTTAATAAATTGTTCATTTCGTTGACGTATTTAAATTGTGCCATGTTTACAGGTGTTAAAACTGATTCCTAGTCTCGAAGTTTTTATCATCTAGTGGAGGTATGTAGTGTAAAATCGTTGAAAACTTGAAGAAATCGCATCCAAAATGTTCGTGGTTCGTCAAACATGTACTAGAGTTGCAGAGAGAAAAACCGTTAAAGGTTTTGAAGACTTGAATGTGACGTTTGGTTTGAACGCTGCGTTCTGATTGGTCGTTCGTTGCAGTTAGCACGCGCTACCAACCTAACTAAGTCAATCGAAAAACTATATCTATTCAATTTCCTTTGTATTGCTTATAATTATTATTATTATGTATAGCGTTTTCGATTTATACAATTTTATGCACGTACACGGTGCAATTTTTTAAAATCAACTTCGCTGTAGTAGAAGAATAAAAAGAAGTTTCCTTTTTCTGATGGTAAATACCTCAAAATACCAACATTGGCAATGGTATTTACCATCAGGAAAACTGGAAACTTCTTTTATTCTTCTACTTCTGTTCACCGGGACGTTGAGTTTAAAGAATTGCACCGAGTCATACACCGAGTGCGTGCATGAAATTGTATAAATCGAAAACACTATTAGTTTATTATTTGTAAAATAATATATATGTATAAGACAAGTTACAACGAAGGTAAAATTAAATGTAAGTATTCTTATTTTACAGTATTGACTCTCCCCAATACACCCCAATACAAATAAAAACATTGCGTATTATCGGATTATCAATGCGTTGCTATGGAGACAAAACCGGATAACATCTGTCGCGTACGAAAAAATAAGTCGGTAACTAGGAGACCGCAGAATTTTTATTGGAAAGTGACAGCAGTACGTTTGGGATGAAAGATGGTGAAAACAATTTTGACATTCACGTTTACAGTTGTCTGCGCTTGAATATCCCCGTATATATTTCGCGAGCTATAAAAGATAAATGTTCAATTTCGTTGTATCAAAATTTGGCGTGCCGAATTCGATTTGAAAAGAAATTACCAGTTCGCGCGGAAGGCCGGCAAAGTCGATGCCAACGCAACAAAAACAATTTCCACCAGACGCCGCTGTCATTGCCTGCAAATGGCCGCTACAATGGCCGCCGCTAGTGGTGGTATCGAATGGCAAGAGATTATACGATCGATTACAAACGGTCAGCAGCATGAAACGCGAAACGTTATAGAATTGTTAGAATTGTGTTCGGCAATTTCGAAAAGGTAGTTAGAAATTGGACGGGAGAAAAAGCTCCGCCGATAAAAATACTTTTCTATGTACCACCGATTTGACAAATGAGTAACTTTTTCCGTGATACACCATTTTTTTTGCAGCGAGTCGGATATACTAAAACACAAGGGACGTGGTTTTTACAATAGCTTCGCGGTGTTGGCCGCCGATTATATTAGCAATAATGCCAGTAATTGTGAGTACCCCTCTCGAAAGATACCAGAAAAACAATACGGTCAAATTTTAGTATCGATAAGCCAGTTGGAAGTTGTGCACTCCGCCTGTCGAATCCTGTTAAAATACCTCATCGGGGCCCTACAAACGGCAAACACGGAGACCAACTATAACAATGTTCTAGTCGAAAAATATTTAAAAGCCATCAGAATTCTTTGTATAGGAAAAGATTTGTTGACACCTACGGAAATTTCAACGTTAGTCGTCGCAATGAAAGGCGAGACTTTACCCCCGAATACAGCAGCTCCCAGTAAGTTATAATATTAACCTATTTTTATAGTTTTTAACTTAAAAATTGCCATTCGGATTTCTCAGCTGAAAAAGAACCCAGTAATAAGCAAGATGCGTCAAAAACGAGTTTATCCGTTACGATCTTCGAACAGCTTACAATGCCCTTGCGAGACGGAAACGCTCCCGAAGAGGGCCCCAGCGGGCCCCAAACCACCAGCATTGAGCCAATCTCAACTAATGACCCTATCACTGAAATAAACGTAGGTATTTTTACTTGTTTTCGCTTTGTTTAGTGTCTCTTTGGTGTTTTCTACCCTATTAGTGTGTTTTTTATTTATGCTTTTTGCTTTGCTGTATTTGTAATTTGATTACCGATGGTGCTATCTGAATAAAATGATTAAAAGGTAATATGTTGGATATTGAATGTAGGAAAATTTGTAGTACTAAAATAACCGTTTATTTGTCATCAAACTAACCTTTGTCCCTAATAGTTTTATGAAGAATATACAAGTAAAACTCGTTATAAATAATAATAATAATACGTCATATTTCAAAGAAAGATGTGTATAACAGAAAAAAATAATTAAAAACTATTTAAATTAACTGTATAAATTCAATACTAAACTTTTTAATTACTATTGAAGATCTAATAAACAATATAAAGGCAACAATATATGTTAAAATTGCCAGAGAAAAATTATGAAGTTGACAGACAAAATTATTAACTCGACGATATTGGCATTTTAAAAATAATCACAATTACGTACTAAATTAAGTATGCAATGCTCACGAAATTAACAAGAATTATTCCTAACAGTCTAATAAACAATATAAATGCAACATTAGTTGTTAAAGCTATCAAATATTCCAGAGAAAATGAATATGAAGTTGTAAGAAAAATGTATGAACCTGAACATCATAATACTTTAAAAATAATCACAATTTAGTACTAATTTACGTATTCAATGCTTATAAAACTAACAAGAATTGTTCCTGACAGTCTAATAAACAATATAAAGGCAACATTAGTTGTTAAAACTATCAAATATTCCAGAGAAAATGAATAAGAAGTTGTAAGAAAAATTTATGAACCTGAACATCATAATACTTTAAAAATAATCACAATTTAGTACTAATTTACGTATTCAATGGTCATAAAACTAACAAGAATTGTTCCTGACAGTCTAATAAACAATATAAAGGCAACATTAGTTTTTAAAACGATCAAATATTCCAGAGAAAATGAATATGAAGTTGTAAGAAAAATTTATGAACCTGAACATAATAATACTTTAAAAATAATCACAATTTAGTACTAATTTACGTATTCAATGATCATAAAACTAACGAGAATTGTTCCTGACAGTCTAATAAACAATATAAAGGCAACGTTAGTTGTTAAAACTATCAAATACTCCAGAGAAAATAAATATGAAGTTGTAAGAAAAATTTTTGAACCTGAACATCATAATACTTTAAAAATAATCACAATTTAGTACTAATTTATGTATTCAATGCTCATAAAACTAACAAGAATTGTTCCTGACAGTCTAACAAACAATATAAAGGCAACATTAGTTGTTAATACTATCAAATATTCCAGAGAAGATGAATAAGAAGTTGTAAGAAAAATTTATGGCCCTGAACACAATAATACATATTTTGAAAATAATCACAATTTAGTACTAATTTACGTATTCAATGCTCATAAAACTAACAACAATTGTTCCTGACAGTCTAATAAACAATATAAAGGCAAAATTAGTTGTTAAAACTATCAAATATTCCAGAGAAAATGAATATGAAGTTGTAAGAAAAATGTATGAACCTGAACATAATAATACTTTAAAAATAATCACAATTTAGTACTAATTTACGTATTCAATGCTCATAAAACTAACAAGAATTGTTCCTGACAGTCTAACAAACAATATAAAGGCAACATTAGTTGTTAATACTATCAAATATTCCAGAGAAGATGAATAAGAAGTTGTAAGAAAAATTTATGGCCCTGAACATAATAATACATACTTTGAAAATAATCACAATTTAGTACTAATTTACGTATTCAATGCTCATAAAACTAACAACAATTGTTCCTGACAGTCTAATAAACAATATAAAGGCAAAATTAGTTGTTAAAACTATCAAATATTCCAGAGAAAATGAATATGAAGTTGTAAGAAAAATTTATGAACCTGAACATAATAATACTTTAAAAATAATCACAATTTAGTACTAATTTACGTATTCATTCAATGCTCATAAAACTAACAAGAATTGTTCCTGACAGTCTAACAAACAATATAAAGGCAACATTAGTTGTTAATACTATCAAATATTCCAGAGAAGATGAATAAGAAGTTGCAAGAAAAATTTATGGCCCTGAACATAATAATACATACTTTGAAAATAATCACAATTTAGTACTAATTTAAGTGTTCGATGGTCATGAAACTAACAAGAATTGTTCCTAACAGTCTAATAAACAATATAAAGGCAACATTAGTTGTTAAAACTATCAAATATTCCAGAGAAAATGAATATGATGTTGTAAGAAAAATGTATGAACCTGAACATAATAATACTTTAAAAATAATCACAATTTAGTAGTAATTTAAGTATTCAATGGTCATAAAACTAACAAGAAGTGTTCCTAACAGTCTAATAAACAATATAAAGACAACAGTAGTTGTTCAAATTATCAACTATTCAAGAAAAAAAAATATGAATTCAATGGAAAAATTTGTGAACTTGAATATATATTGTAACACTTCAAAAATAATCATATTAAATTCAGTAAAACTCTTAAAACAAAGAACAATTATCCCTGATAGTGTAATAAACAAAATTCATCAACAATATTAACCGTTATAATTCCAGAAATTATTCCTACGAGCTAACACTGAGAGTCTACAGTCATTACGAGCTGGAGACACCTTAGCAGATTTATGCTTGAGTCTTCCGAGTATTAAAAAAGCAAAAGCTAAAATCGAAGAAGCTCTAGCAGGAAAACCATTCACGCTACCCACAAGTCACTCGGAAGCAACGGCAGTACGAAACGGGTAAGTACTAAAAAAACAAAAAAAAAAATCTGACGTTTATAACCTGAAAAAAAAATTTTTTCTAGGTTATGTTCAACTCTAGCCGATATCAACTTGGCTTCCCTGGCGATAAACCTACCTGTTCTGGAGCCTCTCACTCCCAGCAAACTGGACAAACTTTGTAATCTTGGTATGGCTGCGCTATATTGCGCTGTAAATCAAGCGTGCGCGAGCGCAGTCCTGGCTATGTGCTCCGCGGTCTCTCCGAAATGTACCGGAGTACAATCGCAGACGGGATTTAAGGAGGACGACCTGGATAGCAACGCGATATCGTTGGTCGAAGAGGCGTTGAATATGTACACTTACATCGGAACTACTATTAAGAACTCTACAAGAGCTGGAGGTCATGTAAGTTGTTTAAGAGTATCTCTAAAGAACGGGTGCGATATAAGCGTGCATTATTTAAATAGATATGTGCATTAAAATCAGGGTTGTTATAAAAAACGTTTTTTTTTTACTTTGAACAAAACAAACATGTTTTTTTAAATAAAATTATGTTTTAAACACTTCGCAAAAAAACATGTTTTAAACATGAACATTTTAAATAAGGAATAAAAATTGTTTTAAACATGTTTTAAATCATGCAATTGCAACATTTTCGGAGAACTGGCATTTTTTCAAACGTCAGTTCTCAGTGGAGTTAAATCTGTTGTGTGAATGACTTTTCGTTGTTTTGCTTCACACTTGTTGAGAATGTTGACCATCAGCTATACAGGGTGTTCTTAAATATCATGTAAATACGAAAAGGGGTAATTCTTTGGCTTATTTAATGACTAAAAATTCTTTATAGTTTTTTTCTTTATAGCTCTTGTGACCTACTTTTAATTTTTAACAGTTGGTGGCAAATAAAATGTCAAAATGAATACAAACAAAAGGTTATCTAAATCAAGCCAAGGCATACTAGACAAATTATTTAAAAAAATTTAATTTCATCTAGCGAAACACAGAAAAACTATTATTTTTTTTCTCGATAACGGTGGTAAATACGAAAATACTACAAGAGATTAAAATGCTTTAGAACAAAACAAAAAATGCATTTTGTATTTTAGAATAATGCTCAGGGTGGTGTCCCCCCTTAAATAAATATTAATATTATAAAAATTATAATATTATAATGAGAAATATTTTATTCATATTGTGCCCTAAATCGAATAACTTGTGCATTAAAATAGTAAATATTGAGCACGAAATCTAAAGCGCATCAAAATTGATTTTGATCATTCGTATGGTAATGGTATAGCGCGTACTGTCAATGATTTCGACCTTCAATAGGGTATTCCGGTGTTTTTGAAATTGTCATTTTTTACAAAGTATGGGTGCTACTGTTTGCTACTTCACAAGTAAAATATCAAACATTGTTTTAAATTAAGAGAAATCGTTGTTTGAAGTTTGAATTAGGATTGGTCTTTGTGACGTCACAAAGACCGGTCAAAGTGAGCGACTTGACAACGTTACTATATCTAGGGTGCACGTAGTAAATTTTTGTCTTCTGTTGTGTCAACGTTTAGAATCGCTCGTTTGTTGACACCTGCTTTGGTTATTGAGGTTATATCAAACACTTGTTCAAAATGTAAAAACTCCAACGCCGACATTGTTCTGTGCCGGGCTGTAACAGCAGTAGAACAGTAACTCCTGATAAGATTTTCTTTACATTGCCGACTAGCGAGATGAAAGACGTTTGGCTTCAAGTTTCAATGATCAAAACATCTCTCAAAAAAAAGTTACCTTTATTCGTTGTCAAACAACAGGGTCGCCAACCGTCAATTGGCCGATCAGCTGTTCGAGAGCTGTCCGCTGTTGCCACCGCTACTAGGGATCGGTAATCATCGTGTATTTCCGAGGGTGGTCGGTGAATTCAAACGAAATGCACTTTTAATTGCAATTATCTCATAAAAAAACGAAATAAAAAAGCTCATAGCTTAACTTTATGAATCCTCATAAATTGTACAATAGGTTAAACCGAATATCTGCTTAAATTTTGACATGACCGGAATACCCTATTGGCGTTTACTTCAAATGGGTCACCGGGCATATAATGTTTAATAAAAATCCAGTGAAATGTATATACTACGTATAACTGGAAAGGACCCGTAATTGTCAATAAGTGAGGCAAATGCATTTGGTATGCAACCAGCAGTGAAGTGGGCAAGCTATCTCTTTCTATCTCATACGGTACTATGACCGTATGCCGTTTGAATTTAACTTTTTTATTTGTAATATCTTTTTCAATTTAATTGGAACAAATTAATCAACCCTTAACTCTTGCAGAGTCTTAAATACATGAGATAATAATCGCAGATTTAATAAAAGTTATATTTTATTCATATATTCCGCCTAATAGGGTATTTGACTATTTTTGGAAAACCATCTTAATGTGTTTATTCCGTCACTCTACATTGTAAATGCATTATTTTTTGTAATTATTTCCTCAATATTTCATAAAAATCAGCGTTAAAAATTGAATCACAAAAAGTCCCGCCAAAACGATACTTTCTGTTGTGTGACGTCACCGGTTAGTGATGTCAAGATGTCCAGATGATGTGATGTCAAGATGTCAAATCGGCCCATATGGTCTGTCAGCATCAGCATCGTCGCCGTTTGGTAATTGTGTTGTATGATGTGTTGTTTTCACAATTTCTACATAAAAATGGGTTATAAATGGTGTATAAATCCACAATGCAGAGATACGTCAAGAAAAACTCCGGATAAACTATTTGTAGCTGTTCCGCAAGATTTGAAACTGCGAAGAAAGTGGTTGGCTCGTAGAAATCCAAATGAAATAAATAGCCGCCAATACAAGTGTTTTCTGTTGTGAAGATTACTTCGACATAAGTAAAACTGACTAGAATAAGTTATCTATCGTCTTTTCGAAAGGTATTATCTGATCTGACAGCTGAAGGTTAGGGCTATCCTAACCTACAAAGTTATGCTTACATGACGCTTTCGTGCTATTAAATTCAAACGGGAGAAGCATAAAAGCGCGTTCGGATAACCCGGTATTTTACGGTGAGACTGACGCGCTGCATAATAGGTGGACTAACGTCATACGGCGTTTATCTGCATATAAGAGAGAGATAGCCGACCAAGGTTATCTGAGCATTGCTCTCCCCATACCATACCCTGACAAACCGAACGCGCTCTAAGGCGGACTAACGAATGACATCACTGGAGACTGACCCAATTACAGAGCGTTTTCAATCACGTGATAGGACGTGAATAAAATTCAATTTTAATTTTGGTTTTTCATAGAAATGAAGCATTTTTTTTTTGAAAAGTAATAACAAATAGTTTTCTTAAACTGTAATCTATTAGGATAACTATAATACATGCCATATTTTTAATACAGTCAAATACCCTATTAAAATTTACAGACTAGGTACTATCGCGAGCATAAAAACTGGGGACACTCAAATTTGCACTAATTAAACTGGGCTTTGTAATGCCATGTCAGTACGCTTGGCACTTCACATTAATGTCAATGTAAATTTTGACGTAAGAAATAAAAATGACGCAATTGAATGAATTTCAGAAGGCAATAATTTAAACTCGACTACTTGATGGAATCAGCGTTTGAGAAATTGCTACCGAATTAAGTGTCGGCAAGAATACCGCGGAGAATAAAATTGATGAAACCGGAACAAATTTGTAGGTTGACAAACACTGTCAGAGTTTAGACGTCATAGGTTAACAAATACTGGCAAAGTAAATGTTACACAACTAAAATCGTTGAGAATGTAAGTGCCTAATTTCACTTTGCTGTCTCTGTTTTTTATGTTTGCGATGGTACTCTCAAATTATATATCAGTAGTTATTCCTTAATTTGAAACATTTGCAGTCCAATAACTAAATGCTCTTTGTATTACTGAATTAAGGAAACGCATTCTGACATTAAAAGTAGTCCACGTGATGCTGATTATATTTATTCGATAATATTAATGCTTATAAATTATTTTTCACATTTTAAAATTTGTATTTAATAATAATAATAATAATAATAATACGTTTATTGTTCTGCATCATTTTACAAACATTTATACATGCTCTTAACAAAGAAAAAAAAATAAACAATAATGAGAACAATCATACGGCATAGTTTAACCTATGGTTACTCTTACACTATACCGCAATGAAAATAAAACGAGACAAAATATGCGTTAAACGAGAAAGACAACTAAATGAACCAAATATACAATTCTATTGCTGTATCACGCGTATTTACACATATGGCGAGCCCAAAACACTTGTATAATGCAACGATCCGTCAGACCCACGAACACTGCTCCCGGAACAAACAATTACGATACGCGCTCTTAAAAGAATTCACGGACGCGCACTCCCCTAGTCCAGCACTAATAATCCCATTATATGTTTTATAGATTTGATATGAGAATCCCTTTTTGAATAATTCAGTGCGGTGCATAGGAGGAGTCAATAAACCCTTGAACCTGACATTCAGGGTGTGCACGTCCGATCTGAAACTTATACGATCATAGAGGTGGCTTTCCGGTGACAACAATTGCATAAAATGAGCAAGCCGAGTGCAAAAGCCTGCGACTGCTCATATTGAGCCAACTAATTTCGCTAAGTTTATGGCTGATATGATCCCGGCGTCTCATTCCATATATGGTACGCAAGCAGGAATTCTGCACCTTCTGGATTTTATACTTAAGACCCAGTTCTACCTCTCCTAAAACGCGTTTGCAAATAAAAGCGTTATTTATTGTTCAAAGTTTATGAAATTTTTTATGTAACTTCTTAGATAAATAACGAGTTGGGCTGGATGAAAAAAAAAATTTTTTAAAGATAAAAATCAATTTTGCTTCTACATCTTTGGTTTTTTTCAAATATAAAACATTTAGCCCAACTCATGATACAAAAATAGATTTTTTATTTAAGTACAATTTTAATCTAAACATTATAATTGCGATAACAAAGCGTAATTGCCAGAAATGTATGTAATTTGCCTATATTACGGGCCCGGTGTAGACAGCAGACGTTAGGAGTTTTAAACACCGCCTATAACTACGCCACGCCTACTGCTATTTTTAGATTAGACTGTTATGACCGTAGCGAATATTGAATCGGGAGAACCGAGTTCTCGCATTTCACATTTATACGCACGGTTTACAAATGTAACACACGATAAAAGTACATACTGTATGATATTATACTTGTGTAGTTATGTCTGCTAGGTGTTAGGTACATTTGTTTAATAATGGGTAGAAGTCGTGGCAAAATACCTAAACATCCGCATCTGTCCTCTAGACGAATTAGTAAAAGACGACTACGTGCCACCTAAGTTAAAATATATGTATAGATAATCTAAAAGAACAATATTATAATTATTTAATTACAAATGAGACAAAGAGACCAGAACAGGACTCAAATGAACATTTTATTTAAAATGTCGGTTTTGTGGACAGGAAGAGACAATTAGCAGTGACGAACTTGGGTCGGCTCTAATGGATATTAGTTCAGCGACTGTATTGGGCAGTATTACAGCGGGAATTGGATATAGCCAATGCCAGAATTTGTTTTCATTCATGAATCTTGCATTCATAGAGCCCAAAACGTTTATATAATATAGCGAACTTGTAGGTGACAAAATATTTGGAATCTATATAAATGGTTTGGGGAACTTTGGACTATGTACTATGATTTTACTTTATCATACGCAGTATGTAAAGTATTGTAATCGTGCCAAACAAAATTTTTGAGGTTTCAGCGGAAATGTCTTTTTGGATCCCTTGAACATTTTTGACCCAGGTAAAAAAAAAATTCTGTGTATGTGTGTGTGTTATTTTTTGTGGCGACGATTCCGGAGAGATTCCGGTGTCGGGACGAAACTTCATATTTAGAAGTTTCATAACCAAACTTAGAGCTGAAAAGCTTTCTGTCGAAAAGGATCCAAAGGAACTGGAGGTTTAGTCTTATAGCATTTTTGAAAGATTTTGCAAATAAGCCGCCATTTCTGGAAATTTGTCGAAATAGTTAAAGAATAAATTAAAGTACCTACAGGAAATTCTGAACTATTTATGACTATGGCATTTTTTGGTAAAATGAATAGTTTAGCTGCATGAGCGAGCTCGATAAAATTCTATTTTATCGAGATCGCTGCATTAAAACTAGTTAGCCAGGCTTTGTCAGATATTGCGATTCTAATGACAGTAGGTAGTGTCAAACGCTGATGTTTTGACAATACCTACTGTCAATATAATCAAAATATCCGTCTAGTTCCAGTAGTTTTATTTTAAAGCAGACATGGCCGATCTCGATCAAATAGAATCTCATGCAGCTAAACTATTAATTTTATATATGGTATGATAAAGTAATGTGCCTGAACGCATCAGATTATTTTTTTTTATTTTTGTCTTCGTGTGTCACTGCCGTGCGTCCGTTCGATATCCAGCATGTTTATAGATGTATTGGGTCCTCATTGCTCGATTTTAATTAATTCCTTTCTAAATTGAAATCCATAATTCACCGATGAGTTATCATGAGTTAATACATTTTTGTCAATTTACTATACTGTATGTATGTCACCCTGTTAAAAAGATTAAATATTATAATAGTAAGCGCGCTCTCTCTACATTAAATCAATATATTTTCTTTTACCGCCTGGCGGCCGCCAGCCAGCTGTATGCATCTGCGACCGTGATGAGAGAGAACACTAATACATTGTAACTTGAGCGAAAGCGAAAGCGCCGACACGCGGCGACAAACTGGCTGAGTACTTCCCCTTCGAATGTACTCGCGTCGACTATGCTCCGCCTTTGCCTGCTTCCTCTAAACCCCCCAACTTCCCCTTATCACAAAACTGCGGCCTGGTTGACGTTGGTGGGGGCCAGGCAGACCACTCCCAGCAAAAAAAAACATCGCAACGAAATATTTCGTTTGGAAGTTGCGATGTTTTTAAAACGGAGCCTTAAGGCGAGCACTAATAAATGGCGAGTATAACACGTCCGCATAATTAAAACAGGACAGGACCAACGTGTCGCATAGCATGCGTTTTGCTTTGGGATTCAAGTACGTTCTGTTGTTGTAAATGAGTCTTAGGCTACTATAGGCTCGTTGTGCGCATTTATTAATATAATCGTTAAATTTTAAATTTTCGTCTATAATTACGCCTAAATTTTTAACAGATTCTTTTATAGCCAGTTTTTCACCATCAACAAACAGATCAACATGTTCACGTATCCTGTCCCTTGTCCTTCCTGGTCCGAATAAAATAACTTCTGTTTTTCGCGGGTTAATTACCAAATTGTGACGCCTAGAGATTCCAACTAGTGCCTCCAAATCAGCGTTAATCTGCGTGCATGCCATCTCTACCTCATTGGGGGGGAAAGATAAGTAAAGCTGAGTATCGTCCGCGTAAAAATGACTCTTACAAAAGCGAATCTGGCTCTCAAAACTACTTGTATACATTGTATACATGAGGGGAGAAATGACCGAACCCTGTGGGCAACCGCATACAGTGGCAAGTAAATCCGATTGCCTGCCATTTATCTCAACCGACTGGCGTCTGTCGGAAACATAATCCATAAGAAGACGTGATGCCAGATCACCGATTCCCATGTATCTCAATATAGAAGCAAATACGTCATGGTGCATTCTATCAAAAGCCTTACTGTAATCGAGTAAACAAAGTGCAGTAATATTACCCCTATCAGTTTCTCTCACGATGTCATCAACAATATTCAAAAGTGCCGCCGTACAGCAATACCCCGATCGAAATCCCGACTGAGTGTCCGGTAACAAATTATTCTTTTCAACAAACTCGTACAGCTGTGACCAAAGTAGTTTTTCTGCAATCTTTGATAGTACAGGGAGCACGCTTATAGGTCTCAAATCGGAAAAATTCTCAGGAGTCCGAATCTTTGGCAGAGGCTTCACAATTGCATGCTTCCACAGTATAGGAAATCTACCAGTGGAAATGGATGAATTGATAATATGCCGAATGTATGGAATAATATGTGGTGTGCACAGTTTAATTATTTTGACATTCAAACGATCATAGCCGGTAGCATTGCTTTTAATAGACCAAACTGCCTTTTCCACCTCAAAGTCGCTCACGTCCCGAAAGAAAAACTCTGTGTTAATCAGTCTATTATTATTATAGAATGTGTATAACTCGCGATCGAACACAAACCCCGCTAAGCCCGGCACAGAATTTATAAAATATTGGTTGGTTTCATCTGGCCTACACAGATTCTCTGGTATAGTTGCAATAGAGGATCCACACGCACCCACCCTACGCCAGGCCGCCCAAGCATTTTATTCGAAATATGTATAGATTGAGCGCGTAAAGTAAGGGAACATGACACAATGTCTGAAACGGTTTGTTATTTGAAAAATTCCGTTGATTTTTAATTATCAAAATACACATTTACATCAAATTTCATTTCCTACTTTCAATTGTTTGTTGACTTATGACGTCATCGACACTTTCTAAATGACAATCCCATACTTTTTGTATGGGATTGATATTGATAGATCTGTTAATTGTCGTAAAGATAATTCACAAAACGTATCGTTAAAACTTAACTTAATTAAAAAAAAAAATCGAGAAAAAAACAGTTTAAATTTTCTATCGCCAAGGGTTGCAAAGTAAATTTTTTTTCTACCTTAAAGTGCTAAATTTCGTTAAAAAAAATCAATAACTTCTTGCGAGATACATACAGCATGCTAATAATATATTCATGCTTTTCCGCGGTTTCTCGCGGTTTTCTTGTGAACCGCGCACTTTAAAGCAACGCTTCTTACAGAAATGAATTCCTCGGCCAATTTCTCATCCAGTACCGTTCGAAACGTCGACAACGGTCGATTAAATCCGGCACAGCTTATGTTAAAAGTTGCTGATATTGTAAAATGGCTGTGTTGCATTGTTTTTTGGTGGTTTGGAATATCATAACTTCCGAACCGTTCCAAATAAAAAAAATCCAATCATACCGGCGTAATCAGCGTCGGAAATTGTATCGAGAACGATAATTTAAATTCGATTGAAGGCGTTTGGGTTTGCACAGTTTTAAAAATCGTATTTTCTTGTTCAGATTTACCAGAACCATCTGCTTTCGGGGGCGTGGGTCCTCATATCGGGGCTGCAATGCCACATATCGTCGTGCACGAGCGAGAAGATCACCCATCTGAGGGAGAGGGACGACAAGGGGCGCAGCCCCATCAAGGGGCCCCGCGAGGCGGGCCCCTCTGGCCGGTACAGCTATATGAAATTCCAACAGGCGTTCGGAGTGTTAGCCGTCGCGTTAGCAAGCAGAGCCCTATCTTTGCTTTCGGAACTTTTTGACGACCTCCACCTCGAGGTGTACGGAACGTCCGGAAATGTTGTTCAGGTTTGTAATTTTAAAAAAGAAAAATTATTTTTTTTTAATTTTTTTTTTTCTGATTTTTTTAAGGTGGATCCTGCTCCGATATCAATAATGGGGCAGTTCTCGGCTTTGCAAAGGGTTGCCAGGCTCTTGGGTGCGGCACCGTTGAACCAGCTGCTTTTTTATCTGGCGTTGATAAGTTATAGGAAGGCGTGTACCCTAAAACGTATGCATCCCCCTGAGGGGGACACGTTTAGCCAGAGCGACTCGACTACTTATTACGAAGATATGATTATGTGTTCGGAAGAAATTTCGACAGATGAAGGTACTTTTTTTATTTTTTTATATTTTGGTTCTTGTTTATTAAAAATTATAGAATATATTAGAAAGATAGCTGAAATTGCTTTTTTTTAGATTGTATTTTAAACAGTTTAAATTATTTTTTGTTTTTAATTTATATTAATTTATATGTAATTATATACCAAATTTTATTAAATAAAAATGGATATTACATTTCACGTAAATTAAAGTAAGTAATTAATATTCTTGTTAATTTACAAGAAAGAATGATTATTTTTCACCAGATTTTTAGTAACCAATAGTAACAGTTAACCAATACCTAAATGCAAATTTTTCACAATTTTTGAAAGGTAAATTTATTAAAAAATCACAACTAAAAATTTGGTAAACAACTAAGGTAGACGTTCAGAATTCACTGTCCTAAATTCCGACATATTTGTTTAGTTGATTACAATAAGAAATCTATAATATTGAACTATAATGCTTTATATTTTTATAATAACTGCTCTTTTAATCACTATTATGACATTACATGCAAAAGTAAAACCATCATCATAAAAAAATTCTGTTGAAGTAAAAGTATCGATTACTTTAGAAACCAACAAAGCTGGGCAAAGTTAATCAGAAGGTTAACTTCGTTAATCATTAATCCGTTACCGAAAAAGTTAACTTTGTTAACCGATAGTCTGTTAATTTGTTACAAATGTAACGGAAGCTAATGTTAACCGTTAATCGTTAACTTTTTATTAAAAAAATATAGGTTATGTTAAGTGCCGATCTACCGGTGAGTATGCAACCCAAATAACTGCGGACCTTTCTTGCGGTTGCATATGTAAAAATTGCCTTAGAAACTTTTCAAACTAGGTACAGTGGTAACTAAAAGAACTACATTGCGAGATACAAAGATGAAAAGGTCAACGAAAGCTACTTTTATATCTATGCAGTTCAAACCTGCACTTTCAACAATGCAGTTTTGAAAAATTGCATGCAATTTTATGACAATTTGTACACCATTTACATCTGTGCAAGTTTAATAAATAGCATGGCTTGAACATCACTGATTTTTATTTTTTGACAACAATAGTTGCTTTGGGTTGGTAGCAAACATAACCTCCCTGCTTTTCTATTAAATTATTGATTACGCTTTTCTTCCACGCACAGTTTTTAAATCACAGCAAACAATAACAAATAACGTGTCTATACACAGTGGTGTCACAAAATTTTCGTTTTAGAGACAAATTCCTAGATTGTTGCTATAATAAACGCATGCAATTACATATTTAGAACTGATCCAGCTGATCCTAATAAGGGCTTCTACTTCTGACCCTAAACGCTAGACAGCATGCGCAGAAAATTTGCCGCCAATGTCAAATCTGGTAACATATTGCTTAAAACTCCCAGAAAACACGCGTTCCATGTAAAATTACTAATTTCGGCTTTAATCATGAAGTGTTCTGTACCTACGGTCCCAACTCAAGGAAGCTTGCCGCGGGTGTACCTGTTTTTATGTACTTTGGAAAATTTGCTGAACTGTCCTAACCTAAAAATTCAGTAGGTATTTTGGTTTTCATGTTCACTTCCATATAATTATTCAGTTTTCAATGAATGCATATCATTCTCATACCTATCTTTTATCAATTACATTTAATTTGATACTAATTAGGCGTTTTACAAAGCAGTTGCCAACTTAATTTTGTCCTGGTGGGAAACGCGCGCACACCGTGAGATTGAAAACCAGAACGAGAAACGTCTATTCCATGTAACTTGGTAATTTTAAAATGTTTCATAGAATAAAACAAAAAATCACATTGGACTTGACGAATTTAATTAGGTGTTTGAATTGCACAGAATGAAGTGAAGGGGGTTGGAGTTGAAACAACTAAAAACAAAACAACTCGCCCGCATGCTTTATATACGGACACGTCACACTAAGTAGTACGTCACACATGTAAACAAAACCAAGTCCGAACTTGCACATAATGTCTATACAACCATTTGAAATATTTATTGATGATATTTCCGATTTAACGGATGATGAATGTAACAGAAGTTAGTCAGTCCGTTTATGGTTTTGAAAGTTAACTTAAAAGTTAATTCGTTTACGAAAAATTTAACTTTATTTAACGGATTAACGCTTCTGTGCCCAGCTTTGGATATCAAGTAATCTTCACAAGGAAATATTAATTTAGAAAGTGGGCGTAGTTATTAGCACCACATAAATATAAATTCCACAGTTAAAAATGTAACAAAAATTCTGTAACCTGTCTGAATTTCGGACGTTTAACTTACTATAAAATCGATGAAATGAAATAAAACAAAATTTAAATTTTGAAGCTATGTGCAATATGAAAGTTGACGTATCAAAAATAATAATAATAGTATAATAATATAATATAGTTGAACTCAACGGTTACAATTCTTGTCACAAAATATATAATGTCTATCCATACTACAAGACAAGTGAAGCAACCACATGTTTTCACTCATGCGTATGTCAGCTCAGTGTGGAAAGACATACAAGTGAGTGAAGTGGTTTCTCATGAGTACTTTATAGCGTTCTGTTCAATCCTGCAACTAAATTTAAACAAAAAGTGTTCTTAAAATTAGTTAATTTTGATATCTGTCGACGTATGTGAAATTCAAAATTTTAACTCTCATCGGCCTTTATATTTTGTCTATTTGTTATTATGTCTACTTTTCTACATATAAATAGAGCCACCTTCATCAAGAGTAACAATAATTTGCGCACATACAATATAAGGCACCCAACGATTCATCAAAGGAGCCATCGACTGACACTAACTGCAAAGAGTCCTTTCTTTTATGGCATCAAAATCTACAATCACCTGCCAAGTAGTCTCGAAAACCTACAGCTTAATGCTTTCTATCTACTACTATATACTAAAAGTCAAACACAGTCCGCGCAAGAAGTTTACGAAAATTGCGGCGCCGATTTTCCGCCTCAAATTTGATTCTACAGTGCTTAGGCTTTCGATTTCGTCCATTTTCGGCCCAGTTGGCGTTATTTTTTACCTCGATTCGGCTAAATTTATGGATTATCGTTTGGGACTGTACTGGTCAGCGCGTCGCCATGGCAATCGATCGAGATTGCTAGGCAACGGCCGCGCGCTTCGCGACGCGGTCACCAGGCGGCGACACATCGTCATGTCGCTGTTCAAGTTACGCTACGAAGCAATAGATGGCGCCCCGTACGAACGCCAAACGTACGAGCATAATCACGTCGCGCGTGTAAGAGCATCCAGGCTTTTTGTCTCTCTCTTAACGCTTCGGCGATCTACCTAGATCGACCAGCAGGCCTATTAGGCCTGCACATTCTCCTAGTCAAAGTGAAACTAAAACAGTGGTTGGTCGTAAACTGTTTCTAGTCGATGAATGAGTTCTTTGGTGTTTAATTGCTTTGTATCCTTTGTACTGACGTTTGCAGAAATATTTTATGTATTCTCTATCGCATAATAAAGTTTATTATTATTATTATTATTCTTATGACATCAACCGGTTAATACAAACAAACTACATGTGCCAAATGTTTTATTACTGACGTTCATCATTCGTGCAAAATTTTATATCTGTAAATATGGAGGTTATAGATGATATTTTAGGAGATTGTCATGGAAAGTTTGAGTGAGTTAAAGAACTACTTTCTGCTCTCGTATCAAAGTTAGAAACTGATAATTTCAGTCGTAGGATTGAATAAACACCGTTAATTTCCCTATTTCTCGATAACTTTCAGATGATGACAGCGAACCAATCTTAGGCCTCTGGTTCGAAGAGACGCTAGCACCTCCGGAAACAAACGAGCAGAAGCCCACCAGCGGAAACGCAGCGGCAACCAACAACGCTACGAAACCTAACCAGGATCGCAACCACTCGATAATTCCAGAAAAGGGCGAAGCCTCCGGCTTCATATCCCTGTCGACTTCGATCTTTACCTTTCTGAACCGACATTTCCTCTCCTCTAAGAGTTCGTACGTGTCCCGGTACGTAAAAACGGGACTCGGAGAGCACCAAATCACGATTCTAGCCCTGATAATCCGCGATCTCGACAGAGAAACGGCAAGAACGGAGACCGGGACGATCTCGAGTTATTTTGGAGCGAACTTGGGACAACTGTATTGCGAATTTTCGGGAGCCCTGACGCGGTTTACACATAATTTGGTGACGCATGCCAGTTTACAAGGATTGCAGGTGAGAATATTTGAATATACAGTAGAACTCCAATTATCCGGATTAATTGGGACCAGACCCGATCCGGATAATCAAAAATCCGGATAACTGGATTTTTCATTGTGAGACAATCTTTGCTCTTATACCCAGGTGAAGTAAGTTTTTTTTTTAACCAGTGGTCTTCTAGGCAGGGCTTTCCAGTTCAAACCAGTTTCATCCGCATTGTAGATAAAATCTTTATCTAATTGTCCTGAAAACTTTGTTGTAAATACTGAAACTCACGTATCTGCGGAATGCTTGCCGGAAGACATTTTTTCGCCGTGAATTTCGAGTTCACAAATACCATGCCTTTCTTTAAATTTTCTAAGCCAACCTTATCTTGCCTGAAATTACAAATCCCCTCCTATTTTTTTTTATTAAACAATAATGCCAAGTGTAAACCGCATGCTCAACTTTTCATTTACAGGCAATTTCATAGCTTTTCTACATGAATTTCCATCTTCATTCTCAATTTTGAAATACATGTTTAACGAATCAGCCTTTTCTTTTATGTTTAAAATCGTTAAAACTCCGACACCATACTCATCGGCAAACTTTTTCGCGCATTCACCTTTTGCTAGACCATCAACGATTTATCATTTTCTCCTTTGCGGTTAAAACAAGACGTTTTATTTTTGGTGCCATCACTCTACAATTTAATGAGTAAAGAATTTCAAATCGGCACTACGGATCACAACAAAAGCTTAAGTAGACTACGGGAATCTGATAATAGCTTTGTTCGCTGAGCGAATCCCGAACTAGTACAGGTACTCTTTTATATTGGACCAATCCGATGTCTCGCTATGATTTCCCTACCATTATCACACAACACATCTGGTCCAATATAAATTACGTCCCGAACACGTTCCGAACGCGCTCAGCGAACAAAGCTAATGTGTGCGCTTATACCGGGTGGTCGTTTTAACTTGAGACTCATAAATATCTCGAGAAATATGCATGGTACGACAAAAGTGTCTGAAATAAACTTGTAGGACGCAAAAGGAGAAATGAGATGGCGATATCAGTCACATTGCAGATAGCGCTGCAATCGGTGAAAATGAGGTTAACTTCATTTTTTTAAATGGGAATACCCAAATTTCTTATCAAATTATGATTTTGCGCTAAATAAGAAGAATCTTTTGTCTGAATATTTTTTTCGTACGATGCATCTATCAAAAGTTATTGACGATGGAAGTTTGTGGCGTCTGCGGTAGTTACAACCGCTGCCACTGCATGGGATGCGCTCCATAATGCGCTCGCCGTCTGGCAGTCAAAGCGACGACTGTCATGTCTACTTATGGAACAACGTAGAGATACTTAGGAGTCTCAAGTTAAAACGACCACCCGGTATATACAAGTAAGGGTATGTGTAAAGTATATGTGTTATAGTTATAACTTTATAACTGCGCACGGATACATCGCGGCGTTTCAGGAATCCATCGTTACAAATCAGCTATAGTTGCTTTTATACTGTACAAAGAATTTTTTGTTGTTAATATTTTTTGGTATTTTAACCTAAAATCTATTAAACAAAATAATGTTTTAGTTAAAAGAATTTTAAAATTTCTCTAATCCGGATAATCAGATATCCGGATAATCGAGGTCCGGATAATTGGAGTTCTACTGTATGTAGTTTTTTTTTTTGCTAAAAAGTTGGGTAGGTGCTTATAGAAAATAAGTTGTAACCTGATACTTTTTATTCAATTACAAAAATTCAAATTTCTCTCTAGGGTTTTTTTTTGTACCAATGCGTTCTACAAGGTGTTACTTGTGGAATAATAATGATTATCTTGCTATTGTCAAAAAATTATACATATTGAACTATACTAATTGAAATATCTACTATCGGTTGCAAAAGTATTGAGCCCTGTGTTTGAAGGGTAGTAACTCTGAAACGGCTGAATAAAAAAAACTGAAATAAAGTGCGTTATACTACTGAATCATTTCTACATCACAGTCGTGAATATCAAATTTTTCTGCCCATCGGTTTAGCCACGAGCGCGAGAGAAGTAAAAAAAGGTACCCGATTTTTGCGGTTTTAAATAATGCTCGACTTTCCGATTTGTTTTCTCCAAAACCACTCACTGAAAAAATTTCAATTTTTGTTCAGGTTACAATTAGAGTCTCTTCTATAGATTGGCTTTTTTATTTTCTTGATTTTGTATGTAATAAAGTCTGTAAGCGAGCTTTTTATGAACGCGGATATGTCAGAAACGAACGATAGCAGGACAACGCAGTTAGCACGTAAACAATCCTTATTTAATGTGATACTCATCCATTGATGTATTATAACATAAAAGTTAAATGTTAATTTTTAAGAGCGAAATGAATGTAATTGATCCTGTGCGCAGGATGGTTCCCCTCGGGGGAAAGGGGTTACGGCCGGGAAGCCATGCAAGGGTTCGCGCGACGATGTCAAACGATCAACTCTCAGGACCGTATTCAATATTTATGTCATTTTCTCGGTCGGGTTTATTTTTTAAACTATCATACGTGATTTTTTTTCTTTATTTGTGGAATTGTACACATATTCTGTTTTGTGATCTATTATTATTTTACAATATTATTTCTGGCAAAAAGCAGTAGTTGATTATGATGACGTTGTGGGTTCGGGTGCCAAACCAAACGGTCCGGTATTCTCTGCAAATGTTTGAATTGCGCCAAGTATTTGTCCTAAACTTTGAACGATTTGTTCAGTTCCAGAAGAGCCACCAACATTGGAACTACTGCCGGCAATTTCTCTATCATTATCTAAAATCATACAAAAATTAATGAGAACTAAGTAAGACATTAATTAGAAGCTGACCATCGCACTCCTCATTATCTGTACTGCTGTTGTTGTAGTCTAATGATGCGTCGTCATCATCGTCATCTTCACGCAAGTTTATTATAATAGATTTCTATATTTGTGTCAACGATATGATCTTTTTCAATATATATTGTTTCGAGTTTCTTGCAATGTGCAACACAATTTTGCCATATCTCTTTTGAAACAGTGTTCATTGCTTCATTGCATAAATTTAACACATCTTTAATTTTAAATGTATTGTAGCTTTTTGCAACTTTAATTTTTACGTATGCCCAGATTAATTCAATAGGGTATTTGACTGTATTAAAAATATGGCATGTATTATAGTCATCCTCATAGATTACAGTTTAAGAAAACTATTTGTTATTACATTTCAAAAAAAAAATGCTTTATTTCTATGAAAAACCAAAATTAAAATTGAATTTTATTCACGTCCTATCACGTGATTGAAAACGCTCTGTAATTGGGTCAGTCTCCAGTGATGTCATTCGTTAGTCCGCCGTAGAGCGCGTTCGGTTTGTCAGGGTATGGTATGGGGAGAGCAATGCTCAGATAACTTGGGTCGGCTGTCTCTCTCTTATATGCAGATAAACGCCGTATGACGTTAGTCCGCCTATTATGCAGCGCGTCACTCTCACCGTAAAATACCGGGTTATCCGAACGCGCTTTTATGCTTTTCCCGTTTGAATTTAATAGCACGAAAGCGTCATGTAAGCATAACTTTGTAGGTTAGGATAGCCCTAACCTTCAGCTGTCAGATCAGATAATACCTTCCGAAAATACGATAGATAACTTATTCTAGTCAGTTTTACTTATGTCGAAGTAATCTTCACAACAGAAAACACTTGTATTGGCGGCTATTTATTTCATTTGGATTTCTACGAGCCAACCACTTTCTTCGCAGCTTCAACTCTTGCGGAACAGCTACAAATAGTTTCTTCGGAGTTTTTCTTGACGTATCTCTGCATTGTGGATTTATACACCATTTATAACCCATTTTTATGTAGAAATTTTGAAAACAACACATCATACAACACAATTACCAAACGGCGATGATGCCGATGCTGACAGACCATATGGGCCGATTTGACATCTTGACATCACATCATCTTGACATCTTGACATCACTAACCGGTGACGTCACACAACAGAAAGTATCGTTTTGGCGGCACTTTTTGTGATTCAATTTTTAACGCTGATTTTTATGAAATATTGAGGAAATAATTACAAAAAATAATGCATTTACAATGTAGAGTGAAGGAATAAACACATTAAGATGGTTTTCCAAAAATAGTCAAATACCCTATTGCATTAAACTCGCAATGGGCTACAGGTAAAGTGCGTTAAGAACAATAACAAAACATGTTCACATCTCTTCGCTGCAATCTATTCTTTCATTAAAAAGCTTCAGATCCCAAAACTTTTAGTTTTCAACTTCAACGTTGCTCAAATTAACAAATACGATGTTTGTTTTAATCTTTTAATCCTAAGTACGGACCATGAGCCCCGATGCGCCAATACGACGCCGCGCTCGAGTCACAATCCCGCCGATGACGTGACGTGTTGCGCGATGTACCAAAATTAAAGCGCAAATTCATATAAGATTAGTGAACATCTGAAGTGTGTTTCTAGTTCAATGGTCCCATTAAACAAAATTTTGCGATTGTTTTCATACTTATCGCGTTGTCGTGCTAATACTCTTTACCGAGATATCCCCTTCCTTAAAAATATTGCTTTATAGCCTTTATTACAAGGAAATTTACAAAAACAAAAACCAATCTGTAGACAAGATCTTGAGTTATACTCTGTGCAAATTTGAATTTTTGTCAGTAAGCGGTTTAGCAGAAAAAAATTTGGAAAGACGAGCGTGTATTAGAATGTGCTAAAATGGGGTACATTTTTACACTTCTGTCGCGCTTCTGTCCAAACCTAGGGGCAGAAAATTTTGGTAGTCAATCATGTTATGTAGAAATGATTCAGGAGTATAAGACACTATATTTCAATTTTTTTGGTTCAGTCGTTGCAGTGTGCTCGTAAAACACGAACTTTTGAAGCAAGTCCGAGCACTTCAAAGTAACTACTTTCTAAATGAAGTACAGATGGCGTTAGTTGTTAGTTTGAGGCAAATATTGAACATATCTTGCCTGTGTAGCCATTTTAGCTTTTGGCATAGAACTGCGAACGCGTGTTGCGAGCGTTGTGTTTTTCTTATTCTTATTCTTATAAACTAACAAATTATTTCTAAAATTCCAGGCGACACTCTTGGGCAACCTCGGCGTCTCCCCATGGAACACGGACGTCCCACACGCCTGGCCTTTACAAGTTTACCCCCGAACTTTGGCCGTACTATCCCAAGTATTACTCTTGCGACCGCAGAACGAAAAAGAAGCGTCCGTCATCAGCATCTGGCATCGACTGGTAAACACGCTCATCGAGAGCGTCGTCAACCCGACGATCGTCATCGAGAGCGACAACGAAGACCTCAACGTAGAACACGCCCAAGTCCTGCTATACTTATTCCACCTTTTAAACCTCCTCCAGAAAAAATCCGTACTTTTATTACTCGCGAGCGCAGTTCTACGATGTTCGGAAGTTTCTCGAACTCTGTTAAAAGATACGCAACTATTACATATGTCTCGATTGCTGCTTTTGTTTGATTATATCATGAAACACTTGTACGAAGCGCCTTCTTCATTATTAGAGCAGATACAATGGAATTTGTTTTACGCCACGAATCTAAACACCGATAAGGATAAAGAGAATAATATGTCGAGGATGTTTACACCGTGGAAGGAAATCGAGGAATCGTATCGGAAGATCGCGGCCTCCGACGAGTTTTCGATGAAACCACGATTTTACGTTATAACCCCGTTGGACGTGAACAACCAAGACGCGCCGAAGCTCGACGGTTTCGCGTGCAATTTCATCCTGGGAACCCCGGATAAGATTCGTTACCCGTTACTACTCGATGGGTTGATAGAAATACTGAACGTCGCTCACGTGACGTCTGGCGTCTCTTCCGCGAAGATGAGTTTTTTGGGGATGTGCGCGACGAGGTATTGCTTTACGATCTGTTGGAGGTTGTTGTTGGTTTTGCCGCCGTCGACGCAGTACTTTGAGAAGTCGGCGGGCGGGGATGTGGCGCCCGCTTGCGTGTCGCTGCTGCATTCGCTGGTGTGGGGGCCGCGGTTGAACCATAAGGTTTTTGGGAGATGGCTGAACGATTGTTTGGTTAAGCAGGGGATTTCCACGCTGCATACCGATAAGATGTTGAAGGCTGCGCACGATGGAGTTTGCTCGATAAAGTATGATGTTGCGACGGCGAAGGGATGTATCGTTACGCTTGTTCCGGATACGAAAAAAGGTGCGTTTTTTTTTTAATCTTTGAAATAAGTAATAAAAGAAATAAATAGTTCTTAATTCCATCGTAGAATCCGACAGGTGTCGTAGGAAGTGATGCAATAGGACATATGTTGCAACACTAGTAGCAGAGAGTAACAATTTTGGCATTAATAACACAGTGATACAAAATGGAGGTTCATGTCTCCATATTTGATGAAATCAAAATTAAATGAAAGTTTACACCTCCCATAATAAAATCACAAAAGGATTTTTCGCCTATAGATCTGGTTTTTTTTAATGCATTGGTGATTTTTAAATTACTGTATACAGGAAAAATTGAGTAAAATTCAATCAAATAATGGAGTTCTTCTGTAAAGTTGTCGTATATTACTGTTTTTTGGGTCGAGAAATTCATTTTCAATGTTTATTTTTACCTAAAACTTACGCTAGGTGGCGTGGTGGTACAATGATTGCTATTTTTTATGGTTTTTTATGGAAAAATAGTATTTTTACTGTTTTTAAGGCTAAGTAATCCATTTTTGATGTATGTTTCATTATAAAACTTATGCTACATGATGTTACAGAGATCATTTCATTATTTTTTTTAGAAAATAGCATTATCCTGAGAAAAAATCTTTATGATAAATGTTTTATGAGAAAAAATCTGATGTGGTCAAGCACATGACTGTATCATACTATACAGCAGTCGACAGCAGTGTCAAATACTGACGTTCTGACAATACTGTCAACGGTTACAAAATATCTGTCAAATCCTGGCTAACTAGTTTTAATGCAGACACGATCTCGATCAAATAGAACTTGCTCATGCAGCTAAACTATTCATTTTACAACAAAAAGTCGTAGACATAAATTATACAAAATTTTCTATTACTATTACTATTACTATCACTATCAGCAGAAGGCGGACGAATCCGATGAGACTACCGAGTTTATTTGAACAGCTATCACACTTTTATAATAACGTCACAGTGCTTCTTTGTTTTGTGTTAACACTTTCATTAGATTGTGACACTACTTTAATTTATTATTTAACTATTTTGAAGAAATTACAGAAATGGCGGCTCATTTGCAAAATTTTTAAAAAATGCTTAGAGTAAACATCTAGTTCCTTTGGACCCTTTTGAACAAAAACTCTTTCAGCTCTAAGTTTGGTCATAAAACTTCAAAATATGAATGTTCGTCCCGATACCTTTAGTAGTTTCATCAATATCTAATAATAATAATCAATATATACACACCGTAAAACGGGGCTACTTGAAAATTGGGGGCGACTTGAAAATGTTCGAAAAAACTTGTGCAGTCACGTTTTTGAAAAAAACTACATGCAAAAGACTACTTGAAAATAGCAGGGCTACTTCAAAATGTACGTAGTCGTTTTCAAAAAAAGTAACGCCCCCAATTTTCAAGTAGCCCCGTTTTACGGTATGTCTTCTGAATGTGTACTTATTAAATTTGTGGTGCAGTTTTATAGTTTTTTTGAGATGTTAGTTTTAATAAAATGTAATTTCCTATTTCTTTTTCTAACATTACCTAAGATTCCGATTCCATATCATCAAAAAAATACAATTATTCCGAATGCCTTCTGCTATATCAGTTTTAACAAGGAGAAACGTAACGTGTCAATATCTTAAGCTTAAGTAAAGTTTAGGAGAAAGTAACCAAAGAAATGGTTTAGCAAAAGACTTAAGAAACTGGAATGACTTTTGAATATATAGGGTGTATTTGTACGACGCAGACCAAATTCCATTTTTTAAATATAGCATCCTGTATATTTTGCCTGTTTTTACTTTATCATACGCAGTATGTAAAGTATTGTAATCGTGCCAAAAAAAATGTTTGAGATTTTAGCGGAAATATGTATTTTTGGGTCCCCTGAACATTTTTGACCAAGGTACAAAAAAATGTCTGTGTGTGTATGTGTATGTGTGTACCCGTTTTTTGTGGCGACGATTCCGGAGAAACTACTAAAGGTATCGGGACGAAACTTCATATTTAGAAGTTTCATGACCAAACTTAGAGCTGAAAAGCTTTTTGTTGAAAAGGGTCCAAAGGAACTAGAGGTTTAGTCTTAGCATTTTTGAAAGATTTTACAAATAAGCCGCCATTTCTGGAATTTCGTCGAAATAGTTAAATAATAAATTAAAGATGAGGAAATTCTGAATAATTTATTACTATGACATTTTTTGGTACAATCAATAGTTTGGCTGCATGAGCAAATTCTATTTCATCGAGATCGGTCGTACTGCATTAAAACTAGTAGCCAGGATGTGTCAGATTTTTTGATTCTAATGACAGTAGGTAGTGTCAAACGCTGATGTTTTGACAATAACTTCTGTCAATATAAGCTGCGTTCGGATATTGCAGTACACTTTTTATACCCAATAACACGTAAGTGTCATTTGGACGGTGTACCCGGTGTCAACCGAGTACAATATCCGAATGCAGCTATATAGTATGATAAAGTCATGTGCCTGGCCACATCAGATTTTTTTTTACTGTTTTGAATTACAAATTGAACAGTGAAACCACATGTCCCTGAAAACCGCATGTCCCTGAGGACAGTGGTGTAAATGTAACAAGACGATTAAATGTTAAAACAAAGCAATTTTAAATGAATTTCTACCATGTCAATAGCTCGTTTTGAAAATGACTTAAGTTATAAATACGAAATACGAAATACTTTTAAATATAAAGTGTTTCATTTCTTAGCATTTCAAATTTGTAACTTAAGCAATCTCCTAAAACTTTTATTGGAATCTTTTTCTTGTCACCTTTTTAGAAAGAAATATATTGAGTGTTCACGTTTCTTTTTATACACACTGTGGAATAAAAAGGACTCTGAAGGATTTACAACATTTTGCAGATCGGAATTTTTATTTTACAGACTTTTAGAGCATTCATTTTACAGAATAAAATTCAAAAATAGGAAAAGTGTTGACTGAAAATCTTCGAAGATTTCACACAGTTTTTACGGAAATAAGTTTCCAAAATACTGCTTTGGGGGCCCTGGGCAAATGCCCGTTTTGCCCATAGGATAACGCGCCACTATATAACACGAAAGTTTTATATCATGTTAGGAACAGACTAGGCTTGTAAGAATTCTTAAGCATTCAGGGTATTTGACTGTATTAAAAATATGGCTTGTATTATAGTCATCCTAATAGATTACAGTTTAAGAAAACTAATTGTTATTACTTGTCAAAAAAAAAAATGCTTTATTTCTATTAAAAACAAAAATTAAAATTGAATTTTATTCACGTCCTATCACACGATTGAAAACGCTCGGTAATTGGCTCAGTCTCCAGTGGCGTCATTCGTTAGTACGGTTAGAGCGCGTTCGGTTTGTCAGGGTAGGGTATGGGGAGAGCAGATAACTAAGCTCAGATAACTTGGGTCGGCTGTCTCTTTCTTATATGCAGATAAACACCGTACGACGTTAGTCCGCCTATTATGCGGCGCGTCACTCTCAACGTACCCTACCCGATTATCCGAACGCGCTCTTATGCTTCTCCCGTTTGAATTTAATAGCACTAAAGTGTGCCATGTAAGCATAACTTTGTAGGTTAGGATAGCCCTAACCTTAAGCTCTCAGATCAGATAATACCTGGTTTGAAAATACGATAGATAACTTATTCTTGTCAGTTTTACTTATGTCGAAGTAATCTTCACAACAAAAAAACACTATTTATTTCATTTGGATTTCTACGAGCCAACCACTTTCTTCGCAGTTTCAAATCTTGCGCAACAGCTACAAATAGTTTATCCGGAGTTTCTATTGACGTATTTCTGCATTGTGCATTTATACACCATTTAACGCTGATTTTGATGAAATATTGAGAAAATAATTACGAAAAATAACGCATTTACAATGTAGAGTGAAGGAATAAACACACTAAGATGGTTTTCCAATAATAGTCAAATACCCTATTGTCTAAGTAGGCCAAAACGAACGTTGAGATCTCGTATTACGATGTTTTTTGTCTATGAATACGCGTGAAAGAATATAAAACAAATCAGTTTTCACGAACATTAAAAATTCACGATAATTTTAACAATTTGACATTTTATGATGTTTTTTCTTACAGGCCCGTTAACAAAGGAGTCTCTCCCACCGATCTGGCACTTATTTCTCCTCGACTCTGTCCTGGCGAAGGTACAGGCCGGTTTATTAGACGAAACCGAAGCAGAAACATCCGCGAACAGCCAGAGCGTCCAAGAACTATTACCTCATGTCTTGAGACTGACACGAGCGATTCTCCACGTGACCAAATGGTCTCTCTTGAACAACATGGTCGAACAGACCGAACCACCTGGAAAATACTCCGTCGAAGATTACGAGACCCTACAGGATGTCTTAGCGATCGCCTCGACAAAAAACAGTTTAACGTCGAGTTTAACCAACGAAATCTATAATCTGTTACCTGGCGCTGTCGTTAAAGTTTTGCAGAATTGGAACAGTTCCACAGCGGGCGAATGCAGTTTGGTTCCGTACTTAGACGAAGTCATCCCATCCGAAAGTTATATCTTGGGGATTGTTGAAACGCATATTTCTACGTTATCGATGAGATATCCATTCAATATTAATTTTTCATTGAAGAGGTTGCTGCAGTGTTTGGTTAAATTCTTGTGCCAACACGCCGGGAAGATTGAGAATACCGACACGAAGAATAAAGCCGTCGAGTTGTTGGTTACGATTACCTTGGATTCCCGTATGGAATTTTTGTACGATGCAGTCTCGAAGACTTTGGATAAAATGATTGGCGATGTCGATACAGACGAACACCAAAAACGTGTTTATTTACATGTTTTAGAAAATACGTATCGATTGATAACGAATTTCACCGCAAACTACAACGTTTTGATAAACGAAAAACTCTTACACAACTGTTTGAAGTTCTACGAGAAAATAATCGAGAAATCCTCCGGACGGCAAGCTTTAGAACTATTTTTCACCGGCGAGAAAGACCTGGTGAAAGTCCTAATGTCCGTGTCCGCTCCGCAAATGTCTCAACAATACAGCACACGGGTCCTCCATTTTTTCAACAAACTCTACCAAGCCGCAGACAAAAGTTCCACGGACCCGAGTTTAAACTACCTCTGCGGAAGCATGACGCGGTTAGCTAACGTTGACTCGGAAAAGCTGCAAACGTGGTTGAGGCACGTCATTGTTGGGCCGAACGTTCTTGCGGAAACGCCGAAAGTTGAAACGTCTGAGACTGCTGATTCGCAGTGGACTGTCATCGTGAGGTCGGAGTCGAATGCGTCGCCGTGCCCGAGCGAAGACCAGAAGTCGTTGATCTTGGAGAATTCGCAGTTGCTGCAGGCGTTGACGAATTTTATCGTGAAGCAGAGCGGGATTTCCGAAGATATACCGTTGACGATCTTGAAGGCTCTGATTCCGTTGGGTTCGGTGATCTTTTCGCCGAATATCGAAGGCGTCGGGTTTACGGATTTGATGAGCGTGATGACTACTTTGGCGGACGCCGCGCAAGGGAGAGGTGAGTGTGATTGCGTTGTAAAGTTGCGCGTTTGTATGCTGGTTAATTATACAAAAAGAGATATCACCTATCTTTTTTGGTTTAGGACAGTGGTTCCCAAACTTTTCGTAGTTGCGGCGCCCTTTTTCAATTAAAATACTTCCATGGCGCCCTAGTCTAAGTAAAAGGATGGCTATTAGTAAGAGATAACAATAAAAAAACTCGTGCTTCTTTATTATTTTTTTAACTTTATTAATATTAAATTTAAATAGTATTTATTTATAATTAATGTGATGGATGAGCCTGCTAAGCACTGCACATTTTTTCAAATCGTGGAGATAAACTGAACAAGGCCACCCTCATTTGCGCTTCCACGTCTATACTTGCTTTTTACTACAGCGGCTGCCGAAAACCCTGATGCTTCGCATAAATACGAAGTCGAAAATCCGCTGAGCATTATCACGTAGAAGGGGATATAATAATAATAATAATAATAATATTTATTCGCGATATTAAACGTTTATTAAAATCCAAGACTGTCAATCCCACGCCGTCAAATTTTGTTTTGAAACTGCTATCACAAGATAAGATTCTCTTCTTCTGCTGAAGTAAATTCAGACGGAACTAGTGTAATAGTTGGTCGGTTGGGTATAATCTGGTTATAAAGTAACCATACTTTTTAGTTTTAAGAACTTTATCTAAGTACCGCAACCTCAACTATTATAAAATTCATCATTCTAAACACGCTCAGCACGTAAGTTCTTGCAATAGGACCAATGCAGCATTTTATCAGACAAAGCTCATCACACTTACCATGATAATCTTAATCACTTTTTGAACTCAATAAAATGCTAATCAAAATCTCTTATCATTAAATTGTTGCTGGTTTGCTCACTTTAAATACTAAAAGAAACACACTCAAAAGTAAAACTCAAATCTCAATAAAAGAATAACAAATATTTATTTACAATTAAAACGAAAGAATTAAAACAATGAAATGAAACTCAAAATCTACCGAATATTTTGAGGAGTTGTCAGATTATACAAAACACATTAAATTAAAATTAAACACAAAGTAAGGAAGTAATGATCGGCTTACCATTTACAAAAGCACACACTAAAAAACCACATTTTAATATTAAGCAAGCTGGATGCTTGCGACTGGTTTGTTTTACATCTCAAACCACTCTGAATCTCTTCTGGATGTCAACGAATTTACGCCTACCCTATTTATTCAAACTTCCCTCTCCTTGACTTCATATTAGAAGAAAAAAAGGACCCCACGTCAAGTTAAACAAAATGTGTAGATACCAAGCCAACCGTACTAAAACCATAAATATCTCGCTCAGCAGTATATTATGCAGTTTATGACAAAAGTCACAAATCTATTACCAAAGAAAGCCCTCAAATGCATGGGAATAAACTCCATTAAAAAGTTTCACACAGACCAACGCGCTTCACATTATCGTGTAGAATAATTTATGTCATACACAAAAAAAGAATTATACGCGATAAGAATTCTTGAATGTCTCTCACGGACCAACGCACAGTAACGTTGATCCCACAAACAAAGATAATGCCTATCATCACACTAGTGTTAAATAGATTTTGAATACACGCAAACTTATCAAACTGTCATTTGGAACATATTTTTCTACGCAGATAATTAGCTGTGATAAGTGCTCCTCAAACATGGTTTTTATATCATGAGAAAGATCATATTCATTTGACGTCAAAAATTGCTGTAATATTAAGAAACAATCTTTATCTGCATCTTTATTCATTTTTCTTCTCCATACTTTTTTTGTATACTCTTTTTTAAAGAAACTTTCCGTTGATTTCAAAAGGCGCATGTTCTTCTTCTTTAAGCGAAATAAAAATGTCTGGCGGCAATTCGAAGGTACTTAAACATTACCTCGAGAGAGCTATCCTGCACTGCTATATTATAACGTAAAGATGAGTGTTCGACTCCCATATCCTCCCACAGTTTTTTTAAAAACGTTTCTTTCAATGGACGATATTTTATTAAATTTACCACATTCACCACACATTGAAACACCTGATAGAAGACTCAGATGGAAGACTCAGATGCTTTGATGCAAGCACTTCTCTATGAATGATAGTGTGTATCGAAGAAACGTTATTTTGGAAATTCAAAATTTCAAGTTGATAAAAAGTTATCTCTATGGACCTACATATACCACAAAAAAATTGGCCCGTTTGAAAAATATTTAGGTCTCCCGCAGGAGGCCTAAAGTTTGTATTTTCTTTAAAAATTCGAATTTGTTCTTTTTTTTAATAAAAGGTTACGAGATTATTCTTCCTCAAAGCCCACATGGATCCACATAATAAAATATTTAATGATAAATAAACTTTTATTAACATTTATCTTTCAATAAAAAATATCGAATTTTTAATGAAAATTATAATATTTTTCAACACGGCCATTTTTCTTTGTGGTATATGTATGTCCATAGGGAGAACTCTTTATCAACTTGAAATTTCGAAATAAACGTTTTTTCGATACACACTCATGAATAATGCAATGGTTCTGCAGTGCATTTGGTGATATGCTTCGAATAAGCACCTGTAAGCGACCTCCATTAGTACAGACACCGACGTATTTAGGACAATTCAAATTGTTTTCAGATATGAATCTCGAACAGGTCCTGAGCCTTCGCTCCTGCAGTGATATTTTTACAAAACAGAAGATCTTTAATATTATTAAATACATCTATAAACCGTATATAAACCTGGCTAACTAGTTTTCTATTAATGCAGACACGACCAAATAGAATTTGCTCATGCAGCTAAACAGTTAATTTTATCAATAAATGTCATAGAACTAACTTGTATATAATTTCCTCTACTTTAATTTATTATTTAACTACACTGAGCGGCATAAAAAACGCAACACCTAAAATGATGACCAGTTTCAAACTGCAGTAACTTTTGAACGTATTGCTCGATTTGAATGAGTTTTTTTTTATTTGAAAGGTCCACTTTTTGCCAATATTTCTGTATGTGTGCTACCCATTTGTGCGCTCTTCCATTTCAGCAATGGTGAATAACGTTAAGGCTTGTTTTCTTCCTACAGTTTGAAGCTTGCTGTGGGGTGCACCGACAAAAGAATTTAACTTTAAACAAAAGGAGCTTGTAGTCTCGTCTGTTCTGATCACTTATGTTTTTTGTTCAAGTTTCTATTGTTGTTAACGCCAAAGTTACAAGCTCTAAAAGATAACGCTGCTTCTTCGGCAGCGCCATCAGAAATTAAAGAAAGCCATGGATAGCGACAAAATTTAATTAAACTGTGAAAGTAATGATCAACATGTTAATAACGAGTATTGCCTCCCCTCGCTTGAATTGCATTCCTCATCCTTCTAGGCATACTTCGAATTAGGTTTTGAATCTCATTTTGGGGAATCTGATTCCACTCTTCTTATAGCGCTATTCGGAGATCATCTAGCGTTTGTACCGCGGCACCACGGGTTCTAACTCGTCTCCCTAGCATATCCCACATGTGCCTGAGCAACTTCTGCAAGGCTTAAAGGCATTTTAATTGTCTAGCAACAGTCAATGACGTTAACGACACTAAACGTCACTTAGGGCCGATATATTCACCTATCGTCAAAGTTGTCGTTAGCCAACGAACAGATTACGCTAACGTTCGCGTTAAAAATGATTCTGTCTTTTCACCGATCTGTAAGTTATCGTCAGGTAACGAGGACGTAAACATCGCTAACGAATGTTTTTCGGCAGTATAGTATCAAATGTCGATAAAAAAGGTGTACTAAATCAACACTTGGATCATAACTTGGACTAATTGCCGCTAGATGTAGCGCCGTAAATGACATTGATAGACATTGACAAAACGTAACCAAAATTCATTCGCACCCATTTCTATCCGCATCAATTAAAAAAGACGACCAAAAGTAAAAAAAAAATGGTATGAAAGACGAATTCAGCAAATTCGGCCATATTAACTAAATAATGACTTCAATTAATACAGTACCACGTACGTACGTAAATATTTGTCAGGCTGACTTTTTGTTTGACATTCAGCACATGCTCTGTGACACACTCTGTGACCAATCGAAGTGTTCGTCATTAGTTTACGGCAGGTTCATTCGATCGCTAAATAAATTTGATCGTTAAGCGTATTTATCCGGTCGGTAACGTTAACGACAGGTGAATAGACACGTTTTTACCATTTATCTTGTCGTTTAGATGACGAACAGTTTCACGATAGGTGAATATATCGGCCCTAAATGTTTTTGTTGATTACCATGGCTAGCTTTAATTTCTGATGGCGCTGCCGAAGAAGCAGCGTTATCTTTAAGATCTTGTAACTTTGACGTTAACAACAATAGAAACTCGAACAAAAAACATAAATGATCAGAACAGACGAGACTACAAGCTCCGTCTGTTTAAAGTTAAATTCTTTTGTCGGTGCACCCCACAGCAAGCTTCAAACTGTAGGATGAAAACAAGCATTAACCTTATTCACCATTGCTGAAATGGAAGAGCGCAAAAATGGGTAGCACACATACAGAAATATTGGCAAAAAGTGGACCTTTCAAATAAAAAAAAACCTCATTCAAATCGAGCAATACGTTCAAAAGTTTCAAACTGCAGTAAAGTTTGAAACTGGTCATCATTTTAGGTGTTGCGTTTTTTATGCCGCTCAGTGTATTTTGACGAAATTACAGAAAAGGCGGCTCATTTGCAAAATTGTTGAAAAATGCATAGAGTAAACATCCAGGTAATTTGGACCTTTTTGAACAAAAACCTTTTCAGCTCTAAGTTTAGTCGTGAAACTTCTAAATATGAAGTTTCGTCCCGATACCTTTCATAGTATGTCCCTAAGGGCAGTTGTTTAAATGTTACAAGACGTTTTCTATACCACTAATTATTTTAATCTCAACCGGAAAAACTAACATACGTGCAGGCAACCCTTAGCTATAAATTGGTGAATAAATTGTCAAAATCCAAAGACGGTAACGGACTTATGTCCCTGTTTTTATAGATAGGTGTTCCTGATATAGTCGTTTGTTAATTTTTTTGTTTATCAATGTAACATGGAATCTTACGTTTTTCGAGCAATTAAAGTATAAATTTTAATAAATAGCTCAAAATTGTACATAATGATTAAAAAAAATTCGGATTCGCGTTTTTTTCGTTTCTTTGCATTTTTTTGAGAACATTTGCCATAGTAATGTATATATTTTTTACGCCATCAGAAAGTAGAGATTTCAACGAACAAAAAGCCCACCGACTTTTTTAAAAAAGCAGATATTTTGACGTGAGAATTTTCGATTGAAAATTAGGATGCCTTTTCGATATTGAGTCAAAATAAGGTGAAAAAATAAATATTTTAAATCAAAAAAATTACAGTGTGTTTGGGACATAAAAAGGCAAGTTTTCACCAAATTTCGCGAAAAGAAATTTTTTTTTTGTAAAAGATAAAAATAAAAGACCAAAAACTTGGTTATTTGAATTTTTCACATAAATTTCGAGGTTATGTGAAAAAAGTGTAAATACAAAAGTTGTAGATCTTTTTATTACCTACAACTTTGCCATTTAACTTTTTTCCATAGGACTTGTAGTTTTGCCGGAAACCGAGATAAACCGTTTTTTACCCTTAAAAACTCCCCCTCTTCCACTTCCCGACCTCAGATCGCCCGTAAATTATTTTTCCTTTCATTTTTGTTATATTCTCTTCCTTTTCCAATGGGTTTCATCCTACTATTATTTTCTTTTTGTTTCAAAAATTGTCGACCCTGGTCGATCATTATAAAGTGCTAACTTGAATCACGCGGGCAAATTATGTGGAGCGACGTGATTGGTTGGCTCCGTATGTAACACCAGTCTCCGACTCTCCGCCGTAGCTATGCGGCTGGCTTGTTTACATACGGACTAATTTCAATAATGATCGGTAAAAAGTCGTTTGGTTTGAGTGATAAATGTGACCGGTGTGTTTATTGAAGTCCCCAGCAACTATTTGAGATGTTAAGTGCGCCCGATGGCCCCAAAAACGTATGTTTTTTTGCGTTTATTTATCGCCGATTCTTCCGACATTGCAAACAACCAGCGGCCATGTTTGTTTATATCTTTCCGTTTAGCGCTACGAATAATAACTTTATATTCGATATCATTCTCAGTGCGTATATTATCTTGTCATATGAGTAATATTTTATCGTTTTACCGTGTCTTTTTGCTATTTTTGTGAGGGAATTTCGAGTTTTTTTTGTGTGAACTTACGTCTTAACGTGTTTAGAGGTTAAATTATAACTATCGTACATAATTTCCATAGTTCGCAGAATAAATCGGTAAGAAAGAACTTTTAGCCCTGTAAAACTAGGATCTCACTACGGAAAAAGTCAAACTCGGTTAGACTTTTGTAGTCGCCATCCGATATTGTGCCTTGATCTTTTAATTCTCTACAAAAAATGTCTATGCATAGTTTAAGTACGAGTTGACGTTTTCAAGTTATAGATCTAGAAAAACGTCAAAAGCACGTAAGAGTAACAACGTGTTTGTGCTGGGTGATCCATTCAGCGTCACAAGCCTTTGAAAACATGATAGAGCATCATAGTTTATATTAAGACGAACAATAGCATTTAGTTAAAACTTGACCATTTCCGAGATAAGTCATTCAGAAGGTTAAAGAAATCTCTTATGTTAAACTCGCCGTTTTTGTGGTGATGAGAAACTACTAAACGAAAAGTATCGCGACGAAACTTCATATTTAGAAGTTTCATGTCCAAACTTAGAGCTGAAAAGCTTTTTGTTTAAAAGGGTCCAAAGGAACTGGATATTTACACTAAACATTTTTCAAAGATTTTGCAAATGCGTCGCCATGTCTGTAATTTCGTCAACATAGTTAAATAATAAATTAAAGTAAAAAGTAGAGGAAATTTTGTATAATTTATGTCTATAACATTTTTTGGCAAAATTAGTAGTTTAGCTGCAAGAGCAAATTGTATTTGATTGAGATCGGTCGTGTCTGCATTAATATAAAACTAGCTAGTCAGAATTTAGCAGATATTTTCATTCTAATGACAGTAGGTGGTGTTAAACGCTGATGTTTTGACAATACCTACTGTCAATAGAATTGATATCGATATCGATCAAATAGAATCTCTTGCAGCTAAACTATTAATATGTATATATATATATATATATATATATATATATATATATATATATATATATATTAAAAAAAACACAAGCAACTTTATTTCAAAATTGTGCCGAAATATAGGTTGTTGCATTTAAAAAACATAAGTTTGGGTTGGTACTACCTTATGGAACATCCTGTATACACCCTAATAATTTTAAAATGTGCGCCTCGCCGTTCTATATATATATATATATATATATATATATATATATATATATTTGGTTTAAGTTTACTTTAGCCTTGTAGATAATATTAAAAAAAACACAAGCAACTTTATTTCAAATTGTTTATTTTCTTGGGTACTGTAGGCTTGGTCGCGTTTAACACATTAAAACTTATAACTAAAAGTCACAAGATACAACACATTAAAAATTATTTGCTCTGACGTTTCGACACTATTTGTGTCTTGATCACAGATAAACTGAAATATTCGTGAATAACTTTATACATTTTAATACGTACAACCAAGACAAACCACGTATGAAACTTGTTTCCAAAACAGGAACTCGTCTATCAACAATCTCCCACGAATTTTACGAATTCCTTAAAATACATTTTCTCCCCTTTTGTTACATGTTTGTAGGTAAAATTAGTTTGTAACAATTTAGCAAATTTAAATCAGATCTGTCGTTCACCGCGTCCTTTTGTTTTAAAATTTCTATGGTCTCCAACACACCGAGCTTTTAAGTTATTCTCCTTTTGGAGCACTTTCACATCACTAAAGTTAAATTGATGTCCGGTATCTTGTTGGTGTTTTTTTAACGCTGTGATGTTTTTCGCGTATTGTTTTAAGGAATTCGCGTTGGTGTTTTAAGGAATTCATTGATACTATTTCTTTAGATGAATCACACCACCTCATTTCATTGGATGTTGTGTCCCTATATACCAATGTACCAATAACATTGGTGAAAGATGCGATAAACAAAAAGTGGCCGGAAATAGATCATGCTTTTCTTCCAAAAAATGAATTTTTGGAAGCAATAGAAACAACATTAACGCATACCTATTTCCAATATAAGGACACATTCTACAAACAAGTGTTCGGGTGCGCAATGGGTTCACCGGTATCAAGTGTTGTAGCACAGATGGTAATGGAGGAATTGGAGGAATCGGTTCTATCAAACATTTCTATTGACATCCCGTTCTTTAAGCGTTATGTAGATGATTGCATAATTGCTGTACCAAAAAGAAAAGAAAATGAAGTTTTGGAAACTTTTAACAAATACAATGATAGACTACAATTTACAATGGAGATAAATAAAAACAACAAAATAAACTTCTTAGATATGACCTTAATACAAGATGACAAAAAGGTTGATACAAAATGGTACACCAAAGAAACAGCATCACACAGATATCTGAATTATAATTCAATCCAACCACGTATGTACAAAGAAAGTGTTATAAGAGGACTGGTGGACCGAGCAATAAAGTTAACGAGTACTCAATATCAAAATGAAGCATTAGAGAAAGTAAGAACCATTTTACAGAAAAACAACTACCCGAAAGATCTGATAGAAAAAATAATTAAAAAGAGAAAAATATCTAATAAAAAGAACAAGGTTGCAACACCAGAACACAACGAAGAATCGCACACGGAGAAAACTAAATATATCGCTCTTCCCTATATTAGACAAATATCTGAAAAGATAGGACACATACTAACACTAACTACTCAACATAACAGTAGCTCACAAAAACACTAACAACTTGTCTAAAATGTACACAAAACTAAAAGCGCCGACACCAATATTGAAGAACTCTCACTGTGTCTACCAGATTCCCTGCAGCTGTAAAAAAGTGTATGTTGGTCAGACGGAGCAACTTCTGGAGGAGCGTTTGAAAGGGCACAAATACGCGAAAAACATCACAGCGTTAAAAAAACACCAACAAGATACCGGACATCAATTTAACTTTAGTGATGTGAAAGTGCTCCAAAAGGAGAATAACTTAAAAGCTCGGTGTGTGTTGGAGACCATAGAAATTTTAAAACAAAAGGACGCGGTGAACGACAGATCTGATTTAAATTTGCTAAATTGTTACAAACTAATTTTACCTACAAACATGTAACAAAAGGGGAGAAAATGTATTTTAAGGAATTCGTAAAATTTGTGGGAGATTGTTGATAGACGAGTTCCTGTTTTGGAAACAAGTTTCATACGTGGTTTGTCTTGGTTGTACGTATTAAAATGTATAAAGTTATTCACGAATATTTCAGTTTATCTGTGATCAAGACACAAATAGTGTCGAAACGTCAGAGCAAATAATTTTTAATGTGTTGTATCTTGTGACTTTTAGTTATAAGTTTTAATGTGTTAAACGCGACCAAGCCTACAGTACCCAAGAAAATAAACAATTTGAAATAAAGTTGCTTGTGTTTTTTTTTAATATTATCTACAAGGCTAAAGTAAACTTAAACAAAATATATATATATATATATATATATAGAACGCCGAGGCGCACATTTTAAAATTATTAGCGTGTATACAGGATGTTCCATAAGGTAGTACCAACCCAAACTTATGTTTTTTAAATGCAACAACCTATATTTCGGCACAATTTTGAATTCCTCGCAAAATTTTACGACAACGAAAAATAACATTACCTACCCTAAACTTTATACTTTTTGATTTATTGGCATTTTTATGGTAAAACAGCAGTCTAAGAAAAATTGTATATCTCAATGCCTGTTTTTAATTTTATTGTGCACGCTTAGATTATGATTAAGTAAGAAGCGTTATATTAGCATGATTAGTGTGATTACCTACCATATCCAAATTGTGCACAAGGTGGTCATAATCCGCAACAAAATATAGAAAACAGTTTTTCGTAAGAAAGTTTTTTTTTAAAGGAACACCATGTAACTAATAATTTTTTTAAATTCTACGCCTCGTTCTGTATAAAAATGTACTAGCACACACCAATGCTAAAATAAACAATTGCAGAGATAACTAGAGTCTTCTTCATAAAAAATGAGTTTTCTATCAATAGGTGCTTCTACAATCTACACCTACATTAACCATTAAACCAGCTAAGCTAAACTATTAATTTTATATATAGTATGATAAAGCCATGTGCCTGGCCACATCAGATTTTTTTATAGTACCTAAATGTGTAATTATCTGCTACAAAACACAACAATAGCATTTTCTATAATTACATATAGTTTAACTTTTAAGGATTAAATGTGGTACCTGAGAAATCCTTACGTGAAAAACAAAGAGAATATTTTGCCATGATTTGAGTGAAATTAGTTATCTTAGTGATCATGAAGACTTCTCTGACACCAAAGCTTATTAGATGAAATGAAAAGCTCGCTGAAAGTTTGCAGGTTTAATTAATTGCTACACAACAAGATTTGGCTTACGCCATCATCAGTGTTAGTAAACTAAAAAGCAAAAGAAAACAATGAGAACTAATGTCACAAGTAAGAAATATTTAAGAAAGTTTTCATACTGGAATTTTGACTATAAGTTTCCTTATAGTATATTATAATACAAGTTTTATAAGACAAAAATTGGCGCACGGGTTGTTTTGGGCACGACGAGCGTAGCGAGGAGTGCCCAAATGGAACAAGTGCGCCAATACGTCTTATAAAACGAGTGTTATATACTATTTTTTCTACTTTGCGACATTAAATTTACATAAATTTCGAAAATTGCGGTTGACATCTGACAATCTAGAGTAGTTTCATATTCAACAGTTGTAGTTGTGGTAAAATTGACAAATATGATTGACGCGAGCCAATAGGGATTGAGATGTCAGCCTTATTTGACACTTGGCGTCAATATCATCAATCTTGGAAAACTAAAAGTTACTAAAAGTTTGTGATCTAGTGTTTTCATAACGACACTGAAAGCGGTTTCGTTATGAGTTTATAACGAACGCAAAGTAGAAAAAAGATTTTTACTTGTGACATTGGTTGTCTTTGTTTTCTTGTGCTCTTTAGTTTACTTACACTGATGATGACGTATGCCGTAACATGCTTGTAGCAATTAAATAAACCTGCAAAGTTTCAAGATGCTTTTTTCTATCCACTAATTTTTCATCATGGACCCACTTGAATTGATAACTTACTTGATTCTATATATTATCCGCCATCAGTTCAAGAACAAGATGCAGAAGATGCAAATACTGGTAGTGAGGATAACTATAATAATGTAGTTTCTGCAGTATCAACCAAAAGACCAAAGAAAATGTAAACGTAACAAAGCGAAGAGTAAAGAAAATGATGTAAAATTAACTCTTCACAGGAATGAATAACTTAATAATGAATGGATAACTTTATAATTTGTCCACACTCCATGAATGTTTAAAATATTTGAATCGGCAAGTTCGAAAACAGTACAAGTCCAAAATTGGCCATTTTGAACTGAAATAGCCAAAATGTTCACTATGATTTATTCTATCAAATAGACCTAAAGAGAATGCTTGGGCGAAATAAACAAGTCCAGAACAGTGTTTTTTTGCTCGGTCATGCAACGCGTTTCTACTCAGTTTCTACTGATATCAGTCATATGATCAATTAATCAAAAATAGACGAAATTACCGAAAACTTAAATAATTCTCTAACAGAAAAGAAATTGTGTTTAAACAAACTATTGTTTATTCTGGAAATTTGGTAACATACATTTTTTAATTCCAGGATTAATTATTCTTTTATAGAAATCATATTTTTTAAATACAATACTGTCATTTTTTAGTTATAAGCAATTAATCAAAATTCCTGGACTTCAAATTAAGAATATTTTCCCGCATACATACATATTTATTTAATTTGCCAGCTTCAATATTTGATTTATTATGCTGTTTCATAGTTTAGTTATTTTTTCTTGATTTTTTTATTTTTTTATCCGTTAATGATCGCTTAATTGCTCATAACTCAAAGATGATGCATTTTATAAAAAAATGATTCTTACAAACTCTTAGAATTACATTTTTTTGAATATACAGGGTGTTCTATAAGAAAAAGAAAAGTTTATTAAATTTTCAGAATAAAATGAACATCCGTATATTGAAAATATATAGCTTGTTTAAAACCAAAAAACTTTTGTTTGAATTTTTCTTTGAAATTCTTTACGGTTAAAGAATTACTAAGGTGTTCCGGTAATTTTGACTAATCATGTATAATTCGCTATTTTGAATTTATTGTAAAAATCTGACATGACAATTTTAATTATCAATCTTCAAATATTACGGGAAATAAGTTTAGTGCAAATCCTACATCATATATACCTACATCACAATAAAAATATGATTTAAATGCTTTAAATAAACAAGTATTGTCAAAAATGTAAGCTGTTTTTCCGTCGAGTTCAAAGACAGTACATGTCCATGATGATTGTTTTAATCATAGCTCTACTTTTAATCAAATATAAATAAAATATGTAGTACATTTAATTCTCTGTGAACTACTTTATATTTTGTCTATTGGCACAAAATAGCTAACTGCTATACTTTTCAAGATATTGCACCAACAGAATTATTTTATTATCAGAATTCACTTTTTGGAGTGTTTTCGAACCGACCGATTTATTTGACAAATCAACAAATAAGTTTTTGTTTGCAGATCTTTACTTAAAAATTCTTTGGGTATCCGGTTTTGTTTAGTTATATTTTAAAAAAAAAACAAAGAATTTAAGTCCAACAACAGTACTAGAAGTATTAGAATTTTCAATTTAATTCGTTGCAAAAATAAAAAAAAATTGTAAGTTGTTTTAATACCCAGTATATTATTCGTCTAAGCAAATTAAACTGAGATTTATATTTTATAAATAAGTCAACGCTTAAAAATTCCTAGAGTATAAATATGTTATTTCGATTCGAAACATTCAAACACGTTTAAAATTCTCGAAGCGGGCCGGCCGGGCCGGCTCTACAAAAACGTGTTCTATTATGGCTGTAAAATAACTACGCCGAATGTTGCTCGAATATTTGAGGAAAACATACTCATACCGTCAATGCTCCACAGAAAAATACATTTTTATTGTCGAAAGAAATGTTTTCGAGGCATAGTACGAATGTCTTTTTATATTTCAATTTCGACAAGGAAATAATATCCTTGTACGAAGTATGCACATGTTTGTTTTTGCTGCATTACTAACGCATTTCGGAAAATATAATAATATGAAATGAATAAGGAATTTATTGTTGACGCCAAAAACACTATACATACCTACATCACAATAAAAATATTATTTAAATGCTTTAAATAAACAAATATTGTTGAAAATGTACGCTGTTTTTTCGTCGAGTTCAAAAATAGTACATGTCCATGATGATTATTGTATTAATCATAGCTCTGCTTTTAATGCAAATATAAATAAAATATGTAATACATTTAGTTCTCTGTGAACTACTTTATATTTGGTCTGTTGGCACAAAATAGCTAACTGCTATACTTTTCACGATATTGCACTGACAAAATAATTTTGTTAATTTTCCCAGAACTCACTTTTTGGACTTGTAGTGCTTTCGAACCGACCGATTCATTTATTTACTGACACTTTTCAGATAAAATTGATATTGAATCAAATTTATGTGTAACAAACTGGTGTTTCTAAACCATTACATATTACAGCGGCAGAATTGAAACAATATATAGGAATTTTAATTTTCATGTCCGTTGTCTTTTCATGTCTTACTGAAACACTCATTACTCGAATAGTGGATATGATAATATAGTATTTTCACCTACCAATAAAGTCCTCAATAGTTATGACAGATCTGTCAGTGTTATCGCACTATTTTAGCCCATTAAATAAGAAGATGTGCCGGCGGCAGAACGTGAACATAAGGTAGTTTCCATCATAGCTCGACATAAAATATTCACGAGGAGTAAAAAATGATATATTCGAATATTTCACCATTTGCTAGATATGACATTAGCAAACGATATTACATCGGAATAGTCACTTCAAAGTCCTCTCTTGATACAAAATGACATTCTTTGACATTCTTAGAGAAGTTGCAATATGCCTGTATTCCCTTCGACTAATCAATATTCTCCTTGTTACAGGCCACACGTTCCTCGTACCAGCGTCGGTCGAGTACCTCGAGATATGCCGCGGCTACCTCATCCAGAAAGACATCGTCGACAGCCTCGGCTCGGAGGAGAACCTCGACAAAAGCTCCGTCATGCTCGAAGCCGCCTGCTGCCTCCTCGAATACCTCGGCGAGATCGTTACCAACCTCTCAACCACCCAAACCGCCACCTCCTTCCGAGCGTCGACCGCCTTCCGCGCTGCCAGCCCTCCGTGGGAACGCGAGACGCCCCTCGAACACGAAGACCTAACCTCCGAGCTCTGCGAACGCGAGGAAGAGGACTCCAGCGGCGAAGATTCCGACGAAGATTCGCTCTCGAATAAACTATGTACGTTTACGGTGACGCAGAAGGAGTTTATGAATCAGCACTGGTACCATTGCCACACTTGTCGTATGTTGGACGGTGTTGGCGTTTGTTCGATATGTGCTAGGGTGTGTCATAAGGGGCACGATTTGAGTTATGCGAAGTTCGGGAACTTCTTTTGCGATTGCGGGGCGAGGGAAGATGGTTCGTGCCAGGCGTTGGTGAGGAGGAGCCAGGCCGGGCAGGCTGTGGTCGCGGCGACGGGCGGGAGAGACGCGGTTGGGTTCGCTGCTTCGGAACATGCGTTGGCGAGCTCGTTGCGGAGGAGAGCTTCTTCGCCGATACAGATCGATAGGTGAGTTTGTTTGATCTGCTTTTGTTAAGTTTCTTTTTTTTTTGTTTCTGTACTAGCTATTTGTACTGGTAACTGGGTATAGGAAACAAGGAATCACTGACTGTAACTGAATCGATCTCTTAATTTGCGTTAATTGGATGGACCCCACATTTTTGCGTTCACGTGTTTGTACAGCATCCAAAAACATACTATTTCTTCGACGTCCATACTTGTACTACATACAGTGCGCGCGTAAAGTAAGGAAACATGAGAAAATCTCATTTTAAAAAAAAAACAACCCATATTTTTCTTAGTGCTTTTGGCAAAGATTTTAATTGTCTTAATGGTAGCAGAAACATTTTATAGCCTTACATAAGATCTGTTTAAGAAAGCCTCAACTGAAAATTGCAATATATTGATAACCGTCCGGTGCTGCAATGGCCACGCGCTTCTATAAAAATGTGGTGTAAAATTTTCAAAGTTTATGTCATCTGATTTTTAGCTATGGGGTTGTCCATTAATCATGTGAGGTCCAAATAGGGGAGGGGGGCTTTGGATAACATCACTATTGATCACAATGGGGTAGGGGGGGTTGTTGTTACCTATCACGTGTATATTTTCGTGCTACCATGCTTGCCCATTTCTTAGTGTGAAAAATAGCCAAGTAAGCCCATGGCCCGAAGACACTGCTTTTTAGATTAACATGTGCTATTTTATTATTGAATTTTTCAATAAAAAATATTTGAGTTTTTTTCAACAAAAAAATACACGTGATGTTAGATAGGGGGGCGGTGGGGTACCTTAGAACCTCACCAAGTATCACCAGGGGGGAGGGGGGTGTAAAAAAGTGGCTTGAAAACCTCTTGTTTAATGGACGACCCCTATATGGTCTTAAAGGAGAACGTTCAAAGTTTTATTTGGTCCTACATATTACCTATTATCTACTACTTACATAATGTTATTGTTTTGCATGCATATAAGAATAGTAAAAAGCACCTTCTTTTACTTTAAACACTGTTTTTCGTGAGAACTAGAGCCAAATCCCCATTTCTGTGGTCAGAAGTCCTATTGAAATCGGTTGTCATTTTTCTGTCAACTTTTTATTTGGCCTGTACAATGTATAGAGGAAGAAGCAGTGCGCTCCGACCCGGGCTGCGATGTGCACGCACAGGGCTGTGGAGTCGGAGTTCAGACAAATATTAGAGGAGTCGGAGTCGGAAAAAATGTACCGACTCCGAGAACAGGTTTCATTATTGTAGAAAAAGAAAAACATGCGAGATGGACATTGCCTCAGTAGACAGTAAACAAATGATACTAAACATTCTATTAGGTCTTTGTCAAAGTACCTACCTATATACATATGTGTATTATATAATCATTTATCCAGATTACATGTGCAGCCATAATTATGATTATTTTCAGTTTAGAAAATAACTAGAAACTAAGTAAGGGCATCCTTGTAGGAGAATTTAGTTGGAGCTATTCCGTTCCTCACAACAATTTTATAACCGTATTTTGTATTTAATTCTGTTTTTATTAGACTGATTTTTATTTTGTATTATACACTATGTCTTATGGATAGGGTTACCATATTTATTCGAGTAAAAAAGAGGACACCAAATGTTTGAAAAGCAAGGGGGAGGGGTATGTATGTATGTGGAAATATAGTCGGATAAAAATAAACTGAACTTTTTAGTATTCGTTTATTCATGTATGTTAAACAGTTCTCAACAACATTACAGTTATCAATAATACGAGTTCCCACGGATATAGTTTCACAACGAAAATCGCAACAAAACTCAATTTTCGACATTTCTTCATAAATATAGAAACACAGGACACAACATAAACTACATTTAAAATAAATTAAAAATATTTATCTTGGTACTCCTCGTAAAAAAACATTACTTAAAAATGGTTATTAGTTATCACTTACATACTTACAAATTTCAATGTACCTAAATTCAGAAATCAGAAACCAAAGAGAATAACCAATTAATAGAAATTACTACCACAAAATATTAAGACAATTAATAACAGAAAAGTAAAACATTCTTACCTAATATTACAGTAAACAAACACAAAACAATAACCTCGGGATGCACTACAACAACCGTCCTCTCTGACGACTTAAAACAATGTGACAAAATTGTTTAAAATGTTTCCCTAGAAACACAAATATCCCGAAATTGCAAGCACTCAACAGCGCATATAAGAAATGGACGAGGAAATGGTTAATTCTCAGAGACTGTTCGTGAGAACATCGCTCCGACAGTATGGTTTTTGCGGATATTTACTTCCTAGAAAGGTTGTTTAGGAGAAACAATTTTTTACGCCGCTTCTTTCAATACGCCCTAGAAAATAATTAATTGTGGAATGAAACTGTACATTACCTTCTTTTTTGTCCGGTATTACGTTATTTTATGATTTTGTTAAAAAGGAGGACATTTTGGGGAAAATCGGAAAAAGATACCGGACCCGGACATGACCCCTAAAAAAGAGGACTTGTCCGGTTAAAAGTCTGGTAACCCTACTTATGGATGAGTTTGATATTATTATAGAAAATCGGTTAAATGGACAATTTTGTGTTCTGTTGATTGCACTCGCAGAGTGTTTTGTGTTCTGTTGGAAACCCGATGCAGCACAATCTGCACTCAGTGCACCTTTTTTCTCCACGAGCTCCGAGAGCTCGTGCTGGCGAGTGCAATATGGCTCCAATGCGTGTTCTGTTGGGATCGCACTCGCTTGCCCCACACTCGTGGAAAATTGCACCAGTGCCCTCGAACTAGTGCACCCGAGTTTTACCAAAAGAAAACAACGCTATAAATAACGTTACTGTTTTGAATGTGTTCAAAAGGAGCAAAAAGGGCACCTTTAACACTGTTTTTCGAAAAAACTAGAGCCAATTCACCATTTCTGTGTTCAGATTCAGATTCCTGGGAAAAAATCCTATCCGAATCAGTTGTTATTTGCCTGGAAATTTTTTTTTGTTGGCCAGTGTTATCATCTACAAACGTAGCTTAAAGTCAGCTTAAAATTATAAAGTTTAGCTGACCTTTTTCATCGTTTTTTTTTAAATAAAAGGTAAATTTTTTTATAATAATAATAATAATAAACTTTATTCCGCACCAAAAAGATTTACAAATCATAGGCCATCGTTTAAAATATGACAAAATAAAAGATATGGTATGAAAAGTTAATAAAAACGTAAGAAAAAGCACTTCAATCCTTTTTCTTTTCCAGGAGCATCGCCAAGAAAGAAAAACGGACACCCACTGTCGTCAAACAGATCGAAGCATCGCGCGACTTCATAACCCGTTACTTCGCAACCAGCTCCCTCCCCTCGACCCTTCTAGACGTTGTACAATCGTTCGTACCGGCCGTCCAAACATCCTGCGGAAGAAACTCCCCAGTCGGATGCCACGCACGCGCCCTCAAAGCCCTACAGCAGCTCCACTCCTCCGAAAAACAATACGTATACACCGACCAGCTCATGGTACCCACCTTAGGCTCGCAAGAAGGCGCATTCGAAAACGTCCGCATGAGTTACGCCGGAGAACAAGGCCAAACGATCCGACAGCTGTTATCCGCGCATATCGTAAGGAGAGTCGCCATGTGTTGCATGTATTCCGCGCACGGGAAAAGGCAGCACCTAGCTGTCTCACACGAGAAAGGAAAAATCACCGTTTTGCAGTTATCGGCGCTTTTGAAGCAAGCGGATTCTTCGACGCGGAAACTAACGTTGACGCGGCTCGCGTCCGCACCGATCCCGTTCACCGTTTTATCGCTCGCTAGTAATCTTTGTAACGAAGATTATTTGGCTGTTTGCGGGTTGAAGGATTGTCACGTTTTGACGTTTAATTCGACGGGGTCGGTGAGCGATCATCTGGTGTTGCATCCGCAGTTGGAGACGGGGAATTTTATTATAAAGGCGATATGGTTGCCGGGGTCTCAGACGAAGTTGGCGCTGGTTACCGCGGATTTCGTGAAGATCTACGATTTGGCGAAGGACGCGTTGAGTCCGCAGTATTACTTTTTGGTGCCGAGCGGGAAGATTAGGGATTGTACGTTTATGTGCGAGGATCGGGTTTATAATATTCTGCTGATGTCGTCGCCGGGGCATATTTATTACGAGGCGCTGAACGAGGAGTCGTCTGCGGTTCACGGGTCGTTCTACGTGACGAATACGCTCGAGGTGTTCCATTTGGATGTAACGGTTAGTACAATTTTTTTTTGTAGCGTTCTTTCGATTCAACACTCTTATATGAGGGGTGTGTATGCAAAATGCGACATGTGCTTTGAAATGAATTTCGAGAAAACCGCAAAAATTTACTAAACATTTATTTTCAATGATTTTTAATTAATGTGTCTGTAGGTTAATAAGAGGAGTTTATTTTATATTAGCAATTCTGAATTGGTTAAATTTATCTTAACATACAACGATAATCTTTAAGAAATATTAAGGGATATATGAATAAGTGTCCATTGTGCAAGGAAATAAATCAATGTTGAATTTAAATAAAAGCCTCCTTGATCCTTGCAAGTTTATTTAAATTACTGTATACATGTTTCGGTGAACACGACCATCATCAGGACGTACAAAGTCAAAAATTATCTAAACGGAACATGAGAAGATTCGCGAACAAACTAAAAACATTTTTAGTTTTTAGTTTGTTCCCGAATCTCCTCATGTTCCGTTTAGATAATTTTTGACTTTGTATGTCCTGATGATGGTGGTGTTCACCGAAACATGTATACAGTAATTTAAATCATCAAAAAATCTACTACATTCACATGGGTCATTTTTTACTATGACCTCAAAATTTCCGAGAAAAATGCGAATGCCAATGACAAAACAAATTTTCTGTTTTTTATTTTTCGTTGTTGCAACAATAATTCAATTTTAATCAAATTTTGTGAAAGCATGCCTTTTTATACTTTAAATAAGCATACATTTTTTTATTACACAAAAAACAAGAAGGTTTTGAGATATTTAGTTCTTTCCGTCAAAATCAGATTTTTTTAAAAAAGGAATTCTGTGTTGAAAAATCATCGTACAGAGTTCTTCTGGAAATCATTTTTGTTGTTTTTACATGTACTTAGTGATGAAATAATAAAAATTATAGTCCCTATTTAACAACATAATCAAAAATTGAGAAAGCTCAAAAACGACTTTTGCAACACTAAATTTTTCAGTAATTGTTCATTATTTGTTTAAATTTTTAAGAAAATTGCAATACTGGTTACGACATTCCATTGTACGAAAAAAAATACAATGGAAACTGTCTCATTTCTACACTAATACAAAAGTTGTAGGTCAAGAAAAAATCTACAACTTTTGTAGAGGTTACTATATAACATAACCCCAAAACTTCCGAGAAAAATTGCGAAAAAGGCAAAGATTGGCATAGTTATTTATTTTTTCATTTTCAGTTTGTTATTGGGAAGTCGTAGTCAAACAACCTGTATGCATTAAAATACCATCTAGGCTGTAGATCAACAATATTTACGACTAAACACTTCTTCGCAAAACTATAATTTTGTCTATTCTTCCCTACACATATCTTCCACTTAAAAAAAATTTTTTTCTCCGTTATTTTAGGACGTCAACGGTCAAGTGGCTGGCGGTGGAGTCAGCATATACTACTCGCACACGCTCGGCCTTCTATTCTACAGTTACGCGCAAGGGAAGAGCTTCATATCGCCCATAACCCCGAAAAATAACTGCCTGACGGTCGTTTTTCCGATAACGCTCCCCGTTCCCGCCTCGACCAACTCTAAGAGCAACGGAGGCAAAAATCCTACTCCGCAGCCCCTGTGCCAGTGGACGGAAATCCCCAATCATCCGGGATTGATTTGCTGCGCCATGCAGTCGAGTAACAATCCCGTTGTTCTTATGATGAGACCCGATACTATCGCGATACAGGAGGTTAAGGTTATTCCGACAAAGTCGAAGATTATGGACATGGTTGCCATTAGGCATAATTCAGTTAATGAACAGCGGACTACGCTGATTTTGATGTGTGAGGATGGCAGTTTGAAGATATATATGGCTAATATGGATCAAACGGGTGAGTTGTTTTTTTTTTTTTTTTTTTGGGGGGGTTTGGGTGTGACAATATTAAATATTGTGCATGAAATAAATGTACATTAGGGTGGTTCAAATTGGCTATTTTTATTTAGAAAGCAACGACACCTCAAATCCTTTCCAAATCCAAAAAAAAAAGTGGACACGTATTTTTTATTTTTTTTTTCAATGTTTTGATTCTTAATGGTGCGTGTCGAGGTCTCAAATTTACATAAGAAAATGCATGGGAAAAAGACATTTTTTAGTATTTTCGAATAATTGTTCGGTGTGATGTTTATGAACATTTGTCAGTTAATTTCCATTTGTTTAAACAAATTTTATTTGTTTAAATAATTCGTTTTTCTCGAAAATCCGTCTGAATTCTGTTTTCTGTGTTCGAAATGGCAGTTTATTATCTAAGAGTGACATTATTCATTAAAAAAATTCCTCCTAAATTATTATTCATTTTCAACTTTTTTTTAATTATGGTAGAAAATTCAGCTTTCTTGAGAAATTAACTTATTAATTTCATGTTCGAGATATCTTGCCTATATTATCTAATAAAACTACATTTGTATAAAACATTTTTTTTGCAATTCATCTAAAATTATTTTTTTTTACCCGTATTCTGGCCAACATTGTTCTCAAGTGATATCATTTATATTTTGGGTTGATTTCTATTGTTTAAATTATAAAATATTGTTTGGCTGTTCGAGTTGTCAATTTCAAGTCTCGAATTTTGAGCCGAGTAAAGCTCATTTCTTTCCTAATACTTCAACAATTTGAAGAGAGATGAGGGAGATGAGGGTCAAAAACAATCCTTATTGCAAGTTGCTAGAGAGTACAGGGAACAGTTTCCAGGCAGCAACAAATCAACATTATCGTGCGACACACAGTGGTAGAAAATAAGAATAAGAAATGCAGGAAAAAATATGATTAATAAAATTGGTTGACTTAGGAAATTTAATATTTTTAAAAGAAATATAACTCCCCAATTTCCCAAAAAAAGGATTTTAAATCAATTCAATTGTTTCGAATAAATGATATTGAAAACGAATAATATTTTACTTAATAATGATTTGAACCAGGTCCCAGATCCCTGGTTCAAATCCAGGTTGTGGCTGTAATTTTTAATTTATTCTAAAATTTACTGTATATCACCATTATGCATTTCAATAATATTTTATTATTTAAACAATAGAAAATTATCCCAAAATATAAAACCAGACCGGTCTAAAAAAATTAATGTTTAAAAGATTGTTTAAACAAATGGTATTTGTTTAAACAAATATGGGGTTATTAGCTAATAACATAGGCAAGATACCTCGAACATGACATTTATAAGTTAATTTTACAAAAAAGCTGACTTCTACCATAATTAGAACAACAGTTGAAAATTAATAATCATTGATTGTTGAAACAATAGGAAGAATTTAACGAATAATGTCACCCTAAGATAATGAACTGCCATTTCGAACACAGAAAACAGATGTCCGACGGAGTTTCGAGAAAAGCGAATTGTTTAAACAAATGAAATTTGTTTAAACAAATGGAAATTACCTGACCGATGTGTATAAACATTCAACTAGACTTATAGTAATGATTTCTATGAGAAAAAAGAGAATGAAGTGATTAGAAGGGTAAATTTTCTGAAGAATGTATATTTTTCATTTAAGGGTAGTTTTCAGGGCACTGTGGGGGTGGGTTGGGGGCGTCAAAGCCATATGTATAATAGCTCAAATTCTTCATTGGAACTACAAGTCTATAAGTTTACAAGTCCTATAAGTTTAATCTTAAGTTTTCCCAAACCCCGAACAATTATTCGAAAAATACCAAAAAATGTCTTTTTCCCATGAATTTTCTTATGTAAATTTGATGCATCGATAGACACCATTAAAAATCAAAATTGCGAAAAAAAAAATACGTGTCCACTTTTTTTGGATTTGGTACGATTTGGGGGGATCGTTGCTTTCTATCATCACAAAAGTTTTTGCAATGCATTTTTGAACCACCCTAATATACATATGTTACATAAAAAAATTACATATTGTGCCCTAGAATGGATAACTTCATGCTGCATTAAACTGCATTAAAATAATACATATTGAGCATTTAATAAATATGAATGTTACATGAAAAATTTTATAATGAGCAATATTTTATTCATCCACCAAATTCAGTAAGAAAAAATGGTGTTGCCATTAAAAAAAAGTTTGTACTGTTTTTTTGGTATTGATGAATTGTGTGAGTATTTGGTGGAATTTTGGAAAATTATCTTGAGGATTTTCTTCCTCAAGAATTGTCATAGGAGATAGCTTTTTTATACAAACTGTCAACTATTTCTTTTTCAAAATGGAACTGAAATGATTAAAGAGTACGAACAAATACCATCATCTAGCGTATGGTAGTTATTTTGTAAAAACTTAGTCATGGAATATTGTTTTGCAGCTTGTTTGATTTTATTGTTGCATGAGCTTTATCCAACTGATAACTATTTATCTCAACTTGCTGAAATCGGACCTTAATCAGTTCATAAACTGAAACACTGCTTTCTATTTTGGAAATGTAGTTAATTATTGTCAACAAACAAGGTATTTAGAATGCAAGATAAAATAGTCCAAATTTGGGAAAATTAGTAAGTACTGTGCCATATTCCATAGGTCGTTTTAGCTTTCAAATAACAGTGCTAGAACTAAAATTTGTCCTTACATTTTTCAAAATACGCATCTCCAACATTTATTTCGGATATTTTACAGTTTTGACCGCCAATACTGCTTCCCCGTTTTCCCAGAAAAGTCCTCAAAATAAAACTTTCGATTCCATCTCTTGCAGGATTCTGGATGTCCCCGATAATCCAACCGACAATTTCACCATCCCCCCTAAAATCGAAGAAAAAAAAATCGGTAAAGACCGGAAAAACCCCAACTTCCGTAACATTCCCCGTGGACTTTTTCGAGCACAGCCAACCCATGAACGAGGTCGAGATAGGCGGCAGCGACCTACTACAGGTCTACAACGTATCCCAGCTGAAACACCGTCTGAACACCACAGGCCTATACGTCGTCTGCACGAAACCACTAGGCTTCACCGTTGAGATTTCAAACACCGACAATAACCTCGTTATGACGGGAATCCGAGTCCTCGTGGGCAGCCAAGACCCCCAGAGAGCACCTTCTTTCATAGAAGTCTTCGGAAGGATCATTACGATCTCCGTAAACAGGAGTCGCTGGTACGACGTCCCGTTTTCTCGGGAGGAGAGCCTCCAAGCCGATAAGAAGCTGAATATCATGTTCGGGCCTTCGCAGGATGCAGAAACCGTTACGATGGTCGATAGTATTAAAGTTTACGGGAAGAGTAAGGATATCTTCGGATGGCCGGAAGAAAACGAGGAAACCGTCGCGAATAACACTCCTGCATTAACAAACACGACGAACGCCGTAACGGAAACGGAGATCGTCAGTAGTAATAGTTGCGTGCCGTTGTCGAAGTTAGAGCGTTTGGTGACGAATATCCTGGAGGTCCTTGACGGTACTTTTTCTTTGTATACGGCGGAGGAGAAGATGTTGAATCATAAGTTGCCGTCGATTAAGATAGCTACGGATCTGCTGATGTTGCCGACGCCCGTGTGCGTTCAGATGTACGCTAAGTCTCTTTTGGCTTCGCTGCACCAGAATAAGCAGGCTTACCACAACTACAAGGATCAGGCATTGCTCCAGCACGTGTTGCATAGTTTGAGCGTTATGTTGGATGCGGATCCTGCGACGAATCAGGCGGATATCGACGCGGAATCGTACTATAGGCTCGTGTTGATTGTACGAGGGATTGCTGTCTCGAGGTGAGTGATATTTTTTTTTTTGGAGAGTTGAAAATTAGCGAAATAATAAATGGGGAATATATATCGGCCCGACAAAGTATGTACTCAGCACGACAAATTTGATATTCCTCACGACAATTGTTAATACGACAGAATATGTATTCAGCACGACAAATTAGTTATTTCTTAATGACAATTTAATTGACTAGCACGACAGATTATGTAATTTTACTTTTTTAAGCTGTTTGCCGAAAGTATTGGTTATATTGATTAGATTTTTGAGTTTTAATGATTTAATTTTGGTTTTATAAAACTTAATTAACAGCTGTAGTGTGGTAAAAATTTAATAAAAACACAAATGATATTTATAATATTGTATTTAAATAATTGAACAAATAAACTATAATTCAAGTACAATAAAAATATATCCATACATTCTATACAAAAATAAACATTTATTTGAATTATTGTGTATTTGAATAATTTTATATTTTGTTTTTGTAGAACATGTGTAATATATCTATACTCTATTCACTTTAAGAATAAAGCGTTGGATAAGATAGGGCTATAATTTGCGGCTTGTGATTGGCTGAAAGTTGAACCAAATTTACACCAGCCAACGCGCGTATCTCACTTGAATTTTGAAACGTCATGTCATTTGCGTCAGATTCAAGATTTTCGTTGTGTTCTAGGTGTTGTGTTCGGAATACTTTGCAGTCTTTCGAATTTATTTTCAACAATCGATTCAAATAAAACTCAGTTCCTTTTAGAACTCGACACAATATTAACATTGTAACAGGTAATCTTAATATTGCCAATAATATTTGTTGTTAATGTTTTACGATAATATTTAATAGTGCTAATATGGATGACAGAATGCAGGCTGGTTCATCAAAAAATCCGCAAGGAAAGCCCATTCGCAATGGACAACGGCTGATGGCCTACAATGCATATCCCGAGTACAGTCGTGAAGCTTCGAATTAAATAAGGAATTCCTATTTATCAAATGACAAACTTTTCGTGTTTTCTTTTACTTTTTTAAACAGTAATATAACGGAAGGCGTGTGAGGACGCTTTGAGAACTGCTGTCGGAGCAAATTGCTGCTCGTAGAGATATACGAGAATAAACACTGATATTTTATTCCTTTTTTAGTGTCTTATTTCTTTGTTTGTTATTCTTTATTGATATCATTAAGTGTTTATTGTGTACTAATATTTAATAAAAGATAGCAGACTTAATATAACATTTTAATATAACGCACTACATTACATAACGATGGCTAATTGACAAATCAGCGGCGCGAGGTATGTGCAAAGAAATTGGAATTACCAGATGGGGGTTAAAAAATTGCGGGACAAATTCCAAAAATCCAGGACAAACTGTGTTAAAAGACTCTAAATGCAACCTGAACAAAAACTGAAATTTTTGTGGCAAGTGGATCAAAAGAAAAAAATCGGAAAGACGGCGTTAATTTAAAACTGCAAAAATCGGGTCCTTTTTTCACTTCTCTCGTGCTCATGTTTACACTGAGAGGCAAACAATTTTGATATACAACTTATGTAGAAATTATTGAGGAGTAAGACATACTTTTTTTTAAATTTTTTCTGTTTAGTAATTTTAGAGTTATGGCCTTCAAATATGCCTTCAAAGACAGGTGTCAATACTATCTAAACGAGAGATGGCAGTTAGCACGATTCTCTCATGCGGGGTCACATATATGCTATCGATTGGTATCAGTTTCATCGCCTGCATTTGAATTTCCGAATTAAAATCTAGAATTACTGGACTATCTGGATAGCTAGAGCGCTGAACACACGCCGTGCAACTCGCAGTTGTTTTTATCATAGACCGAAATTCCCGAGACGACCATTTTCTTTTTTTTTGCTTACACCGCTGGAACGCAAATTGGTTGCGTTCTACGCAAGAGTATTGGGAATAATTAATAATTTATTATGGGTTCGCTGCCATTCGAATGTGTGATATTGTTAATAATAATAATTAAATAATTATTTTTTCTGGTTGTTGGCGAATTTAATTTACCAATATAGGTACATATTTTCTTACTTTTTTTACGCAAATCTTTTAATTTTGCTCGTTGAATTAAATTACATATGCATAGTGAGTCATTAGGGACGCAGTAATTGATATTTCCGTTATCTTAAAAGACTTCTTGTATACTAAGGTTGTTTGGTCCATTTTTTACATGTTATATTTTTGCCGTCTTGCAATTTTTTATACCTGGTACAGTCTATACCGGGTAACCCACACCATAGGTACTCCCGTTTATTTTTTTTGTTTATAAAGCTGGACGAATGAAATTTGGGAAAGTGTTAATAGACAAAAAAAAAATAAAAAATGCCATTATTTGGGATACTCTTGAGGTTAATATGACTTCCGGTTTTTCCGGAAATGACATCATTGAAATCTTAAATGGCATCCTATATTCTTTGTGTGATATTCTGAAGGTTGACATTCTGAACACAAAAACATATCGATCGTCAATTTTTATCACCAAGGCAACGCAAATCTAACTTTTTTGTGTATTAATCTATACCCTATTCACGATAAGAACATAGTAGTGGGGGGTGCAAACTGAGCCCGATTTACACTGGAGCAATATGCTGTCAATAGCGGCAAATTGAAAGGTTATGTCACGACAATGGTGTGCCATAGCTCGCACCGCTGATTTGTCAATTAGCCATCGTTATGTAATGTAGTGCGTTATATTAAAACGTTGTATTAAGTCTGCTATCTTTTATTAAATATTAGTACACAATAAACACTTAATGATATCAATAAAGAATAACAAGCAAAGAAATAAGACACAAAAAAAGGAATAAAATATCACTGTTTATTCTCGTATATCTCTACGAGCAGCAATTTGCTCCGACAGCAGTTCTCAAAGCGTCCTCACACGTCTTCCGTTATATTGCTGTTTAAAAAAGTAAAAGAAAACACGAAAAGTTTGTCATTTGATAAATAGGAATTCCTTATTTCATTCGCTTGTAGATGGTTCAGTATCAGACCACAAATCTGATGATGATCCTGTATTGGTTGATATAATAAACTCTTCTATAATATCTTCAACAATATTGTCCAGTTGATATAATTTGTTTTCTTCGCTGACTACATGTTTGATGCAAGCTTTCCAACGTTCCGCATTTGCAACTTCCAAACCCTCAAGAAGCAGAGTTTTTACCTCCTGCAACTTAAATGTTTTATTGTTTGCGGCGACATGATGTTTAACTCGGGCCCAAATTGGGACCCAGAAGGATCTGTTACACCTCGTGATAACCCACGAACAAATGCTTGTCGAGCGCTTGTTATAGTAGTATCTTACCAGACCTTTGGTTTTGTGTGACCAGCATTAACCCATGTCTCATCTAAATAATAAATTTTTTTCCCTATTGAGCGATACTGTCTAATACTGGTAAAATATCTTCGTCTCCATCAAACAATATCCTGTCTTTCAATTAAAATACTTTTCCTGCTTCGGTTCTCCCGTTTAAATCCCAACATACGCAATTGCATTTTTCTGTAATTCATCCAATTTGTCGTAAGTGTTTTCCCGTTTACGTTTTTTGGTTGGAGAACGTAATACTCCAGAAGTGCCCTTTTCCTTTACAATGGCCCACATTGTTGATTCTCCAATACCTACAAGCTTCGAAGCTAATTTTACAGAATCTGACTTCGAATTTCCAGGTTCACGACTGTACTCGAGATATGCATTGTAGGCCATCAGCCGTTGTCCACTGCGAATGGGCTTTCCTTGCGGATTTTTTGATGAACCAGCCTGCATTCTCTCATCCATATTAGCACTATTAAATATCATCGTAAAACATTAACAACAAATATTATTGGCAATATTAAGATTACCTGTTACAATGTTAATATTGTGTGGAGTTCTAAAAAGAACTGAGTTTTTAATCGATTGTTGAAAATAAATTCGAAAGACTACAAAATATTCCGAACACAACAACTAGAACACAACGAAAATCTTGAATCTGACGCAAATGACATGACGTTTCAAAATTCAAGTGACATACATGGTTCAACTTTCAGCCAATCACAAGCCGCAAATTATAGCCCTATCTTATCCAACGCTTTATTCTTAAAGAGAATAGAGTATAGGTGGCTGAATTGGTGAAAATAGTCAAGAATTGTCAAATAAACACTAACTCAATTGATTTTGGCCAACATTGCATTACTGGCGCCCTCTAGCGTGATACAATTGGTTTTTGGCCAGTGAGTCATTGTTTTCACGGGTACCCAATGGCCGAGACCCTGATTATTCGATAGGAAACATCTTTCCGATTACAATAACACCAAATACTTGATATTTTGTTGAAATTCGTACAAATGTTGTTAGAAGCAAGGAAATCGAAAAAAATATTGACCTAATGATTAAAGTCAGCCTACAAGTCAAAGTCATTCAATGGACTACTCGGAGGAAGTACCCTTAAACGTCAGTTTCACGCTACGATTATCAGCAAAATATCAAGCATTTGGTATCATAGTGACGGAAAAATGTTTTTCCTCGAATAATCAGGGTAGTTCCTTCGAGTAGTCCATTGAGTGACTTTGACTTGTACGCTGACTTTGACATTAGGTCAATATTTTCTTTGGTTTCCTTCCTTCTAATAACATTTGTACACTACGAATTTCAACAAAATATTAAGTATCTGGTATCATTGTAATCGGAAAGATGTTATCTATCGAATAATCAAGGTGTGGGTATTGGGTACCCGTGACAAAAATGACTTGACTGGCCAAAAACCAATTAAATCGCGCTAGAGGGCGCCAGTAATGCAATGTCGGCCAAAGTTGATTTAGTTAGTGTTTATTTGACAATTTTCGACTATTTTCACCAATAACCACCAAGATTAATACACCAAAAAGTTATTTTTGCATTGCCTTGATGATAAAAATTGACGATCGATATGTTTTTGTGTTCAGAATGTCATCCTCATTGAAAATATCACACAAAGAATATAGGGTGCCATTTAAAATTTAAAGATGACGTCATTTCCGGAAAAACCGGAAGTCATATTAGCCTCAAGAGTATCCCAAAGAATGGCATTTTTTGTCTATTAACACTTTCCCAAATTACATTCGTCCAGCTTTATAAACAAAAAAAATAGACGGGAGTACAGTGTTTTCTTTTGAATACAGGATGAAATGTTGAAAAATAGTTTTTTTTGATGTTATTACTAAAAACCCAGTGAAGTAGGCCGTTTGGAACAAAAATATTGTAGATACAGCACAGCAATATCACTCTAGTCAAAGACAACAATGTTTATTTAATTTTATTTATTTTTGTCGAATTTGACAAATTTTTTTTTTTCGAATTTGTTTTTCTAAAAAAAAAGCTAGAGCAAATTCGTTATTTCTTTTGCACATTTGGATTGCATTGAAAAAAGGCTACCCGAATCAGTTGTCATTTCTCTAACAATTTTTCTCTTAGCCAGTAAAGTCATAAATGGCTTGGAATTTTGACAAAAATATATGCCTAATAACGTTTTACCATTCTTGGTAAACAAGTTCTATTCTTTTTTGTACAAATTTTATATTCTCGATCAATTCTTCTTGATATTTATACACGAATTTTTGTTTTACAGGCCTCAAAACCTCGTAAAATTCACCGATTCGCACACCTCAATCCAGGACGTAATCCTCGATGATCCCTTAGACTCGAAGAGCGTAAAATCGTCGAAGAATCAACACCTCCTCTTGCAACTAATGGACGTCTTATGGCTGCTGCATTCCCTGAACCCCGAGAATCCTTCTCTGGTTCCGGTCGTAGTTCCGGGATTAAAGCACACTGAGCAAGTGGTTCACGCCCTCGTCGAGATTGTTCACGCCTTCAACAGTTGCGACACTTACAGCAATATCACGATCGCAGTTTACCTGCAACTCCTGCTCTGCGAAGATCCGGTCATTGCTTTCAGCGCTAAGCAGGCGATTTGCCGGGTGCTCAAGCCGAAGTTCAAGAGGAGGCGTGTCTTCATTCCGAGTCCACCACATTGTGCTTCCCCACCAACTCATAGTAAGTGAAAATTTAAAAATGTTGCAATTTTGGTTTATGTGCTGTTACGAGCAAAGCAGTTGGGATAGAAATGATTATAATATACGCCTGGGTCGCTGATGAGTTGGGTAATCATTCCTGAAAATTACAGCTGTCTACCACTTCTACTTTGTTCAGGAGAATTTTTGAAAGATGGAGGTTTTATTGTATCTAGGCGGTTGATTGATTTTAGTTTGTGTGTGATTACGAACAAAGTAGTTGGGATAGAAATTATTATAATATACGCCTGGGTCACTGATGAATTGGGTAATCATTCCTGAAAATTACAGCTGTCTACCACTTCTACTTTGTTCAGGAGAATTTTTGAAAGATGGAGTTTATATTGTATCTACGCGGTTGAGTGATTTTGGTTTGTGTGTGATTACGAACAAAGTAGTTGGGATAGAAATTATTATAATATACGCGTGGGTCACTGATGAATTGGGTAATCATTCCTGAAAATTACAGCTGTCTACCACTTCTACTTTGTTCAGGAGAATTTTTGAAAGATGGAGTTTATATTGTATCTACGCGGTTGAGTGATTTTGGTTTGTGTGTGATTACGAACAAAGTAGTTGGGATAGAAATTATTATATTATATGCCTGAGTCACTTATGATTTGGGTAATTATACCTGAAAGTTACAGCTGTTTACCACTTCTACTTTGTTCAGGAGAATTTTGGAAAGATGGAGTTTATATTGTATCTAGGCGGTTGATTGATTTTGGTTTGTGTGTGATTACGAACAAAGTAGTTGGGATGGAAACTATTATAATATACGCCTGGGTCACTGATGAGTTGGGTAATCATTCCTGAAAATTACGGCTGTCTACCACTTCTACTTTGTTCAGGAGAATTTTTGAAAGATGGAGTTTATATTGTATCTACGCGGTTGATTGATTTTAGTTTGTGTGTGATTACGAACAAAGTAGTTGGGATAGAAATTATTATAATATACGCCTGGGTCATTGATGAATTGGGTAATTACACCTGAAAGTTACAGCTGTCTACCACTTCTACTTTGTTCAGGAGAATTTTTGAAAGATGGAGTTTATATTGTATCTACGCGGTTGAGTGATTTTGGTTTGTGTGTGATTACGAACAAAGTAGTTGGGATAGAAATTATTATAATATACGCGTGGGTCACTGATGAATTGGGTAATCATTCCTGAAAATTACAGCTGTCTACCACTTCTACTTTGTTCAGGAGAATTTTTGAAAGATGGAGTTTATATTGTATCTACGCGGTTGAGTGATTTTGGTTTGTGTGTGATTACGAACAAAGTAGTTGGGATAGAAATTATTATATTATATGCCTGAGTCACTTATGATTTGGGTAATTATACCTGAAAGTTACAGCTGTTTACCACTTCTACTTTGTTCAGGAGAATTTTGGAAAGATGGAGTTTATATTGTATCTAGGCGGTTGATTGATTTTGGTTTGTGTGTGATTACGAACAAAGTAGTTGGGATGGAAACTATTATAATATACGCCTGGGTCACTGATGAGTTGGGTACTCATTCCTGAAAATTACGGCTGTCTACCACTTCTACTTTGTTCAGGAGAATTTTTGAAAGATGGAGTTTATATTGTATCTACGCGGTTGATTGATTTTAGTTTGTGTGTGATTACGAACAAAGTAGTTGGGATAGAAATTATTATAATATACGCCTGGGTCATTGATGAATTGGGTAATTACACCTGAAAGTTACAGCTGTCTACCACTTCTACTTTGTTCAGGAGAATTTTTGGAAGATGGAGTTTATATTGTATCTACGTGGTTGATTGATTTTGGTTTGTGTGTGATTATGAACAAAGTAGTTGGGATAGAAATTATTATAATATATGACTGAGTCACTGATGAGTTGGGTAATTATTCCTGAAAATAACAGCTGTCTACCACTTCTACTTTGTTCTGGAGAATTTTTGAAAGATGGAGTTTATATTGTATCTACGCGGTTGATTGATTTTGGTTTGTGTGTGATTACGAACAAAGTAGTTGGGATAGAAATGATTATAATATATGCCTGGGTCACTGATGAATTGGGTAATCATTCCTGAAAATTACAGCTGTCTACCACTTCTACTTTGTTCAGGAGAATTTTTAAAAGATGGAGTTTATATTGTATCTGGGCGGTTGATTGATTTTGGTTTGTGTGATTACGAACAAAGTAGTTGGGATAGAAATTATTATAATATGCGCCTGAGTCACTGATGAGTTGGGTAATTATTCCTGAAAGTTACAGCTGTCTACCACTTCTACTTTGTTCAGGAGAATTTTTGGAAGATGGAGTTTATATTGTATCTACGTGGTTGATTGATTTTGGTTTGTGTGTGATTATGAACAAAGTAGTTGGGATAGAAATTATTATAATATATGACTGAGTCACTGATGAGTTGGGTAATTATTCCTGAAAATAACAGCTGTCTACCACTTCTACTTTGTTCTGGAGAATTTTTGAAAGATGGAGTTTATATTGTATCTACGCGGTTGAGTGATTTTGGTTTGTGTGTGATTACGAACAAAGTAGTTGGGATAGAAATTATTATAATATACGCGTGGGTCACTGATGAATTGGGTAATCATTCCTGAAAATTACAGCTGTCTACCACTTCTACTTTGTTCAGGAGAATTTTTGAAAGATGGAGTTTATATTGTATCTACGCGGTTGAGTGATTTTGGTTTGTGTGTGATTACGAACAAAGTAGTTGGGATAGAAATTATTATATTATATGCCTGAGTCACTTATGATTTGGGTAATTATACCTGAAAGTTACAGCTGTTTACCACTTCTACTTTGTTCAGGAGAATTTTGGAAAGATGGAGTTTATATTGTATCTAGGCGGTTGATTGATTTTGGTTTGTGTGTGATTACGAACAAAGTAGTTGGGATGGAAACTATTATAATATACGCCTGGGTCACTGATGAGTTGGGTAATCATTCCTGAAAATTACGGCTGTCTACCACTTCTACTTTGTTCAGGAGAATTTTTGAAAGATGGAGTTTATATTGTATCTACGCGGTTGATTGATTTTAGTTTGTGTGTGATTACGAACAAAGTAGTTGGGATAGAAATTATTATAATATACGCCTGGGTCATTGATGAATTGGGTAATTACACCTGAAAGTTACAGCTGTCTACCACTTCTACTTTGTTCAGGAGAATTTTTGGAAGATGGAGTTTATATTGTATCTACGTGGTTGATTGATTTTGGTTTGTGTGTGATTATGAACAAAGTAGTTGGGATAGAAATTATTATAATATATGACTGAGTCACTGATGAGTTGGGTAATTATTCCTGAAAATAACAGCTGTCTACCACTTCTACTTTGTTCTGGAGAATTTTTGAAAGATGGAGTTTATATTGTATCTACGCGGTTGATTGATTTTGGTTTGTGTGTGATTACGAACAAAGTAGTTGGGATAGAAATGATTATAATATATGCCTGGGTCACTGATGAATTGGGTAATCATTCCTGAAAATTACAGCTGTCTACCACTTCTACTTTGTTCAGGAGAATTTTTAAAAGATGGAGTTTATATTGTATCTGGGCGGTTGATTGATTTTGGTTTGTGTGATTACGAACAAAGTAGTTGGGATAGAAATTATTATAATATGCGCCTGAGTCACTGATGAGTTGGGTAATTATTCCTGAAAGTTACAGCTGTCTACCACTTCTACTTTGTTCAGGAGAATTTTTGGAAGATGGAGTTTATATTGTATCTACGTGGTTGATTGATTTTGGTTTGTGTGTGATTATGAACAAAGTAGTTGGGATAGAAATTATTATAATATATGACTGAGTCACTGATGAGTTGGGTAATTATTCCTGAAAATAACAGCTGTCTACCACTTCTACTTTGTTCTGGAGAATTTTTGAAAGATGGAGTTTATATTGTATCTACGCGGTTGATTGATTTTGGTTTGTGTGTGATTATGAACAAAGTAGTTGGGATAGAAATTATTATAATATATGACTGAGTCACTGATGAGTTGGGTAATTATTCCTGAAAATAACAGCTGTCTACCACTTCTACTTTGTTCTGGAGAATTTTTGAAAGATGGAGTTTATATTGTATCTACGCGGTTGATTGATTTTGGTTTGTGTGTGATTATGAACAAAGTAGTTGGGATAGAAATTATTATAATATATGACTGAGTCACTGATGAGTTGGGTAATTATTCCTGAAAATAACAGCTGTCTACCACTTCTACTTTGTTCAGGAGAATTTTTGGAAGATGGAGTTTATATTGTATCTACGCGGTTGATTGATTTTGGTTTGTGTGTGATTATGAACAAAGTAGTTGGGATAGAAATTATTATAATATATGACTGAGTCACTGATGAGTTGGGTAATTATTCCTGAAAATAACAGCTGTCTACCACTTCTACTTTGTTCAGGAGAATTTTTGGAAGATGGAGTTTATATTGTATCTACGCGGTTGATTGATTTTGGTTTGTGTGTGATTATGAACAAAGTAGTTGGGATAGAAATTATTATAATATATGACTGAGTCACTGATGAGTTGGGTAATTATTCCTGAAAATAACAGCTGTCTACCACTTCTACTTTGTTCAGGAGAATTTTTGGAAGATGGAGTTTATATTGTATCTACGCGGTTGATTGATTTTGGTTTGTGTGTGATTATGAACAAAGTAGTTGGGATAGAAATTATTATAATATATGACTGAGTCACTGATGAGTTGGGTAATTATTCCTGAAAATAACAGCTGTCTACCACTTCTACTTTGTTCAGGAGAATTTTTGGAAGATGGAGTTTATATTGTATCTACGTGGTTGATTGATTTTGGTTTGTGTGTGATTATGAACAAAGTAGTTGGGATAGAAATTATTATAATATATGACTGAGTCACTGATGAGTTGGGTAATTATTCCTGAAAATAACAGCTGTCTACCACTTCTACTTTGTTCTGGAGAATTTTTGAAAGATGGAGTTTATATTGTATCTACGCGGTTGAGTGATTTTGGTTTGTGTGTGATTACGAACAAAGTAGTTGGGATAGAAATTATTATAATATATGACTGAGTCACTGATGAGTTGGGTAATTATTCCTGAAAATAACAGCTGTCTACCACTTCTACTTTGTTCTGGAGAATTTTTGAAAGATGGAGTTTATATTGTATCTACGCGGTTGATTGATTTTGGTTTGTGTGTGATTACGAACAAAGTAGTTGGGATAGAAATGATTATAATATATGCCTGGGTCACTGATGAATTGGGTAATCATTCCTGAAAATTACAGCTGTCTACCACTTCTACTTTGTTCAGGAGAATTTTTAAAAGATGGAGTTTATATTGTATCTGGGCGGTTGATTGATTTTGGTTTGTGTGATTACGAACAAAGTAGTTGGGATAGAAATTATTATAATATGCGCCTGAGTCACTGATGAGTTGGGTAATTATTCCTGAAAGTTACAGCTGTCTACCACTTCTACTTTGTTCAGGAGAATTTTTGAAATATTGAGTTTATATTGTATCTAGGCGGTCGATTGATTTTGATTTGTGTGTGATTACGAGAAAAGTAGGTGGGATAGAAATTATTATAATATACGCCTGGGTCACTGATGAATTGGGTAATCATTCCTGAAAATTACAGCTGCCTACCTCATCTACTTTATTCAGGAGAATTTTTGAAAGATGGAGTTTATATTTTGCAGAACCCGAAAGCGATCAGGACAAACGTAGCACGCTGATTCAGCCTCCGCAACAGCAGGAAGACGACGAAGAACCTCAGCATAGGGAAGGGCGCTACGATGTTGACGCGGAAGCAGCAATCGCGATGCTTCAGCAGCAACCTGGTGTCGTCGACAACCACAACGTCAATCTCGAAGCTCTCCTCGGCGGAGCTGTCGGTTTTCCCCCTCTGCTTGACATTCCTCCAGATGCTGATGACGAAACCATGGTAGAACTGGCTATAGCCCTCAGCCTACAAGAGCACGGCCTCGGTGGCGCAGACCAAGGGCAGCACGGGCTTCAGGTGAGCCTAAAATATGGCGTTGGTTTTATTAAAATTAAACAAAGGATCAACGAGATACTGCGTATTATATATATATATACCGTACGTTTCCCCGAACGCTAGGCATAGCATTTACGGAAGAACGGCAACATTGCTCTCCCCACCCGGCGTATTTGTCAGCGGCTAAGCGGTTCCCCGGTGCGCGCTTCGTGTGCTAGTAGCTAGTAGTTTGTTGTTCGCAGGACTGTGTGCGCTCGCTTTTGTGCTTCTTTTAAAAATGCACGTACATGGTGCATACATAATTTCTAAATTCTCTTTTATTGTCAGAAAATAATATGCAAAAATAAAAACGCTATTCTCAAAAAAAAGATATAAATTAACTAATATTCTACTACGAATAAACAATTAAATAAACATTATTTTATCTCGGGTTCAAAGATTCCGCCTTGCGCTGCAAGACAGTATCCGAGCCGTTTGTAGAAGTTGTCCCTCACACCGGAGAGCGTTTCGGCTGTTACAGTATTGGCAACTTCTGTAATATTTGCTCTCAACTCCTGTAAATTATGTGCCCTATTGACTTCATCAACATAAATGGTATTTTTAAGATAACCCCACAAGAAAAAATCGTTCGGAGACAGATCAGGTGATCTTGGGGCCCAACGAATGTCGCCTGTCCCACTAATAAGACGGTGAGGAAATGCGGTAGTTAAAAACTCTCACACCCTGGCCGCGTTATGAGCAGAACAGCCGTCTTGCTGAAACCAAACATCATCCTGATCTACTCCGGGAAGGTTATAAATGGCGGGAAGTACTTGCTCTTGCAGCAAAGTAAGGTACTTCTGGGCGTTAAGAGATCCATCGATAAAGAATGGACCAACTAAATGGTTGCCTAGAATACCAGCCCAAACATTTAGTTTTTCGGGATATTAAGTACGGTAAGCATAACTTCGGTGCTGATTTTGTTGGGCCCAATATTGAAGAATGGAAGGATTATGTTTACCATGTAACGGAAAAGTCGATTCATCAGTAAAAATAATATTTTGCATAAAATTTTCATCTGCGTTCACCTTTTCTATTACAGTTTCACAAAACTCCATTCTACCAATACTGTCCTCTGCGAAGGTTTCCTGAGTCTTTGAGTACTTATAACTCCGGAAATCACCCTTCTTCAGAGCCTTAGCAACGGTTTTGTTACCAATACCCAATTCCTCGCCAATCCCTCGAGTGGATTTCTTATCGTGCAGTACTACAGAACCGCAGATTAGTACATCCCGTCGTTCTTTTGCCTCAATTTCTTGTGGACTTATCTCCCTTGGATGACAAGTACTGCAGCTCTTTAGACAAAGATCTTTTTCAAATTGATGCACAATATTAAAAATGATTTGTCTGCACGGGATAGGTCTGCCTTCAAAAGGATTGCAAACAAATCCACGCACTGTTGCGCCGAATTGCCACCGTAATACCACTTAATGATCTGAAGCTGTTCTAGCGGAGGGTACATTGCGATTGCAAAGACCTGCTCTCCCACCAGTTGGCAGTCCCACTATAATTGGCTGCCCCACTCAACCGACGTTGGCAGTGTTGTCGCGTGATACGCTAGTTTCTATAGCCCTATGCCGAATTTTTGCAGACATAATCTGTATATGTGTATAAATGGATTTTCTGTAGGTACTCGGAGGCAACCAAGTGATTGCGCAGCTACAGGGGGGCCAGCCGGGGGCTCAAGAAGCGGGCCACTTCAGCGACACCACCGCTTCCGCAGCTGGTAGTGACGACGAAGGGAGCACCGCTGCAACCGATGGTTCAACTTTGAGGACGTCCCCCGCCGAACAGGTGTGTAAAATTTTTCAATTCGTCTACTCAACCTTTACTATTGATTAAGAAAAAAAATTAAATTTAATTTACTAAAAAAAACAAAATCCAACTTTATCGCTCGTCCCTCACTCGTGACCGTGTCAAAAAAATACTCGAACGCTCACCAGCAAAGGATTACATTCTAAAAGAAATCTTCAAATGCTCGCGAGCGTGTAGTAAGTTTCTAACGCTCACGAGCGTAGATAACGCTCACGAGCGTAGATTTTTCAATCCGAAGATCTGTGTACATCTATCTTATTGGTTAATTGCAGGGTGGCAGTGCCGGATCTGAAAGTGGTGGTAGCGGTGTTGAGAGCATAACCGGCGAACATAACGTTTCTGGCCGCAGTTCGGCATACGGTGACAATGCGCCGCCTGAGGTTATTAACGCAGTGTCTCGATCAGACACAAGCTCACTAGCTACTGCCAACTATCAGGTATGATGCTGCCTTCGTCAGTAGCCGTTGTCCCCTTTATTCTCCGACGTTTTCTAACCTCAAAAAAATCTTTTTCGAAATAGATAGCCGAGTCGGACGCCATGAACCAGGACGCCGACCACGAGGCAGATCCGGAGAACAGCACTCGCCTTCACGTCCTACGTCTTCAGCTTCTAGAGAGACTCGTCGAATACCTGCCGAAGTTGAGGAACGTCGACGGGGTCAGAGCTATCCCCTTCTTACAAGTACGTTACGTTAATCGGCGGATTATATAGAATAATGTTGTAAAAATGTAACATTGTTACTTTACTGCAATGTTGCTTTGGTTACATACGTACAACGTTTCTGGTACGTTGCTTTAATGTAACATTTGTTACCTTTGTTAAAATCAGTGAATTTATGACGTTTTTTTTTGTGTAGGTAGTTTTGCAACTGACCACCGATCTGGACAGCCACTCGGACCGCGACAGGAACTGCTTAAACTCGCTCCTAACCGCGATAATACAAGAATTGCAGATCAACACAACGTCATCTGCTGAGAACATTTGCTCCAGAACTAAAGTTCGGGAAGTTCAGCTAGTGATTATGAGATTATTAAGTAAGGACCTCTACAAAAGCGTAGCTTATCATCTATAACATTTTTTTTTTTTACTTTTAGGTGTGTTGATGTCACGTTGTAAATCATCCTCTAGTTCGTCAGGAAAGTCTGCGCCTCACGACAACTCTGCGTATATCTCTCAAGTTACGGCTACGATGCTTCACAAGGCCGACATAATCAATTATTGCCTCAAATTGTTGCAATCGTTGCTGGAATACTGGAGGGGAGTTTCCGACGATTCAAACACTCCGCAGACCGGTACGAACCTGCTGAAGGATCATCTACCTCATTCGCCACCAGATATGACCCCGTTCTTCCTAAGGCAGTTTGTCAAAGGTGAGATGACAAATGTGGTTATTTTACCAATGTTACATTTATACAACATGTATGTAACGTTTGTAGAATGTTTGAAAAACGGGTGACACATTTTTTATTTGGGTTTTTATGGTTTTAGTAACATAAAACTTATAATCTCGTATCAAAAATATTAAAATACTGGTACAAAATTGAATGTTACATTTATGCAACATGTATGTAACGTTTATAGAACGTTTTAAAACACTGCATGGTGGACACAATTATTATTTCAGGTCTTTTTAACAAACAAGTTCTAAATAAATGGATTAAATTATCAAAGATATTTTAAAATATAACAAATTAAATGTAACTTTAATATAACAATCAGAACACCCGCATGGTGCGTGGTGGAAGACGCATTTTCTATTTGGGTTTTTATGTTTTTAGTAACATAAAAGTTATAATCTTGTATCAAAAATATTAAAATACTGGTACAAAAATTGAATGTTACATTTATGCAACATGTATGTAACGTTTTAAAACACTGCATGGTGAACACAATCTTTATTTCAGGTCTTTTTAACAAACAAGTTCTAAATAAATGGATTAAATTATCAACAATATTTGAAAAACATACAAATTAAATGTAACTTTAATATAACAATCAGAACTCGCGTGGTGCGTGGTGGAAGATTCTTTATTTAGTATTTAGTTGGCTACAAAAGGTAGCAAACTGATAATTTACCACCAAAAATATTTTAAAATTACCACAAATATAACTGTTACGTCTATACAACGTTCATACAACATTTTTCAGGACACGCGTCGGACGTTTTCCAAACGTACCCCCAGCTCTTGACGGAGATGGCCTTACGTCTACCGTACCAAGTCCACAAGCACTCCGAAGTCTCGGAATCGGTGACCGTGGCCTTCGACACGTCATGGTATCGATATTTGTGCGAATACATGATGACGTCGCAAACACCGTTCCTGCGCAGGCAAGTTCGAAAACTTTTGTTGTTCATTTGCGGAAATAAAGAGAAGTACCGCCAATTGAGAGATGTTCACGCCTTGAACACACACATGAAGGTAAACGGTTTGCTTGTTCGTTTGTCTTTTTTTTTTGAGGTTATGATTGTTTTTAGGCTGTTAAGAAGTGTTGCTCGAAAGGGGGGTACAACGCCTCGCTGGAGATGCAGCACGGTCTCTCCCTGACCTACGATGCTTTAGTCGAGCTTGTCGAGCATCTCAAGTCGTGCCTTGAGATTGCCCAGAGCCGTACTGGAAATTGGCAGAGATTTTGTATTCATCACGACGATATGATCCCGTTCCTTTTCCAGGTCAGCTGTTTACTGGATGAAGGTCAGTTTTGTGGTGTTTGTTACATTTTGTTACGTTTATACGTTTGGGTAACAATGTTACATTTATACAACGTTTATGTAACTTTGTTACCGTTTATACAACGTTTTCGTTATACTATAGCGACAATTCTGTAACTTGTCAACTGCGCTATTGTGTTTGTTACATTTTGTTACGTTTATACAACGTTTGTGTAACAATGTTACATTTATACAACGTTTATGTAACTTTGTTACTGTTTATATAACGTTTTCGTTATACTATAGGTGTAGCTCCGACAATTCTGCAACTTCTCAACTGCGCTATTGTTTTGAATTCGACGACTGTCACAAGCAAGAAGAGTGATTCGAACTCATCGAAACCAAGCACGTCTTCTAGGAAAGACAGAGAAAAATCGGACGATTCTGCCGCAGAAGCTTTGTTCGAAGAGTCAAATTGTTTGGCGCTGGTCGAACAAATAAATAAGCAAGTTTCTCATGAAATCTTGACGAGATTTGTCAGAACTTTTGTGCTGGAAACAAACTCGACTAATGTTAGATGGCAGGCGCATTCTTTGATTGTTGCCATATACAAGTAAGTCGAATTAATTCTTTAGAAAGCTGTGTTTTTTTGTTTTTATTATTTGTTTTTATATTTTTTTTTTTTTTATAGAAATACCAAACCTGTAGATCAGGCGAATCTTTTGAACTTGCTGTGGGGTTTATGGCCACTGTTACCAACTTATGGGAGGAAAGCTGCACAATTTGTCGACCTCTTGGGATATTTTTCGTTGAGATTCAGCGAAACTAGTGAGTCTCCAGAACAGGTAAGTTTTTTTGCGTATACTTTTCTACTTTCTGTTGAAAATTCCTAGTTTGGTATATAACTTGTGGCCGAAAATAATATAACTAGTATATACTAAAGTATAGCCTATTTAATAACCAGGAGGAATAACACCAGACAGTAGGATAAATTAGCAGGAATAACCATTCATAAACAACATAAATCCCTAATAAATGTCAATACAAACCAGTGAACTGTATGTACTACGTATAATTGGACCCGTAATGGTCAAGCTATCACTTTCTATCCCATACGGTACTATGACCGTATGTGGTTTGAATTTAACTTTTTTATTTGTAATATCTTTTTCAATTTAATTGGAACAAATTAATCAACCCTTAACTCTTGCAGAGTCTTAAATACATGAGATAATAATCGCAGATTTAATAAAAGTTGAATTTTATTCATATATTCCACCTAATTAAAATTTACAGACTAGGTAGTATCGCGAGCATAAAAAACGGGGACACTCAAATTTGCACTAATTAAACTGGGCTTCGTAATGTCATGTCAGTACGCTTGTCATGTCACATTAATGTCATCGTGAATTTTGACGTAAGAGGTAAAAATGATGCAATTGAATGCATTTCAGATGGCAATAATTTAAACTCGACTACATGATGGAATCAGCATTCGAGAAATTGCTACTGAATTAAGTGTCGGCAAGAATACCGCGAAGAATAAAATTGATGAAACCGGAACAAATTTGTAGGTTGACAAATACTGTCAGAGTAAATGTTATACAACTAAAATTGTTGAGAGTATAAGTGCCTAATTTCACTTTGCTGGCCCCGTTTTTTATGCTAGCAATGGAACTCTCAAATTAGATATCAGTAGTTATTCCTTAATTTGAAACATTTGCAGTCCAACTAAATGCTGTTTGTATTACTGAATTAAGGAAACGCATTGTGACATTAAAAGTAGTCCACATGAGATGCTGATTATATTTATTCGATAATATTAATACTTATAAATTATTTTTCACATTTTAAAATTTGTATTTATTCAAAATATGTATACATTGAGCGCGTAAAGTAAGGAAATACGACACAATGTCTGAAACACTTTATTTGAAAAATTTTGTCGATTTTTAATTATCAAAATATACATATTTACATCAAATTTAATTTCCGACTTTCAATTGTTTTCGACTTATGACGTCATCGATACTTTCTAAATGGCAATCCCATATTTTTTGTACTGATATTGATAGATCTAAAAGATAATTCACAAAACTTATCGTTACATTAAAAAAATTCGAGAAAAAGACAGTTGAAACTTAGGGTTATATTGATATCTTTTGTTTCTTTATGGTAAGCGAATAGGTGTTTTCAAAAGCTGCCTATCTCGTCATGTTATTGCGTTTTTTACCTTTTTACTTTATCATACGCAGTAAGTAAAGTATTGTAACCATGCCAAAAAAATTTTTTGAGATTTTAGCGGACATATGTCTTTTTGGGTGCCATGAACATTTTTGACCAAGGTACAAAAAAATGTCTGTGTGTGTGTGTGTGTGTTGTGTGTGTGTGTGTGTGTGTGTGTGTGTGTGTGTGTGTGTGTGTGTGTACCCGTTTTTGTGGCGACGATTCCGGAGAAACTACTAAAGGTATCGGGACAAAACTTCATATTTAGAAGTTTCATAACCAAACTTAGAGCTGAAAAGCTTTCTGTTGAAAAGGGTCCAAAGGAACTGGTGGTTTACTCTTAGCATTTTTCGAAGATTTTGTAAATGAGCCGCTATTTGTGTAATGTCGTCAAAATAGTTTAATAATAAATTAAAGGAGAGGAAATTTTCTATAATTTATGTATATGACATTTTTTGGTAGAATTTATAGTTTAGCTGCATGAGCAAATTCTATTTCATTGAGATCGGTCATACTACTATAAAACTAGTAGCCAGGATATGTCAGATTTTTTGATTCTAATGACAGTAGCTAGTGTCAAACGCTAATGTTTTGAAAATACTACTGTCAATATAGGCTGCGTTCGGATATTGAACACCGTTACACTTTTTACACCCACTAACACGTAAGTGTCATTTGGACGGTGTACCCGGTGTCAACGGAGTACAATATCCGAACGCAGCTTTAATCGAGATATCTGACTAGTTCTACTAGTTTTATTTTAATGCAGACATAGCCAATCTCGATCAAATAGAATCTCATGCAGCTAAACTATTAATTTTATATATAGTATGATAAAGTCATGTGCCTGGCCACATCAGATTTTTTTTTATGAAGTCGTCCACACTAGGGTGGTTCGAAAATGCATTGCACAAATTTTTGTGATGATAGAAAGCAACGATCCCCCAAATCGTTTCCAAATCCGAAAAAAGTGGACATGTATTTATTTTTTCTTCGAAATTTTGAGTTTTAATGGTGCCTATCGATGCATCAAATTTACATAAGAAAACGCATGGGAAAAAGACATTTTTTGGTATTTTTCGAATAATTCTTCGGGGTTTGGGAAAACTTAAGATTAAAGTTATAGGACTTATAGAGGACTTTCCAATGAAGAATTTGAGCTATTATACATATGGCTTTGACGTCCCCAACCCACTCCCACAGTGCCCTGAAAACTACGCTTAAATGAAAAATGTACATTCTTCAGAAAATTTACCGTTCTAATCACTTCATTCTCTTTTTTCTCATAGAAATCATTACTATAAGTCTAGTTGAATGTTTATAACATTTGTCAGGTAATTTCCATTTGTTTAAACAAATTCCAATTGTTTAAATAATTTGGTTTTCTCGAAACTCCGTCGGACATCTGTTTTCTGAGTTCGAAATGGCAGTTTATTATCTTAGAGTGACTTTATTCATTAAACAAATTCTTCCTATTGTTTAAACTATCAATGATTATTAATTTTCAACTGTTGTAATTATTGTAGAAGTCAGGTTTTTTGTGAAATTAACTTATAAATTTCTAAAATTTATTATTAGCTAATAAACCCATATTTGTTTCAACAAATTCCATTTGTTTAAACATTTTTTTGCAATTTTCTCTTGCAACATTCATTTTTTTAGATCGGTCTGGTCAACTGTTATTGTCAAGTGACATCATTTATAATTTGGGATAATTTCCATTGTTTTTTCAAATGCATAATGGTGATATACAGGTGGTATGTAAATTTTAAAATATATTAAAAATTACAGCCACAACCTGGATTTGAACCAGGGACCTGGGACCTGGTTCAAATCATTATTAAGTAAAATATTCGTCGTTTTCAATATCATTTATTCGAAAAAATTTAATTTATTTAAATTGGGGAAATTGGGGAGTTACATTTCTTTTAAAAATATTAAATTTTCTACCATAATTAGAAAAAAGTTGAAAATGAATAATAATTTATTGTTTAAACAATAGGAGGAATTTTTTTAATGAATAATGTCACTCTAAGATAATAAACTGCCATTTCGAACTCAGAAAACAGAATTCAGACGGATTTTCGAGAAGAACAAATTATTAAAACAAATAAAATTTGTTTAAACAAATGGAAATTAACTGACAAATGTTTATAAACATCCCACTAGACTTATAATAATGATTCCTATGAGAAAAAAAGAATTAAATAATTAGAAGGGTCAATTTTCTGAAGAATCTACTTTTTTCATTTATGCCTAGTTTTCAGCGTACTGTGGGGGTGGGTTGGGGGCATCAAATCCATATGTATGATAGGTCAAATTCTTCCTTGGAAAGTCCTCTACAAGTCCTATAACTTTAGTCGTAAGTTTTCCCAAACCCCGAACAATTATTCAAAAAACACCAAGAAATGTCTTTTTCCCATGCATTTTCTTATGTAAATTTGAAGCCACAACAGGCACCATTAAGAATCAAAATATAGAAGTAAAAAAAATACGTGTCCACTTTTTTGGGATTTGGAAACGATTTGGGAGATCGTTGCTTTCTATCATCACAAAAATTTTTGCAATGCATTTTTGAACCACCCTAGTATACATGTTTCAAATAAATACAAATTTTAAAATGTAAAAAATAATTTATATTTACTTTGTATTTACTGGAAGAGTTTTTTTTTATTTTTTTTTTATTCCAGATATCCGGTTACGTTGAAAAAGCCGTCAACGTCCTCCGGACGCAGAACGAACTCCTAGCGCACCACCCGAACGCCAGCTTGTATTCGCATATGTCGCAATACGTCGAATTAGACGGCTACTATTTAGAATCCGAACCGTGCCTCGTCTGCAACAATCCCGAAGTCCCGCTGTCAACCATCAAGCTAAGCGCCATCAAAGTCGACTCGAAATTCACCACAACAACCCAAATCGTCAAACTACTCAGCAGCCACACCATAAGCAAGATCACCGTGCGCATAGCAGACTTAAAACGCACGAAAATGGTACGCACCGTGAATATTTATTATAATAATCGGAGCGTCCAGGCCGTTGTCGAATTGAAAAACAAACCGTCGCTCTGGCATAAAGCAAAGAAAGTTTCGCTGTTGTCCGCGCAAACCGAGGTGAAGATCGAGTTTCCGTTACCGATCGTTGCTTGTAACTTAATGATTGAGTACGCCGAGTTTTACGAGAACCTACAGGCGTCCTCAGAGACGCTGCAGTGCCCGAGGTGCAGCGCTGCAGTCCCCGCAAGCCCTGGAGTCTGCTCGAATTGCGGGGAAAACGTTTACCAATGCCATAAATGCCGCGCGATTAACTACGACGAAAAAGATCCGTTTTTATGCCACGCCTGCGGGTTTTGCAAGTACGCAAAGTTCGATTTTACGCTGCAAGCCAGAGCCTGCTGCGCTGTTGAACCGATAGAAAACGACGACGATCGCAAAAAGATGGTTTCCAATATAAATTCTCTATTAGAAAAGGCTGATAGGGTTTATAAGCAATTGATGGCGAATAAGCCGAATTTGGAGCAGTTGGTTATGAGGATTACGGAGCAGCGTTCGGATAGGAAGATGGAGGAGGGGGGGCTCGGGGGGAACGGGGCTGCGTCGGTGAATGCCGTGCCTGCGACGGCGTTGGCGCAGGTTAAGGTGAATAAGACGATACAGATGCTGGCGCAGCAGTACTGTAACGAGTGTAAGGTGTCGTTCGAAGAGTTGAGTAAGATTATACAGAGGGTGCTGGTGTCCAGGAAGGAGTTGTTGGCGTACGATCGGAGGCATCGGGATTCGGAGACGGTCGGGTTTGTGCAGGTGAGTTTTTTCTGTGAGTTTCTCAAAAAGAAAGTACAACCAATATTTCAAGTCAATCGGATAAAAAATATACAAAAAAAAGAGTTTTTTTTTTATGTAGTGCTGTAATCGGTGGTGCGTTATCCCATGGGCGAAATGGGCATTTGCCCAGGTCCCCCAATAACAGGGGACACCCAAAGCAGTATTTTGGAAATCATTTTCGTAATAAGACTACCACGCCATGCCAGTCCTTATTAACATTGCAAACAGATTTAGGCACCTCTCAGACAGGCCCCAACTAATCTTAACTAATTTATTACCGTCTCAGGACGGGTAAATTAAATTAGTAAATTATATATTTGCGCTCCTGCCGGTCAATCTTTTATAAACTATAAATTAATTAGGATATTAATAAATTACCGTAGTAAGAATATCAAATTGAACTTTAGAGTAGTCTTGCCTACGGGGCCCCAAAGAGAGTGGAGTCAGTTTTAGCAGTTAAATTATGTTTTGTTGTAATAAAAGAAACTATACCTAATACTATATGAGACTAATGAGAAACCCTTGACTATGTTCAGTGATGTTAAATACCCGGGTATTTATTATCATACCCAAAGTGGGTATTTATATATACATATATATATATATATGTATTTATATTCCATATTTATAAATATAATATTGTTATTAAAAATAGCACTAAAAGGAAATATTTAATTACTAAATAAAGGTTTTTCTTTTATCACAACATCAAAAGGTATTCTCTTATCACAAAATAAAGGTTATTCTTATAAAAATAAAAACATTTTTAAAATAAAATATAAAAATATCAGTCTCATCTGACGATATGTCAAGAGCAGACATTTCCTTGTCATCATCGTCCATTCAATCGTGTGAATCTTCCATATTTTCTGATTCTGTTATCAAAGAAGATTTAAAAGAAACTAATGATTATATGTTAAGTTAGTTGAACGGCTTTTGTCATTGTTAATCAATTTGTTATTTTGCTATGAATCCAACTAAATGTACTGAATGTTCTTATACAACTCAAATATTGTATTTTATTTGTAATCAAGAGTACACATCTACAGAGTGTCCCATTTTTTTCCCGCATAACTTTTTTCCAGATAGTAAAAACTTTCATATGGACCTATTTGTTTTCTTTATTCATTGAAAAATTACAACCGTTTGAAATAATTGTAAAATAATTGCAAAACTGTATATTAAATGACTTGACTTCTTTAGGAATTGATAAACCCAATAAGTCGGGACAAAAGAAACTTTATACTCAGAATGACAATTACTTGTAGAGCAACAAATGTCTAAAAAGTTTCATATTTATTTTGTTTTCGTTCATTTGTTTATTTAGTTTATTTTTAACATTTTGAATTTTTTACTTAAATTTATTTATTTTTAATTTTGTTAAGGGTGTTGTTTGTACTCTTTCTTAGTTTTAGCATTGTTTTATATGTAGTTTAATGTTTATTTTTCTATATTTCGTTATTATTTCAAACGTCTGTAACTTAGCGTTGAGAAAACAATTAGGTCCATATGAAAAGTTATACTCAGAATGACATTTACTATCTAAAAATATTTCTTGCGGGAAAAAAAGTGTTAACACTCTGGACAAATATCTCTGAAATGTTGTTCAATGGACAAAAAGGATAAATACCCAAAAGTTAGGTATTTACCCTAAGTAGGGGTAAATACCCGGATAAATACCCATTTAATAAGTTCCCACCCGCCGGGTATTTACACGGCCCACATCACTGACTATGTTAGAAGAGAAAAACTGTATGAATTCTTCGAAGATTTTTAGTCGACACTTGTTCTTTTGTTCTGGAATTCTATTCTGTAAGATGAATGCTCTAAAAGAGTCTGTAAGATAAAAATTAAAAATTTAATTTTTAAACGTAAAAAAGTCATTTTTTTTAAATGGAACTCCCTGTATACCGATACGCCATTCGATAGGAAATCGTATTCCCTATCAATCAATATTAGGATTCCCAATATCTATCTTTAATAGTTTTTGAGCTATTGTCAGTATAAAAGAATGCAAACAAAATACAAAACGATTTATTCTTTATTTATAGGAATGTAACAACTTTGGAACAGCAGGAAAAAAGAAAAATATTGAAAAGGTTTCTTAAAACTAAACTAATAGATTTGGGATATCTAACTTAAATTAAAACTTAATTATGTTGTTCGAAATGCTGCCCGTTCTGCTCCAAACATTTTAAAACACTTCGCTGTACTACTGTCATCGTCGCTCTTCACATTTCTTGTCGCTGAAGTCCATTAATGGCGGCTACTACTCTGTTAGTCAATTCTTCTCAAGTATTAACTGGTGTGGAATAGACCCGACTTTTCACATGACCCCAGAAATAAAAGTCTAATGGTGTTAAAACTGGTGAGCTTGGTGGCCACCGCCAGGGTCTCCTATTTCCGAACCACCTACCGTCACCTAACATCTGATTAAGTTGAATGGATACCACATGCGAAGAATGTGCCGGTGCACCGTCCATTTGATAAAAGCAGTCGCGTAAAATATTGAGGGAAAGAGTATCGCAAAAATTGTTCACACATCCACGCAAAATTTCTAAATATCTACCACTATTTAAATTTTCGTTGTAAATTTCGTATCTAATTTCGTCCCCATTATTAAATGGGAGTATTTAAAATGGATTTAAAGAAAAAGTAAGAATATCTCAAAAACTATTAAAGATAGATATAGGGAACCGTAATATTTATTTATAGGGAATAAAATTTCCTGTCGAATGGCGTATCGATAATGATCATCTAACTTCTAGTTTCAATAATAACCGAGATATTCAGTTTTAAACGTCACCACGAAAATCACCAAAAAATTAGTAAAATCAAAAAAACTCAAAAATGGTGATATTTAGGTATAGGGAGCCCTTATTAAAAATGATGTATTTTGATACGTAGAAATAAAAAATAAAATTAAAATTAGATCATTCCATTTAAAATAACAAAGTTGACACCGACTTCCGGTGACCGGATGTGACAGTTAACTTGAGAATATTTTAGCCGAAGAGCTCAGATCGAGTAAATTCTAATTCCAAAATTTCATGTTTCCAGAAATAGTTGAACATGAGAAACTTCTAATGTACCAGTTCCGTGAGACAGCCTGTGTACAGGATACTATATTAAAAAAATGGGATTTGGTCTGCTTCTTACAAATACATAACCCTGTATATTCAAAAGTCATTCAAGTTTCCAGCTTAAGTCTTTTCCTAAACCTTTTATTTGGTTACTTTCTTCTAAATTTTGAGGACCAGATATTGACACGTTACGTTTCTTCTGTTTAAAACTGATATAGCAGAAGGTATTCGGAATAATTGCATTTCTTTGATGATATGGAATCGGAATCTTAGGTAATGTTAGAAAAAGAAATAGGAAATTACATTTTATGAAAAGTAACATCTCAAAAAATCTTTGAAAACTGCACCACAAATTTAATAAGTACATATTCAGAGGCCACATATTGATGATGGCGTATTTAAGAATGAACTATCGCAGTTTTTGAAATATTTAAAATATTAAAAACATATTTATTTGTTAAGAATACCCTTTATTCGTTAAGATAATATATTTTACTTGCTACAAATTTGATTTTTAAATTGTCAAGCTATTTATTAGTTATCTTGTAATTCTTAAGAATAATCTGTTGTTACTTTAAATAATTATGTAGGTACTTATATTAAATATTGTTGCAAAAAGGTCAATATCTTACCTATTATTTATCATTTTTGTTAATTGTTCCGAAATCTTATATCAGTATTATTAGAATATATTATTTTTGTATAAAAAAGTAATTCTTCGTAATTCAACATTGTATATGGAGGACCCTAAATTCAAAATTGCCCAGGGCCCCATGATGGCATAACGCGCCGCTGGCTGTAATGTAATTTAAACTGAAGACTGAAATTTTTATATCAATATTACAATATTCTTGGGCAAATTTTGAAGCTCGAGGTTTTTAAGCTAAGATTTCAGCCTACCTAGATAATTCTAACAAGTTCAATTTTTTTTTCCAGGATATCAAATAATGCAATTTGTGTCTCATTGGTTCTTTCACAATTATGACCTAATAGAATTCTTTAAATGGGCTTTAATGAAAGCTTGTACCTTGAACATGAGAGCTATGAAGCGAGAATTCTTGTCAAAACTATATGAAATGGCGTTTCCTTACTGTCAAATGTGATATTTGTCCTTTCTTATTTGGTTCATATTAGTTCTAAATCTACTTTCTACTTCTACTTTGTATACTAATTTCTACTTTTTCTATTACAGTCTTCTCCTAGCGACACCCAGCCTCTCTCGGTTGTCACTCGATCCAGCAGCCGCTGTTACGGATGTTCAGCAGCCGCGACGGAACACTGCTTAACTTTACTCCGCGCTCTGGCCTTGAACCCCAAGACGCGCGTCTTGCTCTGCTCGAAAGGGCTCATCCAGGATCTCCTATGGAACAACCTTCGGAAGGGTAGCACACAGGTACAACAAATATTTCCAAATTTAGAAACTTTATACAAACTTATAAAACCCTTTTTATTTTTTTTTTATTTCGACAAAATTTTAAACACTTTTCCGACCTCTAGTTGCAAGAGGACGTCAGGCAGTTGCTCTGCGTCCTCTCGAAAGACAACGAACTGGCAACGGAAGAGCTCTGCACGCTGATAATGGAGCGGATCATCCTTAGTCTGAACAACTACATCGGAACGACGGACTTAGCTTCGGGAATTTGCCACGAGATGTCGCTGCTGGCGTCGCTGTTGAATCTGAAGGACTGCTGCTGGGAGATGAGGTTACGTTTGCTGGTTGAGCTCTTTCTAAGAGCGTGCGAAGACACAAAAAGTCCCGTGGTTATTGAGTCGATCATTCTGCCCTGTCTGAAGATCTGGCATAGCATAATTAAGCCCCAGGAGGCCGTCTCCGGTAAGAAAGCCAAGGAAAAAGCTAACGTTAGTGTCGCTGCGCCGAAGACAGACTCAGTTAAGGTGGGTGTTAACGTTTACAAGTGGTTGTCGAGGGATAGTAAACATACGTACCAGAAATGGAAGAAAATGAAGCCTCCGAAGTTGGAGAATGCCAATTTGCCGAAGGAAAAAGAACAGGTTAGTTTTTTTAGGCGTCGGAAAATAATTTTTTTTTACGGTTTTTTTTTTGTGAATTTTAGGTCCACGAGATGTATTTGATTGAAAAGTACGGTAAGAAGTGGCACGAAAAAGTCTACGGGCATGTTCTGCCTGTCTCCGATTTCTCTATACTGTCGTGGGTGAAGGCTGTGCTTTTTAACCCGAGTTCGAGACTGGCGCGACAAGTAACCTGCAACATTCTGGAGTATTGCTGTAGTAGTTTTAAACGGAAAGAAAAAGTAAGATTTATTCCTGTGTTTTCATTAGTTTGTGAATTTTTTTTTATGTTATTCGTTTTTTTTTTATATTTAAATTTGTATACGTTTATTTACCGCGAAATGAAGCCGGCGCTTCAAGCTGGGGCTACACATTTGTATACTTGCCAAATATCAATTTATATTAGTTCGCCTTATTTGCACATAGTGCCGACATATTTTTAACTACGTAAGTGCAGAATTCACTGCGTACACTAACAAGGGCATTCTTGTGGAAATTTACAAAACAAATCTTGACGAAACTTTTTGTTTCATTTTAATGAGTTTTTGTTTATTTCATCAGCTTTCTGTATTATTAATTTGCAGCATCTAATTTTGACAGACTGTAAAACACAATACAAATTGGTCATTTGATGTGAACTAGTTTAAATAAATTATTAGTTTAATAAGAAAAAATATATATTTTGTTATTTAAATAAGGGAGATATTGCCCATAAAGGAAATGTTAAATATGGTTTCTTCGTCATCTTTAAAGTTCTACTAAATCCAATTGCACTAATAGGTTCGTTGTATAAATATGTCCTAATATTGTCTGAAATACAGATCAATTAGCTTCTGAAACAAAAATTTAAACAAATGAGCTTTCAAAATATAACCGTTTTGTTGAATAAAAAAGCTACACTGGTCTCTACTATTAAAATATTTTTAACCGCTTTTGTTTCTCTTCAAATAATAAACATCATCAAAATCAACAAATATATAAATACAAGGAAATAAAGTATAATTTTCCAAATAAATTATTTTATAGCCTATAAAATTTTTATGATGTTTATTACTTGAAGAGAAACGAAGACGTTTAAAAATATTTTAATACTAGAGAATTTTGTGTAGCTTTTTTATTTAACAAAAAGGTTGTATTTTGAAAGCTCATAAATGAGAATCATCTATATTGTTCATAGAAAAGCATCAACTTAGGATACACTCGTGTATATGGTACATGGATACAACGTGTATATGGTACACGTTTTTCTTGGAAAGAAATAACATTGCGTTTATGGACAAGTAAAAACAAAAATATTTTTTTTTTTTATTTCTGTCTGACGGTTTGCGGAAAACTGTCTGTCTGACGGTTTCACAAAATTACAATTTTATGCGGTTTTAGCCCTTTAGAAAAATCAAAAATCTTACTAATAATTACAAATCTATTGTCAATCTTCGTCTACGACCTACTACACACAAAACAAAACAAATATAAGATTCATTGTACATTATTTGTTATAACCTTAATCCAGAGTATTTTTGTGTTTATTATGTATTTTTACATTCTTTAATTAAACAAATACAGTTAATATGTGCTATGATGTGGAAAAGATAACAAAATATACAAAGTAAAATTATGTTTGTGTATTTGTGGCTACATGTTTTGAGATAACTCTCGTCGTCAGGCCATACTGAAAGAATACAATAAAGAACGTAATTCACAAACATAATTCTACTTTAGATTTTCTGTTACCTTTTCCACATCATACCGGCGATCCAATGAATATAGAGTCTATCATCACAATATGTGCTATGTTGCACTGTCTGCATTATTACAGAAAAAGAATTATAATTAGTCCGGGTCTGTGCAGACCGACCGTCGTATAGTCCCATAAGCTACACCCACTGACGCCGTTTCCAGTATAAGAAAAACGTTGTCATAGCGTCTTCTTTCTATACTATCTCGATGGTATTATAAAATAAAAACTTTCTTGTTCGTAATCAAATTAGCAGTTTTATTCGAAAAAATCGATAAGTTAACGTGCAAAATAAAGTGAATTGGTAAAAACAAATAGCTAGAGCGCCCATAGCGCTGTTGCAGTGCAACTTTGACGGTCGGAATCACAGAACTAATTTTGTACAAATTTGTTGGTTAGTGAGAGATTTTTTTTAATTTTATGAAAATCAGCTTGCCAAATATTTGACATTTGGCAAATATTTGATATTTGGCAGGTATATGAATATAAAGCACCGGTTTAAGATAATTTTCGAGAAAAAACAATTGAAAAATTTGTATAATGTTGAGGAAACGTGGATTTTGTAATACACATTAAGCCGGGGCTACACATTCGTATACTTGCCAAATATAAAAAATTTGCCAACCACCGTGCCAAGAAAAATAAAAGCTTTTCTGTGTTTCGCTAGATGATATTAAAATTTTTTAAATAATCGGTCTAGTATGCCTTGGCTTGATTTAGATAACCTTTTGTTTGTATTTATTTTGACATTTTATTCGCCACCAACTGTTAAAAATTAAAACTAGAATACAAGACCTATAAAGAAAAACTAAAAAAATTCTTGAGATTTAACACCCTGTAGAATTTTTAGTCATTAAATAAGCCAAAGAATTACCCCTTTTCGTATTTACATGATATTTAGGACCAGCCTGTATAAATACAAGCAAATAAAGTATAATTTTCCAAATAAATTATTTTATGGACATGCCGTCTATAAAATTTTTATGATGCTTTTGCTTTGATTGATGTGGTGTACGTTTTTCTTGGAAAGAAATAACATTGCGTTTATGTAGACAGGTAAAAACAACATTTTTTTTTTAATTCCTTTCTGTCGGTTTCCGTATAACTGTCTGTCTGACGGTTTCACAAAATTACTATTTTATGCGGCTTTCGCCCTTTAGAAAAATCAAAAATCTTACTAATAATTACAAATCTATTGTCAATCTTCGTATACGACCTACCACACACAAAACGAATTAAAAGTTCATCGAGTATGGTATTTTTCACGACAAGTGGCAGTAAGCCGCTGACATAACGCGCAAACGTTCCTATAGGCATTGACGTGTGTTAGAATGAAATAGCAATCTTCTTTATTTCATTCTAACACATGTCAATGCGTAGGAACGTTTGCGCGTTATGTCAGCGGCTTACTGCCACTTGTCGTGAAATAAACTCGACAAATAAATGCACCAGTATTTGTCGCCTTTGCATTTGCTATACCCACTTCAACTGGGTATTGCAAATACCAGGTATATGGCGTAAAAACACTCGTCTGCACAGCCGAATTGAATAGAGCAGGTTTTTTTCTTGACAAATATTCATGTACTTGGCAAATATTTCATATTTGGCAAGTATACGATTATTTGTGAAAAGAAAAAAGCAGTTCTATTCAATCCGTATCGAGTCCACCTCAAAAATAGATTTATATATTCGACGGTCGGCTGTGCGGACGGGTTTTTTTACGACGAATACTTGGTATTTGCAATATCCAGTTGAAGTGGATATAGCAACTGCCTAGGTGAAAAATATTGGTTTCATTTATGTGCACTCGATGAACATTTTAGTACGCTGTTTAATTTATCCAATTTTTAATTTCGTATTGTGTGAAGTAGGTCGTATACGAAGATTGACAATAGATTTGTAATTATTAGTAAGATTTTTGATTTTTCTAAGGGGCGAAAACCGCATAAAACTGTAATTTTGTGAAACCGTCAGACAGACAGTTTTCCGGAAACCGTCAGACAGAAATTAGAAAAAATATTGTTGTTTTTACCGGTCCACATAAACGCAATGTTATTTCTTTCCAAGAAAACGTACACCATATACAGAGCGTATCCTAAGTTGATGCTTTTCTATGAACGATATAGATGATACTCATTTATGAGCTTTCAAAATCCAACCTTTTTGTTAAATAAAAAAGCTACACAAAATTGTCTCTCACTATTAAAATATTTTTAATCGTTTTCGTTTCTCTTCAAGTAATAAACATCATAAAAATTTTATAGACAGCATGTCTATGAAATAATTTATTTGGAAAATTATACTTTTTATTTGCTTGTATTTATATATTTGTCGATTTTTGATGTTTATTATTTGAAGAGAAACTAATGAGGTTAAAAATATTGTAATAGTAGAGACAATTTTGTGTAGCATTTTTGTTCAACAAAAAGGTTATATTTTGTATTTCAGACAATATTAGAACATATTTATACAACGAACCTAGTAGTACAATTGGATTTAGTAGAACTTTAAAGATGAGGAAGATACCATATCTAACATTTCTTTTATGGGCAATATCTTCCTAATTTAAATAAAAAGGTATAAATTTTGTTCTCATTCAAATAATAATTTATTTAAACTAGTTCACATCAAACGACCAATTGTATTGTTTTACAGTCTGTTAAAATTAGATGCTGCGAATTAATAATACAGAAAGCTGATGAATAGGGTATTTGACTATTTTTGGAAAACCATCTTAATGTGTTTATTCCTTCACTCTACATTGTAAATGCATTATTTTTTGTAATTATTTCCTCAATATTTCATAAAAATCAGCGTTAAAAATTGAATCACAAAAAGTCCCGCCAAAACGATACTTTCTGTTGTGTGACGTCACCGGTTAGTGATGTCAAGATGTCAAATCGGCCCATATGGTCTGTCAGCATCGGCATCGTCGCCGTTTGGTAATTGTGTTGTATGATGTGTTGTTTTCACAATTTCTACATAAGAATGGGTTATAAATGGTGTATAAATCCACAAAGCAGAGATACGTCAAGAAAAACTCTGGATAAACTATTTGTAGCTGTTCCGCAAGATTTGAAACTGCGAAGAAAGTGGTTGGCTCGTAGAAATCCAAATGAAATAAATAGCCGCCAATACAAGTGTTTTCTGTTGTGAAGATTACTTCGACATAAGTAAAACTGACTAGAATAAGTTATCTATCGTATTTTCGAAAGGTATTATCTGATCTGACAGCTGAAGGTTAGGGCTATCCTAACCTACAAAGTTATGCTTACATGACGCTTTCGTGCTATTAAATTCAAACGGGAGAAGCATAAAAGGGCGTTCGGATAACCCGGTATTTTACGGTGAGAGTGACGCGCTGCATAATAGGCGGACTAACGTCATACGGCGTTTATCTGCATATAAGAGAGAGACAGCCGACCCAAGTTATCTGAGCATTGCTCTCCCCATACCATACCCTGACAAACCGAACGCGCTCTAAGGCGGACTAACGAATGACATCACTGGAGACTGACCCAATTACAGAGCGTTTTCAATCACGTGATGGGACGTGAATAAAATTCAATTTTAATTTTGGTTTTTCATAGAAATAAAGCATTTTTTTTTTAAAAGTAATAACAAATAGTTTTCTTAAACTGTAATCTATTAGGATGACTATAATACATGCCATATTTTTAATACAGTCAAATACCCTATTAAACAAAAAATCATTAAAATAAAACAAAAAGTTTCGTCAATATTTGTTTTGTAAATTTCCACAAGAATGCCCTTGTTAGTACGCAGTAGCATGGATGGATGAAAAATATTCGGTGAACGAACTTAAAAGGAAAAATAAATCACTCATGGCATCGTTATATTTAACATATGCCAAATATTTGATATTTGGCAAGTATACGAATGTGTAGCCCCAGCTTTACATTATTTTCTAAAGCGAGTATGCTTTGTTGGCGTACATTCGATCCATGGTCGCAAGAGTTTTGTTGCATTTCCGTTAGATAAGGATTACATAAGAAACTTGTTAATCTTCTGTTAGATATGTCTCGGAAATGGCAAAGTTTCAACTCCGTGCTATTGCTTTTCTTATTATAAACTATGATGCTCTGTCATGTTTTCAATGACTTGTGTAGCAAGAAAAAACTTCTTCTAAGAAAATTCTCTCCTCCGTTTGACAGGTCTTACTACTACTCACTCACTTCCTCGAAGAACTCTCCGGAGCGGGCGACAGCAGCTCAGAATTCCTAACCTTATACCAGCACCTAATCCAAGAACAACCGTGGAAGCAATACCTCACAGTACACGGAGTCCTCCTAACTCTGGCCGACCTCATAACGCAAGAAATCGAACAGTTGCACTTCCTGGAAGACACAACTCTAACCTCCGACCTAACCCAAGGTTACGCCCTAAACCAACTGACGGAACTCCTCAGCTCATTTTTAGACGATCCCGCTATACGCCGTCAATACAAAGGCAAACTAGTCGGGGCAGTTCTTAACGGTTATTTATCGTTACGAAGATTAGTCGTACAAAGGACGAGATTAATAGACGAGACCCAAGAGAAGTTATTGGAATTATTAGAAGATATGACAACGGGAACGGAAGAGGAGACGAAGGCGTTTATGGTCGTTTGCATGGAGACTGTCGAAAAATACAGTTTGCAGGATATTTTAACGCCGGTGTTTATTTTCGAGAGGTTATGTTCGATTATTTATCCGGAGGAGAACGACATCGGGGAGTTCTTTTTGACGTTGGAGAAGGACGCTCAACAGGAGGACTTCCTGCAAGGGAGGATGTTAGGGAACCCTTATTCGAGTCTCGAGGGTGGTTTAGGTCCGTTGATGCGTGACGTTAAAAATAAAATTTGTCAAGATTGCGAATTGGTCGCCTTATTAGAAGATGACAACGGGATGGAGTTGCTCGTTAATAATAAGATTATGAGTCTGGATTTGCCGGTAAGAGATGTGTATAAGAAGGTTTGGTTGGCCGAAGGGGGCGAACAGGAGTCGATGAGGGTTGTTTATCGTATGAGGGGTTTGTTAGGGGACGCCACGGAAGAATTTGTCGAGAGTTTGGATAATAAGTCGCAGGCGACTGTCGATAACGAGGAGGTGTACAAGATGGCGAATATCCTGGCGGAGTGCGGAGGTTTGCAGGTTAGTTTTTTTGTGTTCTTATTTTGGTGCGAAAATTAAACGAAATTAAGTCTTTTCTTTGTAAGTATTCCAAACGAATCTTGAAAGTTTGGTTAGGTTGTATACAAATGGCTTTGCAATAGTTGTGACGGGTGTGACAAATAATAGATATCCGAAATATTTTAATTAGCAATTAGAATCAAACTACTACGTTAAATGTGTACTAAAAATGTCTTACAGTTTTTGAGTTTTTGCATTATTTGTCTAAAAAGAAAAACAGCATCATCAAGAACCAACATATTTCTGAACTACTGGAAAATTGAAGTTGTTTTATACAGGGTTGCGGAGTCGGTAAAAAAATTCTCTACTCCGACTCCAGATATTTCGCGTGGTCCGACTTCAGAAAAATTGGTACAAAAATATTTTCAAATAATTCTGTGTAATGTAAATGAATCACAAATTCGACACAGAATAATACAACCGAGCAATATTAAATTTGCTATGAAAACAAAAATACTACCAGGAAAAAAAGGAAACAAATTTAATCAATTAAATTTCTATTCGAGTATTGTGATTGTATTAAACATATCGTCGGTTAAGAGTGTTAACCTGCTAACTCCACTTTTTCGTGATTTTGACTTTTCAATGTCCTTTACATCTACAAATTCTACTGTACCAGCCAGCAAAACAGCGCACTCCATATTGTTCATCAAAACGTTTAATTCTACGATGCGGAAACCTGCTATCTCCAGCATACGCATTTAAAAGCGTACATACTGCTAACTCCGTCACGTAATGTGTGACAAGGACTAGCCCGCTTGTCGTCTTTCAAAGATAAAATAGATCACTATCAACAACTATTGTTGGTGTTGTTGTTAGGAAAGGTAAATGTATTTATGTCCTACATGATCATAAAGTGACATTTTACATCTTAGTTACCGGGACGAAAACAGCAACTTTTTGCGCCCTAGGGCGATAAATATTCTTTATGCGCCCTAGGGCATAAAGGATTGCCATGGTTATATGTCAAATATATCAAATATTTGTCATTCAAATTGTAAATTTTAAATCGTCAATGTCAAATATTGGCGATTAAGGTTATAAGTTTGACAATTAATTGTCTGTGTTGTCACTCATGAGTCTCATGAATGTCAATTATTGGCGATTAAGGTTATAAGTTTGACAATTAATTGTCTCTATTGTCAGTCAACTCCGAATTGTTTGTATGGTTATTCAACTCCGTAGATACGCCGTCACTTGATAACGTCAAAATATTTATTAATATTATTCAAACGGAGGAACAAAACCATTGTAGGACATAAAATTTTGTATGTACCTCGAGCATTACTTGATGTTTATACCCTCGGGCGACTTAAAAAGCGCGAGGGCCGATAGGCCCTCGCGCTTTTTAAACTGTCACCCTCGGGGCATAAACATCCGTCTAATGCCCTTGGTACATAAATAACTATTTTGTTTTATTGTATTATTACCACCATAACATTAACCCATTGCCGCCTGGCGTCGCCGTATGGTAACACATAATCCATTGTTTTTAACTTGGCAGTCGCGAATGTATTATGAATGACAGCGCGGAGTGAAAAACTGTCCTTAAAAGCATTTTTACAGTATTTCTTAAGCACCCTTAAGCTAAAATTGGAAATATCAAGAAAAAGAAAAAAATAATTCAAATGTGTCAGAAATCGAACTATTGATGTTCCGGCGGACTTTGCGCATATTTGCAAAATAGCCAGAAAAAAACCTTGTCCATACAATATCAAGTATTTGGATCATACTTTCTTTAAATCTTTCCAAAAAGTAAAGTTCCAGGTAGTATAAGGCTCGGAAACAAGAAAGGTGATTCTAAGGTAACTTAAAAATTTGCAATTTTGGTGTATTGTAATCGTGATGGTTTTTCTTATTTTAGGTAACTAACATTAGAGCTTTAAAATATTCCCCAAGTGGTGAAACTTTTTATAAACTAAGATTTTTGGATCACTGGTAACTTTTACCATAACGCATTCGAAGTATAGCCAAAACATGTTCTTGGACAGAACTCGCTAATTTACACCCACACCGATTGAAAATAAGCACATTGAAAAGCTGCTATCTCCTTTCATTAGTCATAAAAGATATATTTTCATTCGGTTCAAGTTGTGCATGCTTAAAAATGTTGGAGTAAGGTTTTAAGTAAATGACAAGGTTTATATTCCCTCCTGTAAAGTTTGGTTTTATGGAGTTAGCAGCTTAACACTCTTAGCCGACGATATGGCTTGTGTATTAGGGTGGTTCAAAAATGCATTGCAAAAATTTTTGTGATGATAGAAAAAGCAACGATCCCCCCAAATCATTTCCAAATCCAAAAAAAGTGGACATGTATTTTTTTTTCTTCGAAATTTTGATTTTTAATGGTGCCTATCGATGCATCAAATTTACATAAGAAAATGCATGGGAAAAAGACATTTCTTAGTATTTTTCGGATAATTGTTTGGGGTTTGGGAAAACTTAAGATTAAAGTTATAGGACTTGTAGAGGACTTTCCAATGAAGACTTTGAGCTATTATACATATGGCTTTGACGCCCCAACCCACCCCCACAGTGCCCTGAAAACTACTGTTAAATGAAAAATGTACATTCTTCAGAAAATTTACCCATTTAAACATTCAACTAGATTTATAGTAATGATTTCTATGAGAAAAAAGAGAATGAAGTGATTACATTCTCTTTTTTCTCATAGAAATCATTACTATAAATCTAGTTGAATGTTTATAAACATTTGTCAGGAAATTTCCACTTGTTTAAACAAATTCCATTTGTTTAAAAAAATTCGCTTTTTTCGAAACTCCGAACTGTTTTCTGAGTTCGAAATGACAGTTTATAATCTTAGAGTGACATAATTCATTAAACAAATTTTTCCTATTGTTTAAACAATCAATGATTATTAATTTTCAACTGTTGTTCTAATTATGGTCTGAAGTCAGCTTTTTTGTGAAATTAATTTATAAATTTCATGTTCGAGGTATCTTGCCTATGTTATTAGCTAATAAATCCATATTTTTTTGCAGTTCGTTTTTTCCGATCGGTCTGGTCAACTGTTATTGTCAAGTGACATCATTTATATTTTGGGATAATTTCTATTGTTTAACTAATAAAATATTATTCAAATGCATAATGGTGATATACACGTGGTATGTAAATTTTAAAATAAATTAAAAATTACAGCCACAACCTGGATTTGAACCAGGGACCTGGGACCTGGTTCAAATCATTATTAAGTAAAATATTACTAACACAAAATATTATTCGTTTTCAATATCATTTATTCGAAAAAATTGAATTGATTTAAAATCCCTTTTTCGGGGAATTGGGGAGTACATTTCTTTTAAAAATATTAAACTTCCTAAGTCAACCAATTTTATTAATCATATTTCTTTCTGCATTTCTTATTCTTATTTCCTACCACTGTGTGTCGCAAGATAATGTTGATTTGTCATTTCGAACTCAGAAAACAGAATTCAGACGGATTTTCGAGAAAAACGAATTATTTAAGCAAATAAAATTTGTTTAAACAAATGGAAATTAACTGACAAATGTTTATAAACATCCCACTACACTTATAATAATGATTTCTATATGAAAAAAGATTGAAATAAGTAGGGTTAATTTTCTGAAGAATCGACATTTTTTCATTTAAGAGTAGTTTTCAGGGCACTGTGGGGGTGGGTTGGGGGGCATCAAATCCATATGTATGATAGGTCAAATTCTTCCTTGGAAAGGCCTCTGCAAGTCCTATTACTTTAGTCTCAAGTTTTCCTAAACCCCGAACAATTATTCGAAAAATACCAAAAAATGTCGTTTTCCCATGCATTTTGTTATGTAAATTTGACGAGGCGTCAGGCACCATTAAGAATCAAAATTAAAAAAAAAAAAATACGTGTCCACTTTTTTTGGATTTGGAAACGATTTGGGGCAACGATCCGCTTTCTAAATAAAAATAGCCAATTTGAACCACCCTATTGTGCATATCAAATTACTCACAAACAAATGCTGAACCCATAGGAAAAACAGAAGTTTTATTTGTCTCCAGGTAATTTGTAGGCAAAAATATTTAAACTGACAATCTAAATGTAAATAAAAACGACTTATGAGATATCAAAAAAACATATTGATAGGACCACAAATAGAAAAGTTATGTAAAAACACAAATAAACCAACCCCAAATAAAAATGTTAGTTATAAAATGTAATTTCTTTGTTTATTCAAAATATCTGTATTAAACTATTTTCTCATTAGAAAACATACAAATCGTCACGACTTTGTCCATTTAACCGACTTTCTATCTCTAATGCTAGCAAAAGCACCCATAAGACAGTGTACAATATGAAATAAAACTCATTTTAATAAAAACAAAATTAAGTGCAAGATACGTTTATAAAATCGTTGTGAGGAACAGAATAGCTCCAACTAACTATCCTGCAAAGATGCCCTTAAATCATTTTTAATTATTTTCAAAGCTGAAAATATTCATAATTATGGCTACAGGTATAACTTCTGAATAAATGATACTATGTACATTGAACTACGGGCCTACTTCTCAATCTCATTTTAACTCTCTTGTTCAAATTTCTTTTTTCAAATATCTGACAGATTACTTTTGTTAATCGTTTTCACTTTTGTTTGGAAAGTGTGTTTCGTAATTTGATTATTTACATATGTATGTAGGTAGGTACTTTGTAAAATACCTAATAGAATATTTGGTTTTATTTGTTTACTGACTACTGAGGCAACGTCCATCTCGCATGTTTCTTTTTCTACATTCTCTGAAATTTGTCTGAACTCCGACTCCACAGCCCTGGTGTTATAGACGTGCTTCAAAATTTTCAACACATTTTCAGTTTAGATAATCGATTTATTCAATTCGAAATTTTCATACTTCCTGAATATTTGTTTAATAAAAGGTCGGGCTGTGTTTTACTAAAAATATTTTCAGATTATGGTCAAACGTCTAGGAGCAATACAGAACGTCATGCGGGCGAGACCATTACTCCAAGTGTTGCTGAAACTCTTCAGGCTTAGTGTGAAAGTCGTAAAAGTGCAAGAGGTCCTCATTCAGCCTGAATTGGGTGCCATGAGCGTCTTCCTGAAAACTCTGCAGCTCTGCCTAGATAGCGTCTGCGATTCCAGCCAATCAGCCATCACGGAACAACTTTTGGACGTAAGTCATGTTGCATTTAGGCCGTAAATTGTTGTGGTTTTGGTTTATGTGTGATTACGAGCAAAGTAGTTGGGATAGAAATTATTATAATATACGCCTGGGTCACTGATGAATTGGGCAATCAGTCCTGAAAATTACAGCTGTCTACCACTTCTACTTTGTTCAGGAGATTTTTTGAAAGATGGAGTTTATATTGTATCTAGGCGGTTGATTGATTTTGGTTTGTGTGTGATTACGCACAAAGTAGTTGGGATAGAAATTATTATAATATACGCCTGGGTCACTGATGAATTGGGTAATCATTCCTGAAAATTACAGCTGTCTACCACTTCTACTTTGTTCAGGAGAATTTTTGAAAGATGGAGTTTATATTGTATTTACGCGGTTGATTGATTTTGGTTTGTGTGTGATTACGAACAAAGTAGTTGGGTTAGAAATTATTATAATATACGCCTGAGTCACTGATGAGTTGGGTAATCATTCCTGAAAATTATAGCTATCTACCACTTCTTCTTTGTTCAGGAGAATTTTTGAAAGATGGAGTTTATATTGTATCTAGGCGGTTGATTGATTTTGGTTTGTGTGTGATTACGAACAAAGTAGTTGGGATAGAAATTGTTATAATATACGCCTGGGTCACTGATGAATTGGGTAATCATTCCTGAAAATTACAGCAGTCTACCACTTCTACTTTGTTCAGGAGAATTTTTTAAAGATGGAGTTTATATTGTAGCTAGGCGGTTGATTGATTTTGGTTTGTGTGTGATTACGAACAAAGTAGTTGGGATAGAAATTATTATAATATACGCCTGGGTCACTGAGGAATAGGGTAATCATTCCTGAAGATTACAGCTGTTTACCTTATCTACTTTATTCAGGAGAATTTTTGAAAGATGGAGTTTATATTGTATCTAGGCGGTTGATTGATTTTGGTTTGTGTGTGATTACAAACAAAGTAGTTGGGATAGAAACTATTGTAATATACGCCTGGGTCACTGATGAATTGGGTAATCATTCCTGAAAATTACAGCTGTCTACCTGTTTTACTTTGTTCAGGAGAATTTTTGAAAGATTGAGTTTATTATATTGTATCTAGTCGGTTGAATGATTTTGGTTTGTGTGTGATTACGAACAAAGTAGTTGGGATAGAAATTATTATAATATACGCCTGGGTCACTGATGAATTGTTTAATTATTCCCGAAAATTTTACACTCAATTTTTCTTCATTTACTCATTATAGATCATGGAAACTGTGCTATCGAAAGCAACCAGCAAATCCCTTGAATCATTCGAAAAGTTCTCGCAGACTTTCGGGGGCCCCGAATACATCCAAGCGTTACTCAAATACACGAACCAACCCAGCATAAAGAACAACCAATCGGTCCAAGAACACCTCATGCACGTTTTAGCATCGTTAGTCTACGGAAACGCTACCAAAATGAAAGTTTTAATGGACCATTTTTCGAACGTCTTAAACTTCAATAAATACGACATCGAACACACGATCGAAGACCAGCAAAAACTAGAAATGTTCTGCGTTTTAACGAACGGCATAGACAGAAATTCCATCGGAAACACTTTAAAAGATTACGTCATTTCCCTGGACGTTATAAAAGACGCACTGGAGTATATAACGGTCAACGCGCCGTGCGTGAAACCAACGTTATTGAGGACCGACAGTGATGAATTGAAAGAGTTTATTTCCAAACCAGCGTTGAAGTATATCTTGAGAATTTTGACAGGGATGGCGTTTTGTCACGAGAAGACGCAAATGGCTGTTGCGACGGCAAATACCATCCCGATCATTCATAGGTTAGAGCAGGTTTCTTCGGATGAGCACGTCGGTTCTTTGGCGGAAAATTTACTCGAAGCTTTACGAACAAATTTGACCGTCGCGAGCTGTATAGAAGAAGCTAGGGAATTCACACGATCGGAGAAGAAACGGTTGGCGATGGCGATGAGGGAGAAACAATTGGGACAGCTCGGAATGAGGACAAATGATAAAGGACAGGTATGCAGAATTTTGTTTATCTTAATTTTGTAACGACAATTTTTTTTTAATAGGTTACAGCAAAATCTACGATTCTCCAACAGATGGAGGAATTGGGAGAAGAGACAGGCCTGGTTTGTTGTATCTGTCGCGAAGGTTATAAATACCAACCTACGAAGGTCCTCGGGATATACACTTTTACGAAGAGGTGTAACGTAGACGAGTTTGAGACGAAACCGCGGAAGACTATTGGATATAACACCGTAACGCACTTTAATATAGTCCATATCGATTGCCATATGAGTGCCGTAAGGTATGATATTTAATACATTATTATAATTAGTTGGAGCTTGCTGTAAATGTTACTGAACGGAGAGTATTAATTTATTTTTTTTCTACCAAAATTTAGATATTCAGACCTGGGTTTCAAACGGGTATTTTTTTCGTTACTGTTTCCGTTACGGTTCAATGCATAAGAAATATATCGGTGCTTTTTTAAATATTTTTGGTTGTACCGTTTCTATTGAACCTCATGCACTTGTATAAAATAATATATTAATATTATATTTAATAATAATAATATATTTACTTATAAAATAAAAATTATAGAGGTTAAAGGTATGATAATTAGAAATACCTAAATATACTTTTGCTATAATATAGTTTGTTTATTATAATTATATACAGTGTGTCCCACTTAAGAGTGTAACACCTTCATGTCTTTTTTATTTTTAGTCCAATTTTAATAATTTTTCTTTCAAAAATAGAACACATTGCTGTATTTACTGCCAAAAAAACAATTGCGTTCTTTAAATGCAAAGCACCTTGTGATGGCAAAATAAATGGTAAAAATCAAGGAATCACTTTAGGGATGTTTTTTATCCAAAAATTTTACTAATAATAATTGTTCGGAATTGCCCAAAAATCTTAAAGCCAGAATTTTATGAAAATTAAAAAATATTATAATTTTCTTCATAAATAAATATTATTTGCATAGACAGCTGTGCTTAAAAAGTGTGCTGCGGAAATTTTGTTTGAAATAAACCTGTACTGTCAAAGAAAAATGTTAAAATTTTTTTTATTAAATTTTTATTGAATAATAAATGCTATTATGCAAAAAGTGACCTGCAAACATAGCAACATCTTATCTTAATTAAATACAACAAAGCACTTAGACAGCTCAGGTTTTATTTCAAACAAAATTTCGACAGCACATTTGTTTAAGCGCAGCTGCCTATGCAAATAATATTTACGGACTTAGAATTATTTTTGAAGAAAATTTTTAATTTTTATGAAGTTTTTAAGTAAAATTATTCGATCAAAAATCCTTAAACTGATTTCTTGATTTTTGCCATTTATTTTGCCATCACAAGGTGCTTTGCATTTAAAGAGGACAATGTTTTTTTGGCAGTAAATAAATTAATGTGTTCTATTTTTGAAAAAAAAATTACTAAAATTGGACTAAAAATAAAAAAGATATGAAGGTGTTACACTCTTAAGTGGGACACACTGTATGTAGACATATACGTGATCCGTATATGAAGATAAGTATACGATGTTGTAATAAAGGTGACGGCCAGACGGTAGGTCCATCAACACGAAAACATAACCTAACGCACTTTCGAGTTGCAACTGCGTTATAACTTTTAACGTAGGATTGTGAAAACGAGCGCGCTTGAACAAGCATCGAATGTAGGCAAAATACGCTGCACGTTTCGAAACCTTGATTGAGGCGAACCAAAAAACAAAATCAGCAAAACACAAGTAGTAAAATACTTCTATCAATAATTAATATTTTTCTCTTGATACAGATTGGCGAGGACAAGAGACGAGTGGGAGTCGGCGGCACTGCAGAACGCCAACACGAAATGCAATGGCCTGCTGCCGCTGTGGGGCCCGCAAGTGCCCGAGTCGGCGTTTGCAAGCTGCCTCGCCAGGCACAACACGTACCTTCAGGAGAGCACAAACCACCGTGACATTGGCCACGCGTCTACAATACACGACCTTAAACTGCTGCTGCTGAGGTTTGCGCTGGAACGACCATTCCACGAGGACACGGGCGGAGGGGGCCCCCAGAGCAACATGCACATGGTCCCCTATCTCATACACATGGCCCTCTATGTCATAAACACGTATGATTTTGATTATTTCTTGTTTTGTGAAAAAAATTGATCTTTCCTTACTTTTCCCCACTTTTTTTCCTCACTTTTCCTCATTTTTTTTCGTCATTTCTTTCCTTACTTTTTGCCTCACTTTTTCCTTACTTTTCCTTATTTTCTCCTTACTTTTTCTCATTTCTTTTTGTCATTTCTTTCCTCACATTTTGCCTCACTTTTTCCTTACTATTCCTCACTTTTCCTCACCTTTTTCTTTATTCTTTTGCTTCATATTTGATTTAAAATTAATCTTTATTTTTCAGTACAAATTCCCAGAACGCCTAAATAATTATTATTATATAATTATTCCTCATTTTTTCCTCTTTTCCTCACTTCTTTTCGTCATTTTGTTCCTCACTTTTTGCCTCACGTTTTCCTTACTTTTCCTCATTTTTTCCTTACTTTTCCACATTTTTTCCTCACTTTTCCTCATTTCTTTTCGTCATGTCTTTCCTCACTTTTTGCCTCACTTTTTCCTTACTTTTCCTCACTTTTCCTCATTTTTTCCTCATTTCTTTTCGTAATTTCTTTCCCCACTTTTTGCCTCACTTTTTCCTTACTATTCCTCAGTTTTTCCTCACTTTTCCTCACCTTTTTCTTTCGCTTCATATTTGATTTTAAATTAATCTTTATTTTTCAGTACAAATTCCCGGAACGCCTAAATAATTATTATTATATAATTATTCCTCATTTTTTCCTCTTTTCCTCACTTCTTTTCGTCATTTTGTTCCTCACTTTTTGCCTCACGTTTTCCTTACTTTTCCTCATTTTTTCCTTACTTTTCCTCATTTTTTCCTCACTTTTCCTCATTTCTTTTCGTCATGTCTTTCCTCACTTTTTGCCTCACTTTTTCCTTACTTTTCCTCACTTTTCCTCATTTTTTCCTCATTTCTTTTCGTAATTTCTTTCCCCACTTTTTGCCTCACTTTTTCCTTACTATTCCTCAGTTTTTCCTCACTTTTCCTCACCTTTTTCTTTCGCTTCATATTTGATTTTAAATTAATCTTTATTTTTCAGTACAAATTCCCGGAACGCCTAAATAATTATTATTATATAATTATTCCTCATTTTTTCCTCTTTTCCTCACTTCTTTTCGTCATTTTGTTCCTCACTTTTTGCCTCACGTTTTCCTTACTTTTCCTCATTTTTTCCTTACTTTTCCTCATTTTTTCCTCACTTTTCCTCATTTCTTTTCGTCATGTCTTTCCTCACTTTTTGCCTCACTTTTTCCTTACTTTTCCTCACTTTTCCTCATTTTTTCCTCATTTCTTTTCGTAATTTCTTTCCCCACTTTTTGCCTCACTTTTTCCTTACTATTCCTCAGTTTTTCCTCACTTTTCCTCACCTTTTTCTTTCGCTTCATATTTGATTTTAAATTAATCTTTATTTTTCAGTACAAATTCCCGGAACGCCTAAATAATTATTATTATATAATTATTCCTCATTTTTTCCTACCTTTTCCTCATTTCTTTTCATCATTTCTTTCGTCACTTTTTGCCTCACTTTTTCCTTATTTATCCTCATTTTTTCCTTACTTTTCCTCATTTTCTTCTCACTTTTCCTCATTTTTTCCTCACTTTTCCTCATTTCTTTTCGTCATTTCTTTCCTCACTTTTTGCCTCACTTTTTCCTTACATTTCCTCATTTTTTCCTTACTTTTCGTCATTTTTTCCTCACTTTTTTTTTTCCTCTTTTCCCCACAGTGCCCTGAAAACTACGCTTAAATGTAAAATGTACATTCTTCAGAAAATTTACCGTTCTAATCACTTCATTCTCTTTTTTTCTCATAGAAATCATTACTATAAGTCTAGTTGAATGTTTATAAACATTTGTCAGGTAATTTCCATTTGTTTAAACAAATTCCATTTGTTTAAGTAATACGCTTTTCTAGAAACTCCGTCGGATATCTGTTTACTGAATTCGAAATGGCAGTTTGTTATCTTAGAGTGACATTATTCATTAAACAGATTCTTCCTATTGTTTAAACTATCAATGATTATTAATTTTCAACTGTTGTTCTAATAGGGTATTCCGGTCATGCCAAAATTTAAGCAGATATTCGGTTTAACCTATTGTATAATTTATGAGGATTCATATAGTTAAGCTATGAGCTTTTTGATTTAGTTTTTCTATAAGATAATTGCAATTAAAAGTGCATTTCGTTTGAATTCGCCGACCACCCTCGGAAATACACGATGATTACCGATCCCTAGTAGGGGTGGCAACAGCGGACAGCTCTCGAACAGCTGATCGGCCAAGTTGACGGTTGGCGACCCTGTTGTTTGACAACGAATAAAGGTAACTTTTTTGAGAGATGATTTGATCATTGAAACTTGAAGCCAAACATCTCTCATCTCGCTAGTTGGCAATGTAAAGAAAATCTTATCAGGAGTTACTGTTCTACTGCTGTTACAGCCCGGCACAGAACAATGTCGGCGTTGGAGTTTACACATTTTGAACAAGTGTTTGATATAACCTCAATAACCAAAGCAGGAGTCAAGAAACGAGCGATTCTAAACGTTGACACAACAGAAGACAAACATTTACTACGTGCACCCTAGATATAGCAACGTTGTCAAGTCGCTCACTTTGAGCGGTCTTTGTGACGTCACAAAGACCAATCCTAATTCAAACTTCAAACAACGATTTCTCTTAATTTAAAACAATGTTTGATATTTTACTTGTGAAGTAGCAAACAGTAGCACCCATACTTTGTAAAAAATCACAATTTCAAAAACACCGGAATACCCCATTATAGAAGTCAGGTTTTTTGTGAAATTTATTTATAAATTTCTTGTTCTAGGTATCTTGCTTATGTTATTAGCTAATCAACCCATATTTGTTTAAACAAATTCCATTTGTTTAAACAATTTTTTTGTAATTCATTTTTTTAAGATCGGTCTAGTTAACTGTTATTGTCAAGTGACATCATTTATATTTTGGGATAATGTCCATTGCTTAAATAATAAAATATTATTCAAATGCATAATGGTGATATACAGGTGGTATGTAAATTTTAAAATAAATTAAAAATTACAGCCGCAACCTGGATTTGAACCAGGGACCCGAGACCTGGTTCAAATCATTATTAAGTAAAATATTATTCGTTTTCAATATCATTTATTCAAAAAAATTGAATTTATTTAAAATCCTTTTTTCGGGACATTGGGGAGTTACATTTTTTTTTTAATTTTAAATTTTCTACCATAATTAGAAAAAAGTTGAAAATGAATAATAATTTATTGTTTAAACAATAGGAGGAATTTTTTTAATGAATAATGTCACTCTAAGATAATAAACTGCCATTTCGAACTCAGAAAACAGAATTCAGACGGATTTTCGAGAAAGACGAATTATTTAAACACCTAAAAATTTGTTTAAACAAATGGAAATTAACTGACAAATGTTTATAGGCATCCCACTAGACTTATAATAATGACTTCTTTGAGAAAAAAAAATGAAATAATTAGAAGGGTCAATTTTCTGAAGAATGTACATTTTTTCATTTAAGAGTAGTTTTCAGCGCACTGTGGGGGTGGGTTGGGGGCATCAAATCCATATGTATGATAGGTCAAATTCTTCCTTGGAAAGTCTTATAACTTTAGTCTTAAGTTTTCCCAAACCCCGAACAATTATTCGAAAAATACCAAAAATTGTCTTTTTCCCTTAATAGCCAGGAGGACAAAATCACTCGTAAATAATTTGCTTCATTATTGTTGAAAACTTTGAAATTTCTTTTAATTAAATAATCATTATTATTCCTATTATTTATTATTATTCTTGCTATTATTCAAATTACAGTACCAGAGTTAGCAAGAAAGAAGAGTCCAGCTTAACGTCGTACCTAGAGACGACCGCCGTCGAAAAATGGCTCGAATCTTCGTACGAAGCCGAAGGTCCGTTGTACTGGCTTACGATGTCGATGCTCTTACACGGCAGCCCGACGTGGAACGGACACAAGTTGACGCACCTCAAACGTCTGATAATACTGGCGCATACGCGGAACGGCAATCCTTCGGGCGTCGTCAAAACTCTTACGAATAAACTGGAGGAAGATTACGCGGTCTACAAGCCGTACCTAGTATTATTCGGCCTCGTCGACGGCATCTATAAGTATTTCTTTAAGAGCGTCGCCGGTACCGACGACCAATGGCCCAGCAATTTAGCGGACTACATCAGGCACAATGACGAGGCCTTACTTAAAGCTTCGGAACGTCTGTTGGGCGTCTACATGGACGAACTACTGCCATGTGCGTCCTTTGTTGAATTTTGTGATGTAGCCGGTAAGCGTAAAACTTATTACTATTTATTTTATTTTTTATTTATTATTACTATTATTATTATTGTTATTATTATTCGGCTGTGTGCTGTGTCCCATGCTAGATGTAATGTCCATTATTAGCATTATGAAATTGAAAAATGTGATTCTTCCATTTAGAAAAATTGTACATGTGGGTCGTTCTTTTGCAAATCGTACACCTTTTATGACGTCACATTTTAGGTTTGGCTTAAACTTTTTTTGTAAAGTTGTAAGCACTAAATAAGGTTATACCTGTATCAGGATTTAGTCGAAAAAGATTGATTTTCGGGGATATGAAAGTTTTAAGTTTGGATTATTTACGATAATTTGCCAAACCTTGCCATATTCAAAATTCAATATCTTTGGTTCTAGTCAGGGCCAGCGAAACGTGTCCAGTCCAGGTGGGTAGTATAGTACAGCGCCCCCCTGCTTTCCGTATGATTATTCATTGTAATTAGGAATTTATTAAAAATACATGGCAACAGTGGAAGTAGAGTAAGTGGTTTATTTATAATATCATTTATGATTTGTAATACCGTTGTTCGCCATTTCTAAATCCAGCTTATTGACTGCGTCTAAGTCAGATAAAAAAAAAAACGTTAAATTGTTAAGTCCATCGGACAATGCCTTTTGTCTCCGAACCTTGCTCAAAGATTTTACTACATCATGATCGTTTTATTGAGTTTCGGAGGTAAAAGTTATTATATAATCCAATCAAGTTAAAATCTTAACAAATTTAATTATAACATAAAAAAAATTTCAGTGTCTAATTTTCTGATTTTAGTATTAACAAAAATTCGTACTTTTTAGTCTTGTTTTTACTCAAAAAGCGTTAGAGTTGGACGTTTGTAACGAAAACACTACACAGGCACGACACATCCAGTTGCGTACTTGAGTTATCTTTACAGACGATTAAAGATTCTTCTTTTTGCAGTGTTTTGGAAATAAAATCTTGTTATTTGAAATGCTCTTGTTTTAAAAATGCCATAATTACATGATCGTGAAGAATGAAAAGAGTTAGTTTGAAGTGGTGTGTCATACTTAAGAAACGTTAATTCCCGCTCCGAATCAATTATTGCAAAAACAAACATAAAATAATAAGATTGATCTAAACTTTCCTGCTAAACAACATGTGTGATAAATCACAATTGAAACTTAAGAAAAGACCACCTAATATGTTCAAATCAAACATGGCCACCATAAGAAAAACATAAGTTGGCATTGGTTTTCTCCACAATTCATAAAGATAACCTTAGTACTCAATTAGATTTCTCATGCTTGTGCAATGTTTTTGTTGTTTTGACAAATTTCTAACTCCACTGCTTATTGACCAAGATCAATGTCTACTCATCTGAATAGGTACATATTTCATTTCACATTAAATTTGCCAGATATCAGAAATGGTAACACAACCAAGTAACACAACATTGGATTGAAACATTCTGTTATTGTGATATAGTATCTTCACAATATAAGCAAGTCGCATATTAAAGAAATATTTGAATTGACTAAGGGCCGATATATTCACCTATCGTCAAAGTTGTCGTTAGCCAACGAACAGATTACGCTAACGTTCACGTTAAAAATGATTCTGTCTTTTCACCGATCTGTAAGTTATCGTCAGGCAACGAGGACGTAAACATTGCTAACGAATGTTTTTCGGCAGTATAGTATCAAATGTCGGTAAAAAAGGTGTACTAAATCAACACTTGGATCATAACTTGGACTAATTGCCGCTAGATGTAGCGCCGTAAATGACATTGATAGACATTAACAAAACGTAACCAAAATTCATTCGCACCCATTTCTAAACGCATCAATTAAAAAAGACCACCAAAAGTTAAAAAAAATGGTATGAAAGACGAATTCAGCAAATTCGGCCATATTAACTAAATAATGACTTCAATTAATACAGTACCACGTACGTACGTAAATATTTGTCAGTTTGACTTTTTGTTTGACATTCAGCACATGCTCTGTGACCAATCAAAGTGTTCGTCATTAGTTTACGGCAGGTTCATTCGATCGCTAAATAAATTTGATCGTTAAGCGTATTTATCCGGTCGGTAACGTTAACGACAGGTGAATAGACACATTTTTACCATTTATCTTGTCGTTTAGATGACGAACAGTTTCACGATAGGTGAATATATCGGCCCTTAATGTTATTGGAAATACAAGTAAATACAAACTTGTACCGATTTTTTTGCCCACCGTGTAATTATAAACTTCTGTACGTAAATGGAAAAACACAAGAAATGATGTTAGGGATGTTTGTTGGAAGATACTACAATTCTTCAAAATTCCCTAAACTCCTTAAGTTCAAAGTTATAAGGAATTAGTAATAAAAAAAATAAAAATAATGCATTTCTTTCGGTGCGTTTTATATACAAAGTGATTCTTAACCCGAGGCGAAAATAAAATGATAAATTCAAAGTGAAAATGGTAGATCGAAGTAACAGGATTTTCTCGATGGTCTTTGTTCCCGAGATGTTACATCTCAATGTTTTGCGACCACGGCTAATTCAAAGTTTGCAAGATAATACATTCAAGTATTCAACTTGCACAACAAAAGTAACTCGCAGAACGGCGATAACATATTAATTGAGGTCCGAACGACAAGTCCACAAGACCACTTCAGTTCGTAGCCGCTCGGAATTACCCATCTCGATGTCAGGTCGTTTCAGTGTACGGTTGCCGGATTGGGGGATTGTCCACTAGTTTTGGGGGATTTTGCCCCAAAAATCGTACCTGAAGGGAACTTTTGGGGGTAAACTAAAGTTACCAAAATCCCCCAATGCAGTAATTCTGATTCAGTGTTACGCGCAAAGCTACCTCACATAACCTTTTAATAATTCTTCACTCAACGCTATTATCATAGTCGAATACAAACATCGGTCAAATATTTTTTACTTTTCTCTCAAAATTTTAGGTGGGTAATTACCCACCTACAGACTTTTCAGGTGGGTAGTACTACCCACCGTACTTACCTCTTCCGCCGGCCCTGGTTCTAGTAATCGTATCGGACACATTTTTGTTTTATTTTAAAGGTTGAAATATTTGCTAGATAACTGCGTATAAGTATAACTGAGTTTGTAGGTAAAAGTGTGGCAGATTTTTTCGGTTATATCCATTGTGGGGGCGACTATGCTATAATTATTGAAAGAATTCAATTGCTTTTAGTTTTTTTTACATACATAAATTAAAATAATAATTGTACGCAGTTATCTAGCAAATATATCAACCTTTAAAATAAAAAAAAAATGAGTTCGATTCGATTAATAGAACCAAAGATATTGAATTTTGAATATGGCAAGGCTTGGCAAATAATCGTAAATCATCCAAACTTTAAGCCTTTATATTTCTGAAAATAATTTTTTTTAATGAATTCCCAATTTAGGTATCTACTAAAATTCCGAGAAAATGCCATAAAACAAGTTTGGTGTAATTTAAAAAAGTAAATTTTTTTTTTGCGAAATCCGTATGATTTGCGAACATATTTTCTATCCGCAGAGCAAACGATTATCAACAACTTTTCTATACGACAGAATCATGTATTTAGATTTCTTAAGGCTGTACTTTTTAAAAACGAAGATATAATATAATTTTTTTTCTGTTGTAGAACTTTTAGATGTAATAACAACTCCGGAAACGTTTATAAGCGATCTGCTGAGAGGTTTGTAATGTTTGTTTTGTCTTACCTACTACGAAGAGAGAGAGAGGCAGTATAAACAAAAGTGAGAAGAATTTTGGGACTTGCAAGACACAAGCTATTCATTAAAATAACATAAGAAATAAATAAAGGCTGTAATTATTACAAATTGTTTTAAATATGCTTATATTCTTACAAATATAAATATTTAGTTGGAATACTGGAATGTATTTTGTTTTAATTTCTCCCAGTGTTATTGCAGGCAAAGTCGATGAGATGAAAATTGTTATTAACCCTAGAATGCCAGACATTCATAAATTTTACGACGCGGAAACCGGTTATCAACGCGATATCAAAATAGTCTGGTCTTCTAGGGTTAAACACCTTTATTTTGCAGGTGATATATGGGTTATTACTCGGTAGGATTTTTTAAAGTAGCAAAAGCCGTGATTTTTGCTTGTTTTGATGTTTCGGTTTTACGTTATGTGTCATTGCAGGCAAAGTGTATGAGATAAAAATTATTACTAAACACGTATGTCTTGCAAATGAATTGGGTAATTAATACTGAAAATTACAACGGTCCATCTTATCTAGTTTAGTCCGTAGGATTTTTTAAAGTAGCTAAAGCCATGATTTTTGCTTGTTTTGATGTTTCGATTTTACGTTATGTGTCATTGCAGGCAAAGTGTATGAGATAAGAATTATTACTAAACACGTTTATCTTGCAGATGAATTGGGTAATTAATACTGAAAATTACAACGGTCCGTCTGATCTAGTTTAGTCTGTAGGATATTTTAAAGATTGCTAAAGCCATGATTTTTGCTTGTTTTGATGTTTCGATTTTACTTATGTGTCATTGCAGGCAAAGTGGATGAGATAAAAATTATTTCTAAACACGTAGGTCTTGCAAATGAATTGGGTAATTAATACTGAAAATTACAACGGTCCATCTGATCTAGTTTAGTCCGTAGGATTTTTTAAAGTAGCTAAAGCCATGATTTTTGCTTGTTTTGATGTTTCGATTTTAGGTTATGTGTCATTGCAGGCAAAGTTGATGAGATAAAAATTATTTATAAACACGTATATCTTGCAGATGAATTGGGTAATTAATACTGAAAATTACAACGGTACATCTGATCTAATTTGGTCCGTAGGATTTTTTAAAGTAGCTAAAGCCATTATTTTTGCTTGTTTTGATGTTTCGATTTTACGTTATGTGTCATTGCAGGCTAAGTTGATGAGATAAAAATTATTACTAAACATGTATATCTTGCAGATGAATTGGGTAATTAATACTGAAAATTACAACGGTACATCTGATCTAATTTGGTCCGTAGGATTTTTTAAAGTAGCTAAAGCCATGATTTTTGCTTGTTTTGATGTTTCGATTTTAGGTTATGTGTCATTGCAGGCAAAGTTGATGAGATAAAAATTATTTATAAACACGTATATCTTGCAGATGAATTGGGTAATTAATACTGAAAATTACAACGGTACATCTGATCTAATTTGGTCCGTAGGATTTTTTAAAGTAGCTAAAGCCATGATTTTTGCTTGTTTTGATGTTTCGATTTTAGGTTATGTGTCATTGCAGGCAAAGTTGATGAGATAAAAATTATTTATAAACACGTATATCTTGCAGATGAATTGGGTAATTAATACTGAAAATTACAACGGTACATCTGATCTAATTTGGTCCGTAGGATTTTTTAAAGTAGCTAAAGCCATTATTTTTGCTTGTTTTGATGTTTCGATTTTACGTTATGTGTCACTGCAGGCAAAGATGATGAGATAAAAATTATTACTAAACACGTTTATCTTGCAGATGAATTAGATAATAAATACTGAAAATTACAACGCTCCATCTGATCTACTTTAGTTGGTAGGATTTTTCAAAAACAGCAAAAGCCATGGTATTTGCTTGTTTTGATGTTTCGATTTTACGTTATGTGTCACTACAGGCAAAGTTGCTGAGATAGAAATTATTACTAAACACGTCTATCTTGCAGATGAATTGGGTAATTAATACTGAACATTACAACGCTCCATCTGATTTACTTTAGTTGGTAGGATTTTTCAAAAACAGCAAAAGCCATGATATTTGCTTGTTTTGATGTTTCGATTTTACGTTATGTGTCACTACAGGCAAAGTTGATGAGGTAGAAATTATTACTAAACACGTCTATCTTGCAGATGAATTGGGTAATTAATACTGAACATTACAACGCTCCATCTGATCTACTTTAGTTGGTAGGATTTTTCAAAAACAGCAAAAGCCATGATATTTGCTTGTTTTGATGTTTCGATTTTACGTTATGTGTCACTACAGGCAAAGTTGATGAGATAGAAATTATTACTAAACACGGATATCTTGCAGATGAATTGGGTAATTAATACTGAAAATTACAACAATCCATCTGACCTAGTTTGGTCCTTAGGATTTTTTAAAGTAGCTAATGCCATGATTTTTGCTTGTTTTGATGTTTCGATTTTACGTTATGTGTCATTGCAGGCAAGGTGTATGAGATAAAAATTATTTCTAAACACGGATGTCTTGCAGATGAATTGGGTAATTAATACTGAAAATTACAACGGCCCATCTGATCTAGTTTGGTCCGTAGGATTTTTTAAAGTAGCTAAAGCCATGATTTTTGCTTGTTTTGATTTTACGTTATGTGTCATTGTAGACAAAGTGTATGAGATAAAAATTATTTTTAAGCACGTATATCATGCAGATGAATTGGGTAATTAATACTGAAAATTACAACGCTCCATCTTTTATACAAACGCTGTTTGACCTATCATTTTCTACAAAGCAGAACTATTTTTATATATGCGATTAGCCAGCGCGTGTTATATTATATACATACACGCGTGTTAGTTAAGTTGCCTGCATCGAATATATGTAACCGTTCTATAAATAGAACGAGGAACGCCAAAGTCGCGACTGATTCGTGCACGGTATTCTACAGAGGATACACGAGACCATTGATGAAATAGAAAGAGATTGACCGTCACCATGTAAAATTTGGCAACGGTCAAATGGACGCAGAAACCAGGGGGCGCTGCGCTACTGCGTCCACAATTTTATAAGTTAGTTGGAATCAGAACCAGTACTATTGCTCGCTACTGGTTGAAAGAGGGCGCTGGCAACACAAATTACAGAGCGCTTTCACGCAATTGCGTCGGGACTCGGGGAACTTTAAACCAGACGATAGCCATCCGTCATTTACGAACGTCGTAATTTGAAGAATATTACTGACAAAGATATTAAAGTTTTGTTTGTTGTTTTTTTTATTAGTTGTTTGTTAGTTATTAAGTATTTGATATTGAAGTGTAGTTTCGTTGAAGTGAAGGCAAAGCAGTAATAATCAGGTAGGTAAATATGTTTTATACTTCATTTGAGTTAATTAGTCCATGACAATTTACTGCATTACAAGTAGGATTTGCGGCTACGCAACAGTAAAACTTAAACATAACGAAAAGCAGTGCGTAAATGTGTAAACATAACAAAAATGCATGTGTTCTAAGCGCATCTCCATGTAATTGAATTTATACACAGTTGTGCTTAAAGGAATATAAAATTTCTGACTTTTCTGACTTTTCAAAACTCTATTGATACTTATTTGTCTAATGCAATAGTTGGATAGTTGATTTTCGTCTTTTACGATGACGATATTTGGTTTTAATCATTACCCTTCTGTCCCGCTTTGCCTCAATCAAATTCTGGTCACCTTAGGTATACCAGATGGACGAAATAGCCTAGGTACCTATGACACTCTGACAAATTGAAATTCTGGTAATTGGTGGTCTGAATTAATTTTTTTAAACACACATTAATTAATGACATTGAAACTAACTTTGATATATTATTCTTTCAATAATATTGAACAAAGTCAGCGCCCGGCTGCCGTCGGCACATACAGACACGTGTTTTATGGATAACTTTTATGGCCAACTTCCCTCGGTGTGATAGAGTATTTTAATTAATTACAAGTACTAATTATTGGAATTTGCGGTCAACGCTATGGGGAATCAAGGGTTGCTTTAACTATACAATGGCAAAAAAATATTAAGATCGGACGAAAAACGTATCAGTTATTGGCGTTTTGGTGTACGTAAGTTGTTGTTATTACATCGATTTTATGTTGTTTATTCTTACTGGAAATATCAACTTAGAAAATAACTGTTAAAATGAGAAATTAAAATTTGAAATGTCTTTATAAAACTGTAGTCGAATCAGGAGATCATGATCTTTCATGAATAAGGCATACCTAAAAAAAATTCATTTGTCAGCATTACTTGCTAATTTCTTCGTGCTGTTTTGATCTTTAATAATTTATATTTTATTAACAATATTTAAAATTAATACAAAACATTTTACAGAGCAAACAGAGAAAGGCATTTTGCGGGTTGCTTTTGCAATATGGCAGGAAATCCGTGTCAATATTTCCATTGTGGAAAGTCCAAAAGGCGTTTTCCTCTACTGACATTTTTCAAGTTTCCTCTACGTGATCCTGATGTAACAAAGCAATGGATCTTAAATTCTGGTATGTATTAAAAAATATTTCTTAAAAAATACTTGTGACTATAATTTGTGGAGACGCAGATGATGAAAAATGATAGAGTCAAATTTTTAATCATGATTATAAAGTTTGTACACAATTTAACCAGGTCATAATAGTTTAAAATTAAATATGAATTTAATTTTAATAAATTTTTAAGTATTAACGTAATAAAACAAATTTTCAAAAAAATGCTCATATTGTACTTGTATTTGCAGCTAATATTTGCATTTAGTTAGTTAAATAACTGTAACAAAATTATAGCTACAATATTGTAAATTATTATTACTTTATCAGACGCAGTATGATAAAGTATTGTAACCGTGCCGAAAAAAAATCTGATGTGATCAGGCACATGACTTTATCATACTATATACAAAAGTAATAGTTTGGCTGCATGAAATTTGCCCGAGATCGGTCGTGTCTGCATTAAAATAAAACTGTTACCAGGATTTGACAGATATGTTTAAGCATCGGCCACACCTGCGCGACCACGCGACTGTGAAGCGGGAGTGGGAATTATTTCCGTTCTACATCAAGTCGCAACGGATGCGCCAAAATGACAGTAATGACGGGCGCAGTGGTCCGGTGCGACTTGTAGAACGGAAATAATTCACGCTCCCGCTTCGCAGTTGCATGGTCGCGCAGGTGAGGCCGATGCTTAAACATACCTGTCAAATCCTGGCTAACAGTTTTATTTTAATGCAGACACGACCGACCTCGATCAAATTTCAGGCAGCTAAACTGTTAATTTTATATATAGTATGATAAAGTCATGTGTCTGAATTTTTTTTATTGCTCCCGAGCTTAATATTTCGTTATCGTGTAATGATTTCAAGCAAGGCATAATTTTTCAGGTAACATCACTTTAGTAGACATGGAAGCATCAGACCTAAAACATCGTGTCATATGTGAAGAACATTTTGAAGAACATTGCTTCGTAGATTCTATGCTCAAGACGAGACTTACAAAACGTGCTATTCCACGACGATATGATGTGCAATCGACATCCGAGCCAGCGACATCCAACATATCAACTAGCGAGGCAGGGTCATCTAACACACCGTCGAGCAGTACGTGTCCAAAGCAGTACCGGAAGAGACTCATATCACAAACTTTAGAAGGGGAAGAAGCAGATGAATTGCAAGACAGTGATGAGCAGTGGTTAAGGGATATTACAAATATGCCATCTCCAGAAGTGAAACGGACAAAGATGGAGACCCAAGAACAATTGAAACAGCATATCCACAAACAAAGTAAAGTTATTGCCAGTAAACGTACACAAATATGCAAGCTGAAAAAATATCGTAAGCTGTGCACTTTGGACCAGCAGATACAAAAATTTCCGTTTAAGAAGGAGTGTAGCCGAACCATTGTCAGTATGCAATTAGGGCCACAAAATAGAAAGAAATGGCCATTAGACCAAAAGCGCTTTGCTATGGCTTTGTATTATAAGTCTCCATCAGCTTATAAGTTTCTGTACAAAAAAATTTTATTGCCATCGCCATCCTCAATTAGAAGATGGATTGGAGCTTCTAGTTTCATGCCAGGTTTCAATAAAAAAATACTAGCACAGATTCAACAGAAAGTAGAAAGTTGGTCTGATGATGATCGAAAATGCATCGTCAGCTTTGACGAGATGGCTTTGAAAGCAGCCTTAGAGTACAATAAGCATTTTGACATTATCGAAGGCTATGAAGATTTGGGACATTTAGGAAGAGCCCACGACAGGCAAGGTTTCCACTTTTATTTTTGGCAAGTGGTGTCGTCAGCAAGTGGAAAATTTCTTTGTCGTATTATGTGAGCCTAAATGGCGTTACTTCCAACGATCTGAAAACAATATTAAAAGACGTACTTGAAAAATGTTTCAACGTAGGGCTCCATCCCATTGCGGTTGTGTGTGACCAGGGGACCTCGAACCAAAGCGTGTACAAGAAGTTGCTTGTCAACGAGGATAGGCCTTTTTTTAAAGTGAATGATAAAACTATTGTTGCTCTGTATGATACTCCACACCTTATAAAAAGTTTTAGGAATAACTTATTAAAAAATGCGTTTGTGGATAGCGATAAAAATTTAATCCGTTTTGAAGATGTGCGCAGTGTATATAAAATAGACTCATCAAAAAGCTGCCGAGCCATGGTTAAAATTAAAGAACATCATGTAAACCCCAAAGGGTTTCAGAAAATGTGTGTTAAATATGCGACGCAAATTTTTAGCCACACGGTTTCGAGTGCAATCAAGACATGTGTTGCAACAGGTGAGCTCCAGTCCCCTACTGGTTTGCACACTGCACAGTTCATAGCAAAAATTAACGATATATTTGACTGCTTAAACAGCAGTAACTTCAAACATCCGAACAAACTCAAATGCAGTCTACATCACAGCAATCCAAATGTAAAAACAACGCTTGAGGAAGCAATTATATACATAAAGGGCCTACAAAAAATTCATAATAAACAGCAACTTGTACGTCCTCCTTGTTTTAGCGGTTTGGTTCAAACTATAAAAGGAGTTTTGTTAATTTTTGAAAACGAAATAAGTACCAACAAGAATATTTTTATTTTAACACGAAAACTGAACCAAGACAGTCTCGAACAATTATTTTCAGTGTTTAGGCAAAAGGGAGGATATAACCATAATCCTACAGTACGTACTTTCCGCATGACATTTCGTTCCCATGCGATAAACTCGCTGTTGACGCCTGCTGAAAAAGGCAACTGTGAAGAGTACGAAAACTTGGATGACATTTTGTCTACCGAAGAACAGGGCTCAAGCAATATTACTGAGTTGGTGCAGGAACAAGTTGCTGATCTGACCACTGCGTCATCTTCAGATGTTTCTGATCTAGAACAACGAACAAACCCTGTCAGAGAAGTATGTTTAGAGGACTGCAGTATAAGGTACTTCTCAGGATATCTAGCACATATCGTTAATGAAAAACATAAATGTGATCGTTGCCACTCTTTAAATATTGATAGTAATTCCACATTAACAAGCAAAGAGGAGTTATTCATCCTCCACAAATTATATATATCACCCAATGAGGATAAGCCTGTCAGTTTACTAGCTCCAAGTGATCTTCTCGTCAATATAGTTTCAAGAGGTATAAAAATTGTGAAATTAGCGTTTGAGAATTACAAACACAGACCACTACTCCGGAAGAGGATTCTAAGAAAGATTATTGCAAAGCTAGAAAATTGCAAATTCCTGGATGACCAGTGCAGAGACCATAGAATGTTTTTGTTGGATCATTTGTGTATATGTTTTATATATAAGTTTTCTAGGGATATTAGTGACAAGACCACAAAAGGAAAAGAAAGTCAAAAACTGAAAACTGTAAAACATTTGTAGTTTTACTTGTATGAATAAGAGAACAAACAATAAAAACTTGTGAACATTATTTGTTTTTGTGATAAAAATCCAAATTAGCACTACTATTTTTTACTTTATCATACGAAGTATGATAAAGTATTGTAATGGTGCCGAAAAAACAAATGGGATTTAGCGGAAATAGGTCTTTTTGGACCAAGGTACAAAAAAATGTCTGTGTATGTGTGTACTCGACTTTTGTGGCGACGGAGAAATTAAATTTAATTAAATTAACGGAGAAATTACTAAAGGTATCGGGATGAAAGTTCATATTTAGAATTTTTATGATCAAACTCAGAGCTGAAAAGCTTTTGGTTCAAAATGGTCCAAAGGAACTGGTTGTTTCGTCCAATCATTTTTCACAGATTTTGCAAATGAGCTGCTGCCATTTCTGTAATTTCGTCAAAATAGTTAAATACTAAATTAAAGTAGAGGAAATTTTGTGTAATTTATGTCTGACACTTTTTGGTAAAATTAATAGTTTAGCTGTATGAGTAAAATCTATTTGATCGAGATCGTGTCTGCATTAAAATTTTTAACAATAGCTACTGTCAATATTGTCAAAATATCTGTCAAATCCTTACTAACTTGTGTTATTTTAATGCTGACGCGATTGATCTCTATCAAGAATCTTATGCAGCTAAACTATTAATTTTATATCTTGTATGATAAAGTAATGTGCCTGGCCACATCAGATTTTTTCAATAACACCCAAACATAGTGTTGTTACATGTGACTGGAATAAATTTTTTCAAAAATATTCAATTATATAAATATCGTTGTAATAAATTATTTTACATATAACATTGATTTGCATTATTCACATCCCTAACCAATACAAATTAATAAATTACTAACATAGAAAATTACTAAGTAATAGTACATTAGATGTGCCATACACCCTTGTAAAAACCTAAAGCTATCAATAATTTGTAACGGAAGGCTAAATACATTATTCTTGCCGGAGGACTAAACTCTATCGTTTTACGTCCCCAGCAGCAATTAGAAACACATACGTAGTGTTAAATTTGAGGGAACATGGAAAATCTGTATAGTGCCATCTAGTGGAAACTTGACTAAGTTTCAGAAGATCGTACTGGTTGGAGACTCAACTTAATATTCGCCAATACCGCATATGTGCGCCATCTATTGGACCTGTTTGTTACTATTCTCGTCAACTTATGCTGTAGGCTCTCTTTATTCTTTATACTCAATGCACGAGACCCATTTGCGGGCGTGGCTACGTCCACCGGTGACGTCACAAATCAGTTTACCCACCGCTTACGTCACGCGTCGTGTACTATATACTATTTTTCCACCGATTTAAATGGAACAAAAAGCAAAATGATCGTTCTGAGATTGCAAACCAGTAATGTTAATAGAACTTTTCCGTAACTTGTATAGTTTCCGAGTTATTAAATAAAAAACCGGGCATTTTTGAAATTTTTTAAGTATTGATCCCTGTGTTTGAAGACTAGTAACTCTGAAACGGCTGAACAAAAAAAAATGAAATAAAGTGCGTTATACTCCTGAATCATTTCTACATAACAGGAGTGACTATCAAAATTTTCTGCCCGTCGGTTAAGGTACGCGCGCGAGAGAAGTAAAAAAAGGTACCCGATTTTTGCGGTTTTAAAATAATTCTCGACTTTCCGATTTTTTTTCTCCTAAACCACTCACCAAAAAAAATTTAATTTTTGTTCAGATTGCAGTTAGAATCTCTTCTATAGATTGGTGTTTTTATTTTCTTGATTTCTTATGTAATAAAGTATGTAAGCGAGCTTTTTATGGACGCGGATATCTCAGAAACGAACGATAGCAGGACAACGCAGTTACCACGTAAACAATCCTTATTTATTGTGATACTCATCCATTGATGTATAATAACATAATAGTTATTTGGGAATTTTAAATAGGGAAAATAATATGATCGATGCGGTGCGCAGGATGGTTCCCCTCGGGGAAAGGGGATAAAGACGGTGTGACGCTTCGCGCGACGATTTCAAACGAACAACACTCAGGACCGTATTCAATATTTTTGTCATTTTCTCGTTCGGTTTTATTTTTGAAAATAGCATAAGTGATTTTTTTTTCTTTCTGGAATTGTATACATGTTCTGTTTTGTGATTTATTATTATTTTACAACATTATTTCTGCCAAAAATCAGTAGTTGATGTTTCAATTGCGACAAGTATTTGTCCTAAACTTTGAACGAATTGTGCAGTTTCAGAAGAACCACCAACATTGGAACAATATTGCGGAAACTTCTTTATCATTATATGTACTGTTGTCGTTGCAGTCTAATAAGTCATCATCATCTTCATGCTAGTTGATATTATAAATTGTTTCTACAATTGAGTCAAAAATATGATCAATATCAATGTATTGGTTTTGATTTTCAAAACCAAACATTTTGCCATACCTCTTTTGAGACAGAGCTTTGTTACATAAATTTAACATCTTTGATTTCAAATGTATTGTAGCTTTTTGCAACTTTATTTTGTACATATGCCCAGATTAATTCAATTGCAATGGGCTACAGGTAACCACAATAATTTTACTTCATTGCTTCCGATTTATATTATTCCGATAAGATCTAATAGAAGTACCTTCTCTTGATGGTGATTTTTTGACAGATACAACAGCTGTGCTTTAGTTATTTGAGAAAGGAATTTCTGACATTGATAATTAATTGTTTTACTTCCTTGGAATAATACTTCAGCATTCTTGCTCAATTTGCAAAACACGTCCGCACGCAACGCAGTTACTCACGAAACTTTATTCAATGAATATTTATGTCATCTTGATTTTACCCAAAATCATATTATTGGGGCCTGAGAAAAAATATTTGGTTTTGCTATTTTATTTGTTTATGCTACCTGATAATATTTGATTGCTGCTGTTGATTCAAAAGGCTTTAAAAACAAAAAAAAACTTACAGCTCTTCGTTGTACACTTGAAACCTATTCTTTCATTAAACAAAGAGTCCACCATTTCTAACTTTCAACTCAATGCTGGTTACAATAATAAATATGTACGATGTTTCTTTTATTTCTAAGTACGGGCCTGTGATACATGCTGTAATCAACCTCAAACCCGAGCCGATGACGACTCCGTTGAACGACGTGACGTACTTGCGCGCTATACCAAAATTATATCGAATATCTATGTCGCTTTATAAAATTAATGAACATCTGAAATGTGTTTCTATTTCAATAGTCTCATTAAACATAATTCTGCGATTGTTTTCGTACCTGTCTCGTAATCGTGATAATATTCGTTGCCGAGATATCCGCTTCCATGAAAATCTTGTTTATAGCCTTTATTGCAAAGAAAATTAGTAAAATACGAAAGCCAATCTGTAGACGAGATCTTAAGTTATACTCTGCGTAAATTTGAATTTTTTTGGCCAAGCGGTTTAGCAGAAAAAACTTTGAAAAGACGGGCGTTTATTAAAAAGTGCTAAAATCGAGTACAGTTTTACACTTCTCTCGCACTTCTGCCCAAACCTTGGGGCAGAAAATTTTGATAGTCAATCATGTTATGTAGAAATGATTCAGGAATATAACACACTTTATTTCAATTTTTTTTGTTCAGTCGTTGCAGTGGTACGAACCTCCAAACACAGGGATCAATACTTTTGCAACTGATAGTAAATACCGCCACAAAGTAACACGCAACACGAACGTATTCACCTTTATTCTTCAACATATCGATATTTCAAACACCTAATATTACTTCAAACATAGACTAATTACAACAGGTCCCATTTATAAAGCACACATTATATTATTATGGTTTATGGTTATATATTGACTAAAATTTCTATAATTTTGGCACGATGTCTATCTACTTAACATTAAATCTTCTGACACATTCGAAATCTTTCTCTTTCATATTCTTGTCACCCCATCCCCATATGTGTTCTTCTTCGGCATTACAGCTTGTCTCTTCTAATGAATTCTCGTCCATGCTTGTTTTTTCGACCAATTTTGAGCCATCTCCAGTCCTTAACATCCTTTTCCGTATCACATCTGGTGATGCAGTTTTTAGGTCATATGCCCATCCAAACTTAGCGAAAAAGTCTATAAAACCCAACGTTAAGTTTGGACCGTAATCTCCTAACTCTGAGGTTTTGTAATCCCATGGGAACGTGTGGTGATAATTATGCCAACCTTCACCAAAGGCTAGGTAACCAACTAGTACGTTTTCTCTCGGTTCAATACTCCTACAACAAGAAAGAAGAAGTATTAAGCTTGTAATATCTTCTCAATATACTGGGTGATTCAATTTCGAGGCTCACCATGGGGATCTCGCTTATTAGTGGAGATAGAAGCTATGTTTAAATTTGGCAAAGTTTCGTATTTGAAATAACTTCAAAGATGGCGGCGTAACCATGGCGAACTTTTGTTTTTCTTATGGGCGCCATGTTGATTTTTGGCATTTTCCGATAGTCGTGTTTTTGTCTCATTTCCGCAATGTTTAACATGTTGGCATTATTTTTTAAAACAATGGTTTAATAATAAAGAAACTTTCTTCTTTTTCTCGTTGTTTGTCGTGCTTATCAGGTACCCAACTGGTGCTTGGTTACAGACCGCCGGCGCCGGACTGACCTTTGGATTAAAAACATTCCGATTGTAAAAGAAGCAAGTTACAACAAAAAGCTTATTTTTTAAGTAAATCTTCAAATTGGTCGCCATTTTTTTGAAGGCATAAAACCGAGCCAGCTTTTCGACATGTTATGCTCTTCTAACTGTTCTTCCTGGAATAGCATTGACCGCATTTGTTATTCGATCCCGCAAATCCTCGATATTTCTGCGAGTATTGTGATAAATTTCGTCGTTCACAGTTCCCCATAGAAAATAGTCCAGAGGACTTAAATCAGGGGATCTAGCAGGATATTTTACCACTCCACCATTACCAATCCAGCGATTTGGAAATTGTTGATTCAAATAATTTCGTACAACTGCCAAGTTTGACTTGTGCGGGGTTTGTACGGTTTCAATTTCTTTGTTCGTAATACTCTCCAAACACGTGTTTGCGGCAATTCCAAATTAAAGGCTACTTCCCGCGTAGAAATCCGCGGATCGTTATTTATCTAAAAACCAGTAGTTGAAGCATTGCAAATTATGGTAATCTAACGTTTACCATTTCCAAAATATCTCTTTGATCATTTTCAACATTTCCATGAGGATTGTAAGAATTGCGGGGTTTACTAAACGATCCATGGTCCGCTAAATTTCTGTCCAATGTTAGGAATTTTGTACGATTGGGCATTTCTATGAGAACAATAATAAACCCTTATCATATCACGCTTTTCGTTATTGGTAAACGGCATTTGACATCCACAATCAACCACAATTAAGGTTTATTTGGTTAAATGGCAAACCCAACGCTGAGCGCGCCGCCTAATCCCAGTGCATTATGTTACTAGCGTCTAGCCAGCAGGTGCAACAAACGATCTTGGCGATGTAGGGCTGCAGGTATGCCACCCAGCATACACTATTGGCGCGCGCGCATTGTGGACCTAGCCGGTAATATCTCGGTTCTGTTTATTCAAAAGACTGGAATCTTGTATAAACTATAAATTAATGAATAAAATAAAATTAATAGATTAATTATAATTTTACGTAGTGAGAATATCGAATTTGAACTTTAGCATAGTCCTAGAGGCAGTTTTAGTAGTTAAACTCATTTTATTTTTCATAAAAGAAACATCTAATTGAAGAAACATTGATGAGTTTCAATCGACACTTTTTCTTTTGTTATGGAAATCTATTCTGCAAAAATGAATTCACCTAAAAAGTCTGTAAAATAAAAATTCGATCTTCAAAACGTTTACCTTAAGGCTCCGTTTTAAAAACATCGCAACTTCCAAACGAAATATTTCGTTGCGATGTTTTTTTTTTGCTGGGAGTGGTCTGCCTGGCCCCCACCAACGTCAACCAGGCCACAGTTTTATGATAAGGGGAAGTTGGGGGGTTTAGAGGAAGCAGGCAAAGGCGGAGCATAGTCGACGCGAGTACATTCGAAGGGGAAGTACTCAGCCAGTTTGTCGCCGCGTGTCGGCGCTTTCGCTTTCGCTCAAGTTACAATGTATTAGTGTTCTCACTCATCACGGTCGCAGATGCATACAGCTGGCTGGCGGCCGCCAGGCGGTAAAAGAAAATATATTGATTTAATGTAGAGAGAGCGCGCTTGCTATTATAATATTTAATCTTTTTAACAGGGTGACATACATACAGTATAGTAAATTGACAAAAATATATTAACTCATGATAACTCATCGGTGAATTATGGATTTCAATTTAGAAAGGAATTAATTATAATCGAGCAATGAGGACCCAATACATCTATAAACATGCTGGATATCGAACGAACGCACGGCAGTGACACACGAAGACAAAAATAAAAAAAATAATCTGATGCGTTCAGGCACATTACTTTATCATACCATATATAAAATTAATAGTTTAGCTGCATGAGATTCTATTTGATCGAGATCGGCCATGTCTGCTTTAAAATAAAACTACTGGAACTAGACGGATATTTTGATTATATTGACAGTAGGTATTGTCAAAACATCAGCGTTTGACACTACCTACTGTCATTAGAATCGCAATATCTGACAAAGCCTGGCTAACTAGTTTTAATGCAGCGATCTCGATAAAATAGAATTTGCTCATGCAGCTAAACTATTCATTTTACCAAAAAATGCCATAGTCATAAATTGTTCAGAATTTCCTGTAGGTACTTTAATTTATTATTTAACTATTTCGACAAATTTCCAGAAATGGCGGCTTATTTGCAAAATCTTTCAAAAATGCTATAAGACTAAACCTCCAGTTCCTTTGGATCCTTTTCAACAGAAAGCTTTTCAGCTCTAAGTTTGGTTATGAAACTTCTAAATATGAAGTTTCGTCCCGACACCTTAGTAGTTTCTCCGGAATCGTCGCCACAAAAAAAAAACACACACACATACACAGATTTTTTTTTTACCTGGGTCAAAAATGTTCAAGGGATCCAAAAAGACATTTCCGCTAAAACCTCAAAAATTTTGTTTGGCACGATTACAATACTTTACATACTACGTATGATAAAGTAAAATCATAGTACATAGTCCAAAGTTCCCCAAACCATTTATATAGATTCCAAATATTTTGTCACCTACAAGTTCGCTATATTATATAAACGTTTTGGGCTCTATGAATGCAAGATTCATGAATGAAAACAAATTCTGGCATTGGCTATATCCAATTCCCGCTGTAATACTGCCCAATACAGTCGCTGAACTAATATCCATTAGAGCCGACCCAAGTTCGTCACTGCTAATTGTCTCTTCCTGTCCACAAAACCGACATTTTAAACCGTTGTCAAGTTAGCCCCCCCACTTTTGAATTTTAAGTAAATTTTTATGCAAATCGTTTGGGAATCGTTAGGGAGGGTTTGGGAGTACACTTTTTTCGTTTGGGAGTACATGGTTTTTGAGAAAATGAAAATTGTTTTTTGTACCGTCAAGTTGGCCCCCCGACTTTCACATTTTGTGATTTTTTTTATTGGAATGGCTTGGAAATCGTTAGGGAGGATTAGGGAGTCTAGTTTCGACGTTTGGGAGTAATTAGTTTAACTGCAAAGTAATATAAATGTTTAGTACATAACCTCACTTTTTTGTTTACCAGCGGGAAAGTTACGCTAACGGCTTTATTTTGCTATACATTTTACCCATTTCTTCACAGACGGTTAAAATATGGTTAGGGAGGATTCAAAATGCCACTTTTTATATAAGAGAGTTCATTATTTGACCGCAAATCAATAACAAACTTTGAGTACGGCAGCCGACATACCTAATGTATTTATCGGCTTTGTTTTACACAAATTGGTCGTATTTCTGCGATAAACCGTTAAAGAATCGTTAGGGAGGATTAAAAAGTCCACTTTTGATATAAGGGAGTATATTAGTTTGACCGAAATCAAAATTAAAGATTTAGGTTATGTACATACTCAACTATTGCATTTGTCGGCTTTCCCTTCGATAAATGGTGTGTATTTCGTCAAAAGTAATTAGAAAATCATTAGGGAGGATTAAAAAGTTCACTTTTGATATAAGGGAGTAGATAATTTTTATGGCAAATCAATATCTAAGGTCGCGGTTATGTACCTTTAGAATTAACGCATTTAAAAACTTCTCTTTCCATAAATGGGACCTATTTTGTTTATAGTCTTGCAATATTAAATTTGTAAATTTAATATATTTATTTATTGCTTTTATTTTTATATTACATTTATTTTCGACTGTCATAAACGCCATCTATGAACACTTCTAAGAATCACTGTCAACCACGGGAACCACAAACAATTCGAAATTGTGGCAAGGTATGTAGCCAAAAATACTTGCATACGTATCCATTGGTTAGTTTAGTTTTTAAATACTCCTATCTAATAAAATGCATTATAAAGAAACTTTCTTCATATCTTTATGTATATCATCTTTATGACTATTTTGTGAACAAACGAAAGACTCATAATGTATGTTCTTCCAAACATTAAAGTAAACTCCATCATCGTCCCCAGAAATATTGCAAGATAAGCTTATCTTGCAATATTTCTGGGGACGGTGATGGAGTTTACTTTAATGTTTGGAAGAACATACTGAGCTTTATCGTAAATAAACGTAAAAGTTTAGATGAAAACCTTCATTTTGTTTGCCAGCGAAACTTTGGAAATATTGGCTTTGTTTTGAGATAAATTGTACGTTTCCTTTAAAACTGTTAGATTATCGTATTGGAGGAATATCATGTTAACTTATCACGATTATGAGTCTTTCGTTTGTTCACAAAATAGCCATAAAGATGATATACATAAAGATATGTATGTAATAATAAGCATAAAAGCATGTTGTATACTATAACTATCCTATCAAAATGTAAGCATTTGTTTCTGTCTGCTAAATTGGGGTCTTAAATAAAACTGCTTTTTCGGGCGTTCGAAGAAAGTTTCTTTATAATGTATTTTATTAGGTAGGAGTATTTAAAACCTAATAAACCAAAGGATATGCATGCAAGTATATTTGGCTGCATACCTTGCCACAATTTCGAATTGTTTGTGGTTCCCGTGGTTGACAGTATGATTCTTAGAAGTGTTCATAGATGGCGTTTATGACAGTCGAAAATAAATGTAATATACGTAGTAATATAAAAATAAAAGCAATAAATAAATATATTAAATTTACAAATTTAATATTGCAAGACTATGAACAAAATAGGTCTCATTTATGGAAAGAGAAGTTTTTAAATGCGTTAATTCTAAAGGTACATAACCGCGACCTTAGATATTGATTTACCATAAAAATTATCTACTCCCTTACATCAAAAGTGAACTTTTTAATCCTCCCTAATGATTTTCTAATTACTTATGACGAAATACACACTATTTATCGAAGGGAAAGCCGATAAATGCAATAGTTGAGTATGTACATAACCTAAATCTTTAATTTTGATTTCGGTCAAACTAATATACTCCCTTATATCAAAAGTGGACTTTTTAATCCTCCCTAACGATTCTTTAACGGTTTATCGCAAAAATACGACCAATTTGTGTAAAACAAAGCCGATAAATACATTAGCTATGTCGGGTTACGCACTCAAAGTTTTTATTGATTTGCGGTCAAATAATGAACTCTCTTATATAAAAAGTGGCATTTTGAATCCTCCCTAACCATATTCTAACCGTCTGTGAAGAAATGGGTAAAATGTATAGCAAAATAAAGCCGTTAGCGTAACTTTCCCGCTGGTAAACAAAAAAGTGAGGTTATGTACTAAACATTTATATTACTTTGCAGTTAAACTAATTACTCCCAAACGTCGAAACTAGACTCCCTAATCCTCCCTAACGATTTCCAAGCCATTCCAATAAAAAAAATCACAAAATGTGAAAGTCGGGGGGCCAACTTGACGGTACAAAAAACAATTTTCATTTTCTCAAAAACCATGTACTCCCAAACGAAAAAAGTGTACTCCCAAACCCTCCCTAACGATTCCCAAACGATTTGCATCAAAATTTACTTAAAATTCAAAAGTGGGGGGGCTAACTTGACAACGGTACATTTTAAATAAAATGTTCATTTGAGTCCTGTTCTGGTCTCTTTGTCTCATTTGTAATTAAATAATTATAATATTGTTCTTTTAGATTATCTATACATATATTTTAACTTAGGTGGCACGTAGTCGTCTTTTACTAATTCGTCTAGAGGACAGATGCGGATGTTTAGGTATTTTGCCACGACTTCTACCCATTATTAAACAAATGTACCTAACACCTAGCAGGTATAACTACACTAAGTATAATATCATACAGTATATACTTTTATCGTGTGTTAAATTTGTAAACCGTGCGTATAAATGTGAAATGCGAGAACTCGGTTCTCCCGATTCAATATTCGCTACGGTCATAATTTGGAACAGTCTAATCTAAAAATAGCAGTAGGCGTGGCGTAGCTATAGGCGGTGTTTAAAACTCCTAACGTCTGCTGTCTACACCGGGCCCGTAATATAGGCAAATTACATACATTTCTGGAAATTACGCTTTGTTATCGCAATTATAATGTTTAGATAAAAATTGTACTTAAATAAAAAATCTATTTTTGTATCATGAGTTGGGCTAAATGTTTTATATTTGAAAAAAACCAAAGATGTAGAAGCAAAATTGATTTTTATCTTTAAAAATTTTTTTTTTCATCCAGCCCAACTCGTTATTTATCTAAGAAGTGACATAAAAAATTTCATAAACTTTGAACAATAAATAACGCTTTTATTTGCAAACGCGTTTTAGGAGAGGTAGAACTGGGTCTTAAAAAAAATCTTTATCATTACACAGTTTGTATAAGAAGTAATGTAACTAGTCAATATTTTTCTTCCTAAAAAGTTTACAAGGAAAAGATTCCAATAAAAGTTTTAGGAAATTGCCTAAGCTACAAATTTGAAATGCTTAGAAATGAATAATACTATATATTCAAAAGTGTTTTGTATTTTATAGCTTAAATCATTTTCAAAAACATTTTTTTTTCTTGTAAGCTTCTCAGAGGTCGAGGTATTGACATGATAGAGATCGTTTTAGCATTTTGTAGTTGCTTTCTTGTTTACATTTAATCATTTTGTATCATTTAAACGACTGATCTCAGGGACTTTTGGACAGGAAAAATATACAGGGTGCTATCTTTAAAGAAATGAATTTTACCTGCTTCTTACAAATGCATAACCCTGAATATTCAAGTCATTTAAGTTTGTAGCACAAGTAATTTCCTAACATTCTTATTTGGTTTCTTTCTTCTACACTTTCAGGACCAGATATTGACACGTTACGTTTCTTCTTATTAACTGTTTGATGATATGGAATCGGAATCTTATGCGTTAAATAACAATCATGTTTATGAAACCGATAATGTTAGCAAAACAAAGAGGAAATTATAGTTTATTAAAAGAAACATCTCCAAAAGACTATGAAAACTGCATTACAAATTTAATAAGTACATATCCAGAGGACATAGATAGTGGCGATGGCGTATTTAAGGATGAACTATCGCAGTGTTTACAATATGCAAATATTAAAAAAGCTGTTCAAGCAGGAATATACAGGGTTAGCCAAAATTACCGGAACACCCAAATAATTCTACAACGGTAAAAAATTTCAAAAAAAAATCAAACAAAAGTTTTTAGACTTTAAACAATCCATCGTTCAAATATATTTTGAATATACAGGGTGTTCATTTTATTATAGAAATCGCGTAAATTTTTCTTTTTCAAATGGAACACCCTATATCTTTTTACATTTTATAATTTTAGGACTAATTCTGGACATTGTTTATTAAAATAGTTTTTTTATAAAATGCATCATTTTTGAGTTTTAAGCAATTAATTAAAATTAGTCAAAATTACCGGAACACCCAAATAATTCTCCATCGGTAAAAAAATTTCAAAAAATATTCAAACAAAAGGTACATGCTTGCTTACAAAAGTTATGTGCTTGTTCACATTAAACAAGCTATCATTAAAATATATTTTTAATATACAAGCTGTTCATTTTTTATGCAAATTTGGTTAACTTTTTTTTTCAAATGGAATACCCCGTATATTTTTACATTTTATAATTCTAAGACTAATTCTAATAATTTTTTATTGGAATAATTTGTTTATAAATTTCATAATTTTTTAGTTATAAGCAATTAGATGAAGTAATACCTCATCTCCTAGTTATATTCAACGAAGATCTGAATAATATTTGGTTTCAACAAGATGGTGCACCGCAGCATTCCAAGTTCGGAATTATTTAAATTCAATTTTCCCGCAGAGGTGGATTGGAAGGAGAGGATCCATTGAATGGCCACCTAGGTCGCCGGATTTACAAATACTGGATTTTTCTATTTGGGGCCACCTAAGGTCCAAGGTTTACACCAATAGGCCGCACAACATTGATGCGTTGAAGCAGAGGATAGTGGACGAAGTTCAGAGTATTACTGTCGATCATTTAGACAACTGTTTACGGGAATTTGTTGATAGGTTGGGGCATTGTCAAGCCGCTCAGGGATGGCAGTTTGAAAATTTAATTTAATTGTTTTGTTATTTTTTCTTCACATTGTTATTATTTATCCATTCGGCTAAAATAAATGTTTTGGAGTTTTGATTAATTGCTGATAATTAAAAAAGGAATCAATTTATAAAAACCTACTTGAAAAAAATTGTTAGAATTAAAAAATAAAAATGTACAGGACGTTTAATGAGAAAAAGGAAAAGTTTTCCATACTTCCATAATAAAATAAACAGCCTGTATATTAAAAATATATTTGAACGATAGCTTGTTTAAAGTAAAAACTTTTGTTTGAATGTTTTTTGAAATTTTTTTACCGATGAAGAATTATTTGGGTGTTGCGGTAATTTTGACTAATTTGAATTAATTGCTTAAAACTCAAAAATGATGCATTTTATAAAAAAATTATTTTAATAAACAATGTCCAGAATTAGTCCTAAAATTATAAAATGTAAAAAGATATAGGGTGTTCCATTTGAAAAAAAAAATGTACGCGATTTCTATAATAAAATGAACACCCTGTATATTCAAAATATATTTGAACGATGGATTGTTTAAAGTCTAAAAACTTTTGTTTGATTTTTTTTTTCAAATTTTTTACCGTTGTAGAATTATTTGGGTGTTCCGGTAATTTTGGCTAAGCCTGTATACATATGTATAGATGCCCTAATGTGTAAAATTATTTATTTCTATTTGTTAAGAATATCGATTTATGAATTAAGATAATATATTTTATTTGTTACGAATTTTGATTTTAAAATTATTAATCTATTTATTTGTTATTTTGTATTTCTTAAGAATATTCATTTGTTGCTTTAAATAACGATGTAGGTACTTATATTAAATGTTTTTTGCAAAAAAAGTCAAATACCTTACTTATTATTTATGATTTTTTTAGTATTAGTACATTTTTATTTTTGTATAAAAAGTATTTCTTAATTCAACATGGTATATGGGGGCCCCCAAATGCAAAATTATCCAGGGCCCCATGATGGCATAACGCGCCGCTGGTTATGATTGATTTCTTTGAATGACATTTATAGATGCATATCGGGCATTTTCTGAAGTTTGGGTAATTCTCGATCTTTCTCCGTTGTGTGCCTTTAAGATATGGTAACGCAGTTTACATTTATCATTAAAGTTTTTGTCGCAATTGTTACAAGAAACCCCAAATTCGGCACAGTCTTTATAAATTCGCGGAGCCAACACGTTTATTTTACGTTCATGGAATTTTTTACGTGTCTTCTTAAATTGGTGGGTGGCATACCTGCAGCCATACATCGGCAAGATCGTTTGTTGCACCTGCTGGCTAGACGCTAGTCATTATGTTGACGTTGCTTGGCAACGAGTCCGGCGCGGCGGTCTGTGACCAAGCTCCAGTTAGGTACCTGAAGGTCTCTTGATTTTTACACTATTATTTTAAAAAATAATACTAACATGTTATACATTGCGGAAATGAGAGAAGACACGACTATCGGAAAATGCCAAAATTCAACATGGCCCCATAAGAAAAACAAAAGTTGGCCATGGTTACGCCGCCATCTTTGATGTTATTTCAAATTAAAAAATGACACTGCATTCCTTGTTAAAAAGTAGCTGTAGAATTAGATAGATAGATAAAATTTATTTTCAGATAACTGATCAGCACAAAAATACGAAACTTTGCCAAATTTAAACATAGCATCTATCTCCACTAATAAGCGAGATCCCCATGGTGAGTCTCGAAATTGAATCACCCGGTTTTCCAACCAAATGATATTGTGTGGTATCTTATACTTACTTGTCATATGGTTTAGTACCATAGATATGGGCTGCACTGTTGACAAGCCATGTGCCGTTCACATTCCAAATGTAGCGACCAATTCCAGCAACGTAGAAAGCCACATGGAAAGGTTCATTCCAGAAATACCAGGGAACCACAGTTGGCAAAATAAAGCAGCATAGAGGCATCAATATGGCATAGTATCTAAAATATAAACTTCCATGTCAAAAGAATTTACTAGAATTTAAGATTTTTTTAATAAATAAAAGATCTATCAATCTCAATCTAATGTTCATTGTCGAAATGGGTTAATGATAAGTATGGTAACTAAAGTTTTGTGTTTTTAGTGTCAATTTTAGCCAATATTACGTTATATTTAGTTTTTTTTATAGATTTTATGGATTTTTCCCAAAGGAAAAATAATTTACTAGCGTAGATTTGACAATATAGTTTAGGTAAATTTCCACATTTACAACAATGTGGGTATTATATAAGGCACTTTTTAATCTTCTGAGGCACATATCCCGGAAATATAGTCTAGTGTTAATTGCGCATGTTATTGTTTTTTGATTACAAAATATAAATCTCTATCAAGTTTTCAAATACTTGTAATGTGGTAGGAAATACCAAGCATATTAGTAGTTTTCGTTTTAGTTTTTTTTTAGTAGTTCTTTGATCTATTCACTTGTTTTTTTTTTCAGACGTATAACCGGTATAACTTGAAAACGTCATAGTTCAGTCATTCTATATTTTTGATATACGTTCAATTCGGATGATTAATTGCAGTCGGTGAAACTGATACCAATCGATAGCTTCTGGTTTCAGTAGTAACATGTTTAGTGTCATAGTAATATGAAAATATGTTATTAATTGAATACCATTGAAAAATTGTGCCTTTCAGATTCTTTTTAGTATTAAATGGTGACGTAATATATTAAGGACTATGCCATTAACTGTTTTGCAGCATTTTCGCCTTGTGTTATTTTGCATACACTCTGAAAAATCTCTATTGCTTTAAGGTGGTGAAGTGTTTTTTGTTCACATTTTGTGTGTTAATAGCCATCAATGGTCGTGATCCCTCTATGCTCGACAACACTTACTTAATATTGATTGCATTTCAAGTTATTTTGCCGTCTTACTATCGTTGATTAATGTGAGATTAATTTTTTTATTTAATAATTGTTTGTAAATACATTTTGTTTCTGAATCATTGAACTCTTATTCTAGAATTTAAGATTTTGTATGATTTTCAACCAATATTGGAGCCTTTCTATTACTTTTTAATACGACAGGAGAAATAGTTGTGAATTTCCTATAATAATTTCTAGCTCGTGGTCTTCGAGCATCTGATACAATATCTTAATAACAAATCGATAAACAATAAAAAGGCAACAATATTATTTTCAAATTTACCCCGTTAACGAGAAATAATGACTAAATGTAGAGAAAGGTGGATTAATTTGAAAATTCTGTGTTAAGGATAATCGACGAACAAATAATATTTTTTTTTTATTTTACTATTATACTTGAACACTTGTAAGGCGACAATGTTAGGTCAACTACTAACTTTTGAACGAACTCTTGTACGGAAATGTATTGTGTCAACACTGGAGAGAGTCAGAAAATGGTACCAATATTACAAACAGCATAGAGAATCTATTGTCATGTATCATAGGATGCCCCTTTTAATACCAAATAACTTTTGTCTGATTTTTTTTTGTTATTTAACGTTTTTGAAACTCTCTTTCCATTAACCGAAGTTTTGTAATTTTATTACCAATTTTGGCCAATAATGGGTTATCTTTAAATCTTTTTAAATTATTTGATTTTAAAATAGTTATTCTATGATACTTTATACAATTTATGATACTAAAGCAATGTCTAAAGTTGGTTCAATATTCCGGCTCTGCAGTTCCTAAACGGCGTCTATCTGGACATGAGTTCGTTATCAAAAGTTGGTCTACTATCTAAAGTTGACTATTATACGTTATCTATATATTCTACGCTTATTAGTTTAACACCCAGTGTAATTATGATAAACTGCTCAGCAGTGCCAAAAATTGCTAAGTAATGGAATCTAATAAGTACGATCAAATAAAAGTGCATACAACAATACTTATTTTGGACTACAGCGCATTTAGATAGCGTATCTTGTCATGGCTCTTTCGCGACTGTTACGAGAGGGCAATATCGCAATATCTAATAAAACTGACATTAGTGACAATAGCCGATAATAAAATCGAAGTAGTTATCATTTATCTAGTAATTTTTTTTTCATCCTTCACTATACGAAATTTCATTTTTACATCTTTGTGGGGACACGAAAGATGCTAATTGCCCGCTAGGCGTTTAGTTAATAAATTTCAAGCCTAGCAGGGAAAATATTTTACACACAGGCCGGGCGGCGACTGACCTATCTGTCCAATAAATAAATAGCTTTCAATTCGGTTTGACAGTTGCGAGATCGATCTGATCAAAAAGATCAACCTGATCTATGATCAAAAGATCCATCTGATATGATAATAACCGATTTATCGATCAGATCTATTTATCGGTCTTCAATTGTTATCAAAGATCAATCACAAATTTCTCGCCCACCCCTATGTTCTTCGTTTTTCGCGTAGCGGTAGTTGGGTTCGAAATCCAGGGGGGGGGGGGCAAGGGCCCCCCTTGCCCATATATAACGGCCCCTGGCTAGTGGCCAAATTAGCTATTTTAGAGGTTAAATTTTTCCAGTATTTAAAACTGAATTAGATAACCTGGATTCTAATCTAGGTTGTCTGAATTTTAAAAATCTCCCAGAGTAATATTACCTAACCATTATAGGTTAATGTATTATTGATGGTAAGAACTGGCATAAGCGATAAAACTGCAGATAGTTCATATACAATTACCTTGGTTGGCTTTAAGAAAACAGCTTATGCTGTGTTTAGGTTATTCAGTGTGTTTGGTTTGTTGTGAACTATATATGGGCTACAACTTACCTATAGGTATGTACTTTGTTTTTTTTTTATATAAAAAATTATTCGCGACAAATATTGACCTTGAAAACCACAACACGAATAACGGATTACACTAACTACTTCTTTGGTAATTGCAGTTTTTTTTTAAGCTGACGAAGTATGCACAAATATAATATAGAAATGACACCAATTCTTTACTAACGCTTACTTGCAATATGTAATAGTTTATTATTAGTAATAGTATAAAAATATTACAGCAAATAACTCTGTTAACAAAATCTATGACATACCAACAAATTTGTACAATATTCGTTTGTGATTTCGGACCGTCAGAGTTGCACTGCAACAGTAAATGCGTCGGACATTGATGCATCGCCACATAGGATTTTCTAATACGTAAAAATCTTCTTCCTTATTTGCACATTAGCTTTTTCAAATCAAACTGATTTGATTACGAACAAGCAAGGTTTTATTTTATAATGCCGTCATATTTTTAATTACATAAGTGCAGAATTCACTGCGTACTAACAAGGGCATTCTTGTGGAAATTTACAAAACAAATCTTGACGAAGCTGTTTGTTTCATTTTAATGATTTTTTGTTTAATTCATCAGCTTTCTGTATTATTAATTCGCAGCATCTAATTTTAACAGACTGTAAAACAATACAATTTGTCGTTTGGTGTGAAATAGTTTAAATAAATTATTATTTTAATGAGAAAAAATATATATTTTTTTATTTAAATTAGGAAGATATTGCCCATAAAAGAAATGTTAGATATGGTTTCTTCGTCATCTTTCAAGTTCTACTAAATCCAATTGTACTACTAGGTTCGTTGTATAAATATGTCCTAATATTGTCTGAAATACAGATCAATTAGCTTCTGAAACAAAATTTAAACAAATGAGCTTTCAAAATATAACCTTTTTGTTGAATAAAAAAGCTACACAAAATTGTCTCTACTATTAAAATATTTTTAACCGCCTTCGTTTCTCTTCAAATAATAAACATCATAAAAATCGACAAATATATAAATACAAGGAAATAAAGTATAATTTTCCAAATAAATTATTTTATAGACATGCTGTCTATAAAATTTTTATGATGTTTATTACTTGAAGAGAAACGAAAACGATTAAAAATATTTTAATAGTTTAGACAATTTTGTGTAGCTTTTTTATTTAACAAAAAGGTTATATTTTGAAAGCTCGTGAGTATCATCTATATTGTTCATAGAAAAGCATCAACTTAGGGTACACTCTGTATATGGTGTAAGTTTTTCTTGGAAAGAAATAACATTGCGTTTATGTGGACAGGTATAAACAACGATTTTTTTTTTAATTTCTGTCTGACGGTTTCCGGAAAACTGTCTGTCTGACGGTTTCACAAAATTACAATTTTATGCGGTTTTTGCCCTTTAGAAAAAACAAAAATCTTACTAATAATTACAAATCTATTGTCAATCTTCGTATACGACCTACTACACACAAAACGAAATTAAAAAATGGAAAAATGAAACAGCGTTCTAAAATGTTCATCGACTGCAAGTGAATGCACTAATATTTGTCGCATTTGCATTTTCTATACCCACTTCAACTGAGTATTGCAAATATATTTTAGAAGTGGACTCGCTACGAATTGAATATTGCAGGTTCTTTTTCTTGACAAATTTTTATATACTTAGCAAATATTTGATATTTGGCAAGTGTACGATTATTTGTGAAAAGAAAAACCAGTTCTATTCAATTCGTATCGAGTCCACCTCAAAAAGAGAATATCCGTTGAAGTGGATATAGCAAGTGCCTAGGCGACAAATATTGGTTTCATTTATTTGCACTCGATGAACATTTTAATACGCTGTTTAATTATTCCATTTTTTAATTTCGTTTTGTGTGTAGTAGGTCACATACGTAGATTGATAATAAATTTGTAATTATTAGTAAGATTTTTGATTTTTCTAAAAGGCGAAAACCGCATAAAATTGTAATTTTGTAAAACCGTCAGACAGACAGTTTTACGGAAACCGTTAGACAAAAATTAAAAAGAAAACATTGTTGTTTTTATCTGTCCACAAAAACGCAATGTTATTTCTTTCCAAGAAAAACGTACACCATATACAGAGTGTATTCTAAGTTGATGGTTTTCCATGAACAATATAGATGATACTCATTTATGAGCTTTCAAAATATTTTTGATAAATAAAAAGGCTACACAAAATTCTCTACTATTAAAATAGTTTTAATCGTTTTTGTTTCTCTTCAAGTAATAAACATCATAAAAATCTTATAGACAGCATGTCTATAAAATAATTTATTTGGAAAAATATACTTTATTTGCTTGTATTTATATATTTGTCGATTTTTATGATGTTTATTATTTGAAGAGAAACGAAAGCGGTTAAAAATATTTTAATAGTAGAGACAATTTTGTGTAGCTTTGTTTAAGTGTTTGTTTCAGAAGCTAATTGATATGTATTTCAGACAATATTAGGACATATTTATACAACGAATGTAGTAGTACAATTGGATTTAGTAGAACTTTAAAGATGACGAAGAAACCATATCTAACATTTCTTTTATGGGCAATATCTTCCTAATTTAAATAAAATAATACGTACCTATATATTTTTTCTCATTAAAATAATAATTTATTTAAACTAGTTCACATCAAATGACCAATTGTATTGTTTTACAGTTTGTTAAAATTAGATGCTGCGAATTAATAATACAGAAACCTGATCAATTAAACAAAAAATCATTAAAATGCAACAATCAGTTTCGTCAAGATTTGTTTTGTAAATTCGCACAAGAATGCCCTTGTTAGTACGCAGTGAATTCTGTACTTATGTAATTAAAAATATGTCGGCATTATAAAATAAAACCTTGCTTGTTCGTAATCAAATTATCAGCTTGATTTGAAAAAGCTAATGTGCAAATAAGGCGAACTAATCAAAAATATAGCTAGTGCCCATTCGGTACGCACATGTAGCAAGTCCTCAAAGAAGATTTTCACGTATTAGAAAATGCTATGTGGCGATGCATCATTGTCCGATGCATTTACTGTTGCAGTGCAACTCTGACGGTCCGAAATCACAAACGAATATTGTACAAATTTGTTGGTATGTCATAGATTTTTTTGTTTTATAAAAATCAAATTTTCGATTTGCGCGGCAAATATATTTGCCAAATATTTAACATGTGGCAAATATTTGATATTTGGCAAGTATACGAACGTGTAGTCCCGGCTTCATACTAGTACCTTTTTTGAAACATAATCACTGGGTCAGCTTCTAAGTCGCTCAAATCGATATTCTTGCCTTTTTCTATCACATCTTTGTGTTTCCTCACCATCAGCCATCCGCAATGCGAAAAGAAGAAACCTAAAGGCACAGAACAATTATTATGTATCTAACCAACATACAGGGTGTCTCACGGGTCTGGTACATTAGAAGTTTCTCATGTTCTACTATTTGTGGAAACTTGATATTTTGGAATTAGAATTTACTCGATCTGAGCTCTTCAGCTAAAATATTCTCAAGTTAACTGTCACATCCGGTCACCGGAAGTCGGTATCAACTTTGTTATTTTAAACGGAGTGATATAATTTTTATTTTATTTTTGGTTTCATCGTATCAAAATACATTATTTTTGGTAATGTTTCCCTATACCTAAATATCACCATTTATGAGTTTTTTTGATTTTACTATTTTTTTGGTGATTTTCGCGGTTACGTTTAAAATTGAATATCTCGGTTATTATTGAAACTAGAAGTTTCATGATGGGTGGTCCAAAACTGGAAACATAACCAAATAAGTCGATGTTTATTTCATCAATATATCTTATACAGGCTATTCAAAATTTACAACACAATAATTGAACTTTCAAACGTAAAAACCACATTTTTTTCAAATGGAACATCCTGTATACCGATACGCCATTCCATAGGAAATCTTATTCCCTATCAATCGATATGAGGGTTTCCTATATCTATCTTTAATAGTTTTTGAGATATTGTCATTATAAAAGAATCAACTAAAGAAGCGAATAATAATTAATCCAGGTGAGGATAATTATCATTCGCTTCTTTAGTTGATTCTACATTACTGACGAGTTTACGTAATGACCATTTTCCCTTGAATTATAAAAGAATGCAAACTAAATACAAAACGATTTATTCTTCATTTATAGGAATGTAACAACTTTGGAACAGCAGGAAAACAGAAAAATGTTGAAAAGGTCTGTTAAAACTAAAATAATATATTTGGGATATCTAATTTAAATTAAAACTTAATTATGTTGTTCGAAATGCTCCCCGTTCTGCTCCAAACATTTTAAAACTGTTCGCTGTACTTCTGTCATCGTCGTTTCTTCGGATTTCTTGTCGCTGAAGTCCATTAATGGCGGCTACTAATCTGCTAGTCAATTCTTCTCGAGTATTAACTGGTGTGGAATAGACCTGACTTTTCACATGACCCCAGAAATAAAAGTCTAATGGTGTTAAATCTGGTGAGCTTGGTGGCCACCGCCAGGGTCCCCTATTTCCAAACCACCTATCGTCAAACATCTGATTAAGTTGAATGGATACCACATACGAAGAATGTGCCTGTGCACCCGTCCATTTGATAAAAGCAGCCGCGTAAAATATTGAGGGAAACAGTTTCGTAAATACTGTTGACACATCCACGCAAAATTTCTAAATAAATATCACTTTCTAATTTTCATTGTAAATTTCGTATCTAATTTCGTCCCCCATTATTAAATTGGAGTATTCAAAATGGATTTAAAGAAAAAGTGACAATATCTTAAAAACTATTAAACATAGATATAGGGAACCCTAATATTGATTGATAGGGAATAAGATTTCCTATCGATTGGTGGATCGGTATACAGGGTGATCCATTTGAAAAAGATGAGTTTTTACGTTTGAAAATTCAATTATTGTGTTGTAAATTTTGAACACTCTGTATAAGATATCATGATGAACTAAAAATCGTCTTATTTGGTTATGTTTCTAGTTTTGGACCACCAGTCATGAAATTTCTAGTTTCAATAATAACCGAGATATTCAATTTTAAACGTAACCGCGAAAATCACCAAAAAATTAGTAAAGTCAAAAAAACTCAAAAATGGTGATCTTTAGGTATAGGGAAACCTTATTAAAAATGATGTATTTTGGTACGTAAAAACCAAAAATAGAATTAAAATTATATCATTCCATTTAAAATAACAAAGTTGATACCGACTTCCGGTGACCGGACGTGACAGTTAACTTGAGAATATTTTAGCTGAAGAGCTCATATCGAGTAACTTCTAATTCCAAAATTTCAAGTTTCCAGAAATAGTAGAACATGAGAAACGTCTAATGTACCAGTTCCGTGAGACAGCCTGTATACTTCCTTCAATTCAACATAAAAATGAAGATTTGTTTTCAAGTAGTAGACATTTTTGGTACCTCTGGTTGAGTTGTGTGGATCCGCGTCAGTGTCAGTGTATTTATGGTGAACTCTGTGGTCTCTAACCCATTCATAGATGTGATTTTCGAAACAAATCGTAGAGAAAAATGCCAAAATTATGCGTAATGGCAAGTTGGCCTTGTATGACCGATGTGTCCATAGTCTATGCGATCCAGCTGTATGACCTAAGGATCCAATTATTACTAAGAATATACCTGAAAATAATAATCAACAATGGATTAGTCATACCTAACGTGACCAGAATTTTGTTTTAGTAAAGCGGGACAGTAGCGTCGTGTGTGCGGGGAGTGGGGGAAGGGGGATTATTCGTCTTGCAAAAGACGCAAAACGACAAATTTAACCCAAAAATTATAGTTTTCTATACAGATTTTTATCACATTATCACATAGTCCTTTAAATTTTTGTACTTTTGATCAAAACATGCTTGTTTAAACAAAATATATGTACTTCACTGCATATTCTCGATATTATTTGCATTATTAGTGATTAATTGTTTTGATATACGCATTTAAAATAAATAAATATTTTATAGTTTGGTACAAGAAAAAGTGTACCTACTTCGTTATCGTTTCTGATTGGAATTGAAGTTGTAAATATTAACTGTTTCCTTTATAATAGATTTTTCAAATATATGCCTTTTGCACGAAATAAATAGATTTTCATCAACCAATAAATAATATTAAGAAGACTAAGAAAGGTTAATTACATTCTTATGGTTAATAAAACAAATCTTACGGTCAAAGAAGATGCCAAACAAATGTTCTAATCTAACGACCCTGTACAATACAACAAAATACAGTCGTGACCGGATATAACGAACACTCAAGGGGCCATGTCGCTAGTTCGTTACAAGCGGTCGTTCGTTATAAGCAGACACGCGATAATTTTAAATAATTTTAAAAACTTTACTAAAATACATAATAAAGAACACAGAATAAACAAAATAAATATAAATTATCTGTGTTTTAAACCATTACATTCATTTCTTAATAGTATAGGGTTTTTCATTAAGAGCGACGCATTATGTTTTTTTCTTCAATTAAAAGACTTGTAGGTTAGTTATGGAAATGATTTTTATTTCAAATGAAAGTATAATCGATGCCATTATTTATGGAGTACGACATCATTCAAATGTCCGCCGCGGAAGCGCTGGCACGAGTGAATACGCTGGACCCAAGTTTCCATGACTCGAGTACACAAATCGGTCGAAATAGCAGGAATTTCGCGTTCGATTTTGGCCTGCAGCTGTTCTAACGTTGCTGTCTTTAATCCCTTTAGATTTTCTTTGGGGTTACATTAAATCGTTGGTCTATGCCAACAAGCCAGAAACGTTAGAACATCTGCAGGCCTACATCGAATGCGAAATTCCTGGTATTTCGACCGATTTGTGTACTCGAGTCATGGAAAATTTGGTCTAGCGTATTCACTCATGCCAGCGCTTCCGCGGCGGACATTTGAATCGTATTCCATAAATAATGGAATCGATTATACTTTCATTTGAAATAAAAATCATTTCCATAACTAACCCACAAGTATTTTAATTAAAAAAAACGAAAAGCGTCGCTGTTAAAGAAAGCCCCTGTACATACCTACATATATTTTTAAATAAACTTTGTATTAATGCATATATCCAAGCTAAAACCAAGTTAAAAGTCCTACGAGTAAAGAAAATAGAGGTGGGGAATAGAGGAGACGTAACCGCGCAATAGTGAAACGAACGGTAGGGGTTCTCCTATTAGTCCTGTTGGCGAAAATAGGTTAAGTTTTGCGGGCAGGAGACATCCAACCAGATTTCGTGCTGAGTGTTCGTTAAGTGGTCGTTATAACCGAACTTGTAGAACTAAAAATGGATACAAACTTGGTCGTAATATCCGGGCGGTCGTTATATAGCGTTCGTTATAAGCGAGCTAAACATACATGTAACTATATGGCGATCTGACGGGACTTTCATTTTTGGTCGTTACAAGCGGGCGTTCGTTATATCCGGAGTTCGTTATATCCGGTCTCGACTGTATTCCAAATTTAAGAGTACGTTTTTGCGAGAAACTTACCAGCCTATATTAAGGGAACGCCTATTTTGTTAAACTTTGATGTTAAGTAGCTTTTGTAATCTTTTACGACTTTCATAATTTCTAGTCATATTTTACATCCGATTACACCGAGTAAACTATAAGGATAGATCTGATCGTTGCAATTTGCAATTTAAAATGCTGTTCAACCTTGCAGCGAATGTTACTTGATTAAGTGTGTTTACTATTGTTTTTAGTACCAACAACGAATTAATTTAAAGATAATGACCAGAAATGTACAGATAAACACATGGATAACAGATGGAAACCTAAATTATACTAAGCGAAACTCAACGTGTATGTGATACTTAAATAATGTGTGATAAAATAACAGCACTTGTTGAAGTAACAGCAAGTCGACATGGAATCTAAATGATACGTTTTAAAGTTCGGTTTTGATACTTGCAGCATATTCAGACTGCCAGATTTGCCAGTATTGCTGGTCCAAAAACATTGCAATATTTTACTTACAAATGTGTATCTCCTACAAATATTCAGATATTGGGATGAATTACAAAATATGATGTTGAGAATTGATATGGTACAGGATGTCTCAAACTTAGTAGAAAGACACTTTTTTTTAATAAGCTGGAACATTATTTTCTTTATCTTTCAAAAGTAGGTAAGTTTACTTTACATGTTCTGAAAAAATAGTGGAAATTGGTCAAAGAATACAAAAGTCGTTGACTCCAGAAACGTTGGTTATCTATATCAATTCAATTTTGTCAAAAAAATACAAACATCCATAAATTCCTTATGCACATAACAATTAATATTATTCATAAACGTACAAATATATCAATTTCCACCATTAGACAGAATGAGTAATTCATATTTTTTTGTAAAAAATAGTAATTTGGAAAACCGGTGGCGACCCCACATTGTTTTCAAATATAAAAAATTTGAAAATAGCTTTTTATTTTTTTTAGTGATTCTGTAAAAATTCAGTAAAATAATATTTCCTAAAAAGTGGGACTATTTTAAACCGGGGGGAAGTTAGCCATAAAACTTATCCGTAAATTTTTTTTTCATCCGATTTTTATGAATGACACATTTTTGGAAAGCCCTTAACGTACTGAGTCTACAGTAGTTATTGCAGAGGGCGCAATTCATAACTACTACCTAAAAAATTAAAAAGAAAGTCATTTTTTGCTTAAATTGGCACGTTTTAACAATCGCATATCTCCGTTAATCCTTTACCAATTACGACATCTCTTACAGCAATCAAAAGTACAAATGTAGACCATATTTCCATAGTTATTGCAGCCCAACTTTCCACTAATTAGTGGTCTAAAAAAATTCCTGAACTTTGACTATTTTTATCCAGGGATGCGAGTATGGACGCATACACCGTTCCAGTAGAACAGTGAGCATAACCCCTTTTTATCATCCGATTGTAACAAACTATACACCAAACGAAAGAGGAAGCTTGTCTGCACTTATGCAAGTTATTGCAGTCCAAGTTTCCGCTAATTAGTGGTCTAAAAAAATTCATGAACTTTGAATATTTTTACTTTCGAGTATAGAAAAATACATCGTTTCAGAAAAACCCTATGCATAACTTGTTTTTATCATCTGATTGTAACAAACAATACACCAAACGAAAGAGGAAGCTTGTCTCCACTTATGATAGTTATTGCAGCCCAAGTTTCCGCTAATTAGTGACCTAAAAAAATTCCTGAACATTGACTATTTTTGTCCAGGGATGCGAGTACGGAAGCATACACCGTTCCAGTAGAACAATGAGCATAACCCCTTTTTATCATCCGATTGTAACAAACTATACACCAAACGAAAGAGGAAGCTTGTCTGCACTTATGCAAGTTATTGCAGTCCAAGTTTCCGCTAATTAGTGGTCTAAAAAAATTCATGAACTTTGAATATTTTTACTTTCGAGTATAGAAAAATACATCGTTTCAGAAAAACCCTATGCATAACTTGTTGTTATCATCTGATTGTAACAAACAATACACCAAACGAAAGAGGAAGCTTGTCTCCACTTATGATAGTTATTGCAGCCCAAGTTTCCGCTAATTAGTGACCTAAAAAAATTCCTGAACATTGACTATGTTTGTCCAGGGATGCGAGTACGGAAGCATACACCGTTCCAGTAGAACAGTGAGCATAACCCCTTTTTATCATCCGATTGTAACAAACTATACACCAAACGAAAGAGGAAGCTTGTCTCCACTTATGCTAGTTATTGCAGTCCAAGTTTTCGCTAATTAGTGGTGTAAAAACATTGCAAACTTTCAAAATGTACCAATTTAAGCAAATAATGACATTCTTTTTATTTTTTAGGTAATAATTAAGATTTGATTCCTCTGCAATAACTACAGTATACTCAGCACGTTGCGAGCTTTCCAAAAACGTATCATTTATTATAAACGGTTGTAAAAAAAATTATGGATAACTTTTTGCCTAACATGTTGGGCTTTCGCCTTTCAGTTCCGATGTGGAAATGGCGCCACAACCATACCGACAAAGGCTTGACGGCGACTTTTGCCGCCCTCAAAAACCAGCGGTCCCTTTGTCGGCTTTGAGCACTTGAACTCTTGCGATACGGTGTTGTGTTTACACGATGCCGATCTGTCACTTACGGTTAACTTTTATGTGATTATCACCGTTTAATTAATTTATTTCATTATTTATGTTGCAATTTTTCGAATCATATTTTTGTGAATAAATTTAATTTTATTTCAGATTAGTTACATTTTTCTAGTTTCGATTTGCTTTTTAAGTCAGTCCATCTGATCGTAAAAATGTTCGAAGTCGTTATATTTTTAATGCAATAAATTAGCGTATTCTCGGACTTCAATAACTATCGTATATGGACTATAATAGTCAAAGTTCAGGAATCTTTTTAGATCACTAATTAGCGGAAACTTGGACTGCAATAACTATCATAAGTGGAGACAAGCTTCCTCTTTCGTTTGGTGTAATGTTTGTTACAATCAGATGATAAAAACAAGTTATGCATAGGGTTTTTCTGAAACGATGTATTTTCTATACTCGAAAGTAAAAATATTCAAAGTTCATGAATTTTTTTAGACCACTAATTAGCGGAAACTTGGACTACAATAACTTGCATAAGTGCAGACAAGCTTCCTATTTTGTTTGGTGTATAGTTTGTTACAATCGGATGATAAAAAGGAGTTATGCTCACTGTTCTACTGGAACGGTGTATGCTTCCATACTCGCATCCCTGGATAAAAATAGTCAAAGTTCAGGAATTTTTTTAGACCACTAATTAGTGGAAAGTTGGGCTGCAATAACTATGGAAGTATGGTCTACATTTGTACTTTTGATTGCTGTAAGAGATGTCGTAATTGGTAAAGCATTAACGGAGATATGCGATTTTAAAAATGTGGCAATTTAAGCAAAAAATTAGTTTCTTTTTAATTTTTTAGGTAGTAGTTATGAATTGCGCCCTCTGCAATAACTACTGTAGACTCAGTACGTTAAGGGCTTTCCAAAAATGTGTCATTCATTAAAATAGGATAAAAAAAAGTTTTATGGATAACTTTTATGGCTAACTTCTCCCCGGTCTATTTTAAAACTGCGGGACGCGGGACGCGGGACAAAATGTGAAAAGTCAGGACTGTCCCGCCAAAAGCGGGACGTCTGGTCACCTTAGTCATACCACACCAGAATAGAATAAATAGAATATGACTTTAGTAGAGTAAGAGACGTTTTAGTTTTTGGGGTAATTTCACACAACAAAATTAGGATTCTTTCAATTATAACTTCTTAACACGTCGTGTGAATAAATAGGTAATTCTTTTTGACAGTTTGACAGGCGAATTATTAGCACAATTTAGAAGTGTAAAAAAGCGAGTTTTTGAGAAATACGCGTACAGAGTACAGCGCTGCCTGGCGCTAAATAATAACACTGTGTTACAGTGAAAATATACTCTAATCTCTATTTTTTTTTGAAAAAAAACTGTTTTTGGGTACTTGCATGTGTATAGAAATGCAGAACACCGTCATTTTCAATTCGATTTCCAAAATAAAAAGTTACAATTGAAAGAGGGAACACATACCATTATAAGGATGTATAAAAAGTCGAAAAGTTATGGACGTTCAAATTCAGAAGTCAGATTTTCTGAACTTTAACAACAGTTTGATGACCTGTTTCAATCCATAATATTTTATTTCTATTTTTTTAATGAAAGCCTATTTAAATTTGCGTCTAATACGAGCTTGTTTATTAGAATCGGTTGAAATTTGACTGAGTTATCGAAGTTTAATCACCGTCTTCACATTCACACTAGGCAAAAGGAATATATGTACTTACCCTATATACTGATAAAATTTGGAATCTTGTTTATTGATTAGCATTTATATTTTCATATGTTTTTGTGTAACAATAGGAGTAAACAAGTTTGTGAGACTACAAGTTTATAAGACCACTTATATTATATATTATGTTTTTGAGACCGTATTTCTTCATAATACAACTTGCCACTATGTGGTGATTTCACAGTGTTTCACAGTGTTTCTAAAAATAGTTTTAAAGTGTATTTGTTTTTCAAGATCATATTAATTAGTATACATCATTTTGAATTGAAAACATAAATTATTATTGCTTATTCCAGTCATACATATGTAGTCTAAAACTTACCACGATAATATTTCGCTGGTAATATGGCGTAGCGCTCGAAAACAATTTTTTGTTGGGCATAAGAACGTATTTTTTTATGCAGCATTTACAACGTTATTCGACGTTATTTCGCCCACAAGAAAAATCAAATTAAAATTCGTTGCCGAAGACATTCTCCAGCTATGAATGTTTTTCTGCGTTTTGCAAACTTAAAACGCTTTTTTCTCGAGTATAATGTTTTCAACGCTATACTTTGAAACGCACTGACGTCTGATGTTTGAAAAATTTTACTATGTCTAATTCTTACTTATATTATGCAGTTTATAAATTATTCATGCGGATTTTGTAGTTGTGTTGAATGTACTATAACTTCACCAAATTTTTTCCGATTGACCTCGAATAAATTGCTTGTTAAAAAATAAGAGTTCACCATTCCGAATCTGGCAAATTGGGTAACTTTTTTTCAGTTCTTTTGCGCTCATGGTTGAACCGAGACGTAGAAAAACTTGATAATCATACAGCTTTTGGATTATGGGTCACATTTGGCTATAATCAACTAATTTTTCTATAAACTGGAACAAAATGAATAGGATAATTTTAACCTGACTATATATCTATGGTGTGCTGGATTCTCCCCACCTACAAAGGTGTATTTGCAAAAATTTAGCAGATGTATAAAATGAACGGTACCTATAGGTATAAAATGACTATTAATGCTTAGTGTCTATTCAGTGGTGTTTGAAGTGGATAGTTTATACACTGGAAGAAGACCACTGTCATCACTTTTTCAAGAAATTTTCAGGATACATTAAGGTATCAGTCAACTATTAAAAATTGCCCCTAAATTTATTTAACTTTTAGTTCCGATAAAAACAAACAAAGAAAGGGATTCTATCTTTAATAATTTATAATAAACACAACAATAATAATTGTATATGTGACCCTGTACGAGAGAAGCGCCCTAACTGCCATCTCTCGTTTCGATAGTATTGACTCCTGTGTTTGAAGGCTCATAACTTTAAGACTACCGAACAGAAAAAATTGAAATAAAGTGTATCATACTTAAGGTGACCAGACGTCCCGCTTTTGGCGGGACAGTTCCGACTTTTCACGTGTTGTCCCGCGTCCCGCGGAGTTTTAAGAATGTCCCGCTTTTTAGGAAATATTGTGTTTTTCACAGAATTTTTAGAGAATTACTAAGTAAAATGAACTATATGCTATTTCGTTCAAACATTCTTTTTCAAATCGTTCGTTAAAAATCAGTAACATTTTTACTTTATCATACGCAGTATGTAAAGTATTGTAATCGCGCCAAAAAAAAAAAAATTGGAGATTTTAGCTGAAATATGTCTTTTTGGGTCCCCTGAACATTTTTGACCAAGGTACAAAAAAATGTCTGTGTGTATGTGTGTGTGTGTGTGTGTGTGTGTGTGTGTGTACCCGTTTTTTTGTGGCGACGATTCCGGAGAAACTACTAAAGGTATCGGGACGAAACTTCATATTTAGAAGTTTCATAACCAAACTTAGAGCTGAAAAGCTTTCTGTTGAAGAGGGTCCAAAGGAACTGGAGGTTTAGTCTTAGCATTTTTGAAAGATTTTGCAAATAAGCCGCCATTTCTGGAATTTCGCCGAAATAGTTAAGTAATAAATTAAAGATGAGGAAATTCAGAATAATTTATCACTATGAAATTTTTTGGTACAATCAATAGTTTAGCTACATGAGCAAATTCTATTTCTACGAGATCGGTCGTACTGCATGAAAACTAGTAGCCTGGATTTGTCAGATTTTTTGATTCTAAACACAGTAGGTAGTCTTGGTGTCAAACGCTAATGTTTTGACAATAACTTCTGTCAGTATAAGCTGCGTGCGCATATTGCATTACATTTTGTACACCCGATAACACGTAAGTGTCATTTGGACGGTGTACCCGGTGTCAACGGAGTACAATATCCGAACGCAGCTTTAATCGACATATCTGTCTAGTTCTAGTAGTTTTATTTTAATGCAGACATGGCCGATCTCGATCAAATAGAATCTCATGCAGCTAAACTATTAATTTTATATATAGTATGATAAAGTCATCTGCCTGGCCACATAAGATTTTTTACAAAAAGAAACAAGAATTACTCATTTTAGGTAACATTACATACCATTCTAAATATAACCTTAATATTCATTTTTGTCAACAACAAGACTCTCATCTAAATGACTACAAAGCAGTTCCTTCTGTAATTTACAATCAAAAGTGTACTGACGATTTTAACAATTTTAACCATTTTTATTATTTTCAACATTTTATTGGAATCAGTATTCCCTGTCATTTAGTCGCACAACAAGAATATATAGAAACTTAGAAAACACAGAACCTTAGCAATACATCAAATTACAGGTAGAGAATATACAATATTCTATTCTGTGTAATGGTGGATATTTGATATTCTGTAGGTTTTTGAAAAATCGCACATGTAATCTGTAAAAAGAATTTATAGATCTTTGCATTGTTCTACGAAAATCACAGGACAAAATTGAATTAATCTAGAAATCAACCTACCTGAAACCTTTTGCTATACGTGTATAAAGTTTCACTAACACGTATCAACAAATTAAGTTAGCTAAACTTTGATATTCAATAACTTTTGTAGACTTTGACCGATTTTCATTATTTGGTCGATACATGTGAAGAACTTTATCAAATTAATGATACATAATATACTTTGATAATTAAAGAAAATAAGATTTTCCAGTTGATTATTATTAATACTGGGAGATCAAAAATTGTGTTTTTGGTTATGTTTGAGACATCCTGTGGGATAACTAAAGAACTTTTTCTCTCGCAGGTTGGCAACTAGGTACTCTCTTACAAAACCATATCAATTCTCAACATCTTGTTTTCTAATTCATCACAATATCTGAATTTTTGTTGAATATTCACAGTTTTATGCAAGATTTTGTATTTCACTCATAATCAAGTCAGATTTGCTGCAAGGTTTAAAGGCAGATTTAAATTGCGAAGTTTTGTTTGAAATTGTTTATCTTCTACAAAATTCAGATATTGGAATGAAGCAAAAACAAAATGTTCAGAATATGGATGTCTTTGTAACAGAGTATGTACTTTAAAACTTGCTCATGCTCCTCAGTTTTTCACAGCGTGTATCAAAAGCAGATCAAAAACGTCATTATGGTCTGTTTTTCAAAAACTACAATAGTATGTGCTAATCTCTAAGAAATTCAATGAATTTCTTTAAAATCATTGAAAAATAATGAAAACCGGTAATCATTACAAAAGTTTAGCAAGATAAACGTTCCTTTAATTGTGCCGTTCAGCGTATTTTTCTGGAAACTGTACCTGAAACTTGGCACATCTTGTTGTGCTGTACAGGGTCGTCAGATTAGAACATATGTTTGTTATTTTTTACCTTAAGACTTATTTATTAACCATAAGAAGATAATTTATCTTTCTTAGTCTTCTTACTATATTTAAGGAGTTAATAAAAATGTTTTTAAAAAATATAAAAATTTATTTACACTATATATTTCGTGCAAAGGGCATATCTGGGAAGAATGTATGTGTCAATTATACTGTCAACATTTCTTGCCTCTCGGTGTAAACGTGAGCGCGAGAGAAATGAGAAATGGTCCCCGATTTTTGCACTTTTAAATTAACGTTCGTCTTTCTATTTTTTTCCTCGTAAACTGCTTGCCACACAAATTTAAACTTTTGTTCAGGTTGCTTTTAAGGTGCTCCCACACGCAGTGCCAATAGGGGCCATCATTGGCCATCGGAGTGCTTCGCGTAGCGGGACCCAACTGTGCCAATGCACATCGCCAATATGTCGACCTTGTCCGCTTTATTTCATTCTGTTTTAGCATTGTACGTACTACCGATGAAAAGTTTAGTTATCTATCTATGTTTTATCATATATACTGCATTATTTATGTTTGTAAACACTTTAAGGACAATGATGATTTATTATTTGCCCAAATGCCTGATTGCCCAAATGTAAAAACATGAAAACTTTTTTTAATATTTTGTAAATTTATTCACAATAATTATGGTTCTTATAAGCATTATATTAACCTTACAGTTACAATAAAGTAACAACCAATAAAATAATATTCTGAAGACAATATTGAAGTCGTTATAATGGGTGACTCACGGCATAGGTACGTTTGTTTATTTTTTGTGTTTTTGACGCCGAAGGAATGAACGTTGTGTTAATAGACAGAAAATGCCAATTTATGGGATGGTCTTGAGGTTAGTATGACTTCCGGGTTTTCCAGAAATGACGTCATCATTAAAATTTTAAAAATGGATTCGCACACAATGGGGAGGCATACGGTATTTAGGTTCTGGGATTGCGGTCAACCTTATTCGCTAGGGTGGAGTGGGAAAGGTGAGGGAGGGGGTTGGAGGGAAGCGAGATATGAATCTACACACGATGGGGAGTCATACGGTATAGGGGTCCAAGGACTGCGGTCAACCCTCCTCCCTACAATCTTGACTACAATCAAACAAAGTTGCATTTATATAATTAACGACAATTAACTATTTATTAATTAACAATTTATAGATTAGTTTTAAGCGGCAAATTTAAATAATCTGATGTATTTAATGTATTCAACAAAGTTTAAAAACTATACTGTGTGCTTTTCCTTATTTTGATTATCAGAAAAATATCAAAAAGTATATCTGTTCCTAAAAATATTGGGTTGATAATCAATATACCTACAAAATATACATACACGGAGCTTTAATATTTATAATTAAAACTCCGTGTATGTAAGGGTTCTCAATTTTTCTTTGTATCTTATTATAAATAATTTCAGTTTTATTATATAAATTATATTTTAAATCAAAATTATGAATTCATCGATTTGACTGAAATGAAATATTTATATGAAGAAACGACACAAATTAACAGGGTCCTGCATAAAAATATAGACCACTCAGTGTATCAGATCTTATCCCATCTTATTCCGCATTTGCTGCTTGAAACATAAAGAAAATAAAAAGGGAGATTTTTTAATGTCACGTGGCAAATAAAAAAACTAAATAATTTTGTTCCCTGTATTGCTGTATATTTGTATTCCTTAATGTATTTAATATTTTCGAACGTACTGTATAAATACTGACTGAAAAACATGTTTAATATTTAACAACCTTATTAAACAGTGTCCTCTTTCGAGGGTTCCTTTTTTTAATTCTAAGCAACAATGCACTGCTTAAAATAATGGGAGCTGCGGCAACAGCAATGATATCGTCTTCACTGTTCATTTTTAATTCTCTACGGGACGCTACGAGCCTTCTACGATACACAGAAATACCTTGCGCCCAATACTAACGTTGGCCAATGTTGGCGAACTGAATGCGCGCACTACGCGCTGCGCGTCACATCACCAACGTTGGCGAGACGTTGGCACTGCGTGTAGGAGCTCCTTTATACACTAAATAACTGCCAGTCACACACACGCATAGAGCATAAACTCAAAAATGAATTTCCCAAGTAATGTGTTTACGTTTGAGCGCACAACAAAATTTTAGATGTAAATAAAATAGATATGCCTTAATGTAATATAATTTTGATATTACTGAAATAATATATCTAAGTCAAAAAGAGTAAATTAAGACTAGTCACTTAAAAAATGTGCCGATGATGCCATAAGCTGAAAACAATTGAAGGTCTGAAACAGAGTTTGGTGATATAGTAAGAATTGTGCCACACTTTACCGATCATTATTATAAGAAATACTCACACAAACTTTAATATTTTAAATAATTTTGTGGGTTTATCAACGCCATGTGTTTCCAAATCCCTTTCTTTAATTCGTGTACAAACATCGGCAGTTTTTGTGTAATAAGATTTTCATGGAAGCGAATATCTCAGTAACGAATATTAGCACGATATCGGAATGTGCACGTAATCAATCGTCATCTTTTATTTACTGCGACTGTAGAAAACGAATTGCATTATAATGCTTAAGTAATTTTTAAAACGATTTAATATGAATGCTATAAATTCCGTACAGCGCGCACTACGTCAATCGTAACGGTAAATGGAAATGTAGCTGGGACAATGGAGATTATTTACTATTAGTACGATACGATCAGAACAATTTAATTTCGGAATTTTGAATAGTAGTGCGAGTTAAATATAAATAATGAATTTAGATGTCCATATAATTATACCCAACAATATTTTACAAACACGGATTCAATCGGATTCACTGATCGCGTCAAAACTTCGCATCTCGTTCGACTGCCTCGCACCAAAACCCACAAGCGAGGAAAGCCGAACTGCGCAAAATATTGTTCATGTTTATTTCGGTCTTAAAAATTAACAAATAATCGGAATGCTATTAAATTCAAGGGTTATGTATCGCAGTAAATAAGGATTATTTGCATGCTAACTGCGTTGTCCTGCTAACATTCGTTCCTCAGATATCGGCTTCCATCAAAATCTTGTTCGTTACTTTTATTACATAAAAACTGAAGAAAACAAAAACGCCAACCTATAGAAGAAATTCTAGATGACCTGGACAAGAACTGAAATTTTTGTGGTAGGTGGTTTAAGAGAAAATAAATCGGAAAGACGAGCGTTAATTTAAACTGCAAAAATCGGGTACTTTTTTCACTTCTGTCGCGCTCATGTTTACACCGATAGGCGAAAAATCTTGGTAGTCATACAACTTATGTAGAAATGATTCAGGAGTATGACACACTTTATTTTTTTTTTTTTGTTCGGTGGTTTTAGAGTTATGAGCCTTCAAACACAGGGGCACATATCGTAGTGTAGGTACAGTCATGGAAATAAGTAAGTTCGTATCGCTATCGCAGGATTTGAAAATAGTATGTCGGTTATATATTCGTGTACTGTTCTACCTCGACCCGGCCGCATCGCAAAAAGTTGTCCGTCACGAGGTGGTTTTTCGATGGATGTAATGTAACGGGATTTAGTTTATTTTTAGCGTGTCCGACCTTTTCCTTAATGTGATATCTTCATTGCAATGTAATAAATGAAATATGATCACTACAGTTAAGTTTACGAGTAGGTAATGCATTTAATTAAATATAGAATTACTTTTATAATAATATTAATAAACATGAAATTTGATAATATGATACGAAAAGCTCATTTTAAGATATTGCGTAATATCATGACACATTATATAAATTTATGTTAACTAATAGACATATTAATTACGCAAGTAAATGCCTTTGCCCAGCAGTAGGATGACGGGCTTAAGTAAGTAAGTAAGTAAATGCGCAAATCAACTTGATGCCAAGGATTATCACTAAATATAGACTATTTCAGAATTGTAATATTAAAATATATTCACTAAATGTAAATAAATTCTCTAAATTTAGTTTAAATTTACATTTAGGACGAGTATTTTGTATCAAGGACAATGAAAATTTTATATCTGTATTTACTTTACAGCAGTTAATGTTCAATTATCTTTCATGACATCTAATACATGCTTGACAACTAAAATAATTTAAATTATAGCAATATCGACAGGCTGTCCCACGTTTCTTCCGCAAAACAATTTTTTTCAGAAAGTAAATTACTTTTTCAATTCATTAAAAAGTTACAGCCGTTTGAATTATTAACAATATCTTATTTTAAACGGCTCCAACTTCAGAAGGAACAGAGAAAACCAATAAGACCATATGAAACATATTACTTTCTACTTTCTAGAAAAAAAACAAAACATTTTGTTATTTTTTTTGTTCATTTGTTAAGAGAAATTATTAAAATTTTACTTATAATTAATAATTTTTTCTTGTTGTAATATGTATTTATTGTGTTTCATTTTTGGTTTTGATTGTTGGATAACTAATTAATTTTTTATTTTTCTTTTTTTGTTAATATTTCAAAGAGCTCTACAGAAGTTTTATTGTAATATAGTTCCAGTTCAATAAGCACACATTTTTCATTTACTATATATTAGCTGGAACATTATTGGTAATTTTATTTCTTAATTTGTTTTCTAAATAAATTAAGAGGCGTGCATTAACAACGATAATAAGTTAAAAGTAACATTTTGACTTATGAATTGTTTACTGTAAGGTTAGCTAAAATGCATATACTTACATTAAAAATGAAGGTCTTTTTAATTTCCAAACAATATAAACTATAACTGATAACTATAACTATGTTTAACGACATACTTTGTCAAAGTAATATTATAAGTTAATAATATGGTAACATACATAAATATATCAAAAATTACAGCCACAACCTGGATTTGAACCAAGGCCCTTTGCATCGCTAGCACAATGTCAATAGCTCAGATGGGAGAGCATTGTGCTAGCGACGCAAAGGTCCCTGGTTCAAATCGTCAAGTTGTTGGTTTCTCTTAAGTATACCTTTTATTGCATATGATTGTGAGTAATTAATATGCAATAAAAGCTATACGTAAGAGAAACCAACAACTTTTCTTTCTGAAGCGTCTCCTTTTGGGAAATTATATACCCGTTACCAACACAATTTATACTCATCCTAGGTCAAATTTGATGAAATAATGTTTATGTTGTATAAATGTTCTTTTAGATGGTCGTATATTTTAGTTTATTTTTTTTTAAATAATAATTATAACATATTTACATTCCATCAAAATTCGTCGAAAATTTTTCGTCGTAAATTTCCAAACATTTTTGTAAATTAGTGATATACATAATTGTTATTATTTTCAGTTGTCATATATTTGAAAAATATTGCTGTAAAGTAAATACAAAATAATAATATAAAAAAATAGTAATGATACATTCATGCTATACAAAATACATACTCCTTTCTGTTTATTAAGTTAAACACTGCAAAATATCGTTGAAGCTAAATATCTCGAAAGCACCAGTAAATCACAATTAACAAATTACCATAAAGACAAATTTAAAGCAATTTAATTTTAATTTATTTCTTTTTTGTGAATAAATGTTAATACATATGTCAGTTCTGAAATAACCTGAAAAGTAAAAATATTGACAACAACAAATTGATTTTTGTATTTATTAACACAAAAAAAGCTATTAGATGCAATAAGGTTGTATAATTTGTTGTGTTGTATGCAATATCTTGAAATGAGATTTTCATTTCATGTAATCGAAAACTTTTATGTTTATTAATATAAAATTAACGTCATATTTAATAAAAACACAACTACATTGCAATGTATGAATTACATTAATTAATTACACATTAAGCTAATAAATAGAAACATATAAATCATTATAAACCAATTCAAAGCATTCCAACAAGGTTTCGCAAATAATAAATTTCCGATATACGAGTTGAAGCGTAAACGGACCATTTTTTGCACTTAGCGGCCGAGCGGTCGACCAGAATAACAAAAAACTTGTACTTGGATGTATCATCGACACACTGCTAAACTATTTATAGAACTTACGTAATTCCATGAGTGTACATGTGTTATTAGATATTTAATGCTAACCAATTAGTGTAGTTAGCATAGTTAACTTATTTAGCTTAGTTAGATACAATATGTGATCTTTTTGTCCATAATGCATATCCGTTGAAGTTCTTATAATAGTATAATATTAAACTAAACTGTCTATACAAACTTTAGACCAATATTTTAAGATGCAAATGATGCAAATGCACCATGGTATTAAACATAATGAAAGATGGTACTGTTTTTAATTTGTTACAAAATACCTACATTTTTCAGACAAAGGTTTAAAATAAAAACAACTTACTCCATATTAAGGTTTTCCAGGTACATGTTGTAATACTTAAGTATAGGCCATAGATTCCTGATGCGTACAAGTAAATAAAAACAACAACGTTGAACCATACTATATCCCATTTATATGATTTTCCTTTCGGTTCTTGTTGCTTGGTAACTACATGATCTTGTCCTTTCAATTTGTGATTTGAGTTGTTGTCAAAATCCAGTAACGATGTTAAGATAGAGTTCGACATTCTCTGAAAATATATAAAACAATTATGATAATAATAATAATATACTTGTCATACAGCAAGCTTTCTTGCAAGTAAATGTGAAGCCGGGGCTACAATTTCGTATACTTGCCAAATATTTGCCACATGTTAAAGGTTTGGCAAATATATTTGCCGCGCAAATCGGAAATTTTTGTTATTGATTGGTCTAAACGATGCCATGAGTGATTTATTTTTCCTTTTAAGTTCGTTCACCGAATATTTTTCATCGATCCTTCATTACCGACTGATTTTTATAAAACTCAAACAAATCTATGACATACCAACAAATTTGTACAATATTCGTTTGTGATTTCGGACCGTCAGAAATGCATCGGACATTCATGCATTGCCGCATTTTCTAATATATGAACATTTTCTTTGAGGACTTGCTACATGTGCGTACCGAATGGGCACTAGCTATTTTTTTGATTAGTTCGCCTTATTTGCACATTAGCTTTTTAAACTGATAATTTGATTACGAACAAGCAAGTTTTTATTTTATAATGCCGACATATTTTTAATTACATAAGTGCTGAATTCACTGCGTACTAACAAGGGCATTCTTTTGGAAATTTACAAAACAAATCTTGACGAAACTATTTGTTGCATTTTAATTTTTTTGCTTAATTCATCAGATTTCTGTATTATTAATTCACAGCATCTAATTTTAACAGACTGTGAAACAATACAATTGGTCATTTGATGTGAACTAGTTTAAATAAATTATTATTTTAATGAGAAAAAGTATATATTTTTTTATTTAAATTAGGAAGATATTGCCAGTAAATGAAATGTTAGATATGGTTTCTTCGTCATCTTTAAAGTTCTACTAAATCCAAGTGTACTACTAGGTTTGTTGTATAAATATGTCCTAATATTGTCTGAAATACAGATCAATTAGCTTCTGAAACAAAAATTTAAAGAAATGAGCTTTGAAAATATAACCTTTTTGTTCGTCGTAAAAAAACCCGTCCGCACAGCCGACCGTCGAATATATAAATCTATTTTTAAGGTGGACTCGATACGAATTGAATAGAAACTGTTTTTTTCTTTTCACAAATAATCGTATACTTGGCTTAAGACACAAATAATAATAGACACTTTTAGGTCACTCTCTTGTCTTTATAAAAACTCGTAACACTTTCAACTGTTGTACAGTACAATGCAAAATTATCGCGCACATGACAATAGAAGGTAAAATTCTTTAGATGTGATTCTGCAGTCTGTACTGTTGTTTTACAGCTTCTTTTATGGCAAATGGTGTTCCATCTTTGGCAAATATTATTGCCTATGTCAAATTGCTGACCGTGTAAATGTGTTTGTTTTATTACATCCTTTATAATGCCGACATACATTGTTTCTAAACTTTCCGAATAGTTCTATTATATACCGAATGATCCACGCCATAGGTACTCCCGTTTATTTTTTTTTGTATATAAAGCTGGACGAATGAAATTTGGGAAAGTGTTAATGGACAAAAAATGCCATTATTTGGGATACTCTTGAGGTCAATAAGGTTATCCGATAGATCTTTCCGATTACAATGATACCAAATACTTAATATATTATTGAAATTCGTAGCGTACAAATGTTGTCAGAAGCAAGGAACTCGAAAAAAAATATTGACCTAATGATCAAAGTCAGCGTACAAGTCAAAGTCACTAAATGGACTACTCGAAGGAGTACCCTGATTATTATTCAAGGGAAAACATTTTTCCGACACAATGATACCAAAGGCTTGATATTTTGCTGATAATCGTAGCGTGAAACTGACGTTTAAGGCTACTTCCTTCGAGTAGTCCATGGAGTGACTTTGCCTTGTGCGCTGACTTTGATCATTAGGTCAATATTTTTATCGATTTCCTTGCTTCTAACAACATTTGCACGCTACGAATTTCAACAAAATATCAAGTATTTGGTATCATTGTAATCGGAAAGATGTTTCCTATCGAATAATCAAGGTATGGCCATTGGGTACCCGTGAAAAAGATGACTCACTGGCCAAAAACCAATTAAATCACGCTAGAGGGCGCCAGTAATGCAATGTCGGCCAAAATCGCTTTAGTGAGTGTTTATTTGACAATTTTCGACTATTTTCACCAATTCATAGCCACCTAGATTAATACACAAAAAAGTTATTTTTGCATTGCCTTGGTGATAAAAATTGACGATAGATATGTTTTTGTGTTCAGATTGTCATCCTGATTGAAAATATCACACAAAGAATATAGGGTGCCATTTAAAATTTCAATGATGACGTCATTTCCGGAAAAAACGGAAGTCATATTGGCCTCAAGAGTATCCCAAAGAATGCCATTTTTGGTCTATTAACACTTTCGCAAGTCTCCTTCGACCAGCTTTATCAATAAAAGAGATAAACGGGAGTACCTATGCAGTGGGTCACCCGGTATAGGCAGTTAAGTACCTACTGTATTTTTTAAACAAAATATTTCCAAACATACTTACAAATAAATAATTATATTTACTTACATAGTGTGTTATTACATAAATTTACATTTAGAATATTTAATCTTCAAAAAAACCTTTTTTCAGCCTCGTGAAAAAGTGTTGTTAGTTTAAAAGTGGTACTTAAATATTATAATAATTTTTATCTCACCAGCTTTTTTTCACACCTTACGTTGACCATTCATTTATTACTTATTTGTTTAACAATATATACTATGTACCTAAACATATTAGTTTATACTTAAGTTAAATATTATAAAATTAATATTACTATGCACTTAACTGCAGACCTACCTTAAAAATTACGTAAAATTACATTTTTTTGCAGATATTATCTTATAATTTTGTCGGACAATCATTAAAACTAGTACTTATCTAGATTATTCTAATAAAATAAAGGTTCTTCCCTGCGTGGTAAAAATTTTTATTTAAGTTGGTGACTAGTTTCGCCTAAATAGGCATTCTCAAACCGTCCAACGCTAAAGGAACAAAACAAAACAAAATCAGCATACAAAACGAAATTACACAAAAAAGGCAAAACTTACGGTCAATCAACAATTCAGCAAATTCTAAAATAAAATGAATACATTTCTAGCCACAAAAACTCGGCCAGAGCTCCTCCAATTTGAGGTTAACAGTAAAACAAATGCGAGCTAAAAAGCGAAAACACAATATTAAAAGTGTGAGGAAACGAGCGACAAAAGTATATAAACTCACAATACTATCTAGTACTAGATAGTATTTGATATATTTGAGTAGTACTAGATAGTATTGTGAGTTTATATACTTTTGTCGCTCGTTTCCTCACACTTTTAATATTGTGTTTTCGTTCTTTAGCTCGCATTTGTTTTACTGTTAACCCCAAATTGGAGGAGCTCTGGCCGAGTTTTTGTGGCTAGAAATGTATTCATTTTATTTTAGAATTTGCTGAATTGTTGATTGACCGTAAGTTTTGCCTTTTTTGTGTAATTTCGTTTTGTATGCTGATTTTGTTTTGTTTTGTTCCTTTAGCGTTGTACGGTTTGAGAATGCCTATTTAGGCGAAACTAGTCACCAACTTAAATAAAAATTTTTACCACGCAGGGAAGAACCTTTATTTTATTAGAATAATATTGCACCTGAGCGTCACATACATTTACTTATCTAGATGCTTAAGTTGAAAATAATTTATACAGTATACAGAGTGATCCTACCACGTTTATTCATTTTCCTTACATTTTCAAACGACTTTATCTTGAGTTTTTTTCAAATTGAACACCCTGAATAACATGTGTTCACACACAAAACCCAAATATGCAAACAACAAGCTAAATAACCCACTTTTCACTCACGTTATCAATATTACTCATATTATCATTCATGTTATTCAAATTCAATTGAAATTCAATTGCAGTCGATGAAACTGATACATATTAAAATGTATAGAATCATAGTTAATATGTAATTAACTAAAAACCATCGAAAAATTATACTTGTCAGACATCCTTCATTCCTCGAATCTCACTCACTTAATCGCAAAAATAAAATTATCTCACTGTAGCCGACAAAATTTACCGTCAAAAGGATTCAGAAACCTATCTGAGAAAATGAACGTGGTGAGATCAAAAACTCATCAAAATTAAAAAGTCAAAACCCGAAAACCTACATACCTGTTAAAAACACACCCACTTTTAAAGTACACAGTAAAAAAATGACCATTAATGCCATATACCGTGCATATATATGTATATATATACGTTTTAAATCTAATAGTAGGAGGACATAGTTATGAAATAAATGCATAACATTGTATTTCAATAACTGAATTATACGATGCTGATGCATTAAATAAGTAAACCATTGTTTATACGATATTTTAATTTTAAATGAAGGTATTTAATAATTTCTCTATTGTTTACACGTGAGAGTCAGTTGAAAACCACAAATTTAATTTAATTTATTCTTTAATTAACATCAACATCAACACATATTGTGATCAAGCAGAACTTTGCATGATGATGCCCTTTTGTTCAGTTATTCTAGATTTTGTTTCAGAAATTCAAATGCAGTCTATGAATCTGATACCAATTGATAGCTTATGGTTCAAGTATGTGATAGGGCGGACACCCTTCTCAATATTTACTATTATACTTTAATCAACTCTAAACTGAAGGGGGGTAACTCGCCTCAAGCGACGCTTGGTCCGCCATTTTCAACCACAGGTACTAACTGATTTAAACAAACTAATCTTACGGTAGCGTGAATTAATTATCTCTCTTACGGAGGCATCAAAGAGTTCTTTCTCTGAGACTTTGTCAGAGACGTTTGAACTCACTAATTATTAATCACTATATGCAGGGCTAAATACTTTACTATAAAAGGGACAGGTTTATATTATTCTAAAATGAATATGCCGAAGAAAACCACAATAAAATCTATTAACAAAAATATATACAACAATGCAGAACTGCTTACATGGAATTTGAATACGTTAATCCTAAACAAAAATATTCTTTGGCAGAGATGGACAAATCAGCAAGTACAGACAACGAATAAATACCTTAATATTTCGGTGAGCACAAGAACCACGAGACAGCACAGTTTCTATAACTTGGCCCCCATTGGGGCCCTACGCTTGGGCGCGCGTTTTGACGCACGACCGTCTACCTTCAAAGCCCGATGCTAAAGAGACTGTTTGCTTGTCTCTTTACCAGTTCCTCAAGCTTTTCGCGCCAAAAGCTTGCGTGGTAACCCTGACGCGACTGCAGCGCCACTCCGAGCGTCTATTAAATACCAACTCAACACAAAACATGGATGTTTGAATTCAAACATCCATCCAAACCCGCGCGCAAAACCTCGACTTATCACATGCCTTCCACGTTAAGATAAATAATTATTTGACCAATTATTTATCCCTAAACAAAACTAAATAAACAAATTGCTGACTGTACCATCTCCCCTTACAAAACAATTCTCTTAATTGCTAATTACAATGTTTGACATGCAAGTTTTTCTTCTTGTACATTTTTTTATTTCCTGAAATAAAAACACAGATATGACCCAATAAAAACCCAAAAGAATTCGGCCTTGGTCCAGGAGTCCGGCGGTGTTGATTTGACTTCGGTTCTCCAAACCAAGCGAATGTCCTCATTCCCGGGCCATTGGTCATATGAAACAAAAGAAAAAACAACATTGAAGCAGCATCATAGCAGTCCGATTACATCATAACTTACATTATCTTTTATCCATCTTCAAATACAGCCGCAATCGTGAAATGACTCGCGTCCACCCTCGCCTCGGTTTTTTTCCGTCCATCTTCCCTCCTAGCGTCATCGGCGGTCCTTTAATCTCCAGCGACGTCCAACGTTCCTCGAAAGCTATCGTATACCTCGTAGATGACCTACACGACGTGTGGATGTTGTCCAGCGACACTTAGGCCCTGGTAAAACATCCCTTTGCGTTGTCCGTGTAGTCATTTTTCTTCTAACACCATCGACGTACAAAGTACAGGAATTCTGTCAACTGTCACTTTGTAGTTTTTTGACCCTACGTCTCACTTTGGACGTTTTTTCGGTCACACCATTTTTTGAAGCGCACTGGGCTTCGCTTGCTGTAGATTACAACCCTTTGTAAATCTACCGGCACTAACTTCGACGTACAAAGTGCAGTATATTTGCCTGCAAATTTGTAATTTTTCCTTGCCCCTTTTGCGACACGCGCGGGCTGCGTTTTCCATCACTAGACGATTTTCGATTCCGGGAACGGGACGACGGCACGCTTCTCATGTAGACCTCACCGCATGACCTCGGGAATTCCTGGATCGGCCAAACTACCTGCGCTCGTGGGGGTCTTCAATACACGTCCGCATGGCCGGATATAGGGAACATCTGCATCTTCGGAATAGCTGCTTATACCTACTTGGTCGTTGAATTTCCCTTACAAAACAATACTCTGCAACTTCCCTTAATAACTGCTTTATTTTAACTTAAAAATACAGTTGCGAGTATACCCCTTAATTTTAATTAATTATTAATTAATTACCGCGTGTGTGTTTCGTGCTTCTTCGCTCAGAGCCACCATTTTCAAAAATGCTTACATAAAAACTCACTTGTTTCAATCTTTTAATTCAATTCAATATTCTAAAAATTGACCAAACAAAGTACTCGGGCTTTGTTTCTATCCTATCCTTACTTTCACTAAATCGACCTGTGACGGTACGATGTTTTTCTGTTTATTGTTTACTGTTGCCATCTCTACCTGCCATCTTTCTTTTACTCAACAAAAAAAAATTCCTCAGAATTAATTTCAAACTACCTGTTCTGCATGTCACCATAAATCATAACTCAAGCCCTGTCTAACACAATCTGGTTCAAACTTTCTCTAACGAACGGTCTCGAGAATTAAGACATTTCTTTAAAAACAATTCCAACACTCAAAAGAAATTATACTGCAAATATTTAATTATTATGCTGCCACCAGCAGTACATTTCCTACTCAAATTCACGACTATATATCGACATTTATCACACAAAATGTCCACTTCTAAAGCAACAAACAAAATTCCTGGAATGCCACGCGCAATATCCACAAGGGCGCCTAAGCTAGCCCTTACACCACTTTCTCTAAAGGGTCGTTTGCCTAACTTTGCTTTTAACCATAGTCTACAATAATGCATACTTAAAATGCGTCACACAATTTTCTCCTAAAATTCACAACCAAATCTAACTAGAGTGCTTTCTTCATAATCTACTCAAATAATCACTTGAAATGTCTTAAATTATCCCAACCGCTAGCCAACAAAAATGTGATAGGGCGGACACCCTTCTCAATATTTACTATTATACTTTAATCAACTCTAAACTGAAGGGGGGTAACTCGCCTCAAGCGACGCTTGGTCCGCCATTTTCAACCACAGGTACTAACTGATTTAAACAAACTAATCTTACGGTAGCGTGAATTAATTATCTCTCTTACGGAGGCATCAAAGAGTTCTTTCTCTGAGACTTTGTCAGAGACGTTTGAACTCACTAATTATTAATCACTATATGCAGGGCTAAATACTTTACTATAAAAGGGACAGGTTTATATTATTCTAAAATGAATATGCCGAAGAAAACCACAATAAAATCTATTAACAAAAATATATACAACAATGCAGAACTGCTTACATGGAATTTGAATACGTTAATCCTAAACAAAAATATTCTTTGGCAGAGATGGACAAATCAGCAAGTACAGACAACGAATAAATACCTTAATATTTCGGTGAGCACAAGAACCACGAGACAGCACAGTTTCTATAACTTGGCCCCCATTGGGGCCCTACGCTTGGGCGCGCGTTTTGACGCACGACCGTCTACCTTCAAAGCCCGATGCTAAAGAGACTGTTTGCTTGTCTCTTTACCAGTTCCTCAAGCTTTTCGCGCCAAAAGCTTGCGTGGTAACCCTGACGCGACTGCAGCGCCACTCCGAGCGTCTATTAAATACCAACTCAACACAAAACATGGATGTTTGAATTCAAACATCCATCCAAACCCGCGCGCAAAACCTCGACTTATCACAAGTACAGTAGAGTCGATAATCCAAACTAATTAGGACCGAAGGTGATTCGGATTATCAAATTGTTCGGATTATCAAATATTGCAGTTAAATACTAGAAACTACGAGTATTGGATAGAAGTTCAATCTTAATAAAACCAACACCATTCGATCCCGCTCTTCTTAAACTATAGGAATGTCAAAAGATAAAAATCGAAGGATATCGAAGAGATATCGAAGGGATATCGAAGAGATATCGAAGGGCAAAGATACCCGGCAATCTATATATTCCGGGATTAACTAAAAGATTGACACAATGTTTAAGAATGGATAACATGAAAATAATTACGTATAACACAAAAAATCTAGGCCAGCTTCATACTAAGTTGAAAGACAGGGTGGAAATGGATAATAAGAGCGGGGTGATATATAAAGTGGACTGTATTGATTGTGACATGTCATATGTGGGGCAAACAAATCAATACCTAAAAACCAGAATACAACAACATAAATCTGACTGTAATGACAAAAACAAAGACAAAACAGAAAAAACAGCTCTGGCACTCCACGCCTTCGCAAACACCCACACTTTTAACTTTGATAACAAAAAGATTTTAAAGACAGAGCCACATTATAGGAAGAGATGCATCATGGAAATGATTTACATCAAGAAAACGAAAGGTACGGTAAACCTACGTACAGACACGGATGGTCTTAGCAATATCTATTCAAGTGTGCTCTCTTTGCTACCGGGATAATCTTCGCCGATGACTAGACAACTTGTCGATCATATCCGATGTAGGCATCTTTTCACAACACTTGCGCTACAGTGTTCGTTTGTTGTTTTTTGTACTTTGTGAATGTTCAATCGACGCATGACACTGTTTGATAAGTGTGGTTTGTTTAATGTGATGAATTTTAGTGTAACTTTTGATTATTGTGCGTAACTTTTAGGTAGATATTAACTATACATTGTATTGACATTTTTAATGATAACTAACCATTTTGTAGCTATGAATAAGGTTATAAATACAACCGAAACGTCAGCAATGAAGTAAAGCATCTTTTAATATCACAGCTCCCTATAGCCAAAACAAAGAGAGATACTGTTATACAAAATAATCTTCGATTTTTGCAAAAATAGCTTTTGTGTTACATAATTCGATAAGTAAAGTTCTCATCGGTTAAAGGACGCAAAATTGTAATAATAAGTATCATAATAGTATAAGTCTTTGCATCCCCATTAAATAAAGCAACTGCGGTGTCCGTCTGGTTCTATACATATTTGAAATTTTTTTCTCTCCTGTAAAATGTATTATTTTGGATTTAAGACATCTGAGTATGAAAGGCCGACGCTGTTCGACATTTTAGTGGCAGTTGTTAATTTTTATATTTATTTTATATACAGTATGTACAGGGAAAAGGTGTTGAATAGGAAAAAAATAAATTAAATTTAATGATTACAAATAAATAAAAGTAGGCAGATTTTTTCGAAAATTGGTATTAGAGACTACCTCTTACTTTTTAACAAATTTTCCTAGTAACTTATTTCCATATCTTCTCAAACTAAATGCACTTTACTCTTGTACAATTTAAAGTTTTTTCAATTATCTGAACACCGCGTATAAAATATGTTAAATGTTTCTATCCCAATCTTACTCTAAGAACTAGCAAAATCTTTTATCAAGAGTAACTATTTTCGATAAAATTAAAAATAAAGAAGTTTTTCCTATTCAACACCTTTTCCGCGGACATATTGTATATAGTGAGCACGTAAAGTATGGAAACGAGAAAATCCCTGATAACAACCCCTGTTATTTTACAAAATTGTCGTTGAATTTTAACTATCAAAATAAATATTTTTCTACTTTGCATTCACAATGCCCACATTGTAACACTGTTTTCGGTGTTACAATTAACACATTGTAATACCGAAAACAGTAACATTTTTGTCTGATTGGTACACAGTGATATCAAATGCCATATGTCAAATGTACAATACATAACCCAACATAACCACACACTGCATCTTCTTAATCGCTTGCAATCACATAAACTGCGAAATATCAATATTCTATACATATTTAAACATGGGTGTAGCCTGCTATAGTATGGCCAAAGGATTGGGTCTTTCTTAGTTTTGCTGTGTTCATCAAAATACGCCAGCATGACGTTTACGGTGATGTTTTACGACTCTAGTAAGTGATCGTTATCATTCTTTTCAACTAAACATCAAATCCCCTTTTCAGATATAATTCAAGGACCACATTTACTTTAATAAGGTATTATGCGAAGATCAAACCTACATCGTAGATACGAACGATTTTAATTACTGCTGCGAGATTGTATATGCGCAATAAATGGTTAAAATAAAACCATAACCTGTTGTACTTTTAATGAAGAGTAGACTCAAATTCTTCTAATGTATTTTACTGTATATTCAAACAGCTTCTCATACATCAAAGAACATTTTTATATGACATACATATGACAAAATATTATAAGACTGACAATCAATATTATTATATATTGTTTCCCTAACAACTACAACTTATTTTATTTATTTCAACATATCAGCATACACGTACAAAGCTATAGTACATTTAAAGTGTAGAGGATTTCTTAGTTTATGTAACGTATAAGTTTTCGGTAATATTTTGGACGCTTGGATGCTCGGTTCAATTCATATTCGTTTTTGTCCGTCGCGTTCGACTTCGTCTTAGTTCTGGTTGGGTGCAACGTATTTGTATTACCTCCATCACATGTAATTTTACTAAGTATAATTTATTCTAATAAACTACTTTGCCGAAATTAGAATTGGGTTTCAATTATAAGTGCTTGTAAATATTTAAGCCGCAACGGCTACGTAGCGGAATTAGGTAGACACCGCTATCAAACGTTAAGCGTTATAACAATTATTTAGTAAGTTCTTGTTCTTCGAAGTAACTAATCAGTCACCGCCAAACACTTCTATTCTGATTATTATACTTATGGCCCACTATTTTAAAGTTGTTTACTTTTTAGGTTAAGTTTCATGTATTTATCACAGTAGGGTTAAAAGTGTTGCCCCAAGCTCCATTATGATCATCGTTGCGACTTCGCTGAATATTTATTCAAACTTGTAGGCTAAAGTAGAGTAAAATTATTCACAATTAGATTTTGTCATGATGTTATCTCATCGATCTCATCTTTAACGAAATTGACAGTTACTACAGTGCTGCCACGTGGTACCCGCAAAATACCCTAGATTCTAATTTAGCGCGATGTAGTAACCACAATTTCTAAATTTATATAAAATTAATGACGCAAAGTAGAAAAAATAGTATATTACACTCGTTTTATAAGACGTATTGGCGCACCATTTGGGCACTCCTCGCTACGCTCGTCGTGCCCAAAACAACTCGTGCGCGAATTTGACGTCTTATAAACTTGTATAATAATATACTATTGTATGTAAAATTCAGTTTTCGACCTTCAGTTAATTCTGGCTTATGATATCATCATTTTCTTCAAATGGCAACCCCATAATTTTCTTAGTGATAGTCCCTAAATTTACGCTAAATCTCAACTTTTTCTCAATAATTTCCTTATGTAAGGTTATAAAATGTATATGTATATGTATATGAACAAAATTAACAGATCAATCATCAACAAGAAAAATTTAAAAAATAAGTGTCTATGACGTATAAGTATTCCAAAGTATTCCATACTTTGCGCGCTCACTGTATATTTCCTAAGACATTGCAAAGAAATCAAATACGCAAGGACAGTTTATAATTCACTAATAACTTATTAACATTTCTAGAAAAAGTAATACATAATAACAAGCCCATACAAAATAAAAGCTAATAACTAATAACGAAATAACTAATAATAACAAAAAATATATAACACCAATAAAAATTGCCGCCCCCAAAATGTTTGCGCCCCGGGGCTTTAGCCCTATGGTTAGGGTGGCCCTGGAGACAGCCTGTATAAACAAATTAATATTTTTAAGATGAAATATGAAATGATTTATCCTACCTGTTTATATGCAGAGTAGACCTCTGTATAGCACAATACGAACAACTGTGTCAACGGCACAAGTTACAGTGATGAACTGTGCGGTGTTGTCTTCACCAAAAATTTCATGTCTGGTCCTCTACTTTCTTTTCGGTCGTTCAATGTATCATGTGCCATTGAATGCGTACGTTCTTTACGGTATTTTTTTTTTGAGGAACTGTGTCACAAAAATTTCTAAACACAATGCTACGACCCACTTTAACCATTCATCCGAATAATGAATACAGCAAATAGGTTAATTTGGCGTTTTTTTCAAACTCACCTGGTATATTAAGCTTGGTTCTAAGCCTATCATCTATTAAAGCCTATATGCCAATCGCGGTGAGTAATATACCAAATTACTTATTGATTTTAAAAACCGTTTAACTACAAAAAATATGTACCTATACACAGTTTCAGTACGACTTTTTGTTACATTTGTAACTGTAGAATTTATATTTGTGTGGTGATAATGACTATGTCAACTTTTTTTAAAGAAAGATTTCCTTCTAAAAACATCTGGCTGTTTATTTTTAAAGAAAATTGATAATAGTTATGTAATTTATATTATATTTTATAAGTTTAACAATTGCCCCTAATTCCGACACTAAGCGTATATTTTGATCCGAAATCCGACACCTCAGTGAACCTAATTCAGACAGTGCTCCTAAATCAGACACTTGTGGTACATTATTTCGACAAATATAAAACATTCAAGTAAATATTAAGTGTTTTAAATATTGTTAAATAAGATTTATTATTAAGGAATGTTAAACATTTATGTTTTACCATTTATATGAAACACAGTAGAAAATAAGTCCTTAGTCTTCTTCAGTCTGCCCTTTCTCCCTTTTAGTGTTTTTCTTGGTGTAGCTTTTTTATTCTGCCTTTTTCGCTTCCTTTCTTGTTTCTCTAGAATGATTTTCTTTTGTGCTTTCTTCTTTTTTATTAACAAATATTCTGTCCAAGCATTCGATAATAATGTTACCGAAGAACAGTTTCTTTTTACTTTGTTTGGGTGTTTCATGCCAGAATAATGATTTTTTTAATGGAGATGGTATTTATTCAACTGTTATCTCCAAAGGTGTATTAATGCCAAAATCGCTACTGTCTGCTGCTAGTGTAATAATTAGGGATTATTGATGTCCGTAATTCCGACACTCGTGTCGGAATTTAGACAAAATGCGTACAATTAATTGAATCGGTCGGTTCGCAAACACTACAAGTCCAAAAAGTGAGTTCTGGGAAAATTAACAAAATTATTTTGTCAGTGCATTATCTTGAAAAGTATAGCAGTTAGCTATTTTGTGCTAACAGACAAAATATAAAGTAGTTCACAGAGAATTAAATTTTTTTTTTATTTTGTTCAGACACATAGTGTTTGTGGCATAACACCTAGTCAATGACTAACAAGTTATTTTCACTTAACCTAAACTGATAAAATAATGAGTGTTTCTACAATTTTGCCCATTGGCCCAAGTTGTTTTAGACTGACAGTTTTTACCACTCAAGTAGACGGCGGTTGTTTTCACCTACACTATCACTGTGAATACACTACGGGTGCTCTGCTTTTAGTCACTCCCGCACTCGTTCGAATGGTTTAGTTCTTTTCAGCCGACGCACTAGCGCACTGTTGTCTAGCAGCTGGATGGCTTCAATGTTGTCGCGGTGGAGTAGACGATCCTCGTGCTTCTTAGCAAATTTTGATATTTTGCTAGTTACCATCTCCATGCGAAGGTCCCGATGAAGATTGGTGTTTTTGATGTACCATGGTGCACCAACAATGGCCCTTAGAACTTTATTTTGGAACCTCTGAATGAGGTTGATATTGGACTGCTTAGTGCATCCCCATAACTGCATTCCATACACCCATACTGGCTTTAATATTTGCTTGTATAGTAGGAGCTTATTTTGCACTGACAGGGCTGACCTCCGTCCCATTAGCCAATACATTTTGCGGCATTTTAGGTCGAGTTCGTCCCGCTTTTTCTTGACATGTACTTTCCATCTAAGCTTGGCATCCAGTGTCATGCCAAGGTATTTCGCTGTATCCGCGTATGGAATATCGTTCCCATTAATGGTTACTGGAATATAGTTAACTCTCTTATTGGTGTAGTTTACATGCGTGGATTTTCCTTCATTTAGTTTGATGCGCCATTTCTTTGTCCAAAGGTTGATTTTGTTTGCAGCTATCTGTAATTTTTCAGTTGCTTCTCCGACACTGTCACTAATCGCCAAAATAGCCGTGTCGTCTGCAAATGTTGCCACTGTGCTTTCTCCCGGAACAGGAATATCATAAGTATACAGTAGGTACAAAAGTGGTCCCAATACACTTCCTTGTGATACTCCGGCATTGATATTGCGTAGCGAGGAGTATTCGTCATCTTGTTTCACCCTGAAGTGACGGTCCTTCAGATATGATTTTAACAGTTCTGTATATTCAGTAGGAAGCTGCTGTTCCAGTTTCTCAAAGAGTCCATCATGCCACACTTTATCGAAAGCCTGCGCCACGACAGAGAATTAAATTTATTACATATTTTATTTATATTTGCATTAAAAGCAGAGCTATGATCAAAACAATCATCTTGGACAAGTACTGTTTTTGAACTCGACGGAAAAACAGCGTACATTTTTAACAATATTTGTTTATTTAAAGCATTTAAATAATATTTTTATTGTGACGTAGGTATGTATAGTGTTTTTGGCGTCACAAATAAATTCCCTATTCATTCATATTATTATATTTTCCGAAACGCATTAGTAATGCAGCAAAAACAAACATGTGCATACTTCGTACAAGGACATTAATTCCTTGTCGAAATTGAAATATAAAAAGATATCTCGTACTATGCCTCGAAAACAATTTCTTTCGACAAGAAAAATGTATTTTTCTGTGGAGCATTGACGGTATGAGTATGTTTTCGTCAAATATTCGAGCAACATTCGGCGTAGTTATTTTACAGCCATAATAGAACACGTTTTTATCCAGCCGGCCGCGGCCGGTCCGCTTCGAGAATTTGAAACGTGTTTTGTAGGTGCACATATGGGATGTTTTGAATCGAAATAACATTTTTATACTCTAGGAATTTTTAAGCGTTGACTTATTTATAAAATATCAATCTCAGTTTAATTTGCTTAGACTAATAATATACTGGGTATCAAAACAACTTAACATTTTTTTTTATTTCTGCAACGAATTAAATTGAAAATTCTAATACTTCTAGTACTGTTGTTGGACTAAAATTCTTTGTTTTTTTTTTAATTAAGGATTATATTATCTAAATAGACACCAGATCTAACGATGCTATTAACTTAACAAAACCGGATACCCAAAGAATTTTTAAATGAAGATTTACAAACAAAAACTTATTTGTTGACTTATCAAATGAATCGGTCGGTTCGAAAACACTACAAGTCCAAAAAGTGAGTTCAGAGAAAATTAACAAAATAATTTTGTTGGTGCAATATCTTGAAAAGTATAGCAGTTAGCTATTTTGTGCCAATAGACAAAATATAAAGTAGTTCACAGAGAATTAAATGTACTACATATTTTATTTATATTTGATTAAAAGCAGAGCTATGATTAAAACAATCATCATGGACATGTACTGTCTTTGAAATCGACGGAAAAGCAGCTTACATTTTTAACAATACTTGTTTATTTAAAGCATTTAAATAATATTTTTATTGTTATGTAGGTATATATGATGTAGGATTTGCATGAACTTTATTTCCCGTAATATTTGAAGATTGATAATTAAAAATGTCATGTCAGATAAATTCAAAATGGCGGATTATACATGATTAGTCAAAATTACCGGAACACCTTAGTAATTCTTTAACCGTAAAGAATTTAAAAGAAAAATTCAAACAAATGTTTTTTGGTTTTAAACAAGCTATATATTTTCAATATACGGATGTTCATTTTATTCTGAAAATTTGGTAAACTTTTCTTTTTCTAACAGAGTATATTAAAAAAAAATAATTCTAAGAGTTTGTAAGAATCATTAATTTATAAAATGCATCATCTTTCAGTTATGATTAACCGATCATTAACAAATAAAAAGATAAAAAAAATTCAGAAAAAATAACTAAACTATGAAATAGCATAATAAATTAAATATTCAAGCTTGCAAATTAAATACATGTGTATGTATGTGGGAAAATATTCTTAATTTGAAGTCCAGGAATTTTGATTAATTGGCTTATAACTAAAAATGCCAGTATTGCATTAAAACATGATTTCTATAAGAGAATTAAGAATTAGAATTAATCCTAGAATTAAAAAATGTATGTTTCGAGAATAAAGAATAGTTTGTTTAAACACAATTTTTTTCCTCAGTTGGAGAATTATTTAGGTTTTCGGTAATTTCGTCTATTTTTGATTAATTGATCATAACTCAAAAATAAGGCATTTTATAAAAAAATCATACAAAAGATTCTTAGAATTAAAAAATGTAAGGTTATGTAGGATGTTCTATTTGAAAAGGGGAAGGTTACGAGATATCCAGAATAAAATGAAAATGGTATAATACAAAATATAACGATAGATTGTGTAAAACAAAATAACTTTTACTTGAAAAATTTTTTCAAATTGTTTGGTTGGAAAATTATTTAGGTGTTCCGGTAATTTTGACTAACCCTATACATATATGGCGATATGATAGAGTATGGTATAGAGTTTGATGATTATATACATAATAGTATTAAATTTCCTCGTCTACGGTGGTAGTCGGTCCGGAAGTCACGTGGTAGTAAAATTCTAAATTTTCACCAGTTCCATACTTGTAGACTTTTTTTAATATTATTTATCTTTTTGATATTGATATTTATATTGATTACTTCGGCGTACCTTAACAACGATTTGAATGCAAATTAAGAAGTTGGCGAATGTTTACGACTGATATCAGTAGAAACTGAGTAGAAACGCGTTGCATGAGCGAGCAAAAAAGCACTGTTTTGGACTTGTTTATTTCGCCCAAGCATTCTCTTTAGGTCTATTCGATAGAATAAACCATAGTGAACGTTTTGGCTATTTCAGTTCAAAATGGCTAATTTTGGACTTGTACTGTTCTCGAACTCGCCGATTCAATTGTAATATAGCAAACGATGTAAACTATGTTATTTTCTTGTGTAAAGACAGCAATAGAGGCATATGTATTACTACACAATTCCGACACACATGTCTGATTTAAGGACGTGCTATATTTACATGTACCTAATTCTGGCACCCCTAAATTTGTAAATAATAGTGGTTAAAAGAATAGTACACCGTATTAATATGAAAGTGTAAAGCATTTTTCACCTAAATAGATATTATTAGAATTTTCTTAATTACTGTTATCTGGGAGTGATGTAAAAAGAAGTCAAATTGCAGTTACCTTCTAAGTAAAAAATCAACTTTTAGCATAACACTCAATTATCAAGATCTGTCAAACTTTTAGGTTAAAAACTTTTAGGACCATTAGAACATTGGTAGAATAAGAAACGATTGTGGGTTGATAAGTGTAATGTCAAATCAACAAACCGGATGTCCTAAAATAAAGTTCAGTGGTGTAGATTTCTTATTCTATAAGGGTTTTATATTAATATCTGCCTTCTTTTTTATGGTTCATCCAAATACAAAGTAGTTCTTTTTTGCAATTTATTATTATAAAATTATTTATCTGTATTACCTTATACAAGTAGTCTGTTGTCACTTATTCTGATGCACCAATAACACAGCTATTTGGTATTACCGTGTCATAAATTTCATAGAGATAAGAAATCATGAATGATTGCTCTAAAGTGTGTCATCACTCCATTACCACACTAATAAAATTACAATTAATTTCCGTTGTGAAATTGGATGGTTTAGATGCCAATAAATTTTGCTTATTTGGAATGTAGGACATGATCGAAGTTCCTATATACAGGGTGAGTTATTAGTATCCCGGCGGTCAATAGTCATCAAATCGTTTGAGAAAGAAAAAAATGTTTTATACAAGAGTTGTTCGAGTCATTAATTTCTATAACGTAAAATTATTTTCATTTATACAGGGTGTTGCATTTAGGCGTGACGGAAAGTCAGCACATTTCTTTAAATGGAACGGCTTGTATATCATACCATATTATGAATACTAAGGAAGTTGTCTTTTAGACGTACGATGTAAGTTGTACCTGTGTAAAATAAATGGTTTCTGTGATATTCAATTGTTTGTCAAAAAATTGGCAATTGCAGGCAGGCCTTTCTTAAAAACTACGTTAATTCTATATTTTTGCAGATATCATCTTAAAAATTTGGCACATAATAACTAAACCCGTAGTTAGATGCTGATGTCATGAAAACCCCCTGTAACCCCTGGAACACCCTGTATATTTTTTGCTAATTGAAATGTCTCTTAAGTTCTTTGTAATTTATATTCACTAAATCGTATATCTATTTTTAGTAGTTTTTGTAATATTTTCAATTTAAAGAGTAGTATGCTATTTAGTTCCTTAATATTGCTCTGTATACAGTGTGCTGGGTAGCATGATGTAAAATAGTTAAAGGGTTATAGAAGAAGTCATTTAGAACCTATTTAACTAGGTTTATACATATAAAAAGTCTTACTGTTATCAAAGTATTACACAATTTTATAAGTATGTTTTGCAATTTTTACAACCGTACAGCGAGCGAACCTGAAGACCTAGTAACTTCAGTTGGGTCCGAAGTAAACCAGAAACAGTATAATTTTAGGAGGACTATCGTGAAAAATTGTTCACTTGTGTGAACATTGTGCGGAGACGTATCATTGTAATAGTATGTGCGCTCATACACAAAAACAAACAGAAACGCTAAAACCTGTCTTGATGAGCTACGTTTGAGAACGGATTTGTATTCAGCGCAAAAAACAACTAACAATATCTACTTAGTATTGTTAATTGGTTTAAAATAGGTTATTTTTCTGGAGAGACAATTCAAAATTGGGATAATATGAAAGATAGTATGAGTTATATTGATAATGTGAATGGAAAGTGGGTTATTTGGAAGTGTTTTTAATAGATTTTTTGCTATGAATGAAAATCTGAATCTAAAGACGCCTATCAGTTTGTTTTCGTTGCATATTTGGTTTTTGTGTGTGAGCACATAAATCACATCAAAGAAAATCCGATTTTCAACACTCAGAAGTCAACAAATTTTTACGATAGTTAACCTAAAAGTACAGGATTTAGGGTTTACTTTAGCCGTAATTTGAAATTTTTTAATCGCGTGTTCGGTTGCCAAAATATACTTACAAAATTTCATATAAAATTGTTAATATATTGATAACGGTAATACTTTGTATAAGGATCAAGCTGGTTAAATCGTTTCTAAATTATCTCTTCTATCGCCACTTGAAGACTTTACATCAAACTACCAAATACCTTATTCATAGCAATATTAAAATTTACATTTGCATTACATTTTCGTTAAATTGCAAATATCACAACAAATAGTAACATTTGGTGTATGACATACTAGATGTAAATTGGAGCGAAATAAAGGGTTATTACAGCCAACACATATTATACAGGGTGCTCCATTTAAAAAACTCGAGAAAAAGCCATTTGAAAAACATCAAAATTTACTAAGTTCAATGAACACCGTGTATAGTGTATGTAATATCTTTGGATACTATCAACTACCTACTGGCTTTGACTATTGTCTCAGATAGTTTAAAGGCAAAGTCGGCAAAACTGTCGTTATACATAGTTTTTAAAAAGATCCTGCAACGGTCATATTTTGGAAAAACATTTGAATATCTCTCGAACTATTAACGCTGTGACTTAGCAACATACACGGTGGTATAAACAAATTTAGTCGTATTCATAATATAATAAAATATACAGGACGTTCCATTTAAAAAAATGTATTGGTAAAAAAATTATTTTCACATATGTATTCAAGAATTTGTTAAATTTTTGGTCATACTCCTGTCATTCTAGATTTTTGTTATACGTTGTATTAGTAGTAGTACTATCTTCGAATCTCTAAACTGAACTAAACGGCATCATGCAAAGTTCTGCGTGATCACAATATGTATTTCTTGATGTTAATTAATGAATAAATTAAATTAAATTTGTGGCTACTTCATAAGCTCAAATGACACTCACTCTATATCACGTGTGTAAACAATAAGGAGAAAATTTAAGAATCATGCACTAATAAACAATTGCCGTACATACTGCTCTATGCACAAGAATAAATCAGTTTATTAAATACCTTCATTTAAAATTGAAATATCGTAGAAACAATGGTTTACTTATTGGCATCAGTATCATATTAGTAAGTTATGGAAATACTGATGCAGTTCTTATGCATTTATTTCATAAATATGTCCCCCCACTATTAGATTTAAAACATATGTACCTATACCTGTACCTATATATGGCATTAATGGTCAATTTTTCTTAGTGTGTACTGTAAAAGTGGGTGTGGTTTTAACAGGTATGCAGGTTTTCGGTTTTAGACCTTTTACTTTATCATACGTAGTATGTAAAGTATTGTAGTCGTGCCAAAAAAAAAATTAATATTTTAGCGGAAATATGTCTTTTTGAGTCCCCTGAACATTTTTGACCAAGGTACAAAAAAATGTCTGTGTGTGTGTGTGTATGGATGTGTACCCGTTTTTTGTGGCGACGATTCCGGAGAAACTACTAAAGGTATCGGGACGAAACTTTATATTTAGAAGTGACCAAACTTAGAGCTGACAAGCTTTCTGTTGAAAAGGGTCCAAAGGAACTGGAGGTTTAGTCTTAGCATTTTTGAAAGATTTTGCAAATAAGAAATTCTGAATAATTTATGACTATGAAATTTTTTGGTACAATCAATGGTTTAGATGCATGAGCAAATACTGTTTCATTGAGATCGGTCGTACTGCATTAAAACTAGTAGCCAGGATATGTCAGATATTTTGATTCTAATGACAGCAGGTAGTGTCAAACGCTAATGTTTTGACGGTACCTACTGTCAATATAAGCTGCGTTCGGATATTGTACACCATTAAACTTTTTACACCCAATAACACGTAAGTGTCATTTGGACGGTGTACCCGGTGTCAACGGAGTACAATATCCGAACGCAGCTTTAATCGACATATCTGTCTAGTTCTACTAGTTTTATTTTAGTGGAGACATAGCCGATCTCGATCCAATAGAATCTCATGTAGCTAAACTATTAATTTTATATATAGTATGATAAAGTCATGTGCCTGGCCACATCAGATTTTTAATATTGATGAGTTTTGTGATCTCACCACGTTCATTTTCTCGGATAGGTTCCTGAATCTTTTTGATAGTAAATTTTGTCTGCTACAGTGAGATATTTTTAATTTTTGCGATTAAGTGAGTGACTTTCGAGGAATGAAGGATGTCTGACAGGTATAATTTTTCGATGGTTTTTAGTTAATAATTACATATTAACTATGATTCTATACATTTTAATATGTATCAGTTTTATCGACTGCAATTGAATTTCCGAATAAAAATGTAGAATGTTAGGATAATATGAATGGTAATATGAGTAATATTGATAACGTGAGTGGAAAGTGGGTTATTTAGCTTGTTTTTTGCATATTTGGTTTTTGTGTGTGAACACATGTTATACAGGAAGTTCCATTTGAAAAGCAACTCAAGAAAAAGTCGTTTGAAAATGTAAGAAAAATGAATAAACGTGGTAGGATCACTTTGTATAGTGTATAAATAATTTTCAACGTTTTAATGATTGTCCGACAAAATTATAAGATAATATCTGCAAGAAATGTAGTTTTTATGTAGTTTTTAAGATAGGCCTGCACTTAACTAGTAATATTAATTTTATAATATTTAACTTGTATAAACTAATATGTTTAGGTAATAGGGTATTTGACTGTATTAAAAATATGGCATGTATTATAGTTATCCTAATAGATTACAGTTTAAGAAAACTATTTGTTATTACTTAAAAAAAAATGCTTTATTTCTATGAAAAACGTGCTTGAAAACGCTCTGTAATTGGCTCAGTCTCCAGTGATGTCATTCGTTAGTCCGCTTAGAGCGTGTTCGGTTTGTCAGGGTAGGGTATGGGGAGAGCAATGCTCAAATAACTTGGGTCGGCTGTCTCTCTCTTATATGCAGATAAACGCCGTATGACGTTAGTCCGCCTATTATGCAGCGCGTCACTCTCACCGTACAATACCGGGTTATCCGAACGCGCTCTATGCTTCTCCCGTTTGAATTTAATAGCACGAAAGCGTCATGTAAGCATAACTTTGTAGGTTAGGATAGCCCTAACCTTAAGCTGTCAGATCAGATAATACCTGGTTCGAAAATACGATAGATGACTTATTCTAGTCAGTTTTACTTATGTCGAAGTAATCTTCACAACAGAAAACACTTGTATTGGCGGCTATTTATTTCATTTGGATTTCTACGAGCCAACCACTTTCTTCGAAGTTTCAAATCTTGCGGAACAGCTACAAATAGTTTATCCGGAGTTTTTCTTGACGTATCTCTGCATTGTGGATTTATACACCATTTATAACCCATTTTTATGTAGAAATTGTGAAAACAACACATCATACAACACAATTACCAAACGGCGACAATGCCGATGCTGGCCGATGCTGACAGACACTGACAGACCATATGGGCCGATTTGACATCTACTAACCGGTGACGTCACACAACAGAAAATATCGTTTTGGCGGGACTTTTTGTGATTCAATTTTTAACGCTGATTTTTATGAAATATTGAGGAAATAATTACAAAAAATAATGCATTTCCAATGTAGAGTGAAGGAATAAACACACTAAGATGGTTTTCCAATAATAGTCAAATACCCTATTATCCCGAGATATTTAGGAAATAGTGTGCAGCAAGAAAGCCATCCCTATTTTTTTGTGCATATTTAAACAGATTGTACATCACATGTTGTTGTTTTTTGCCGAGGTCTTGTATCGCAAGAACAAATCTAAAGGACATTAAAAAATTCGTAGAAGGTGCTAAGTGCCATAATATTTATTTATACATATTTTAAGCTAAGTTGATATTCTTTTTATACTAGAAAATAAAACTTAATAAAAATAAGTTACTTGACCGAGTATACTTCATACAGGGTGTCCGTTGTTCGAAAAAAATACATGGGGACCTCGTTTACTGAAAACAATGCAAAAGTTTATAGGAAAAAAGTTTATAAAATACATCATTTTTGAGTTAAAAGTATACAAAATTTATACCGGGTGGTCTTTTTAACTTGAGACTCCTCAATATCTCGAGAAATATACCGGGCACGACGAAAGTGTCTTAAATAAACTTGTAGGACGCAAAGGAGGAAATGAGATGGCGATATCAGTTTCTTTGCAGATGGCGCTGCAATCCATGAAAATGAGGTTAACTTCTTTTTTTTAAGTTGGAATACCCAACTTTTTTATAAAATTATGATTTTACGCTAAATAAGAACAATCTTTTGTCTGAACATTTTTTTCGTACGATGCATCTATCAAAAGTTATTGACGATGGAAGTTTGTGGCGTCTGTAGTTACGACCGCTGCCACTGCATGGGATGCGCTCGCCGTCTGACAGTCAAAGCGACGACTGAGTAGACACTTATGGTACAACGTAGGAAGGTATGTGCATAACGGGGACACGTTTTGGTATCTCGCGCGGTGCCCTGTCATGCGCATAGGGTTTGTTTACGCACGAAAAAAATGCATCGTACGACAAAAAATTTCAGACAAAAGACTCTTCTTATTTAGCGTAAAATCATAATTTGATAAAAAATGATGGTATTCCCATTTAAAAAAATGAAGTTAGACTCATTTTCACCGATTGCAGCGCCATCTGCAATGAAACTGATATCGTCATTTCATTTCCCTCTTTGAGTTCTACAAGTTTATTTACGATACTTCTGTCGTACCATGCATATTTCTCGAGATATTTAGGAGTCTCAAGTTAAAGAGACCACCCGGTATATCAAAATTTGTCAAAATTACCGGAACACCTAAATAATTCCCCAACCGTAAATAGTTTAAAAAAATTTTTTTTTATTAGTAAGCATAAGATGCTTAACATATTGAAACTAATCTAAAAGATTAACCATCAATTTAAATCTGAATTCTTAAAACTAGGTACTTGTCTCTAATAGGCTATCCACTAATGTCCCTATATTTACTTTGTCCCAAACAAGAAGCACTAACACTTCACTCACTGTGCTCTGCTTTTTACACATTTCACTGATTCACTAGTTCGAAGGGTTTAGTTATTTTTAGTCTTCTCACTAGATTCTGGTTGTCCAGTAGCTGCAGGGCCTCTACGTTGACGTGATGGCTTAGGCGAGATTCATGCTTAGTGGCGAATCTTTTTATCTCTTGGATGACTTGTGGGACACCAAGATCACGCTGCAGGTCACTATTCCGTATGTACCAAGGAGCGTTAACCATATTCCTTAGTACTTTATTTTGGAAGATCTGGATTCCTTGTATATTGGAGCTTTTTGCGCAGCCGCAAAGCTGGATGCCGTATAACCAAATCGGTTTTAGTACTTGATTGTAGACTTGTAGTTTGTTCTGTACTGACAACTGAGAGTTTCTTCCCAGAAGCCAGTACAGTTCTCTGTATTTGAGGCCAAGCTCTACTCTTTTCTTCTTAACATGTTCTTTCCACCTTAGTTTTGTATCCAGTGACATACCCAAATACTTTGCAGTGTTCGCATATGGAACTATGGCGTCGTTAATCTTGACATGAAGTATGTCCTCGATTCTTTTGTTTGTGAAGTTAATGTGGACAGATTTCAGTTCGATGAGCTTGGTCTTCCATTTTCTGGTCCATTTGTATATTTTGTTACTAGCTTGTTGAAGATTCCTGGTAGATTCACCAATAGTTGATCCCACTGCCATTAGAGCCGTGTCATCTGCGAATGTGGCGACTGTTACATTTTCCATCTGTGGAAGGTCACTTGTATATAGTAGATAGAGAATTGGTCCCAATACACTACCCTGGGGTACCCCAGCTTTGACTTCTTTTAGTTCCGAGTATTCATCGATCTGTTTTATTGTGAATAGTCTATCAGATATATAGGATGTTAGCAGCTCGACGTATTGTAAAGATAGCATACTCTTTAGTTTGTGTATCAATCCTTCATGCCAAACCTTATCGAAAGCTTGTGTCACATCAAGAAAGATTGTTGAGCAAATAAGCTTTTCTTCTAATGCTTTCTCTATGATATCTGTTATTCTATGGACTTGATCTATAGTGGAATGCTTTTCTCTAAAACCAAATTGGTGATTAGGAATTAGTTCTTTTCTCTCAATGATAGGTTTCATTCTCTTTAGAAGCAACTTTTCAAAGAGTTTCGATATCATTGGTAACAGTGATATTGGGCGATATGATTTGGCCTCGGTCGGTGGTTTGCCTAGTTTTGGTATCATGATAACCTGCTACTTTCCAGACATGTGGGACGTATTTTAATCTGAACGATGCATTTATTAGTACGTCAGTTTAAAAAAATGCTTAAAATAAAAGTTTTTTGAGTTTAAACAAGCTCTTGTTTAATATATTATTCATTTTATTATGGAAGTTTGCAAACCTTTTCTTTTTCTAATAGAACATCCTGTATATTTATTTTTTTTAATTCTAAGAGTTTTTGTAGGAATCATTTTTTTATAAAATGAATAATATTTTAATTATAAGCAACTACTGGCACTGACTAAAGGCACTTAGCGCGCTATTTACGAAAATACGCCGAAAGTTAACTCATGCGAGATCGAGCGTTCAAGTTTGTTAGGCATTTCACGACATATTTTTGCGTAGCCCGTTATTTACATTAAAGCCAGTGATATCCAGCCCACTTTAATGTAATAAAACCAATTTTTTCAATTTTTGGCACATAGTTCATTATTTACTTCAACATATGTTACTACTTTAACCATAAACTATTGATTGGTATCAGTTTCATCAACCGCATTTGAATTTCCGCGTCAAAATCTAGAATGATTAAGAAGAATAAATTAAATTAAATATGTGTAAGTTCAAATGACGTTAGCTCTCTATCACGTGTAAACAATAGAGAAAATTTAAGAATTTACGTTCATTTAAAATTAAAATATCATATAAACAATGGTTTCCTTATTTAATGCATCAGCATCATATAGTTCAGTTATTGAAATACTTGTGCAGGTCTTTTATACATTTAGATGAAGGATTGAATAAAACAGGATTGTTCTATTGTTTAATTCATTAAATTTATACGCGATCGATTTCGAATATAATGAATTTACTTAGCCCAAAATAGAAAAAGCATGTTTTATTAAATCATTCATCTATACATTTGGACTAATTCAATGGAGTATTTTATCAATTTACTTACGCATTTATTTCATGATTAAATGCTCCCACTATTAGATTTAAAACGTATATATACATATATATGCAGAGTGTGTATGGCATTAATGGTCATTTCTTCGTAGTGTGTACTGTAGACGTTGATGTCTTTCTAACAGGTAGTCAGTTTAATCGGTTTTAATCTTTTTAATGTTGATGAGTTTTTAATGGGTAGTGCGATTTCAGCGTGCATTATTTAAATAGATATGCGCAATAAAATAAATACTTTGAGCATTAAAATAATAAAATATTGTGCATTAAATAAATGTACGTAGGTATGTTACATACAAAATTACATATTGTGCGCTAGAATGGATAACTTGTGCATTAAAATAATAATTATCCTTCGCTAACATTCCTCACATTTTACACCCTGTAGTATATAAAGCCGCTGTGCGTTGACTCACAATTTTAAAGAAAGAAACAACTTTTTTCTCTATTACACTTCTATATATCACCTCTCGGGCCATGGATTCGTCATTATATTTGTCTTGTGTCGTAGACTCCACATCGCGTGCAACAAGTATTACCGTAAATTACCTTAATTAGAAGTAATAACGTTTGTACAATGCAAAAAGGATTAACAGTGACTTATCAGAACACGTCCAAACAAAGCAGGTTCGGAAAATGGGAGAAAATCGAAATGGACTGTTTATAAAGTGTTCACACCGTAGAGTGAATCAGGTTAGTTTTAGAAAATATATTTGCTTATTCTCTTGGAATACGGACACCGTTTTCGGAACATGAAATTTCAAACTTGGAATGAATCTTAATTAATAATTACTTATTAAGGATGAATTTTACTGAAGAAGATATTATTAAATTAAACAGTGCTAAGGAGGGAAGATTGCGTATCTTACGATCACAACGGCGCAAAAACCATACGTTTTCTTTTGCATACGGTATATTGAAGCGAACGTGACCTAACCTGCTATGTTTTCTAAAGCATTACGTATTCTAATAAATCTTTGGGATCAACTTAACTGATTAGATGTTATTCAATGTAAAACAACGTGTTTTGTTGAATAGTCTTCAAAATCTCAAGATTCAATTGAGGTTTTTAAGTCGCATTTGCACCTGGGCAGAATGTAACATACGACAGTTTCATGTGATAGTCGATGAACCAAATCTGGCCAACTATATTTTTATTTGCTTTACTAACGACAGTAGTATCTGGTCTGATATGGTTGGTATGTTGCTATCGCTATCAGGGTGGATGGCTAACTAAATAATCAGGTATGGTTATTGTTATGGTCGAATCGCTATTATTTATTAGAGCGCTAGAAATATAGTATATCTATTTTTGTGATAAATACCCTGGATCATGGTGACCCCCTGAATTTTGTGTTTTGATGTTTCACGATAATAGTCCGACAATAAAACAAATTTTCAAAATCGATCACCTGTCTTGAATTAATATAATTTAAATGATTTGCGAAAAACAAGCTATACATAGTGCTAGGATATTATAATCTATCTCTCTCGCAGCTCTTATAATAGTGATTCGACTACAGATAATTATGCAATACAGGGCATTCTGTTGAATGGCTCACTGAATCCTTATGATTCTTTATTGTTACATGTTTATGCAATACAGAGCATTCTGTCGAATGGCTCACTGAATCTTTATGATTCCTTATTGTTACATGTTTATGCAATACAGAGCATTCTGTCGAATGGCTCACTGAATCTTTATGATTCCTTATTGTTACATGTTTATGCAATACAGAGCATTCTGTCGAATGGCTCACTGAATCTTTATGATTCCTTATTGTTACATGTTTATGCAATACAGAGCATTCCGTCGAATGGCTCACTGAATCTTTATGATTCCATATTGTCACATGTTTATGCAATACAGAGCATTCTGTCGAATGGCTCACTGAATCTTTATGATTCCTTATGGTTCTATGATCATGTAATACAGAACATTTAGTTGAATAACTCACTAAATCTTATGATTCCTTATTGTTAAATGTTAGGCAATACGGAGCATTCTCTTGAATGACTGACTGAATCTATGATTCAACCTTTACATGCTTATACCATACAGAGCGTTCTGTTGAATGGCACACATCATATATTATAGATTTAAGTTATTGTCTTTATATTATTTAAGCAGACACACCGCTACTATTGTTAACGAAGAAATAAAAAAAGAACAGCAAAAATCAAATTGCATTCCGCTTTAATGGTGTAACCAACCAATTAACACATTTATCTCTGCGATCCGTCTCCTCGACCAAAGGCCAACTCGGACAAGAATTTTGCCGATATTTTTAATATCACTCCATCAAAGTTTTTTAAAACCAAATATATAAGATAGTTTTAAACCAAACAGGTGTGTTCAAATTGGAAATCAGAAGTTTACAGATGGGTTACCAATGGCCTGAAAATTCGCTGTAAAAACACAAGAACGACTTTGAGGAGTTAGGATATAACTAAAAAGGATTGTCATAGTAAGTACAATAGCTTGTACGGTCTAAAATCTTCGGTGGAAAGTAACATTTTCTTATTTACCATTTTTTCTAAGAATTGACAATATATGCGATAGTTTGCATTAACAAAATGAACAGTATTTAATACAAATAGGTACAAGGAATATCCAAGTACTTGCTTCTAACAAAATAAAATTAAAGGGAAAATCAATAGCTGATTCATAATGGTCATTCATCCTACTATTGAAAATTGCTCGAGTATTCATGAAGCTAAAGATGTAAGAAGAAGCCATATGTACCTACTCTTTAATTTGTTCGATGTCAATCTAAGGATCCTGTTATAGCAAGGTAAACAGAGATGCACCTACGTGATTTAGAAAGACCCAGACTCTAAAACAGACAGTACCTATAAGATGCTCTCATACAGCATTTGGCAAAGTAGCATTTCCATACTGGCCTATAAGCGAACAAACGAATGTATAATTTAAGCTAATTGTTAATGTCTATACTTTCGGCTTAGGTACATTTTGGTTTTCAATATTCCAAAGGATATTAAATCAGTATGATGCGATGGATCTTATACTGATAATGTGGACCGCTTAAAGTGCTAATTAAAATACGTCATTAATTTTATAGAATCTCTAGTCAATAGAAGTTTAAATAGCTCAATATACGCATACAAATCAGCTTTAACACAGACTATTAATTTTTCATAAAATGAATACTTTTTTCAAAAGTTTTCTGAAGTGTATATGTTTCATTCAACCCTCACCAAATAATGGCTGTGCTGGATGTCGATCACCAGCTAAATTGTATATTAGACGAACAATATCCACATTAGAATCGTTTTTTAGAGCAAATTACCTATAAATTATTAATGCTCATTAGCATTATCTGAGACTCGTATATTAGCCACGATGGCACAAATAAAATCAAAAGTATTCTATTCTCTACTTACATAATTATGTTAGCAATATTTTATCTAGGTATATCCGAAGACCAGGTTAAATAAAACCACTCAGGAAAAACTCGCAGCTTAGTATATCGTATTGGAATAATAGCATATTATGCAGAAAAGTTATTATTAGTATGCTCATTTGGGAAAAATGCAAATCCGCATCTAGTGTACATTCTGTACCACAGTATTGCTGTAGCAGCGGTTCGAGATTGACTAAATAATTATCTCAATTCAATTAACTTTAATTGATACGCATTTTATAAGACGTCTCTAATGTCTCTACCCACCGATTCAACTAGTTTTGCAAGGCAGTCTTGTCTATTGAAAATACTTTAAATAATTCATAGATGCTTCTTGATAGTATGCTACTACGTATCAGGATGATACTATTGTGTAAAAAAATATTTGCTTTGAATTCTAACCTACTAGATTATCCAGTAAATAATTGTGGTTATAAACTTTGTTGTAGCCTGAACGTTCATAGATCGTAGTTTTTCTTTAAACATCTACAGGGTGTAAAATGTGAGGAATGTTAGCGAAGGATAATTAACAGATTGGACGACTTACCTATAAGGAAGGACAATCCTAATTATCCGAGCTAACATTCCGAACATTTTACAACCCACCCTAGGTTCCCAACCCTATACGATCTATTTACATTGAGCACGCGACAATATAATGACGAATCCATGGCCCGAGAGGTGATATATAGAAGTGTAATAGAGAAAAAAGTTGTTTCTTTCTTTAAAATTGTGAGTCAACGCACAGCGGCTTTATATACTACAGGGTGTAAAATGTTCGGAATGTTAGCTCGGATAATTAGGATTGTCCTTCCTTATAGGTAAGTCGTCCAATCTGTTAAGTATTGAGCATTAGATCTAACACTGATCTGATTTTGACGATTCGTATGTTAATGATAGCGCGTACTTTCAATAATATACGACCTTATTCAGTGCCGGCCTTAAGGGGCGGGGGGGCGAGGGCGCCGGGTGAGTTAGGCCGCCAGTGGCGCCCTACCTTTTGTACAAGTACTGAAGATTTTTTTTGTTACCTGTGCTAAAATTCAGTAAATAGCGCCCCATTAAATTTTTTTAAGAGGCAGGTCGACAGATATATTTATTTTAGGGAACACTTTTATGATAACAACAATGTAAAGAACTAAAATTTACTACAAAATCAAACAATTAATAAAACGCTGGGCGCTTATCACGATTCGCGCCCACCCTTACATTAATAAAAACATATTTAAGATCTACAATGTGGCAAGACATTGTATTCGAGTTTTAGTACAGTTAAATTAGACGAAAACTGGCCTATGAAGAAAAAAAATCAAATACTATTACCCGTGGCAGTAGCAAATGTTCTACTGCCACGCTATGACCCTTTTGCTATCCGGTGCGGAAAGTGTTGAGTTTCAATGTTCTATGGTGTCCGCAAATTTTATTAGATCCTTGAACCCCTAAAAGTAACGTGCACGTTCGGGGATTTCCGCGATTTACCGCAAAACGATCACAATTTTGCATTTTTATTAATCCTTATAAAATTCTGCACAATAAAGGTATTTTCAACATTTTCTAAATGCATTGGATCTTAAATTGCAAGTGCCCAAATGTAATAGTTTACAGTTTAAGAACCAAACTACAGTGAGCGCATTAAGTATATAACATGACAAAATAACGTCGATTTTTAATTATCATAATATACATATTTACATCAAATTTAATTTCACATCTTTAATGGTTTCCGACTTTTGATGTCATCGACACGGCAACCCCATATTTTTTTGCACTGGTATTTATAGATCTGTCTTAATTTGTCTTAAAGGTAATTCACTAAATGTATCGCAATACATAAGAAAATTTTCAAGAAAAAGTGAATTAGGGTAATATTGATAACTTCTGTTTGTTTATGGAAAAATATCGAAATATCGCTAAAAATATCGAATTTTCTGTTCTTACTCATCTTAGCAAAATAATTCGCCGATAAAAAGGCACGAAAACTTAGCTTCGGATATTAATAAAAGTAGTTTAAAATTATGTTTGTGGTGTTGTAATATAGGTTTTTCAGTTGCTGATTTATTTTTTCTTTGTACTGACAATGAAAAAATTGTAATTTGTAATTTTGAAAGGGGCGCCCGGAAATACTTCGCCCGAGGGCGCCGAGGAGGCTAAGGCCGGCACTGCCGCTAATCAAAAAGCTTTGCAATACTTAAGATACAAGTATGTTTTAGTTATTGACAATATGTTATTTCTGGGCCACCCCCGGGTGTCAGCGTCCCAATTTAGAGTAATAAAAGGTTGGTCACCTTACTGTATAACTGTGTAACCTGTATAACTGTGCCTGTATGTCTATGTCAATATTTATTGACATATTAAACCATTCAATTTCATAGCGAAATTTATCTCAATTTTATGATGGTTGTTATGCAGCTTGTACTTATACGAAGCACACTTTAGAGCTATCACTGTTGATGAAGCACTTCCGCAAAAGCGAGACATAATAATTCCCTCCTATATATGAATGACTAAACCGAAAATATCACACAAAAGGTTTGCCCAGAAAGAAGCCTAATAAATATGATAATAACCGTTTATTATTGTTACAGCTATGTCGCCAAATCAGTTTGGAAGTGCCGTTATATCAGAAGCTGCGAATCCGAATAACCAATTTTCGAAAGAATCCAACGGCACGCAAAAACAATCATCAGGAAAAAATGAAAAGGTTTACAAATGGGACATCGTCTGGTTCAATGTTCTGGGCTTTGTCTACTTGTACATCGGGGCCATCTATGGGATGTACTTGCAATTCTTTGTAGCTTCATGGAAGACATTAGCATGGAGTAAGATTTTTTCTAAACAATTTTAACCTTTAACTATTATTGGACCATATATTTAACTCTCTACAATACATGTTCAAACTGTCTCCAGTAAAATAACCTATTTTAAATCAATTAACAATAACAATGTGCATATTTAAACAGATTGTACATCACATGTTGGTGTTGCTTTTCGCCGAGGTCTTGTATCGCAAGAACAAATCTAGCAAATTCAAAAATTCGTGGAAGGTGCTAAGTGCCATAATATTTATTTATACATATTTTAACCTAAGTTGATATTTTTTTATACTAGAAAGTAAAACTTAATAAAAATAAGTTGCTTGACCAAGTATACTTCATACAGAGTGGTCTTTGTTCGAAAAAATACATGGGGACCTCGTTTACTGAAAGCCATGCAAAATTTGATAGTTCTGCTCAATTTTATAGTAATTAATTTTCTTTAAAAATGCGTTTATTTGTTATTTTGCAAATGTACTGAAAAACTGTTGTTTTTTGTGCAATCTTTCTAATCTAAAGATGTTTATATAAAGTTTACATTAAAAATGACTTACTTTAGTAACTTCCTTCAGAAAAAGTAAGGACCAGAAATCAAAATCCACTCAACGTTTTCCATTTATTTTAAATTATTGTTTTAGAAAAAACAAAAACAAGCTTTAATATTTTTTTCACAAACTACTCAAGGTATCACACAGTATTGATACTAACAATATCGTACATTTTATTTTTATTAAAAATCAAAATAAATTGTAATTCTAAAATAAAAAACAGAAATAACATGAACTTTTTTGTAATAATAAAATTACCAGAACACGCAAATAAATCGCCAGCCATAAAAAATTAAATTAATAAAAAAAATCAAACAACTTTTTTGCCTTTAAACAAGCTATCGTTTAAATACCTTGTATTATGGAAATTTGGTAACTTTTCCTTTTTTTCAAATAGACCCTGTATATTTTTAATTCTTTGAATTCTAAGATTAATTCTAAGAATAGTTTATAGGAATCTTTTTCTTTATAAAATCCATCATTTTTGAGTTAAAAAGTATACAAAATTTATACCGGATGGTTTTTTTAACTCGAGACTCTTCAATATCTTGTGAAATATACATGGTACGACAAAAGTGTCTTAAATAAACTTGTAGGACGCAAAGGGGAAAATGAGATGGCGATATCAGTTTCATTGCAGATGGCGCTGCAATCGGTGAACATGAGGTTAACTTCTTTTTTTAAATGGGAATACCCAACTTTTTATAATATTATAATTTTACGCTAAATAAGAACAATCTTTTGTCTGAACATTTTTTTCGTACGATCCATCTATCAAAAGTTATTGACGATAGAAGTTTGTGGCGTCTGCGGTAGTTACGACCGCTGCCACTGCATAGGATGCGCTCGCCATCTGACAGTCAAAGTGACGACTGAGTAGACACTCATGGTACAACGTAGGAAGATATGTGCATAACGGGGACACGTTTTGGTATCTCGCGTTTTGGTATATTGGAGAAACTGGCAGAGCACTGAAGACTAGATTTAACGAACATGTTAGAAACAACACAACGTCAGCATTTGGTAGACATTTGTTCCTTGAGGGTCATAAGACAACCATTGACAATCTGACACTCCTACACAACTGCCAGAAATCTATAAAACTTTCGCTACTCAAAACATATGAAATTCTCAAACAAGACATGAATAATTCCAACATAATAAATGACATTACGTAGTTTCCCGGAACCACAATTTCAAGACCTTTCTGTTTAAAAAAAAACTCCGGTACTTTGTGCTAGTGTTTTGAATTTTGTTCTTTTAAATCTCTGACCATTCATTATATAATATAAACACTTAATGTTCAATTCCCTAATAATTCATTTAACTTAAACTAACTAAATTTTAAATCTTAACATTTTTTATATGATAATCTACATCTAATAACTCTTTACTCTGATTTAAGGACATAAACGTCTTCAAGTAAACCGTTATTTATTGTTCAAAACTGATGAAATATTCACTGCAACTTCTTAGAATATTAAATATTCATGAACAAAAGAATATTACTTGTACGTCTTTCGGTTTTATCAAATACAGTTCAAATAGCGCAACCCAGTTTAAAAAACTACATTTTTTTATCTAAGTCCACTTTTTGACTAAACTTTTCCACTAAAAATGCGAAAAAAGTGATAATTGTCGGTTGAAGAAGTGTCAAAATTGACCATATTAATTTTGTTATTAATTTTGCGTCTGGACGGCCAGTTTTTGGAAGATTCTTCACAGTACCGTGTTGAACCATGTTAATAATTCTCTCTCATTTTAGGCTTTTACTTACTGGTTATTGGCACGTTAGGGGCCACATGTGGAGCCCACAGATTATGGACACACAGGACCTTTAAAGCTAAGTTGCCTTTAAGGATTCTATTGGCCTATTTTCAAACAACATGCTTCCAAAATCATATATATGAATGGACGAGAGATCATAGGGCCCATCACAAATACGCTGACACAGATGCAGACCCACATAATGCCTCAAGAGGTCAGTGAAAGGTTTACCATGAAAATAAAACAATGCACACCAGATTTTTGTTTGTATTCTTCATGCTGTGCAAAGTTCTACCGCATATTACTTTTCTATACATTTTCTTATTGTTTTAGGATTCTTTTTCTCGCATGTTGGATGGCTTATGGTTAGGAAACACCCTGATGTCATTGAAAAGGGAAAGACGATCTGGCTGAAGGACTTAGAAGAAGATCCGGTTGTTATGTTCCAGAAAAAGTAAGCATTTTCTTCAGAGGTCTAATCTATACCTTTTTAAATTGAAATTGGCACTAAATTGGCACTAATCAAAATCAAGTTGACATTAAATAATTTAATTGTCAATTAAAATAAACATCTTAAAAGAACCTTTCCAGATTCTCATAATGCCTTATACAGATTGTATCCGCAAAAATTAGGCATAGGTCTATAGAAACTAGCGTATCACGCGACAACACTGTCGACGTCGGTTGAGTGGGGCAGCCAATTATAGTGTGACTGCCGACTGGTGGGAGAGCAGGTCTGGTCAGGTCAGTCTGGTTTTGCGTTTCGGAGCACATGCACGCAACGGCACAACTATCGCAGATCTAACAACGCGTCATAACATTAATATCTTTGCAATCGCGATGTACCCTCCGCTAGAACAGCTTCAGATCATCAAGTGGTATTACGGTGGCAATTCGGCGCAACAGTGCGTGGATTTTTTTGCAATCACTTTTGAAGGCAGACCTATCCCGTGCAGACAAACCATTTTCAATATTGTGCATCAATTTGAAAAAGATCTTTGCCTAAAGAGCTGCAGTACTTGTCATCCAAGGGAGATAAGTCCACAAGAAATTGAGGCAAAAGAACGACGGGATGTACTAATCTGCGGTTCTGTAGTACTGGACGATAAGAAATCCACTCGAGGGATTGGCGAGGAATTGGGTATTGGTAAAAAAACCGTTGCTAAGGCTATGAAGAAAGATGATTTCCGGAGTTATAAGTACTCAAAGAGTCAGGAAACCTTCGCAGAGGACAGTATTCGTAGATTGGAGTTTTGTGAAACTGTAATGGAAAAAGTGAACGCAGATGAAAATTTTATACAAAATATTATTTTTACTGATGAATCGACTTTTCCGTTACATGGTAAACATAATCCTTCCATTCTTCGATATTGGGCCCAATAAAATCAGCACCGAAGTTATGCTTACCGTACTCAATATCCCGAAAAACTAAATGTTTGGGCTGGTATTCTAGGCAATCATTTAGTTGGTCCATTCTTTATCGATGGATCTCTTAACGCCCAGAAGTACCTTACTTTGCTGCAAGAGCAAGTACTTCCTGCCATTTATAACCTTCCCGGAGTAGATCAGGATGATGTTTGGTTTCAGCAAGACGGCTGTCCTGCTCATAACGCGGCCAGGGTGCGAGAGTTTTTAACTACCGCATTTCCTCACCGTGTTATTAGTGGGACAGGCGACATTCGTTGGTCCCCAAGATCACCTGATCTGTCTCCGAACGATTTTTTCTTGTGGGGTTATCTTAAAAATATCATTTATGTTGATGAAGTCAATAGGGCACATAATTTACAGGAGTTGAGAGCAAAAATTACAGAAGCTGCCAACACTGTAACAGCCAAAACGCTCTCTGGCGTGAGGGACTACTTCTACAAACGGCTCGGATACTGTCTTGCAGCGCAAGGCGGAATCTTTGAGTCCGAGATAAAATAATGTTTATTTAATTGTTTATTCGTAGTAGAATATTAGTTAATTTATATTTTTTTTGAGAATAGCGTTTTTATTTTTGCATATTATTTTCTGACAATAAAAGAGAATTTAGAAATTATGTATGCACCATGTACGTGCATTATTAAAGGAAGCACAAAAGCGAGCGCACACAGTCATGCGCACAACAAGCTACTAGCTACTAGCACACGAAGCGCGCACCGGGGAACCGCTTAGCCGCTGACAAATACGCCGGGTGGGGAGAGCGATGTTGCCGTTCTTCCGTAAATGCTATGCCTAGCGTTCGGGGAAACGTACGGTATAAAAAAAGTTGACGCCATAAACTCAAAAATACAAATTTGCGCTGCTTATAATTCTAACTGGGATTGGCGCAATCTTGCTAATGATGTCGGAGTTTCAAAAAGGACGGCGTATAGATGGATGAAAAATCAAGACGTTCCAGAGAAACAGCATGGAGGTAAACGCAGAGTTAAAATCACAGGCGAACATCGTTGTTTTTTTGAAAATGAAATTGAAAGTAATCCAAAGATAACTCTCCAGCTATTAAAAGAAAAGATTTTACAATCATATGAAATTAATGTCACTAAAGAATGTATTCGTCAACACCTCGACGGTCTTATGTATACAATAAAACAAGTACGTCGAGAGCCAGAAAGAGCCAACAGTATAGACAATAAAACAAAAAGGTTCGAATATGTAAGAACATTACTTAATCTTCAAGCAGAGAATCTGCCAATAATTGATCTTGACGAAACTAATTTTAATGTGTTTATTTCGCGGACGCAAGGACGTTCCGAGAAAGGAAGTCGATGTACATCTGTAGCAGCCGGTAGCCGAGGCGCAAATATACATCTTATTGGACGCATAGGTATTTCTGGTCTAATACATTATGAGCTTATTTAAAAAACCAGAAGCAAACGAATTTGTGAAGCATTGTTTGAGAAACGCCTAAAATGTATACCAAGAACCAGTAGTTATGGTTATAGATAATGCACCTTGTCATTCTTCTATTGAATAAGTTTTTGCAGAAGAGGAATTTTTTCACCATAGTTTAATAAGACTCAGTCTATACAGTCCCATGTTCAATCCGATTGAGCAAGCATGGACTGTATTAAAGGCTAGCGTAAAATCAGATTTGGCAGATAACCTAAGAGATGTTTTAGCAGGAGAAGATCGGCATAATATGTCCCAAACTGAATACAGAGTGCGCCGGTTAGAAAATATTGTTCAGAATAATATTAACACAATCAATGTGGCCAACTGTGCAAGATTCATTGCCCCTATTCAAAGATATATTTCAGCAGCATTAATGGGGTATTCCGGTGTTTTACAAATTGTCATTTTTTACAAAGTATGGGTGCTACTGTTTGCTACTTCACAAGTAAAATATCAAACATTGTTTTAAATTAAGAGAAATCGTTGTTTGAAGTTTGAATTAGGATTGGTCTTTGTGACGTCACAAAGACCGCTCAAAGTGAGCGACTTGACAACGTTGCTATATCTAGGGAGCACGTAGTAAATTTTTGTCTTCTGTTGTGTCAACGTTTAGAATCGCTCGTTTGTTGACACCTGCTTTGGTTATTGAGGTTACATCAAAAACTTGTTCAAAATGTATAAACTCCAACGCCGACATTGTTCTGTGCCGGGCTGGAACAGCAGTAGAACAGTAACTCCTGATAAGATTTTCTTTACATTGCCGACTAGCGAGATGAGAGATGTTTGGCTTCAAGTTTCAATGATCAAATCATCTCTCAAAAAAGTTACCTTTATTAGTTGTCAAACAACAGGGTCGACAACCGTCAACTTGGCCGATCAGCTGTTCGAGAGCTGTCCGCTGTTGCCACCGCTACTAGGGATCGGTAATCATCGTGTATTTCCGAGGGTGGTCGGTGAATTCAAACAAAATGCACTTTTAATTGCAATTATCTCATAGAAAAACTAAATCAAAAAGCTCATAGCTTAACTATATGAATCCTCATAAATTGTACAATAGGTTAAACCGAATATCTGCTTAAATTTTGACATGACCGGAATACCCTATTATGGAGAATATTATTTTCTAATTAATTAATTTAGCAAATGTTGTTTATTTAATATGTCCATGTTATTGTTTTAAAATATAGTATAAATAACATTATTTACTTAGTTCTATTTAATCGTATGATACTACTAATTTAAAATTATTTAATGACAACTTGAATTTGTTAATTGTCATTTTGATTTTGTTAATTGACATTTTACTATTGATTAGTGCCAATTTGATTTTGATTAGTGCCAATTTGAACTTGAAATGGTATAGAAAGTTGAAAGCGTTCCCAGGCTACAGTAGAGCTGGTATAAAGTTGTAATTCCAAACTGTTTATTCCACAATTTGTCTCTGAATTGGTCATATAGGATAGCAGCAATAATTTTGTTTCTATCAACCTTGCGTGCAATGCTTTGTTATTTTGTATTGATTTGTTTGCAGATATATGGGCATTCTGATGCCACTGTGTTGTTTCATCATTCCAGCTGTTGTGCCATGGTATTTTTGGGGCGAACCTTTTTCAGTCGCTTGGTATACAGCTTCAATATTTAGGTACATGCTAAATGTGAATGGCACATGGTTAGTCAACAGCGCTGCGCATTTGTACGGATACAGACCATATGACAAGTAAGTTGCAACTTTTATTACACAGTGCAACAAAAAATTTCCTCCCGGGAAATTTTAGCTAATAATGATTCGTTATGTACCCCCTGAACATTTCCACAAAGGCGTTTTCTAGGTTAGCTCGAATAAGCGAGATATTTGCAAATTTATTTTTAACTTTATTCATAATTTTGGTCCATTCACATGGTGTTTTGGCCAGGAAAAAATATAGAAGTTTTTTTGGTTTTTTTGGGGAGCTGAATCCAAATTTCAACTTTGCTACTTCCCACGGATATGGTTCCACAACGAAAATCGCAAATAACTCAGTTATCTACTTTTCTGCAGTTTATTGCCAAAAAGTCATAAAACTATGCACTTTTCGACGTAGCCAACTACACTGAGCGGCATAAAAAACGCAACACCTAAAATGATGACCAGTTTCAAACTGCAGTAACTTTTGAACGTATTGCTCGATTTGAATGTGGTTGTTTTTTATTTGAAAAGTCCACTTTTTGCCATTATTTCTGTATGTGTCCTACCCATTTCTGCGCTCTTCCATTTCAGCAATGGTGAATAACGTTAATGCTAGTTTTCTTCCTACAGTTTGAAGCTTGCTGTGGGGTGCACCGACAAAAGAATTTAACTTAAAACAAAAGGAGCTTGTAGTCTCGTCTGTTCTCATCATGTATGTTTTTTGTTCAAGTTTCTATTGTTGTTAACGCCAAAGTTACAAGCTCTAAAAGATAACGCTGCTTCTTCGGCAGCGCCATCAGAAATTAAAGAAAGCCATGGATAGCGACAAAATTTAATTAAACTGTGAAAGTAATGATCAACATGTCAATAACGAGTCTCCCCTCGCCTCCCATCGCTTGAATTGTATTCCTCATCCTTCTAGGCATACTTCGAATTAGGTTTTGAATCTCATTTTGGGGAATCTGGTTCCAATCTTCTTCTAGCGCTATTCGGAGATCATCTAGCGTTTGTATCGCGCCACCACGGGGTCTAACTCGTCTCCCTAGCATATCCCACATGGGTTCTATGGGGTTTACATCAGGGCTACGTGCAGGCCATTCCATTCTGCTGATATCCAAATCATCCAGGTATTGGGACACTATGCGGGCTGTATGGGAGCGTGCATTATCGTGCATGAACAAGAAGTTGTTACCAATAAATGGCCCAAAGGGAACTACGTGTTCTGCCAAAATTTCTTCAACATACTGAGCCGAGTTTAGGTTTCCGTTGATAAAGCAAAGTTCCGTACGTGCTTCGAAGCAGATTCCTCCCCAAACCATTACAGATCCTCCCTGGTACTGTACTCTTTCAGAGAAGTTGCACTGAGAATAACGCTCTCCTGCTCTTCTCCAAACTCTCTCTCGACCATCTGGAGAGTACAAGCCTAACCTCGACTCATCTAAGAAGAGTACGTTTTGCCACTCTGCATTGGTCCACTGAACATGATCTCGTGCAAATTGTAATCGAGCAACACGATGTTCTCGTAGCAACTGTGGTCCAGTTGCTGGTCTCTGTGCTCTCAACCCCGCTTCTTCAAATCGCTTTCTTACTGTGCGTTCACTCACGTTCACCCGACGCACTTGCTCCAGACGATTTCTTGTCTCAACTGCTGTGGTATGTCGATTTCGTAACACGGTCATTACGATGTATCGATCATCACGGGCTTGAGTGATGCGTCTTCTTCCTGACCCAGGTCTGTTGAAGGTGCCAGTCTGGCGAAATCTTTGAATGGCGCGACAAACCGTACTCGTTATCGCGCCAAGAACACGAGTAGCATAACGAATGCTGCGTCCATCTTCCACCAAAGCTACTGCCTGAGCAACTTCTGCAAGGCTTAAAGGCATTTTAATTGTCTAGCAACAGCCAATGACGTTAACGACACTAAACGTTACTAAATGTTTTTGTTGATTACCATGGCTAGCTTTAATTTCTGATGGCGCTGCCGAAGAAGCAGCGTTATCTTTAAGATCTTCTAACTTTGACGTTAACAACAATAGAAACTTGAACAAAAAACATAAGTGATCAGAACAGACGAGACCAGAAGCTCCTTTTGTTTAAAGTTAAATTCTTTTGTCGGTGCACCCCACAGCAAGCTTCAAACTGTGGGAAGAAAGCAAGCATTAACATTATTCAGCATTGCTGAAATGGAAGAGCGCAAAAATGGGTAGCACACATACAGAAATATTGGCAAAAAGTGGACCTTTCAAATAAAAAAAACCTCATTCAAATCGAGCAATACGTTCAAAAGTTACTGCAGTTTGAAACTGGTCATCATTTTAGGTGTTGCGTTTTTTATGCCGCTCAGTGTATATAAGGAGAAAGGTATTTATCGGGCAATTCCGTTATACGAAGATCGGAGCAGCAACCGTAGACACTTGTCGGACTATTAGTCCTCATCAGTGCGGTATAGCCAAGGAGTAAGATGGACACTCAATGGAAAAAACACTCAAATTGAGACCTAAAGGGGATGTCGCCAATTTGGTGCTTCAGTCCCAACATCTTCAGGATTCGAAGACAAGAAGTGACGTCGCGCCGGAGGTGACTGGTACACCCCAGGTACACCATACCCCAAGGAAATTAAGAGGAAAACTGGTTAATCAACGGTGTAATACCTTTCTCCTTATATATTGTTACGTTGCATTTAGAGTCTCTTCTATAGATTGGCGTTTTTGTTTTCTTCAGTTATCATGTAATAGAAAACAATATCCAGAATAATTATCTATACCAGAATTATTTTTTAGGAACATTTATCCAAGAGAAAATGCGTTTGTTGGATACATTGGTATGGGAGAGGGTTGGCATAACTACCATCATACATTTCCATGGGATTATAAAGCATCAGAGGTTAAGAGTCTGGCAGCAAATTGGACGACAGGCTTCATCGATTTGATGGCAAAGATCGGCTGGGCTTATGACTTGAAAACAGTATCTGAAGACATGGTCCGCGCAAGAATGCTCAGAACTGGTGATGCTTCAGTTCTTATCAATGGCGAAAAGCCTAAAGTTGGAGAAGACAAGGAATATGTGAGCCATGTTTGGGGTTGGGATGATGAAAATATGACAGAAGAAGACAAATCAATAACGGCAAGATATTTCGTCGATAAAGCAGACTAACAACTCCGCTCTTTTTCTGTTATGGTGACCAATGAAAATAAAAACTGTAAATCTAAATCTAAGTCATGCGAATGACAACTAAATAAACACCCTGTTGACTTACTTTGGTATGGATTTTAATTTCGTGTTTTATTTCTCGTGATATTGTTTTTGCGTGTTGTTAATAATATTTAATAATAATGGTGTACGTATGAAGAATATGAGCGTTTTATTTATAAATTAGAAATTTAACAGATACAAAAGGTAAAAAATTGAAATAAAGTGAATCAGACAACTTTCAATTTTTATTCAGGTTGCATTTAGAGCCTCTTCTATAGATTGACGTTTTCGTTTTCTTCAGTTTTTGTGTAATAAAGATTGCGTACAAGATTTTCGTGGAAGCAGATATCTCAGTAACCAATATTAGCACGATATCGGGATATGCACGCACACTGATAAAAATGAGTGCGAATGTACAAATGAAATTTACATTTTTTTCTCCAGGTTCTCTTATTCTGGAGACGGTTTAGCTTTTTAAAAATTATTCCATGTCACAGGGTTCAAAAACGAATAAGGATAAAACCAAATCCACTGAAAGGCTTTCTTTAATTTCCGATGGCGCTGCCGAAGAAGCAGCGTTATCTTTTAGAACTTGTAACTTTGGCGTTAACAACAATAGAAACTTGAACAAAAAACATAAGTGATCAGAACAGACGAGACTACAAGCTCCTTTTGTTTAAAGTTAAATTCTTTTGTCGGTGCACCCCACAGCAAGCTTCAAACTGTAGGAAGAAAACAAGCATTAACGTTATTCAGCATTGCTGAAATGGAAGAGCGCAAAAATGGGTAGCACACATACAGAAATATTGACAAAAAGTGGACCTTTCAAATAAAAAAAAACCTCATTCAAATCGAGCAATACGTTCAAAAGTTACTGCAGTTTGAAATTGGTCATCATTTTAGGTGTTGCGTTTTTTATGCCGCTCAGTGTAATATTTAATTTATATTTAAAAGATATACTTCTCTCTGTGAAGCAGATCGATTTATTTTATTATACGATGTGTACAAGGGCGTAGCCAGGGGGGGGGCAGGGGGGGGGGCACCTGCCCCCCCTGGCGCTCAAAATAAAAATGCTCAAAATTGTATTAGGTACATAATAAATTTACAAAGACACATAACATGTACTATAAAAGCCAGTTGTGATTATTTTATGAGAAAATGTAATTTAATAAATTACCGTCGAGTATGCAACTCAAATACCAGTACCTACCTCCAAATCTCAGTACAGGGTGAGGTATTTATTGTTAAGTTGATTTATTGGGAATTAATAGAGGAATTGTTGATGCAACCGACAAGTAAGTTGAAGTAAAAATTTTAGATTGCTTTATTACATATAACCTTATATAATAATATAATGTTATATGTAATAAAGCAGTCTAAAATTATATCTTCAATTTACTTGTCGGTTTGGCAACCACTATATATCTACTTTGTATATTACTGAAGCCTGTGTGATGTGTAGTTATTGAACGCGATAATAAAGCAGTGTTTTTTTTTGCAATGGATATAAGAAACTATTTTACTAAGTATTAATTATTATTTGGAAATTGGAAACCAGTGTTATATCGTTGTATGATTGGGTGATTAGGATTCCTAGTCCTAAAGAGTATTTCAGTTATAGGATTACGTGATTACAGTGTTATCACTGTATCCGTAACACTGTAATCACGTAATTATTGCAGTTTAAGTGCATATAGCTAAATATTACTTTAGATTAGTCTAATTTTGTTGAGTTTCGAGTTTGGTCTCGTTTGGCAAATGTCAACCCGTTTACCTATAGTTTGTCTTTTAAGCAATAGATGGCGCTATGGCAGTTCTTGCATTAATTCGCTGTTCGCAAATATCTTGGAAATTATGATATATTAGTATTACTGTTCTTGTACACTTATATGTACATTTTGATACATTTGATACATGTCCTCCAAGAATATATGTTTCGGTAGCATGCTCAGCGTTTATCGCAACATTGCAAATGAAGACCAAGAGCAATTCAAAGAATCTGTCCTGCAGAAGTTTTCCGAAAACAAGCGGAAACTTAACATTACGTAATGTTTTATTAGCATATTTCATATTATGTATATACCTCATACATATATTTTTATAAACAAAAAGATATGCGATAAGAAATATTTATTTACGTAAATTTTGGTATTTTTCTGACTCCTTGCCTCCCCCTGTAAAAACTTCTGGCTACGCCCTTGGATATGTAGATATGTAGTTTATTACATAAAAACTGAAGAAAGCAAAAACGCCATCTATAGAAGAGCCTCCAAACGCAACCTGAACAAAAACTGAAATTTTTGTAGTACGTGGTTTAAGAGAAAATAAATCGGAAAGACGACAAAATTTAAAACTGCAAACATCGGGCACTTTTTCTTACTTCTCTTGCGCTCATGTTTGATCTGGCTGAAATACTTTCAGGGCCGATATATTCACCTATCGTGAAACTGTTCGTCATCTAAACGACAAGATAAATGGTAAAAATGTGTCTATTCACCTGTCGTTAACGTTACCGACCGGATAAATACGCTTAACGATCAAATGTATTTAGCGATCGAATGAACCTGCCGTAAACTAATGACGAACACTTTGATTGGTCACAGAGCATGTGCTGAATGTCAAACAAAAAGTCAAACTGACAAATATTTACGTACGTACGTGGTACTGTATTAATTGAAGTCATTATTTAGTTAATATGGCCGAATTTGCTGAATTCGTCTTTCATACCATTTTTTTTTACTGTTGGTCGTCTTTTTTAATTGATGCGGTTAGAAATGGGTGCGAATGAATTTTGGTTACGTTTTGTCAATGTCTATCAATGTCATTTACGGCGCTACATCTAGCGGCAATTAGTCCAAGTTATGATCCAAGTGTTGATTTAGTACACCTTTTTTACCGACATTTGATACTATACTGCCGAAAAACATTCGTTAGCGATGTTTACGTCCTCGTTGCCTGACGATAACTTACAGATCGGCGAAAAGACAGAAGGACAGAATCATTCTTAACGCGAACGTTAGCGTAATCTGTTCGTTGGCTAACGACAACTTTGACGATAGGTGAATATATCGGCCCTAAAACAAGATCCGGTCGTTATGTTCCAGAGAAAGTACGTCTTTGCTCGAAGATCTAACATAGCAATTTAAGAACGTACCCAGGCTACAGTAAAACTGGTATAGAATTGTTAATTTTAAATGTTGGTGATATCAGTACACATCAATTATAAAAACGTGTATGTGTAGACAATAGAAAAATACAACTTTCATGAGCTTATAAACAATTTTATTGTTACTATACAAAAATGACGTCTTTTCTATGCATTCAGTTAATAGAATTTCTTGGTTTTAATTTAGCAAATACGATAAACGATGACAAGTGACAATGACAATGATTTAGTTAGGTATCTAATGTTATTCCAATATATGTAAACGCATTGATTTAATAATAATAATGTCTCCCACTATTTGGTTTGCAGATGCAAACTTTTTAGTGCAGTTCTTACTGTAAGATTGGCTGTTATTCCAGGTAGGTGATTTTACACTTTTATAAGAACTTTTCGGACTTACCAAATTGTTACCTGGTTTCTTCAGACCTGACAATATTTTCCCAATATAGCTCGAGAAAAAATTTGCTAATGTTAATAAGGTATGAAAAATTTTTTTGAAACGAGTTCTGCATCGAACAAGAATAAATTTATATATATATTTTTTATTTTGTTCAAACACTGAGTGTTTGTGGCATAACACCTAGTCAATGACTAACAAGTTATTTTCACTTAACCTAAACTGATAAAATAATGAGTATTTCTACAATTTTGCCCATGGGCCCAAGTTGTTTTAGTCTGACAGTTTTTACCACTCAAGTAGACGGCGGTTGTTTTCACCTACACTATCACTGTGAATACACTACGGGTGCTCTGCTTTTAGTCACTCCCGCACTAGTTTGAATGGTTTAGTTCTTTTCAGCCGACGCACTAGCGCACTGTTGTCTAGCAGCTGGATGGCTTCAATATTGTCGTGGTGGAGTAGACGATCCTCGTGCTTCTTACCAAATTTTGATATTTCGCTAGTTACCATCTCCATGCGAAGGTCTCGATGAAGATTGGTGTTTTTGATGTACCATGGTGCACCAACAATGGCCCTTAGAACTTTATTTTGGAACCTCTGAATGAGGTTGATATTGGACTGCTTAGTACATCCCCATAACTGTATTCCATACACCCATACTGGCTTTAATAATTGCTTGTATAGTAGGAGCTTATTTTGCACTGACAGGGCTGACCTCCGTCCCATTAGCCAATACATTTTGCGGAATTTTAGGTCGAGTTCGTCCCGCTTTTTCTTGACATGTAATTTCCATCTAAGCTTGGCATCCAGTGTCTTGCCAAGGTATTTCGCTGTATTCGCGTATGGAATATCGTTCCCACTAATGGTTACTGGAATATAGTTAACTCTCTTATTGGTGTAGCTTACATGCGTGGATTTTCCTTCATTTAGTTTGATGCGCCATTTTCTTGTCCAAAGGTTGATTTTGTTTGCAGCTATCTGTAATTTTTCAGTTGCTTCTTCGACACTGTCACTAATCGCCAAAATAGCCGTGTCGTCTGCAAATGTTGCCACTGTGCTTTCTCCCGGAACAGGAATATCATAAGTATACGGTAGGTACAAAAGTGGTCCCAATACACTTCCTTGTGGTACTCCGGCATTGATATTGCGTAGCGAGGAGTATTCCTCATTTTGTTTCACCCTGAAGTGACGGTCCTTCAGATATGATTTTAACAGTTCTGTATATTCAGTAGGAAGCTGCTGTTCCATTTTCTCAAAGAGTCCATCATGCCACACCTTATCGAAAGCTTCTTTTCCTCAAGAGCCTTTTCTATAACGTCGGTAATACGTGATGGAATAATGTGATTTTTCTCAAGAAGTGGGTATATTCTCTTGATAAGTAATTTCTCAAACAGTTTTGAAATGGTTGGTATTCAAGATTAACAATTTTGGAAACTTATCCAAAAAAGTCCACTGCCTTTGAAAATCTGCCCTATGGTAAAAACCAAAAATGATAATGCAACTGTCTTATTTTCGCAGCTATGTCGTCAAATGGATACGGAAACACCATTGTAGCAGAACCTACCAACACGGAATACAAATATTCAAAGCAATCCAACGCCACTAAAAAACAGACAGAAAAAAATCAAAAAGAGTACAAATGGGACATAGTCTGGCGTAATGTCCTAGGTTTTGTTTATTTACACTTGGGCGCTATTTACGGATTCTACTTGACATTTTTTGTCCTATCATGGAAAACGTTGTTCTGGGGTAAGTATGTGTTATATTAAAAGTACACTTTCTCTTCTACAAGATCTAAAATGATGACAATTCTCCCATAATTTCAGACATTTTTTTGATCGTTATTGGAGGATTGGGAACCACATGTGGAGCTCACAGATACTGGACACACAGAACATTCAAAGCAAAATTACCTTTAAGAATTCTATTGGCCTTTTTCCAAACAGTATGCTTCCAAAATGATATATATGAATGGGTGAGAGACCATAGGGTCCATCATAAATATACTGACACAGATGCAGACCCACATAATTCTACAAGAGGTCAGTAGAAGGTTTACCATTAAAATAAAACAATTAACACCAGATTTTTGCTTGTATTCTTCATGCTATTCAAAGTTCCATCGCACATCACTTGTCTATAAATTTACTTATTGCTTTAGGATTCTTTTTCTCGCATGTGGGATGGCTTATTGTTAGGAAACACCCTGATGTCAAAGAAAAAGGAAAGGCAGTCTGGCTAAAGGATCTAGAAGAAGATGCCGTTGTTATGTTCCAGAAAAAGTACGCATTTTCTTCCTAGATCTAACACAAAAATTTAAAAATTCACTCACCCGCTAAACAAACAAATATTGCCGCAACATTTCTACAATATATTTCTGCGATTTGGTAATATTGATTTTATGTATTATTTAATATAACTGTTATATCTAGGCAACCGCTTATGTCCTACCGCGGGTACATAACAATCAATGTTAAAGAAACATCAAAGTTACATACAAGCTATAAATATTATTTGTAATATTTTGACCAGTTATATTGAAATGTAGCATCGTTTTGTGCAATATTTGAACAACACTATAGGTATAGCAAGAATGCAACATTTTTATAATATTTTAGCTTACTCCCGGATTCATATAAGCATTCTGTTAACCGCCACGGCACCACGTAAATTGACTCCGCCTACATCGTGCAGCGGTTGAACTGTAAGCGGGCTGCGTTAAGGGTCGGCAACCGATTAAGCACACAGAAATCAAGTAAAATCAATATGTACAAGGCGTTGGTTATAGACAATTAAATTAATATCTGAATTGGCAAGATTGTTAATGAACATGTCATTTTAATTACCTCGACTCATTGATGATTTTTAAGTATCTAATAACCGCATAAAATAGATACAATGGAGATAAAATAGAGATTTTAACATCCATGCTCTCCTAAACCGAATGGTATATACAACCATACTAAAATATATTGTCATTAACACGTCTTGTACATTAATCACTTAAATAATGTACTGTGATCGTGTTTGTTGACTTGGTGCCATCTCGTCGTGCGAATTATCACTACAAATTGGTTCTGTATTTACAGTTTAGAAAGGCTCTGTTGTGATCTTTGTTCGTTTTCGTTTCATTACGTGAATGCGAAATATTTGAAAAAAAACGATTACAATGAACGGTAAAAAGTGATGAAAATCGTTGCAAGGTTACCGTGGATAGTACAGTTCGTAGTATCGTGTAGTATTACACCAACTTCTTGAAAACGCGTATCTTTTTTGTTTTGCTCCGACCCTAAACTGTTTCGGCACTTAAGAGGAATCACTTGAGGTAGTAGCGTACTACAAAACAACACTACATAAAACCAAACATCCTGAGCTTAATTGTGTGTTAATAATCACGTGTAATACATTAAATTATAGATAAAGGTGTATTACACCGGGTACGAATGCCACGTTTTTTCATTTGCGTTGTTGTTTTGTTTTTTACCCTTGCTAAAGAAGCCAATAATTGGTAATTTTTGTTATTTTTTTTTGTCCAAATCCGAACCAAACATCAAAAAAGCAATATTACAACATTTTGTATTGAGCCTTCATGAACGTGTGTAAAAAAAATGACAACAAAATATGAATGTTGTAATGATTTAACCGTTGGTTTTTTGAACATGTGAATGAGACGAGAATAACATATTTTATAGTCGTACGGTGCAGCCATCTGTTGGATAAACACCACATCATTTTCTTCGACCAATCAAATTCAAATGGTACAGTCTGAAGCAGCAGCATGAATATGTAGCCAGGGGAATCACAAATATTGAGCAATTTCGGCCTAACAAAAATATTGATCGCATGTTGACACAGCAGGTGTAGCGGCGCCGCGCCCGGCAAACGAAAGCCATACGAAAAATAAATTTTACCGTGCTGGTGCTACGTAGATAGCAACGACTCGCTTATAAATAGGACAGCATGTTCTTGCGGAAGTGTATGTGATCAACATGAATTGTTGAATTTCGACCAAAATAGGCTAGAAACCGAATACGAGAAATAATTTTTTGCCGTCCTGATGCTACGCAGACAGCAAAGAGCGAGTTATAAATTAGGAGCGCATGTTCCCGCGAGGTTTATAGTGCAGTCCCCGTACGACACACGGAACGAAGAATAATCAACAACCACAATACCTACTTACAATGTTACAACTACTAAATAATTAATAGGAGTTAAATAAATTATTACTAAGGAAATACAAGTAATTTAATTTTTAATCAGTCATTTATTTTTCGTCATAGAATTTCAAATATATTGGTATTTAGATTTAGAAAATAATATTAATACCAAACACTTGTCGCTTGGCAATGCATTCAGGGCAATCGCAATCTATGCAGGATGGTTGGCTTTGGTTCGACTTGTTGTACAACAGACGTAGAACAGACGCTAGAAATATGGGCAAATTAAAAAATCAGCTGCCTTTATGTGGCCCGCGTTCTGAGAAAACTAATAACTTGGGAGAGTACCTGCGGTAAGTGTATATGTAGATATTATACGTGTAGTGTAATTCTTCGCTAATTAACTTCGCTAGTTAATTTGGGCAATACTCTCTTAGAGGTGTAAGCGTGCCGGATTACCATATATGGCAAAGAACTTTTATAAAGGTGTAAAATATTTGAACATGTATCTATATAATATATAATAAATGACTTATACATATACATAAAGCTGCCTGTTTTATCGAAATCGCTATTTTTTCTCATACCTACAATTGAAATTGAAGTACGTATACTACCAAGTCTATACATAGCAATAATAATTTTGAGTAAAATTTCAAAATGCAGTATCCAACTGTATCTAGAATTAAAATAGGAATATTATATTTACTAACACCTACTTGCGTCACCCGATAAAAATTTGAATTTTTATATGAGGTGTGTTTTACCTGAAAGTATCGATCTCTGCTAAGTACGAACGAGACATTCGAGATTATTGATGCACAAAGAAAACGTTAAATGGATTTAAATAAGTATCTGAGTACGAATGCTTTCACGGCCAGAGTCATTTAAATTTAGATGATTAATAGTTACCGGTTTATACCGTGAGTAAAAATTCATAATTACTGTCTTCGCGAACCATGCTGTTCGCTTCTTCGGAGCTAACTGATAATTAGTTACGAATTCTAATAATAAATGTAAAGCAATAAATGATTTATGTAAGAAAAGCTGTCTGTTTTACCAAAACTACAATTTTTTTCAACATACAAAAGGTAAAAAACATACAAAAGGTAGTAAAATAGGAATGTTATAATAAAGTAATTAATTAATTTGTATCACTGTATTGTTTTGTGGAATTGTATTTGTATTTAAAATATACAAGAAAAGCATTTCAGAACATGCGATAGTCACATACACAAAATTATTAGGAAACGGTTCGGCGCCAGTCGACACCGCACGGCCCCTTTGATCTTCCCCGCCAAAGAACGATACCGCAGTTCCCCTCATCTAATCAGTGCGTTGCTTGCATTTTCTGCGGGGTGTACAGTGGGCGCGGCTTGTTCCCTCCTCTCGCGCCTCAGTTTCGTCGAACTTTTGAGGCCGGTGACTAACATTTACTCTTAAGCGTAAAAACTGCTCTCGCGTTGGTCCGAATATCGCGGGTGTGGTCGACTTCGGTGCTTTGCTGGCGGCTCGTATTAATACTTACTAGTTTTGGTTAATTTTAATAATTAATTCGTTTTAATTATCTAAAAGTTCTATATATACTACCGATTTTTAAACTAGTGGTATAAAAAAGAAATTAAAAATTAAAATGTTAAATAAATATAATAATAATATGATGAACATTATAATCGTTACGATTGTCGAGAATAAACAACGTCACGGATGAAACAATGCACATAACTTATCTTAAAGAAGTCTTATACAAAAGTTAACATGCATTTAATAAGTTAAAATAAAGTAATAAATTAAAAATGTATTATTATTGTAATTTCCAGCTTTTTTTTACATTATATGGTATATTAATAGTAGCAGTAAATATTGGGATATCGGCAACAATAACTTCTTCAGGTTTCTATAGTTTTTTCAATTTTCAATATTTTACCTTAATTAAAGACTTCATCTAAAAATTAAATAAACTCTAAAAATACTATACTAAGTGAACACATGAACTTTTTTTTAACTTTTACTTAGTTAGAATTTTTATAGTTTATTTAATTTCCTGATGAAGACTTTGATTAAGGCGAAATATTGAAAATAAAAAAAAAGAGAACAAGTTTTTGTTGCCGATATTTTACTAAAACTCTTATAATAACACGGCAAATATAAATTTTATAAATGAGTTTATAATATATTATTATTTTATTTTATTATTATATTTAGTAGTAAATTAAAAAAAAAACATATGGGTACTGAAACGGTATTTTATTATATTTTATTATTCGGACCAACCCGAGAGCAGTATTTACGCTTGTGCCGAAACAGTTAAGGGTCGGTAAATCTCTATTTTATCTCCATTGTGTCTATTTTATGCGGTTATTAGATATTTAAAAGTCATCAATAAATAGAGATAATTAAAAAGAGATGTTCATTAACAATCTTGCCAATTCATATATTAATTTAATTGTCTCTAACCAACGCCTTGTACATATTGATTTTACTTGATTTCTGTGTGCTTAATCAGTTGCCGACCCTTAAGGCAGCCCGCTTACCGTCCAACCGCTGCACGATGTAGGCGGAGTCATTTTACGTGGTGCCGTGGCGGTTAACAGAATGCTTATATGCATCCCGCATTACGCAGGGCGTATGACGGTATCAGACATTAAGCCGACAACAAACATCAGTAAATTAATATCAGCCGGTGGTCAGGACGAACATCGAATGCAATACGTAAATGTCCTCCTCGTTTATCGGAGGGTTCAATATTTATACTGAAAGATGAGATATATTGAGATTAGCATTTACCAGCGCCATCTAACAGACGTTAGGCGTACTACCTAACTGATGTAGGTACTTATGTAGATAAAATATTGTCAATAAAATGTTGTCATGAAATTGTACAAACATGTTGCATTTATGGAGATAAAATGTTTCAATGTAATATTATCTCCATATTGTAAACATATGATGCATTTATGTATATCAAATGTTGTCAATGAAATTTTGTCTCGAGTTTGTAAAAATATGATGCACTTATATAGATAAAATGTTGTCAATGTAATATTATGTCCATATTGTAAACATATGCTGTATTTATGTAGATAAAATGTTGTCAATGAAATGTTGTCTCAAGATTGTAGAAATATGTTGCATTTATATAGCTAAAATGTTGTCATTGAAATATTGTGTTGATAATGTTAGACAAACATCCTAATAACATAACATAATTACATTTACACAAATTACCTACTTATAATATTACATAAAGTTGTCGCAATATTGCTGGTTTAGCGGGCAGGTTACAGTAAAGCTGGTATAAAGTTGTCATTCACGAAGTAATTATTGCACAATTTGTCGCTTAATTAAGTTAATAGGATAGCAGCTACAATCTTGATTCTATCAACCTTGCATGCAATGCTCTTGTAATTTAGAATTATTTTTTTGCAGATATATGGGCATACTTGCACCACTAATTTGTTTCATCATGCCAGCTGTTGTGCCATGGTATTTTTGGGGAGAACCATTCTTACATGCTTGGTACAGTTCTACAATATTTAGGTACATGGTATCTTTGAATGCAACTTGGTTAGTAAACAGCGCTGCTCATTTATATGGATACAAACCTTATGACAAGTAAGCTACGTATAACTTTTATCAAACAAGGTTAATCTTGAGTTTAAATTAGCAATTTTAAACAATCCTGAAAACGGTGGAAAGATATTTTGCACATCATTGGATAAAGAAATATTTAACACAAGAGCGCTTCTTGTTGTTTTTTAAAGGTTGTTACAATAAGAGGGCAAAATTTTAATTACAAGAAAAGTTGCAGTGATAAAAATTATTATTATACACGCTTTGCTCACAGAGGACAGGGTGGGCCAAATTCGATGTTACTATAGGAGATCTCGGTAACTTTAAGAGATATCGAAAAATGAGTAAGGTTGGTGTGTCGTCTTTTTTTGAGAGAAACTCAATGGTGAAAACTAAAATTAGCTATCGTCTTTTGTTTTGGACTTATAACACAAAACTCGATTTTTTGCTATTTTGATACTTGTCGATATCTTTGTTGTTTGTTAAATCAGACGAATGATATTTGCACGTTCTTCACTTTTTCGATTAGAATTCAGTGGAATTCGCAGATTTTAAATATCTCTAATAATTTTGTAGATATAACATAAACTTGTGTTTTTTAAATAGCAACAATATGACTGCAATAAATAGGGCCTTTTTTCCCCTTTTCAACGATATATAACATGCCGGTCCAAAATATTCCAAAAGTAATGTTTTATTGAATAACATGAAATTAGTATACAGGGTGTTATTGGTATCCCGGCGGTCTATAGTCATCAAGTGGTTTGAGAAAGAAAAAAATGTTTTATACAAGAATTGCTTGACTCATTAGTTTCTATAACGTAAAATTATTTTCATTTATACAGGGTGTTGCATTTAGGCGTGACGGAAAGTCAGTACACTTTTTTAAATGGAACGCCTTGTATATCATGCCATATTATGAATACTAAGGAAGTTGTCTTTCCAACTGTGTACGTTGTACCTGTGTAAAGTAAATAGTTCCTGAGATATTCAATTGTTTGTCAAAAAAATGGCAATTGCAGGCCTTTCTTAAAAACTACGTTAATGCTACATTTTTGCAGATATTGTCCTAAAAATTTTGTCACATAATAACTAAACCCATAGCTAGATGCTGATGTCATGAAAAATTTGATGCGCTATACAGGGTGATTTTACCATGCACTAGTTTTTAAACATTTTTAAATAGCTTTTTCTTGAGATTTTTAAATGGAACACCCTGTATATTATTTGCTAATTTAAATGTCCCTTAAGTTCTTTGTAATTTATATTCACTATATCGTATATCTATTTTTACTAGTTTTTGTGATATTTGGAATTTAAAGAGTAGTATGCTATTTAGTATCTTAATATTGCTTTGTAAACAGTGTGCTGGGTAGCATGATGTAAAATATTTAAAGCGTTATAGAAGAAGCCATTTAGAACCTATTTAACTTATTTTATTCATAGAAAAAGTATTACGGTTATCAAGGTATTACACAATTTTATAAGTATGTTTTGCAATTTTTGCATACGTACAGCGAGCGAACCTGAAGACCTAGTAACTTCAGTTGGGCTCCGAACTAAGCCAAAAACAGTGTAGTTTTAGGGGGACTATCGCGAAAAATTGTTCACATTTGTGGAAATTGTGCGAAGATGATTCATTGTAATAGACAATAGTATGTACGCTAATACACAAAATCAAACAGAAACGCTAAAACCTGTCTTGATGAGCTACCTTTGAGAACGGATTTGTATTCAGTACAAAAAAACAACCAACAATATCTACTTACTATTGTTAATTGGTTTAAAATAGGTTATTGTTCTGGAGAGACAGTTCAAACTTGGGATAATATGAATGATAGTATGAGTAATATTGATAATGTGAATGGAAAGTGGGTTATTTGGAAATTTTTTAATAGATTTTTTGCTATGAATAAAAATCTGAATCTAATGATGCCTATCAGTTTGTTTTTGTTGCATATTTGGTTTTTGAGTGCGAGCACATAAATCACATCAAAGAAAATCTGATTTTCAACACAAGTCAACAAATTTTCACGATGGATAACCTAAAAGTACAGGGTTTAGGGTTTACTTCAGCAGTAATTAGAAATTTTTAAATCGCGTGTTCGGTTGCCTTACGCTAGACGGCAAAATATACTTACAAAATTTAATATAAAATTATTAATATGTTGATAACGGTAATACTTTATAGTATCAAGCTGGTTAAATCGTTTTTAAATTATCTCTTCTATCGCCACTTGAAGACGTGACGTCAAACTACCAAATACCTTATTCACAGCAATATTAAAATTGACAGTTGCATAACATTTTCGTTCAATTGCAAATAACACAAAAATAGTAACATTTGGTGTATGACATACTAGATGTAAACTGGAGCGAAATAAAGGGTTATTACTGCCAACACATATTATACAGGGTGTTCCATTTAAAAAACTCGAGAAAAAGCCATTTGAAAAACATCAAAATTTACTAAGTTCAATGAACAGCCTGTGTAGCGTATCTAATATCTTTGGATACTATCATCTACCTAGTGGCTTTGACTAATGTCTCACATAGTTTAAAGGTAAAATCGGCAAAAATGTCGTTTTTACATAGTTTTTAAAAAAGACCTGCAACTGGCGTATTTTGGAAAAACAGTTGAATATTTCTGGAACTATGAACGCTGTGACTTAAAAACATACACGGTTGAATAAACAAATTTAGTAGTGTTTATAATGTAATAAAATATACATGGCGTTCCATTTAAAAAAAATGTACATACTTTCCGTCACACCTAAATGCAACACCCTGTATAAATGAAAATAATTTTACGTTATAGAAAATGGTGGGTAAAACAACTTTTGTATAAAATATTTTTTTTTCTCTAACGATTTATTAACTATCGACTGCCGGGATACTAATAACTCACCCTGTATATCAGAGAAATTATATTTATTGTTTTCGAGATTTCTCCGAGTAGGCGTATGTCACTAGTGGTTTGACACCACTAATCAGTGACTTAAGTATCAATTGAATTTGCATTCTTTTGAATATTTATTTCAATTAAAAGTTACGAAATGCCGTATGAATCATATGAAAAATACGCAATGATCGAATGCTTTATTCAAAGTAATAACAATGCTGAAATTGCATCCGAAACATACTGCAATCGTTATCCAGAAAGAACACAACCTCACAAATCTATTTTTGAGAGATTAAAAGAAAATTTCATCAATCACGGGTCATTTAGTATGCCAACACCCAAACATTACCATATTGAAAATGCTGAAGAAGCTGCGACCAACACAGTTGCAGCCGCAGTTGCAAATCCCTCAACTTCAAGTCGTGAAATAGAAACTGAATCTGGGGTATCAAGACGTCGAGCTTTGAGAATCCTCAAGGAGCATAAATTTAGGCCATATGCTTTAAGAAAACAACATCATTTGCAACCAACAGACCCTCAGCAACGAATGGAGGTTTGCCAGTGGTACCGTGAAAATCTTCAGCAGAATCCATTATTTTTTAAAAAAGTTATTTGGACTGATGATGCCTACATTAGCAGTGCCGGAATTTTTAATAGGCACAATAAGCACTATTGGTCTGATGTCAATCCTCACCGTACCGCCAACGTGCAAAACCAAGGACGTTTTGGTTTTAGTGTTTTGTGTGCCGTGCTTGGCGAGCGTATTTTAGCATACCATATTTACGAGGAACATCTTAATGGCGACCGGTACTACGATATTGTAAACCATCATATTGTGAATGAATTTTTGGACAATTTGCCACTAATGGAGAGGGGAACTATATACTTCCAGCACGACGGTGCACCACCTCACAAAATAAGAAGGGTAAGGGAATTATTGAATATAAATTTTGAAAACCGTTGGATTGGAAACAACGGACCAGTGAGGTGGCTACCACCATCACCAGATCTTACACCTTTGGATTTTTTTCTTTGGGGGCACATTAAAAACAAACTATATAAAAGATTACGACATTCAGGACCTAAGGCAGCATTTTGAAGAATGTATCAATGCCGTTCCAAATATTTTTATAAACAACGCTCTTCGAAGTATTGCGACGAGATATAATTTATGCATCAATAAAAATGGACATAAATTTGAAAAATGGTTAAAGTAGTTTGTAGTAGGTAATCTTATTTTTTATTTTTTTATTCAGGTAATTATCTAACTATTTTACTTCGAATAAAACAATATATCCTGCAATGTTTAACCTTTCAGTTATACCCTCGACATGCCGGTATAAAGTGAAGATTGACGACTGGAAATTGTAGGATCACGGCTACATACTTTCATGACAGTTTCTTCAGCATACCACTTCCATATCACAATGTTTGGCTGTTGGCATATTAATCAACCCGTAATTGATGAGATGTTCTTTTAATCCCAAAAACACTTTTGTGCGGTCGTGCACTACCTGGATAACGATTGAATTATGTTTCGGATGTTATATCACAATAAAATTATTGTTATTACTTTGAATAAAGCATTTTTTATTATCGCGCATTTTGCATACTATTCAAACGGCATTCCGTAATTTCAATTAAAATAAAAGAATGAAATTTTATTAATTTCACTGATTAGTAGTGTCAAACTACTAGTGACATACGCCTACTTAAAGAAATCTCGAAGACAATAATCATAATGCCTCTGATATATACTAATTTCATGTTATTCAATAAAACGTTACTTTTTGAATATTTTGGACCAGCATGTTATATATCGTTGAAAAGAGGAAAACATGCTCTATTTATTTCAGTCATAGCCAGCTATGGTTTCCATTTAAAAAACAACTTTATGTTATATCTACAAAACTATTAGAGATATTTAAAATCTGTGAATTCCACTGAATTCTGATCGAAAAAGTGCCTGAAGAACGTGCAAATATCATTCGTCTGATTTAACAAACAACAAAGATATCGACAAGTATCAAAATAGCGAAAAATCGAGTTTTGTGTTATAACTCGAAAACAAAAGACGATAGCTAATTTTGGTTTTCACCATTGAGTTTCTCCCAAAAAAAGACGACAACCTTACTCATTTTTCGATATCTCTTATAGTTACCGAGATCTCCTATAGTAACATCGAATTTGGCCCACCCTGTACAGTGTACAGCCCTCTATCTATTTTAGATTGTTCTGGAGGAGTTTTTGAAACTTAGAGTTTACGTTGTTATTAGATGTTAAAATTTTGCTTCGTGTTTGATTACGAGAAAAGTAGCTATTATTTGATAGGGGAAGTACTAAGATGACTATTGTTTTTAGTAATAACGTTATTACATAGAAGTTATTTCCGCAGGAATATCAATCCCAGAGAAAACGCCTTGGTTTCATATATTGCATTAGGCGAAGGTTGGCACAATTATCATCATGTATTCCCATGGGATTACAAGACTTCAGAGATAAAGAGCCTCGGACAAAATTGGTCAACTGGTTTCATTAATTTGATGGCTAAAATAGGATGGGCTTACGACTTGAAAACAGTGCCTGAAGAGATGGTTCTTGCAAGAATACTAAGAACTGGGGATGGGTCAGTTCTTGTGAATGGAGTTAAGTCACAAATTGGTGAATATAAAGAATATACAACCCACGTGTGGGGTTGGGATGATGAGAATATGACTGAAGATGACAAGGCCATAACATCGAGATACTTTGTCAACAAGACAGACTAGCAAATCTTTTTCTTGCTGATTAAATGTAATCGAAAAGAAATTTACAATAAATAGATGGGCATTCATAGTTTGTTAATTAACTGGCACTCGTGTCAAATTCTTCTGGTTTCAAGCAGGGCCGGCGGAAGAGGTGGGTACGGTGGGTTGTACTACCCAACTGAAGAGTCTGTAGGTGGGTAATTACCCACCTGAAAATTTGAGAGAAAAGTAAAAAATATTTGACCGATGTTTGTATTGGACTATGATAATACCGTTGAGTGAAAAATTATTACAAAGTTCAATGAGGTAGCTTTGCGCGTAATACTGAATCAGAAATTGCTACATTGGGGGATTTTGATAACTTTAGTTTACCCCCAAAAGTTCGGGTACGATTTTTGGGGCAAAATACCCCAAAACTAGTGGACAATCCCCCAATCCGGCAACCGTACACTGAATCGACCTGACATCGAGAGAGGTAATAGAGTATTCCGGTCATGTCAAAATTTAAGCAGATATTCGGTTTAACCTATTGTATAATTTATGAGGATTCATATAGTTAAGCTATGAGCTTTTTGATTTAGTTTTTCTATAAGATAATTGCAATTAAAAGTGCATTTCGTTTGAATTCACCGACCACCCTCGGAAATACACGATGATTACCGAGCCCTAGTAGCGGTGGCAACAGCGGACAGCTCTCGAACAGCTGATCGGCCAAGTTGACGGTTGGCGACCCTGTTGTTTGACAACGAATAAAGGTAACTTTTTTGAGAGATGATTTGATCATTGAAACTTGAAGCCAAACATCGCTCATCTCGCTAGTCGACAATGTAAAGAAAATCTTATCAGGAGTTACTGTTCTACTGCTGTTACAGCCCGGCACAGAACAATGTCGGCGTTGGAGTTTATACATTTTGAACAAGTGTTTGATATAACCTCAATAACCAAAGCAGGTGTCAACAAACGAGCGATTCTAAACGTTGACACAACAGAAGACAAAAATTTACAACGTGCACCCTAGATATAGCAACGTTGTCAAGTCGCTTACTTTGAGCGGTCTTTGTGACGTCACAAAGACCAATCTAATTCAAACTTCAAACAACGATTTCTCTTAATTTAAAACAATGTTTGATATTTTACTTGTGAAGTAGCAAACAGTAGCACCCATACTTTGTAAAAAATGGCAATTTCAAAAACACCGGAATACCCCATTGCGAGCGGCCACGATCTGAAGTGGTCTTGTGGACTTGTCGTTCGGATCTTAATTAATATGTTATCGCCGTGCTGCGAGGGTTACTTTTGTTGCGCAAGTTGAATACTTGAATGTCTTATTTTGCAAACTTTGAATTAGCCGTGGTCGCAAAACATTGAAATGTGACATCTCGGGAACAAAGACCGTCGAGAAAATCCCGTTACTTCGATCTACCATTTACACTTTGAATCTATCATTTTATTTTCGCCTCGAGTTAAGAATCACTTTGTATATATAACCCACCGAGGAAATGCACTATTTTTATTACTAATACATAAATTTAAATTTATTTCATGTTTACTTACAGTTTAGCAGATTTTTTTACTGTTTTTTATAATTTGTTTATTGGTGGCTACCTTTTATTTCAATGTACATTTTATTTTTTACCATTTTAATCTTCGCACAATTTATATCTTCTTTTACAACGATAGTATTTTAACTATTAATCTGTTCCTTATAACTTTGAACTTAAGGAGTTCAGGGAATTCTGAAGAACTGTAGTACCTTCCAACAAATATTCCTAACATCATTTCTTGTGTTTTTCCATTTACGTACAGAAGTTTATATTTTGTCCACACGGTGGACAAAAACATCGGTACAAGTTTGTATTTACTTGTATTTCAAATAACATTAAGTCAATTCAAATATTTCTTTAACATGCGACTTGCTTATATTGTGAAGATACAATATCACAATAACAGAACGTTTCAATCCAATGTTGTGTTACTTAGTTGTGTTGCCATTTCTGATATCTGGCAAATTTAATGTGAAATGAAATATGTTCCTATTCAGATGAGTGGAGCAGTGGAGTTAGAAGTTTGTCAAAACAACAAAAACATTGCACAGGCATGAGAAATCTAATTGAGTACTAAGGTTATCTTTAAAGATTGTGGAGAAACCAATGCCAACTTATGTTTTTCTTATGGTGGCCATGTTTGATTTGAACATATTATGTGGTATTTTCTTCAGTTTCAATTGTGATGTATCACACCTGTTGTTTAGCAGGAAATTTTAGATCAATCTTACTATTTTATATTTGTTTTTGCAATAATTGATTCGGAGCGGGAATTAACGTTTCTTAAGTATGACATACCACTTCAAACCAACTCTTTTCATTCTTCACGATCATGTAATTATGGCATTTTTAAAACAAGAGCATTTCAAACAACAAGATTTTATTTCCAAAGCACTGCAAAAAGAAGAATCTGTAATCATCTGTAAAGATAACTGAAGTACGCAAATGGATGTGTCGTGCCTGTGTAGTGTTTTCGTTACAAACGTACAACTCCAACGCTTTTTGAGTAAAAACAAGACTATAAAATAAGACTTTTTGTTAATACTAAAATTTGAAAATTAGACACTGAAATTCTTTTTATGTTATAATAAAATTTGTTAAGATTTTAACTTGATTGGATTATATAATAACTTTTGCTTCCGAAACTAAATAAAACGATCATGATGTAGTAAAATCTTTGAGCAAGGTTCGGAGACAAAAGGCATTATGCGATGGACTTTTATTATGGACAATTTTACAGTTTGTATAATAATATAAAAACTATTTAAATTTTAAGTATATTTATCAGGTATAGTCTGGAATGACAAAGGGCAAGATTTTTTTCGATATATATATTCAATTTAAAAACATGTTTTTTTTTAGTTTGAAAATGTGATATTAGTGTTACAAATTTTGAACACCCTGTATAAGATATAATAATGAACTTAACGGCATTTTGTTTGTCCATGTGGATGGTTTGTACTCACCAAACATCAAATTGGTATCTTCAATAATAACCAAGATATTCACACTGTCCCAATGTGCCCCATGCCTGTCCCAATGTGCCCCGGGCCGGGGCACATTGGGACAAACTGCGAATTAGAAAGAAGTTATTATAATTCCAAAAATACTTTATTCAACTTAAAATTTCGAGCGTATATACCTGGATAAATGTATACAGTGCTTCCCAAAAGTAACGGATAAATTCAATAAAACCTTAAATAAAAATATTTCAGAAAAATGCTCTGACACGTCGATTTTTATTTTTGAATTACTATCCTGACATACACTTTTCAGCCCCCCACCCCTTCGCCCCTAAGGGGTGGAAACCCCAACTTTAAAAATTCAGGTAGCAAGGTACCCCTTGCGATACCTCAATTGATAGATTTTTTATTCTGAATACAACGAAAAAAAGATTATCAAAATCAGTTGATAAATAACCGCGATATTTAGCAAAATGTATTCAAAGAAGGACGACAATATTCGAGTAAGCGCTGTTGAAGCGGGCATAGCAATATCGTTCAAACAATTGCAACTTGTTTTTACTTATGTGAAACACAATTCAGATGTTTCGTCATTGAAGAAATAGTAGCAAAATGAGATTTACAGAAACCGAAAGAATCGAAGTTTTAATGATTGGGTTTGGAGATAGAAGCCGGACGCATGACGAAGTACGTGTTTTGTTCAATGAAACGCACCCGGACCGTCCGCCAATATCGGAATCTACAGTAAGTCGAATCGAAAACAAATTTCGCGATCTCGGTCATGTACGGGATAAGCCTAAGGCAGGACGTCCATTGGCTTTAATTGAAAACCGACAATTGGATGCTATTTTAATGGTGCAAGAAAATCATTCAACCCTTGCGGAGGTCGCTTCACAAGTTAGTGCGTCAAAATGCACAGTGTCCAGATTATTTCGAAAACACAAATTTCACCCGTGTGAAGTGCACTTGGTACAAAAATTGTCCGATGATGACTTTGATCGACGAGTGCAGTTTTGTGAGATAATGATGGAACTCTCTAATGAAAATCCTTGCTTAATTAGAAACATCGTTTTTTTCTGTTGAGGCAACATTTTGTCTGAATTGCACCGCCAATAAACAAAATTGCCGTTACTGGGCTCGTCAAAATCCGCATTGGATGGTGGTAGCGAACACACGATATCCTCAAAACCTTAATGTGTGGGCTGGTGTGGTGGGTTCTAGAATTATTGGACCAAATTTTTCGACGGAACACTGAATGGTGAACGTTATCTGAACTTTCTACGAAATGAACTACTACCTACTTTAGCGGTGTTGTTTCCCAACACAGAAGATCCTGATAGACACAAGGACAGAATTTGGTTACAGCAAGACTGTGCGCCCACACATTATGCGCGACAAGTTCGAGAATACCTCGATCAAGTATTTCCTAATCCAAATATTTTTAAATTTCCTAATGGATTGGTAGATGAAGGCTTATTGAATGGCCAGCAAGATCGCCAGATTTAACCCCACTAGATTATTTTCTTTGGGGCTATTTAAAAAGTAAAGTTGATTTTAATAGACCTGTAAATATTGAGGCGTTAAAGGAAAGAATTCCTGCAGTAATTCACTTAATGACTCCAGGAATGTTCGAAAACTCGAAATAAAATGTTAGAAAATGTTCAACAAGCGCGTGGGGATAGATTAGGGCATTGTCTCGTCGTTAACGCGCAGCACTTTGACAATTAATTAAGGATTAGTTAATTAAATTTTGTTATTCCTCAATTTCGTGTATAAATAAATTTTGATAAATATCGCCGTTATTTATCAACCGATTTCGATAATTTTTTTTTCTTTGTATTCAGATTAAAAAAGTCTATCAATTGAGGTATCGCAAGGGGTACTTTGCTATTTGAATTTTTAAAGTTGTGGTTACCACCCCTTAGGGGTGAAGGGGTGGGGGGCTGAAAAGTGTATATTAGGATAGTAAGTTAAAAGTAAAAATCGACGTGTCGGAGCATTTTTCTCAAATATTTTTATTTAAGATTTTATAGAATTTATCCGTTACCTTTGGGAAGCACTGTATATTAAGTAGTATTGCCATTACCAACCAGTTATTGTGAAAAATAAGGCAACTATATGCGGATTTCATAATCCGTCCCAATGTGCCCCGGTCTCCCCTTCATCAAGTCTCTGTAATGAGAAATGTATTTATGTGTTAAAATGTGTTTATGAGTTTTATTTATTATATCAATTAATTTTATGTATTTACCAGAGTAGGTATACATTTTGTTTCTTTTTTATTATTAAAGATCCAATTTTGACATTTGATGCTATATTTAGAAATTACGTGGACCGCTATTAGAAACCACTATTACAAACTGAAAATACTGTTAGGTATTTGGCTATATAACAAATTCCGTTTAATGAAATAACCTTAAAAATGTTTTCGATCTCTACTTTGACAAAACAAGATGTAAGACTCGACCTGTTAGGTACAAAATTATGTCAGGTAATTTAAGTACCGATAGAAGACATACTATCGAACGACTATGAATAGAGATGATTAATGACATTTTGTATTGAGTGCATTGAAAATGTGTGGCACACTTTTGAGAGTATAATAGAAATTAACTGCGTTTATGATTGCAGTTTGTACTGGACGATAATAAACTATTTTAACGACTCATGCTGCTAACGGTTCTCAATACTTCCGGGATGCAAAATAATAAGCAGTGCGTTGATTGAGAAGATACCCTAAAATAAAAATGTGTAGACGTAACTGTTTTGTTAGAAAGGTCTTCTGTTATAGGCGCAGTGAAACACGATAAAAATGTAAGTTTACTATAGTAAGTAGGTACCTACTTTCTTTGAAATAAAATATTAATTGGGCGCTATTAATAATTCTAGGATAGAGAACAGTAAATTCCGGGCTAGAAGTTGCATGTAATGCCACATACAGCGTTTATACGACAATATTAACAATTTTGAAAAACAAGGACAAACTTTTAGACAGACAAGGTGATTATTTGTTTAACAATTTCGGCCCATCTAAATTATATACATACAGGGTGAGTTATTAGTATCCCGGCGGTCGATAATCATCAAATTTTATACAAAAGTTGTTTGACTCATTAGTTTCTATATACGTAAAATTATTTTCATTTATACAGGGTGTTGCATTTAGGCGTGACGGAAAGTCAGTACATTTTTTTTAAATGGAACGCCCTGTATATCATACCATATTATGAATACTAAGGAAGTTGTCTTTCCAACTGTGTAAGTTATACCTGTGTAAAGTAAATAGTTTCTGAGATAATCAATTGTTTGTCGAAAAATAGTCACATAATAACTAAATCCATAGCTAGATGTTGATGTCATAAAATATTAGATACGCTGTACAGGGTGATCGTAGCATGCACTTGTGTTTAAATATATTGAACTGGCTTTTTCTTGAAATTTTTAAATGGAGCAGCCTGTATATTATTTGCTAATTGAAATGTCTCTTAAGTTCTTTGTAATTTATATTCACTATATCGTATATATATTTTGACTAGTTTTTGTGATATTTGCAATTTAAAGAGTAGTACTATTTATTACCGTAATATTGCTCTGTATACAGTGTGCTGGGTAGCATGATGTAAAATATTTAAAGGGTTGATGTTAAATACCCGGGTATTTATTATCAAGGGTAAATACCCCGGGTAAATACCCGGGTATATACTCAAAGTGGGTATTTATAGGGGTATTTATAAATAAAGGTTTTTCTTTTATCACAAAATCAAAAGGTATTCTCTTATCACAAAATAAAGGTTATTATTATAAAAATAAAAAACATTTTTAAAACAAAGAATAAAATATCAGTCTCATCTGACGATATATCAAGAGCAGAAATTTTCTTGTCATCATCGTCCATTCAATTGTGTGAATGTTTCCTATTTTCTGATTCTGTTATCGAAGAAAATTTAGCAGAAGCTTATGATTATATGTTAAGTATAGTTAACATAGCGGCTTTTATAGTTGTTAATCAATTTCTTATTTTGCTATGAATCCAACTAAATGTACTGATGTTCTTATACTGGGTCATTGTAAATGATTGTAGTCGAAGTAGGCCATGCCCATATTAGAAAATGTTTGCCGCTATACACAACAAACTGTCAAACTTGCAATAGGTTATGCAACCAATTTAAGTTTTGCGTGTAGAACAGTAGTATTCCATTCAAATAGAGGGGCAACCAGAAATCTTTGATATCATGGCCTACTTCGACTACAATAATTTATAATGAGCCTTTATAACTCAAATATTTTACATTACTTGTAATCAAGATCTACAGAGTGTCCAATTTTTTTCCCGCATAATTTTGTTCCAGATAGTAAATACCACACTGAGTAAAAAGTTTCATATGGACCTATTTGTTTTCTTTATTCCTTAAAAAATTACAACCGTATGAAATAATTGTAAAATAATTGCAAAACTGTATTTTTTAGGAATTGATAAACCCAATAAGTCGGCATGAACGAAACTTTATACTCAGAATGACAATTACTTGTAGAGAAACAAATGTCTAAAAAGTTTTATATGTATTTTGTTTTCGTTTATTTGTTATTTAGTTTATTATTAACATTTTGATTTTTATACTTAAATTTATTTACTTTTAATTTTGTTATGGGTATTGATTGTGCTCTTTCTTAGTTTTGGCATTGTTGATATGTAGTTTATTGTTTATTTTTCTTTATTTAGTTAATATTTCAAGCGGCTGTAACTTGGCGTTGAGATAACAATTAGGTCCATATGAAAAGTTATGCTCAGAATGACATCTACTATCTAAAAATAATTCTTGCGGGAAAAAGTGCTACACCCTGTATAAATATCTCTGAAATGTTGTTAAATGGTATTTTAAGGATAAAAGGAATTTACTCTAGGTACTTTAGGTATTTACTCTAAGTAGGGGTAAATACCCGGGTAAATACCCATTTTATAAATTCCCACCCGCCGGGTATTTACCCGGCCCACATCACTGTGAGTAATATTGATAATGTGAATGGAAACTGGGTTATTTGGATTTGTTTTAATAGATTCTTTTTGCTATGAATGAAAATCTGAATCTAAACATCAAAGAAAATCCGATTTTCAACACTCAGAAGTCAACAAATTTTTACGATAGTTAACCTAAAAGTACAGGGTTTAGGGTTTACTTTAGCAGTAATTTGAAATTTTTAAATCGCGTGTTCGGTTACCATACGATAGACGGCAAAATATACTTACAAAATTTCATATAAAATTGTTAATATGTTGATAACGGTAATACTTTGTATAACTGGTGAAAACGTTTCTAAATTATCTCTTCTATCGCCACTTGAAGACTTTACATCAAACTACCAATATTCACAGCAATATTAAAATTTACAATTGCATTACATTTTCGTTAAAATGCAAATATCACAAGAAATAGTAACATTTGGTGTATGACATACTAGATGTAATAAATTGGAGCGAAATAAAGGCTTATTACAGCCAACACATATTATACAGGCTGTTCCATTTAAAAACTGGAGCATTTGGGTGCCATTTGAAAAACATCAAAATTTACTAAGTTCAATGAACAGCCTGTATAGTGTATCTATTATCTTTGGATACTATCATCTACTTACTTGCTTTTACTATTGTCTCAGATAGTTTAAAGGCAAAATCGGAAAAAAAGTCGTTTTTTCGAACTATTGACGCTGTGCCTTAGCAACATGACAATAATTTTGACAATAATTTTTCGTAATAGAATCTGGCGAGTCAAAAACACATATTTCGTTTTTATGTTGTTTTTATTAACAAAGATATTTCAACAATTAATAATCGAAGACTCTTACAACTATGAAATAAATAAGATATAACATTATGCAGGATGTTTACTTATAATCGCTCCACTGGTAAGTATGGCCACCAATAAAGTGTTCAGGGGCCTTAAAACCATACCCTGACGCACCAATAACCACACCACTGGTGATCAAGTTCTCTGGGGCTGCTGGGAATTGAATGGGACCTGTACTTTCCTTAGGATCAGGCATATCACCATTGTAATTGTTTCCTCCATTGTCGTTCTTTTGGCTGTTGTCTTGATTTTGGTTTTTGTCTCCTTGATTGTCACCCTTATTGTCAGGATAATCATTACCATTGTTACCACTATCCTTTTTATCATTATTATTATTATCTTGACTATGATAGTCTTCTTCATAGTCATAATTATCGTATGCTTGGATCACATCAAACAAAATAGTCACTGTCGCTAGGAGCACCACAAAAGAACGGAATCTCATTTTTAAATCCGTTTCTATCGGCTAATAAACACTGAATAATCAAATATCTTAAGTCTGGACAGTGTCTAAACTGCGAAATCGTACATTTCATGCCAAATGATCCAAATCATTTATTGAATAATTCAGAATGTTGCGCTAGTATACCATAGTTACGCGTTTTTTTGTCTATTAGTTTTATGCAATTATTCGTTTAAAAAATTATGCAAACTCCGACAGGTATTGCACCAATTTTTCTTACAGTAATGAAAGGTGAATTATGATTGATTTTATAGTTTTTTGTGCAACTCGATTGGTGTAATTACCTTATTTATTTGTCAATAATGCTCTGGTTAAACTTAAATAACACCTAATATTATTGATGAAGTTGATTTGATTAAACTTGTGTGCAGTGCCGGCCTTTGAAAATAGTATGTCGGTTATATATTCGTGTACTGTTCTACCTCGACCCGGCCGGTTCGCAAAAAGTTGTCCGTCACGAGGTGGTTTTTCGATGGATATAATGTAACGGGATTTAGTTTATTTTTAGCGTGTCCGACCTTTTCCTAAATGTGATATCTTCAATGCAATGTACTAAATGAAATATGATCACTACAGTTAAGTTTACGAGTAGGTAATGCATTTAATTAAATATAGAATTACTTTTATAATAATATTAATAAACATGAAATTTGTTAATATGATACGAAAAGCTCATTTTAAGATATTGCGTAATATCATGACACATTATATAAATTCATGAATGCCTTTGCCCAGCAGTAGGATGACGGGCTTAAGTAAGTAAGTAAGTAAGTAAGTAAATGCGCAAATCAACTTGATACCAAGGATTATCACTAAATATAGACTATTTCAGAATTGTAATATTAAAATATATTCACTAAATGTAAATAAATTCTCTAAATTTAATTTAAATTTACATTTAGGACGAGCATGTATTTTGTATGAAGGACAATGGAAATTTTATATCTGTATTTACTTTACAGCAGTTAATGTTCAATTATCTTTCATGACATCCAATACATGCTTGACAACCAAATTAATTTAAATTATAGCAATATATACAGGCTGTCCCACGTTTCTTCCGCAAAACAATTTTTTTCAGAAAGTAAAAAAAAAAATTTTCAATTCATTAAAAAGTTACAGCCGTTTGAATTATTAACAATATCTTATTTTAAACGGTTCCAACTTCAGAAGGAACAGAGAAAGCTAATAAGACCATATGAAACATATTACTTTCTACTTTCTAGAAAAAAAAAACAAAACATTTTGGTATTTTCTTTTGTTTATTTGTTAAGACAAATTATTAAAATTTTACTTATAATTAATAATTTTTTATTGTTGCAATATGTATTTATTGTGTTTCATTTTTGGTTTTGCATTGTTTGATAACTAATTAATTTTTTATTTTTCCTTTTTTGTTAATATTTCAAAGAGCTCTACAGAAGTTTTATTGTCATATAGTTCCAGTTCAATAAGCACACATTTTTCATTTACTATATATTAGCTGGAACATTATTGGAAATTTTATTTCTAAATTTGTTTTCTAAATAAATTAAGAGGCGTGCATTAACAACGATAATAAGTTAAAAATAACATTTTGACTTATGAATTGTGTACTGTAAGGTTAGCTAAAATGCATATACATTCAAAACGAAGGTCTTTTTAATTTCCAACAATATAAACTATAACTGAAAATGTTTAACGACATACTTTGTCAAAGTAATTTTATAAGTTAATAATATCGTAACATACAGGCGGGATGTAATTTTAAATATATCAAAAATTACAGCCACAACCTGGATTTGAACCAAGACCCTTTGCGTCGCTAGCACAATATCAATAGCTCAGATGGGAGAGCATTGTGCTAGCGACGCAAAGGTCCCTGGTTCAAATCGTCAAGTTGTTGGTTTCTCTTACGTATAGCTTTTATTGCATATGATTGTGAGTAATTAATATGCAATAAAAGCTATACGTAAGAGAAACCAACAACTTTTCTTTCTGAAGCGTCTCCTTTTGGGAAATTATATACCCGTTACCAACACAATTTATACTCATCCCAGGTCAAATTTGATGAAATAATTTTTATGTTGTATAAATGTTCTTTTAGATGGTCGTATATTTTGGTTTATCTTTTTTTTAATAATAATTATATACATTCTATCACAATTCATCGAAAATTTAGAGCCTGCTTCCAAAAATTTTTGTAAATTAGTGATATACATAATTGTCATTATTTTCAGTTGTCAGATATTGGAAACATATTGCTGTAAAGTAAATACAAAATAATAATATAAAAAAATAGTAATGATACATTCATGCTATACAAAATACATACTCCTTTATATTTAATAAGTTAAACACTGCAAAATATCGTTGAAGCTAAATATCTCGAAAACACCATTAATCACAATTAACAAATTACCATAAAGACAAATTTAAAGCAATTTAATTTTAATTTATTTCTATTTTGTGAATAAATGTTAATACATATGTCAGTTCTGAAATAACCTGAAAAGTAAAAATATTGACAACAACAAATTGATTTTTGTATTTATTAACACAAAAAAAGCTATTAGATGCAATAAGGTTGTAAGTATAATTTGTTGTGTTGTATGCAATATCTTGAAATGAGATTTTCATTTCATGTAATCGTAAACTTTTATGTTTATTAATATAAAATTAACGTCATATTTAAAAAAAAACACAGTTACATTGCAATGTAGGAATTACATTAATTAATTACACATTAAGCTAATAAATAGAAACATATAAATCATTATAAACCAGTTCAAAGCATTCGAACAAGGTTTCGCAAATAATAAATTTCCGATATACGAGTTGAAGGGTAAACGGACAATTTTTTGCACTTAGCGGCCGAGCGGTCGACCAGAATAACAAAAAACTTGTACTTGGATGTATGATCGACACACTGTTGAAATATTTATAGAACTTACTTAATTCCAAGAGTGTCCAATACGTTTCATATTGGAAAAAAATTTTTAAATGCTTATTTGATGAACATACGGCCAAGCGTCTAGCCGAGCGTACATGCAAAAAGTTTTGCGTGAGAGGTTACAGCCTAGAGACCTATACGCTCTTATCTTATTTGGAGGAATTACATGTGTGGTGTGAAATATAACATAAAATATTATAAAACACAAAGATTTTGTGGAAATATCCTCGGTACGTTCGTTAAACTGACGCTATCTTCACAATGTCATATGATCTTGGTCTTGGTTTCATATGGTCTTGGTTTTCTCTGTTCCTTCTGAAGTTGGAACCGTTTAAAATAAGATATTGTTAATAATTCAAACGGCTGTAAATTTTTAATGAATTGAAAAAGTAATTCACTTTCTGAAAAAAATTGTTTTGCGGAAGAAACGTGGGACAGCCTGTATATATTGCTATAATTTAAATTATTTTGGTTGTCAAGCATGTATTAGATGTCATGAAAGAAAATTGAACATTAACTGCTGTAAAGTAAATACAGATATAAAATTTCCATTGTCCTTCATACAAAATACATGCTCGTCCTAAATGTAAATTTAAATTCAATTTAGAGAATTTATTTACATTTAGTGAATATATTTTAATATTACAATTCTGAAATAGTCTATATTTAGTGATAATCCTTGGCATCAAGTTGATTTGCGCATTTACTTACTTACTTACTTAAGCCCGTCATCCTACTGCTGGGCAAAGGCATTTACTTGCGCAAATAATATGTGTATTAGTTAACATACATTTATATAATGTGTCATGATATTACGCAATATCTTAAAATGAGCTTTTCGTATCATATTACATATCAAACTTCATGCTTATTAATATTATTATAAAAGTTCAAAAATTTCATTTATTACATTGCATTGAAGATATCACATTAAGGAAAAGGTCGGACACGCAAAAAATAAACTAAATCCCGTTACATTACATCCATCGAAAAACCACCTCGTGACGGACAACTTTTTGCGAACCGGCCGGGTCGCGGTAGAACAGTAAACGAATATATAACCGACATACTATTTTCAAATCCTGCGATCGCGATACGAACTTACTTATTTCCATGACTGTACGTAAAGGATTGCTGTAAATGCTTCAAGAACATTTGGGAACAAACATTTGGGATTGCAGGTAAAAGTGCAAAGATTAAGGTTTACTATGAGACCATTTGAGGTTTCTAGGATAATCTTTTCAGCTGGTATAAATTTGTATAAATTACCAAAATAGTGTGTTTTGACACTTTGACCCCACCTTTTTCGAAAACATCGCGCGATAGAAAATTTTGGAGTCCAGATTCGTTTTCAGGGCAGTTAATTCTACCAAAAACGCAATTTAATATTCAATTCACAAAAGCTACTATCCCTAAAGTCATCAATATTTTAAAATTTTTAATTGACTTTATCTCGAAAATTTTCTCATGTAAAACTTTTTATTTAAAATATTTCCGGTACCATTTAGACAATTAAAAGATGTACCAAAATCGGTGAGAAGAAAATGGGACTGCAGAATTTTATAAACAATACCATTGTTCGGGAGCTAAGATCACGAAATCGTGACCGTTTTGCAGTAAATGCGAAGATCCGCGAACGTGCACGTGAAGGATGAGTTAGGGGTGGATTCCAGGCTCTAATAAAATTTCCGGGCGCCATCGGTATTGAAATCCAACACTTTTTCCTCTTCTTTTTGCTAATTTAAATCTACTATTTAGGAACTCGCTAAAAATCTCGAACTTTCTGCTCTTACTCATCTTAGTAAAAAATTCGCCGATAAAAAGGCACAAAAAGTTAGTTTCGGACATTAATAAAAGTAGTTTCAAATTATGTTTGTAGTGTTGTAATATACGTTTTTTCAGTTGACATAATCGCTGATTTATTTTTTCTTTGTACTGACAATGAGAAAATTTTAATTTGTAATTTTGAAAGGGGCGCCCGAAAATACTCTGCCCAAGGGCGCCGAGGAGGCTAAGGCCGGCACTGGTTGTGGGGAACATCAATTTTGTGACTAAGATGTGACTATACGTTTACGATCTAGTTTTCTATTGCCCTGCAAAAGTACTAAGCTTACCATCAACTTACCATCAAAATAAACACCATATTAAAGACGAAAAATGTGGGTGCATGATAAATAAAGAATTACTTAAAAATTTTGAAATATATAGGTGTGCGAAAAGGTTAAAAAATACATTTTAATTTGTCCGTTGGCTTAAAGTTTAAACAAACAATTAATATGTATTCAATTATTGTTCAGAAGCTATGAGAAACAAGTGATAATTCTGACAAATGATATTATTGCTAAATTTAGTTCTTATTTTCTGTTGACTCATAAACAAGCAGTGATTATGATTAATCAAGTGTCAACAAAACTCTGTCAATTTGATTAGATAATGGACACTGATAATTTATTGTGCAGATTGGAGCAGCGACAATACCGCCATCTATACGCGTCGTGGTCAAATAATCACAGAACTATCGGGAAATAGGTTATTTGAATTATAAAATATACATATTTGAATAAGGATTTATGGGAATTATGACTTATAAGAATTAGTTTTAACCGAATTATATATTTCTACTGACTAATTTAAACAAAAATAATGGATTTCATGAAAGTAACGAAGATAGTTGCGAAATAAAATTTGCATTTGAATAGCACGGAAGTGAACCAATTACGTGTAGCCAACTGTCTAAAAGTAACAAGCTGTCACTTGGGTGTACACAATACACACAGCCAGTCTAGTGTTATTTTGACGTTTCTTTCAGTCCGTTAAATGACAGTTAGGTAATTTTCCACCGGGTGCAAAGCGCTGAAAAAGTTAAACGGGGAATTTTAACAAGTTGCGAATTCCTAAACCTTCGCAATTATTAAACATACAAAAAGCGAACTTTACACCGACAAAAACGAAAGAAAGAAAATGATGGCCGAATCGGATACAACTGTTGAAGCAACTCGTCGGTTAAACGTTAAAAAACAAACGCTAGATGATGCTTATGCTGTACCAGCGAATTTTCTGGAAATAGACGTTGTTAACCCTGTAACCACCATAGGTGTTGGAAAAAAACGATACACTGATTATGAAGTTAAAATGCGAGTGAGTATCAAGTACACACCCCCCAAAAAATTGAACAAAAGAAGCCGATTTATACGTTTTTAACCATTTAACACCACACATAACTTCAATTTAGATAGCTGTAACCGTAGATAACCTATTTTTAAACAAACACACCCAATTTTTTTTGTATTTCTTCCTCGTTTTTCATCTGCGATGTTTGATTCTCGCTTTTTTTCATTTTAGACAAATTTGCCTGTGTTTAAAGTGAAGGAATCTAGTGTGAGGCGTAGATACAGCGATTTCGAATGGCTTAGGAATGAATTGGAACGAGACAGCAAGATTGTTGTGCCTCCTTTGCCCGGAAAAGCGTGGAAACGTCAAATGCCATTTCGCGGCGATGATGGTATTTTCGAAGAGGATTTTATCGAAGAACGAAGAAAGGGGTTAGAAATATTTGTTAATAAGTAAGTATTTTTATATCAAAATATAGTCAAACTTCTCGAATAGTCGTTTGCGAACAAAAGGTTTAAGGGGTAATGCCACTCTAGCACGAGCAAAGATAGCCGATTTTGTAGGTGTATTTTTACAATATAGTAAATGAATTACAAAATGTCTTTAAAGTCTTTTATTGTTCATATGTTGAGGAATATTCACAATAGATAAAAATAAAAATAAATAAAAAATAGCAGCGTTAGAGCACATCAAAGGAAACCTCTTCCGGCGGGCAGGGTTGCACGGCCGGAAAGATTTTGCACACAGTTTTTCACTTAGCCATAGAAACAAAAAAATATTGATTCTATATAAGATTATCTCGGGAAGTACGTACTGAAATTAGAATATTCGGCTTTAAAACAAAATGGCGCACGTTTGAACACAAAATATCACTTTTAGGTATAAAATTAGGTTAAAAATTGTTTATAACAAAAAAGTTTCAAACTTATCGTAAAATCCGCACGTACTTCTCTAGATAATGTTGTTCTGAAGCTGCGTATAAAATTTCAAGTGAATTGACGAAGATCCGTTGACGTTATCGTTCCGGCCAGTTTGAAAAATGCGGTTTTGAGAAAACACCGTTTAAAATATTGTGTAACTTTGATGTATAGAATTGTTATATTTTACTATAGTCGGCGAAGCCTGGACCATATAATTATCTTTTCAAATTAACATTTTTCTCCTCTTGTTTCTTTCTGTTTGATTTTGACGACAGACCTGTTTTACAGCATCAGTCAGGGATGGCTCTGAAAGCATGATGCGTTGTGCGTCAGCTTTCGCGCAGATATTGCAGTTTGGCTAGATGCTCATACATAATACCTCCGTAATCTTCATAAGGCTGGATAATGGCATCATTGATTAAGCTATACTTGCTGCAATATCCACAATTATTTCGCCAGTTGAAAGTGAAAATGAAATCACCAGGTGGCATTTCATCGGTCAGAATTTATGATAGTGTCGCATCAATTGAATCATGATTATGACGAATGGCTAGTCCATCATAAATTGAAAGCTCATTTATAGGCTTCTGGGTTAACATCCCTTTTTCTTCGAGGCCCTAACTGGTTTTTGTCAAATGGCGGGGACGAGTGCCATTAGTTTTTTCACGTGATCTATGCATTCCTTTTCTTATTCCAAAATTTGCAAGCTTTGCAGTAAGTATTTAGATGTTATGAGAATATCAACAACATTTCTCCAGCTGATAAGCGCCACCAATCATACAGAAAAGAAAAGCTATGTTTTCTCTATGTTCCATCGTCCGAGATAGTTACGCCATTATTTTTTTACTATTTTCAATTGACTTTTAGCTCTCCCTTCTTCAGCTGCTTTCTGCATACTTTGTTGACAATACTTCTGTTTCCACAAAAATGGTGCGAACAACTTTATCGTAAAATGAGTGAAAAGTCTGACGAGGAAGGTCCTTGAATGCGCAGAACTTTTCAATTATATCTACACCTATTCTTATGCGCATGACAAGGATAATTCTGCTATTCATTCCATATCCTTTTTGAACAAATCGGCAACTCGGAATGCAAGTTTGTTAAAAATTCTCACAAGAAACCACGATTTGAAATCCTAAGTCACGGTTGCCACTTTCGGCCAATTTCGCATTTGATTTGCACGTTTTACACACTACAACTTGTGAAATAGCAGAAAACACAACAACAAAGTTCAAAAGATGATAATTAAACGTCATCCACTTCAACGTTGTAATAATCTTCAACCGACATTACTTTTTTACCGGTGTGGATACGTTATCAGGCAGAGGCGACTCTAGTTCCAAACGATTCAATGCTTGTCATATTAGTTCTATTTGAAAATCTGCTGCTTTATTTCGATCACGATATACTCCAAGAATGTCACTAATTATTTCTGCTATTTTCTAACTAATCAAGAACAACACACGTTACATTAGACAGCTGTAACATTGTGCGGCTAGCGTCAGTTCAACGAACGTACCAAGGATATTTCCACAAAATCTTTGTGTTTTATAATATTTTATGTCATGTTTCACACCACGCATGTAATTCCTCCGAATAAGATTATAGCATAATAAAAAATGAGTCCAATACGATTACTAGAACCAAAGATATTGAATTTTGAATATGGCAAGGTTTGGAAAATAATCAAAGAATTGTAGTTTTTAACCGTTTTTTTTTTTTTTTTAGAATAGCTGGGCATCCCTTGGCTCAAAATGAGAGATGTCTTCATATGTTCCTTCAAGAGCCTAATATCGACAAAAACTACATTCCCGGAAAGATTCGTAACACATAAAAAGAACAACGGCAGTCACTATCATATGTAAACGTAATTTGTGTGTTTCTTTTTGTTTTTTTGCGATTGTAGCCCTGATTTCTTTCATAATTGATATTACGATTGATAATAATTCAGAAATAAGGCACCAAAATATATATTTTTTTTTGTATATGTATAATCGGCAACAAATGCAGCATGAGCCTCTTGTATAAAAATATTTCATTACGAGGTCGAACTTGTTTATATTTATATGTATAAATATATATTATAAAGTTATTGGAATAAGGTACAAGGAAATTTAGAGTACCAAATTTTAAAACTGTCGTCTTTTTTGTTTCAGAGTAAGAACGTGAATTTTTTTTGTGTTTTCGCTCAGAATTTGTACAATAACCTGTCCTATCTATAGGACAATATCATTATATTATACATATTGCATTATTTACTTTAATTGTTTATGATTCTAAAGCCATTATTTAGCGTATATTATATACTTTTAGATGTAATATTTTTCTCATAAAAAATATACCGTTTAATTTTCTTTTATTATTTTTCTAACGCCTTTTTTTCCAGGTTGGTCCAGAATTTTGATTTAAAAAATGAGCTCGTTTTGAAATTATTTTAATAAGAATAAATTTTGAACGAAACACGTTTTACTTTATATCCCTTCATTTACAACTGAATTTTAATCTTTAATTTACAAACGAAAAAATAAGCACGTGTTGTTAAATAACGTATGACGTAACGTAACGCATCCGAAAATTAATAAAAGCGGAGTCCGTCCCTGCTCAGCGCAAAAAAATCGACAACACTCCACCGCGGGTGTGGTGAAACTGGTGACATTGACCTACATTCGCCATGCTCATATGTAGAGTTGTAGTAAATAACGAACTAAGTGCCAAAAACATTATTCCGAGATATTTAGAAAAAAGTGTGCTGCAAGATAAATGTTTTATAGAAACCCATCCCTAATTTTTTGTGCGTATTTAAACAGATTGTACATCACATGTTGGTGTTGTTTTTTGCCGAGGTCTTGTATCGCAAAAACAAATCTATCGTAGAAGGTGCTAAGTGCTCTAATATTTATTTATACATATTTTAAGCTAAGTTGATATTTTTTTATACTAGAAAGTAACACTTAATAAAAATAAGTTGCTTGGCCAAGTATACTTCATACAGAGTGTCCGTTGTTCGAAAAAATTCATGGAGACCTCGTTTACTGAAAGCCATGCAAAATTTGATAGTTCTGCTCAATTTTATAGTCCTTAATTTTCTTTAAAAATGCGTTTATTTGTTATTTTGCAAATGCACTGAAAAACTGTTGTTTTTGTGCAATCTTTCTAATCTAAAGATGTTTATAAAAAGTTTACATTGAAAATGGCTTATTTTAGTAACTTCCTCAGAAAAAGTGAGGACCAGAAATCAAAATTCACTCAACGTTTTCCTTTTATTTTGAATTATTATTTAAGAAAAACAAAAAAAAATTTAATGTTTTTTTTCACAAACAACTCAAGGTATCGCCAAACATAAGAGAATTATAAGATACGTCACTAGATAAGAAAACGCGGTTCGAGACGAGAGTGAGATAGATTTGGTCAACGAAAAGATGGCTACCAACAGCTGATTGTGTTTGTATACTAGCGGGTGACATCGGATGACATAACCTTAGTTTGGTGTTTACGTTCCTTGGATTGTGCAAGATTGTGTATGTAGTGTTTTAATAAGCATTTTAATGAGTGGTCAGTTTTTAATTAAAATGTATCGGATACGTTTTATTTTATTTATATATGTGAATATTGATTTGTGTTCATTTGCATTACATAACCTCTAATGTCGGTAACGTTGCCGCCCATCGTGCATTGTATTCGTTAGTTTAAAATTCCCGCCAATTCCCGTCTTGTTTGGTCAACGGTTTAAAGCTCACATGCGTTCAAGGTCATCAAATGTGGACCCCACTAAATCAACGGAGCCGACCCGAAGCGTCGCATCTTTATATTCTTTTATCTTTGGTATCGCACAGTATTAATACTAATAATATCGTACATTTTCTTTTTATTAAAAATGTAATAAAAAATGAAAATAAAATGTAATTCTAAAATAAAAAACAGAAATAACATGAACTTTTTTGTAATAATAAAATTACCAGAACACGCCAATAAATCGCCAGCCGTAAAAAACATAAAAAAGAATCTGATGTGGTCAGGCACATGACTTTATCATACTATATATAAAATAAATAGTTTAGCTGCATGAGACTCTATTTGATCGGGATCGGCCATGTCTGCATTAAAATAAAACTACTAGAACTAGACAGATATGTCGATTAAAGCTCCGTTCGGATATTGTACTCTGTTGACACCGGGTACAACTGTCCAAATGACACTTACGTGTTATTGGGTGTAAAAAGTGTAATGCAATATGCGAACGCAGCTTATATTGACAGAAGTTATTGTCAAAGCATTAGCGTTTGACACTATCTACACCGTCATTAAAATCACATCTGACATTTAATCTGACATATCCTGGCTACTAGTTTTAATGCAGTACGACCTATCTCGATGAAATAGAATTTGCTCATGCAGCTAAACTATTGATTGTACCAAAAAATTTCATAGTTATAAGTTATTCAGAATTTCCTCTAGTTTAATTTATTATTTAACTATTTCGACGAAATTCCAGAAACGCCGGCTTATTTACAAAATCTTTCAAAAATGCTAAGACTAAACCTCCAATTCCTTTGGACCCTTTTTAACAGAAAGCTTTTCAGCTCTAAGTTTGGCCATGAAACTTCTAAATATGAAGTTTCGTCCCGATACCTGTAGTAGTTTCTCCGGAATCGTCGCCACAAAAAACGGGTACACACACACAGACATTTTTTTGTACCTTGGTCAAAAATGTTCAGGGGACCCAAAAAGACCTATTTCCCCTAAAATCTCAAAAATTTTTTTTGGCACGATTACAATACTTTACATACTGCATATGATAAAGTAGAAAGTTCAAACAAATTTTTTTTTTGCTTTAAACAAGCTATCGTTTAAATCTATTGTATTATGGAAATTTTAGTAACTTTTCCTTTTTTTCAAATAGACCCTGTAAATTACTACAATTTTTAATTCTAAAAATAGTTTATAGGAATCTTTTTTTTATAAAATGCATCATTTTTTAGTTAAAAGTAAACAAAATTTATATATCAAAATTTGTCAAAATTACCGGAACACCTATATAATTCCCCAACCGTAAATAGTTTCAAAAATGCTTCAAATAAAAGTTTTTTGGGTTTAAACAAGCTCTTGTTTAATATATTATTCATTTTATTATGTAAATATGCAAACCTTTTCTTTGTCTAATAGAACATCCTGTATACTTATTACTTTATCATACGCAGTATGTAAAGTATTGTAATCGTGCCAAAAAAATTTTTTGAGATTTTAGCGGAAATATGCCTTTTTGGGTCCCCTGAACATTTTTGACCAAGGTTCAAAAAAATGTCTGTATATGTGTGTGTACCCGTTTTTTGTGGCGACGATTCCGGAGAAACTACTAAAGGTATCGGAACAAAACTTCATATTTAGAAGTTTCATCACCAAACTTAGAGCTGAAAAGCTTTCTGTTGAAGAGAGTCCAAAGGAACTGGAGGTTTGGTCTTAGCATTTTTGAAAGATTTTGCAAATAAGCCGCCATTACTGGAATTTCGTCGAAATAGTTAAATAATAAATTAAAGAAGATGAAATTCTGAATAATTTATGTCTATGACATTTTTTGGTACAATCCATAGTGTAGCTGCAAGAGCAAATTCTATTTCAACGAGATCGGTCGTACTGCATGAAAACTAGGAGCCAGGATTTGTCAGATTTTTTGATTCTAATGACAGTAGGTAGTCTTGGTGTCAAACGCTAATGTTTTGACAATAACTTCTGTCAATATAAGCTGCGTTCGCATATTACATTACACTTTTTACACCCAATAACACGTAAGTGTCATTTGGACGGTGTACCCGGTGTCAACGGAGTACAATATCCGAACGCAGCTTTAATCGACATATCTGTCTAGTTCTAGTAGTTTTATTTTAATGCAAGCATGGCCGATCTCGATCAAATAGAGTCTCATGCAGCTCAACTATTAATTTTATATATAGTATGATAAAGTCATGTGCCTGGCCACATCAGATTTTTTTTTTTAATTCTAAGAGTTTTTTGTAGGAATAATTTTGTTTATAAAATGCATAATTTTTTAATTATAAGCAACTACTGGCACTGACTATAGGCACTTAGCACGCTATTTACGAAAATACGCCGAAAGTTAACTCATGCGAGATCGAGCGGTCAAGTTTGTTAGGCATTTCACGACATATTTTTACGTAGCCCGTTATTTAGATTAAAGCCAGTGACATTCAGCCCACTTTAATGTAATAAAACCAATTTTTCAATTTTTGGCACTTAGTTCATTATTTACTTCAACTCTTCATATGTGGCCAGCTGTTTGTTGGTTTATCTATAATAAGAATCTTTTGCATTGTGGAATCTTCATGTGGTTGTGTTTGTGTAGTGATTTGTGTAGTACCAGTGACTGACGGATGCCAATTGTATGCGACGAATGGCTAGAATGCGACATAACTTTGATCACAGCAATCACAATGTTTGTAAATCCGCGTCGCATTTGTGGATTAGGTACGTACTAATCTATCTAATTTTCAATTGATAAATGTTTGTACGGACGTTTGCAATTTGCAACCGCATTCGGGTCATGCGCGATTGGCTATTTACCAGGGCCGGCATTAGACGATTTTTTTTAAAACAATTTTGTAGATTTGTAGATGCTAGTTAATTTAAACACCATGTATTATGTGTTTATTTCACATCACGGAGAATCTTTGATTTTTGTTCTGTGATAAATAATGCGGTTTTCCGCCATTTTACGCAATTGAAAAGAATTATACGGCCATACAGTATAAATATTATATTATAACAGTCTGTAGATCATCTGCCTTTTACGCTGTTTTGCAATTTTTAGTTTATCATACGCAGTATGATAAAGCACTGTAACCGTGCCAAAAAAAATTTTTTTAGATTTTAGCGGAAATATGTCCTTTTGCGTCTCCTGAACATATTTGATTTTTAATAGTTTAACTGCAGGAGCAAATTCTATTTGATTGAGATCGGCCTTGTCTACATTAATATAAAACTAGTTAGTCAGGATTTGACAGATATTTTCATTCTAATGACAGTCGGTAGTGTCAAACGCTGATGGTTTTGACGATACCTACTGTCAATAGAATCAAAATATCTGTTAAATCCTGGCTAACTAGTTTTATTTTAATGCAGACACGACCAATCTCAATCTATAGAATCGCATACGGCTAAACTATTAATTTTATATATAGAATGAAAAAGTCATGTGCCTAGCCACATCAGATTTTTTATTTGATAAAATTTTGGGTTATACTAGAAAATCAAACCGGAAAGTTTCGAAAGAAAAAAATACATAAAACGACATAATACAATTATGAACGTGTTTGTTTATTCCACCAATTATATACAGGTATATACTCCGCAGGGCGGAACTGACACATCCGTTAACTTCTAAAACAACCAATAAAAAAAAATAACTCGTAAACATTGTCGGAAATAAAAAAAAATCACTCCTTTTCTTCCTTTTTAACCTTTTCTACGACTTCTTCCTCTTTTACGTCATCGTCTTCAGCTTCATCCTTGCTATTTTCATGCAATAAAACGTATTCTCTAGAGCTAAACCCAAACTTAATAACGTCTTTTTCCAATAATTCAACGTATTTTTTCGGGTCGATTTTTTGATTATTGATAAAAGTTCCGTTTGCAGAATCTAAATCGATTAAATACGGTCTAACTCTCTTTCCTGTCGAACCGTCGTCTTTCGTGAAAGAAACTAAACGGTATTGAAGGACAGCGTGTTGTTTCGAACACGAAGGGTGGTCAACAGCTAAATCTACGATTTTACGTTCCCTTCCGATTAAATACGCGCTTTCTCGGTGAATATACAAAGTCTGCAACGCCTTCTCCCCTTTAAAAGGGTACAACCTCCAACGCCTCTTCGGTTTCCTAGCCTCCGGAGGCTCGGAATACTTAATAACGAACCCCTTATAAGCATTCGTCTCTTCCGTTAATTTCCCGGATAAACCAAAGTTTGGCCTCTCTTTTTCTTTAGATTTTTTATCGTTAGAATCCTCTTTACCCTCTTTACCCCATCTAGCCTCCTTATGATTAAAAGACCCACTGCGAGACCTGCGTCTCCTCCTATTATTTCTCCCGTTATTACGTTTACGATCTTCCGAACGTTCTCGACGTTCCCGCCTGAGCCTGTTGTCCCTTTCTTCGTCCCTTCGGTGCCTCTCGTCCCTACGGGGCCCCCCTCGGTCATCCCGACGTTCGTGTTCCGAGTGCCTGTCTCGTTTTTCGATATTTCTGTTACGATTGTGACTTTCATCGCGGTGGCTGTGCCTGTCTTGGTGCTCGTCGGACCTACGCTTCGAGTCTCGGTCCTCACGGGGTTGAGAATGCCTCCGGTTGTGCTCCTGTGTTGGTTTTCTGCAAAAAAAAATTTGAGGTTAGAATTTTTTTAAATTGTGGTACGATCGTCGCAAAACTAATCACGATTGTTCTATGGATGCTAGTGAATAGTATCAAGGTGCTAATTAGAATATATCAAGTATTTCGTGGGAGAAAAAATTAAGTTTGGACGCGTAAACACTTCTTAAATTATGACTCGATATCTAATAAACTAACACCAATTATCCATTCCACAGTAATAAACAATATTAATATGAAATAAAGAGTCAAAACTACAACATTTTATCCGAAAATAACTAAAATTGGAGAAACCGTAGAAACTTACCGATTATTTCTAATTTTTTCAACCGGGCTATCCCATTTTGATTGTTCTAACTCGGCTCGAGACTCATCTCGACTTGACTTCTTCAATTTTTTTTCTTTTGCCTCCAATTCTTCTTTTCGAGAGTCAGAAGTTTTACGTTGACGTTTAGTTTTGTCATCGGAACGTTTTTTGGTCTTTTTGCTTGAACTGTCGGAACTTGAACTGGAACTTGAAGAATCAGAACTTGATGTATCTGACTCAGAGGAAGAGCTATCCGCTTCACGCTTTTTATTTCTCGTATGGGTCATATTGAATGAGAGACACACTCAAAATGTTAAAAACGGTTGTTTTACGTTAATGTTGTACTAGAAAAACGTATCTGGAAAGTGGAATGTGATGTAAAAGAAGCTTGGAGGCTTGAATTATAAGAGGTTACCTTTTAAAATGCGTTAAAATCCGATTTTCTCGTGGTACAAACACAAATATTACAGAATCTATAACCAAGTGTCGGTCTTGTCGGATTAGGTGTTATGCGTTTTAGGTTATTTGCACTATTAGTGGTTATATTATATACTGTCTTAGTCGGTATAGTTGAATTTTACTATATCTAGTTCTCGCAGTTACCGTAAGATGGCAACACCGCAGGTTTAATATAGGATGATTTTTAATGGATTTTTTTTTCAATTTAAAAATTTAATGCTTTTTCGTCGAGTGCATACCAATTTTGTAAAATTGAATTATTTATTTAAACTAAGCATGTCATAAAATACCTATGCAATTTAGAGATTATAAAAAATTACATTGAAATTCTGGAGGTAGAATTAAAAAGATTACATATCGTTGAAACAAGAGGTATGGAATATTTATTAATCTAAAATGGTATATAAAGCTGGATATTGAATGCAATTAAATAATCATCCACCATGTATCCAGATCGTTTGATAAATATCCAAAGTATTAGAAATTGAACTAATTTTGTCTTTATAAAATTAATTAATTATTTTATATATATTTTAGAGGAAAAAATGAAAATGATCAAGTTCTATATCAATTTCCATAATAACGACGGACACTATTGGACATTTTGGATATTATTTCTACTGTTTAAAGTCGTTATAGTTTTTGGACAGGCTAAATTTGCCTACGACAATAGACATGACTTTGCCCTATTTTCTGGGGCAGCAGCAACGTTTTTCGTGCCACTTTTGGTAAGGTTGACAAGAAAACATCAAAACGCCAAATTTCGCCAAATAAAACGTAGAATAAATCGAAATGATCGGTACTTTTGTGACAAAAGAAACAGAAAGAGGTATAATTACTTATTGAACCACTTCTATTTTTGGATAGTGTACTTTTCTAAATATAAGGATTATTATTTAATAAAAATTTAAAATATATATGTTTTAACCATTGCATAAAATTTGAGATGCCAACATTTATTTTGTGGAACAATAAATGAAGTCAAATTAGACTATCGTTGGAAATACTCGGACTTACTCTAACGCGGAGGAAGAAATTTATTTTTGTGGAAACAATGGAAAATGTAATATTTCCACCGAGACTTTGAAGTTCCAGACTTATACGCATTGACCTGAGAGGGCTGACATGTGCACTCTTGACAATCGTACTGAAATAATTATTATTTATTCAGTTTACAATTATCCATTTATTGAATTATTTATTCTTATGAAAGTATTACTGACACTGTGACATAAATTCATAGTAGCAGTTTACAATGGCTGTAAGTTGTTCCATGAACAGAACTATTGATACATTTGCGAGATTGTTGAATTTCGACCAACAAGATTGTCGACCAATCTGGATATTTAATATTAATTTATGAATTATTGTGTATTATTATTGCTAAGTCACAAATGACAAATTATATGCTTAATAACTTTTTAGCTGTTGTCGATCTTTCGAAGTAAGTCAAGATATATAGGGTGTTCCAATTAAACTTCTTAAACTATTTGACATTATTTAGCAAATGTCAAGTTGTTCGGGATAAGTCATATTAGAATCGCAAATCAATAATAACTGTCAAAAAGTGCGATACTCTTACTGTCCAAAATTAGTTCCTTTGTTTTATCCTTGTTAGTTACTCGGAAAGATTTTTTGACAAATGCTTGTATTTGTCAAAACAATTAGGATAAAAATCTTACTGAAAACTGCACTAATATACCTAGTGTTCCATTTAAGCAAACATAAGTTTGTGTTGGTACGTTGTTGTGGGATATTGTGTAAGCATCAACATTTTTTCTTGCTGTAGAGCGTATGACTGTCTGAAACTTGTACGTATGGAAAAAACATAAATTTGATTTCTTAAGCCCATTAATAAACTTTGTTTATAGCGTGGGACACCCTGTACATAATATTCTGAAATCATTAGGTACCAAAAGACTATACAATCTCCATTATACAACTTTAATTCTACTAATGGTAGAAAATTATGCAGTCATTTTTGGAAAAGTTATAAATACTTTGCTAAACCAGAACACCGAAATGTATATTCCATGTTCAAATGAAGACACCTCAGTTGTTCGCCTCGGAGCATTCATGTATGACTAACCGAACTAATAACCTACATTTTGTGTATGATAGAAAGTTATTCAAACATTTTTTAAAAAAATATAAACATTTTATTTACGTAGCCAACTAAAATATAAATTTCCCCCAGTCGGTGCTCTACATAATATTGTCATATGGATGTTTTTCATCTACAATCAGAGAAATGATAAACAATTTTTGTAAAAGTTATAAACATTTTTCTGTAACAAAGATACATTCGTTCTATAAATTCGAAATTGTGGAATTGCGTTGAAATATTGAAACAATCATTAATCGATTAGTCACTGTTGCTGATAACCTTCAAATCATGATAATGTGTATCTTTCTCATAAAAGGCAGCATCAAAAGCATCAGGGCAGTTTTCTTGACAGAGAAAATTTGATTTGCGTTCTTTGTACATTTCTATGTGTCATTTTTGGGATATTAATTTTTTTCATTAAAAAATGACAGCTGCACGGTTACTTTCAATTACTTATAAATTATCCGCTGTGACCGCTGTGACCGGAAAGAAGTTGTCCGGCAAAATTGTTGCGAAGGTAATGTATTATCGACACATCGGTAGAATTTTTCTAAAAGTTATACAGGGTGTTAAAATTATAAGATCAAAGTTGAATTCGAGAAAAGTACTACAAGTCGATTTTTTCAAATGGCAACCCTAACAAATGAATACATTTCTCAATAGGGTATTCCGGTCATGTCAAAATTTAAGCAGATATTCGGTTTAATCTATTGTACAATTTATGAGGATTCATAAAGTTAAGCTATGAGCTTTTTTATTTAGTTTTTCTATGAGATAATTGCAATTAAAAGTGCATTTTGTTTGAATTCACCGACCACCCTCGGAAATACACGATGATTACCGATCCCTAGTAGCGGTGGCAACAGCGGACAGCTCTCGAACAGCTGATCGGCCAAGTTGGCGGTTGGCGACCCTGTTGTTTGACAACGAAATAAAGGTAACTTTTTTGAGAATGATTTGATCATTGAAACTTGAAGCCAAACATCTCTCATCTCGCTAGTCGGCAATGTAAAGAAAATCTTCTCAAGACTTACTGTTCTACTGCTGTTACAGCCCGGCACAGAACAATGTCGGCGTTGGAGTTTATACATTTTGAACAAGTGTTTGCTATAACCTCAATAACCAAAGCAGGTGTCAACAAACGAGCCATTCTAAACGTTGACACAACAGAAGACAAAAATTTACTACGTGCACCCTAGATATAGCAACGTTGTCAAGTCGCTCACTTTGAGCGGTCTTTGTGACGTCACAAAGACCAATCCTAATTCAAACTTCGAACAACGATTTCTCTTAATTTAAAACAATGTTTGATATTTTACTTGTGAAGTAGCAAACAGTAGCACCCATACTTTGTAAAAAATGACAATTTCAAAAACACCGGAATACCCTATTCTATGGAAAATTTTAGATCAACTTTGTGTACAATGTCCTATACCTAAAATGTACTTGTACCTACTGAAATCGATTTTTAAATATCACAGTAGAAATTGCAAACATTGCCAAATCTAGATTGCGTTTGAAAACAACTGACCAATTTGGAATAAACAGAACTTTATTAAACAAGTTTGTTAGGTCATTTTTCATTATAATTAATATAGTATTTATAAAATTACAAGCCTACAATAAAACACAATATTAAGAATAGAACAAAATTGTAAAGTAAATTAAAAAACAACTGTTATTTGTATTTCAATAACTGTTCAAAAACGTTGCTGTGTCCTGATTGAGTTAGCACATAACCCATTGAAAGCAGCTCGAACTCTATCTTTCCTATTCTCCTTTTCAATTATTGGGTCCTCAATAATTGGGTGGTTTAAAATGGACGGTGCTCCAGCGCACACAACTGTTGCAGTAAGAGGCTTGCTTAACGAGATGTTCGACGATCGGTGGATTGCGCTTAATGGGCCGCAAAACAATTTTTTTCAGAAATTAAATTACTTTTTCAATTCATTAAAAAGTTAGAGCCGTTTGAATTATTAACAATATCTTATTTTAAACGGCTCCAACTGCAGAAGGAACAGAGAAATCCAATAAGACCATATGAAACATATTACTTTCTACTTTCTAGAAACAAAAACAAAACATTTTGCTATTTTCTTTTGTTCATTTGTTAAGACAAATTATTAAAATTTTACTTATAATTATTAATTTTTTATTGTTGTAATATGTATTTATTGTGTTTCATTTTTGGTTTTGCATTGTTTGATAACTAATTAATCTTTTATTTTTCTTTTTTTTGTTAATATTTCAAAGAGCTCTACAGAAGTTTTATTGTAATATATTTCCAGTTCAATAAGCACACATTTTTCATTTACTATATATTAGCTGGAACATTATTGGAAATTTTATTTCTAATTTTTTTTTCTAAATAAATTAAGAGGCGTGCATTAACAACGATAATAAGTTAAAAATAACATGTTGACTTATGAATTGTGTACTGTAAGGTTGGCTAAAATGCATATACATTAAAAATGAAGGTCTTTTTAATTTCCAAGCAATATAAACTATAACTGAAAATGTGTAACGACATACTTTGTCAAAGTAATATTATAAGTTAATAATATGGTAACATACAGGCGGGATGTAAATTTTAAATATATCAAAAATTACAGCCACAACCTGGATTTGAACCAAGGCCCTTTGCGTCGCTAGCACAATGTCAATAGCTCAGATGGGAGAGCATTGTGCTAGCGACGCAAAGGTCCCTGGTTCAAATCGTCAAGTTGTTGGTTTCTCTTACGTATAGCTTTTATTGCATATGATTGTGACTAATTAATATGCAATAAAAGCTATACGTAAGAGAAACCAACAACTTTTCTTTCTGAAGCGTCTCCTTTTGGGAAATTATATACCCGTTACCAACACAATTTATACTCGTCTCAGGTCAAATTTGATGAAATAATTTTTATGTTGTATAAATGTTCTTTTAGATGGTCGTATATTTTGTTTTTTTTTTAATAATAATTATAACATTCCATTAAAATTCGTCGAAAATTTAGAGCTTGCTTCCAAAATTTTTTGTAAATTAGTGATATACATAATCGTCATTATTTTCAGTTGTCAGATATTTGAAACATATTGCTGTAAAGTAAATACAAAATAATAATATAAAAAATAGTAGTGATACATTCATGCTATACAAAATACATACTCCTTTCTGTTTATTAAGTTAAACACTGCAAAATATCGTTGAAGCTAAATATCTCGAAAACACCAGTAAATCACGATTAACAAATTACCATAAAGACAAATTTAAAGCAATTTAATTTTAATTTATTTCTATTTTGTGAATAAATGTTAATACATATATCAGTTCTGAAATAACCTGAAAAGTAAAAATATTGACAACAACAAATTGATTTTTGTATTTATTAACACAAGAAAAGCTATTAGATGCAATAAGGTTGTAAGTATAATTTGTTGTGTTGTATACAATATCTTAAAATGAGTTTTTCATTTCATGTAATCGAAAACTTTTATGTTTATTAATATAAAATTAACGTCATATTTAATAAAAACACAATTAGATTGCAATGTAGGAATTACATTAATTAATTACAGTTTAAGCTAATAAATAGAAACATATAAATCATTATAAACCAATTCAAAGCATTCGAACAAGGTTTCGCAAATAATAAATTTCCGATATACGAGTTGAAGCGTAAACGGACAATTTTTTTGCACTTAGCGGCCGAGCGGTCGACCAGAATAACAAAAAACTTGTACTTGGATGTATCATTGACACACTGCTAAAATATTTATAGAACTTACTTAATTCCAAGAGTGTACAAATACATTTTGGGTATAGGACATTGTACACAAAGTTGATCTAAAATTTTCCATAGAATTGAGAAATGTATTCATATGTTAGGGTAGCCATTTGAAAAAATCGACTTTTAGCACTTTTCTCGAATTCAACTTTGATCTTTTAATTTGAACACCCTGTTAAACTTTTAGAAGAATTCTACCGACGTGTCGATAATATGTTACCTTCACAACAATTTTGCCGGACAACTTTTTTCCAACGGTCACAGGGGATAATTTATAAGTAATTGAAAGTAACCGTGCAGCTGTCATTTTTTAATGAAAAAAATTAATAACTCAAAAATGACACACAGGTATAGGGAGTGTAACATAAAATTGATCTAAAATTTAATGAAGATTTCAAAAATGCGATAAAATACAGGGTGTTCCATTTGAAATATAAAAGTTGACAACATTTCCGGTGTAACCGGAAGTAAACGAAAACTCAAAATATTTTAGCTGAGACGATCATGTCCACCAGTATAAGTCCACAAATTTTCAATCTCTCATTTCATTTCTCATTACCTAAAGAAGCCATAGTTAAGATAACAAATCTCTGCAACGCAGTATTTAGGCTTAAATATGTGCCAACTGTTTGGAAAACTGCGGAGGTAGTGATGATTCCCAAGCTAGGGAAACCACCAAATGAAGCATCCTCCTACAGGCCAATTTCTTTACTGCCCACATTGTCAAAACTGTTTGAAAAACTACTTACAAAACGACTGAAGTCAATCTTAGATGAAAGAAACATTATACCCGCTCATCAGTTTGGCTTCAGAAACAAACATTCGACAATTGATCAGGTGCACAGAATAACAATGATAATAGAACGAACTTTAGAAGAAAAAATGGTATGCTCCTCTATATTCCTGGATGTGGCAAAAGCCTTCGACAAAGTTTGGTACGAAGGCCTATTCTATAAGCTGGAACGGATACTACCCTTCGAGTATAGCCAACTATTAAAATCATACCTTTCTAGCAGATACTTCCGTATAAAGCAAGATAATGAGTACTCAACTCTCAAGTATTAAAGCTGGTTTACCACAAGGTAGTGTACTTGGCCCAATTCTTTACCTTCTTTACACACATGATCTTCCGCAACCAGATGGTGTTACCGTTGCCACTTTTGCTGATGACACTGCTATCATGGCAGTAGATACAAATGTTGAAGGAGCAACGCTAAAACTGCAGAATGATGTCAACAATATTAGTGATTGGATGCAACGATGGCTAATTTTATTGAACGATACCAAATCCGTTCACATAAATTTTACCAATAAGCGAATACAACACGTTCCAGTGAAAATAAATAACACCACCGTACCCTAGTCGAACACCGCAAAATACCTCGGTATGACGCTGGCCACCAAGTTTCGCTTGAAAACACACGTTAAAAAGAAACGAGAAGAATTGGGCATAAGATACAAGAAATCTACTAGTTTGTTGGTAGGAAGTCGGCTTTGTCGACGTATAATAAACTCCTACTTTACAAGCAGATAGTTAAACCTGTGTGGACCTATGGTATCCAACTGTGGGGCTGCACTAAGCCAAGCAATATCGCCATCATTCAACGCTTCCAAAATAAGGTGCTAAGAAACATCGTGGGTGCACCTTGGTATATAAGCAACCAGGCCCGCCGCCAGCCACTTGAGCGCCCGCGTGCATAACCAACTATGCCGCCCCCGTCTCAATCCTTTGCGCCATGTTTACACGAAAAACTGCACTAAAAATATCGTGTCATTATTTTCCACGAATATTGATTATTTTTGTACAAATTTTAGTTTCACTGCACAGAGGTGTGTCAAAAGCAAACAAAGAATAGTCAAAATCATTTTATTAACTTCACGACAGACTGACTGAACTTATCAATATATAAATAAATATGTACTATGCGCGCCAAAAAAAATCGTACAGCTAATTATGCCATCGTGTAATACTAGCTTGTTTTTATTTGTATATGTTTATCTATGACTCACATATAATAAGTTCATTGCATACGTATCTATGACTATATAATCCCCATCATGATACGCGCCAATGATTATAATGACACTAGCGTTGTATAATAATGACAGTTCGTTCAAATAATGACTTCATTATTTGAAGGAACTGTATATACGAATGTACTGTCAAAGTCAGTCTAAACCTACGTGGATGGCAGTTATTTGACATTTTGCCTCGCCACCATTGACAAATACATTTAAAAGATTTGATGTAAAATGGAATTTATGAGTCGTAGATAAAACGTCGTATTCGACTTGCACACCACTGATATAAATCGCTCGCATGTTTATACGCTCGCCTATGGCTCGCATAAACTTCATGCTCGCGATTTATATCTTTAGTTATGTGCTCGTCAAATAATATACTATTAAGTAAGTACGTAGGCTTTCACGGCCAGAATCATTTAGAAAATAAACTGCTTCCGGGTTATGCCGTGTGTCAAGATTTGTTAATGCTGACGTTTCGCGAACCATGTTGCTCGCTTCTTCAAAGCTAATTGAATAGGTATATAAGGGAGACTTTCTGGGTAGGTCTTCAGTATTCAATTAGCTTTGAAGAAGCGAGCAACATGGTTCGCGAAACGTCAGCATTAACAAATCTTGACACACGGCATAACCCGGAAGCAGTTTATTTTCTAATATACTATTATTTGCTTGTTTCATACTTATAATAATTAATGTCAGAATGACAGACAGCGTATAGGTTATGAAAGAACCAGTTACAAAGCTAAAACAAATATTTTCCTGATATTTGGTTGCATATGTGGTGTACGACTTGTTTTTGGCGCCCATAGTACATACATACATAGGAACACAAAAAACAAAACAAAACGGAAACTGAACTTTCCTTGATTTTACACTTGCGAAATTTGCCACAAATTCTGATGTATCCAAGCTATTTAAGATTTGATGTTCTATTGAAACAATAGATAAATTATTGAGCCCTGTCTTGGTGAATAGTTGAGGGTAAATATTTTTTTATAATTTTCAACTTGGATAAAGATCTTTCACCAGATGCGACCGAAACCGGCATAGTAAGCAATATTCTCAACTATTGGTGTAAAATATTAAATGGAAAACTAGGGTGATAGAAAATGCTGCATTAATTTCATTATAAAAGTCGCCGCCGTGAATGTCTGCCTGATTTCTTGAATCATAACAGATGATTAACAGATTTGAGTTGCAAATCTTTGCGAAGATTTAGCATTCCTCGCTGGTATATAATTAAATAACCTATTGTCAAAAAACCCAAAGACTCATCACCAAGACATCATTCATCATGCTGTTCGTAATCAAAATGTTTTGGCCTTCCTTTTAGGCGCAATGTATTTATAGGTGGAAAAACTAGCGAGCTAAGGAAATAATCAGTTTCTTTGCATACGAGATTACTTCGGCATTCCCATGTATATAGAACTGCAGCGCCGTATTTCACCCGCCATCTACTAGGCTGTACTGGACATATTGTCATCAATACAGTTAGAAGCCAATTGGCTGTGTAGATCATAAATTTATTGGGATTATAAAAGAAGGCATAACTGAGGAAAAATACATTTTATAAATGAAATGGTCTACTGATAAATGAAAATGAGTTTGAAAATGACGAGATTTCTACGTTTGCCGCCCCCTTGAAGGTGCCGCCCGCGTGCGGTGCACGCCTTGCACGCCCGTTTACGGCGGGCCTGTAAGCAACAGAAATCTCCACAGGGATCTGAAGATGGAATTAGTAACCAACGAAATTGGAAAGTTTGCAGAGAATCATCAGAACAGACTTCTCCAGCACACGAATGTTGAGGCAATCCAGCTTCTTGACAATAGGGTATTCCGGTCATGTCAAAATTTAAGCAGATATTCGGTTTAACCTATTGTACACTTTATGAGGATTTATAAAGTTAAGCTATGAGCTTGTTGATTTAGTATTTCTATGAGATAATTGCAATTAAAAGTGCATTTCGTTTGAATTCACCGACCACCCTCGGAAATACACGATGATTACCGATCCCTAGTAGCGGTGGCAACAGCGGACAGCTCTCGAACAGCTGATCGGCCAAGTTGACGGTTGGCGACCCTGTTGTTTGACAACGAATAAAGGTAACTTTTTTGAGAGATGATTTGATCATTGAAACTTGAAGCTAAACATCTCTCATCTCGCTAGTCGGCAATGTAAAGAAAATCTTATCAGCAGTTACTGTTCTACTGCTGTTACAGCCCGACACAGAACAATGTCGGCGTTGGAGTTTATACATTTTGAACAAGTGTTTGATATAACCTCAATAACCAAAGCAGGTGTCAACAAACGAGCGATTCTAAACGTTGACACAACAGAAGGAAAAAATTTACTACGTGCACCCTAGATATAGCAACGTTGTCAAGTCGCTCACTTTGAGCGGTCTTTGTGACGTCACAAAGACCAATCCTAATTCAAACTTCAAACAACGATTTCTCTTAATTTAAAACAATGTTTGATATTTTACTTGTGAAGTAGCAAACAGTAGCACCCATACTTTGTAAAAAATGACAACTTTAAAAACACCGGAATACCCTATTGTGACAGTGTGCGAAGACTCAAAAGAACTAAACCTTTTGAGTTGGTGAAGTGATGTTAAAAAAGCAGAGCACAGTGTTATGTGAGTGATAGGTGAACAAAGCAGAGCAACGTGCAGTGTGTGAAGTTTAAAGCGTCAGCATCCAAACTAAATTAAAGTTACACCAATGGGGAACACTTTTCATACGTAGCAATTTAGGTTAGATTAACATGGCTAGATAGTCATCAGACTAGGTGTTATACACAAGTACCTATGAGGTGCTGTTAATTAATAAAAAAAAAATTCTTTTGGTTCTCCACATACTTCTAATGGCAGCTCGTCGTGGGAGACCCTGTATATTATGTACCCACAACCAGTGTTAAAATGTGTTTATTATGAAACTAACGTACAAAAGTATGTTGTTCTGACTAAATCTTTTTCATTTTCAGGGAATTACTAAATTATTTTCGCGTCTATTGTACGACAAAACCATCAGAGCTATGTTCAAGACGATTAACGAAAAATTTTGGGATACCTCAGTTGTTGATAAAGTATTGAGTGACCAATTGTCAAATAGGATAACTTTGGTCAGTGATCTTGCTGGGAATCATATGGTTGTTTCTTTAAGCATCTGCTTTATACTTGCTTTATTTCCATTGGCCAAATACCCAGATGGAACAAAGCAGTTTCCTTCTGTGGTTTGGTTCCCTTTCAATACAAATCCCAGCCCTATTTACGAAATAATTTATTTCATCCTCGGTTTGAGCAACCACATAACAGTCATGTGTAATGCTAATTTGGACCACACCTATATATACTTCTCACAACATTTATCAGTGCAATTTTGCATCCTGAAAAATATGTTGCGAAATATAGGTTGTGTACATGAAATACCGGATGAAGACAAGTATGGTTCGAAGGAATATCAAGAAATCATATCGAAGAGGTTGCAAACGTGTGTCAACCACCATTCAGTTCTGACAGAGTAAGTTAAAACGAGAGACAAAAGATAGTGTTGAATCAAAGAAATTTACAATTGAATCGGTGAGTGGAAGAACAGAATAAGTCCAAATCAATTTAATTCTGAATTCTTAAAACTAGGTACTTGTCTCTAATAGGCTATCCACTGATGTCCCTATATTTGCTTTGTCCCAAACAAGAACCACTAACACTTCACTCACTGTGCTCTGCTTTTTACACATTTCACTGATTCACTAGTTCGAAGGGTTTAGTTCTTTTTAGTCTTCTCACTAGATTCTGGTTGTCCAGTAGCTGCAGGGCCTCTACGTTGACGTGATGGCTTAGGCGAGATTCATGCTTAGTGGCGAATCTTTTTATCTCTTGGATGACTTGTGGGACACCAAGATCACGGTGCAGGCCACTATTCCTTATGTACCAAGGAGCGTTAACCATATTCCTTAGTACTTTATTTTGGAAAATCTGGATTCCTTGTATATTGGAGCTTTTTGCGGATCCCCAAAGCTGGATGCCGTATAACCAAATCGGTTTTAGTACTTGGTTGTAAACTTGTAGTTTGTTCTGTACTGACAACTGAGAGTTTCTTCCCAGAAACTAGTACAGTTCTCTGTATTTGAGGCCAAGCTCTACTCTTTTCTTCTTAACATGTTCTTTCCACCTTAGTTTTGTATCCAGTGTCATACCCAAATACTTTGCAGTGTTCGCATATGGAACTATGGGGTCGTTAATCTTGACATGAGGTATGTCCTCGATTCTTTTGTTTGTAAAGTTAATGTGGATAGATTTCAGGTCGTTGAGCTTGGTCTTCCATTTTTTGGTCCATTTATATATTTTATTACTAGCTTGTTGAAGATTCCTGGTAGATTCACCAATAGTTGATCCCACTGCCATTAGAGCCGTCATATGCGAATGTGGCGACTGTTACATTTTCCATCTGTGGAAGGTCACTTGTATATAGTAGATAGAGAATTGGTCCCAATACACTACCCTGGGGTACCCCAGCTTTGACTTCTTTTAGTTCCGAGTATTCATCGATCTGTTTTATTCTGAATAGTCTATCAGATATATAAGATGTTAGCAGCTCGACGTATTGTAAAGGTAGCATACTCTTTAGTTTGTGTATCAATCCTTGGTGCCAAACCTTATCGAAAGCTTGTGTCACATCAAGAAAGATTGTTGAGCAAAAAGCTTTTCTTCTAATGCTTTCTTTATGATGTCTGTTATTCTATGGACTTGATCTATAGTGGAATGTTTTTCTCTAAAACCAAATTGGTGATTAGGAATTAGTTCTTTTCTCTCAATGATAGGTTTCATTCTCTTTAGAAGCAACTTTTCAAGGAGCTTCGATATCATTGGTAACAGTGATATTGGGCGATATGATTTGGCCTCAATCGGTGGTTTGCCTAGTTTTGGTATCATGATAACTTCTGCTACTTTCCAGACATGTGGGACGTATTTTAATCTGAACGATGCATTTATTAGGTACGTCAGCATAACAATACCTTTCTTAGGTAATTGCTTAAGAACTTCTCCTGTGATAAGATCATATCCAGGTGCCTTCTTTGGATTCAGGTTTGTCTTGATTTCTCTGGCAACTTCCTTTGGAGTAACTAGTTGTATGGCTTCTTCATCATAGGTTATATCTTCATTCGTGATTGGCTCTGTTTTGTTTGTTTTGTTTTTCTTTATTGGTGCTAAATCATACATTAAATATGTTACACAAGTCAAAATATACAGAAAGAAAAATACATGCGAGTAACCTACGAGATGAAATGTTACTCGGCGGAAATAAACTCATCAAAGTCATAACAGGCCCTACCCACAAGATACTGCTTCACTTTAAGTTTGAATTGCTTCAGTGGTAAGTTCTTTAAATCCTGCGGAAGGGCATTATAAAAAACAATCGCGTAATATGATGTCGCTGTTCTGGATCGGTTAAGACGGTGAAAATCATATCGTAACATATGTCCATGCCGCGTGTCATAAGTGTGTGTGTTATTACTTTTTATAAATTGTTGTAATTTTCATGAGCAAACAACAAACATTGCATAATATAAGCACTTGGCAACGTGAGAATGCCCAACCGAACAAAGCACCATCTGCACTCATCGCAGTAGCCAACATCCAATAAAACTCGAACACAGCGGCGCTGTATTTTAAATACTCTATGCATATGAGACGAGTGGCCCCAGTTTATAATAGAATACGTCATTACACTATGGAAAAGTGCATGATAGGCTTGCACTAAATAAGGAATGGATATATTGTTTTTTATATTTCTTATAAGGTATATTGTCTTAGATAGTTTGCCGGTCAGATACTTAACGTGTGGCTCCCATGTTAAATGAGAATCCAATAAAACTCCCAAGTACTTAACAGTACCGGTCAAAAAACCAGCACGCAACCCAAACAACAAAGTGCTGGTTTTAGAAGCATTAACGCTCAGTTTATTTGATATGAACCACTGTCGTATCTGGTCGTCGGCCATGGATTTTTTAGGCTTTAAATTACTTAACACACTGTCTTCCACGATGCTAGTGGTATCATCAGCAGACAGTATTAGCGTATTGAGCGGATCAGTAAGTTGAAGGTCATTAATGTAAATAATAAAAAGGATCGGACCCAGGACAGAACCTTGGGGTACTCCGCAGTTGACAGTAAGTTCCTCAGATATAGTATTTCGCACTTTAGTTGTCTGTAATCGTTTGTTTAGGAAAGATGATATTAACTTTAGAGCACTAACTGAGAAATTGTAGTGCTGTAGTTTTTTTATTAAGATATCATAGTCGACACAGTCAAATGCTTTAGTAAGATCATAGAATGTTGCACTAGCAAAGTTCTTGTTTTCAAAGTTGTTTGTGATCAAGTTGCTGAAGGTATTGATGGCTAGAGAAGTTGACTTTTTATTCCTAAACCCAAATTGACATGGGCTATATAGGTTGTTGAATTCAAAGTAGTGGTTAATTTGTTTCTTTAAAACTGATTCAAAAATTTTAGAAAAAATTGGTGTTATCGATATAGGTCTGTAATTGTTGCATAAATTAGTTGGCCCCTTCTTATGAATGGGGATAACCGTAGCAGTTTTAAAACAGGAAGGAAAACAGCCTGTGCGAATGCACTCATTAATCAAATCAGTAAGAGGCACAACAATAATGCTTTTGATTGCCTTTATAATTTTAGCATTTAGTCCAAAGGAATCTCTACCAGGAGAGTTTTTAATGTTATCTATTATAGATCCAACGTCGCTAGTATTTACTTGACAAACGTTAAATGTGCTGGGCGGTGATGCATTCAAAAAACTAAGTGGGTCGACGTTTGTCTGGGGGATAGTTTTGCTGAGTTCAATTGGTATATTTACGAAATATTTATTAAAGTCACATGCACTTGGAATACACGCAACATTGTCAACTGTGGAAGGTAGTGATAGCCTAATAAGTTTCCACAAAGCCTGCTGTTTGTTATCAGCGGAAGATAAGAAGCTGTCATGAGCTGCTGTTTTTGCTTTTCGTAGTTCGTTTCTGTAATCTATTTTCAAAGTTTTAATAAGTTCTCCATTCACCATATTCGGATATCTCAACCTGAAATCAACCCAAAAAGAGATTCGCTCTCTCATCTTTACTATCTTTACTCTCATCTGATTCGATGTTGTGGGGCTGGAAGATTTCTGTTAGATGTTCTGCAAAAATTTCAGCTTTCTGTTGATTGTCTCTTGCCCAGGTATCGTCTCTTCGTCTTATAGGTGGAACATGGGCCACTGGCCTCTTGTATTTCCTCACTGCTTTCCACAGCGAGTAATCTGTTTCTTTATCGGGAGTCAATTTGGTTAAGAAGGATTCCAATGATGTCTCTTTTAGTTTTTGAATTTCGCTTTTAAGTTGTTGGGATTTATTAGTAAGTATGGTTTTGTCAGCTGGATCTCGTGACTGTTGCCATCTTCTTCTGGCTTGTCTTTAGTGCTTGACCATTTCTCTAGTTTCCATAGGATAATTATTTCCAATGGTTCTGTGGGGGTCAACGACATGATTATCGATAAACTCTTAATTGTTGAAAAAAAAAATATGCTATTAGCACAAGTGGTAAATAAAAGACGAATATACATAAAGACGAAAAGAACAACAAGTTTAATATTAGAAACAAAATTTAAACTAACAAAAAAAAATCTGATGTGGCCAGGCACATGACTTTATCATACTATATATAAAATTAATAGTTTAGCTGCATGAGATTCTATATGATCGAGATCGGCTATGTCTGCATTAAAATAAAACTAGTAGAACTAGACAGATATCTCGATTAAAGCTGCGTTCGGATATTGTACTCCGTTGACACCGGGTACACCGTCCAAATGACACTTACGTGTTAGTGGGTGTAAAAGCTGTAACGGTGTTCAATATCCGAACGCAGCCTATATTGACAGTAGTATTTTCAAAACATTAGCATTTGACACTAACTGTCATTAGAATCAAAAAATCTGACATATCCTGGCTGCTAGTTTTAAAGCAGTACGACCGATCTCGATGAAATAGAATTTGCTCATGCAGCTAAACTATAAATTCTACCAAAAAGTGTCATATACATATATTATAGAAAATTTCCTCTCCTTTAATTTATTATTTAACTATTTTGACGACATTACGCAAATAGCGGCTCATTTACAAAATCTTCGAAAAATGCTAAGAGTAAACCACCAGTTCCTTTGGACCCTTTTCAACAGAAAGCTTTTCAGCTCTAAGTTTGGTTATGAAACTTCTAAATATGAAGTTTTGTCCCGATACCTTTAGTAGTTTCTCCGGAATCGTCTCCACAAAAACGGGTACACACACACACACATACACACACACACACACACACAGACATTTTTTTGTACCTTGGTCAAAAATGTTCAGGGGACCCAAAAAGACATATTTCCGCTAAAATCTCAAAAAATTTTTTTGGCATGATTACAATACTTTACATACTGCGTATGATAAAGTAAAAACAAAATAAAAAGAACAACATTATTAAACTTGTCATTGTCATTGTCACCATGATTTGATGTTTCCCAAGAAGTAATATGGTAATAAAATTCAAGATCTTCTCCTTCTAAATAGTGCATCACTTTTCTTAAGTTAGCAATTTTTAGGTAGTTAATAGGTATTGGGTTTTTGTATGCTGATTTTATTGGAAGTGTGGGACGATTTTTAGTTTCTTTTGATAATTTGAAAGTAGCCATCTGTACAGTGGGCGCGTAAAGTATGGAAACATGACAAAATCTCAAGAACGGTTTGCTATTTGAAAAAATCCTTGAACACGTCGATTTATAATTATCAAAATACACCTTATGATATCAAATAATGTTTTTACCTTCAAATGTTTTTATAGTTCATCGACATTTTTTTAAATGCCAACCCTATATTTCTTTTAATGAATTTGACAGACCTTTTAATTGTCTTAGTGGTAGCATAATATTTTTATGGCCTTACATTAAAAAACCATGTGAAGTCATTGGGTTACTATCGTTGATGCAACGTTTACAGTTTCTGAGATATTGTGACATTCTTAAAATGTGGCTACCCCTTTGTGGGTAATCACATCAACGTCTTTGCATCTTCTTATGGGGCTGTAGCGGAGATGGTAGCTTCCCCGAGGGGATAAATACGCTCACAACGTTTTAACAATTGATTTATTTGTTGTACTACAAATGTGTGCTTCTTAATAACTACTTCTTAATAACTAGTTACAATACAAAATGGTTTCATCTTTTATAGTGGTTCTCCAAGGTACCGGGCGCTAGCCGACCTTCCTGGTGCCGGCTTATGCTTGTTGTTTTATCGTTGCACATTCCTAGAACAAGGTTCCCAAAACACAAACTAACCTCGCGACTGATTATGTTTTATGCTCTGAATGACCCTATGTGACACTCATAACCCTATGTGACAATATAACCTCAAACTTTTGAATTTGAAATAGAACACCTGTATATTTTAACATTTTCTGTTACAGTCTTCATTATTATAGCAAAAACATCTAAAACTTAACAAAAACCAAAAATTAAAAAAGAGAAAAAATGATAAGTTTATGTGGACTCTCAACGATTGACAAAAACGCATTGTTTTAAATTTCATCGGCTTAATTTTTATTGTTGTTATTTTTTGTTATCAATTTTCTCTTTGTTAATTTTTGGACCTAAGTAATAAAGGCTTTTGTTAATTTCTAGATATTTTTGATATAATACTGTAATAAGCGTAGTAACAAGCACATTGAATAGGCAATGGAAGACTGTAACAGAAAATGTCAAAATATACAGGATGTTCTATTTCAAATTCAAAAGTTTGAGGTTATATCTCAGAAACTGTAAACGTAGCCTCAACGATAATAAAGCCAGTGACACTTCACATGGTTGCAAAATACTTAATTTTTACTTTTTACACTTTTATTTCATAACCTTCAATTGTCTTTTTCTCGATAATTTTCCAATGGAAGGCCATAAAAATATAATGCTACCATTAAGACAATTAAAGATCTGTCAAATTCATTAAAAAAATATAGGGTTGTCATTTCAAAAAAAATTCTATGACGTCATCTGTTAAAAACAACCGCGCTCCATGCAATGAGTGGAAAAGCAGAGTATGTCCTGGACTTATTCAGTTCTTCCAGTCATTGCGTGAAGTACGGTGCTTCTACAGCAGTACTGGTAATATATATGATTATTTTTTCATATTTTCGAAAAGATCTTAGTTTAAAATGTCAAATTTTGGACTTATTCTGTTCTTCCCCTCTCCGTTTCAATTGTACAATCTTACGATGATTTTTTTCAGGTTTTTTAAAGATATACAAGATATTTTCTCTCTATGTCTCGGCATACAACTCATTTTGAGTATACTCTCAATTGTGTTTATTGGATACATTTTAGAAACGGTAAGAATTTTCAATTAGTAAGCTTATTTTGTCACACTTGTCAACATTTTATTTTAGGATCATGACGACATAATAAAGTCACTAAAAATGCTTATATACGTTGGTGTTTTAACTATCCAAGTTGTTCTTTACGCTATGCATGGCACAGAATTAGAACATCAGGTTTGTATACAAAAACATCTTAACAAAGAACTGTTGGTCTGGTTTTAATTACTATGTTTTACAGTATGAGACAGTAGCTAGCGCCATCTACGAGAGTCAGTGGTACTTTGGGGATAAGGCTTTTTCACACGGTGTTAGATTTATGCAGATGAGCTCGCAGAAACCTGTCAAAATTACAGCTTTGGGTTTAGCTGATATAAATAACACAACAATAGTAATGGTTCGTATAGATTTGTTTAATGTTTTGGGTGCTTTTTAGACCAGGCAATAGAGCAGAAAATGACTAAGTTCGTGACAAAAATACTAGCAGGAAGCCGACGGTTCCGGGTCACGTGGAACAGTCAGTAGATTCAGAGTCAGTATTGTGATGTGTTTCCTACTCTCAAATATCATTTCTTAATTTGTTATAAACAAAAAACCTCAAAAAATCGTGTTCTTTTTTCAGCAATCTTGATGCTTTCAACAGACGAATTGTAGACAATGAAAATACGAAAAAAATTAACCCTGCACGGACTCGATTGAATTAATATTAACGAAGGAAATTCGGAAAACCCAGAAAAATTGCGTTTTTTTAAAAAATTCCTAACTCCGCCATTTTCAAAGTTGTAGCGTAGGGGTTTCGCGTGAAAGTAGCGATTGATGGGTACTTTGAGTGTGGATAACCCAGGCGTTGTCCGATGATTTCGGACAAAATCATCGGTGAGTTTTTGCACAATTGCGATTTGAATATTTTTATGCAATATGTTTCGGCGAGCCTGGATGCGTCGGAGATGGTCCGATTTTAATTTTTTTTACGTATTTTGAAAGTAGAAATATTGTGCTACAAAACGTCTGAGTTTGCGTTAAAATGTTGTGAAATAGGTGAAAAATGCTTGCAAACATGACCGAAAACAGCCGCGCGCTCCTGTCGAGCCTGTCGAGCAGTGGGGGTAGGCAGTCGACGCGGGGAAGTGCGTATCTATAGTAATACAAGCGCGCTGCGAGCTTCCCCGCGTCGCACAGTGGGCAATTTGGATCTTTTAGCGGGCCAAAATTATTTTTCTTCATTAATGAATGTAAGTAATCGTTAGATCATCGGAAAATAGTGAAAAAAAATCTAATCTTCGCGGGGGTTGTTTTTAAGGGTGTTAAAAAATAAAATTCGTGTCAAAATTCTGAAACCTTGTGAATATAATAATATCATGTGAGAACACACTAAAAATAGTAAAAAATATCTAATCCTTATGGGTGTTGTTTTTAAGGGTGTTAAAAAATAAATCTTGTATCAATATTCTATAACCTTGTGAATATAATAATATCGTATGTGAGAACACACTAAAAATAGTAAAAAAAATTTAAGTACCAATGGGTGGTTTTCTGGGGGTTAAAAAATAAATTTGGTTTTAAAATTCTGAAACCTTGCTTATATAATAATATTGTAGCTGCAAATAAACAAAAAATACTGAAATAATTATACAAAGGGGGATATTTTTGAGGGGGTTGAAAAATAAATTTAGTTATAAAACTCTGAATTCCTTGCCATTATAATAATATTATAGATACAAATAAATAAAAAATACTGAAAAAATTCTTATAAGTAAGGGAGTAATTATTTGAGGGGGTTAAAATTTCTGAAACTTAGTAAATGTAATAATATGATCTTTAAATACCCAAAAAAATATGAAAACACATCTAAAGAAATAAAACCAGGAATTATTATAAATGTAACAGAAACCCAAGTATACATTCGAACAACCTTTTTTTATTTACATATTTATTTATATATTACACCGCTATACACCTTCATATTATGTTTGTAGTATTATTATTAGATAGTAATCACATAAAAATAAACAATAATACCTAACTTAAAACTACACTAACCTAATAATACAAAAATTAATAAATATTCATCACTTTCGATATTAAAGAATTTTTGCTTATATCTACTGTCCCGATTTTCCGTCACACCCCCATTTACTAATTAGATTAAAACTATTAATATTACTTTCTAGAAGGCGTAAAAATACTGCATCTTGCGCCTTTATAAGACGTTTTACGGTGAGATCTAAAATAGATTGTAAATTGATAGTAACACTGGATTCTGTTATATGAATCATATCATTTTTTGGACAACAATCACTCTTGGCCTTTTGAACACTACCATATGATGGATATATATATATATATATATATATATATATATATATATATATATATATATATATATATATATATATATATATATATATATATATATATATATATATATATATATATATATATATATATATATATTATGTCCTATACCTCTTGCACGTTTTCGTGATAGTTTGTACGTATGCTTGGTTTTCTTGCAATCCACACACAGTGCTAAGGCTTCCTCTACCGTATATGCTCGTTGCTTGTCAACAGATTTACTTAAATTTTTCAAAGCTGTTACCTTTTCGGATGACGAATTTACATCGCGCACAATATTAGCTACCTACGTCTCTTTTGCCAGATGAACGTATAGCGGATTCGGCAGCAAACACAAGTTCATTCTTAGTCCTTGAATCTAATAAATCCTGCACTCTTCTTCTCTTTGTTTTAGAACTTGCTTCGTTAAAAGCTTTAATAGGTCTACCTACACTATCCAATGATGAGGTTGATGGTGTTGGTTCGGTAAACTGTATAGAAAATGTTGTCGTCACCACAGATCCATTCTTCAAACTTTGTTAGGAAAACCTCCGCCTTTCGTTTACTCTTTTCCCAACGATCACTAATTTTTTGGGAAAACTGGCTGATAGTCTCTTTTATGTTAATTAATTCATTACACTAACATGTAAAAGACTTGTTGAGCAGTAGCTGGATGTTATGTGCTTAAAAATCTCTTCATTTCGACTTTTCTTGCCATGTTGTCGCCACACATCAAAATATTCCCTTCTTGTTATTGAGTGACTTACCTCTGAAAATTAAATATTTTTAGTAGTTGCGCAAAAATACGCACAAAAAGCTTAACATCCTGAATAACTACGTTAATTTCCCTACATGTGACATTAAACAAACCCTTGGAAGCTTCTGGTGGTTACTAACTAAATGTCGACACAAGTAAATAGAAATCACTCAGCAGAGTACACAAATAGAGAACTATTTAAAGCGGTAATAATATATTAAAAGAACAAATTCACACCAAGTAACTATTATAAAATTATGTATACATGTACCTGTACTAAATGAATCCATTTTTGAAATAATCACTTCACAGATCTACGAAAAGTTAATATTGATTGATTGAGCGCACAAATCGTACTGGGTAAATTCTATTAGGAAACGAATATTTATACCCCGACTTTGTTTACTCAGAACATTAAGTAGGGTTGTAGTAAACAAGTAATTTTTGAACTTTCCCGACAGTATTGTTCCCTAATCATCCTGGACTAGTTATTTTGTCAAAACAATTTAATGACTTTTGTCCCGCTAAATGGTCCAAATTGCCCACTGTGCGTCGGCCGCCTGCCCTCACTACTCGACCGCGTCGGTGCGCGCGGCAGTTTTCGGTCATGTTTGCCAGCATGTTTATCCTATTTCGCAACATTTTAACACAAAATCAAAATAGCCGTTTTGTAGCACCATACTTCTACTTTCGAAAAATGTAAAAAAGAATTAAAATCGGACCACCTCCGACGCATCCAGGCTTGCCGAAACATGTTGCATATAAATATTCAAATCGCAATTGTGTAATAACATTGTAATAACTAATCATCGGATAACGCCTGGGTTGTCCACACTCAAAGTACCCATCAATCGCTATTTTCACGCGAAAAGCCTCCGCTACAACTTTGAAAATGACGGAGTTATGAATTTTTGAAAAAGCGCAGATTTTTTCGGTTTTTCCGAATTTCCTCCGTTAATATTATTTTAATCGAGTGCAGGGTTAATTTTTTTAGTATTTTCATTCTCTACAATTCGTTTGTTGAAAGCATCAAGATTGCTCCATCGGTTCAGTTTTTACAAGCGAAAAGCGAAAAAGAACACGATTTTTTGAGGTTTTTTGTTTATAACAAATTAAGAAATATTGCCTATTGCCTGGTCTATTTGTAAAGGCTAGAAAGAGAATTTATTGTTATTTGTTGGTTGCTTAGCATTGTTATCGTAATTCTTTTTTTTCAGATGTACAGAACTGTATTTTCAATTTTGACATTAATAAGAAACATGGTTGAATAATTCGACACTTCAAAAAAACACAACACTATCAAGTTATTCTGTAATATGCTGCACTGATTTCTCCTGATGTAAGATAATACACAATCCATACTAATTTTGATCGTTTTATTGGATTTAACGGTATTATACCGCGTGTACATATCTACATGTGTTATTTATCCCATAAAAAGAAAATTGTTTGTTTCCCCTCGTTTTTTTTTCAGTCTTTCTTAATCGTCTAGGTTTCTGCTATGTTTAGAAGGCCATTCTGATATTGAATCTTCAATGTTCCAGCATTTTTCGTCCCGAATCCGTATAACTTCCAACCATGAATCTTTCAGATTTCTAGAAAACACAATAAATTTAAATCTATTGAGTTTTTGTGCATGTTCAATATTGGTATAAATAAAAGTCTGTTCTCTGATGTGAAGTGACTTTCCGCTTAGTGCAAATTCAAAACTGTGTAAATAATACTTACGCAGCTTCTTCATAAAGAGCAGAAATATTGGGCAATGATTGTCGGAGTAAATCACAAACGGGTATTACAAGAACCGTTAAAAATTCAATTTGATCATCGGGAATAGTGCTTTGTTTATTTCTGTCCATTATACTCAAAGGAATGTATCCCATCTCACGTTCAATGTCTCCTTGTTCATAATATTCCTCTAGAAAAAAAAGGAGAGAGAAATAATTAATGTGGTTTTAAAACTACTCCTTTTGCCCAACTTTGCTTAGAATTTCAAAAACGCAAAGAAAGGGCAAACGCAATGAAACTAACACTGTTCGAACGAGCATTCTTCGGTCAATCTAAAAGTTGAAAAGTCCGATCCGAAATATGTAAATTAGTATCCGTAATTAATTAATAACTGATTAGGTGACACGAAATATTGGCAAAAATAGGGATATTCAATAGGCTGTATCTCGTTGACCCTTCGTTCAATCTTAATAAAACGAACACCATTCGATTCCCCTCTTCTTAAACTACAGGAATGTGAAAAAGTCCGATCTCGATTATACAGCCGTGAAATAGCATCCTCAATGCATTCAATATTAGCTATGCTTTCTCAAATAATATCATTTGACAGGTGAATTGGGAAGTGGAAAGCAGTTTTGATAACAAAAGAAAAACAGTAAACAAATATCCCGGTGTTAAAATAATATGAGGATAAAAAATAACTGAAGGGTTCAGAATGAAAAGTGGATAAAGACCATAGGAAACCATATGTTTTTATCCACATTTCATTCTCATGTCTCCAATTATTGTTTGTCAAACCAGGCATAAAATACAAATAAATAATAAAGGAACAAAAATATGGTACATTGTTTAATGGTTCATTATTGTTCAGGCTTTTTTATCATTATAAATATCATTATAAGGATTATTATTTAATAAAAATTAAAAAAAAAATATTATCTGTTTTAACAATTATTGCATAAAATTTGAGAAGCCAACATTTATTTTGTGGAACAATAAATGAAGTCAAATTAGACTATCGTTGGAAATACTCGGACGTACTCTAACGCGGAGGAAGAAATTTATGGGGATATTAACTACGATGGCGAACATGAAGAATTTAATGAGGTGTTTCTAAAATATTTTTGTGGAAACAATGGAAAATGAAATATTTCCACCGAGAATTGGAATGTTCTAGACTTATACGCATTGACCTGAGAGGGCTGACATGTGCACTCTTGAGAATGGTACTGAAATAATTATTATTTATTCAGTTTACAATTATCCATTTATTTAATTATTTATTCTTATGAAAGTATTACTGACACTGTGACATAAACTCCTAGTAGTACTTTACAATGGCGAATGTGCATTTACTAGGCTAAGATGCTTTTTAAGTTGTTGCATGAACAGAAGTATTACTACATTTGTGAGACTGGTGAATTTCGACCAACAAGATTGTCGACCAATCTGGATATTTAATATTAATTTATGAATTACTGTGTATTATTATTGTTTTACGTCACAAATGACAAATTATATGCTTAATAACTTTTTAGCTGTTGGCGATGTTTCGAAGTAAGTCAAGATATATATGGTGTTCCAATTAAAATTCTTAGGGCCGATATATTCACCTATCGTCAAAGTTGTCGTTAGCCAACGAACAGATTACGCTAACGTTCGCGTTAAAATTGATTCTGTCTTTTCACCGATCTGTAAGTTATCGTCAGGCAACGAGGACGTAAACATCGCGAACGAATGTTTTTCGGCAGTATAGTATCAAATGTCGGTAAAAAAGGTGTACTAAATCAACACTTGGATCATAACTTGGATTAATTGCCGCTAGATGTAGCGCCGTAAATGACATTGATAGACATTGACAAAACGTAACCAAAATTCATTCGCACCCATTTCTAACCGCATCAATTAAAAAAGACGACCAAAAGTAAAAAAAAAAAATGGTATGAAAGACGAATTCAGCAAATTCGGCCATATTAACTAAATAATGACTTCAATTAATACAGTACCACGCACGTACGTAAATATTTGTCAGTTTGACTTTTTGTTTGACATTCAGCACATGCTCTGTGACACAGACTACTACAGACAGTGCAGTGAGGTTTAAATGTATGCCCTGCTGTCATAAATCTATGTAGAGGCGCTGTTTACGACTGTAGAAACCTGTGTGCCTGAATCCACTGTACAGTGCACTGTACCCTAAGTTACAGATGCGGCCATCAGATGGATTTTATGAAAACAAGCCCTAAATGTCAGTGCTTGTGACAAATTGTCAAATATCATCTATATCTACAGGCAAAGGCGGTTTGAGTTTTCTTTTATTCTTTGTGTACAGTGTATAAAAATGTTTTGTATTTTATGTGGTCGTTCGGAAGATGAAGTTGACAAGCTGTTTTGCTTTCCGAGAAATGCTGAAAGGTATGTGTTTTACCCCGGTGAACACTACAAATGTCACATGGCAAAATGTTGTTAATCTATTAAAATAAATTTTAGTTTTCATTTTGTGTAATTATGATTATTATTATTATTATTATTATTATCACGGCCCCTGATATATTTCCTAATAATCTTAAGATATGCGTGACAGTGTTATAATTATTTTGTAATATTATAAACATAATATATAGTAAACAAGTATCATTTATTGATATTTGTCTACACTATAACAATATAATATTGTAAAATCAATGATAATTCTTTCAACCGCATCTTACAACAGCTTTAGTAAACTGAACTAATTTGAAATCGATAATTTGAATTTGGCGCGCAAATGCTACCGGAGCGCCACCTACGTTGGTTTATGACAGCACCGCTTGTTTTTGTAGGTACACAAAATAACCTTGACTGCACTGTCTTAGTAGTCTGTGCTCTGTGACCAATCAAAGTGTTCGTCATTAGTTTACGGCAGGTTCATTCGATCGCTAAATAAATTTGATCGTTAAGCGTATTTATCCGGTCGGTAACGTTAACGACAGGTGAATAGACACATTTTTACCATTTATCTTGTCGTTTAGATGACGAACAGTTTCACGATAGGTGAATATATCGGCCCTTAAACTATTTGACATTATTTAGCAAATGTCAAGTTATTCGGGATGTCATATTAGAATCGCAAATCAATAACAACTGTCAAAAAGTGCGATACTTTATTATCCAAAATTTGTTCCTTTGTTTTATCCTTGTTAGTTACCCCGGAAAGATTTTTTGAATAATGCTTGTTTTTGATTTTAATTTCACAATATCTCAGAAACAGTTGACAAAAGCCTATAAGCCTATAAGTTGCGTGGTATTATTATTAGGGGTATGCTCATACTCATGTGGAGTGGGGATGAGAATCTGCGAGAATCTTCGTTACGTTAATATCCGCTGGGCGCGCTGTATGGTTGAAGAATAATAACATAAACATAACTAGTACCAATCCAATTTTTGTTTATTTATGCTTATTTCTGCGTACATAATGCAAATGCTGGAAAGTTTTCTTTTTATACAAGTACGTTTGTCTGTTATGTTTTATAAATTGTTAGTGGCATAACCCCTAATAACGTAAACATAACTAGTACCAAACCAATTATTGTTTATTTATGCTTATTTTTGCGTACATAATGCAAATGCTTGAAAGTTTTCTTTTTATACAAGTACATTTGTCTGTTATATTGTATAAATTGTTAGTGGCATAACCCCTAAGTTTGACATATGCAATGTTGGTTGTTTACATATCACCTGCGCAGTAGCGGTCGTAAATTCGTCCAAAAATTAGTCATACCTTTATATTCATACCACGATAAGTTGATGTCAAAACAATTAGGATAAAAATCTTACTGACAACTGCAATAATATACCTAGTGTTCCATTTAAGCAAACATAAGTTTGTTGGGTTGGTACGTTGTTGTGGGATATTGTGTAAGCATCATATTTTCTTGCTGTAGAGCGTGTGACTGTCTGCAACTTGTATGTATGGAAAAAACGTAAATTTGATTTCTTAAGCCCATTAATATACTTTGTTTATAGCGTGGGACACCCTGTACATAATATTCTAAAATCAATACTAAAGGACTATACAACCTCCATTATACAATTTTAATTCGACTAATGGTAGAAAATTATGCAGTCATTTTTGGAAAAGTTATAAATATTTTGCTAAACCAGAACACCGAAATGTTTATTCCATGTCCAAATGAAGACACCTCAGTAGTTCGCCTTGGAGCATCATGTATGACTAACCTAACTAATAACCTACAATTTTGTGTATGATAGAAAGTTATTCAAACATTTTTTTAAAAAATATAGGTAAACATTTTGTTTACGTAGCCAACTAAAATATCAATTTCCTCCAGTCGGTGGTCTACATAATATTGTCATATGGATGTTTTTCATCTACAATTTCGTTTAGCAGAGACATGATAAATATTTTTTATAAAAGTTATAAATATTTTTCTGTAACAGAGATACATTCGTTCTATAAATTCGAAATTGTGGAATTGCGTTGAAATATTGTTACAATCATTAATCGATTGGTCACTATTTAAAACTTTGTTGCTGATAATCTTCAAATCATGATAATGTGTACATTTCTAAAATATTTCAACTTGCTGACAACTAAGATAGATATCTGTGATAGTATGTTAAGAATTTTAACCGGGACATAATACCAAACCGGCCGGGACACCGGGACCGATGTCTCAAACCGGGACTGTCCCGGTCAAACCGGGACGTATGGTAAGCCTAATTATATTTAAAATATTATCGACTGCCAAGTAAAAAAGAGTTATGTTTGGTTAATGTTACGCAATCTTTGAATCCGAATTAAACCTCAATTCATTAAAATTCAAAATTATATTCTATCAACAATAGATAATTCAACCAATACACATAGAATAAGTATTAGTAAAACTATAACAACAATAATAAATACACAACAACACAATTCAAAATAATACCCAATACCCAACAGGTACCTGGCTTCACCTTTTATTCAAGCAACGCACTAATAATACGCACCCACTATGCTGTGCCAATGTGCGTTTCCAGTCCAAGCGTGTTTTTGTTTTCGTCCGTGCTAAACCGTTTGTAGACCTCAGTACGTAGTAAAATGATAGCGTCTTACAAGTTTTACGCGTCTCTCTATGTTCGCTATCAAAACTATCGGTGTATTGCTTTAAAAAACGTGATGTGTGTGTGACATTCGGTATTATTGGTGTTCTCGTTGACTTTTTGTTTGGTTTTCGTCGATTTTGAAGAGACAACTCGCCGGTATAAGGTAAGATGTTATTCTAATGCGTAATCCCTGTTGATCTTGTTGGAATGCTGGCGTTTCAAGGTCGTTTTAGGTTTGATTTTGTATGATGTATTCATGTATTATTATCAGGGATGTAAAAGCGTAATTTACTGCGTAATTACCAAATTAATTACCGTAATTAATGCTAATTTACGGATTTTTAATTACTTAATTCAGCGGAGCTAATAATGCACGTGTTAAATCAGAAGCCGTCTACCTACTATCAATTTCATGATTTAAAGAAATGTTCTGGCAATCCGGATAAAATATGATCTTTGTTTGTGAAACCGTTATAGTATTACAGTATTTAATACTATAATTGAATCGGTCGGTTCGAAAACACTACAAGTCCAAAAAGTGAGTTCTGGGGAAATTAACAAAATTATTTTGTCAGTGCAATATCTTGAAAAGTATAGCAGTTAGCTATTTTGTGCCAACAGACAAAATAGAAAGTAGTTCACAGAGAATTAAATGTATTACATATTTTATTTATATCTGCATTAAAAGCAAAGCTATGATTAAAACAATCATCATCGATATGTAATGTTTTTGAAATCGACGGAAAAACAGCGTACATTTTTAACAATATTTGTTTATTTAAAGCATTTAAATAATATTTTTATTGTGATGTAGGTATGTATAATGTTTTTGGCGTCAACAATAAATTCCCTATTCATTTCATATTATTATATTTTCCGAAACGCGTTAGTAATGCAGCAAAAGCAAACATGTGCATACTTCGTACAAGGATATTATTTCCTTGTTGAAATTGAAATATAAAAAGACATCTCGTACTATGCCTCGAAAACAATTTCTTTCGACAAGAAAAATGTAGTTTTCTGTTGAGCATTGGCGGTATGAGTATGTTTTCGTCAAATATTCGAGCAACATTCGGCGTAGTTATTTTACAGCCATAATATAAGACGTTTTTGTCCAGCCGGCCGGTCCGCTTCGAGAATTTGAAACGTGTTTTGTAAGTGCACATTGCGATGTTGCGAATCGAAATAACATTTTTATACACTAGGAATTTTTAAGCGTTGACTTATTCATAAAATATAAATCTCAGTTTAATTTGCTTAGACGAATAATATACTGGGTATCAAAATAACTTAACATTCTTTTTATTTCTGCAACGAATTAAATTGAAAATTCTAATACTTCTAGTACTGTTGTTGGACTAAAATTCTTTGTTTTTTTTTTTAATTAAGGATATTATCTAAATAGACACCAGATCTAACGATGCTATTAACTTAACAAAACCGGATACCCAAAGAATTTTTAAATGAAGATTTGCAAACAAAAACTTATGTGTTGATTTATCAAATGAATCGGTCGGTTCGAAAACACTACAAGTCCAAAAAGTGAGTTCTGAGAAAATTAACAAAATAATTTTGTTGGTGCAATATCTTGAAAAGTAACAGCATTTTGTTATTATATTGCTATTTTGTGCCAATAGACAAAATATAAAGTACTTCACAGAGAATTAAATGTACCACTGTCTCTACTATTAAAATATTTTTAATCGTTTTCGTTTCTTTTCAAGTAATAAACATCATAAAAATTATATAGACACGCTGTCTATAAACTAATTTATTTGGAAAATTATACTTTATTTGCTTGTATTTATATATTTGTCGATTTTTATGATGTTTATTAATTGAAGGGAAACGAAAGCGGTTAAAAATATTTTAATGGTAGAGACAATTTTGTGTAGCTTTTTAATTCAACAAAAAGGTTATATTTTGAAAGCTCATTTGTTTACCTTTTGTTTCAGAAGCTAATTGATTTGTATTTCAGACAATATTAGGACATATTTATACAACGAACCTAGTAGTACAATTGGATTTAGTAGAACTTCAAAGATAACGAAGAAACCATATCAAACATTTCTTTTATGGGCAATAGCTTCCTAAATTAAATAAAAAAAATATATATTTCTTCTCATTAAAATAATAATTCATTTAAACTAGTTCACATCAAATGACCAATTATTTTACAGTCTGTTAAAATTAGATTCTGCGAATTAATAATACAGAAAGCTAATGAATTAAACAAAAGAACATTAAAATGAAACAAACAGTTTCGTCAAGATTTGTTTTGTAAATTTTCACCAGAATAGCTTTGTTAGTACGCAGTGAATTCTGCACTTATGTAATTAAAAATATGTCGGCATTATAAAATAAAACCTTGCTTGTTCGTAATCAAATTATCAGATTGATTCGAAAAAGCTATTGTGCAAATAAGGCGAACTAATCAAAAAAATAGCTAGTGCCCGTTCGGTACGCACATGTAGGAAGTCCTCAAAGAAAATTTTCATGTATTAGAAAATGCGGCGATGCATGAATGTCCGATGCGTTTACTGTTGCAGTGCAACTCTGACGGTCCGAAATCACAAACGAATATTGTAAAAATTTGTTGGTATGTCATAGATTTTTTTGAGTTCTATAAAAATCAGCCGGTAATCAAGGATGGATGAAAAATATTCGGTGAACGAACTTAAAAGGAAGAATAAATCACTCATGGCGTCGTTTAGACCAATCAATAACAAAAATTTTTGATTTGCGTGGAAAATATATTTGCCAAATATTTAACATGTGGCAACTATTTGATATTTGGCAAGTGTACGAATGTGTAGCCCCGGCTTAAGGTTTGATCGTATTTCTGACTTTTACAGTAACATATCTAGTATCTACTTACTATAAATTTTGTCCGTTAGTTTCTTTGCAATGGGGAACGGTTTGCAACATCCTGAGAAGTCACTTGCTGTCATGGTTATGGAGATCAGCATAGACCGATGAGCGCTGTTGTTCCAGTCAAAACTATTACTGTTGACGATTGGATACATCTTCGCTTTTATTCTAAAGAAAACGGTCAAGTCTGTAGCCATAATGCCCTGCTTTATCTGCTGACAAACGTCACGATACTCGTCACTTGATAGATTTTGAAACACTTGTATCTCCTGAAAAATTAAATAAGTACGTAGGCTTTCACGGCCAGAATCATTTAGAAAATAAACTGCTTCCGGGTTATGCCGTGTGTCAAGATTTGTTTCTGCTGACGTTTCGCGAACTATGTTGCTCGCTTCTTCAAAGCTAATTGAATACTGAAGACCTACCAAGAAAATCTCCCTTATATACCTAAATTTACACCTCACTGCGCACATCTGGAGCTACCGCTGCCATGTCCTTTTCCACCTGACCGCGTTAGGATCGATTTCCAGACCCTACTAATGTCAGTACCGTCCTCGCGATTGATGTTGTCAGGATGTTTGTAAAGTTCGATGGCTTTTCTAATAAGCCTTCGATGATAATTACCCACCCTTGCCAACAGCTTCACGTCATCGAAATTCATTGTGTGTCCCGACTCGTGGCAGTGTTGACCAACAGCGGACTGTTGAATCTTGCGTAGCCGGGTGTCTCTACTGTGCTCCTTGACTCGACATTTGATACTTCGTCCTGTCTGTCCTACATAGCATGTTCCACACTCACATGTTATCTTGTACACCCCTTCGTTCTTCAGGAGTGGTGTGATATCCTTTGGGTTAGGCAAAAGATCCTTTACCTTTGCTGGTGCTCTGTACCTTACCGTGATACCTGATTTCTTCAGTAATCTACCGATTCTTTCTGATACTCCACTTCCGTACACACAGAAAAGTGATTATTTGAAACGAGAAAACAATTTCTTGAATTTATTTACTAGATTCAAATGCATATTTACTTGGATGTAGAAAGTTAGGTATATACAAGAAATGCCACATACTCAATATAAGTAAAATAATTTCTCAGATAAATGCTGTCAACAAATAAATTCTTTCTTTATAAGAACCAATACTGTATTGAAAGAATTGAATTTTTCGTCCCAAAAATGTTAATTTCTCCAACGAAGTAATAGTACATCCATCCAAGTGCGTAGTTACTTGATCCAAGAAAATATAAGACAGTTAATATAAGTAAGTATTGTTTACTGAATAAAAACACACCAATTATTTAACTGAAGTGATTCTCACTTCTTTCAAGTAATCCCTTTCTCTGGAATAAATATGCGCACCGTGATTTTGTCAAGGCTCGCGCGCCCGCGCTTGGTGCTGGCGCCGTAAAGGAGCCTAGAGCCTAACCTAGTACGAAAACAACAACGAAGTACCCGTAGGGGATGTGCCTTGTGATTTATTGGGGATGTGTATTGTGATTTATAGTGTACAATAAACGTTTCAACACGGAATAGTTTGATGTAACGCACGCAACGGTTTAGAACGAGTAAGTAAATAAATATAACATACCTATCTTGTTAATTAGCAATAGGAAACGTATTTGTGCCAAATCTTTAAAATTCTTACATGAAGTAGCTAAAAATATTTACCGGGAATAAAAATATACACTTCATTGAAGACTGTTTACTTACTTCACCAGAGTAACCAGTTTCTTAAATCTAGTAATTATTCCAAGAAATAAAATTTCTTGGTTGACGTCAATGATCTCTCGCGTATACAGGGTGTCTCACGGAACTGGTACATTAGAAGTTTCTCATGTTCTACTATTTCAGGAAACTTGAAATTTTGGAAATAGAATTTACTCGATCTGAGCTCTTCAGCTAAAATATTCTCAAGTTAACTGTCACGTCCGGTCACCGGAAGTCTTGATACCGACTTCCGGTGACCTTGTGACCTTCTGGTGACTTTGTTATTTTAAATGGAATGATATAATTTTTATTTTGTTTTTGGTTTCTACGTATCAAAACACATCATTTTTTATAATGTTTCCCTATACCTACATATCATCATTTGTGAGTTCTTTTGATTTTACTATTTGTTTGGTGATTTTCCCGGTTACGTTTAAAATTGAATATCTCGGTTATTATTGAAACTAGAAGTTTCATGATTTGTGGTCCAAAACTAGAAATATAACCAAATAAGACGATGTTTAGTTCATCATGATATCTTATACAGGGTGTTCAAAATTTACAATACAATAATTGAATTTTTAAACGTAAAAAACTAATTTTTTTCATATGGAATACCCTGTATACCGATACGCCATTCGATAGGAAATCGTATTCCCTATCAATCAATATTAGGATTCCCTATATCTATCTTTAATAGTTTTTGAGTTATTGTCAGTATAAAAAAAAATGCAAACTAAATACAAAACGATTTATTCTTTATTTATAGGAATGTAACAACTTTGGAACAGCAGCAAAACAGAAAAATATTGAAAAGGTTTCTTAATACTAAAATAATAGATTTGGGATATCTAACTTAAATTAAAACTTAATTATGTTGTTCGAAATGCTGCCCGTTCTGCTCCAAACATTTTAAAACACTTCGCTGTACTACTGTCATCGTCGCTCTTCGGATTTCTTGTCGCTGAAGTCTATTAATGGCTGTTACTACTCTGTTAGTCAATTCTTCTCGAGTATTAACTGGTGTGGCATAGACCTGACTTTTCACATGACCCCAGAAATAAAAGTCTAGTGGTGTTAAATCTGGTGAGCTTGGAGGCCACCGCCAGGGTCTCCTTTTTCCGAACCACCTACCGTCACCTAACATCTGATTAAGTTGAATGGATACCACATGCGAAAAATGGGCCGGTGCACTGTCCATTTGATAAAACCAGTCGCGTAAAATATCCACATCCACGCAAAATTTCTAAATATCTATCGCTATTTAAATTTTCGTTGTAAATTTCGTATCTAATTTCGTCCCCATTATTAAATGGAAGTATTTAAAATGGACTTAAAGAAAAAGTAACAATATCTCAAAAACTATTAAAGATAGATATAGGGAACCGTAATATTGATTGATAGGGAATAAAATTTCCTATCAAATGGCGTATCAGTATACAGGCTGCTCCATTTGAAAAAGATGAGTTTTTTACGTTTGAAAATTCAATTATTGTGTTGTAAATTTTGAACACCCTGTATAAGATATCATAATGAACTAAATCGTCGTCGTATTTGGCTATGTTCCTAGTTTTGGATCATCAATCATCAAACTTCTAGTTTCAATAATAACCGAGATATTCACTGTTAAACGTCACCGCGAAAATCACCAAAAAATTAGTAAAATCAAAAAAACTCAAAAATGGTGATATTTAGGTATAGGGAATCCTTACTAAAAATGATGTATTTTGATAAGTAGAAACCAAACAAAATTAAAATTATATCATTCCATTTAAAATAACAAAGTTGATACCGACTTCCGGTGACCGGACGTGACAGTTAACTTGAGAATATTTTAGCCGAAGAGCTCAGATCGAGTAAATTCTAATTCCAAAATTTCATGTTTCCAGAAATAGTAGAACATGAGAAACTTCTAATGTACCAGTTCCGTGAGACAGCCTGTATACGAACCTACCAACTACTTCCGCCAAGTAATTCTCTCTTCGTTCGAGAGATCGCTTTTCTGTGTGTACGGTAAGCAGGCGAACGCCTTTAACTCTTGCCGCTTCTCTGCGACTTGCGGTTTTCTTTGTATGACACCCCGTATGTCAGACTTGGTGTATCCATTCTGATGTAGGGCCAACTCCAAGTGTTTCCGTTCGTCGTCCAAGATGCTGGAGTCGCATACCTTCTCGGCTCTGTTGAACAAAGTGTTAATAACACTTCTCTCCTGTTGGGGATGGTGGTGTGATTTGGCGTTCAAGTACCGATCGGTATGTGTCTTCTTACGGTAGACTGTATGTCCAAGCGTACCCGTTGACGTTCTGTATACCAGCACATCCAAGAATGGCAGCTGATTATCCTCTTCTATTTCCATCGTGAATTTGATGGCAGGATTATCATTGTTTAGGTGGCTAAGGAACTCAGTAAGTTTATCTCTACCGTATGGCCAAACCACAAAGGTATCATCAACATATCTGACCCAATGCTTGGGTTTGTAAGGACTTGACCTAATGGGTTATTCTTCAAACAATTCCTTGAAGAAACTGGCGATTACCGGTGACAAAGGTGATCCCATGGCTGCACCCTCTACTTGCTCATACATCGCTCACGCCCACTTGAAGTATGTGGTGGAGAGACAATGCTCTACAAGACCCGGTACATCGGTTGGTAGACCTAGGGGCACAAGTGTTGTCCGAAGGCCTTTGACTGCCTCTTCACTATTCAATTAGCTTTGAAGAAGCGAGCAACACGGTTCGCGAAACGTCACCATTTACAAATCCTGACACACGGCAGAACCCGGAAGCAGTTTATTTGCTAAATCGTCATTAAAGTTTTAAAGTTATCATTTTTTTCGCCAAAGCAACTTACGTCCAAGATCAACATAGTGACGAAGTAATGATGACACTCCCATGATGAGTCTTCATATAACTGTGCAATATGGTCGTTGGTCAGATGGAGAAAGCTGTTAGTGACTCCACCATGGTCTATGTCATGGCATAGAGCAGCAATGAGCAAACCATTGAGCTGAAGATAAAATTAACATTTACCCAGGTAAAACAGACCAGGGTCTATAATTTTTTAAACAAAAAAAAATAGTAGGATGAAACCCATTGGAAAAGGAAGAGAATATAACAAAAATGAAAGGAAAAGTAATTTACGGGCCATCTGAGGTCGGGAAGTGGAAGAGGGTGGGTTTTTAAGGGTAAAAAACGGTTTATCTCGTTTTCCGGCAAAACTACAAGTCCTATGGAAAAAAGTTAAATGGCAAAGTTGTAGGTAATAAAAGGATCTACAACTTTTGCATTAACACTTTTTTCACATAACCTCAAAATTTATGTGAAAAATTCAAATAACCAAGTTTTTGGTTTTTTATTTATTAAAATTTATGCTTTAATTACTCGAAAAACATAAGGTTCCATGTTACATTGATAAACAAAAAAATTACAAATCCATAAAACATGAAGATTGCAAAAAATATGCGAAAATTGTTGTTCTAAATATAATTAAAGGTAGGATTTAAAGGGGATTTCATCTAAAAAATGTGACTGCTGATATTTTTTTTCAGTAAAACGGTTGATTTATTAAATTCTATTTACATTTGTTACTATCCATTACTATTTGTCACTTTGATGGCATTTCTTCATCGTTAGATTCGAGAAAACCTTCCCGATTCTAGTAGATCTTCGAAATCTTCAAGACCATCACCGTCTTCGTCTCCAATATTATTTCCAGTCTGCATTGGTTCTTCATCCACAATTTCATCTGAATCACTAACTTCCTCGTAGCTTTTTTCTTCCACATTGGAGCATTTTTCAGAACAATGACAATTTGAGCATACATTTGTGCATTTGAAACCATGTTTTCGGCAGCCATATTTTAAACTGTTACATCCAGTTTCACAGCTGCATCAAATAGTTTTGAGCAATATTTCCGGAATTAATTCCTTTTCTGTAAATTTGGGCATAATGCCACGTTGATGTTGCTTCCAGCCCCAATCTGTTACTGTCAGTTCGTTACCCAGCCAAGTTTGAAGCTGATAATATGCCCTGTAACAATGTTGTTCTGCTGCACCTTCCGTGGGTGGGAGATTTGCCAATATGAAAGATGATTTAATTTTTGCCAATTGATATTTTCGAAATATTAATTGATTCAGAGTTATATTATCATTTTTACATTTATAAATAGATTTAATTAATAGGGTATTCCGGTGTTTTTGAAATTGTCATTTTTTACAAAGTATGGGTGCTACTGTTTGCTACTTCACAAGTAAAATATCAAACATTGTTTTAAATTAAGAGAAATCGTTGTTTGAAGTTTGAATTAGGATTGGTCTTTGTGACGTCACAAAGACCGCTCAAAGTGAGCGAGTTGACAACGTTGCTATATGTATGTATGTAGGGTGTTGGGGGTCAAGGATAAATCCTCGTGGCACCCAGGCCCCATTGGGCCCCTTGTGCCTCCCCCTGCGCTCTCTCCAGCTATGTCAACCAGCCTAGGTTGTTAACGAAGGCTAGGACGCAGCTCAGAGGTGCGTTCCTGATTCCGTCCATGGTCGGCCATGGATCCCCCAGCAAGCGTTCCCTGTATTCGACCAGGTCTGGGCATTCACATAAAATGTGTTTTACCGTCTCATCCTCTAGCTCACAAGCTCGGCATATAGACGTTTCAGCGAGATGCATCACGTGAAGATGCTTCCGTAAACCGCAGTGACCCGTTAGAATACCCGTAACTAAACGTAGCTTGTTTCTGGGCAGCTGTGTAAATTTCCTAGCAGCGGAGCTGGAGGAAGGGGGGAGCCCTTCCTTAGCTTGCTGACAGCCAGGTAGATTTTCCCACTGTCGAAAGAATTTCTTGTGGGTGATGTCCTTCAGTGATTGTAGCAGAAGGTTATTAGTGGGTAGTAGGAAGGGTTCCGGTGAGCTTACCGGTCCGTTGGCAGCTCTTCTTGCTAGTTTGTCAGCGTGCCGATTGCCCTTGTCCTCAGAGTGCCCTTTTATCCATGTGAGGTTGACATTGTTGTGTCTGGACGCCTCCACAAGGGTGTTATGACAGTCCAAGACTAAGTCGGAGGTAAACCTGCAACGACTTAATGAGAGTATGGATTGTCTGCTGTCTGTGTAGATCGTTACGTTCCTGCCAGTTTTGTCGGAGCTGATGATACACTCCGCGGCAGTTTTTATGGCAAAGATTTCCGCCTGCGTTACAGAAGGATACTTGCCTAGGGGGATGGACTGTCGCAGCTGGTAGTCATGAGAAAAAATCCCAGCGCCAGTTCCACTGTCTTTTTTGGAGCCGTCTGTATAGATCTTCAGGCACGTGGTGTTCCCTTTCTCCTGCGGTATGTCCTCGGGAAGGTAAGGTTTGTTGAAGACGTAACAAGGTGGGATGTAGTCCGTGCGGTAGTCGAGAAGCGGCACATCTTTCGATGCACTACTCCATAGACTGCCCCACATGCCGCCCTTGTCGCCTACTTTTGTGTAGCCCACCGTGCGAAGCCTGAATAGTGTTTTCAGGGCCACCTCTTCAATGAAGAAGTCAAGTGGTGGCAAGTACAGCATGTACTCCAGCGCAGCGGTTGGGGTTGTGCTCATTGCCCCGGTTGTGCCGAGGCAAGCAAGTCTTTGTATTTGTGCCAGTTTGATTTTGGTTGTGGCCAGCTTGACTCTAGACCACCACGCAACCGCCCCGTAGGTGAGCATAGGACGAATAACGGCAGTGTATATCCACAGTGTGATCTGTGGTGAGAGACCCCAGGTTTTCCCCACGGCTCTACGACACTGACCGAAAGCCATCCTTGCCCTTTTCATTCTTTGCTCAAGATGTGTTTTCCAGGTTAATTTCCTGTCGAAGGTCACACCGAGATATTTGACCTCTTCTGACAGTTTCAGTTCGCTGTTGCAGAACTTTGGTGGTGTGAAATTGCCGTGTTTTCTCTTACTGGTGAAGAGTATCATTTCCGTCTTGGCTGGGTTGACAGAAAGCGAGTGAGCTTTGCACCAGTCCTCGACGTGTTTTAGCGCCACTTGCATTCTTTCCGAAAGTGTGTTGTGGAATTTTCCGCTGATGAGTATAACAAGGTCATCAGCGTAGCCAATGGTCTCAAATCTTTGGCCATTTAATTCTAGAAGCAGGCTATCAAGGGTAAGGTTCCACAAAAGTGGTGACAACACTCCTCCCTGTGGACAGCCTCCCGCAACTCTTCCCTTCAGTGTAGTGTTGCACGCCTTGAGGCTCACTATTCTTTGCGAGAGCATGGCATGGATCCAGCCCTTGACGGTAGGTGCCACGCCGCGCTCTGCGAGAGCCTCCTGAATGCAACGGAAGGTGGTTTTATCGAAAGCTCCCTCAATGTCGATGAATACACCCAATGTGGATTCCCCGTTGTCAATTGAGGAGCGTATTCGCTTTGTCACACTGTATAGAGCAGTGTCAGTGGATCTACCTTGTGTGTAGGCATGTTGGCTAGGGTGCAGTGGTCTCGTTAAGAGTGCTGTGTCCCTGATGTATCTATCGCAAAGTCTTTCAATAGTCTTCACAAAAAAAGAGGAGAGACTAATAGGCCTGAAAGCCTTTGGTACCGAGTAGTCCTGTCTTCCGGGCTTAGGTATGAAGGTGACTGCAACTTCACGCCAACGTTTTGGGACATAACGCAGCGCTAGACACGCTTGTGTGATCTCCAACAGATGTGGTTCGATCGTTTCAAGTCCCCACTGTAGCAGGGCTGGAAAGATACCATCTGGTCCCGGAGACTTGAAGGGTGAGAAACTCTGAATGGCCCACCTTAGTCTGGCGCTGTCTCCAATACGACTGGCTGTAAGCCAATCTTCCTCGGAGGCTGCGCTGTTTTGTTCTGCAATGGTGGTATCCAGAGTGGTGGAGGAGCCTGGAAAATGAATACACATTAGCAGTTTTGAGCTCTCCTTGAGGTTGCTGGTAAAAGAACCATCAGACCTCCTCAAGATACCTACTTCCTGTCTCGGATCTTTAGACAGTATTTTTTTCAAGCGAGAGGCATCGGCGATGCATTCCACGCTTTCGCAGAAGCTGCGCCAGGTAGCCCTCTGCCTTTGCCTGATTAATTTCCTGAACTCGGAACGCTTACTTCTGTAATCGGCCCAGTCCAGGTCAGTTTTTGAGCGTTGTGCCTTATTGAAAGTCCTTTTGGTATCCACCTTGAGTCTTTCGAGCTCGGAACACCACCAAGGGGTGGCGCGTCCCAGCTCTGGTTCTTTCCTCAGGGGACAGGCCTTTTTGTACGATTTCATCAGAGCGTTGCTTAAGACAGACGAGTAATTGTCCAGGTCTCCGATGTTACGAGGGCGTGAGATGTTCACATGTTGCAACTCACCAGAAAGATTTTCGCAGAAGGCGGCGATGTTCGTCCTTCTGGCATCTCGTCCCAATCTTTTCCTGGTCTCGTGACGACCAAGGTCGAAGGTAATCCATCTGTGGTCTGACAGGGAAGCTTCCTCTGAGACACGCCAGTTGGTGATTTGTTGCGAGATACCTAAGGTGGCTAACGTAATGTCAATGACGGTCTGACAGCGTGCGTTGACGAATGTCGGTTCCGTCCCACGATTTAGTATATCTAAATAGCTGCTAGTAATAAATTCAAGCAGTAACTTACCCCTGATGTTGTCCTCTCTGCTGCCCCACGCAGTGGAGTGTGCGTTGGAGTCGCATCCGATGATCAGCTGCCATTTCCTTCCGTTGCAGGTGTCGACTAACGCCTTCAGCTCCTGCGATGGGGGTCTTTCCTCCCCTGGGAGGTAGGCAGCTGCCATGGTGATCTCATGTGCTATCCCTTTAAGGATCCATTGTACCCTCACTGCAGTAACGTCCCTGTTCGAGCATTGAGGCAGGAGGTAGGCATGAAGATTCCTGGGCACAAAAATTGCGGTCCTAGGTCTGCTGTCACCGGCGTTGCTGAAAACAGTACCGATAAGATTACTAAGACCAAGTACCCTGGACCCAGAGGTCCATGGCTCTTGAATCAGAGCTATAGTATTCTTCATCACGTCAAGATGACGGCAAAGAGTTGCCGTTGCTATCTTGCTGCGATGCAGATTGCATTGTACTACCCTGATGGTGATGTTGTCCATGGGGCTGTTTCTGGCTTCCTGGCTGCTCATTTTACTGAGAGGGAGAAGGTGGTTCGACAGTGGCTGTCGTTTTGCTCGGGGGTGTGTCGAGGATGGAGTCCGACACACAAGAGTCCGGCGAGGATGGTGTCTTCGGCGTCTTCAACTCCGTGAAGCCCCTGAAACCTGGTCCTGGTTGGGAGATGTCCATCTCCTCCGATCTAGCCACTGCTGGTGCTGCTTCCACGACAGAAGGTGTCGGAGCAGGTACTGGCGCCGTCACAGTCGAGGGTGCTACAGCTGTAGTAGCCGTAGAAGCCCCCGAAGTTGCCGTCGTCTTTGTCTCGGTGGCGAGCTCCTGTTCCAGGTCTTGCCGCCCACTGACGCGGACCTTAATCGTTCCGAAGAACAGATTGACGATCGATCCGTTAGCGCGGAGCCAACTGGCATCCTTCTGGGTTGCACCAAATGCGAGAACGTATCCCTCATCGCCAGAGCTGTTGGAGACCTCCTCGAAATTGAAAAGGCACCAGCTGTGGATGTCCAGGTGTCTATTCTGATCAGCCAGGATGTTGATCAGTCTGTCGCTGGAGGGCTTGACCTCTGGGTCCAGCAGAAGCAATGAGGGTATCCAGATTTGAACTCTGGGCATCCTCGGAAGCTCGTCCTCCCTGATAACGCGAAGCTGTGCGTCTTTGGCGCAAACTAGCTTCGTGATTTTGCCCTTTAGCCAAGCAAGGGACAGGTCGTCACCACATGTGACCCTGAGCTTCTCTCCCTTGAAGCTCCAAGATCGGAAGGTGATCTGGGGTTCGTTGGATCCAGAGGGTCTGACGCTCAGTTCTTCCCAAAGAAGTCTGAAAAGCTCCCTCTGTACTGCCTTGCCGTCCGCTTCCTTGATCTTACCAAGTGGATTGCGGCCGTCAATGATGACAACCCGGAGGTGACTAGTCAAAGCCTCCCGGAAGCTGATTGCCGCTGTGTTAGCGGTGGCGTTTTGCGGTGCGTGTCTCGCCCTCTTGTGGTGAGCCGGTGACTGCTCCGAAGATGTCGCCGAGCGCAACCTTTTGTTTTGGGCATCCCCAGTACGCTCCTCAGCCCTTCTACCGGAGTATTGGGGTTGGGTCTTCGTACCGGAGGTGCTTGGATTATCCCTTTGATCGCTTGGGCGGCTCGCGGTTCCTCGACGCTGACTCGAGTAGCGTGCCTGGGCTCCAGGTGCAGGGTAATTTGGCTGACGTCTTTCGTCGCGTCGTTCACCACGTCTGTGGGGGCCAGCGTCATGCTCTCTCGTGTAACGAGAGGTACGCGCTGTTGCACCCGACAAAGCAGTTCCGTGAGAGGTAGAGGGTTGCTGTTGCTCTAGAGCACGAGCCTTCCTCCGCCTTTTTAATTCGGCGCCGCAGGGTCTTTTGCCCCCCCTCGCCCTCCGACGGACTTCAGTGAAGCCGTCGTTGTCCTCGGACACTAGAGCGGGTTGCTCCTCCTCCTGGGGCGCCTTCGAGCCTTCTCCACTGCTCATCCTCCTGCCTAAAACAGACAAAACAGAGAAACCACCTCGCCGGCAACAGGTGCCGGCGTGTGTACGAACACGTGGGAGTTTTTTTTGAGGTTAGATGTATCGCGCTGTCCTAAAACCTGCGAAAAATACCACCTACACCTTTTAAAAGTATGAAATCACACCTGAAAGCTCACTTGCTGAGTAAAAAACACACACGAAACGCGAAAACCGCTGATCACACGCTTTATTGCGTGGAGCGTAATGGCGACCGTGCGTACTATCCGCCTGACAGAGACGGAATGAACGTTGCTATATCTAGGGTGCACGTAGTAAATTTTTGTCTTCTGTTGTGTCAACGTTTAGAATTGCTCGTTTGTTGACACCTGCTTTGGTTATATCAAACACTTTTTCAAAATGTATAAACTCCAACGCCGACATTGTTCTGTGCCGGGCTGTAACAGCAGTAGAACAGTAACTCCTGATAAGATTTTCTTTACATTGCCGACTAGCGAGATGAGAGATGTTTGGCTTCAAGTTTCAATGATCAAATCATCTCTCAAAAAAGTTAGCTTTATTCATTGTCAAACACAGGGTCGCCAACCGTCAACTTGGCCGATCAGCTGTTCGAGAGCTGTCCGCTGTTGCCACCGCTACTAGGGATCGGTAATCATCGTGTATTTCCGAGGGTGGTCGGTGAATTCAAACGAAATGCACTTTTAATTGCAATTATCTCATAGAAAACCTAAATCAAAAAGCTCATAGCTTAACTTTATGGATCCTCATAATAGGTTGGTTATGTACAATAGGTTAAACCGAATATCTGCTTACATTTTGACATGACCGAAATACCCTATTGTAATCCATGTTTCGGTATCTTCTTTGTTTGCATCTTTTTCCTAGCCCCTTCCCACTTCTCTATGAAATACCTTTTGATGGGCTAAAATTTTCCGTACGTCACTCAGGTATATAAGTTATCTTAAAATAGCAATAAATAGACATCTATGCATATAATTTAAAGAAGATTCTACAACTTTCTCAAAATATTGTAGATGTCTTATTAAATATTAACTTTATTAACTTATTTGGTTGTTAATTAAGGAATTATACTTCGACTTGCAATTTTTTGTTTATCAATGTAACATGGAATCTTACGTTTTTCGAGTAAATAAAGTATAAATTTTAATAGCTCAAAGTTATACATAATGATTAAAAAAAATCGGATTCGAGTTTTTTCGTTTCTTTGCATTTTTTGAGAACATTTACCATAGTAATGTATATTTTTTTTACTTTATCATACGCAGTATGTAAAGTATTGTAATCATGCCAAAAAAATTTTTTGAGATTTTAGCGGAAATATGTCTTTTTGGGTCCCCTGAACATTTTTGACCAAGGTACAAAAAAATGTCTGTGTGTGTGTGTGTGTGTGTGTGTGTGTGTGTGTGTGTGTGTGTGTGTGTGTGTGTGTGTGTGTGTGTGTGTGTGTGTGTGTGTGTGTGTGTGTGTGTGTGTGTGTGTGTGTGTGTGTGTGTGTGTGTGTGTGTGTGTGTGTGTGTGTGTGTGTGTGTGTGTGTGTGTGTGTGTGTGTGTGTGTGTGTGTGTGTGTGTGTGTGTGTGTGTGTGTGTGTGTGTGTGTGTGTGTGTGTGTGTGTGTGTGTGTGTGTGTGTGTGTGTGTGTGTGTGTGTGTGTGTGTGTGTGTGTGTGTGTGTGTGTGTGTGTGTGTGTGTGTGTGTGTGTGTGTGTGTGTGTGTGTGTGTGTGTGTGTGTGTGTGTGTGTGTGTGTGTGTGTGTGTGTGTGTGTGTGTGTGTGTGTGTGTGTGTGTGTGTGTGTGTGTGTGTGTGTGTGTGTGTGTGTGTGTGTGTGTGTGTGTGTGTGTGTGTGTGTGTGTGTGTGTGTGTGTGTGTGTGTGTGTGTGTGTGTGTGTGTGTGTGTGTGTGTGTGTGTGTGTGTGTGTGTGTGTGTGTGTGTGTGTGTGTGTGTGTGTGTGTGTGTGTGTGTGTGTGTGTGTGTGTGTGTGTGTGTGTGTGTGTGTGTGTGTGTGTGTGTGTGTGTGTGTGTGTGTGTGTGTGTGTGTGTGTGTGTGTGTGTGTGTGTGTGTGTGTGTGTGTGTGTGTGTGTGTGTGTGTGTGTGTGTGTGTGTGTGTGTGTGTGTGTGTGTGTGTGTGTGTGTGTGTGTGTGTGTGTGTGTGTGTGTGTGTGTGTGTGTGTGTGTGTGTGTGTGTGTGTGTGTGTGTGTGTGTGTGTGTGTGTGTGTGTGTGTGTGTGTGTGTGTGTGTGTGTGTGTGTGTGTGTGTGTGTGTGTGTGTGTGTGTGTGTGTGTGTGTGTGTGTGTGTGTGTGTGTGTGTGTGTGTGTGTGTGTGTGTGTGTGTGTGTGTGTGTGTGTGTGTGTGTGTGTGTGTGTGTGTGTGTGTGTGTGTGTGTGTGTGTGTGTGTGTGTGTGTGTGTGTGTGTGTGTGTGTGTGTGTGTGTGTGTGTGTGTGTGTGTGTGTGTGTGTGTGTGTGTGTGTGTGTGTGTGTGTGTGTGTGTGTGTGTGTGTGTGTGTGTGTGTGTGTGTGTGTGTGTGTGTGTGTGTGTGTGTGTGTGTGTGTGTGTGTGTGTGTGTGTGTGTGTGTGTGTGTGTGTGTGTGTGTGTGTGTGTGTGTGTGTGTGTGTGTGTGTGTGTGTGTGTGTGTGTGTGTGTGTGTGTGTGTGTGTGTGTGTGTGTGTGTGTGTGTGTGTGTGTGTGTGTGTGTGTGTGTGTGTGTGTGTGTGTGTGTGTGTGTGTGTGTGTGTGTGTGTGTGTGTGTGTGTGTGTGTGTGTGTGTGTGTGTGTGTGTGTGTGTGTGTGTGTGTGTGTGTGTGTGTGTGTGTGTGTGTGTGTGTGTGTGTGTGTGTGTGTGTGTGTGTGTGTGTGTGTGTGTGTGTGTGTGTGTGTGTGTGTGTGTGTGTGTGTGTGTGTGTGTGTGTGTGTGTGTGTGTGTGTGTGTGTGTGTGTGTGTGTGTGTGTGTGTGTGTGTGTGTGTGTGTGTGTGTGTGTGTGTGTGTGTGTGTGTGTGTGTGTGTGTGTGTGTGTGTGTGTGTGTGTGTGTGTGTGTGTGTGTGTGTGTGTGTGTGTGTGTGTGTGTGTGTGTGTGTGTGTGTGTGTGTGTGTGTGTGTGTGTGTGTGTGTGTGTGTGTGTGTGTGTGTGTGTGTGTGTGTGTGTGTGTGTGTGTGTGTGTGTGTGTGTGTGTGTGTGTGTGTGTGTGTGTGTGTGTGTGTGTGTGTGTGTGTGTGTGTGTGTGTGTGTGTGTGTGTGTGTGTGTGTGTGTGTGTGTGTGTGTGTGTGTGTGTGTGTGTGTGTGTGTGTGTGTGTGTGTGTGTGTGTGTGTGTGTGTGTGTGTGTGTGTGTGTGTGTGTGTGTGTGTGTGTGTGTGTGTGTGTGTGTGTGTGTGTGTGTGTGTGTGTGTGTGTGTGTGTGTGTGTGTGTGTGTGTGTGTGTGTGTGTGTGTGTGTGTGTGTGTGTGTGTGTGTGTGTGTGTGTGTGTGTGTGTGTGTGTGTGTGTGTGTGTGTGTGTGTGTGTGTGTGTGTGTGTGTGTGTGTGTGTGTGTGTGTGTGTGTGTGTGTGTGTGTGTGTGTGTGTGTGTGTGTGTGTGTGTGTGTGTGTGTGTGTGTGTGTGTGTGTGTGTGTGTGTGTGTGTGTGTGTGTGTGTGTGTGTGTGTGTGTGTGTGTGTGTGTGTGTGTGTGTGTGTGTGTGTGTGTGTGTGTGTGTGTGTGTGTGTGTGTGTGTGTGTGTGTGTGTGTGTGTGTGTGTGTGTGTGTGTGTGTGTGTGTGTGTGTGTGTGTGTGTGTGTGTGTGTGTGTGTGTGTGTGTGTGTGTGTGTGTGTGTGTGTGTGTGTGTGTGTGTGTGTGTGTGTGTGTGTGTGTGTGTGTGTGTGTGTGTGTGTGTGTGTGTGTGTGTGTGTGTGTGTGTGTGTGTGTGTGTGTGTGTGTGTGTGTGTGTGTGTGTGTGTGTGTGTGTGTGTGTGTGTGTGTGTGTGTGTGTGTGTGTGTGTGTGTGTGTGTGTGTGTGTGTGTGTGTGTGTGTGTGTGTGTGTGTGTGTGTGTGTGTGTGTGTGTGTGTGTGTGTGTGTGTGTGTGTGTGTGTGTGTGTGTGTGTGTGTGTGTGTGTGTGTGTGTGTGTGTGTGTGTGTGTGTGTGTACCCGTTTTTGTGGAGACGATTCCGGAGAAACTACTAATGGTATCGGGACGAAACTTCATAGTATTTAGAAGTTTTATAACCAAACTTAGAGCTGAAAAGCTTTCTGTTGAAAGGGATCCAAAGGAACTGGTGGTTTACTCATAGCATTTTTCGAAGATTTTGCAAATGAGCCGCTATTTGTGTAATGTCGTCAAAATAGTTAAATAATAAATTAAAGGAGAGGAAATTTTCCATAATTTATGTATATGACATTTTTTGGTAGAATTTATAGTTTAGCCGCATAAGCAAATTCTATTTCATCGAGATCGGGCGTACTGCTTTAAAACTAGTAGCCAGGATATGTCAGATTATTTTGATTCTAATGACAGTAGCTAGTGTCAAACGCTAATGTCTTGAAAATGCTACTGTCAATATAGGCTGCGTTCGGATATTGAACACCGTTACACTTTTTACACCCAATAACACGTAAGTGTCATTTGGACGGTGTACCCGCTGTCAACGGAGTACAATATCCGAACGCAGCTTTAATCGAGATATTTGTCTAGTTCTACTAGTTTTATTTTAATGCAGACATAGCCGATCTCGATCAAATAGAATCTTATGCAGCTAAACTATTAATTTTATATATAGTATGATAAAGTCATGTGCCAGTCCACATCAGATTTTTTACCATCAGAAAGTAGAGATTCTAAGGAACAAAAAGCCCACAGACTTTTTTAAAAAATCAGTTATTTTGACGTGAGAATTTTCAATTGAAAATTAGGGTGCTTTTTCGATATTAAGTCAAAATAAGGTGAAAAAATAAATATTTTAAGTCAAAATAGTTATAGTGTGTTTGGGACATAAAAAGGTAAGTTTTCACCAAATTTCGTGAAAAGAAATTTTTTTTGTAAAAAATAAAAATAAAAAAACAAAAACTTGGTTATTTGAATTTTTCAAATACATTTTGAGATTATGTGAAAAAAGTGTAAATACAAAAGTTGTAGATCTTTTTATTACCTACAACTTTGATATTTACCTTTTTTCCATAGGACTTGTAGTTTTGCCGGAAATCGAGATAAGCCGCTTTTTACCCATAAAATTTATTCGGATTGTTTTGAAACTTGAAACTTCAAAGGCTGACCATACCAACTGTTCTACCAAGTTTCAAAACTTCTAATATCTTTTTTTGTTGGAAAAAGACCGTTTTTACGGAACACCCTGTATATTCACAAACCTCTTTCGACTCGAATAAGTCCATGTTCCTATGCAGAATGTTGTACATGCAATGACAAACAGTGAAGGCATGCTCCCAATTGTGATAGTCATTGGCTCTGTGGAATAGTTTTACTGACAAAATAAACTTCATCAGTTCATCTGGACAGATGGCAGCGCTGTCCATGACGCGCATCATCATGTAGTAAATCATCTGCGGCATTTGATCGTACCTTTCCGGTGGGATGTACCAACCAAATCTAAAAATTGATATATTTGGCGCTATAACTCAAAAACTAGGCAATTTTGCATATAGATAAATTAGGCTTAATCATCTTAAAATCTTTTTGTTGATCAGACTGCAGAAGAAAATCCTAAAAAGTACATTTTTTGTGGAGACTTCAATGCTATATGAGACGACAAACCCGCGGAAAATTGACCAAAATTATTGTTGTATTAAAGAGATACATCGATCCAATCGTTAGGTGAATGTACTTACTCGTTAATGTTGGAAATTGGCTCATCAAATTCCAAATTTTCTCTCAAATGCTCTAAATCATGTGAGCATGGGTAGATGTGTCTTCTCAGCACTGAGAGGGCAACTTCGTTTGAAACAGACTAGAAAAATACATCTCCATTTGACTCTATTTTGGTATTTAGGATGTGCTACATAAACCTTGTTAGGTTAAAAAAATATATCTGTAAAGTTATTAATATTCCGGCGGTCGATAGTCATCAAATCGTTTGAGAAAGAAAAAAATGTTTTATACAAGAGTTGTTTGACTCATTAGTTTCTATAACGTAAAATTATTTTCACTTATACAGGGTGTTGCATTTAGGCGTGACGGAAACTCAGTACATTTTTTTTAAATAGAACGCCCTGTATATCATACCATATTATGAATACTAAGGACGTTGTCTTTCCAACTGTGTAAGTTGTACACTCTTGGAATTAAGTAAGTTCTATAAATATTTTAGCAGTGTGTCGATGATACATCCAAGTACAAGTTTTTTGTTATTCTGGTCGACCGCTCGGCCGCTAAGTGCAAAAAATTGTCCGTTTACGCTTGAACTCGTATATCGGAAATTTATTATTTGCGAAACGTTGTTCGAATGCTTTGAATTGGTTTATAATGATTTATATGTTTCTATTTATTAGCTTAATGTGTAATTAATTAATGTAATTCCTACATTGCAATGTAACTGTGTTTTTATTAAATATGACGTTAATTTTATATTAATAAATATAAGAGTTTTCGATTACATGAAATGAAAATCTCATTTCAAGATATTGCATACAACACAACAAATTATACTTACAACCTTATTGCATCTAATAGCTTTTTTTGTGTTAATAAATACAAAAATCAATTTGTTGTTATGAATATTTTTACTTTTCAGGTTATTTCAGAACTGACATATGTATTAACATTTATTCATAAAATAGAAATAAATTAAAATTAAATTGCTTTAAATTTGTCTTTATGGTAATTTGTTAATTGTGATTTATTGGTGTTTTCGAGATATTTAGCTTCAACAATATTTTGCAGTGTTTAACTTAATAAACAGAAAGGAGTATGTATTTTGTATAGCATGAATATATCATTATTATTTTTTTATATTATTATTTTGTATTTACTTTACAGCAATATGTTTCAAATATCTGACAACTGAAAATAATGACAATTATGTATATCACTAATTTACAAAAATTTTTGGAAGCAAGCTCTAAATTTTCGACGACTTTTGATGGAATGTAAATATGTTATAATTATTATTAAAAAAAAATAAACCAAAATATACGACCATCTAAAAGAACATTTATACAACATAAAGATTATTTCATCAAATTTTACCTGGGATGAGTATAAATTGTGTTGGTAACGGGTATATAATTTCCCAAAAGGAGACGCTTCAGAAAGAAAAGTTGTTGGTTTCTCTTACGTATAGCTTTTATTGCATATTAATTACTGAGAATCATATGCAATAAAAGCTATACGTAAGAGAAACCAACAACTTGACGATTTGAGCCAGGGACCTTTGCGTCGCTAGCACAATGCTCTCCCATCTGAGCTATTGATATTGTGCTAGCGACGCAAAGGGCCTTGGTTCAAATCCAGGTTGTGGCTGTAATTTTTGATATATTTAAAATTTACATCCCGCCTGTATGTTTGTTACCATATTATTAACTTATAATATTACTTTGACAAAGTATGTCGTTAAACATTTTCAGTTATAGTTTATATTGTTTGGAAATTAAAAAGACCTTTATTTTTAATGTATATGCATTTTAGCTAACCTTACAGTACACAATTCATAAGTCAAAATGTTATTTTTAACTTATTATCGTTGTTAATGCACGCCTCTTAATTTATTTAAAAAACAAATTTAGAAATAAAATTTCCAATAATGTTCCAGCTAATATATAGTAAATGAAGAATGTGTGCTTATTGAACTTGAACTATATTACAATAAAACTTCTGTAGAGCTCTTTGAAATATTAACAAAAAAGGAAAAATAAAAAATTAATTAGTTATCAAACAATGCAAAACCAAAAATGAAACACAATAAATACATATTACAACAATAAAAAAATTATTAATTATAAGTAAAATTTTAATAATTTGTCTTAACAAATGAACAAAAGAAAATACCAAAATGTTTTGTTTTCTTTTTCTAGAAAGTAGAAAGTAATATGTTTCATATGGTCTTATTGATTTTCTCTGTTCCTTCTGAAGTTGGAGCCGTTTAAAATAAGATATTCTTAATAATTCAAACGGCTGTAACTTTTTAATGAATTGAAAAAGTAATTTACTTTATGAAAAAAATTGTTTTGCGGAAGAAACGTGGGACAGCCTGTATATATTGCTATAATTTAAATTATTTTGGTTGTCAAGCATGTATTAGATGTCATGAAAGATAATTGAACGTTAACTGCTGTAAAGTAAATACAGATATAAAATTTCCATTGTCCTTCATACAAAATACATGCTCGTCCTAAATGTAAATTTAAATTAAATTTAGAGAATTTATTTACATTTAGTGAATATATTTTAATATTACAATTCTGAAATAGTCTATATTTAGTGATAATCCTTGGCATCAAGTTGATTTGCGCATTTACTTACTTACTTACTTAAGCCCGTCATCCTACTGCTGGGCAAAGGCATTTACTTGCGTAATTAATATGTGTATTAGTTAACATAAATTTATATAATATGTCATGATATTACGCAATATCTTAAAATGAGCTTTTCGCATCATATTATCAAATTTCATGTTTATTAATATTATTATAAAAGTAATTCTATATTTAATTAAATGCATACCTACTCGTAAACTTAACTGTAGTGATCATATTTCATTTATTACATTGCATTGAAGATATCACATTAAGGAAAAGGTCGGACACGCTAAAAAATAAACTAAATCCCGTTACATTACATCAATCGAAAAACCACCTCGTGACGGACAACTTTTTGCGAACCGGCCTTGGTCGAGGTAGAACAGTACACGAATATATAACCGACATACTATTTTCAAATCCTGCGATAGCGATACGAACTTACTTATTTCCATGACTGTACCTGTGTAAAGTAAATAGTTTGAGATATTCAGTAGTTTGTCAAAAAATTTGCAATTGCAGGCATTTCTTAAAAACTACGTTAATACTACATTTTTGCAGATATCGTCCTGAAAATTTGGTCACATAATAACTAAACCCATAGCTAGATGCTGATGTCATGAAATATTAGAGGCGCTATACAGAGTGATCGTAGCATGCACTAGTTCTTAAACATTTTTAAATGGCTTTTTCTTGGGATCTTTAAATAGAACAACCTGTATATTATTTGCTAATTTAAATCTCTCTTAAGTTCTTTGTAATTTATATTCACTATATCGTATATCTATTTTTACTAGTTTTTGTGATATTTGCAATTTAGAGACTAGTATGCTAATTAGTACCTTAATATTGCTCTGTATACAGTCTGGTGGGTAGCATGATGTAAAACATTTAAAGGGTTATAGAAGAAATCATTTAGAACCTATTTAACTAGATTTATTCATATAAAAAGTATAACGGTTATCAAGGTATTACACAATTTATATAAGTATATAAGTATTTTTACAAACGCACAGCGAGCGAACCTGAAGACCTAGTAACTTCAATTGGGGTCAGAAGTTAACCATAAACAGTGTAATTTTAGGAGGACTATCGTGAAAAATTGTTCACTTGTGTGAAATTGTGCGGAGACGTTTCATTGTAATAGTATGTGCGCTCATACACAAAAACAAACAGAAACGCTGAAACTTGTCTTGATGAGCTACGTTTGAGAACGGATTTGTATTCAGTACAAAAAGCAACCAACAATATCTACTAGTAGGTAGTCCGGGCCTTCCGACGACCTTGAAAACCAAACGGCCGAGGCTATACTCAGAGTGGTGTTGCTAACTTCAGACAGGTTGTCAACTCGACTAACTTCGGAGTGCGCCCCCTTGCCGCTCTAACTAGCACTCCGCCCCGCTGTGGCCCCCTCGAATCTAGGGCTCCGTTGCTCCCTCCGGACGCCCCCTCCGGGCTCCGCCCCCAACGCTAGACCGGTCGTTTAAATATTATGACTCAGGACTATAATTTATGTCATTCTAATCTATTGGATGTTTAACCTTGATGTTAATTAAAAAGTAGCTCCATGTTCAGCGGTAAAGAAATACTGTGAGTGAGTGTGTGTATACAAACCAATTTTTCATCTATTTGTATAGCATTTTTTTTTGTATATGTAATTAGGCGGAGGGAATATATTAATTAAAGCGCTTAGATATCGATAATAATTTTTATATGAATTAATAATTACCTAGCCAAATTTATAATGCTACAAATAGTTAAATTAATTTTTCTGGGTTATAACTGTGTAATGTAGGTTTGGGGCGGAACGCACCACAGGGCCGTCGATTATTGGTATATTGCCCGCATCGGCATTTAGAAGAGAATAAATAATAAATATGGCCATTTCTCTCTTACATCAATGCGCGATTAAGTTATCCCAGTCTTTCTGTTGTGTATTGGGGTCTATCTCCGGATAATAGTGTATACGGACAGATACAAAAACGTTCCACACGCGTTTGACCCCCTAATAAAACTAACAAGAGGGCAGTAAAGAACCCCATGTCTCTCTCACCCACACAGGTCTACCGTAGTTATTTAAATGAGCATAAATACATAAGGTCGATTGTCGATTAGCGGTGTTTCGGAAATCAATCTCAAAACATGTTGGAACTTGTCCGTGCGTTGGGTCCACAAACGATAATTAGTGTTGAATTCTGATTGACGCATGACTAAATTTAAAGAATCCGATTAGGGTTTTTTTTTGTTTTAAATAGATACATTTATATATTAGGTATTTTACACTGTATGTGTCTTCAATTACCTGGCGATAGAAATATGGATAAATTAGTTCTAGACTCGTGTCCCTCGAAAGTATAAATTAAGGGGAGTATCGGGGATGTTTTTAGTTATTTTTTTTATTTAAAATATATACGTAATATATAGATCTTTTACAATGTAATATGGATGTTAGCACAGTCTCCTTTAGCAATTTTGCTACACATTTTACATTACAAAACCATTACTATTATTAACACTTATATTCTTCAATAAATATATTAATTAATTGCGGTATTTATTGATTTATTAATTTTACAAAATTTAAGATTTAGATCTTTTACAGTAAATTCAGATAATAGGCATTTTACAATGTAATTCGGGTATTAGGACGACCCCTTCAGTGATTTTGCCATACATTTTATGTCACAACGCGTTACTTTTATCAACATTGTAATATTTCCCTATAAATATATGAATTAATTAGGGTATTTATTGATTTATTAATTTTACAAAATTAAAGATTTAGATCTTTTACAGTGTAGGTAAATTCAGATAATAGGTATTTTACAATGTAATTCGGATATTAGCACGGCCCCTTCAGTGATTTTGTCATACATTTTATGTTACAACGCGTTAATATTATTAAAATTGTAATATTTTCCTATAAATAATTAGGTCGGGAATATATTAACTAAAGCGCACAGATATCGATAATAATTTCATATGAATTAATAATTACCTAGTCAAATTTATAATGCTACAAATTCTTAAATTTATTTTCATGGATCCGACCATAAATACCCACTGTCAATAGAATCAAAATATCTCTCAAATCCCGGCTAACTAGAATTATATTAAGGTAGACACGACCGTATCGATCAAATAGAATCTCATGCAGACTATTAAGACTATTTCTAGGTTATGTTGTTTTATAGTCACGAAAAGCGAGTGGGCGTTATCATTATCATATATATCGGCCATATTTTTTTAGTATGCTTGTCAGAGGCATATAGCTAGTAAAATCTATGCGGCCAAGTGATTCTCGGAATAGGTCTGATAAATTTGATAAATCAGTCACTACTTTTAAAAATATGCACTATGTCTCTAGTGGTAGCAATACGTTCTACTTTTACCTAGTAGATATGTCAATATGACCTTTATCAATAGCTGGTAGACGACTTACTCATAACCTCGCCATTATATTTTATGGATATAGATAGATGAATCTTTATCTATGTTAACACCAATAAAAATTGTATTGAGCATCGAATATGTTTTCATTTGCAAATCCCAACCATATCTATCTAATTTTGAATGAGTCAATAATGACTTCATAATACCTACTTGGGAAACACAACATACTCGTTGAGCAAAATTGTCCCTAATTCATTTACCAATTACATTAAGGATTAAAACATAGACAACGTACATAAAAGTGTCATTTATTATCATATTATTATCATTACATAAATATAACCTATCTTGGAGCTGTTCATGTCACTATTTGGTATACATGTGACACAACAAAATCGTTTAGCACACACTATCAACAAATTAGTTTTCTATTTAATATTATTCTCGCTGCTATCATCCATCAATATTTTCATGAAATAACTTTACAGCACTCCCTATGGCGTCTGCGCAGGACGTGCACTTATTTATGAGTTTTCATAAAACATTCACGACAAAATGGTTTACCACAATCACTACAAATTAGCTTTGTATTTAAACTCCTTCTCTGCGCCTTCTTCCATCCATATTTTTGTGAAATAACTTTATAACACTCCGTGCAGCGTCTGCGCACTGCTCCATTATCTAATGTGTGCCCTGCTAAACTATTGGATGTAGCTCTATCGCAAGGCTCCACATCTACATCATCTAAATGAATAGATTGATTCTGACGTAGATTTTGCACTTGCAAACCTATGGGATCGTCAATAGAACTTCTATCTTGAACAATATTTTTCTCTGATTTATCGATATTTTCTCGTAAATCATATGGGAATGAATCTTCATCTTCTAAATGAATAGATTGATTCTGAAGTAGACTTTGAGGATGTAAACCTTTGGCATTGTCAGTAGCGCTTCTAGCTTGAGTAATAGTTTTCTCTGATTTATCGACTTTTCGTCGAAAACCATACGGGGATGACAAGTAACCCCGATGATTATTAAAAATTAGCCCCATGGTTAGCTCTTCAACGGTAGAGGTATACTGAGTGAGTGTGTGCAACTTTACAAACCATTTTATTCTAGATTTTTCTATAGTATTTTGGTAATTAGGTGGGTGGGGATAATGCGCATAGCAACAATGGACTACATAGATATTTGATTTGACTCAAGTGACGCAGTTCTCGATGTAACAGTTGGCTTACTCTATAGTTCATACTAACACTTTGGGACTAACACAAATATTCTTGTGTCATCAGTTTGGGGCGACACAAATATTCTTGAGTCATATTTGAGGCACTCCTGAACCACATTTGAGTCACATTTGGGTTTCGGTTAACACAATTATATTTGAGTCACATTTGAGTCACTCTTGAGCAACATTTGAGTCACTCTTGAGTCACATTTGAGTCACATTTCAGTCATTTTGAGTCACTCTTGAGCAACATTTGAGTCACTCTTGAGTCACATTTGAGTCACATTTGAGTCATTTTGAGTCAGGCTTGAGTCATGTGGTATAATATGTTGACATTATCCCGTACTAGCTCATACTATACAGTTTGGGTTAATACAAATATATTTGAGTCATTTTTGAATCACATTTGAGTCACTCTTGAGTCACATTTGAGTCACTCTTGAGTCCCATTTGAGTCAGGCTTGAGTCACGTGTTATATTATGTGGTTATTTTCCTATACTACACCATACTATACAGTTTAGGTTAACACAAATATATTTGAGTCATTTTTGAGTCACATTTGAGTCACTCTTGAGTCACATTTGAGTCACTCTTGAGTCAGGCTTGAGTCACGTGCTCTATTATGTGGTTATTATCCTATACTACACCATACTATACAGTTTAGGTTGACACAAATATATTTGAGTCACTCTTGAGTCACATTTGAGTCACTCTTGAGTCCCATTTGAGTCAGGCTTGAGTCACGTGTTATATTATGTGGTTATTTTCCTATACTACACCATACTATACAGTTTAGGTTAACACAAATATATTTGAGTCATTTTTGAGTCACATTTGAGTCACTCTTGAGTCACATTTGAGTCACTCTTGAGTCAGGCTTGAGTCACGTGCTCTATTATGTGGTTATTATCCTATACTACACCATACTATACAGTTTAGGTTGACACAAATATATTTGAGTCACTCTTGAGTCACATTTGAGTCACTCTTGAGTCACATTTGAGTCACACTTGAGTCATGTGGTATAATATGTTGACATTATCCCGTACTAGCTCATACTATACAGTTTGGGTTAACACAAATATATTTGGTGTGTACAGCTATACGTGATAGCAGGTGTGATGAAGCTGTGATGCAGGTGTGTTGCAGGTGTGATGTAGGTGTGTTGCAGGTGTGATGCAGGTGTGATGCTGGTGTGATGAAGGTGTGATGCAGGTGTGATGCAGGTGTATGTTATTTATATGTATATTGTGATGCAGGTGTGATGCAGGTGTGATGTAGGTGTGATGCGGGTTTGATACAGGTGTGTTGCAGGTGTGATGCAGGTGTGTTGCAGGTGTGATGCAGGTGTGATGAATGTATGCAGGTGTATGTAGGCGTATAATATGATGTAGTATAGGATAATAACCACATAATATAACACGTGACTCAAGCCTGACTCAAATGGGACTCAAGAGTGACTCAAATGTGACTCAAGAGTGACTCAAATGTGACTCAAGAGTGACTCAAATGTGACTCAAGAGTGACTCAAATATATTTGTGTCAACCTAAACTGTATAGTATGGTGTAGTATAGGATAATAACCACATAATAGAGCACGTGACTCAAGCCTGACTCAAGAGTGACTCAAGCCTGACTCAAGAGTGACTCAAATGTGACTCAGGAGTGACTCAAATGGGACTCAAGAGTGACTCAAATGTGACTCAAGAGTGACTCAAATGTGACTGAAGATTATTTGTGTTAACCCAATCTGTAGAGTATGATGTAGTATAGGATAATATCAACATAATATAGCACGTGACTCAAGCCTGACTCAAGAGTGACTCAAGCCTGACTCAAGAGTGACTGAAATGTGACTCAAGAGTGACTCAAATGGGACTCAAGAGTGACTCAAATGTGACTCAAGAGTGACTCAAATATATTTGTGTCAACCTAAACTGTATAGTATGGTGTAGTATAGGATAATAACCACATAATAGAGCACGTGACTCAAGCCTGACTCAAGAGTGACTCAAATGTGACTCAAGAGTGACTCAAATGTGACTCAAAAATGACTCAAATATATTTGTGTTAACCTAAACTGTATAGTATGGTGTAGTATAGGAAAATAACCACATAATATAACACGTGACTCAAGCCTGACTCAAATGGGACTCAAGAGTGACTCAAATGTGACTCAAGAGTGACTCAAATGTGATTCAAAAATGACTCAAATATATTTGTATTAACCCAAACTGTATAGTATGAGCTAGTACGGGATAATGTCAACATATTATACCACATGACTCAAGCCTGACTCAAAATGACTCAAATGTGACTCAAATGTGACTCAAGAGTGACTCAAATGTTGCTCAAGAGTGACTCAAAATGACTGAAATGTGACTCAAATGTGACTCAAGAGTGACTCAAATGTTGCTCAAGAGTGACTCAAATGTGACTCAAATATAATTGTGTTAACCGAAACCCAAATGTGACTCAAATGTGGTTCAGGAGTGCCTCAAATATGACTCAAGAATATTTGTGTCGCCCCAAACTGATGACACAAGAATATTTGTGTTAGTCCCAAAGTGTTAGTATGAACTATAGAGTAAGCCAACTGTTACATCGAGAACTGCGTCACTTGAGTCAAATCAAATATCTATGTAGTCCATTGTTGCTATGCGCATTATCCCCACCCACCTAATTACCAAAATACTATAGAAAAATCTAGAATAAAATGGTTTGTAAAGTTGCACACACTCACTCAGTATACCTCTACCGTTGAAGAGCTAACCATGGGGCTAATTTTTAATAATCATCGGGGTTACTTGTCATCCCCGTATGGTTTTCGACGAAAAGTCGATAAATCAGAGAAAACTATTACTCAAGCTAGAAGCGCTACTGACAATGCCAAAGGTTTACATCCTCAAAGTCTACTTCAGAATCAATCTATTCATTTAGAAGATGAAGATTCATTCCCATATGATTTACGAGAAAATATCGATAAATCAGAGAAAAATATTGTTCAAGATAGAAGTTCTATTGACGATCCCATAGGTTTGCAAGTGCAAAATCTACGTCAGAATCAATCTATTCATTTAGATGATGTAGATGTGGAGCCTTGCGATAGAGCTACATCCAATAGTTTAGCAGGGCACACATTAGATAATGGAGCAGTGCGCAGACGCTGCACGGAGTGTTATAAAGTTATTTCACAAAAATATGGATGGAAGAAGGCGCAGAGAAGGAGTTTAAATACAAAGCTAATTTGTAGTGATTGTGGTAAACCATTTTGTCGTGAATGTTTTATGAAAACTCATAAATAAGTGCACGTCCTGCGCAGACGCCATAGGGAGTGCTGTAAAGTTATTTCATGAAAATATTGATGGATGATAGCAGCGAGAATAATATTAAATAGAAAACTAATTTGTTGATAGTGTGTGCTAAACCATTTTGTTGTGTCACATGTATACCAAATAGTGACATGAACAGCTCCAAGATAGGTTATATTTATGTAATGATAATAATATGATAATAAATGACACTTTTATGTACGTTGTCTATGTTTTAATCCTTAATGTAATTGGTAAATGAATTAGGGACAATTTTGCTCAACGAGTATGTTGTGTTTCCCAAGTAGGTATTATGAAGTCATTATTGACTCATTCAAAATTAGATAGATATGGTTGGGATTTGCAAATGAAAACATATTCGATGCTCAATACAATTTTTATTGGTGTTAACATAGATAAAGATTCATCTATCTATATCCATAAAATATAATGGCGAGGTTATGAGTAAGTCGTCTACCAGCTATTGATAAAGGTCATATTGACATATCTACTAGGTAAAAGTAGAACGTATTGCTACCACTAGAGACATAGTGCATATTTTTAAAAGTAGTGACTGATTTATCAAATTTATCAGACCTATTCCGAGAATCACTTGGCCGCATAGATTTTACTAGCTATATGCCTCTGACAAGCATACTAAAAAAATATGGCCGATATATATGATAATGATAACGCCCACTCGCTTTTCGTGACTATAAAACAACATAACCTAGAAATAGTCTTAATAGTCTGCATGAGATTCTATTTGATCGATACGGTCGTGTCTACCTTAATATAATTCTAGTTAGCCGGGATTTGAGAGATATTTTGATTCTATTGACAGTGGGTATTTATGGTCGGATCCATGAAAATAAATTTAAGAATTTGTAGCATTATAAATTTGACTAGGTAATTATTAATTCATATGAAATTATTATCGATATCTGTGCGCTTTAGTTAATATATTCCCGACCTAATTATTTATAGGAAAATATTACAATTTTAATAATATTAACGCGTTGTAACATAAAATGTATGACAAAATCACTGAAGGGGCCGTGCTAATATCCGAATTACATTGTAAAATACCTATTATCTGAATTTACCTACACTGTAAAAGATCTAAATCTTTAATTTTGTAAAATTAATAAATCAATAAATACCCTAATTAATTCATATATTTATAGGGAAATATTACAATGTTGATAAAAGTAACGCGTTGTGACATAAAATGTATGGCAAAATCACTGAAGGGGTCGTCCTAATACCCGAATTACATTGTAAAATGCCTATTATCTGAATTTACTGTAAAAGATCTAAATCTTAAATTTTGTAAAATTAATAAATCAATAAATACCGCAATTAATTAATATATTTATTGAAGAATATAAGTGTTAATAATAGTAATGGTTTTGTAATGTAAAATGTGTAGCAAAATTGCTAAAGGAGACTGTGCTAACATCCATATTACATTGTAAAAGATCTATATATTACGTATATATTTTAAATAAAAAAAATAACTAAAAACATCCCCGATACTCCCCTTAATTTATACTTTCGAGGGACACGAGTCTAGAACTAATTTATCCATATTTCTATCGCCAGGTAATTGAAGACACATACAGTGTAAAATACCTAATATATAAATGTATCTATTTAAAACAAAAAAAAACCCTAATCGGATTCTTTAAATTTAGTCATGCGTCAATCAGAATTCAACACTAATTATCGTTTGTGGACCCAACGCACGGACAAGTTCCAACATGTTTTGAGATTGATTTCCGAAACACCGCTAATCGACAATCGACCTTATGTATTTATGCTCATTTAAATAACTACGGTAGACCTGTGTGGGTGAGAGAGACATGGGGTTCTTTACTGCCCTCTTGTTAGTTTTATTAGGGGGTCAAACGCGTGTGGAACGTTTTTGTATCTGTCCGTATACACTATTATCCGGAGATAGACCCCAATACACAACAGAAAGACTGGGATAACTTAATCGCGCATTGATGTAAGAGAGAAATGGCCATATTTATTATTTATTCTCTTCTAAATGCCGATGCGGGCAATATACCAATAATCGACGGCCCTGTGGTGCGTTCCACCCCAAACCTACATTACACAGTTATAACCCAGAAAAATTAATTTAACTATTTGTAGCATTATAAATTTGGCTAGGTAATTATTAATTCATATAAAAATTATTATCGATATCTAAGCGCTTTAATTAATATATTCCCTCCGCCTAATTACATATACAAAAAAAAATGCTATACAAATAGATGAAAAATTGGTTTGTATACACACACTCACTCACAGTATTTCTTTACCGCTGAACATGGAGCTACTTTTTAATTAACATCAAGGTTAAACATCCAATAGATTAGAATGACATAAATTATAGTCCTGAGTCATAATATTTAAACGACCGGTCTAGCGTTGGGGGCGGAGCCCGGAGGGGGCGTCCGGAGGGAGCAACGGAGCCCTAGATTCGAGGGGGCCACAGCGGGGCGGAGTGCTAGTTAGAGCGGCAAGGGGGCGCACTCCGAAGTTAGTCGAGTTGACAACCTGTCTGAAGTTAGCAACACCACTCTGAGTATAGCCTCGGCCGTTTGGTTTTCAAGGTCGTCGGAAGGCCCGGACTACCTACTTCTACTTACTATTGTTAATTGGTTTAAAATAGGTTTTTTTTTGGAGAGACAATTCAAAATTGGGATAATATGAATGATAGTATGAGTAATATTGATAATGTGAATTGAAAGAGAGTTATTTGGAAGTGCTTTTAATAGATTTTTTTTTTGCTATGAATTAAAATCTGAATCTAAAGATGCCTATCAGTTGTTTTTGTAGCATATTTGGTTTTTGTGTGTGAGCACATAAATCACATCAAAGAAAATCTGATTTTCAACACTCAGAAGTCAACAAATTTTCACGATAGTTAACCTAAAAGTACAGGGTTTAGGGTTTACTTTAGCTGTAATTTGAAATTTTTAAATCGCGTGTTCGGTTGCCATACGATATACTGCAAAATATACTTCAATATTTTATATAAAATTGTTAATATGTTGATAACGGTAATACTTTGTATAAGGATCAAGCTGGTTAAATCGTTTCTAAATTATCTCTTCTATCGCCACTTGAAAGCTTTACATCAAACTACCAAATACCTTATTCACAGCAATATTAAAATTTACAATTGCACCACATTTTCGTTAAATTGCAAATATCACAAAAATAGTAACATTTGGCGTATGACATAAACAAATTTAGTAGTATTCATAATATAATAAAATATACAGGATGTTCCATTAAAAAAAATGTACGTACTTTCCGTCACACCTAAATGCAACACCCTGTATAAATGACAATAATTTTACGTGTACAAGATGCCTCATACCAAGATATTATTAAGAAATCTTGTGCTAAACCAAAAACAATTTCTTGTAAGTAGAGAAAAGTATTTTTCTTTTTCGGATATTTTTTTATTTTAACACATAAGGCGTTTTCTCGCTAGCAACGGTTAGTTCAAGTTACCTGAAGTAAGGTGTAGTATGTCATTCTCGCGACAAACTTGTGACGTCACAGTTACCTTGAGTAAGTTGGTTGGGGTTGCTGAAGCTTACCTGACTGCTGACAAGAGTGTGCTATGTCAAGCCCATGCTGTGTTAATTTACAATACGCCAACGTTGACGGTAAATTTAGTTGCCCCTCCGGGCACCTGCAGCGCTGATAGCGCAAATCCGCCTACGGTGATGTCAACGGTGTCAACCCTTAGGCATTGACACATGGTTGACACATCATTCATTTTTGAAGTTTATCATAATTTAACCAATAAAGAATTACGTTTCAGCAGATTTTTTTTGTTCGGCTTATGTTAAGTAAGTAATGGTCAATTCGTGTTGTGTGCCAAATTGCCCTTCTAAGGGCAAAGGCGTGCCCATGCACCGATTCCCAAAGGATTCAGCGGTAAGTAAGCAATATTCTCAAAACTACAATTCTAAGACGCACCTTTCTCTAAGCAAGGGAAATAATTGGGTCTTAGAATAGATGACATTCGAACTTTTTTTTATTTGTTTATAAATATAATTAATAAATACTCATTCTTTCAGTTGATGAAGATATGGTTATCTACCATTTTCAGGAACGACCTACTGGAAGTACCAATTGAAAAAATACAAAGAAACCGGAGAATATGCGATATGAATTTCTCCAAAGACCAGCGATTTACAAAGAATCGTAGAAACACTGATTTGAAATTTAGGTCGGTCTCAGATATTCATTTAAACTGTAAGTAGTATTATTCATTTTAATGCAATTTTATTTATCACAAATTTTTTAAAAAGATAAGAAACTTCTTTGCCAATGTTCTTCAACGAAATTCGGATGAGGAGGAGACGTTTGAAGAAATGGAAGACGATGGGATAGAAGAGGAACTCGGCATTGAAATTATTCAAGAAAAAATTTTTAGCGGAAGGAGCCTTATAGCGGCAAATACTCATGCCTATATTGCGGGCTATATGGCGCGAAAATTAGTCCACAAGTTAAAGTACGCAACATGCAAACAACATCTGGTGGCTTCTGGTGATTTGCAACACAGTACGTTTATAGAAGAACGTGCATACAGTCCTCATGCATTACTGCGGCCAAGTTCGCTGTAAGTTGATTTATTTGGACTGTGCAGTAAAACTATGCACGAAACTCTGCTAAAAATTGCAAATGAGAATTTTATTAAAAGAAAATTGCTTAAAACGTTAAAACCATTTAAAAATTTTGCAAATTTTTTATGTGACAAACATAATTTGTTTGAATTATTTTGTAATCTTTTTGTAAAATTTTATATATTTACCTGGGTGAAAAATATTAATAAAATTTTAAAAGGTAATGATTTGAGAAATCAAAGAATTAATGACCCCCTCAAAGCCGCTGCATATAGAAAATTCCAAAAAATTCACGCCAAGAAGCAGAAAATTCTTAAAATTAAAAAATTGCAGATTTAATTATTAAGCATCTGGTATAATGTGTTAATTATTTGAAAATATTGAGTTTATTTATTAGTATTTCATAAATAATTTTATACAAAATATTTTCACAATTACATTCCATCGATATAATAAATAAACTTTAATTCTTACTGCACCGTCGATTTTAGGTGTAATTTTTGTACATTGTTTTGATAGTACTTAGTGTTTTCAAATATATTTTTTTGAATTGGTAATATGTTATTTCATTATCAACATGCCAGCAAATCATCAGTGCTCTTTAAAAACAGTGTATGTTGGAACAGATATGATTTGCGAAAATCATTTGTTATTTCTACATACTCTGTTTTTAAAGAACGCAGACAAAATCTTTTTTAAAGTTTATACCAATGGCGGGAATGCTACTAGTGGCGCCGCGGTTGTGGTGCGTGGGGGAGAACTAAAAACAGTGTCAACGAAAAAAATTCCGAGTACGCCATCTATATTATTATATATATATTTTATCTATGGTTGCCATACGATAAATGGCAAAATATACTTACAAAATTTCTTTTAAAATTATTAATATCTTGATAACGGTAATACTTTGTATAAGGATCAAGCTGGTTAAATCGTTTCTAAATTATCCCTTCTATCGCCACTTGAAGACTTTACATCAAACTACCAAATACCTTATTCACAGCAATATTAAAGTTTACAATTGCATTACATTTTCGTTAAATTGCAAATATCACAAAAAATAGTAACATTTGGTGTATGACGTAAACAAATTTAGTAGTATTCATAATATAATAAAATATACAGGCGTTCCATTAAAAAAAATTACATACTTTCTGTCACACCTAAATGCAACACCCTGTATAAATGACAATAATTTTACGTGTACAATATGCCTCATACCAAGATGTTATTAAGAAATCTTGTGCTAAACCAAAAACAATTTCTTGTAAGTAGAAAAAAAGTATTTTTCTTTTTCGGATTTTTTTTTATTTTAGCACATATTATACGTAACTCCAATAATAAACCAGTTTTACTTACCGCACGTTTCCAATTATCTATGATTCTTGAATGATAAAGCGCCAGAGCACAGTACAGTGTGAACGTTTTAAAGACATCTTCATCAGTTTTTGAGAAGCACAGCTCACCAACCTTATTCACAGCCTCGACCACACCTATTTAAGAAAGGAATGATCGATTATTATGGTTTATAACACTGTGCAACAACAAGTTTTCTTCCGGGAAATTTTAGCTAATAATGATTCTTTATGACCCCCTGAACATTTCCACAAAGGCGTTTTTCTATGTTAGCTTGAATAAGCCAGATATTTTCAAATTTATTTTCAATTTTATTCATAATTTTAGTCCATTCACATGGTGTTTTGGCCAGGGAAAAATATAGAAGTTGTGTTTTTGTATCATCTATATGTTTTTTGGGGAGCTGAATCCGAATTTCAACTTTGCTACTTCCCACGGATATGGCTTCACAACGAAAATCGCAAAAAACTCAAAATTGTCTACCTTTCTGCAGTTTATTGCCAAAGAATCATAAAACTATGTACTTTTCGACGTAGACCACTATATACAAAAATAAAGTATACTAAATTTGCTATAAAAGGCACCCTCAAGTGTATTTTTTGGTTGAACGGTTTGGCCGCTCGATCGCGCTGAAAGAAGGCCAAATTTTTCCTACTTTATGTGATGTGCGTGTAATTACAAAAAAGCTTAGATTCTGATAAAACTACATTAAATTCTCTACAAATTGCATAACTTAATCAGTTATTTTAGTCAAAGTGTAAAGTACCTAGGAAAAAACTTTTTTGTCGGTTCCTGTTTACAGAAAAATGTTGCTTTTGTTTTATGTATATTAGTATATATGTTACGGTTATAGTGATAAATGTGGTTTGTATTAATACTTACCGGCTATTATTAATAATAACCGCATCATTTGGTCAATGTGATTAGAAACACTTAAATAATCACATGGACCGGCTATTATTAATAATTTCCGAACGGGCACGGTAAAAGTGATAAAAACTACTTTTTACAAAAGATGTTTTGTATACAGTCTTCAAAGAAGTTAGCTAAGTTATTTTGATTATTATGTAAGCTATTATATTTATTTACTCGACGCAATTCATCAGTACGGCTAGCCCAATGACCAAAATTACGAATAATACAAAACATTGATAATACAGAATGTTTTCTTTTGTCTCACTTGTACTTCAGAAACTACTGGATATAATTACAAGATTGGACGACTTACCTAGTAAGGAAGGACAATCCTAATTATCCGAGCTCACATTCCGTACATTTTACACACCCTGTAGTTATATTGCGATGCACGAATTCACAAGTTTAAAGAAGAAAACCACTTTTTGTCCTACCCCGGGCTAGGTCGGGCCACATGACGCTGTGGTTATTCATTATATTGTCGCGTGCCAAACGTGAATAGATCGTCTAGGGCTGGGAAAAAAAAGAGAGGGTGGGTTGTAAAATGTACGGAATGTGAGCTCGGATAATTAGGATTGTCCTTCCTTACTAGGTAAGTCGTCCAATCTTGTAATTATCCATCGCTCACATTCCTAACATTTTACACACCCTGTAGATGTTCAAAGAAAAAACGATCTATGAACCTCAAGGTACAAAGTAATACCTATTTATTCAAAATGTAGATACAGAATATTTATCATTATTATTTAATTTATTTATTATTATTATTATTATTATTTTTTTTTTTTTTTTTTAATCAATATATAATAACAGAATATATAAGAATATACATAAACATAATATATATATATATATATATATAAGCATAATATATTATCCAACTAATGTAACTACATTAATATGTAAACTAACATGTAACAAAAAAGTAACATTTATAATTATAAAGTCTTCAATCATTCTCAATTGACAGTACTGCTCTAGCAAAGGTAGTTGCATCAGAAGCTAGAGGTTTATTATAAAATTTGTTGAAAACCTCTGAGTTTTTTGTCCATCCTGCTGTTTTTCGAATAATTTCTATATTTAGACCAACACGGCTCGCTGCAGACGTTAAGGCATGGCGAGTGCTGTAGCCTTTGAATACCGTAGTATCTATGCCACTAAGTACTAAAACATTTTTCAGCCATCTACTCAACGTCTGTGTAGAAGCGGCTCTGTATGGTTTTTTAATTGTGATAAAAAGTCGTTTCTCTGTTGCCGGCCTTAAGACCCAGTTCTGCCTCTCCTAAAACGCGTTTGCAAATAAAAGCGTTATTTATTGTTCAAAGTTTATGAAATTTTTTATGTAACTTCCTAGATAAATAACGAGTTGGGCTGGATGAAAAAAAAATTTTTTTAAAGATAAAAATCAATTTTACTTCTACGTCTTTGGTTTTTTTCAAATATAAAACATTTAGCCCAACTCATGATACAAAAATAGATTTTTTATTTAAGTACAATTTTAATCTAAACATTATAATTGCGATAACAAAGCGTAATTGCCAGAAATGTATGTAATTTGCCTATATTACGGGCCCGGTGTAGACAGCAGACGTTAGCAGTTTTAAACACCGCCTATAACTACGCCACGCCTACTGCTATTTTTAAATTAGACTGTTCACAAGTTACGACCGTATATTGAATCAGGAGAACCGAGTTCTCGCATTTCACATTTATACGCACGGTTTACAAATTTAACACACGATAAAAGTCATATACTGTATGATATTATACTTAGTGTAGTTATACCCGCTAGGTGTTAGGTACATTTGTTTAATAACGGGTAGAAGTCGTGGCAAAATACCTAAACATCCGCATCTGCCCTCTAGACGAATTAGTAAAAGACGACTACGTACCACCTAAGTTAAAATATATGTATAGATAATCTAAAAGAACAATATTGTAATTATTTAATTACAAATGAGACAAAGAGACCAGAACAGGACTCAAATAAACATTTTATTTAAAATGTCGGTTTTGTGGACAGGAAGAGACAATTAGCAGTGACGAACTTGGGTCGGCTCTAATGGATATTAGTTCAGCGACTGTATTGGGCAGTGTTACAGCGAGAATTGGATATAGCTAATGCCTGAATTTGTTTTCATTCATGAATCTTGCATTCATGACGCCCAAAACGTTATAAAATATAGCGAACTTGTAGGTGACAAAATATTTGGGATTTATATAAATGGTTTGGGGAACTTTGCACTATGTATATTATGATTTTACTTTATCATACGTAGTATGTAAAGTATTGTAATCGTGCCAAACAAAATTTTTGAGGTTTTAGCGGAAATGTCTTTTTGGATCCCTTGAACATTTTTGACCCAGGTAAAAAAAAATTCTGTGTATGTGTGTGTGTGTGTTTTTTTGTGGCGACGATTCCGGAGAAACTACTAAGGTATCGGGACGAAACTTCATATTTAGAAGTTTCATAACCAAACTTAGAGCTGAAAAGCTTTCTGTTGAAAAGGATCCAAAGGAACTGGAGGTTTAGTCTTATAGCATTTTTGAAAGATTTTGCAAATAAGCCGCCATTTCTGGAAATTTGTCGAAATAGTTAAATAATAAATTAAAGTACAAGAAATTCTGAACAATATATGACTATGGCATTTTTTTGGTAAAATAAATAGTTTAGCTGCATGATGAAATTCTATTTTATCGAGATCGCTGCATTAGTTAGCCAGGATTTGTCAGATATTGTGATTCTAATGACAGTAGGTAGTGTCAAACGCTGATGTTTTGACAATACCTACTGTCAATATAATCAAAATATCCGTCTAGTTCCAGTAGCTTTATTATAAGATGCAGACATGGCCGATCTCGATCAAATAGAATCTCATGCAGCTAAACTATTAATTTTATATATGGTATGATAAAGTAATGTGCCTGAACGCATCAGATTATTTTTTTTTATTTTTGTCTTCGTGTGTCACTGCCGTGCGTTCGTTCGATATCCAGCATGTTTATAAGTAGATGTATTAGGTCCTCATTGCTCGATTTTAATTAATTCCTTTCTAAATTGAAGTCCATAATTCTGCGATGAGTTATCATGAGTTAATACATTTTTGTCAATTTACTATACTGTATGTATGTCACCCTGTTAAAAAGATTAAATATTATAATAGCAAGCGCGCTCTCTCTAAATTAAATCAATATATTTTCTTTTACCGCCTGGTGGCCCGCCAGCCAGCTGTATGCAGTCCGGGATGCATATGCGTCCGTGATGAGTGAGAACACTAATACATTGTAACATGAGCGAAAGCGAAAGCGCCGACGCGCGGCGACAAACTGGCTGAGTACTTCCCCTTCGAATGTATTCGCGTCGACTATGCTCCGCCTTTGCCTGCTTCCTCCAAACCCCCCAACTTCCCCTTATCATAAAACTGTGGCCTGGTTGACGTTGGTGGGGGCCAGGCAGACCACTCCCAGCAAAAAAAAACATCGCAACGAAATATTTCGTTTGGAAGTTGCGATGTTTTTAAAACGGAGCCTTAAGGACATTGTTCTATTTAAGTAGTCCCCTAAACATCTTTTGAACTGCGGATTTAGAGAAGGCGCCAATAAAAATCTTCGATGAAGAGATAGCTGATGAAAGACATCCGTAAAAATCTTGGCCGAGTTTGCCAAACTTTCCAAATACATCCCTTGTTCCTCGGGTTCTGAGAGATTACGGCTAATCGGCTGGTATAAAGCCTAGTAAAAAAGGTTGTTTAGTGGCGGCCCGTCCGATAAAAAACCAGGAGAACAGTTTCGACTAATCAGCAAGATTATGCATGTCGTTCAAGAGCTTTGATTTATATAGCACGAAACCAGATAAGGAATCATAAAGATTCAGTGGGCCATTCATTAGAATGCCCTGCCTGGTCTATCATTACCCAAACAAGGAATCATAAAGATTCAGCGGGCCATTCAATAGAATGCCCTGTGTTAAGATAAACGACAGGCACAAGGTAAAATCATCTAGGACCAACCTGATTCACTCGCTGAGTCGTAAACGTCTATTTCTTTCCGGATCTCTTCCATTTTCTTCCGCAATTTCTCAAATTTCCGAACTTTCTTGCTTCGTACGTCCTCTAAAGGTTCCACACTAGGAGCCCTTTTCGGCATTGTAACCACAAAACACAAGAAATACTATAACTATTGCAAATTATTGGAGAAATTTTGCACGCGTGTGAAGTGTTCGCACAAGACAAATATAATAAATAACCACAGCGTCATGTGGCCCGACCTAGCCCGGGGTAGGACAAAAAGTGGTTTTCTTCTTTAAACTTGTGAATTCGTGCATCGCAATATAACTACAGGGTGTGTAAAATGTTAGGAATGTGAGCGATGGATAATTGGTAATGATATGTGGTATACACCCAAGGACGGCTCAATGACGAAAACATAAAAATAACATTTTATACAGAGTGTTCCAAAAAGTTAACCATTTTATTATCGATAGCACCCATTTTTAATGCATGTGGGTAGTTTTATGTAAATGTACAATTACAATTTATTAAGTAAATTCTCAAATCCCAATTATCTTAAAATTTCGCGCATTTAATAATATTTTTTTCAATATTGTATTTTCATGCAAATACATGCACGAATAGGCGAGACTAGTTTACATAGATGTTTTTACATAAATTGTACCGCACAAATGATGTAAACATTTTTGCATGGTTCTGTTCCTAACACGGTATTTTTACTTTTGGTGTTGGACAATAAAATACCATTTTATAAATAAATGATTAAACATTGTAATAACTTGCCCCAATCTTCCCTACATTAGGTTGTCCATTACCTATGCCTACCGTAAGCATATCTAATATCTGATGGATATAATCTGTTTTATAAGGCGGTTATTATAAAAGTGTTTATAACCAACAAAAAAAAGGACTTTTAAATAAATTTTTTATTTAGATATATGAAAAAATATAACAATAACAAAAACAAAAATAATTCTCAAGTCCAGGAATCAAAAATAAAATATATTCTTAATAAATAAAATTAACAGTAGGTAACTCAAATAAAATCTGTATCACATTTGTGCACTTACAAATCAAAACCAACAATATTCATAGTAAATAATAAAATAAAAATAAAATACAGGTACAGTTCACATTTGTGAACAAAAGAAAAGAAGAAGACGTCCTATTGTTACAAACTTTATCTTGCTTTATTTTTACAATATAAATGGTGTAATTGTTGTACTACCACAAAAAAATAAAGGTCTAGAAGGACTTTTGTATTCAAAATTAAATATAAAACATTTTTTTAAAGTTTTGTATTAAAAAGATAAATAATAAGTTATAAATAAAAATAATTTTTCTTGCCACGAATTGCAAAATTGCACTATGTACGTATGCACTGGCAGAATAATACAAACCGAGTTTCTAATTTATTACTGAGAAGCCTCAATTACATTTAGCGAGTTTACACGCTGCTAGTTGGCGAATTCACTAGTTGCTTGTAAACTCGCCCAGTGTCAGCATGTTCACAACGTTACTCACAGCTTGTAAACTATCTGCGAACATGATGACACTGGGCGAGTTTACTAGCTACTAGTGAATTCGCCAACTAGCAGCGTGTAAACTCGCTCAATGTAATTGAGGCTTTATTTAGCTTTTAAGAATTGCGCAAATAAGCATGCCCCAAAGTGTTACACACTCGTGCATTGAATTTGTATGGATTGGCATTTTTTAGTCTCGATTTGATAATCTTCCTTATTTTAGTCATGAGTACTCACTAAATAAGTTAGTCAGGACTAACGTCACTAAAGGCCCAACACTGAAAACCCAGTGAATAGATTCGTTGTGTGGCGATTATGTAGATACTAACATAATTCCAAATCTGAGGCTCTATTATATTGTAGCATCACCTTAATGCAGTATCGAATTGAAATATATCATATTGACCACAGCATGCTGGAAATTATTAATAATAGCCGGTTCAAGTGATAAATTCTTCACTTTAACCTCGCCACTTGGCTATTATTAATAATAACCTATTTATCACTATGACCGTAACATATATATATATATATATATATATATATATATATATATATATATATATATATATATATATATATATATATATATATATATATATATATATATGTTACGGTCATAGTGATAAATAGGTTATTATTAATAATAACCAAGTGGCGAGGTTAAAGTGAAGAATTTATCACATGAACCGGCTATTATTAATAATTTCCAGCATGCTATGGTCAATGTGATATACTTCAATTCGACATTGAATTAAGGTGATGCTACAATATAATAGAGCCTCAGATTTGGAATTCTGTTAGTATCTACATAATCGCCACACAACGAATCTATTCACTGGGTTTTTAGTGTTGGGCATTTAGTAACGTTAGTCCTGACTAACTTATTTAGTTACTACTCATGACTAAAATAAGGAAGATTATCAAAACGACACTAAAAGTGCACAAATGTGATACAGATTTTATTTTAGTTACCTACCTACAGTTAATTTTATTTATTAAGAATATATTTTATTTTTAAACTGATTCCTGGACTTGAGAATTATTTTGTTTTTGTTATTGTTATATTTTTTCATATATCTAAATAAATAATGTATTTAAAAGTCTTTTTTTTTGTTGGTGATAAACACTTTTATAATAACCGCCTTATAAAACAGATTATATCTGTCAGATATTAGATATGCTTCCGGTAGGTGTAGGTAATGGACAACCTAATGTTGGGAAGATTGGGGCAAGTTGTTAATCTTTTATTTATAAAATAGTACTTTATTGTCAAACACCAAAAGTAAAAATACCGTATTAGGAACAGAACCATACAAAAATGTTTGCATCATTTGTGCGGTGCAATTTATGTAAAAACATGTATGTAAACGAGTCTCGCATATTCTTGCATGTATTTGTACGAAAATACAATATTGAAGAAATTATTATTAAATGCGCAAAAATTTAAGACAATTGGGATTTGAGAATTTACTCAATAAATTGTAATTGTACATTTACAAAAAACTACCCACATGCATTAAATATAAAAACGGGTGTTAGTGATAATAAAATGGTTAACTTTTTTGAACACTCTGAATAAAATGTTCTTTTTTATGTTTTCGTCATTGAGCCGTCCTTGGGTGTATACCAAACATCATTACCAATTATATCCAGTAGTTTCTAAAGCACAAGGGAGACAAAAGAAAACATTCTGTATTATCAATGTTTTGTATTATTCGTAATTTTGGTCATTGGGCTAGCCGTACTGATGATTTGCGTCAAGTAAATAAATATAATAGTTTACATAGTAATCAAAATAACTTAGCTAACTTGAAGACTGTATGCAAAAGATCTTTTGTAAAAAGTAACGTTTTTATCACTTTTACCGTGCCCGTTAAGAAATTTATTAATAATAGCCGGTCCATGTGATTATTTAAGTGTTTCTAATCACATTGACCAAATGATGCGGTTATTATTAATAATAGCCGGTAATTATTAATACAAACCACATTTATCACTTTAACCGTAACATATATATTAGTAATCCGAATTACTTTCAGTCCCAATTAGTTAAATGAATAATAAATAAATAATAAATAAATCATAAATAAGTCATAAATAAATAATAAATAAATCCTTTAGATATCCCTTTGATATCCCTTCGATATATCTTCGATATCTCTTCGATATCTCTTCGATATCCCTTCGTTATCTCTTCGATATCCTTCGATTTTTACTTTTTGACATTCCTATAGTTTAAGAAGAGCGGGATCGAATGGTGTTGGTTTTATTAAGATTGAACTTCTATCCAATACTCGTAGTTTTTACAATTTAGCTGCAATATATGATAATCCGAACAATTTGCTAATCCGAATCACCTTCGGTCCCAAATAGTTCGGATTATCGACGCTCTACTGTATATCAACTCAATTTCGCGGTTACACGGTTTGGCCGAAATAAGTGATTAAGATGTGCAATTTGTAGGGAAATTAATGTTGTTTTAGCACAATCAGCCTTTTTAACTAACTTAAAAACTGTGTTTTACATAAAGTAGGAAAATTTTCCCTTCTTTCAGCGCGCTCTAGCGGCCAAACCGTTCAACCAAAAATGCATTTCAAGAGTGCTCTTATAGGAAATTTAATGTACTTTATTTTTGTATGGAATCGGTCGACAATATTTAGTTTTTTTTTCGATTTTCGTTGGGAAGCCACATCCGTGGGATGAAGCGAAGTAAAAATTCGGATTCAGCACCCCAATAAACATATAGAATGAGAGAAAAGAAATTCTATATTTTTTTCCTGGAACAGGCACCCTCGGAAACGATTTGACTGGACTATTTCGCAATAGTATACAGAGTGTTTTCTTATTCGAGCTAACCTAGAAAAACGCCTTGGGGGATGTGTTGAGGGGGTCATATAGAATCATTATTAGCTAAAATTTCCCGCGAGGAAGAAAGTTGATTAAAATTTGTCGCACAGTGTGATATGCATTAAATTGATACCTAAAACATTTTCTGTTCCCATTATGGGCATAGCTAGAATAGATCGCTCTATAAACCCAGCTTTGCGGCTGTCATTGTTGCTTCTAAAATCTTTCAGAGCATTCTTAACGTTTATGACCATTCCAGATTTAGCAACGGTACTAGCTATGCTTTTATCTTTAGCAAAATTAGCTTTGATCTTTCTCCGCATTATAGACACTCCTCCTAATGATTCGTCATAGATTTCAGCTGTCATGTCTTCTGAATTCAAGATGTAGAACGTTGCTCTCTCGGCGTCAATTGAGTCCTTGGCAAAACTCTAAAATGAAAATTATTATTAATTATGTTTACCAAGATTCGATTTTCAATATCTTAGAAACAATTGAATCGGTGAGTGGAAGAACAGAATAAGTCCAAAATTTGACATTTTAACCTAAGATAGCCATTTTGTATAAAATTTCTCGATCTTTTCGAAAATATGAAAAAAATAATCATGTACAGGGTGAGTCACTAGAGTCGCGGTGGTAGATATAGCAATTATATTTAGAGATGGAAAAAAATATTTAATACAAAAGTTGTTTGGCATATCATTTTTTACAACGTAAAATTATTTTCATTTATACTGGGTATTGCATTTAGGCGTAGCAGAAAATAAATTAACTTTTTTAAATGGAATGCCCTGTATATTATAACATATTATGATTGCGAAGAAAATTGTCTTACTAATTGTATCAGGTGATATTGACGTAAAGCTAATAGTTTCTGCAATATTCAATTTTTTATTAAAAAAATGGCCGTTGCAGGCCTTTTCCGAAAACTACGTAATAGCGTCATTTTTGCAGATATTTTCTTACAACTGTGTCAGAAAATAACCAATACTAATAGGGAGGTGATAGTGCCCAAAGAAATTTGATGCGCTATACAGGGTGTTCCTAGCACCTAATCAATTTTGATATTTTTCAAATGGCTTTTTCTTGAGTTTTTTAAATGGAGCGCCCTGTATATTATTTGCTGGTTGCATTTCCCATTAAGTTGCCTTTAATTTATATTAAGTGTGGTATATACATATTTGTACCCGTTTTCGTGATATTTGGAATTTAAAGAAAATGTGTAATAAAGTATACCAATACAGTGCTTTAATATTACACCCTGCATAACATGGTTCTCTTTTAATGATTTTTTTTTTGTAAAGAGAACATAGAAAGGAAAAAAATACTTGTGTTGAATTAAAAAACTGACAGAATTGCTCAAAATAAATTGAAAAGTACATGGAATTACCATTTAGTCACTCAATATGAAAAATTAATATAATTTGAGACAACTAAAAATTAAATAAAAACAAATAATTAAGAGAAACCACAACTAATGACATTTATTAAACTATTTTTTAAACTTGATAAGCATTAACATAAAACTAGTAAAAAACTATAACAATTAAAGATAAAACAACAAGTAGTTATTGATTTGGTAGGTGTTCAAAATGCCCTCCATTTTGTCTTCTACAAGCATTAATCCGATGGGTAAAAGATCTCGAAGTATTTCTTAACATCTCTCTCTCTCTTATTTTCTCTGATGTCAGCAAAAACATTTCTTATTCTAATCTTCATATCGTCTTGTGTGGTAGGTGGTGTCTGGTATACTAATTCCTTAACATGACCCCACAAAAAAAATCCAACTTATTTAGATCAGGAGATCTTGGCGGCCATAACGTAGGGCCTCCTCTTCCAATACATTTGTTGGGGTATTGGTTGTTCAAAAATTGTCTTACGTTCAGACTAAAGTGGGGTGGGGCTCCGTCGTGATGGAAAATTAAGTTTTGGCGAATATTAAGCGGCAAATCATCTAAATATTCATGTAGATGGTTGTTAAGAAAATGTAAGTACCTTTGACCATTTACGGAACCCTCAAAAAAGTAAGGCCCTAGCAAATTGGTACCTACTATTCCACCCCATACATTGAGTGACCATCTATGTTGATGGTCCAAAGGCCTGATAACGCGAGGATTTTCTGTTGCATAAAAATGGAAGTTATGTTGGTTAACATACGCATTTTTATTAAACGTAGCTTCATCAGTAAAAAGAACAAAGTCAAAAAAATTTGCTTGTTGTTGAATTTTAGCAGCTGCCCAATTACAAAAATTTAATCTCTTTTCTAAATCGTTTTCGCTCAATTCCTGTACATGTTGCACATGATATGGATGATACTTGTGTCGCCGTATTATTCTGGACACAGATGATTGGGTTATTCCTTGATTTCTTATTTGTCTAGTGCTTGAGTATGGATTTTCTACCACACTAGCAACTACCAGAAATTCATTCTCTTCATGTGTCGCCGCTTTTGTTCTTTTTCTTTTTTTGTAAGTAATAGTACCTGTTGATTCAAAACGTTCCCGAACTCTATTAATTGTTCTTGCATCGGGATGCCGTCTTTCGGGATATCGCTGAGCGTAAATTCTTGAGGCCAGTAGAGCGTTTTTGCCGGCTTCTCCATAGATGTAAATAATATTTATCAGTTCCTCTTTAGTATAATTAAAATTCATCGTTAACAGAGATTACAAATGTTGGTTAGCTATATTAAGTCTGTTGACAGCAATAACTACACGTCTGTTATTTGTTTTTGTTTCCATGACAACGAGGTTAAGTAAATCTAAGCTAACTTAAAATATTAGCGTAACTCTGCTATTTAAATGTATCTTTATAAAAAATAGCATTTTTAACTTTACCAACATTTATAATTTATTTATATTATAACAAAATACATGAAAAAAACTAACTCAATTATACAGGGTGTAATATTAAAGCACTGTATTGGTATACTTTATTACACATTTTCTTTAAATTCCAAATATCACGAAAACGGGTACAAATATGTATATGCCACACTTAATATAAATTAAAGGCAACTTAATGGGAAATGCAACCAGCAAATAATATACAGGGCGTTCCATTTAAAAAACTCAAGAAAAAGCCATTTGAAAAATATCAAAATTGATTAGGTGCTAGAAACACCCTGTATAGCGCATCAAATTTCTTTGGGCACTATCACCTCCCTATTAGTATTGGTTATTTTCTGACAAAGCTGCAAGAAAATATCTGCAAAAATGCGCTATTACGTAGTTTTCGGAAAAGGCCTGCAACGGCCATTTTTTTAATAAAAAATTGAATATTGCAGAAACTATTAGCTTTACGTCAATATCACCTGATACAATTAGTAAGACAATTTTCTTCGCAATCATAATATGTTATAATATACAGGGCATTCCATTTAAAAAAGTTAATTTATTTTCTGCTACGCCTAAATGCAACACCCAGTATAAATGAAAATAATTTTACGTTGTAGAAAATGATCTGCCAAACAACTTTTGTATTAAATATTTTTTTCCATCTCTAAAGATAATTGCTATATCTACCACCGCGACTCTAGTGACTCACCCTGTATATTACCAGACTGCTGCAGAAGCAACGTACTTCACGCAACGACTGGAAGAACAGAATAAGTCCAGGACATACTCTGTTTTTCGCGGTTGTTTTTAACAGATGACGTCATAGACATTTTTTTAAAATGACAATCCTATAATTTTTTAATGAATTTGACAGGTCTTTAAATTGTCTTAATGGTAGCATAATATTTTTATGGCCTTACATAAGAAAATTTTCGAGAAAAAAACAATTGAAGGTTATGAAATAAAAGTGACAAAATCTCCGGAACGGCTCGACCGAATTTAACGAAATTTTGGAATTAAGTATTTTGCAACCATGTGAACTCACTGGCGTTATTATCGTTGATGCAATGTTTCCAGTTTCTGAGATATAACCTCAAACTTTTAAATTTGAAATAGAACAGCCTGTATATTTTGACATTTTCTGTTTTGTCTTCCGTTGCCTATTCAATATGAATATGAATATGAATGTTACTATGCTTGTTACAGTATTATATCAAAAATATCTAGAAATTATTTAAAACCTTTATTACTTAGGTCTAAAAATTAACAAAGAACAAATTGATTACAAAAAAGAACAACAAAAAATAAACCGATCAAATTTAAAACAATGTGTTCTTGTCAATGGTTGAGAATCCTCATAAACCAACTAGAGTAGTTGCAGTAGAAAATATAATAATGTTTTATTATGAATTCACTCTCTTTTAATTTTTAGACCTAAGTAATAAAGGTTTTTGTTAATTTCTAGATGTTTTTGATATAATAATGAAGACTGTAACAGAAAATGTCAAAATAGGAAACTGTAAACGTTGCATCAACGATAGTGACTTCAAATGGTTGCAAAATACTTAATTTCAAAAATTCGTTGAATGCGGTCGAGCCGTTCCGGAGATTTTATCACTTTTATTTCATAACCTTCAATTGACTTTTTCTCGAAAATTTTCTTATGTAAGGCCTTATAAATATTATGCTACCAATAAGACAATTAAAAGGTCAGTCAAACTCACTAAAAAATATCGGTTTATCATTTAAAAAAATGTCGATGACGTCATCTGTTAAAACAATTGAAGGTAAAAAAATTAATTTTATATCATAAGGTGTATTTTGATAATTATAAATCGACGTGTTCGAGGATTTTTTAAAATAGCAAACCGTTCTTGAGATTTTGTCATGTTTCCATACTTTACGCGCTCACTTTCAAACTATCAAAAGAAACTAAAAATCGTCCCACTCTTTCAACAAAATCAGCATACAAAAACCCAATAGCTATTAACTACTTAAAAATTGCTTACTTAAGGGGTAATGCCACTCTAGCGCGAGAAAAATAGCCGATTTTGTAGGTATATTTTTTACAATATAGTAAATGAATTACAAAATCTCTTTAAAGCCCCTTATTGTTCATATTTTGAGGAATATTCACAATAAAAAAAATACAAAAATAAATAAAAAATAGCAGCGTTAGAGGACATCAAAGGAAACCTCTTCCGGCGGACAGCGTTGCACGGCCGGAAAGATTTTGCACGCAGTTTTTCACTTAGCCATAAAAACAAAAAAAGAATTTATTCTATATAAGATTATCTCGGGAAGTACGTACGGAAATTAGAAAATTCCGCTTTTAAACAAAATGGCGCACGTTTGAACACAAATTATCACTTTTAGTTACAAAATTCGGTTAAAAAATGTTTATAACAAAAAAAGTTTCGAGCTAATCGTAAAATCCGCACGTACTTCTCTAGATAATATTGTTCTGAAGCTGCATATAAAATTTGAAGTGAATTGACGGAGATCGGTTGAAGTTATCGTTCCGGCCAGTTTGAAAAATGCGGTTTTAAGAAAACACGGTTTAAAGTATTGTGTAACTTTGATGTATAGAATTGTTATATTTTACTATAGTCGGCGATGCCTGGACCATATAATTATCTTTTCAAATTAACATTTTCCTCCTCTTGCTTCTTTCTGTTTGATTTTGACGACAGACGGGCCCTGTTTTGCAGTATCAGTCAGCGATGGCTCTGAAAACATGATGCTCCGTGCGTCAACTTTCGCGCAGAAATTATTGCAGTTTGGCCCGATGCTCATACATAATACCTCCATAATCTTCATAAGGCTGGATAATGCATCATTGACAACACATATAGCTATACTTGCTGCAATATCCACAATTACTTTGCCACTTGAAAGTGAAAATGAAAATGAAATCACCAGGTGGATAATTCTCGTGCTGCGGCATTTCATCGGTCAGAATTTATGATACATTGTCGCCCAGCTTTATTTTCTTCATTTTTTCAATTGAATCATTATTACGACGAATGGCTAGTCCATCATAAATTGAAAGCTCATTTATAGGCGTCCGGGTTAACTCCCCTTTTGTTCGAGGCTCTAACTGGTTTTTGTCAAGTGGCGGGGACGAGTGCCATTGGTTTTTACACGTGATCTATGCATTCCTTTTCTTATTTACTTTTCTTATTCAAAAATTTGCAGGCTTTGCAGTATTTAGATTTTATGTGAATATCAACAACATTTCTCCAGTTGATAAGCGTCACCAATCATACAGAGAAGAAAAGCTATGTTTTCTCCATGTTCCGTCGTTACGAGACAGCTACGTCATCCTTTTTTTTTACTATTTTCAGTTGACTTTTAGCCCGCTCATCTTCTGCTGCTTTCTGTATACTTTGTTTGCAAACTGCTTCTGTTGCTACAAAAATGGTGCGAACAACTTTACCGTAAAATGAGTGAGAAATCTGACGAGGGAGGCCCCTGAATGCTCAAAACTTTTCAATTCCATCTACACCTATTCTTATGCGCATGACAAGGATAATGCTGCTATTCATTTCATATCCTTTTGAACAAATGGGCAAATCGGAATAAAAGTTTCTTCAAACTTCTCACAAGAAACCACGATTTGAAACCCTAAGTCACGGTTGCCACTTTCGGCCAATTTCGCATTTGATTTGTACGTTTTACACACTACAACTTGTGAAATAGCAGCAGACACAGCAACAAAGTTCAAAATATGATAATTAAACATCCACTTCAACGTTGTAATAATTTTCAACCGACATTACTTTTTTGCAGATGTGGGCTGTGGATACGTTATCAGGCAGAGACGACTCTAGTTCCAAGCGATTCAATGCTTGTCATATTAGTTCTATTTGAAAATCTGCTGATTCCTTTCGACTCCTTTCGATCACGATATACTCCGGGAATGTCACTAATTATTTCTGCTATTTTTTTACCAACTAATCAAGAACAACACACGTTACATCAGACAGCTGTAACATTGTGCGGTAAGCGACAGTTCAACGAACGTAACGAGGATATTTCCACAAAATCTTTGTGTTTTATAATATTTTATGTTATTTTCACACCACGGATTGTAATTCCTCCCAATAAGATAAGAGCGTATAGGTCTCTAGGCTGTAAACTATCACCCTAAACTTTTTGCATGTACGCTCGGCTAGACAAAATCTAGTTTTCAAAAAATCTAGAATGGCATTACCCCTTAAGAAAAATGATACACTATTTAGAAGGAGAAGATTTATTACCAGATTTTATTACCATATTGCTTTTTGGGAAACATCAAATCATGATGAAGACTAGTGACAAGTTTAATAATTTTGTTTTTTTATTTTGTTTTTTTGTTAGTTTTAATTTTGTTTCTAATATTAAACTTGTTCGTTTCGTATTTATGCATTTTTATTTACCGCTTGTGCTAATAGCATAATTTTCTTCAACAAACAAAAGATTATTATCGATAAGCATGTCGTTTACTGGAAGAACAGAACGAGTGCAGCCGATGTTTTATCTATTTGCTTATTTATTATTGCCTTTTGAACCAAAATTTACTTCCAGAACAACTGCAAATGAAATTTAGTACAACTTTTCTGTGCTTACCAAATTTGGAAAATACACAGCTGCCAGAATTCTTCTCCACTGGCCTTTGTTTTGAACTTGTGTCTTTCACAAGGAATTTTTCCAGATAGGCTAAAGTTTGCTGTAGTAAAACCGTACTTTAAGAAAGGACAACGACCACTAGTTGAAAACTATCGTCCTATAAGTACTTTCGTCTTGTTCAAAAATTATAGAAGCTTTTGTCAGCAATAATTTAATGACTTACTTTTTAAGGAACAATTTTCTGAGTCCCTGCCAGCATGGTTTTATTACGGATAGAAGTTTTGTTGATTTTTCAAAGGCATTTGACTGCGTGAGTCATAGTCTATTGCTGCAAAAACTTGAAAGATATGGAATACGAGGTCTGGCGTTGGAATGGTTTCGATCGTATCTGGGAGGTCGCGAACAACAAGTTGTCATTAACAACAGACATAAGTCGCACAGGGAGGAAAGTCTATGTGGTGTTCCACAGGGCTCAATACTGGGACCAGCGCTTTTCACAATATTTATAAATGACCTGCCAGACTACTTGGGACTGCCAGCATGTAATGTGGTTTCATATGCCGATGACACCCATATTCTTATCACAGCTAATACATATTCGGAAGCTTCAATCATTGCCAATAATGTTTTAACGCGATGTCTCACGTGGGTAAATAAGAACATCAATAGAGAAAAATTGGCATATATTCTCTTTAAGTCCAATTATTTACCGGAGGAAAATTTTATTGTGACTGCCAATGTAACTGTTGAGAGGGTAGAGACTATAAAGTTGCTTGGACTTACTCTGGATTGTAATCTCAGGTGGGTAATCTCACATTGATAAACTTTGCGCAAGGGCTTTGGCAAGGGAATATGTGTTTTGCACTTCGTGTTTTGGCTGGCAATTGTTGTAGGGCTGTGCTGATGGATTTCTACTACGGTTGCATTTTTTCAATTATTAACAATGGCCGGACAAAAATGTATATTTTCCAGTGTCGTGCATGGGACACGTGCTGGTGGGGACGCGACCGGCTAGCCGGTCTGGCTTCGGCTCATGGTGTACATACCACTACACCTGCTTTGGTGTTGATCAAGTACAGTCGCTTGCCTTGTTTAACTTTCCGCTTCGTCGATAGATATTTTGAGCAGTTTCTTTCAATTGTGTTGTTTCTTGAAATTTTGTGTGAATATCTGTTTTTATTTTCCATTTCGAATTTGTTCTTCTGTTTTATACTTAGAGTTGAATTCTTTTTTTATTTTATAGTTGTACTTAGTTTGAAAATCCTGCAATGAATCGTTTGCTAGCTGAGTTTGGCAATACTTTCACGTTCGTTAAGAAAGGGGAAGTGGTTTGCAATTTCTGCTCACGAAATTTCATTATTCGTAGTAAACAATGTCTTCGGGCTTATGTAAAAACGAAAAAACACATGGAAAATGTATCAGGAACGTCAACTAAAAACTTTTTTGATGATTTATGTCAAACATTTATTTCTGCCAATATACCTTTCACAAAAATTAACAATCCCGTTTTTAAAAAATGTATCAAGAAGTATACTGGACGAGACTTACCCGATGAATCCACAATTAGAAAATATTACGTACAAGGGCAATATGACAAAACAATTTCTAAAATAAAGTCAAAACTATCCGATAAATATATTTGGGTTTCTGCAGTTGAAACTACGGATATGAAGGGTAGATGTGTGGTCAACGTCGGTGTCGGATTGTTGGACCCGCAAGACATATAAACCCTATATAATATCTACTCAGTTTCGCTGTACCGTCAAAGCTGAAGAGATATGTACAATAGTAAATGACGCCATAAAAAAAGTAGGAATCACAGACGCTACCAAAGTATTACTGTTTGTTTCTGACGCTGCTGCGATTGTGTTAAAAGTTGGAAAATTACTTAAACAACATTTTTCAAATATTCTTCATTTGACATGTTTTGCACACACTATTCATAGAATTTGTGAATTTATTCGGGAAGAATTTCCAGACGTGAATACGCTAATAAGCACATGCAAAAAAATTTTATTGAAAGCTCCTTCCAGATTGTCTCTTTACAAGGAAAAGTGCCCTAATCTACCTTTGCCACCACAACCAGTTATTACGAGATGGGGTACATGGTTAGAAGCGGCAATTTTTTTATGCAAGAAACTTTGATATTATCAAACCCTTCGTCTTAAATTTGCCTGATGAAGCAGTTAGTATTAAACACTGCAAAAAAGTACTATCATTACAAAGTTTGCATCAACAATTAAAATTTATTGATACAAATTTTGCGCAAGTATTGCCAACCATAAAGTTTCTAGAACAACAAAATGTTGAACTTGCAAGCAGTTTTCAAAGGATTGAATCTCTGTACGAAAGGTAACGAAACATTGAAGCACCAATCAGTAAAAACTAACAAAAAAAAAATTGATGCGATAGTAGGTACATAGAAATCCGGATTTTAATATTTTAAATCAAATCTCTACGAATTGTTTTACAGATGAAGGAATTTCTCAAAAATATTCCAATTTGGTGTTGGTTTATTCTTTTGCGCCTGTGACTAGCTGCGATTTAGAAAGATCATTTTCAAGGTTTAAAGACATTTTAACATCTGAGCGAAATAATTTTACTGAAGATAATTTAGAAAAATATGCAGTAATACAATCGTTCAATGCATATCCAAGAAATGAGTAAAATATTTCAGTGGGCACGTGTTGCATATAGTTACGACAAACATTTAATATTAAATTCACTCGGTTTACTACCGACCGCCAGGCGCTTCGCGCCTATGGATATCAATCCAATCGACCGCATAAGTCGTCATTGACTCATGCGTGCCCGCTACGCAACCTCATAGCTGGGCGACTTCTAGCACTGCGAGACATACATTTTTGTCCGGCCACTGCTTATTTATTATTGCCTTTTGAACCAAAATTTACTTCCAGAACAACTGCAAATGAAATTTAGTAGCTACAACTTTTCTGTGCTTACCAAATTTGGAAAAGTGAGTGAGTGGTTCTTCCACTCACTGATTCAATTGCCCTCAACATCAAAGCTTTCTTTTAATGCTAAACTTACCACAATTTCGTTAATTAGCTTCCCCAATGTGATATTTCCAGCGAAATAACATTTCGTCAGTTCCATCAGACATTCGTTCAGTTTCTGTTGTCGCTGAACGATAATACGTTCCTTGTTTTGGTGAATTGAAGTACCCATCCACCCTGCTACAACTACAGCTATCTTAAGCTCAGATTTCTTGAAAGCTGCCTGTAAGACGTCGCGGTACAACTCGATGACTGCTATGCATTCGTTTACAGGAGTTACAATCGGCACACAGAGCACAGATTTAACAGTTGGATCTGTTGAATTGAAGAAAAATGTGATAGACCAAGAGCCCGTGACCGCCAGACCTTCCTCATAGTATAAAAGTTGCAAATTTCTCTGTCCATTTCCCCAACACAGGTAAATAACGATTGGCTACTATGAAGTTAGGATCATAGTGGCTTTGGCAGATAATAGGTAGCAAAGATGTATAAAATGGCTACCTACTTTCGTCAAAGTATAAAGCGTAATTTTTTTATATTTTCTTCGGAATAATATTAGAAATCTCATTAACCATTGTCAGACACTTACTATCGTGGCAACCCTTCGCCAGACACCCTTAAACTTTAATAAATTGTAGTTGTACTTTCGTTGTTTTATAAAGGCTGAATTTTACATATGTTACCTGGGTAACTATTAGAAGATGTTTTCTGACAAGCCAGACAGTCTCGACAGTTCTAACATCTTGCCAGACAAAATTGAAGGGCAGCTGTATGTGCGAGCGCTGAGGCAACATTACGTTCAACGGGTGCGAGTAAAGATAGTTATTAGGATTTATCGGATAATTTCATTATATAGAATTATTTATGACAAAAAAAAATTTTTCAAAGGATTATTCAATATTATTTTCATGTTATATAAATAATATAAATAAATAAAAAAATGACAGATTGATGACTAATGACTAATAAATGAATAAATAATGTTTTGGAATTTCATGAATTTCAATTTGTTTTTAACATCCAATTTAGTTCAAATATCGACATTTCATTAAAAGTTTATGTTTATTATGATTATAGAGAAAGGAATTGTTTCAGTGCTAAGAAATCAAATGAAAAATAGTTTAATATTATAATCATACCCATCGTATACAATATAAAAAATATGTATTTATACTATAAGGGTAATACAGGATTTAAAGAAATGTTTAATCGTTTATTACTTTTCACCGTTGTAATCGCTATGTTCGTCACTACTACAGTCCGTAGCTTGATCGTTTTCAATATCGTCTTCACTGTCAGTTTCTGTAAAAACGTAAAGAAGTTAATACAATAATTATGAATAGCTACAAATGTATGTATAATTATGTCAACCATTTCTTTAAATCCTGTATTATCCTTATAGTATAAATACATATTTTTTATATTGTATACGATGGGTATGATTATAATATTAAACTATTTTTCATTTGATTTCTTAGTACTGAAACAATTCCTTTCTCTATAATCATAATAAACATACAATTTTAATGAAATGTCGATATTTGAACTAAATTGGATGTTAAAAACAAATTGAAATTCATTAAATTCCAAAACATTATTTATTCATTTATTACTGTCTTTTTACTTTATCATACGCAGTAGGTATGTAAAGTACATATTGTAATCATGCCAAAAAAAAATTTCGAAAAAAAAATGTCTGTGTGTGTGTGTGTGTGTGTGTGTGTGTGTGTGTGTGTGTGTGTGTGTGTGTGTGTGTGTGTGTGTGTGTGTATGTGTGTGTGTGTGTGTGTGTGTGTGTGTGTGTGTGTGTGTGTGTGTGTGTACCCGTTTTTTTGTGGCGACGATTCCGGCGAAACTACTAAAGGTATCGGGACGAAACTTCATATTTAGAAGTTTCATAACCAAACTTAGAGCTGAAAAGCTTTCTGTTGAAAAGGGTCCAAAGGAACTGGAGGTTTAGTCTTAGCATTTTTGAAAGATTTTGCAAATAAGCCGCCATTTCTGGAATTTCTTCAAAATAGTTAAATAATAACTTAAAGAGGAGGAAATTCTGAGTAATTTATGACTATGACATTTTTTGGTACAATCAATAGTTTAGCTGCATGAGCAAGTTCTATTTCATCGAGATCGGTCGTACTGCATTAAAACTAGTAGCCAGGATATGTCAGAAGTTTTGATTCTAGTGACAAGTAGTGTCAAATGCTAACGTTTTTACAATACCTACTGTCCATTATAGGTGCGATCGGATATTGTACACCGTTACACTTTTTACACCCAATAACACGTAAATGTCATTTGGACGGTGTACCCGGTGTCAACGGTGTACAATATCCGAACGCAGCTTTAATCGGCATATCTGTTTAGTTCTACTAATTTTATTTTAATGCAGACATGGCCGATCTCGATCAAATAGATTCTCATGCCGCTAAACTATTAATTTTATAGTATGATAAAGTCATGTGCCTGGCCACATCAGATTTTTTTATTTATTTATATTTATATAACATGAAAATTATATTGAATAATCCTTTGAAAATAATTTTTTTTGTCATAAATAATTCTATATAATGAAATTATCCGATAAATCCTAATAACTATCTTTACTCGCACCCGTTGAACGTAATGTTGCCTCAGTGCTCCCACATACAGCTGCCCTTCAATTTTGTCTGGCAAGATGTTAGAACTGTCGAAACTGTCTGGCTTTTCAGAAAACATCTTCTAATAATTACCCAAGTAACATATGTAAAATTCAGCCTTTATAAAATAACGAAAGTACAATTACAATTTATTAAAGTTTAAGGGTGTCTGGCGAAGGGTTGCCACGATAGTAAGTGTCTGGCTGCATGTGGTGGTGGAGGGTGAGGCCAGAATGGCAACGTACAGATTACTGCACATAGCAGAAAATGTGCCGCAAATGGTGGAATTCGAGCCCAATAGACTCACGACGGCGATTGGGTCGGACGAACTACTGGGCATGAGAAGTGATACCATCCCTGCTGAATACAGCTGGGAGACGTCGTTCAACGTCCTACTTCCAAGTAGAGACGACTGGGGAAGGAGGGAAGCCTCCCTGCTCCAGGCCGATTCCTCCTGGTTTACCGATGGCTCCAGTACCAACCTTGGCACCGGTCTAGGAGTCTACGGACGCAAACCAAGAACAGAGATAAGCTGCAATCTTGGCAAATTTGCGACTATACTACAGGCAGAGATAACTGCCATTGATGTCTGCGCCCAGGAAATCTTCAACAGAAACTGGATGGGCAAATCAATTAAAATCTTCTCCGACAGCCAAGCAGCGTTACGATCGCTGGCGACCAGCAGATACCAATCTCTCGTCGTAAAAAACTGTAGGAGAACATTATCCGGGCTGGGGAAGGCAAACAGAGTCACTCTCGTATGGGTGCCTGGCCACGCTGGCATAAAGGGAAACGAAATGGCCGATTCCCTGGCCAGAGTGGGGGCCAACACAGTACCGGAGGGGCCAGAACCGACTCTCGGAATACCGAGAGACGTGGCAAAACACTCGATTAAGAGATGGATGGTTATGAAATCCTTGGATTTCTGGTCAGGATGCCCAGGGATGAGACATTTCTGGGCGGTGACCACATCACCATCCAAAATCAGAACTGAATCCTCGCTGAACTTAAGCAGAATGGACATCAAAACTATGACTGCTGCGTTCACGGGACACTGCCGACTTCGGCATCATCTTCATAAGATAGGACTGACCGATACCGCTGAGTGTCGACTATGCCTGGAGGATGATGAAACAATGGAGCATGTTATTTGCTCCTGCCCAGCCGCGGATGGCATCAGGGTCATGATTTTTGGCACGGCCAAAATCAAACTACAAGACCTGGAGAACCAACCACCCGATAGGATAATCAGGCTCATTAAAGAACTGGACCTGGACGGTGAAGTATAACATTAGCTACTAGCAGCAGTGAGCCACAATAGACCCCCGCGGTCGCGGTGGATATGGCTGGTTGAGCGGCCAACTCACGTTCTCTCTAATTCTAATTCTAATTCTAAGTGTCTGGCAATGGTTAATGAGATTTCTAATATTATTCCGAAGAAAATATAAAAAAATTACGCTTTATACTTTGACGAAAGTTGGTGGCAATATTATACACCTTTGCTACCTGTTGCCTGCCAAAGCCACTATGATCCAAACTTCATAATAGCCAATCGTTCTTTACCTGTGTTGGGGAAATCCGCAGAGAAATTTGCAGCTTTTATACTATGGGGAAAGTCTGGCGGTCACGGGCTCTTGGTCTATGATTATTAACCCTTAAATGCATATAGTTGCAATTAACATGTCTACTTTTCCTTTATAAATAGGCTTACCATAATTATGAAATTCCAAACCGGGACAGAATGACGTTCGAAAAGACATAAAATAATTATGTAAGTATTCAATAAACGAATACTTACCAAATAAAACGTAGAATAAATCGAAATGATCAGTGCTTTTGTGACAAAAAAAAACAGAAAGAGGTATGTATAATTACTTATTGAACCACTTCTATTTTTGGATAGTGTACTTTTCTAAATATAAGGATTATTATTTAATAAAAATTAAAAAACAATATTATCTGTTTTAACCATTGCATAAAATTTGAGATGCCAACATTTATTTTGTAGAACAATAAATGAAGTCAAATTAGACTATTAGACTATTGGAAATATGTACTCGGACTTACTCTAACGCGGAGGAAGAAATTTATGGGGATATTAACTACGATGGCGAACATGAAGAATAAAATAAGATGGCGTTTCCAAAATATTTCTGTGGAAACAATGTACTATTTCCACCGACAATTTGAAGTTCGAGACATACGCATTGTCGTACTGAAATAATCGTACTGAAATAATTATTATTTATTCAGTTTACAATTATCCATTTATTGAATAATTATTCTTATGAAAGTATTACTGACACTGTGATATAAATTCATAGTAGCAGTGACTGTTGCATGAACAGATTTTCTATTACTACATTTGTGAGATTGTTGAATTTCGACCAACAAGATTGACGACCAATCTGGATATTTAATATTAATTTATGAATTATTGTGTATTATTATTGTTAACTCAGAAATGACAAATTATATGCTTAATAACTTTTTAGCCGTTGTCGATCTTTCGAAGTAAGTCAATATATATAGGGTGTTCCAATTAAAATTATTAAACTATTTGACATTATTTAGCAAATGTCAAGTTGTTCGGGATAAGTCATATTAGAATCGCAAATCAATAATAACTGTCAAAAAGTGCGATACTTTTACTATCCAAAATTAGTTCCTTTGTTTTGTCCTTGTTAGTTACACCGGAAATTTTTTTTAAAGAATGCTTGTTTTTGATTTTAATTTCACAATATCTCAGAAACAGTTGACGAAAGCCTAATATAAGTTGATGTCAAAACAATTAGGATAAAAATCTTACTGAAAAATGCAATAATATACCTAGTGTTCCATTTAAGCAAACATAAGTTTGTGTTGGTACGTTGTTGTGGGATATTGTGTAAGCATCAACATATTTTCTTGCTATAGAGCGCATGACCGTCTGCAACTTGTATGTATGGAAAAGACATAAATTTGATTTCTTAAGCCCATTAATATACTTTGTTTATAGCGTGGGACACCCTGTACATAATATTCTGAAATCAATACCAAAGGACTGTACAACCTCCATTATACAACTTTAATTCGACTAATGGTAGAAAATTATGCAGTCATTTTTGGAAAAGTTATAAACATTTTGTTAAACCAGAACACCGAAATGTATATTCCATGTTCAAATGAAGACACCTCAGTAGTTCGCCTCGGAGCATTCATGTATGACTAACCGAACTAATAACCTACAATTTTGTGTATGATAGAAAGTTATTCACAAATTTTCTTTTAAATATAAATATTTTATTTACGTAGCCAACTAAAATATAAATTTCCTTCAGTCGGTGCTCTACATAATATTGTCATATGGATGTTTTTCATCTACAATTTAGTTTAGCAGAGAAATGATAAACAATTTTTGTAAAAGTTATAAACATTTTTCTGTAACAGAGATACATTCGTATCTCAGCAATTTATAGAAATTCGAAATTGTGGAATTGCATTGAAATATTGTTACAGTCATTAATCGATTAGTCACTATTTAAAACTTTGTTGCTGATAACCTTCAAATCATTATAATGTGTATCTTTCTCATAAAAGGCCGCATCAAAAGCATGAGGGCAGTTTTCTGGACAGAGAAAATTTGATTTGCGCTCTTTGTACATTTCTAAAATATTTCAACTTGCTAACAACTAAGATAGAAATCTGTGATAGTATGTTAGGAATTTTAACCGGGACATAATACCAAACCGGCCGGGACACCGGGACCGATGTCTCAAACCGGGACTGTCCCGGTCAAACGGGGACGTATGGTAAGCCTATTTATAAACATGGTTCTACAAACTATAGAAATGTTTGCCACCTACTGGTGCAACTAGAACATTATGCGTTTGGTACAAAATTTGTTTTATTCGACATTTGTAATAGGTAAAGTTGTCATATAAAGATAGAATAAGTTTGGTTTGTTGTAGTTCCACAACATTATGTGTTCAGTACAGGAGTTGTTTTTTTATTGTAGCTAAATGTGTAAATATCTGCTACGAAAGACAACAATAATATTTTCTATAATTACATATAGTTTTATCTAATTTAAAATAGACTATACGTGATTTGACCCAAAATTGCTTCTGAAATTGTTACCAGTGTATGGAATCCCGTCTGGAAACCTAGGGTCTGCTAAAATATCTTCAACCATTACAAACTCTTTTCTAGCAGCGACGTAGGAGGCCAATGTGGTTCCTTCCTCAACTTTCCAGCTGATCTTATGCATTGGGTTCGGTTGGGTTTTAGGACTGATGTAAATTTCGTTGATAGCATTGTTCACCATGTATAATCTGCCACCTATTATCACAAAAACTTCATTATAAACCAAATAATGGTGTTTATAAAAGATGTTAAGTACACTACTTATGTATCTATACCTTTTCAAGTTCAAATTAGCACAATATATACAGGGTCCTGCAGCTCAGCTCCCGTCTTCTGTAGCTGAGTTACTAATTAAGCTAAGAGTTTGACATTTTGCAACCTTACCCTGTACTTCAAGGTACATTTCAAGAAATTATTTTTGATAATACAGGCTGTCCCAAAAATGTGCAACACCAACGTGATATATTTTTTTAAATTGCATGCTATATGTTTTTTTACACATTTGGAAGCCTGTTATGGTTGCCTACATACCACCAAAATTCTATTGAAATCGGTTGAGTGACTGCAGCGCAAAAAAATAAAAACTCAAAAAAAATGATCTTGCATCGTTGGCCTTAAAAATCAATAAAAACCACAAATTGCACATCATTAACAAAATTTTACGACGTCCTTATTAAGTTAGATCTAGTAGTCTCGTTAACCAAGTGTCATTGCTCCAAATTATACAGGATGACCAAAATCTAGTGTCAAACTTGTCAAACTTCAAAGCGTGTTATTGTTCTTATTTTAAATTGGAACCCATACATTTTTTAGGTGAAACGATGCAGAATTAAAAAATAAGCATTGTTTCTAAATACAACCCCATCACAATTATCAATATTTTAAAAGTTATTCGCCAAAAACTCATTTTTCAACGTTTCCAACGGCAATTGTAGGTAATAAATATCGTACGTGGCGTTGAAAAACAATTTATTTCATAAAATATAACGCAGAGAAATATTATAGATTTGAGTTGTTCAATTGCCAAATTTACTTAACAATTTACCTCGGTAAGGGTGGAAATGTGGCTGCAACATGATGGAGCTCCACCACATTACTCGTTACATGTCAAGCACCAGCTCAACGAAATCTTCCCAAATCGGTGGATTGGAAAAAGGAGGACCAGTTGCGTGGCCTCCTCGATCACCGGACTTAACGAAACTAGATTTCTTCCTGTGGGGCTATGTTAAGGACATCGTTTATGCTGAACCTCCAACAACACCAGAAAACATGCAAGAAAGATGCATTTCTAACTATTACGCCCGACCTATTAAGAGCAGTGGCGAGGTCATTTCATACTCGTCTTCGTTTGTGCCTCGAAGAGCACGGAAGACATTCCGAACAACTACTTAATTAAGTACACTCAAATCTAAAATACTTCTCTGTGTTATATTTTATTAAATAAATTGTATTTCAACGCCACGTACGATATTTATTACCTAAAATTGCCGTTGGAAACGTTGAAAAATGAGTTTTTGGCGAATAACTTTTAAAATATTGGGAATTGTGATGGGGTTGTATTTAGAAATAATGTTTATTTTTTAATTCTGCATCGTTTCACCTAAAAAAATGTATGGGTTCCAATTTAAAATAAGAACAATAACACGCTTTGAATTTTGACAAGTTTGACACTAGATTTTGGTCATCCTGTATAATTTGGATCAATGACACTTGGTTAACGAGACTACTAGATCTAACTTAATAAGGCCGTCGCAAAATTTTATTAACGAGGTGCAATTTGTTGTTTTTATTGATTTTTAAGGCCAACGATGCAAAATCAGTTTTTTCTTGTTTTTATTTTTTTTGCGCTGCAGTCACTCAACCGATTTCAATAAAATTTTGGTGGTATGTCGGCAACCATAACAGGCTTCCAAATGTGTAAAAAAATATATAGCATGCAATTTAAAAAAATATATCACGTTGGCGTTGCACATTTTTGGGACACCCTGTATTATCAAAAATAATTTCTTGAAATGTACCTTGCAGTACAGGGTAAGCTTGCAAAATGTCAAACTCTTAGCTTAATTAGTAACTGAGCTACAGAAGACGGGAGCTGAGCTGCAGGACCCTGTATATTATTTATACTCTATTTTAAAACAATAACATGGACATATTACATAAACAACGTTTGCTACATTAAATAATTAGAAAATAATATTATCCATATTTAATGCTGCTGGAATATATCTTTGAATATGGGCTATGAATCTTGCACAGTTGGCCACATTGATTGTGTTAATATTATTCTGAACAATATTTTCTAACCGGCGCATTCTGTATTCAGTTTGGGCAATATTATGCCAAATCTGATTTTATAGTAGCCTTTAATACAGACCATGCTTGCTCAATCGGATTTAACATGGGACTGTATGGACTGAGTCTTATTAATCTATGGTGAAAAAATTCTTCTTCTGCAAAAACTTCTTCAATAGAAGAATGACAAGGTGCATTATCTATAACCATAACTACTGGTTCTTGGTATATATTTTGGGCGTTTCTCAAACATTGTTTCACAAATTCGTTTACTTCTGGATTTTTAAATGATCCCCGTCTTAGCTCATGATGTATTAGACCAGAAATACCTATGCATCTAATAAGATGTATATTTTGCGCCTCGGGTACCGTCTGCTACAAATGTACATCGACTTCCTTTCTTAGAACGTCCTTGCGTCCGCGAAATAAAGATATTAAAATTAGTTACATCCAGATAGATTATTGGCAAATTCTCTGCTTGAAGATTAAGTTATGTTCTTACATATTCTATATCTGTTGGCTCTTTCTGGCTCTCGACGTACTTGTTTTATTGTATACATAAAGCCGGGGCTACACATCCGTATGCTTGCCAAAAATCAAAAAATTGCCAAGTATACGATTATTTGTGAAAAGAAAAAACCAGTTCTATTCAATTCGTATCGAGTCCACCTCAAAAATAGATTTATATATTCGACGGTCGGCTGTGCGGACGGGTTTTTTTACGACGAATACTTGGTATTTGCAATATCCAGTTGAAGTGGATATAGCAAGTGCCTAGGCGACAAATATTGGTTTCATTTATTTGCACTCGATGAACATTTTAGTACGCTGTTTAATTTTTGCATTTTTTAATTTCGTTTTGTGTGTAGAAGGTCGTATACGAAGATATAATAGATTTGTAATTATTAGTAAGATTTTTGTTTTTTCTAAAGGGCCAAAACCGTATAAAATTGTACATATCCGGAAACCGTCAGACAGAAAAAAAAATTGTTGTTTTTACCTGTCCATATAAACGCAATGGTATTTCTTTCCAAGAAAAACGTACACCATATACAGAGTGTATCCTAAGTTGATGCTTTTCTATGAACAATATAGATGATACTCATTTATGAGCTTTCAAAATATAACCTTTTTGTTAAATAAAAAAGCTACACAAAATTGTCTCTACTATTAAAATATTTGTAATCGTTTTCGTTTCTCTTCAAGTAATAAACATCATAAAAATTTTATAGACAACGTGTCTATAAAATAATTTATTTGGAAAATTATACTTTATTTGCTACTATATTTTAATAGTAGAGAAAATTTTGTGTAGCTTTTTCATTCAACAAAAAGGTTATATTTTGAAAGCTCATTTGTTTAACTTTTTGTTTCAGAAGCTAATTGATCTGTATTTCAGACAATATTAGGACATATTTATACAACGAACCTAGTAGTACTATTCAATTTAGTAGAACTTTACGGATGACGAAGAAACCATATCTAACATTTCTTTTATGGACAATAGTTTCCTAATTTAAATAAAAAAATATATATTTTTTCTCATTAAAATAATAATTTATTTAAACTAGTTCACTTCAAATGACCAATTATTTTGCAGTCTGTTAAAATTAGATGCTGCGAATTAATGATACAGAAAGCTAAACAATTAAAAAAAATCATTAAAATGAAACAGTTTCGTCAAGATTTGTTTTGTAAATTTCCACAAGAATAGCCTTGTTAGTACGCAGTGAATTCTGCACTTATGTAATTAAAAATATGTCGGCATTATAAAATAAAACCTTGCTTGTTCGTAATCAAATTATCAGCTTGATTTGAAAAAGCTAATGTGCAAATAAGGCGAACTAATCAAAAAAATAGCTAGTGTCCATTCGGTACGCACATGTAGCAAGTCCTCAAAGAAGATTTTCACGTATTAGAAAATGCTATGTGGCGATGCATCAATGTCCGATGCATTTACTGTTGCAGTGCAACGCTGACGGTCCGAAATCACAAACGAATATTGAAAAAAATTGTCGGTATGTCATAGATTTTTTGAGTTTTATAAAAATCAGCCGGTAATCAAGGACGGATGGAAAATATTCGGTGAACGCACTTAAAAGGAAGAATAAATCACTCATGGCATCGTTTAGACCAATCAATAACAAACATTTTCGACTTGCGTGGCAAATATATTTGCCAAATACTTAACATGTGGCAAATATTTTGCAAGTATACGAATGTGTAGCCCCGGCTTTAGACGTCGAGGTGTTGACGAATACATTCTTTAGTGACTTTAATTTCATACGATCGTAAAATCTTTTCTTTTAATTGCTGGAGAGTTATCTTTGGATTTCTTTCATTTTTATTTTAAAAAAATCTGATGTGGCCAGGCACATGACACATTATCATACTATATATAAAATTAATAGTTTAGGTGCATGAGATATTATTTGATCGAGATCGGCTATGTCTGCATTAAAATAAAACGAGTAGACCTAGACAGATAAATCGATTAAAGCTGCGTTCGGATATTGTACTCCGTTGACACCGGGTACACCGTCCAAATGACACGTGTTATTGGGTGTAGAAAGTGTGAAGGTGCGTTCCGATTGGTGGCAATGGTAGGTAATGGCGGTGGTAGCAGACGAAATTATAGTGTTTCTCACATGTCGTGATGAAATTCTATTAGAAATACTATAATGGCGTCTACTACCACTGCCATTAGCACTAATGAAAGTTTTTTTCGGATTCGAGTTTTTTTTCGTTTCTTTGCATTTTTTGACATTTACCATAGTAATGTATATTTTTTTACACCATCAGAAAGTAGAGATTTCAAGGAACAAAAATCCCACCGACTTTGAAAAAAACAGGTATTTTGACGTGAGAATTTTCGATTGAAAATTAGGGTGCTTTTTCGATATTAAGTCAAAATAAGGTGAAAAAATAAAGATTTTAAATCAAAAAAATTACAGTGTATTTGGGACATAAAAAGGTAAGTTTTCACCAAATTTCGTAAAAAAAATTTTCTTTTTGTAAGAGATAAAAATAAAAGCCAAGAACTTGGTTATTTGAATTTTTCACATACATTTTGAGGTTATGTGAAAAAAGTGTAAATACAAAAGTTGTAGATCTTTTTATTACCTACAACTGCCATTTAACTTTTTTCCATAGGACTTGTAATTTTGGCGGAAATCGAGAAAGTAGAGATTGCCATTGGTTATATCGGGTGTTTTTTGTAACAAAAAACATTTTAACTATACCCTATTCACGATAAGAATATAGTAGTGGGGGGGTGCAAACTGAGCCCGATTTACACTGGAGCAATATGCTGTCAATAGCGGCAAATTGAAAGGTTATGTCACGACAATGGTGTGCCATAGCTCGCACCGCTGATTTGTCAATTAGCCATCGTTATGTAATGTAGTGCGTTATATTAAAACGTTGTATTAAGTCTGCTATCTTTTATTAAATATTAGTACACAATAAACACTTAATGATATCAATAAAGAATAGCAAACAAAGAAATAAGACACAAGGAAAGGAATAAAATATCACTGTTTATTCTCGTATATCTCTACGAGCAGCAATTTGCTCCGACAGCAGTTCTCAAAGCGTCCTCACACGTCTTCCGTTATATTGCTGTATAAAAAAGTAAAAGAATTCCTTATTTCATTCGCTTGTAGATGGTTCAGTATCAGACCACAAATCTGATGATGATCCTGTATTGGTTGTTATAATAAACTCTTCTATAATATCTTCAACTATATTGCCCAGTTGATATAATTTGTTTTCTTCGCTGACTATATGTTTGATGCAAGCTTTCCAACGTTCCGCATTTGCAATTTCCAAACCCTCAAGAAGCAGAGTTTTTACCTCCGGCAACTTAAATGGTTTATTGTTTGCGGCGACATGATGTTTAACTTGGGCCCAAATTAATTCAATTGGGTTTACATCGCAGTGATATGGAGGCAATCGTAAGATTTTGCGACCACTTTCCTCCACTAATTGATCGATTACATAGTTGACTGGGTTATCACTTGTATACTTTTTTGCCATACCTAGAAGTTCTACTTTCAACATACTGTTATCTACGGTTACGCCTTTTGACATTAGCCATTCTATTAATGCCCCTTTTCGCCAAGAGTTGTTTGGTACTTTATCCATCTTCACGGAATGGTAAGGAGCATTATCCGTTACAATTACACATCCAGGCTCAAGTCGTGGCAACATATTTCTCATCCATTCCGTGAAGACGTCGCTGTTCATGTCTTCGTGGTAGTCGCCAGTCTTTTTTGATTCAAATAACAGAAGGCCGTTATCTACAAAACCTGCTTCCGAGCCGATGTGTAGAACAATAAGACGTTTTTCGTTTCCAGAACGATCTGTTATACCTCGTGATAACCCACGAACAAATGGTTGTCGAGCGCTTGTTATAGTAGTATCTTTCCAGACCTTAATACTGGTCAAATATCTTCGTCCCCATAAAACAATATCCTGTCTTTCAATTAAAATACTTTTCCTGTTTCGGTTCTCCCATTTAAATCCCAACATACGCAATATTTTCCACAAAGTTGTTTGCTTCACCGTAGGTATGAAATCATCTGCTTCAATAGCCTATACAAATTTCCACTTAATTTCAATATTACACAAATAATCATATCATTACCGTTAATACTTTGGAAATAGTTGGTAATTCATTGTTAAAAGAGAAAGAATGAACATGTAGCCTAATTGCATTTTTCTGTAATTCATCCAATTTGTCGTAAGTGTTTTCCCGTTTACATTTTTTGGTTGGAGAACGTAATACTCCAGAAGTGCCCTTTTCCTTTACAATGGCCCACATTGTTGATTCTCCAATACCTACAAGCTTCGAAGCTAATTTTCCCGAATCTGACTTCGAATTTCCAGGTTCACGACTGTACTCGAGATATGCATTGTAGGCCATCAGCCGTTGTCCACTGCGAATGGGCTTTCCTTGCGGATTTTTTGATGAACCAGCCTGCATTCTCTCATCTATATTAGCACTATTAAATATCATCGTAAAACATTGACAACAAATATTATTGGCAATATTAAGATTACCTGTTACAATGTTAATATTGTGTGGAGTTCTAAAAAGAACTGAGTTTTATTTGAATCGATTGTTGAAAATAAATTCGAAAGACTGCAAAATATTCCGAACACAACAACTAGAACTCAACGAAAATCTTGAATCTGACGCAAATGACATGACGTTTCAAAATTCAAGTGACATACGCGCGTTGGCTGGTGTAAATTTGGTTCAACTTTCAGCCAATCACAAGCCGCAAATTATAGCCCTATCTTATCCAACGCTTTATTCTTAAAGTGAATAGAGTATAGATATATATATATATATATATATATATATATATATATATATATATATATATATATATATATATATTCGTACGGACATACCGTACCCTTCCGGACATACCGTAATGATTAATGAATGTAAAGTAAATGGTGATATCCAAAAAAACATTTTTATTATCAATTTCTCAGAAAAGTTTATACCTGCAGAATCTGTAGCGCACTTCAATGCATCCACACTCTCATGTAGTAACGTAGGTAGATCTACTGTGTCGTCTAAGAATTGCTTGAGGTCTCTTCTTAAAATGCTTGGCCTTTTCTGTAGTAGGTACTCCAAGGTTTTATCTCTTTCTTCCAATTGTGTCTTTTTGCCATGACGTACCAGATTCACATATGGGGCGATTATTCTCCGTGTAGCTTTGCTCTCGTCAAATGTAAATAAACTTGAACCACCCCGTTTTGTCGGGCTACCGTACTTCTTTACCTTTACTTCGGTACCCATTGTCAAATATCCCAATGTGTGATGCTTGTAGTCGAAAGAGACAAGAAAAAATATGACGCCTGTCACAAAATGTTAACCTAACATAGATTTTATTTTCGGTTTTCCAATGGGGTTGTGATATTTTGTTTTGGAATTATTTTTTCTTTCTTATGGTGTTAAGGATGGTGTTGTCATGTTTCGGTACTAAAAATTAAAAGAAAATTCAAAAAATTCATCCCCATAAGGTCAAATTGGTTCATAAATTATCAGAAAATTACTTTGATCATCGACAAAATTTTGTAAACGAATGATGGAAATTTGTATTGATGAAGCAACTTTTTATACAGGGTTAGCCAAAATTACCGGAACACCTAAATAATTCTCCAAGCGTAAGAAATTTTTGGCTTTAAGCAAGCTATCTTTTCAGTATACTGTCAATATACAGGCTACTCATTTTATTATACAGGGTGAGTTATTAGTATCCCGGCGATCGATAGTTAATAAATTGTTTGAGAAAGAAAAAAATATTTTATACAAAAGTAGTTTGACCAGCCATTTTCTATAACGTAAAATTATTTTCATTTATACAGGGAGTTGCATTTAGGTGTGACGGAAAGTATGTACATTATTTTAAATGGAACGTCCTGTATATTTTATTATGTTATAAACACTACTTAATTTGTTTATCCTACCGTGTATGTTGCTAAGTCACAGCGTTAATAGTTCCTGAGACATTCAACTGTTTTTCCCAAAATGCCCGTTGCAGGATCTTTTTAAAAACTATGTAGAAACGACATTTTTGCCGATTTTGCCTTTAAACTATGTGAGACATTAGTCAAAGCCAGTAGATAGATGATAGTATCCAAAGATATTAGATACACTACACAGGCTGTTCATTGAACTTAGTAAATTTTGATGTTTTTCAAATGGCTTTTTCTCGAGTTTTTTAAATGGAACACCCTGTATAATATGTGTTGGCTGTAATAACCCTTTATTTCGCCCTAATTTACATCTAGTAGGTCATACACCAAATGTTACTATTTTTTGTGATATTTGCAATTTAACGAAAATGTAATGCAATTGTAAATTTTAATATTGCTGTGGATAAGGTATTTGGTAGTTTGATGTAAAGTCTTCAAGTGGAGATAGAAAAGATAATTTAGAAACGATTTAACCAGCTTGATCCTTATACAAAGTATTACCGTTATCAACATATTAATAATTTTATATGAAATTTTGTAAGTATATTTTGCCGTCTAGCGTAAGGCAACCGAACACGCGATTTAAAAATTTCTAATTTCTGCTAAAGTAAACCCTAAACCCTTTAGTTTTAGGTTATCTAGCGTGAAAATTTGTTGACTTCTGAGTGTTGAAAATCAGATTTTCTTTGATGTGATTTATGTGCTCACACTCAAAAATCAAATATGCAACAAAAACAAACTGATCGGCATCTTTAGATTCAGATTTTGTTCACGATAGTCCCACTAAAACTACACTGTTTTTAGTTTAATTCAGAGTCCAACTGAAGTTACTAGGTCTTCAGGTTCGCTCGCTGTACGTTTGTAAAAATTGCAAAACATACTTATAAAATTGTGTAATACCTTGATAACCGTAATACTTCTTCTATGAATAAAAATAGTTAAATAGGTTCTAAATGGCTTCTTCTATAACGCTTAAAATATTTAACATCATGCTACCCAGTGCACTCTATACAAAGCAATATTAAGATACTAAATAGCATACCACTCTTTAAATTCCAAATATCACAAAAACTATTAAAAATTGATATACGATATAGTGAATATAAATTACAAAGAACTTAATGGGCATTTCAATTAGCAAATAATATACAGGCTGTTCCATTTAAAAATCTCAAGAAAAAGCGATTCAAAAATGTTTAAAAAGTAGTGCATGCTACGATCACCCTGTATAGCGCATCAAATTTTTCATGACATCAGCATCTAGCTATGGGTTTAGTTATTATGTGACAAAATTTTTAGGACAATATGTGCAAAAATGTGGTATTAACGTAGTTTGTAAGAAAGTCCTGCACTTGCCATTTTTTTGACAAACAATTGAATATCTCAGCAACTATTTACTTTGCACAGGTACATCTTACACAGTTGGCCTGTTCCATTTAAAAAAATCTGATGTGGCCAGGCACATGACTTTATCATACTATATATAAAATTAATAGTTTAGCTGCATGAGATTCTATATGATCGAGATCGGCCATGCCTGCATTAAACTAAAACTAGTAGAACTAGAAAGATATGTCGATTAAAGCTGCGTTCGGATATTGTACTCCGTTGACACCGGGTACACCGTCCAAATGACACTTATGTGTTATTGGGTGTAAAAAGTGTAATACAATATCCGAACGCAGCTTATATTGACAGAAGTTATTGTCAAAACATTAGCGTTTGACACTACCTACTGTCATTAGAATCAAAAATCTGATGTGGCCAGGCACATGACTTTATCATACTATATATAAAATTAATAGTTTAGCTGCATGAGATTCTATTTGATCGAGATCGGCTATGTCTGCATTAAAATAAAACTAGTAGAACTAGACAAATATCTCGATTAAAGCTGCGTTCGGATATTGTACTCCGTTGACAGCGAGTACACCGTCCAAATGACTATAATAGAATATAATAGAATTTGCTCATGCGGCTAAACTATAAATTCTACCAAAAAATGTCATATACATAAATTATAGAAAATTTTCTCCCCTTTAGTTTATAATTTAACTATTTTGACGACATTACACAAATAGCGGCTCATTTTCAAAATCTTCGAAAAATGCTATGAGTAAACCACCAGTTCCTTTGGACCCTTTTCAACAGAAAGCTTTTCAGCTCTAAGTTTGGTTATGAAACTTCTAAATATGAAGTTTCGTCCCAATCCCTTTAGTAGTTTCTCCTGAATCGTCGCCACAAAAACGGGTACACACACACACACACACACACACACACACACACACACACACCCACATCCACACACACACACAGACATTTTTTTGTACCTTGGTCAAAAATGTTCAGGGGACCCAAAAAGACACCGGGTACACCGTCATTTGGACGGTGTACCCGGTGTCAACGGAGTACAATATCCGAACGCAGCTTTAATAGAGATATCTGTCTAGTTCTACTAGTTTTATTTTAATGCAGACATAGCCGATCTCGATCAAATAGAATCTCATGCAGCTAAACTATTAATTTTATATATAGTATGATAAAGTCATGTGCCTGGCCACATCAGATTTTTTTTTAAATAGAGCTACCTATGTATTATACATTTTTTAATTCTAAAATTAATTCTATGATTTTTTATACGAATCATTTTTTATAAAATGCATTATTTTTTAATTAGAAGCTATTAACCAAAAATAGAACACCTAAATAATTCTCCAATCGCAAACAAATTCGAAAAAATTTACGAATAAAAGTTTTTTGGTCTTAAACAACCTCTTGTTTAAATATAGTTTTATTATACAGTGTGTTCGTTTTATTATGGAAATTTGCAAACCATTCCAATTTCTAATAGAACATCTTGTAAATATTTATTTCTTTTTAATTCTAAGATTAATTTTAAGAAAACTTTATAGAAATAAGTTTTTTTTGAAAATGCACAATTTTTTAGTTATGAGCAATTAAGCTGAACTACTGAACTTCAAATTAAGAATATTTTCCCACATACATACACATTTATTTTAATGTGACAGTTTGGACATTTAATTTAATTCTGTTTAACTGTGTTGTTTTCTCTTGATTTTTTTTATTTTTACCCGTTTGGTTAAAGAAAAGTTTATGAGTTAATTGGTTATAACTAAAAAAATTAAAATATTATAAAGAAATAATTCCAACATAACATCCTTAGAATTAATCTTAGTATTACAAAAATGTTAAATATACAGGGTATTCTGTTAGAAAACGGAAAGGTTTGCAAATTTCCAGAATAAAACATACACTCTGTATATTAAAAATATATTTGAACGAGAGGTTGTTTAAACTCAAAAAACTTTTATTTGAAACATAAAATGAGTACTCTGTATATTGAAAATATATTTAGACGATAGCTTGTTTAAAGCCAAAAAATTTTTGTTTGAACAATTTTTTGATATTTCTTACGGTTGGAGAATTATTTAGGTGTTCCGGTAATTTTAACTAACCTTGCGTACATGGGACTGTCAGTTCAGTTTAGTAATAGATTAGGATTAGGCAGCATAAAAAATAACTAATTTTGGCCATATATTGCTTTTATTGACGAAACTATCTCGTTATTTAATATATAAACACACTTTATTTCTCTCGTCTTTTAGCACATATACACATACACGAAAAATGTAGTTGGAGTAGTAGTAGTATAATGGTGTTCGCCTGATTGTTATATTTAAGTGCAGGGCCAAACCCAGAAAAGTATCGTTCATAATAATTGGAATTTTATAATTTAGATATTTGGTTATTTGTTTGCTAAGTAATACGTAGAAACAAAATACGAAAGCTACTCTGGTCCGACCCTGCATACAACTCTTTAGAATTTGCGGATTCAACAACAAGCTAATTAGAGATCACTGGAAAAGGGGCAATTCCTTTCAATTACAACATAATTACGACTTCGGTCGCCATCGCCAAGTTCCGTCACGATTCGGCTATTTCCGCGACGATCCGGTCATTTCCGCCACGATTCGGCCGTTTCCGCGACGATTCGACTATTCTCGCGAAGTTTCGTTCAGTCTCCGAGCACGTCAACAGTCCTAACCCTCACACCGGCCTTAGCCAACTTCTCCAAATTCTCAGGTTCGGATTCGGGCATTATTATACACATAAACGTCTTTCCTGTAACGGTGTCTTTGGGGTACACCGTAACAGCTTTAAACTTATCTAATTGTCCGTCGACGTAAGTCTGTAATTGTTGGAAAACTTCGGGGTAGTGCCGTCGTAAGGAGACGCCACGTTGGCGTAGATGGCGCTGTATGTTCCCGAAGGTTTTTTCTCGATAGCGTTTTACAGGTTCTTGCTTTATGGGGTTTGAGGTTAGGATCAGAGTCTCTGGTGTGTCTGTATCTCGATCTGGGATGACGATCTCTTTGCTTAGCCGCATTTTAGCGCACCTTGAGACCAGTTGGCGTTCCCATTTGACAGCTCCGACTGCTGGGGCTTCAGAGATGACACAAACCGAGACGTAGAGGACTAGTTTCGAGTCAGGGTTGTAGTTTTTGCACATTTTGACCAACTCCCTGTACAGAGTCGTTCCCATCTCTGAAGGCAATAGGTCCTTCCAGCAAATATACGTCAATTCTCCTAAATTCTCTAAACCACCAGTCAAAAACCGTTCCGCAGCTTCAGGGTTAGAGAAGCATTTTACAGCACCCAGTCCATGTGATAGAAACCCCCTGCGAGCACTAACAGATAAATGATGCAGGGTTTCTGCTTTTTCCTTGGCTGCTCCTATAATCTGTCTACATAAGGTCCCAACTCTTGAGAACAAACAAGTCTTCCTATGCTTCTCCCAATGGGCTCTCCTACAAGTTCTTGAGCAATACATATAAGTGCAATTGTGGCAATTCTTGAAGGCCTTGCCTTCTGTGCTTGTTGCCACGGCCACTCTTCCACATCTTGAGTACCGACAGCGTAAAACCGGAGAAGACTCGAAGCTGACCCTTCTCGAAGCTGATGATGGTCTTGAAGTTGGTTCGTTGCCTTCGGAACGTCTACGAAAATGGTCGGTAAGGCGCGATTCACCATCTCGCACTGGGCTGCTATTAGCTGACACCATCCCTAAAAAGAGAATTGTTGAGGTTAGATTTTCGATAGATGGATTGGTACGTCTTAAATCTATGTTGTAGTCTTGTGATATTGGTTGTCGTTAGCATGCAAAATGCAATTTGTGCTGGTGGTCATGTTGAAAAGACCTGAAATTGAAACTTACACATGTCTCCTACCTTGGAGACTGGGGCTGGGAGCTCTTGTCGATGGCGGAAGACCCAGGAGTGAATCCAGGACGTCTTCGAGTGTTGTAGAACCAGGTGACGGCTTGGTTACCTCTCCTGTGGTCAGAATTGCGGAGATGTCTGTGGAAATCAAACTGTTATAATGTATATTCGCGCTGAAAAGTAGTACCCTGGCGTAGTAATCATTATTACTACGCCTTATTCCGTAATCGGTACTACTTCTTAACGCGTAGACCGCGTTTCACCTTAGTAACGCAATTATTAAACTTTTTCGATGTGTATGTCTCAAAACGAACGTATACTTACCACTGTGATCTTGTGCAATAACAACTGATATTTTATTTTCAACAATTTTTTGATATTTCTGACGGTTGGAGAATTATTTAGGTGTTCCGGTAATTTTGACTAACCTTGCGTACATGGTACTGTCAGTTCAGTTTAGCAATAGAATAGGATTAGGCAGCATAAAAAATAACTAATTTTGGCCATATATTGCTTTTATTGACGAAACTATCTCGTTATTTAATATATAAACACACTTTACTTCTCTCGTCTTTTAGCACATATACACATACACGAAAAATGTAGTTGTAGTAGTAGTAGTATAATGGTGTTCGCCTTATTGTTATATTTTGAAATGCACATGCAGTACGAAGTAACACTTTATTCATAAATCGAAAGAACATTATTATTTTTTAAGGTTAAGTTCAGTCTGCATACAATTTTCAGCATGCATAATAACATCAGTAATAATAACAAACATAATACTAATAATAATAATAATAATGAGCAATATATCGAAGATTTACATAAAATTTTCACTTATTTTATTATACGATTTTCTTGCATTTCTTAAAATTACTTAATAAAAGCAACATTAGATAAATGGTAACAGACAAATTTTTTATTATATTTAAGTGCAGGATCAAACCCAGAAAAGTATCGTTCATAATAATTGGAATTTTATAATTTAGATATTTAGTTATTTGTTTGCTAAGTAACACGTAAAAACAAAATACGAAAGCTACTCTGGTCCGACCCTGCGTACAACTCTTTAGAATTTGCGGATTCAACAACAAGCTAATTAGAGATCACAGGAAAAGGGGCAATTCCTTTCAATTACAACATAATTACGACTTCGGTCGACATCGCCTAGTTCCGTCACGATTCGGCCATTTCCGCGACGATTCGGTTAATTCCGCCACGATTCGGTTAATTCAGCCACGATTCGGTCGTTTCCGCGACGTTTCGACTATTGTCGCGAAGTTTCGTTCAGTCTTCGAGCACATCAACAGTCCTAACTCTCACACCGGCCTTAGCCAACTTCTCCAAATTCTCAGGTTCTGATTCGGGCATTATTATACACATAAACGTCTTTCCTGTAACGGTGTCTTTAGGGTACACAGTAACAGCTTTAAACTTATCTAATTGTCCGTCGACGTAAGTCTGTAATTGTTGGAAAACTTCGGGGTAGTGCCGTCGTAAGGAGACGCCACGTTGACGTAGATGGCGCTGTATGTTCCCGAAGGTTTTTTCTCGATAGCGTTTTACAGGTTCTTGCTTTATGGGGTTTGAGGTTAGGATCAGAGTCTCTGGTGTGTCTGTATCTCGATCTGGGATGACGATCTCTTTGCTTAGCCGCATTTTAGCGCACCTTGAGACCAGTTGGCGTTCCCATTTGACAGCTCCGACTGCTGGGGCTTCGGAGATGACACAAACCGAGACGTAGAGGACTAGTTTCGAATCAGGGTTATAGTTTTTGCACATTTTGACCAACTCCCTGTACAGGGTCGTCCCCATCTCCGATGGCAATAGGTCCTTCCAGCAAATATACGTCAATTCTCCTAAATTTTCTAAACCACCGGTCAAAAACCGTTCAGCAGCTTCAGGGTTAGGGAAGAAGCATTTTACAGCACCCAGTCCATGTGACAGAAACCCCCTGCGAGCAATAACAGATAAATGATGCAGGGTTTCTGCTTTTTCCTTGGCTGCTCCTATAACCTGTCTACATAAGGTCCCAACTCTTGAGAACAAACAAGTCTTCCTATGCTTCTCCCAATGGGCTCTCCTGCAAGTTCTTGAGCAATACATATAAGTGCAGTTGTGGCAATTCTTGAAGGCCTTGCCCTCTGTGCTTGTTGCCACGGCCACTCTTCCACATCTTGAGTACCGACAGCGTAAAACTGGAGAGGAATCGAAGCTGACCCTCCTCGAAGCTGATGATGGTCTTGAAGTGGGTTCGTTGCCTTCGGAACGTCTACGAAAATGGTCGGTAAGGCGCGATTCACCATCTCGTACTGGGCTGCTATTAGCTGACACCATCCCTAAAAAAGGAATTGTTGAGGTTAGATTTTTGATAGATGGATTGGTACGTCTTAAATCTATGTTGTAGTCTTGTGATATTGGTTGTCGTTAGCATGCAAAATGCAATTTGTGCTGGTGGTCATGTTGAAAAGACCTGAAATTGAAACTTACACATGTCTCCTACCTTGGAGACTGGGGCTGGGAGCTCTAGTCGATGGCGGAAGGCCCAGGAGTGAATCCAGGACGTCTTCGAGGGTTGTAGAACCAGGTGATGGCTTGGTTACCTCTCCTGTGGTTAGAATTGCGGAAATATCTGTGGAAATCAAACTGTTATAATGGATATTCGCGCTGAAAAGTAGTACCGAGGCGTAGTAATAATTATTACTACGCCTTATTCCGTAATCGGTACTACTTCTTAACGCGTAGACCGCGTATTACCATATTACTTAATTATTAAATTTTTTCGAAGTGTGACTCAAAACCACGATGTAAGGACTTAAAATGGTCTGTGCAAAACTTTGCCCCTTCCTCTAAAATTCACTCGAAACTGAATCCGTACCAACACGAAGAAGGAAAATATTATTGCCCCCTTCGTTGGAATGTCTAACATGAATAAATTAAATAGTTTAGTTTGTTCTTGGTTTGTGTTTGTTCATAGGTTGATGTAATTATAGATAATGTGCTTAAAACTTGCATTCCATACTTCCATATGAATACCAACCCCAAAATGTAAAATTTTTTTCTCTTGTGAACACGTGCGCTATTATATATCAATTCAAATGGAATCTACAGTCTGGTTTGTTCGATAATTTCGTATACCGAGTGAATTATTCTTGCTTTGTGTTTACCAAGAGTTTATTATTAAGTATTATTATTAGTATTTGTTTCTATGTTACTCCCAGAAATCAATTCAACAATTGCCTTGACCAGCAAATGAAAATTTGGACCACGTCCGTTTTTGTGCACTATTCTGTATGTATAGACTCAGAAACTTATGACTGTGATAACAAATGATGTTAAGCTTGTTGAATTGTACCTTATTAATTATAGTATTTAATAAACATTATTGCCTTAAAGTATATCTCTTCTGAATATAAATTTTATATCTTTCTTCATAATTTTTTCAGATATTCGAAAACTTCAGTTATCTCTAAAGAACCGAGCAACATAGTTCGCGAAACGTAAACATTTCCGAATTTGGACACGACCACCCGTAAGTAATAAAATTTAATTTAATTTCTAAATAAATAGTTTCTTATTTGAATAACGTGAAATGTTCCAGCAAATCATTGTTTGGCTTTTTCATAATTTGTAAAAAGTTTTAGGCTCTATTCCATGATATACTTATACGAGATTACCTTTCGTCATAATAGGGTATATTTGACTATTATTGGAAAACCATCTTAGTGTGTTTGTTCCTTCACTCTACATTGTAAATGCATTATTTTTCGTAAATATTTCTTCAATATTTCATAAATAATCAGCGTTAAAAATAGAATCACAAAAAGTTCCGCCAAAACGATACTTTCTGTTGTGTGACGTCACACGATGGTAGATGTCAAATCGGCCCATATGGTCTGTCAGCATCGGCATCGTCGCCGTTTGGTAATTGTGTTGTATGATGTGTTGTTTTCACAATTTCTACATAAAAATGGGTTATAAATGTTGTATAAATCGACAATGCAGAATTACGTCAAGAAAAACTCCGGATAAACTATTTGTAGGTGTTCCGCAAGATTTGAAACTGCGATGAAAGTGGTTGGCTGGTAGAAATCTAAATGAAATAAATAGCGGCCAATACAAGTGTTTTTTTGTTGTAAAGATTACTTCGGCATAAGTAAAACTGACTAGAATAAGTTACCTATCGTATTTTCGAAGCAGGTATTATCTGATCTGACAGCTTAAGGTTAGGGCTATCCTAACCTATAAAGTTATGCTTACATGGCACTTAGTGCTATTAAATTCAGACGGGAGAAGCATAAGAGCGCGTTCGGATAATCGGGTAGGGTACGGTGAGAGTGAAGCGCTGCATAATAGGCGGACTAACGTCATACGGGGTTTATCTGCATATCAGAGAGAGACAGCCGACCCAGGTTATCTGAGCATTACTCTCCCCATACCCTACCCTGACAAGCCGAACGCGCTCTAAGCGTACTAACGAATGACGTCACTGGAGACTCAGCCAATTACAGAGCATTTTCAATCACGTGATAGAACGTAAATAAAATTCAGTTTTAATTTTGGTTTTTGATAGAAATAAAGCATATTTTTTTGAAAAGTAGTAACAAATAGTTTTCTTAAACTGTAATCTATTAGGATGACTATAATACAAGCTATATTATTAATACAGTCAAATACCCTATTATAATGTTTTAAGTTTTGACGTTGAAATATTACACTTCGATAATACGACATACAAAACAATATGTAAGAATTTCAAAATAAAAAACAAAACAGTTACTTAAGTGTGTAGGTATTTGTGAAAAGCATAGACATTGTGAAAGTACATATAGTGTGCAGAAACATTGGATATTGTTCGTTTTCAGCGTAAGTATACGCCTTTTTGTCTTTTTGAATATACTTTTGTTGCTTTTACAAGAACCATTAAAAATACTATAAACATATTCATCTATAAGAGGCAATTAAATGCCATGAAAAAATGCCCAACCTTTCAATTGTGAGGTATGTTTGGTTTACTACGTAATGATAAACATTTGAATTGAATACCTTCTATGTTAAAATTTCGGATAAACGTATTGCAATGCTAGAATTATGTTTTGTTTAAAAAATTGTGGGTGATAACATTGTTAGAATACGTAATAAAACGTCTCAGTAATTTTTGCACCCTCTAATTGTACATACTAAAGTTGGGATGCCCAATTTTTTAAACGTTCAAGTAGTTCATATGTTTGTACGCCGTATGCATCTTTTGAAAGGATTTTCTTTTGAAGCCCAGCGGGATAATTTTGCACGAAGGACTGCGTTGGTTCTACAAATTAGAGCATGAATTTGTTATCCACCAACGCTACAGCAAATTTGTCTTGTGACTATTGTCAAATGGTTTAACATCTACGAATAAAATCATTTTAATTAAATGTATAATGTGAATTTCTATCAAATACGTACACTCTTGGAATTAAGTAAGTTCTATAAATATTTTAGCAGTGTGTCGATGATACATCCAAGTACAAGTTTTTTGTTATTCTGGTCGACTGCTCGGCCGCTAAGTGCAAAAAATTGTCCGTTTACGCTTCAACTCGTATATCGGAAGTTTATTATTTGCGAAGCCTTGTTCGAATGCTTTGAATTGGTTTATAATGATTTATATGTTTCTATTTATTAGCTTAATGTCTAATTAATTAATGTAATTCATACATTGCAATGTAATTGTGTTTTTATTAAATATGACGTTAATTTTATATTAATAAACATAAAAGTTTTCGATTACATGAAATGAAAATCTCATTTCAAGATATTGCATACAACACAACAAATTATACTTACAACCTTATTGCATCTAATAGCTTTTTTTGGTTTAATAAATACAAAAATCAATTTGTTGTTGTCAATATTTTCACTTTTCAGGTTATTTCAGAACTGACATATGTATTAACATTTATTCACAAAATAGAAATAAATTAAAATTAAATTGCTTTAAATTTGTCTTTATGGTAATTTGTTAATTGTGATTTACTGGTGTTTTCGAGATATTTAGCTTCAACGATATTTTGCAGTGTTTAACTTAATAAGGAGAAAGGAGTATGTATTTTGTATAGCATGAATGTATCATTACTATTTTTTTATATTATTATTTTGTATTTACTTAACAGCAATATGTTTCAAATATCTGACAACTGAAAATAATGACAATTATGTATATCACTAATTTACAAAAATTTTTGGAAGCAAGCTCTAAATTTTCGACGAATTTTGATGGAACGTAAATATGTTTGAATTATAATTAAAAAAAAATAAACCAAAATATACGACCATCTAAAAGAACATTTATACAACATAAAAATTATTGTGTTGGTAACGGGTATATAATTTCCCAAAAGGAGACGCTTCAGAAAGAAAAGTTGTTGGTTTCTCTTACGTATAGCTTTTATTGCATATTAATTACTCACAATCATATGCAATAAAAGCTATACGTAAGAGAAACCAATAACTTGACGATTTGAACCAGGGACCTTTGCGTCGCTAGCACAATGCTCTCCCATCTGAGCTATTGACATTGTGCTAGCGACGCAAAGGGCCTTGGTTCAAATCCAGGTTGTGGCTGTAATTTTTGATATATTTAAAATTTACATCCCGCCTGTATGTTACCATATTATTAACTTATAATATTACTTTGATAAAGTATGTCGTCAAACATTTTCAGTTACAGTTTACATTGTTTGGAAATTAAAAAGACCTTCATTTTTAATGTATATGCATTTTAGCTAACCTTACAGTACACAATTCATAAGTCAAAATGTTATTTTTAACTTATTATCGTTGTTAATGCACGCCTCTTAATTTATTTAGAAAACAAATTTAGAAATAAAGTTTCCAATAATGTTCCAGCTAATATATAGTAAATGAAAAATGTGTGCTTATTGAACTGGAACTATAATACAATAAAACTTCTGTAGAGCTCTTTAAAATATTAACAAAAAAAGAAAAATAAAAAATTAATTAGTTATCAGACAATGCAAAACCAAAAATGAAACACAATAAATACATATTACAAGAATAAAAAATTATTAATTATAAGTAAAATTTTAATAATTTGTCTTAACAAATGAACAAGAGAAAATAGCATAATGTTTTGTTTTTTTTTCTAGATAGTAGAAAGTAATATGTTTCATATGGTCTTATTGGTTTTCTCTGTTCCTTCTGAAGTTGGAGCCGTTTAAAATAAGATATTGTTAATAATTCAAACGGCTGTAACTTTTTAATGAATTGAAAAAGTAATTTACTTTCTGAAAAAAATTGTTTGGCGGAAGAAACGTGGGACACCTGTATATATTGCTATAATTTAAATTATTTTGGTTGTCAAGCATGTATTAGATGTCATGAAAGATAATTGAACATTAACTGCTGTAAAGTAAATACATATATAAAATTTCCATTGTCCTTCATACAGAATAATGCTCGTCCTAAATGTAAATTTAAATTAAATTTAGAGAATTTATTTACATTTAGTGAATATATTTTAATATTACAATTCTGAAATAGTCTATATTTAGTGATAATCCTTGGCATCAAGTTGATTTGCACATTTACTTACTTACTTACTTAAGCCCGTCATCCTACTGCTGGGCAAAGGCATTTACTTGCGTAATTAATATGTGTATTAGTTAACATAAATTTATATAATGTGTCATGATATTACGGAATATCTTAAAATGAGCTTTTCGTATCATATTATCAAACATGTTTGTTAATATTATTATAAAAGTAATTCTATATTTAATTAAATGCATTACCTACTCGTAAACTTAACTGTAGTGATCATATTTCATTTATTACATTGCAATGAAGATATCACATTAAGGAAAAGGTCGGACACGCTAAAAATAAACTAAATCCCGTTACATTACATCCATCGAAAAACCACCTCGTGAAGGACAACGTTTTGCGATGCGGCCGGGTCGAGGTAGAACAGTACACGAATATATAACCGACATACTATTTTCAAATCCTGCGATAGCGATACGAACTTACTTATTTCCATGACTGTACATACTAAAGTTGGGATGCCCAATTTTTTAAACGTTCAAGTAGTTCATATGTTTTTACTCCGTATGCATCTTTTGAACGGATTTTTTTTTTAATCCCAGCGGGATAATTTTGCACGAAGGACTGCGTTGGTTCTACAAATTAGAGCATGAATTTGTTATCCACCAACGCTACAGCAAATTTTCTTGTGACTATTGTCAAATGGTTTAACATCTAAGAATAACATCATTTTAATTAAATGTATAATGTGAATTTCTTTCAAATACGTACGTAGGGCCAGCGTTTGTAGACGAGCAACGCAACATTGTCAAACTGTTAAATTATTCATGTTTGACATTCCAACGAAGGGGGCAATAATATTTTACTTTTTCGTGGTGGTGCGAACTCAGATTCGAGTCAATTTTTGGCATATTTGAGGGGAAGGGGCAGAGTTTTGCACACACCAAGTTGACCTTTACATCATGCTGAAAACGAACGTATACTTACCACTGTAATCTTGTGCAATAACAACTAATAAGGTAAAATAAATAAAACAATAGAAAATTGATAAAAATAAAACAATTTATTATAAACTGTACATGCACGACTTAAAATTAAATAAAATAATAATGATAATAATCGTAGATATAATCATAAAAATCAACACAAGCACATGCCACGAGAGAGGGAAAAAGTTCGACGTTTTAATAGAATAAATAGATATAAAAGAAACGTGTGAAGAAGACAGAAAATAAATCGTTTGTCAAATTTAAGCACCATGAGTCAATAAATGCACGAAGAGACAAGTATGTTGATAAACTTAACAAATATGTTTAAAGCTACATAACTTAATATTATTAAACTCATCATTCGTCACAATAAATAAAAATCGCATACGCACATTCAAAAACAAACATCCAAAAACTGCCATTAAAGCTACAATAAGTAGATTTTTATTGATAACATAAATACTACTTTCCTTAATAAAAAATAAAAAGATTAAAATGATAAAATATATATTATGTACACGATAGATTTTTCTGTTAAAGGCAAGTTTCATGTTCCTCTTGCTCTACAAAGATTAATAATAATATAATTTAATAATAATAATAATAATAATAAAATATACATCGTTTCAAAGATAAGTAAGTAGATTTAGGTAAGTAGAAATTTTTGTGAAGGCAGAAGTAAAACAAATGCACGCAAAACATTATCAGAACCTTTCATAATTTACTACCATTGTAAACCAAGAGGTGACAAACATTTTTGGCACCCAATAAAGATAACTAACGGACAAAATGATCATATTACATGAACAAAGATTATGAACACATTAGGAAAAAAGTAAAATAAAAGTTCAAACAGTTACATCAAAACTTTCAAAAGAATTTTTCGTATTGCGTTTTTTGAGTTTGCAAACTCTATAAAGCTGTGATGTCGTATTCTTTTGAAGATTTAAATGTCTAACATAAAAAAAGTATAGAATACCAAAAATAGCACCACGGGATACAAGAACAGAAACAATAAAAGATAAGAGAGCCACTTATCTATACCGAAATTAAATATATGCTAAAATTACTGTACATTTTAGTCTGTTCTAAATCAGTAGAGTCAATGAAGTAGACTCAAAGCCTCGGAACGAATGTTTTTTAGATTTTGATATTTTGTCTGATCACTAATTTCACAAGTTGTCAGTAGACATGATGCTCATTTACGCAGAATGTGTCGTAGTAGTACACATCATGTGAAAATACATGAAAACAAGTGAGTAGCGACAATTAAAATTGCGGATTAGAGAGGTGCTACTATAATAATATTATCAACCGTTCGGTAAACATCCTTGTATAAGGGTCGTTCTTTTACAAATGGTACGGATTTCGCAAAAAAAATCACTTTTTTAAATTTTACACCAAACTTTTTTTATGGCATTTTCTCGGAATTTTAGTGGAAATCTGTATCGGGAATTCATTAAAAAAAAATAATTTTCCGAGATATGAAGGCTTAAAGTTTGGATAATTTACGATTATTTGCCAAACCTTGCCATATTCAAAATTCAATATCTTTGGTTCTAGTAATCGTATTGAACTCATTTTTTTTTTATTTTAAAGGTTGAAATATTTGTTAGATAACTGCGTACAATCATTATTTTATTTTATGTAAGTAAAAAAATAAAAACAATTGAATTCTTTAAATAATTATTTCATAGTCGCCCCCACAATGGATATAATCGGAAAAATATATATAATATCCGCCACACTTTTACCTACAAACTCAATTTTTTTCTAGGATGGAGTCTCTTATAGTTCAAAAGATATTAAATTTTATCTGACGTGAGTCAAGCACCATTTTAGCTTTTATGTGTTTGCAAGCAAAGCACTGAAGAAAATGCAATACACAAACTGATTCGCTGCTAGCGTCGCACACGATGGTTAGCTGCGCACACACGATTTGTACGTGAAAATCGAGAGTCGTTTGAACATTTAAAATAATAAATACTAAAATACTAAAATAATTAAGATTTTCTAATGATAGTTGATATAAGTATGGGAATAAAATTAAATACATGTTTTAAACTCTTTTTGTGATTTTATTTTCATTGGCAAATATAATGAGGATTCAAGTACAATTCGGAAACGGTGTAAGAAAAAACATATAAACCGTGCATTTATTTATAGAGCTTTTTAATACATGATTTTCTATTCATTAAACAAACTCATAAATAAACGATCAACAAAAAATATATATTTCCGTCGATCGTTTATCGATGAGTATGTTTACTAAATAGAAAATCAATTATTAAAAAGCTCTATAAATACGCGATTTCTATTAATGCATGATTTGTTATAGCCAATCAAACAACTTACATAAATGGTCATATAATCTCAAACGACTTCGACGAATAAATTCTATGTAACCAACTTGAATATTAAACGGCGATTAATGATCTGGACAATTAACGCACTCGCTAATCGCTCGTGCGTTAAACAGTCTCGATCAATAATCGCTCTTTTTAATATACTTGTTGGTTAAATAATTATATACAAACCTCATTCAAATGGATATCTGTTTTATCTTTCTTGATTTTAGATATTTAAACCGGCATGAGTTACAAATTCTTTGTTGTGTAGTGACCAAGATGTTATAGGTATATTTAATGCCAATAATTGGTATTTTATTACTTTTCTGAGAGCCTCATTCTTTTTATATTTGGATGTGGTGACAAATTGAAAGGATTGAAATATCTGTCGGTTCGAAATTTAGAACGTTTGATACGGTTAGAAGACTTCGGCATTTTTTAAAGGCGTTTAATAAATAAATATTTTTAGCATGTAATAAATAAGCACTTCCACTCACTCCGTTCTTAAAAAACAAGCTGCACTAGCATGTTGAACCAGCCTGCTGTCTGCGAGATGTTCAAGAACGTCGCGTACACGCCTGAAGTAGTCGCTTGCTGCGTTTTTTTTATCGAGTTTCGACACGCCGCGCGTGACTCACTTTAGATGAAATTTAATATCTTTTGAACTATAAGAGACTCCATCCTAGGAAAAAAATGGGTTTTGTAGGTAAAAGTGTAGCAGATATTATGTATATTTATTCGATGATATCTATTGTGGGGGCGACTATGTAATAATTATTTGAAAAATTCAATTGTTTTTAATTTTTTTTACATATATAAATTAAAATAATGATTGTACGCAGTTATCTAGCAAATGTTCAACTTTTAAAATAAAACAAAAATGGGTCCGATATAATTACTAGAACCAAAGATATTGAATTTTGAATATGGCCAGGTTTGGCAAATTATCGTAAATAATCCAAACTTAAAACTTTCATATCTCCGAAAATAATTTTTTTCGACTAAATCCTGATACATGTATAACCTTCTTTAGTGCATACAACTTATAAAAACAGTTTACGCCAAATCCAAAATGTGACGTCATAACAGGTGTACGATTTGTAAAAGAACGACCCATAAGCCTGATTAATCATATTTCGTCCGGATTTTCTTGGCTTACAGTATACAGAGAGTATACCAAATATTAATTTGTCTTTTAGCCACAGTTAGATTTTTGATTTTGATGTATAGGCTGGTCGAAAAATCCGTTAAAATCCTTCATTGACTCTAAAGTTTAACTCAACTTGAGTAACCCAGAACTGATATACAAACGAAAAATAATAAAATACATAAAGAAAACACGAGTAAACAATGCCATATCGGCTTACGCATGCACAGACTTACCGTTATGCGCATGAAGCTCCAGCCTCAAGGTTGAGGGTGGTATAGGTGTCGTATTATCACCTCCCAAGGTCACAGGAGTTTGAGGAGAGTCCAAAGGTCTCGTCCCAACAAAAGACGACTCGAGCCAACACAACTTTTGACTCCCCCTCGGACTTACAGATCTACTTCTCTGACTAGCAGTTTCCTGACTGTCATAACTATGCTCCCTATGGCTTGCTTCTTCAGGTTTTAACCCACTGACGTAATGAACAATAGCTGAGGTGACCTCTTTGATAGAAGACTGTATCTCAGGGCTTTCTTGAGGTTGAGGACTTTGGTTGAGTAAAGTATTCGCTAAACGTTCAGCTGGGGTCCTTGGTCGGTTCAATCGTTCTTGTGACCTCCATCCTAGGTATGGCTGCCTATAGTTAAAACTACTCCTCAATGATGATGGTGATATAGAACCATTCGGTTGCCTTGTATTAAAGCTGCTACGCGTTGACGCGCATGGGCTTGAGGCTGTTGAGTTCAGTTTTGAGGTTGACCATCGTACAAACGGCTGATTTTGAGGTGTTGGGCTGAGGATTACTGGAGATTGGTTGCTGGAGCCTAGGCTGCTCAAAGATGTTGTCTTGCTTGACGTCCCGGTCCATCTTGTCTCTCTACAGGGTGATTTCTTGAGGAGGAAGCCTTCGCGAGGCACCTCTGATTGTTTGTACCAGTCTGGCACTGTTAGCTTCTGGAGGGAGCGTTGGACTCTCAACTGGTGTTCAGACATGACTCGCTCGCCTTTCTGAAGCTCATTTTCTGGGGGCTGGAAAAGAAATTGTAGAGTTAGTTGATGGGTTTCGATGGTTTTAGGTTGGTATTGAAGAAATAAGCATAGGTTAGGCTTGCATTGGGATGTACTGAATTCAACGGTGAGCTCGGTTTTCCAGTAACGCGTACGGTTTGGCCAGAAGGTGGGAAACTATAGTTTCCGCGTTCTTTTTCGCGTTTTCTTCGCGGTTTTCTCGCGAACCGTGCATCGTAGAAGCGAACCGTGCACCTTACAGCAACGCGGCTTTCAGAAATGAATTCCTCGGCCAATTTCCCATGCGGTAACGTTTGAAACGTGAACATCGGTCGATTAGATCGGACACAGTTTGCGTTGAAAGTTGCTAATATAGTAAAATAGCTGTTTTGCATTGTTTTTGATAACTTTAGTATAACTGTATGTATATGGGAAATCTTACGGTCTTCTGTAAATTAATATTATTCCTTTGGTTTCTGTTCTTTTCTTCATGCACTTCATGATTTTCCTTGGTATATTCATTCAAAGTATTTATAACGCAATGAAAATTTTCAAGTTCCTTCTTGAGCATAAATTGAATAAATTTTGCAGTGTCCACCTGTTTTTGCTGTTTTAATATTTCGGTAAGAAGATTTTCGAAGCAATTCACCTTGCCAGTCAAAGATTCTAAAGATCTGACAAGTTGATTATTCAAATTTTTGACTTCCCTGATGTCATATTGCATATTCTGTAACCAATAGATAATTTTGCAGGTATTGTAAGAATCAAAACTAGCGTGTGCGATGTTCATCATGTTTTAAACATAAAGATAATTCTTCTAAGCATCTATAAATTCTTATAGCTAAATTAAAACTGGCATTGGTAACTTGACAAATGTCAAAATGACATAACAAAACATAACCTTACATTACACTCAATGAATAACCATCGAATACATTGACGTATTGGGCAATTTACTATTTTCGTTTGTTCGAAAACACCAGGCCGATGTTTTGCCAAGTGAGTCATGAAAAAACAATCGGTTCTCGCTTTTGGAATAATAAATTTTAACGTATGGTTGCTTTTGACCTTTAAAATCATATCAAGGAAAAGGACTGCGTGTTTCTTGAACACGTGTGTGCGATTTTTGTCTGTGAACTTTTTGCTGTCATATCCGCTGTATAGAATAGAATTGCAGGCAGTTTGCATGTATTAAAATCATTTCTTTACATAAGCGTTTAATTATAGGAACTATCTAATCATGCAAGGATGCAAGGTGAATAGAATACTTTATCGTGTGTCATAAAAATCATTTTAGCAGTCGCTGCAGAACGTTGTGATTTTATTTTGAACGTGCAATTGCAAGCTAAGTAGCAGATTTTTGCAGTTTTAAATTAACGGTCGTATTTCCGATTTATTTTCTCCTAAACCACTTACTACAAAAGTTTCAGTTTTTGTTCACGTTGCATTCAGAGTCTCTTCTATAGATTGGCGTTTTTGTTTTCTTCAGATTTTATGTAATAAAGGTTGCGAGCAAGATTTTGATGGGAGCCGATATCTCAGGAACGAATGTTAGCAGGACAACGCGGTTATCATGCAAATAATCCTTATTTACTGCGATACATATCCTTGAATTTAATAGCATTCTGACTATTTGTTAATTTTTAAGACCGAAATAAACATAAACGATATTTTGCGCAGTTCGGCTTCCCTCGCTTGTGGGTTTTGGTGCTAGGCAGTCGAACTAGATTCCAAGTTTTGACGCGATCAGTGAATCCGTTTGAATCCGTGTTTGTAAAATATTGTTGGGTGGGTATAATTAATAATTGTATATAATTCATTATTTATATTTGCGGCCGTTATTTGTAAAACGTCCTCTTTGCTACTTGGTTTACTTTTCAGGAGCAACATAAAACGTTTTAGCGAACATGAAAATTATTTTTTCGTATTATTTTATTTTGGTTGCTGTAGTTTACCAGGCACTTATAATAAATTGAATGATTCTAAACCTGAAAGTATCACAGATATTGAGAACAAAATAAGATTTTGGTGCAAAGAGAGAGTTTTGCAAATACTAAAAATAAATCATTAAAGAAAGTTGTTGAATTTTTATTGAAAGATAACTAAGTAATCTGTAATTAGTATTCAAAAAGAGATTTTCAAATAAAAAACTTAAAAAGCTTAAAAAAAACCTCTTATTTATATGCCAACGAAACTTTGAAAATGCAATGAAAGGATTAAATGTCATTTTCGTTTCAACGCAAGTCTTGATCCTCTTCATGCAGTATATTTTTGTAGAAGGCGAGTTCTGGTAATTGTCGCCAATTGCCACCATAATGATTAACCAGCAAACCAATAATAGATTTTTTGTCGCCTTTAAGCTCTTTGCCTAGTAGTATCTCGCATGGTTGAATGGATGAAATTGAACAATTTTTTTACAAATTCCTTTAGCTGTTCCAACGTTACTGGCGTAATTAATTTCGCCCTGTATTAAAACAGTATCTTCATTTTTGTAAAAAATGAAACGTTTTGCCTGGCTAAATTTGAAATGCCAGGCTCCGGGAAGCTTTACATTTTTCTTTACTTCATTCTTCTAGTCATCTAATTTCCAGTCAATGCCAATGCTTCTGACTGTGGCGTGTCTACTTATGATGTCATCATAGTGGCTGGATTGTACAATAACAGGAGCTTTTTTTAATTTCTCTCTATAACCCAAAAACTCGATCAGGAGGGATAAAGGAATATCCTACGATTGGAAATGTGATCTCAATTTTTTTAATGTTTGGTGGTGATTCATTAAGAAGCCAGTATGCTAACATTGTCATCATTGCAGTGTTCTTATTTTGACCACCGCAGCCGTCGGCGAAGAAGTTAATTCTTGTGACGGAAGTAGGAATTACTTATGTATCCTATAGATACAAAAATAATTCCTAATTTCATTAATTTGGTATGTCCTAAAATTTTCTACTTTTTAAAACATATCTGAGCCGTTTTTTAACATTCCTAGAGTAGTTTTCTGGTTGTCGCTCTTTCTTGCGTCCTTTTCCTTTCGGACAGGGTAAAATTTCACATTGAGTATTTATCTCATCCATGCTAACAAATCGCAACAACAAAACTGCCGTTAAAAATCACAAAGCACTAGAACATTGATGTTTAGACTGAAACGAATTTATTTTCCAGCGTGAAACAAAAAATATCACCTGTTTGCTCTGTGAACACTGTGAGTACCAAGCTATTGGTTGAGCTGTAGACAGCCAGTTTTGCAGATGAACGTTCAAAGCGAACAGAGAGTTTTGCAAATAAATTATAAATAAAAAAATTATAATGCAATTCTTTTTCTACAGTCGCATTAAATAAGATATCGATATCATCTATATTAAATACCGATATCGTGCTAATATTCGTTACTGAGATATCCGCTTCCATGAAAGTCTTGTACGGAACCTTTATTACACAAAAACTGAAGAAAAGAAAACGCCAATCTATAGAAGAGACTCTATATAGAATAGACTGAAAATTTTATGACAAGCCGTTTACCAGGGAAAAAATGGAAAGACGAACGTTAATTTAAAAGTGTAAAAATCGGGGAACTTTTTTAAAAAAATGTTGACTTATGTAGAAATGATTCAGGAGTATGATACACTGCAGGGATGCTTTCCTGGGGGTTCGCAGGGGTTTGTGCGAACCCTTTGATGTGAATGCTATGGTTCGTGCGAACCCTCTGTTAATCAGAAAAAAATACTTTCGTTTTTTGTGATTATCTACAACTCTTTCGATTTTTAAATGTTTCTTTCAAATATCTACCATATTCGTATAAGTTCTTTTCTTCTAACTCTAACCAAAAGGTTGCTGGAATGGCAAAACGATTACAAAACAAATATTTCCTAGCGGAGTTAGCTCTAATGATTGACATTCTTCAGGAGTGCTCTTTACTATCCAATGCCCTTCAAGCTAGAAATATAAATATTTGCAGAGGAGAACAACTGATCAGAGGAACAATTAATCCTTTTCAAATGCGCAAAGATCGTAGCGGTATTTACGAAAAAAAAAGTGGATGAAGTTATAAACTCGGAAGTATTCAAAAATTTTACTTTCGTCGAAAACAGAATTTATGGAAACCTTCCCAGAGATTCTCTTATTGACAGCATCATAAAATATTTGAAATTAAGGTTCTCTCAAGTAGGATCAAATAACCACAAGAAAAATATTGATGCCAGGAAAATTTATGAGCTAGCTAATTTGTTAGAGCCGAGCACTTGGAAAATTGAAGATATTGTAGTTCCGTGGTCAGGGGCCGAAAAGAATTTTGATGAATTTCAAAAAGTTTTTAATTTTAATATCGATAAGAATGATTTCCGTAATTATTTAGAAAATATAATAAGCAATGGTCATCAGGAAATTAGTAAAATTTCAGAAAACATTCAAAGGCCGAAAAATATGATTAATACGATTGCTGTTAGTAGTGGTGAAGCAGAACGGGGATTTTCCTTGATGAATATCATAATCACAGATAAAAGATCCAGATTAACAGTGCAGAACGTATCAAACTTGATAACTTTAAACTTAATTGGTCGCCCATTGAAAACTTGGAAAACGCAGTTCCCTATGTAACAAGTTGGTTGAGGAACCATAGTAATATTAATACTATGAATACATGAAATTTCAGAATTCTAGTTTATGTAAATAAGCTTGTGTCTTTTCCAATTAATAAACAAAATAAAAGTAAATTGGAACGATAAATTGTTTTTTCCTGATAATTTAATATTCCTTAGCTAGTGTGCTACTCTGCCAAATAATATTTCAAAGGGAATATTAATATTTTTTAAAAAAGGTTAGAAAATATTCACTGCCAATGCGAACCCCCTGGTAAAATTTTGAGAAAGCATCACTGATTAAATTTTTTCTGTTCAGTAGTTTTAGAGTTATGCGCCTTCAAACACAGGAGTATATATGTTACGCTCATAGTGATAAATTGGTTATTATCAATAATTACCGGTTATTATTAATAATAGCCAAGTGGCGAGGTTAAAGTGAAGAATTTATCACATGAACCGGCTATCATTAATAATTTCCAGCATGCTGTGGTCAATGTGATATATTTCAATTCGATATTGCATTAAGGTGATGCTACCATATAATAGAGCCTCAGATTTGGCATTCTGTTAGTATCTACATAATCGCCACACAACGAATCTATTCACTGGGTTTTCAGTGTTGGGCCTTTAGTGACGTTAGTCCTGACTAACTTATTTAGTTACTACTCATGACTAAAATAAGGAAGATTATCAAAACGAGACTAAAAAATGCCAATCCATACTAATTGCATGCACGAGTGTGTAACTCTTTGGGTCATGCTTATTTGCGCAATTCCTAAAAGCTAAACTTATTTAGCTTTTCAATATTACTTATAATAAATTAGAAACTCGGTTTGTATGATTCTGCCAGTGCATACGTACATAGTGCTTCTGTATTTTGCAATTCGTGGCAAGAAAAAAACAATTACACCATTTATATTGTAAAAATAAAGCAAGATAAAGTTTGTAACAGTAGGACGTGATCTTCTTTTGTTTTTTGTATTTTTTTTAATAAAAAAAGTACTGCAAAAATCATAGTAATTGTATTTCCGTTAATTCCGTTTTTTTTTTACTCTACCGACTATACTAACAACTTGAGACTTTGACTATACTAACGACTTTGAGTTACCTACTGTTAATTTTATTTATTAAGAATATATTTTATTTTTAAACTGATTCCTGGACTTGAGAATTATTGTGTTTTTGTTATTGTTATATTTTTTCATATATTTAAATAAATAATGTATTTAAGTCTTATTTTTGTTGGTGATACACACTTTTATAATAACCGCCTTATAAAACAGATTATATCCGTCAGATATTAGATATGCTTACGGTAGGTATAGGTAATGGACAACCTAATGTAGGGAAGATTGGGGCAAGTTGTTACAATGTTTAATCTTTTATTTATAAAATAGTACTTTGTGGTCAAACACCAAAAGTAAAAATACCGTGTTAGGAACAGAACCACACAAAAATATTTGCATCATTTGTGCGGTGCAATTTATGTAAAAACATCTATGTAAACTAGTCTCGCCTGTTCTTGCATGTATTTGCATGAAAGTACAATATTGAAAAAATTATTATTAAATGCGCAAAATTTCAAGATAATTGGGATTTGAGAATTTACGTAATAAATTGTAATTGTACATTTACAAAAAACTACCCACATGCATTAAATATAAAATTGGATAATTGATAATAAAATGGTTAACTTTGTTGTACACTCTGTATAAAATGCTCTTTTTTTATGTTTTCGTCATTGAGCCGTCCTTGGGTGTATACCAAATATCATTGCCAATTATATCCAGTAGTTTCTAGAGTACAAGGGAGACAAAAGAAAACATTCTGTATTATCAATGTTTAGTATTATTCGTAATTTTGGTCATTGGGCTAGCCGTACTGATGATTTGCGTCGAGTAAATAAATATAATAGCTTACATAGTAATCAAAATAGCTTAGCTAACTTCTTTGAAGGCTGTATACAAAAGATCTTTTGTAAAAAGTAACCGTTTTACCGTGCCCGTTAGGAAATTATTAATAATAGCCGGTCCATGTGATTATTTAAGCGTTTCTAATCACATTGACCAAATGATGCGGTTATTATTAATAATACCCGGTAATTATTAATACAAACCAAATTTATCACTTTAGCCGTAACATATATACAATATTGTCGAAACGAGAGATGGCAGTTAGAGCGATTCTCTCGTGCGCGGTCGCATTTGCTAGATATGGAGTACGTAAGTGCATTGTTTGCAGTTGTCAGCGCATTTTCCTGAAACAATATAGCGATAAAGACCACGACTTGCAACTTGTGGTGGAGTTTTCAGTGACCTGCAATAATACGATTGTTATCGTAAATATCAAGCTAAACATGTGGGTGCAAAACATCTTGTCGTAGGCGCAACAACCCACGCTAAGCTGCAGTCTCAGCAATACAGCATGGGACTATTATGGAAGTTCATTCATATAAAGAACTGATGGCAAAAATAAACAGATGGGCGCGTCTTTTCTTTTTCTTCTTCTTTTTCTTTGCGATGAGCATATAGTTGTTTGGATTGCAAATTCTAGTAACGTATAAGCTGGTATATCGGTGAGTTTGCCATGAAAAGAAGAATGGCGCTTTGATTAAAGAAATTATTCCATACCATTAAAAAACTACTATTATCCCGATGTCTTCTGCTATATACAGCTTTAACAAGAAGAAACGTCACGTGTGAATATCTGGTCCTCAAAGTTTAGAAGAAAGAAACCAAATAAAAGTTTTAGGAAAAGACTTAACCTAGAAACTTGAACGATTTTTGAATATACAGGGCGATGCATTTGTAAGGAGAAATGTGCATGGTACTACAAAAGTGTCTTAAATAAACTTGTAGGACTCAAAGGGGGAAATGAGATGACGATATCAGTTTCATTGCAGATGGTGCTGCAATCGGTGAAAATGAGGTTAACTTCATTTTTTTAAATGGGAATACCCAAATTTTTTATCAAATTATGATTTTACGTTAAATAAGAAGAATCTTTTGTCTGAAACTTTTTTCGTACGATGCATTTTTTTCGTGCGTAAATAAACCGTATGCGCAAATCATGAAAATAGGTTTATTTTTAAGACCAGTGGTAGAGGAAGAAAATGAAAGTTTACACCAGTCGATATTGTGTATTGAAACGGTACATACGCCATTCATATTATTTTCCGTTCGATGCATTCCTTTTAAAGGTGCTCCCACACGCAATGCCAATAGGGCCATGATTGGCCATCGGAGTGCTTCGCGTAGCGGGACCCAACTGTGCCAATGCACATCGCCAATATGTCGACCTTGTCCGCTTTATTTCATTCTGTTTTAGCATTGTACGTACTACCGATGAAAAGTTTAGTTATCTATCTGTGTTTTATCATATATACTGCATTATTTATGTTTGTACGTACTTTAAGGACAATGATGATTTATTATTTGCCCAAATGCCTGATTGCCCAAATGTAAAAACATGAAAACTTTTTCTAATATTTTGCAAATTTATTCAGAATAATTATGGTTCTTATAAGCATTATATTAACCTTACAGTTACAATAAATTAACAAACAATAAAATAATATTCTGTAGACAATATTGAAGTCGTTATAATGGGTGACCCACGGCATAGGTACGTTTGTTTATTTTTTGTTTTTGGCGCCGAAGGAATGAACGTTGTGTTAATATACAGAAAATGCCAATTTATGGGATGGTCTTGAGGTTAGTATGACTTCCGGGTTTTCCAGAAATGACGTCATCATTAAAATTTTAAAATTGAATTCGCACACAATGGGGAGGCATACGGTATTGAGGTTCTGGGATTGCGGTCAACCTTATTCGCTAGGGTGGGGTGGGAGAGGTGTGGGAGGGGGTTGGAGGGAAGCGGGATATGAATCTACACACGATGGGGAGTCATAAGGTATAGGGGTCCAAGGACTGCGGTCAAACCTCTTCCCTACAATCTTGACTACAATCAAACAAAGTTGCATTTATATAATTAACAACAATTAACTATTTATTTAATTAACAATTTATAGATTAGTTTTAAGCGGCAAATTTAAATAATCTGATGTATTTAATGTATTCAACAAAGTTTAAAAACTATACTGGATGCTTTTCCTTATTTTGATTATCAGAAAAATATCAAAAAGTATATCTGTTACTAAAAATATTGGGTTGATAATAAATATACCTACATAATATACATACACGGAGTTTTAATATCTATAATTAAAACTCCGTGTATGTAAGGTTTTCTTTGTATCTTATTATAAATAATTTCAGTTTTATTATATAAATTATATTTTAAATCAAAATTATGAATTCATCGATTTGACTGAAATGAAATATTTATATAAAGAAACGACACAAATTAACAGGGTCCTGCATAAAAATATAAACCACTCAGTGTATCAGATCTTATCCCATCTTATTCCGCATTTGTTGCTTGAAACATAAAGAAAATAAAAAGGGAGATTTTTTTAATGTCACGTGGCAAATATAAAAAACTAAATAATTTTGTTCCCTGTATTGCTGTATATTTGTAGTCCTTAATGTATTTAATATTATTGAACGTACTGTATAAATAATGACTGAAAAACATGTTTAATATTTAACGACCTTATTAAACAGTGTCCTCTTTCGAGGGTTCCTTTTTTTAATTCTAAGCAACAATGGACTGCTTAAAATAATGGGAGCTACGGCAACAGCAATGATATCGTCTTCACTGTTCATTTTTAATTCTCTACGGGACGCTACGAGCCTTCTATGATACACAGAACTACCTTGCGCCCAATACCAACGTTGGCCAATGTTGGCGAACTGAGTGCGCGCACTATGCGCAGCGCGTCACATCACCAACGTTGGCGAGACGTTGGCACTGCGTGTAGGAGCTCCTTAAGACGTGATAGTAGAGGCAGTTAAGAACCTTTTTAACCATATTTATCACTATAAAAACTATTAGTTTTGGTAATATTTCAAAATTGTCTAATACTTATACTTATTGTTTCCATGAAAACTTTCGAAATGTGATCATCCTTCAAGCTGAAACGGTCGTTTTTTTTATTGGTATGACCCTAATACGCATGTTTTGAACCCAGATTCGCATTCCGTATAAACACATTTATCGAAAACGCCTAATCAGTTTCTATTCACAAGCTTACTATTGTCTCTCCTCAACAATAATCCATTTTAATGCAGAGAACTGTGTATGGCAGTAGGTGCTTTCGATGTATTTTCTTGCCCCGAATATAAATCCGAGTCACTTCAAGCAACAAATTTCCAAGAAATTCACATAAAAGTACAAAGTTTAAGGTTTTTTTCGGATGATTCTTGAGAGAATTAGGTCATCGGCGTTGTTTGCTATACATGATCAAAAACGGAAAAATATACGTGTATAACGGCATTGACAACATACAAGATACATTGAACATAAAATTGTCAATATCTTCATAACCGTAATCATTTGTAAATAGCTAAATATGGTTAAATATGTCTAAATTACCTCTACTATGACGGTTTCAAGGAATTGCATCAAATTACATATAAGCCCGTACATCAATTTTTGGATTTTCCTTTACAACGTGACAGAAATAAGATCACAAAAACCGCATCCGCACCTATCCGCAGCAGATTTTGCAGTAGTTGTAATGTCAAATATGTGTACTATAATTTGAACCACTTTCAAGAGCTTAATTAAGCTAAACACTAAACTAAAACACTCAAATTCTGCATAAAACTGTTTTTTTTTTCTAATAGCGTATGTTCTCGGCCCTGCACTAAACAAAATTGTGGGTAAATTTCAATAAAAACAATGTCGAATGAAAGTTTATACTTATACGTTGTACCATGAGTGTCTACTCAGTCATCGCTTTGACTGCCAGACAGCGAGCGCATCCCATGCAGTGGCAACGGTCGTAACTACCGCAGACGCCACAAACTTCCATCGTCAATAACTTTTGATACATGCATTGTACGAAAAATATGTTCCGACAAAAGATTGTTCTTATTTAGCGTAAAATCATAATTTTATAAAAAAATTGGGTATTCCCATTTAAAAAAATTAAGTTAGCATCGTTTTCACCGATTGCAGCGCCATCTGCAATGAAACTGATATCGTCATCTCATTTCTCACTTTGAGTCCTACAAGTTTATTTAAGACACTTTTGTCGTACCATGCATATTTCTCTAACTAAATATAAGTATCTACTAACCAACCACAGCATGCTGAGTTTAACCCATTCCTCCTGGTAAAAATCTTCGGATAAATATCCAGGCAATTCGTATGAAGACACCATTTTGATAAAATAAAACTTATCGAATACTATTTTCTACAAATTTAAACGTTTTTCTTCAGTTTCGTTACGTTCAACCGTTTGCTGTAAAATTTACGGACAGAATGTTTGAATTGCTCTTGACTTGTGGAATTAGTTCGCTGTATGACGTGTAGGTGACTCTGTAGGTCAAAATTAATTAATTAATATTGTGGGCGACAGTAATTATCACCCTGTCAACGGTCTTTTTTTCACTTTAATTGATGACAAATTGATTCTTAAGTACTCAACCTATTATTTTGGTAGTGTATCAAAAATTCATTAATTATACTATTTACCCACTATTCGGGCATTTTATTTTTTTATTCATTGCTTTATCTATGTAAAATTATCCGAATTACAGCCTTTTTTGAACCCTTGCATATAATCAACTTTCTGAATTAATCGAGAAACAGTCTTCTAGTGAAATAAAGTAACACAAATTTTTAAAAACGTTAAAAACAAATTCGTGTTGTTACTTACGTTATATCGCGTAGATTAAAAACTCTTATACCTCTTCCAGACTCTCGCGAGACATAGCGAGAGACCGCGAATCGGGAGAGTGTGGATGCCACATTCGCCCAAAACCGCTAACATTCGAGTTGCCAGAAGTCTCTACGGATGCAGATTGTCGGATAAAAATCACGCGTTCGACGTGTGGCTCGCTTCTTTTCTACGCGTTCGCTTCGATCCATTCAATCTGGATTTTTGACGCGGCTCGAGCAGTTTTTGTGTGTACCCGAAGGTATTATTTACGACAGGGGTCTGATTTATGACATCAAACACGTGCGGTGAAGGGGCTGTTTGAGCATCAATGCACCCGAAAAGTAGGTAACGAATGGAATAATTATTCAGTATAGAAATAAAAAGATTAAAAAATATTCTCTATTTGTGACGTCCCTATTAGTATAACACGGAAAATATACCAGATAATGATATTTGTGTCAATAAATTAACCATCCATATTATAAGATTACTAATGAAAATTAAAATTAGCAGCAATATTAAATCAATAATTAATTAAAACTAAAGAATATATTATTTATCGCTTTCAAATAAATCTTATCAGTTCCAAGTTATTCCAGTCTTATTTTTCTATGATGTCTGAATCTATTGTATCGGTTTGGTACAGTTCTTTGATTACTTGGGCCAGCTGAGAACTACCTGGTAAGTAGGTATAATTTTACCCTCATTAATGAGGAATCTCGCGCAGGTGTTTCTCGTACATTGGGGAAAAAATATTTATTCACTGCCGACAGACATTCAACAGTCATTCTTGTTTTATCTTTCTCGACAATCGCAAATGACGACTGCGATCTACATAGGGCAATTACTAAGTTATTGATTGATAATATCGTTGTTACATACCAGTATACAGGGTTGGTCCAAATATCCGGAGCACCTAAATAATTGACCAACCGTAAACATTTGCAAAGAAATCAAACATAAGTTGTTTGATTTTAAACAAGCTATCGTCTAAATATATTTTTAATATACAGAGTGCTTATTTTATTATGGAAACTGGCAACCTTTCCGTTTTCTAATAGAACACATACAATTACATTTTATAATTAAGATTAATTCCATGATTTTTTTTGTAAGAATCATTTTTTATACAATGCATCATTTTTTAGTTATAAGCAATTAATCAAAACTCATAACCTTTTATTTTAACTAAACGGATAAAAAAATAGCAGAACAATAAAATTAAATGTTAATTAAATGTTCAAACAGCAAATTAAAATAAATGTGTGTATGTATGTGGGAAAAAATCAGTTTCAAAGTTCAGCAGTTTTAATTAATTGCTGATAACCAGTGGCCGGACAAAAATGTTTTATTTTCCAGTGTCGTGCATGGGACACGTGCTGCTGGGAACGTGATCGTTTGCTAGCTGAGTTTGGCAATACTTTCACGTTCGTTATAAAAGGGGAAGTGGTTTGCAATTTCTGCTCACGAAATTTAATTATTCGTAGTAAACAATGTCTTCGGGCTCACGTAAAAACAAAAAAATACATGGAAAATGTATCAGGAACGTCAATTAAAAACTTTTTTGATGATTTATGTGAAACATTTATTTCTGCTAATATACCTTTCACAAAAATTAATAATCCCGTTTTAAAAAAATTTATCAAGAAGTATACTGGACGAGACTTACCCGATGAATCCACAATTAGAAAATATTACGTACAAGGGCAATATGCCAAAACAATTTCTAAAATAAAGTCAAAACTATCCGATAAATATATTTGGGTTTCTGCAGATGAAACTACGGATAGGAAGGGTAGATGTGTGGTCAACGTCGTTGTCGGATTGTTGGACCCGCAAGACTTATATAAACCCTATTTAATATCTACTCAGTTTCGCTGTACCGTCAAAGCTGAAGAGATATGTACAATAGTAAATGACGCCATAAAAAAAGTAGGAATCACAGACGCTACCAAAGTATTGTTTGTTTCTGACGCTGCTGCGATTATGTTAAAAGTTGGAAAATTACTTAAACAACATTTTTCGAATATTCTGCATTTGACATGTTTTGCACACGCTATTCATAGAATTTGGGAATTTATTCGGGAAGAATTTCCAGACGTGAATACGCTAATAAGCACATGCAAAAAAATTTGATTGAAAGTTCCTTCCAGACTGTCTCTTTACAAGGAAAAGTGCCCTAATCTACCTTTGCCACCTTTGCCACTACAACCAGTTATTACGAGATGGGGTACATGGTTAGAAGCGGCAATTTTTTATGCAAGAAACTTTGATATCATCAAACCCTTCGTCTTAAATTTGCCTGATGAAGCAGTTAGTATTAAATACTGCAAAAAAGTACTATCATTACAAGATTTGCATGAACAATTAAAATTTATTGATACAAATTTTGCGCAAGCATTGCCAACCATAAAGCTTCTAGAACAACAAAATGTTGAACTTGCAAGCAGTTTTCAAAGGATTGAATCTCTGTACGAAAGGTTACGAAGCATTGAAGCACCAATCAGTAAAAAATTACAAAAAAAAGTGATGTGGTAGTACATAGAAATCCGGATTTTAATATTTTAAAACAAATATCTACGAATTCATTTACAGATGAAGGAATTTCTCAAAAATAGTCAAATTTGGTGTTGGTTTATTCTTTTGCGCCTGTGACTAGCTGCGATGTAGAAAGATCATTTTCAAGGTTTAAAGACATTTTAACATCTAAGCGAAATAATTTCACTGAAGATAATTTAGAAAAATATGCAGTAATACAATCGTTCAATGCATATCCAAGAACCTTTTAATATTAAATTCACTCGGTTTACTACCGACCGCCAGGCGCTTCGCTCCTATGGATATCAATCCAATCGACCGCATAAGTCGTCATTGACTCATTCGTGCCCGCCTACGCACACTCATAGCTGGGCGACTTTTAGCACTGCGAGACATACATTTTTGTCCGGCCACTGCTGATAACAAATAATAAAAATGATGCATGTTATAAAAAATGGTCCCTACAAAAAATTCTTAGAAATAATCTTAGAATTAAAAAATTTAAAAATATACAGTATCGTTCTATTTGAGAAAGGAAATGTTACCTAATTTCGATAGCTAGTTTAAAACAAAAAAATGTTTTTTCTTTATTTTTTTACGGTTGGAGAATTATTTAGTTGTAATTTTAACTAACTCTGTATAGATATGCACTATAATATTTGATTTATAACGCAATACATTATACAAAATAATAATTATGCAATTATTTAATTTTGTTTTATGGAAAATCGTATTACTATGTCTTATATTAGTATATGGTATCTAATATAAATGATCAGAATAAGAAATCAATAGCATTTAAGCAATTTTTCAAATATTTATTATATTGTATATCAAATTTTTATTTACGTTATTCAGTTAATTATTAATTAGTTTTAACCACAATTTCAATAAGAGTATGCACACACACTATACGCTGAGGCAGCGGCTACTTCAGCGACGTCCATTCTAAGTCACCCGCAGATGAACACTGAATGCACGAGCCGAACGCCGAGAATGTGGATGGCCTTCTTTGACCGCTAAGTCTCACCAATAGCATTATTTTTAAAAAGGTTTATCGATAAATTCAAAAAGTTATATGCACGGTTTTAAAAAAGCTGTAACTAGGATAATTTTAGAAATAAAATCAAAGAATAAAAACTAAAATGTAGTATGTGCGGTATGTGACAAAAGAAAACAATTTGTTTTGACATCTAACTGTCATATCTGCGTCACGTCTGCTCACAACAAGTCACAAAATCATCGTACGAAATAATTACATTAAAACTATACCTAAAATAGCTGCCACAAGCGATATAAATAATCAGTTTGTTCAAGATGAACGTTTTCTACAGTTATTTGGACCTTGTTGGACAATATGCAGGCGAAGAGAGGTCAGAAGAAGAGGATTCTGATCAAGAATTGGCCACCTTGTTCGGAAACGCTAAGTTCTTAGACTTTAGTGTCTCCGCAATAGGCAAAGTTTATAATTTAATTGCTTATACTAACGATGAAGAGGCTGATGGGAGAGAACTTGCGAATAAAACAATGGACTAAATGATAGTGTCAAATGTACTAACAGTCGAACAGTGAACAGAGTGACACAGTGTACGCGGTTTATAAATGCAAAATATGATAAAAGATAATTAAATAACTTGGTCAGTGGGCAGTGCATTTTTATTACATTTTCCTTTATTCGTTCACAGGATTCTTGTCTAAAACCAAAGTAATTTTCTGCTAATTCATGGACAAATTTAAGGATGAAATTTAAAAGCAGGCGTTACATTTCTTCTAAAAAGTTGACAGGAAAAGATTCCATAAAAGTTTTATGAAATTGCTTAAGAGAGAAGTCCAACGGCTGATCGACAGCAGCTCGGCTGTTTTTGATGAGTTCGGAAAATCAGTCGAGAATTGGTCTTTGCGTGGGGATGTCGACGTTTTCGCTAAAGCTACTTTGGAACAAGATAGACTTTGCCGACGTGCGGTCAACATTATACGGTCTAACATCTTTAACGCTGTTTCAATTTATTTTTGCACACGTAATCAGGCTGTCCGTTATTTAGTGATTCTTTACAATGCTTACCAACAGAACATGGTAACTCTAAAAATTACTGTGATAAATTGTTGACATAACGACATAACCTATGTGGAGAATTTGAGATATTTATCATATATTTATAAAACTTCATCATTTGTCTACGGTTTATGATATCTGCAAAAACACACGTACTATGAATATGTGAAATATTTGAAAGTGTAAGGTTATGTGCCCAATTATGTAAGGTTATGTGTAAGGTTATACCTAAAATATGTACGTAGCATTGTGTGTGTGAAGAAATACGTGTGATCTATCGCAAAACCCGTACCATTACCTTTGGTCACAGATTACTTTCTCTTGGTACGATAGATTATGCACTCATTTCTCAGCTGATAATACACTTATGCCATATGCCTAGCTAATGAAAAACATTACGTTGTGTATTATAAGAAAAACAAAACACTTAATAAGTTATCCTTTGTTTACCAATTTGTAATTCATGTATTAAAAGACAATTAGATAACATATTATATAGCTTTATTAAAACTATATTATAATGTCAACATAATATCACAAAAATGACGGTGCTCGCTATCATCAGTCACGCATATGGTTCGTAATGCTTGTTCGTTTCTTCGGGGGTAATTTCAATAGAATCTGCGGTTTGTTGTCTTAAACATAAATTCTCCATACACTTTGCACTTGAGAAGAAAAACATCTGGAGTCAGTGGTTGACAAGTCGACTATGTCCCATTATATAACATTTCTCATATAATGATCTTATAGACGTCTTCCAGCAATATTACCAAGAAATTTGATAAAAAATCAGTAATCTTCAGCATACCTCGGTGATTTTATTGTCAGTTCATGGAAATTATGAAAATTAGTAATCACATCTCTTGTCTAGAAATCCTCTTCGATCAACAAAATAGTACGTCAGGATTTTGATTCTCCGTAATGAAATTTGCATCCAATTACAAAACCCGTAATGAGCTTCTGCATCATACTATACTTGGAGCTTGAATTCTCTGGTAGTAGAATGGATAAAACAGCACTGTTTATATGTATATTCTGCTAGCTAACCTAACAATTGACATGGTGTTTTTAATAAAATAATAGTATACTCCTTTAGGCACAAACCTGATTGATGTCTGAAACAATAGTAGAATTTTTATATAATCTCCTAATTTCGATTGGAATACTGCTTTGTGCGGTGTTTTCTTTATTTTCAGATTACATCTGATTTGTAGGTTAGAGCTCTCGAAATCTCTCCAGTAAAATAGAAATGTGAATTTTTGCAAGTTACAGACTTTTTTTGTGGTATATGGTAGAGATAGACCCATTACTACTATCTTCGTCTGATGACGACTAGTTCTCGAGAACATCGTACATGGACAGTGGACACACTGTTCAGACTCGAACATGGATGGAAAAATTGGGACAATACGACGCCGATTCTTCAAAGGTGTGGCTTTATTTCTTTTTATTTATTGGATTTTTTTTTCAAATTGTACATTCACGTAAAGTGGAACTACTGCGGCAAATCGCAAAAATACATAATTGAAATGTTATTCCTGAAATCAGGATATTACCCGTCCTCCAATTATACGTCTATCTTTGAGCAGCAATTGTTTAAAATTGGGCATGGGTATAATAAATATGTAGATTTGGCGCACTAGAATAGTTAATTCAGATTGTTGTCATCTTATAAGATGTTATCTTTCTTCAATAGTTAACCCACCAAAGCACTGAACAGTTTGAATAATTGGACCAATAGAGGACCACCATAAATGTGAATTTTAGCGAGTTACAGACTTTTTTTGTGGTATATGGTAGAGATAGACCCATTATTTCTATCTTCGTCTAATGACGACTAGTTCTCGAAAACATCGTAGATGGACACACTGTTTAGACTCGAACATGGATGGAAAAATTGGAAAAAACGACGCCGATTCTTCAAAGGTGTGGCTTTATTTCTTTTCATTTATTGGATTTTTTTCAAATTGTACATTGATATAAAGTGGAACTACTGCGGCAAATCGCAAAAATACATAATTGAAATGTTATTCCTGAAATCAGGATATTACCCGTCCTCCAATTATACGTCTATCTTTGAGCAGCAATTGTTTAAAATTGGGCATGGGTATAATAAATATGGAGATTTGGCGCACTAGAATAGTTAATTCAGATTGTTGTCATCTTATAAGATGTTATCTTTCTTCAATAGTTAACCCACCAAAGCACTGAACAGTTTGAATAATTGGACCAATAGGGGACCACCAGAGCTAAGCAGAACAGACTTGAAGTTAGGCTGAACCAGCCTCTTAAGCTACAAATTTTAAATACATACTTAGAAATGAATCACACTGTATTCAAAAGTATTTTGTATTTACAGCTAAAGTCAAAAACGACTAGCTATTGACACGGTAGACATCCTTAAACAATATTGAAATCAAACACCACGCATAGAATCAGTATTAGTAAAACTATAACTCCAATAATACATAAACCAATTCAAAAAGATACCCAACAGGTACCTGGCTTCACCTTTTATCCAAGCATCGCACTAACAATATCACCTCCCCACTATGCTGTGCCAATGTGCGTTCCCAGTCCGAACGTGTTTTTATGTTACGGCCGTGCTAAACCGTTTGTGAACCCCAATACGTAGTACAATGATAGCGTCCTCCAATGTTTACGCGTCTCTCTATGTTTGCTATCAAAACTAACGGTGTATTGCTTTAAAAAACGTGATAAAAGTGTGACATTCGGTATTATTGGTGTTCGCGTTGACTTTTTCTTCGGTTTTCGTCGATTTTGAAGAGACAACTCGCCGATAAGATGTTATTCTATCGCGTAATCGCTGTTGATCTTGTTGGAATGCTGGCGTTTCAAGGCCGTTTTAGGTTTGATATTGTATGATGTATTGATGTATTATTATCAGGTATGTAAAAGCGTAATTTATCGCGTAAATTACCAAATTAATTACCGTAATTAATTCTAATTTCCGGATTTTTTATTACTTTATTCAGCGGAACCAATAATGCACTTTTCAAATCAGAAGCCATCTACCTACTATCAAATTCATGATTTAAAGAAATGTTCTGGTGATCCGGATAAAATGTGATCATTGTTTGTGAAACCGGTACAGTATTACAGTATTCTATACTATAATTGAATCGATCGCTTCGAAAACACTACAAGTCCAAAAAGTGAGTTCTGGGAAAATTAACAAAATTATTTTGTCAGTGCAATATCTTGAAAAGTAATGCAGTTAGCTATTTTGTGCCAAAAGACAAAATATAAAGTAGTTCTCAGAGAATTAAATGTATTACATATTCTATTTATATTTGCATTAAAAGCAGAGCTATGATTAAAGCAATCATCATGGACATGTACTGTTTTTGATCTCGACGGAAAAACAGCGTACATTTTTAACAATATTTGTGTATTTAAAGCATTTAAATAATATTTTTATTGTGATGTAGGTATGTATAGTGTTTTTGGCGTCAAAAATAATTTCCTTATTCATTCCATATTATTATATTTACCGAAACGCGTTATTAATGCAGCAAAAGCAAACGTGTGCATACTTCGTACAAGGATATTATTTCCTTGTCGAAATTGAAATATAAAAAGACATCTCGTACTATGCCTCGAAAACAAGGCATAGTACGAGATGCTTTTCTTTCGACAAGAAAAATGTATTTTTCTGTGAACCATTGACGGTATGAGTATGTTTTCGTCAAATATTCGAGCAACATTCGCCGTAGTTATTTTACAGCCATAATAGAACACGTTTTTGTCCAGCCGGCCGGTCCGCTTCGAGAATTTGAAACGTGTTTTGTAAGTGCACATACATATGTGATGTTTCGAATCGAAATAACATTTTTATATTCTAGGAATTTTTAAGCGTTGACTTTTTTATGAAGTATCAATCTCAGTTTAATTTGCTTAGATGAATAATATACTGGGTATGAAAACAACTTAACATTTTTTTTTTCTGCAACGAATTAAATTAAAAATTCTAATACTTCTAGTACTGTTGTTGGACTAAAATTCTTTGTTTTTTTTTTTAATTACGGATTATATTATCTAAATAGACACCAGATCTAACCATGCTATTAACTTAACAAAATCGGATACCCAAAGAATTTTTAAATGAAGATTTTAAACAAAAACTTATTTGTTGATTTATCAAATGAATCGGTCGGTTCGAAAAGTCCAAAAAGTGAGTTCTGAGAAAATTAACAAAATAATTTTGTTGGTGCAATATCTTGAAAAGTATAGCAGTTAGCTATTTTGTGCCAATAGACAAAATATAAAGTAGTTCACAGAGAATTAAATGGACTACATATTTTATTTATATTTGATTAAAAGCAGAGCTATGATTAAAACAATCATCATGGACATGTACTGTCTTTGAACTCGACGGAAAAACAGCTTACCTTCTTAACAATACTTGTTTATTTAAAGCATTTAAATAATATTTTTATTGTGATGTAGTTATATATGATGTAGGATTTGCATGAAACTTATTTCTCGTAATATTTGAAGATTGATAATTAAAAATGTCATGTCAGATTTTTTAAATAATTAAAATGGCGGATTATACATGATTAGTCAAAATTACCGGAACACCTTAGTAATACTTTAACCGTAAAGAATTTCAAAGAAAAATTCAAACAAAAGTTTTTTGTTTTTAAACAAGCTTTTCAATATACGGATGTTCATTTTATTCGGAAAATTTGGTAAACTTCTCTTTTTCTATTAGAAAAACCCTGTATATTTAAAAAAAAATTAATTCTAAGAGTTTGTAAGAATCATTTTTTTTATAAAATGCATCATCTTTGAGTTATGAGCAATTAACCGATCATTACCGGATAAAAAAATAAAGATATCAATAAAAAATAACTAAACAATGAAATAGCATAATAAATTAAATATTCAAGCTGGCAAATTAAATAAATGTGTATGTATGTGGGAAAATATTCTTAATTTGAAGTCCAGGAATTTTGATTAATTGCTTATAACTAAAAAATGACAGTATTGTATTTAAAAAAAAAATGATTTCTATAAAAGAATTAATCCTAGAATTAAAAAATGTATGTTACCAAATTTCCAGAATGAACAATAATTTGTTTAAACACAATTTTTTTTTCTCAGTTGGAGAATTATTTAGATTTTCGGCAATTTCGTCTATTTTTGATTATATAACTCAAAAATAATGCATTTTATAAAAAGCATACAAAAGATTCTTAGAATTAATCTTAGAATTAAATAATGTAAAGTTTTACAGGATGTTCTATTTGAAAAAGGGAAGGTTACGAGATATCCAGAATAAAATGAACAGCCTGTATAATAAAAATATATTTAAACGATAGATTGTGTATAACAAAACAACTTTTACTTGAACAATTTTTTGACTTTGTTTACAGTTGGAAAATTATTTAGGTGTTCCGGTAATTTTGACTAACCCTATACATATATGGCGATATGATAGAGTATGATATAGAGTTTGATGTTTATATATATAATAGTATTAAATTTCCTCTTCTACGGTGGTAGTCGGTCCGAAAGTCACGTGGTAGCAAAATTATAAATTTTCACCAGTTACATACTTGTGGACTTTTTTAATATTATTTATCTTTTTTATGTTGATATCCATATTGATTACTTCGGCGTACCTCAACAACCATTTGAATGCAAATTACGAAGTTGGGGAATGTTTACGACTGATATCAGTAGAAACTGAGTAGAAACACGTTGCATGAGCGAGAAAAAAGCACTGTTCTGGACTTCTTTATTTCGCCCAAGCATTCTCTTTAGGTCTATTCGATAGAATAAATCATAGTGAACATTTTGGTTGAAAATTGCCAATTTTGGACTTGCTCGAACTCGCCGAATTCAATTATGCTGTTAGACTGTCCATTTTATAAATTGCTGGTATAAAAAGTATTTTTATTGTAGTCCCTGCTTTCATTTTAATAATGAATTACTACTATTAAATCAGGAAAGGCATCAGCGATTGGTGGTTATCCACAATATATTGACTTATAAGGCTGTACCCAAATTTTATTTTTACATATCTTACTGTCATCGGTAAATTATCATTTTGAATTGCCCGGTAATTTAAGAAAATATAACTTACCAATTGCAATTTTTAATTACGTGGTAATTTGAATTTGAAAGTAATAATTTTAACTTCCGCGGTAATTTACTGAAAAAGTTAATTACGGTAGTTTAACATCGTTAGTCATAATGAGCGCGACAGAAGTGTAAAGAGGTACCCGATTTCTGCAGTTTTAACTGTTTTGAATTAACACTCGCCTTTCAGTTTTTTTTCTTCTAAACCTCTTACTGCAAAAATGTCAGATCATGATCGAGTAAAATTTGGAATCTTGTCTATTGATTAGCATTTATGTTTTCTTATGTTCTTATGTAATACTGGTTGTAAACAAGTTTGTAATAATTGGGTACGATTTTTCACAAGTCTCATGTTGAAGTTTAAACCTAAGAGCAGACAGTTTTGATAGTTATACACGTTATATAGAAATGTTTCAGGAGTATTACGCAGTTTATTTGATTTTTTATGTCATTTCAGAGTTATGAACATCTTTAAGGTGTGTTTGAGTATGTTTTAGGGCACAATTCATGTTGCTAACCAAGTCAAGTGCTCTGACTGCACATGTTCCACGGCTGTCTATGCACTACAAAATTATAGATTTCTGCAAACTCAAACCTTCAAAACTTCAAAATTTATAATTTAGTAGTATATTATCTATTATTTTTTTTTGAGAAAGGTATCTTAATATTACGACTTGTCACTGTGTGGCGATTTTGCCATTTATATTTCTATATTTTGTTACTGCAGTTGCATACTATAATATCAGTGGGATTAAACAGTGAAAAGTGAAGAAACCCGAAAAAGCAGGCTATTTCTGAAAAGTTTATGAATGTTCACAATTTGTTGATTTTAGTTTTAGCCATTTCAAAAGTAAACATTGTAAAAAGAGTTTGTATGATTCTTGAGCTACTGGAGGATCAATAAATATTGATAAAAAGTGTTTAAAAAGATATGTTGTATTTTGAATACAACGGTTGCTGATAATAGTTACAAATAGGTTTAAAGTGTATTTGTTTTTCAAGATCATATTAATTAGTATACATCATTTTGAATTAAATCATAAATTATTATTGCTTATTCCAGTCATACATATGTAGTCTAAAACTTACCACGATAATATTTCGTTGGTAATATGGCGTTGTGCTCGAAAACAATTTTTTGTGGGCATAGGAATGTATTTTTCTGTGCCGCATTTACAACGTTATTCGACGTTATTTAGGTGTCTCAGAAAAGAAATTAAACTTAAATTCAATGCCGAAGAAGTTCTCCAGGTATGAACCGAATGTCTTTTTTGCGCTTCGCAAACATGAACGCTTTTCTCGAGTATAATGTTTTCAACTGTATATCTCGAACGCACATGTCTGTTTGAAAATATTTTATTAAGTCGATTTCTTATTGATATTGTGCAGTTGATAAATCATTCATGCGAATTTTACTTTAAATAAGGAAAATGAGAATACACAACACACCATGTGACAACGATGTACGCAAACAGTACCCTTTAATAATGATTCCTCCCGCGAAAATATAGTTTTGTGGAATCTTCTATCTTACTTCGCCTTCGCAAAAGACGCAAAACGACAAATTTAACACAAAAATTATAGCTTTTTATACAGATTTTTTTCACATTATCACATGTTCCTTTAAATTTTTGTACTTTTGATCAAAACATACTTGTTTAAACGAAATATATGTACTTCACTGCATAGGTACTCGATATTATTTGCATTATTAGTGATTAATTGTTTTGCTATACGCATTTAAAATAAATAAATATTTTATAGTTTGGTACAAGAAAAAGTGTACTTCGTTATCGTTTCTGGTTGGAATAGAAGTTGTAAATACTAACTGTTTCCTTTAACGGAGATTTTTCAAATATATGCCTTTTGCACGAAATAAATACATTTTCATCAACCAATAAATAATATTAAGAAGACTAAGTAAGATTAATTACATTCTTATGGTTAATAAAACAAATCTTACGGTCAAAGAAGATGCCAAACAAATGTTCTAATCTAACGACCCTGTACAATACAACAAAATATTCCAAATTTAGGAGTACGTTTTTGAGAGACAACTTACCAGCCTATATTAAAGGAACGCCTATTTTGTTAAATTTTGATGTTTAGTAGCTTTTGTAAACTTTAACGACTTTCATAATTTTTAATCATATTTTAAATCCGATTACACCGAGTAAACTATAAGGATAGTTTTAATCTGATCGATATTCTCAACATTTTGTTTTTGGTTCATTCCCATATCTCCATTTTTTTTATAAGATACATAATTTAAAGTAAACTGTTGCAATTTAAAATGCTGTTCAACCTTGCAGCGAATGTTACTTGATTAAAAGTGTTTTTACTATTGTTTTTAGTACCAACAACGAATTAATTTAAAGATAATGACCAGAAATTTACAGATAAACAGTTGGATAAAAACTAAATTATACTAAGCGAAACTCAACGTGTATGTGATACTTTAATAATGTGTGATGAAATAACAGCACTTGTTGAAATAACAGCAAGTCGACATGGAATATAAATGATACGTTTCAAAGTTCGGTTTTGATCCTTGCAGCATATTCAGCCTGCCAGATTTGCCAGTGTTCCAGATCCAAAAACAATGCAATATTTTACTTACAAATGTGTATCACCTACAAAAATTCAGATATTGGGATGAATTACAAAATAAGATGTTGAGAATTGATATGGTTTTTGTAACTGAGCACTTGAGAACATGCGAGAGAACTACTTCGATAGTTACCCCACAGGATGTCTCAAACTTAGTCGAAAAATACCATTTTTTTAAATAAGCTGGAACATTATTTTCTTTATCTTTCAAAAGTAGGTAAGTTTACTTTACATGTTCTGAAAAAATAGTGGAAATTGGTCAAAGAATAGAAAAGTCCTTGATTCCAGCAAGGTTGGTTATCTATATCAATTCAATTTTGTCAAAAAGATACAAACATCCATAAATTCCTTATGCACATAACAATTAATATTATTCATAAACGTACAAATATATGTAATTCCACCATTAGACAGAATGGGTAATTCATAATTTTTGTAAAAAATGCTAATTTGGAAAACCGGTGGCGATCCCACAACATTGTTTTCAAACTATAAAAATATTAATGAACGATTGAAAAAAGGTTTTTATTTTTTTTAGTAATTCTGTAAAAATACAGTAAAATAATATTTCCTACAAAGCGGGACTATTTTAAAACTCCGCGGGACGCGGGACAAAATGTGAAAAGTCGGGACTGTCCCGCCAAATGCGGGACGTCTGGTCACCTTATGTATGAGCAACTTCTATTTGATCGAGATCGGTCGTGTCTGCATTAATATAAAACTAGTTAGCCAGGTTTTGACAATTTGTCAAACGCTGATGTTTTGAAAATACGTACTGTCAATCAAGATTGGTCGAGCCATATTTGACAGAGGTTGTGCTGACAGCGTTTTGCGGGGCGGGGACGAGGCGCTGGCGTGACGTCAGTGGTGTCTTGTCACGGAGTTAACTATAGGTTTGAATAGCAATAAAGCCTATATTTGAAAGCTCATAACTCGCAAACGACTGAACGAAAAAAAGTGAAATAAAGTGTACTATATTCCTTTAATCATTTCTACATAACATGTATAACTATCTTTTACCACTCGGTTTAAACATGGGTGCGAGAGGAGTAGAAAACTGCCCGAACTTTGCAGTGTTATATTACTTTCACGGTTGTCTTTTCGATTTTATTTCTCGTAAACCGATTACAAAAACATTTAAAATTTTATTTGGAGAAAATGTAGAAGCTTGTTTATACATTTACGTCTGTGTTTTTAATGTTGTTATGTGGTAAAGGTTGTAAACAAGGTATTTTATGGTAGTCCAATCACACTTAAAAGTCAGGCTGTCTGGCTTGCGTTTTGCATGCGTTTTTTCTTTATCGTGTGGCGTACTAACTTTGTTGATTTATTCTTATTATTTTTATTGAAGTAAGTATAATTTTGATTACGTTCCATTTGGTGTACAACGAGCTATCGACCTTGGCCATTTTGCCTATGTAATTTTAGTTTTGTAGAACGGGGTACAATATAATACAATACGCCAAACATATACAACATAAATTATAAAGTCATTAGGTACATAAATGAAAGACATGGACAAACATTTAGTTTATTAATTGTTCTTCTTAACATTAACAAAAACATATGTTAAATTGTATGTATGCAAAAGATACAATACATAAAAATATAGAATTATACAACGTATCTAGAGCAGTTGCAAATTACAAAAACAAATATTATAAACTAGGTGCTGATGCGTTTTAATTTATCAAATTTTTGCCGAATTTCTCGCTTTTCGTTTTAAATGTGTTGAATTTTTTTTCATATTTTATAAAAAGTTTAAAAATCAATTCTAACAAATAGTCTTTGTCGAATAAACGCTTTTAATACTTCTGTATCAGTGTTGTGTAATTATAATTGTTGTATGTAAATTGTTGTATGTAATTGTAGAGTTGAATCATTAGGCTTATTAGGCAGATTAATGGATGGAATAGAGCCAGGCTTTAAAATTAATTTTGGCTTTAAATTTAATAAATCCGATTTAAAATCTCTCAGAAAATCGTTGCTTGAAAAATGTAGAGAACATAATATATTCTGCCTGTGTCCTGATTGAACTTGTCTGCTCTAAAGCACTTCTGAACCCTCTTCCGAACTTTACGATCTTGTGGGAAACGGAAGAATGCTACTTGCAGTTCATCATTCGTCTTGGAGACACACTTCGAAGTACATAATGACACCGAGCAAGTGGCAGGCAATCTTTAACAGATAAATTGAATGTAAGTACATACAACTGCATACAACGTGCAATGTTTGTATGCGCTCGAATTTGAAATGTCAGATGTTCGGCTCGGTCTGACACCACTGACGTCACCGGTTCGAGTTTGTAGGCACACCGGTAGAATGCATTGCTAGTATAGGGATCGGCATAACCTCTGTAAAATATAGCTTGACCAACCTTGACTGTCAATAGCATGAAAATATCTGTCAAATCCTGGCTAACTAGTTTTATTTTAATGTAGATACCACCGATATCGATCTAGAATCTCATTTACTATTAATTTTATATACAGTGCTTCCCAAAGGTAACGGATAAATTCTATAAAATCTTAACTAAAAATTTTTGAGAAAAATGCCCCGACACGTCGATTTTTACTTTTAACTTACTATCCTAATATACACTTTTCAGCCCCCCACCCCTTCACCCCTAAGGGGTGGTAACCACAACTTTAAAAATTCAAATAGCAAAGTACCCCTTGCGATACCTCAATTGATAGATTTTTTTAATCTGAATACAAAGAAAAAAAAATTATCGAAATCGGTTGATAAATAACGGCGATATTTATCAAAATTTATTTATACACGAAATTGAGGAATAACAAAATTTAATTAACTAATCCTTAATTAATTGTCAAAGTGCTGCGCGTTAACGACGAGACAATGCCCTAATCTATCCCCAAACGCTTGTTGAACATTTTCTAACATTTTATTTCGAGTTTTCGAACATTCCTGGAGTCATTAAGTGAATTACTGCAGGAATTCTTTCCTTTAACGCCTCAATATTTACAGGTCTATTGAAATAAACTTTACTTTTTAAATAGCCCCAAAGAAAATAATCTAGTGGGGTTAAATCTGGCGATCTTGCTGGCCATTCAATATGCCTTCATCTACCAATCCATTAGGAAATTTGAAAATATTTGGATTAGGAAATACTTGATCGAGGTATTCTCGAACTTGTCGCGCATAATGTGGAGGCGCACCGTCTTGCTGTAACCAAATTCTGTCCTTGTGTCTATCAGGATCTTCTGCGTTGGGAAACAACACCGCTAAAGTAGGTAGTAGTTCATTTCGTAGAAAGTTCAGATAAAGTTCACCATTCAGTGTTCCGTCGAAAAATTTGGTCCAATAATTCTAGAACCCACCACACCAGCCCACACATTAAGGTTTTGAGGATATTGTGTGTTCGCTTCCACCATTCAATGCGGATTTTGACGAGCCCAGTAACGGCAATTTTGTTTATTGGCGGTGCCATTCAGACAAAATGTTGCCTCATCAGAAAAAAACGATGTTTCTAATTAAGCAAGGATTTTCATTAGAGAGTTCCATCATTGTCTCACACAACTGCACTCGTCGATCAAAGTCATCATCGGACAATTTTTGTACCAAGTGCACTTCATACGGGTGAAATTTGTGTTTTCGAAATAATCTGGACACTGTGCTTTTTGACGCACTAACTTGTGAAGCGACCTCCGCAAGGGTTGAATGATTTTCTTGCACCATTAAAATAGCATCCAATTGTCGGTTTTCAATTAAGGCCAATGGACGTCCTGCCTTAGGCTTATCCCGTACATGACCGAGATCGCGAAATTTGTTTTCGATTCGACTTACTGTAGTTTCCGATATTGGCGGACGGTCCGGGTGCGTTTAATTGAACAAAACACGAACTTCGTCATGCGTCCGGCTTCTATCTCCAAACCCAATCATTAAAACTTCGATTCTTTCGGTTTCTGTAAATCTCATTTTGCTACTATTTCTTCAATGACGAAAAATCTGAATTGTGTTTGACATAAGTAAAAACAAGTTGCAATTGTTTGAACGATATTGCTATGCCCGCTTCAACAGCGCTTACTCGAATATTGACGTTCTTCTTTGAATATATTTTGGTAAATATCGCGGTTATTTATCAACTGATTTTAATAATCTTTTTTCGTTGTATTCGGAATAAAAAAATCTATCAATTGAGGTATCGCAAGGGGTACTTTGCTATTTGAATTTTTAAAGTTGGGGTTGCCACCCCTTAGGGGCGAAGGGGTGGGGGGCTGAAAAGTGTATGTCAGGATAGTAATTCAAAAATAAAAATCGACGTGTCAGAGCATTTTTCTGAAATATTTTTATTTAAGGTTTTTTTGAATATATCCGTTACTTTTTGGGCACTATATAGTATGATAAAGTGATGTGCCTGGCCACATGCGATTTTTTATTGATTCCTTCAAAACATTCTAAACAAAATGATAGTTTATTTATACTTGTAGTCACAAGAAAGTTTAAGCAACGCCATAACAAGCGTAACTACAGTCATAAACGCTGCTGTTTCCTGTTTGAATTGCCGGGTATTGTGCAACACTGATATGTTATGACGTGGGTTCACTAGCTTCTAAATTTAACCGAGGTATTTGGAGATATACATACATACACAGATGTAGCACACATACACTAAAATGTAACCCTCTTATTGTCAGTGCCGGCCTAAAGGAGGGGCGAAGAAAAATTTTTAAGAGGCAGATCGACAGATATATTTATTTTAAGAAACACTTTTATGATAACAACATTGTAAAAAACTAAAATTTACTACAATATCAAACAATTAATAAAACGCTGGGCGCTTATCACGCTCGCGCCCACCCTTACACTAATAAAATAGTATATTATTATACAAGTTTTATAAGACGTCAAATTGGCGCACGAGTTGTTTTGGGCACGACGAGCGTAGCGAGGAGTGCCCAAATGGAACGAGTGCACCAATACGTCTTATAAAACGAGTGTAATATACTATTCTTTCTACTTTGCGTCATTAATTTTATATAAGTTTAGAAATTGTGGTTACTATATCGCGCTAACTTAGAATCTAGGGTATTTTGCGGGTACCACGTGGTAGCACTGTAGTAACTGTCAACTTAGTTAAGGATGATATCGATGAGATAAAATCATGACAAAATCTAATTGTGAATAATTTTACTCTACTTTAGCCTACAAGTTTGAATAAATATTCAGCGAGGTCGCAACGATGATCATAATTGAGCTTGGGGCAACACTTTTAACCCTACTGTGATAAATACATGAACTTAACCTAAAAAGTTAACAATTTTAAAATAGTGGTTTCATAAGTATAATAATCAGAATAGAAGTGTTTGGCGGTGACTGATTAGTTACTTCGAAGAACAAGAACTTACTAAAGAATTGTTATAACGCTTAACGTTTAATAGCGGTGTCTACCTAATTCCGCTACGTAGCCGTTGCGGCTTATATATTTACAAGCACTTATAATTGAAACCCGATTCTAATTTCGGCAAAGTAGTTTATTAGAATAAATTATACTTACTAAAATTACATGTGATGGAGGTAATACAAATACGTTGCACACAACCAGAACTAAGACGAAGTCAAAAGCGACGGACAAAAACGAATATGAATTGAACCGAGCATCCAAGCGTCCATAATATTACCGAAAACTTATATGTTACATAAACTAAGAAATCCTCTACACTTTGAATGTACTATAGCTTCGTATGTGTATGCTGATAAACCATTTATTGCGCATATACAATCTCGCAGCGGTAATTAAAATAGTTCGTATCTACGATGTAGGTTTGATCTTCGCATAATACCTTATTAAAGTAAATGTAGTCCTTGAATTATATCTGAAAAGGGGATTTGATGTTTAGTTGGAAAATAATGATAACGATCACTTACTAGAGTCGTAAAATATCACCGTAAACGTCATGCTGGCGTATTTTGATGAACACAGTAAAACTAAGAAAGCCCCAATCCTTTGGCCATACTATAGCAGGCTACACCCATGTTTAAATATGTATAGAATATTGATATTTCGCAGTTTATGTGATTGCAAGCGATTAAGAATATGCAGTGTGTGGTTATGTTGGGTTATGTATTGTACGTTTGACATATGGCATTTGTTATCACTGTGTACCAATCAGACAAAAATGTTACTGTTTTCGGTATTACAATGTGTTAATTGTAACACCGAAAACAGTGTTACAATGTGTGCATTGTGAATGCAAAGTAAAAAACATATTTAAGATCTACAACGTGGCAAGACATTGTATTCGAGTTTTAGTACAGTTAAATTAGACGAAAACTGGCCTATGAAGAAAAAAAATCCAATACTATTACCCGTGGCAGTAGCAAATGTTCTACTGCCACGCTATTACCCTTTTGCTATCCGGTGCGGAAAGTGTTGAGTTCCAATATTCTATGGTGTCCGCAAATTTTATTAGAGCCTTGAACCCCTAAAAGTACCGTGCACGTGCGCTTTACCACAAAACGATCATAATTTTGCATTTTTATTAATCCTTAGAAAATTCTGCACAATAAAGGTATTGTCTACATTTTCTAATTGCATTGGATCTTAAATTGCGAGTGCCCCAATATAGGAGTTTGCAGTTTAAGAACCAAACTACAGTGAGCGCATTAAGTGTATAACATGACAAAATCACGTCGATTTTTAATTATCATAATATACAGGGTGGGCCAAATTCGATGTTACTATAGATCTCGGTAACTATAAGATATATCGAAAAATGAGTAAGGTTGTTGTGTCGTCTTTTTTTGAGAGAAACTCAATGGTGAAAACCAAAATTAGCTACCTTCTTTTGTTTTCGAGTTATAACACAAAACTCGATTTTTCTCTATTTTGATACTTGTCGATATCTTTGTTGTTTGTTAAATCAGACGAATGATATTTGCACGTTCTTGAGGCACTTTTTCGATTAGAATTCAGTGGAATTCACAGATTTTAAATATCTCTAATAGGTTTGTAGATACAACATAAAGTTGTGTTTTTTTAAATTGAAACCATAGCTGGCTATGACTGAAATAAATAGAGCATTTTTTCCTCTTTTCAACGATATATAACATGCTGGTCGAAAATATTCAAAAAGTAACGTTTTATTGAATAACATGAAATTAGTATATATTAGAGGCATTATGATTATTGTCTTCGAGATTTCTTTGAGTAGGCGTATGTCACTAGTAGTTTGACACTACTAATCAGTGAAATTAGTAAAATTTCATTCTTTTATTTTAATTGAAAATTACGGAATGCCGTTTGAATAGCATGAAAAATGCGCAATAATCGAATGTTTTATTCAAAGAAATAACAATCATTGTGATATAACATCCGAAACATAATTCAATCGTTATCCAGGTAGTGCACGACCGCACAAACTTGATTTTGGGATTAAAAGAACATCTCATCAATTACGGGTTGATTAATATGCCAAAAGCCGAACATTGTGATATGGAAGTGGTATGCTGAAGAAACTGTCATGAAAGTATGTAGCCGTGATCCTACAATTTCCAGTCGTCAATCTTCACTTTATATCGGCATGTCGAGGCTATAACTGAAAGGTTAAACATTGCAGGATATATTGTTTTATTCGAAGTAAAATAATTAGATAATTACCTGAAAAAAATAAAGAAAAAATAAGATTACCTACTACACACTACTTTAACCATTTTTCAAATTGATGCCCATTTTTATTGATGCATCATTTATATCTCGTCGCAATACTTCGAAGAGCGTTGTTTATAAAAATATTTGGAACGGCATTGATACATTCTTCAAAATGCTGCCGTAGGCCCTGAATGTCGTTATGTGATGTTTTATATAATTTGTTTTTAATGTGCCCCCAAAGAAAAAATTCCAAAGGTGTAAGATCTGGTGATCGTGGTGACCACCTCACTGGTTCGTTGTTTCCAATCCAACGGATTTCAAAATTTATATTCAATAATTCCCTTACCCTTCTTATTATGTGAGGTGGTGCACCGTCGTGCTTGATGAGATTTTCTTTTAATCTCTCAAAAATAGATTTGTGAGGTTGTGTTCTTTCTGGATAACGATTGAAGTATGTTTCGGATGCAATTTCAGCATTGTTATTACTTTGAATAAAGCATTCGATCATTGCGTATTTTTCATATGATTCATACGGAATTTCGTAACTTTTAATTGAAATAAATATTCAAAAGAATGCAAATTCAATACTTAAGTCCCTGATTAGTAGTGTCAAACCACCAGTGACATACGCCTACTCGGAGAAATCTCGAAGACAATAATTATAATTTCTCTGATATATACTAATTTCAAGTTATTCAATAAAACATTACTTTTGGAATATTTTGGACCGGCATGCTATATATCGTTGAAAAGGGGAAAAAAGGCTCTATTTATTTCAGTCATAGCCAGCTATGGTTTCCATTTAAAAAAACACAACTTTATGTTATATCTACAAACCTATTAGAGATATTTAAAATCTGTGAATTCCACTGAATTCTAATCGAAAAAGTGCCTGAAGAACGTGCAAATATCATTCGTCTGATTTAACAAACAACAAAGATATCGACAAGTATCAAAATAGCGAAAAATCGAGTTTTGTGTTATAACTCGAAAACAAAAGACGGTAGCTAATTTTGGTTTTCACCATTAAGTTTCTCTCAAAAAAAAAGACGACACAACAACCTTACTCAGTTTTCGATATCTCTTATAGTTACCGAGATCTCCTATAGTAACATCGAATTTGGCCCACCCTGTACATATTTACATCAAATTTAATTTCCGATCTTTAATTGTTTTCGACTTTTGACGTCATCGACACGGCAACCCCATACTTTTTGCACTGGCATTTATAGATCTGTCTTAACTTGTCTTAAAGGTAATTCACAAAATGTATCGCCATACATAAGAAAATTTTCAAGAAAGAGTGAATGAGGGTAACTTCTGTTTGTTTATGGAAAGTGAATAGGCGTTTTCGATTGAATTCTTTTATGAAGCCGTACGTACGTAAAGGATTGCTGTAAATGCTTCAAGAACATTTGGGAACAAGCATTAGGGATTGCAGGTAAAAGTGGAAAGATTAAGGTTTATTATGAGACCATTTTGAGGTTTCTAGGATAATCGTTTCAGCTGGTATAAATTTGTATAAATTACCAAAATAGTGTGTTTTGACACTTTGTCCCTACCTTATTCGAAAACCTTGCGCGATAGAAAATTTTGGGGTCCAGATTCGTTTTCAGGGCAGTTAATTCTACCAAAAACGCAATTTAATATTCAATTCACAAAAGCTACTATCCCTAAAGTCATCAATATTTCTAAATTTTTAATTGACTTTATCTCGAAAATTTTCTTATGTAAAGCTTTTTATTTAAAATATTTCCGGTACCATTTAGACAATTAAATGATGTACCAAAATCAGTGAGAAAAAAATGGGAGTGCAGAATTTTATAAACAATATCATTGTTCGGGAGCTAAGATCACGAAATCGTGACCGTTTTGCGGTAAATGCGAAGATCCGCGCACGTGCACGTGAAGGATGAGTTAGGGGTGGATTCCAGGCTCTAATAAAATTTGCGGGCGCCGTACGTATTGAAATCCAACCCATTTTCCTCTTCTTTTTGCTAATTTAAATGTACTATTTAGGAACTCGCTAAAAATCTCGAATTTTCTGCTCTTACTCATCTTAGTAAAGAATTCGCCGATAAAAAGACACGAAAAGTTAGTTTCGGACATTAATAAAAGTAGTTTCAAATTATGTTTGTAGTGTTGTAATATACGTTTTTTCAGTTGACATAATCGCTAATTTATTTTTACTTTATCATACACAGTATGTAATGTATTGTAATCATGCCAAAAAAATTTTTAGCGGAAATATGTCTTTTTGGGTCCCCTGAATATTTTTGACCAAGGTACAAAAAAATGTCTGTGTGTGTGTGTGGATGTGGGTGTGTGTGTGTGTGTGTGTGTACCCGTTTTTTGTGGCGACGAGTCCGGAGAAACTACTAAAGGTATCGGGACGAAACTTCATATTTAGAAGTTTCATGGCCAAACTTAGAGCTGAAAAGCTTTCTGTTAAAAGGGGTCCAAAGGAACTGGAGGTTTAGTCTTAGCATTTTTGAAAGATTTTGTAAATAAGCCGGCATATCTGGAATTTCGTCGAAATAGTTAAATAATAAATTAAACTAGAGGTAATTCTGAATCATTCATGACTATGACATTTTTTGGTACAATCAATAGTTTAGCTGCATGAGCAAATTCTATTTCATCGAGATCGGTCGTACTACATTAAAACTAGTAGCCAGGATATGTCAGATTAAATGTCAGATGTGATTTTAATGACTGTGTAGATAGTGCCAAACGCTAATGCTTTGACAATACTACTGTCAATACAAGCTGCGTTCGGATATTGTACAACGTTAAGGTGCGTTTTCATTAGTGCTAATGGCAGTGGTACTAGACGCCATTATAGTATTTCTAATAGAATTTGCTAGTGACTCAAGTTTATGTACATGCAAACTAATATGTGTCACCATCACGACATGTGAGAAACACTATAATTTCGTCTACTACCACCGCCATTACCAACCATTGCCACCAATCGGAATGCACCTTCACACTTTTTACACCCAATAACACGTGTCATTTGGACGGTGTACCCGGTGTCAACGGAGTACAATATCCGAACGCAGCTTTAATCGACATATCCGTCTAGTTCTACTAGTTTTATTTTAATGCAGACATAGCCGATCTCGATCAAATAATATCTCATGCAGCTAAACTATTAATTTTATATATAGTATGATAAAGTCATGTGCCTGGCCACATCAGATTTTTTCTTTGTGCTGACAATGAAAAAATTTTAATTTGTAATTTTGAAAGGGGCGCCCGGAAATACTCCGCCCGAGGGCGCCGAGGAGGCTAAGGCCGGCACTGCTTATTGTTCATGCTTATGTATGAATACAAAAATTGAAGTATAATATACTTTATGCTCAATATTTTGTAAAGTAAATACGCCAAATCATAAGAATAAAACACTGGAGCAGATTTTTTAGACATGTGAACAGATATTAATTATGTTTTGCAAATTTCTCCAAAACATTATGACGTTTGGATTGAATCAATTGAATCCAGTCTGGGCAGGTAATTTAGTTATATTAAACATTGCAAGCGTTTATCGAATATTACCACCGCATTTTCAAACCGGAATTGTTGGTAAGGCTTTAATGAGATTTGCGCTTATTTGGGCATGAAATCAGGATATTCAATTTGCTTTCTGTGTTCCACATATTGAAGCATCACGTAATTATTGTTCTTCCCTTTAAAGCACTGTATTGATTAACTTTATGATGGGTTGTCATACTCAAGAATTTGCAGCGCGCTGTGTTGAGTCCATGTTTTTTTTTGTTGTGTTGCACACAGAAAAGTGATTATTTGGAACGAGAAAACATAATTTCTTGAATTTTTTTACTAGATTCAAATGCATATTTACTTGGATGTAGAAAGTTAGGTATATACAAGAAATGCCACATACTCAATCTAAGTAAAATAATTTCGCAGATAAATGCTGTCGACAAATAAATTTTTTCTTTATAAGATCCAATATTGTATTGAAAGAAGTATCTGAATTTTTCGTCCCAAATATGTCAATTTCTCCAACGAAGTAATAGTAAATCCATCCAAGTGCGTAGTTACTTGATCCAAGAAAATATAAGACATTTAGTATAAGTAAGTATTGTTTACTGAATAAAAATCCACCAATTATTTAACTGAAGTGATTCTCACTTCTTTCAAGTAATCCCTTTCTCTAGAATAAATATGCGCACCGTGATTTTGTCAAGGCTCGCGCGCTCGCGCGTGGTGCTGGCGCCGTAAAGGAGCCTAACCTAGTACGAAAACAACAACGAAGCACCCGTAGGGGATGTGCCTTGTGATGAGTGTACAATAAACGTTTCAACACGGAATAGTTTGATGTAACGCACGCAACAGTTTAGAACGAGTAAGTAAATATAACACACCTGTCTTGTTAATTAGCAATAGAAAACGTATTTGTGCCAAATCTTTAAAATTCTTACATTAAGTGGCTAAAAATATTTACCGGGAATAAAATATACACTTCATTGAAGACTGTTTACTTCCTTCACCAGAGTAACAAGTTTCTTAAATCTAGTACATAATTATTCCAAGAAATAAAATGTCTTGGTTGAAGTCAATAATCTCTCGCGTATATACGAACCTACCACCTACTTCATCCAAGTAATTCTCTCTTCGTTCGAGAGATCACTTCTCTGTGTGTGGTTACGTTGAAATGTAAGATATCAAAACTATGACAACAAGGAAATATTTATTTTCCTCAAAGAAATATTTATGCTTTGGATTTAAAATAGGTTGATTTCCGCCAAAGAAATCATATTTTGATCAAATGAATATATCTTTAGTGTGAATACCTCTTCCAACTGTATTGTTAGATGGCGCTGTAAACAGTGCAAGCAGTTTTAAGTTCCGATTCCGAATCAGCGTACATTTTGCTACCCTAACCTTGACTATATGCAGGTTTGGGAAGACCAACCACTTGTCGATGATGTGAGACATCCCAAAAGGCGGTGACACGTGGAGATTTTGCTCTACTGTACCCTCCGAAACGTTCTAGTCAATAACACTGTGCGACAAATTTTGAGTCATAGAATACAGAGCTCTTCTAAATAATAACACTGTGCGACAAATTGTGATCAACTTTATTCCTCCCGGGAAATTTTAGCTAATAATGATTCTATATGACCCCCTCAACACATCCCTCAAGGCGTTTTTCTAGGTTAGCTCGAATAAGCGGATAAGAAAACAGTCTGTATACTATGGCAAAATAGTCCAGTCAAATCGTTTCCGACGGTGCCTGTTCCAGGAAAAAATATAATTTTTCTCTCGTTCTATGTGTTTATTGGGGTGCTGAATCCGAATTTCAACTTCGCTACTACCCACGGATGTGGCTTCCCAACAAAAATCGCAAAAAAACTAAAAATGTCCGACCGAAAAAGTGATAAAACTATGCACTTTTTGAGGTAGACCATTCCATACAAAAATAAAGTACATTAAATTTCCTATAAGTGCACTCCTAAAATGCATTTTTGGTTGAATGGTTTGGCCGCTAGAGCGCGCTGAAAGAAGGGAAAATTTTCCTACTTTATGTAAAACCCAGTTTATAAGTTAGTTAAAAAGGCTGATTGTGCCAAAACTACATTAATTTCCCTACAAATTGCACATCTTAATCACTTATTTTGGCCAAACCGTGTGGCCGCGAAATTGGGTTGATATACAGTAGAGCGTCGATAATCCGAACTAATTGGGACCGAAGGTGATTCGGATTATCAAATTGTTCGGATTATCAAATATTGCAGCTAAATACTAGAAACTACGAGTATTGGATATAAGTTCAATCTTCATAAAACCAACACCATTCTATCACGCTCTTCTTAAACTATAGGAATGTCAAAAAGTAAACATCGAAGGATATCGAAGAGATATCGAAAGGATTTATTTATTATTTATCTCTGACTTATTTATGACTTATTTATTATTTATTAATTATTCATTTAACTAATTTGGACCGAAAGTAATTCGGATTACTAATATATATATATATATATATATATATATATATATATATATATATATATATATATAAATATACAGTGTACCACTTTTTTTCCCGCAAAATTTTTTTTTTTAGATACAAAATGTCATTCTGAATAGAAAGTTTCATATGAACTTAGGGGTTTTTTCAATTCCTTAACAAGTTAGAGCTGTTCAAAATGAAAATCAAGCATTTTTTTCAGTTGTTTTATAGGCGGCTTTGATACGCATTTATCAAGAATGCTTTAAAAATAATACTTCAGGTTGATTTTATACGTCACATTGCTGTCATTCTAGTAATTCTAATAACAGGATTGTTATTGCATTTTCACAAATAACTATAAATCCGAACAATATTATGCCCAAAAAATTTACTAACAGTGAATATGCCGATATTCATTTTATTTATGGATACTGCGACGGAAATTGTCGAAGGGCACGGAGGGAATACCAAAGAAGATTTCCAGCGAGAAGACTTCCGGATGCTGCAGTGTTTAGTAATATTCATAGAATGATTAGAGAAAATGGAATAAGGGGAAGACCAGTGGGAGATCACAACCAAGCAGCTCAAAGAGTAAGAAGAGTTAATGCAAGAGTTTCGCATGCTTTTGACGAAAACCGTAATTTAAGTGTAAGGCGTGCAGCGCGCCATCTGAGATTGCCGAAAACCACTGTATGGAGAAATTTACGCAACGATAGACGTAAGGCATTTCGTTCAAAAAAAGTGCAAGAGTTACTGCCCCAAGATATTCGAAACCGGTTAGATTTTTGTCGTTGGTTTGTTGATAGTCCACAAGAAGTAAGAAATAAAATTATCTGGACAGATGAGGCAACATTTACTCGTCGTGGAATTACAAACCGCCGTAATTTTTGCGTATGGGCCCACGAAAACCCTCATACAACGACAGTAGTATCTTATCAGCATGAATTTAAACTAAATGTTTGGGCTGGTCTGGTGGGATCACATCTGATTGGGCCTCACATCCTTCCCGACAGAGTGGATGCAAATAGTTTTCTGTTATTCTTAGAGAATAGTTTGATAGATTATTTGGAAGATGTGCCAATTAATTACCGACAAAATGGATGGTTTCAGTTGGATGGCGCTCCAATTCATTACGCAAGACAGGTGAGGTACTGGTTAAATAACCATTACAACCAGCGTTGGATTGGTCGCGCCGGGCTTGTTCAATGGCCACCGCGTTCGCCTGATATTACTCCTCTGGACTTCCATATTTGGGGCTACGTTAAGTCAGAAGTGTACAAAACACCGATAAATACAAGACATGCATTACTACAAAGAATTCAAGCCGTTTTTGATATGCTTAAAACAAATGTGGAATCACTACGTAGTGTGGAAGAATCCATAATAATTCGTTGCCAAAAGTGCATAGATATTGGTGGAGGTCATTTTGAACAATTTTTTTGATGTATTTTATTTTCTTCTTCGTTAATGTATTGTTTATTACTTATCCAGTTTTTGTTTTTGTTTTGTTAGTGTTTGTTAAATAGGTATTATTTATGAGAAAAAAATAACAAATAAATTGCTACTAAACTTATTACCAGTTATTTGCTTTTTTGCTGTACGAACCGCCAGCATAAAACGGGTGATTAACATCAACCAATAACGAATTCATCAAGTACCCAAATAATATAATTGACCATTTTGTTCGTCTGATTTCTATGGAATGGCGTTAATATAAGATTTAAAAGCCAACTCAGAATTATTTTGAAAACAATTTTTGTCAGTTGTCATTATTTAAAAATGCTCGATTTTCATTTTGAACAGCTGTAACTTGTTAAGGAGTTGAAAAAACCCCTAAGTTCATATGAAACTTTTTATTCAGAATGACATTTTGTATCTAAAAAAAATTTTGCGGGAAAAAAAGTGGGACACCTGTATATATATAAAGGAAAGCTGGTTAATCGACGGTAAGATATAAAGGAGAAAGGTATTTGTCGGGCAATTCCGAAAACGAATAGTCCGAAACACGTGTATACGGTTGCTTCTTCAATCTTCGATCTTCGATCTTCGTATGACGGAATTGCCCCACAAATACCTTTCTCCTATATATATATATATATATATATATATAAGTAGCAAAGTTGAAATTCGTATTCAGCTCCTCAAAAAACATATAGAATGATAGAAAAACAAAACTTGCATTTTCACTCAACCAACAATCCGTTAATTTAAAAAATTATAATTCTTTCACTCAACACAATCATTAAAAAAAATAATATTTCTAATCGTAATTTAAATACCTCTCAACAATGTCTTTAAGGTTAGAACTAAGTTTGAATTGGCGAAAAAGTTAGATTGTACTCAAAAGCTTGGTGATGAAGAGAAACAAAAGAAAATCAAACCAACCACACAGTAGTCTTACCTGTCAACAAGACTACGTCATAGGATTGGAACTGCACTTAAATGAAGTACTATAAAAATTAAATTAAGCGTTAATAAATTACCAATAGACAGGCAAAGGAAGATGCAAGGTTTTCGCATTGTGAATGGGAATGATTGACAGAAAATCGCTATTCAGATGTCAACGCTATTCATTCATTCGTTAGATACAATCCTTTGATGTTAAGGCTTATATGGTAGCGTAGTAGATCTTCAATGTATACTGAATGGTATTACAGAAAATTTAGTGGGCAATTGTAAAGAAACAATAGATGGAATAAGAAATGTGATGGTAAAGGTAAATTTCTCTGTTTTTCTCTCTACCGCCAAACGTGGTAGGTACTGAGTTTATTTTTAAATCATTTCAATCTAAAATCGTTTTTGGCAAGAGTGTATAAGAAGGTTTTTACCAAATGGCCTATAAAGTCTGGGTAGTTTGAGATTTCCATTACGATTTTGGCACAGTTCATCTATACAAGAAATAAAATTGCAGTTTAAACTTAAGGTGGAATTTGTATTTATTTCACATGCGTACACAGATAGAAAAATTTTTTTAATTCAAATAAATATGCATTGTCACAAAGAAATCTGGTGTTTTAGTAGAGGCAAAGAAATATTTCTTTGCGGATAAAAATGCATTTGTTTGATATATTTGTGTGCAGGGGCGCCGTTACATATAGGCAGGGAGGGGGGGGGGGGCGCTTGCCCCCCCCCGCCTGGATTTCGAACCCTACCCTAACTACCGCTACGCGAAAAGCAAAAAAAATAGGGGTGGGCGAGAAATTTGTGATCGATCTTAGATCACAATTAGAGACCGATAAATAGATCTGATCGATAAATGGGTTATTATCATATCAGATGGATCTTTTGATCATAGATCAGGTGGATCTTTTTGATCAGATCGATCTCGCAAATGTCAAACCGAATTGAAAGCTATGTATTTATTTGACAGACAGGTTTGAAAGTTATTAACTAAACGCCTAGCGGGCGTTTTAGCATCTTTCGTGTCCCCACAAAGATGCAAAAATGACATTTTTCTACTTTGCATTCACAATGCACACATTGTAACACTGTTTTCAGTGTTACAATTAACACATTGTAATACCGAAAACAGTAACATTTTTGTCTGATTGGTACACAGTGATATCAAATGCCATATGTCAAATGTACAATACATAACCCAACATAACCACACACTGCATCTTCTTAATCGCTTGCAATCACATAAACTGCGAAATATCAATATTCTATACATATTTAAACATGGGTGTAGCCTGCTATAGTATGGCCAAAGGATTGGGGCTTTCTTAGTTTTGCTGTGTTCATCAAAATACGCCAGCATGACGTTTACGGTGATGTTTTACGACTCTAGTAAGTGATCGTTATCATTCTTTTCAACTAAACATCAAATCCCCTTTTCTGATATAATTCAAGGACCACATTTACTTTAATGAGGTATTATGCGAAGATCAAACCTACATCGTAGATATGAACGATTTTAATTACTGCTGCGAGATTGTATATGCGCAATAAATGGTTTATCAGCATATACGTACGAACCTATAGTACATTTAAAGTGTAGAGGATTTCTAGTTTATGTGACGTATAAGTTTTTCGGTAATATTTTGGACGCTTGGATGCTCGGTTCAATTCGTATTCGTTTTTGTCCGTCGCTTTCGACTTCGTCTTAGTCCTGGTTGTGTGCAACGTATTTGTATTACCTCCATCACATGTAATTTTACTAAGTATAATTTATTCTAATAAACTACTTTGCCGAAATTAGAATTGGGTTTCAATTGTAAGTATATATTATAATTATAAGTATAAGCCGCATCGGCTACGTAGCGGAATTAGATAGACACCGCTATTGAACGTAAAGCGTTATAACAATTCTTTAGTAAGTTCTTGTTCTTCGCAGTAACTAATCAATCACCGCCAAACACTTCTATTCTGATTAATATACTTATGAAACCACTATTTTAAAGTTAACTTTTTAGGTTAAGTTTCATGTATTTATCACAGTAGGGTTGAAAGTGTTGCCCCAAGCTCCATTATGATCATCGTTGCGACCTCGCTGAATATTTATTCAAACTTGTAAGCTAATGTAGAGTAAAATTATTCACAATTAGATTTCGTCATGATTTTATCTCATCGATCTCATCTTTAACGAAGTTGACAGTTGCTACAGTGCTGCCACGTGCTACCCGCAAAATACCCTAGATTCTAATTTACCGCGATATAGTAACCACAATTTCTAAATTTATATAAAATTAATAACGCAAAGTAGAAAAAATAGTATATTACACTCGTTTTATAAGACGTATTGGCGCACTCGTTCCATTTGCGCCAATTTGACGTCTTATAAAACTTGTATAATAATATACCTACTATTTCGTATAGTGCAGGATGAAAAAGAAATTACTAGATAAATGATAACTATTTCGATTATTATCGGCTATTGTCACCAATGTCAGTTTTATTAGATATTGCGATATTGCCCTCCCGTAACAGTCGCGAAAAATTTTGCTCTGTAGTCCAAAATAAGTATTGTTGTATGCACTTTTATTTGATCGTACTTATTAGATTACATTACTTCGCAATTGTTTGCACTGCTGGGCAGTTTATCTTAATTACACTGGGTGTTAAACTAATAAGCGTAGAATATACAGGCTGTTGCTAAATATCATGTAAATACGAAAAGGGGTAATTCTTTGGCTTATTTACTGACTAAAAATTCATATAAACATAGGTCCGCAAACGCTTCGTTGCCGATCTACAGGGTGTTGAAATTTCACGATTTTTTTAGTTTTTTCTTTATAGCTCTTGTATCCTAGTTTTAATTTTTAAGAGTTGGTGGCGAATAAAATGTCAAAATAAATACAAACAAAAGGTTATCTAAATCAAGCCAAGGCATACTAGACCAATTATTTAAAAAAATTTAATTTTATCTAGCGAAACACAGAAAAGCTTTTATTTTTTTTTTCGCGATAACGGTGGTAAATACGAAAAAACTACAAAAGATTAAAATGCTTTAGAACAATACAAAAAATGCATTTTGTATTTTGGAATCCACCAGCGGCTCACCGAAAAAAAGTTCATGGGGAGAAAAGGGGGCGTGACCCCTGAAAAAATAATTCCCTGTAGATTCTTAAAACCATTTGATATGCCCAATGATGTAAGTCCTAAAGCATAACCCATATTCCAAATTGGAGCTAAATATCTCAAAAAATACAAGAACTATAAACAAAAAAACTAAAGAAATCTTGAAATTTCAACACCCCGTAGATCGGCTTCAGCACTGGTCTAATAATATAACCCACTAGTTTATGTAAATTGTTAGTGCGTTACACTGCAACCTATTTACATAGATAATACTTTTCACTATGCAAACTTACTGCAAGGTTACTAACACCCACCAAGCTATTTTCTTATCATATGCACAAAAATGCAAGGCAATATGTTTGCTAGTATGCAAAATAACTAATTCTTCAACACCAAAGTTAAACGAAATATTAAGCAACTAAAATGTACATCTATGATTATATTTTGTATTGTTTTTTTCATAATATCTTTTAAATACAAATTTAACAAGTAAGTAGTCATAATAGTTTCACTCAATTAGTATCTACTGTCGCAACAGTCAATTTAAATAAATAATCGACGCCTTTACACTATTATCCGTATGAATAAACTGCAGATTACAAAATTTACGCATGCATAATGCATTTTATCGTACAGTTTATACATTAAGGAGTGTACTTTCTACAACCACGTATCTAGCAAAACGTTTGAGCATAATACTTCACACAAATCGCTCAATAACTCCGTTATTATCTGGTATATGCTTGTGCTTTGAGGTCAGAGGTCTCCGGTTGAAAAGTGAGACCATGTCTTTAGAGACCTAAGAGTTCTTAATAGGTCTACCACTTAAAACGAAGAACGGAACGTTTTTGTGTTATAATGAATGCTGGTAGTTGTGGGCGTGCTAAGGTCAAATAGAAACTGCAGCTGCACAAGAAAGATCAAACGTCGTATAGTTGTTTTTGAATATGAAAAAAGCAAAATCATCATAAAACTTAGAAGTTTTTCTATTCGATTTCCAAAATAAAAAATGCAAATGAAAGAGGAAGCATAGACCATTATAAAGAACTACTGGTCGGTCAGATCCAATAACAAATCGAAAAGTTATGGACGTTCAAGTTCAGAAGTTTCCAAGTACATTCGAGTTACGTTCATTACATTTCCAGGTATATTTGGATTGACCCAAAAAGCTGGCCATAAATCAAATTGCTAAATTGTTAAATTCCAAAACGTAAACCAGTTTCTGGGATAGGTAAAGGACCGATGTATTAAAAGGCGGCAATATTTTTTCACCTGAGCCCTGCGCCACGTGTCCTTGTCAGCCAAAAGTTACATTTTACTATTGCTGAACATAGATGCACATAAGTTGACGCACTTGAAAACGGTTGTAATTTTGTGTGTTAAGGAAAAATGTGACTTTTTTGTTATACCTTCTTTAGAACCAAGTATAAACTTTTATTCGACACTGTTTTTATTAAAATTTACCCACAATTTTGTTTATTGCAGCGCCGAGAACATTCGCTATTATAAAAAAGCAGTTTTATGCAGAATTTGAGTGTTTTAGTTTAGTGTTTAGCTTAATTAAGCTCTTGAAAGTGGTTCAAGTTATAGTACACATATTAGACATTACAACTACTGCAAAATCTTCTGCGTATAGGTGCGGATGCGGTTTTTGTGATTTTATTTCTATCACTTTGTAAAGGAAAATCCAAAAATTGATGTACGGGCTTATATGTAATTTGATGCAATTCCTTGAAACCGTGATAGTAGAGGTAATTTAGAACATATTTAACCATATTTAGCTATATACAAATGATTACGGGTATCAAGATATTGACAATTTTCTGTTCAATGCGTCTTGTATGTTGTAAATGCCGTTATGTACGTATATTTTTCCGTTTTGGATCATGTATAGCAAACAACCCCGATGACCTAGACTCTTAAAAATCATCCGAAAAACACCTTAAACTTTGTACTTGTATGTGATTTCTTGGAAATTTGTTGCTTGAAGCGAATCGGATTTATTATATTCAGGGCCAGAAAATACATAAAAATGGATTATTGTTGAGGAGAGACAATAGTAAGCTTGTACATAGAAACTGGTTAGGCGTTTTCGATAAATGTGTTTATACGGAATGCGAATCTGGTTTCAAAACATGCGTTTCTTTTTTAAAATAATGAACTAAACATTTCGTAGCTTCTCCTCCCCTCCAAGCTAGTTCATACGATGCAACGTGAAAAAACTTTCTTTGCAATCCACAAGGTGTATCTTCGTCCCAATAGTTAAAAATTTGCAACAATTCTGTATTAGAAAGTGCCACAGAACTTTGTGCTTTTCAGGATGTTTTTGTAAAATTTTTCTTTTTGCATATCTTGCATTCCGAGCAGTTCTGAATTCTATATCATGGAAAGGATCAAAGGACCTGTTATACTTATTAAAGTAAAGTTCTTGAACTAATTTTGCCGTTTTATTCCACATTGTCTTTATTACTGCTTCTTTATAATCATTTCCGTCTTTTCTTTTCATGTTATAAGCCCAATCTTTTAAAATCAATGCCAGAGTAGCTGTTGTAGTAGATTGATCCAGAATATAATTTCTTTCTTTGGTGAAGGTCTTAAATTGTCTCCATATAGAATGATTACTTATTAGAGTATTTTTCGAAGTAGTTTCTAAAATCTTTTTTGTAATTTCTGCATTAGAAAAGGTACTAAACCGATGACTTTCACCCATTTCGCGTTGACACAATTAAGTAATTATTTTGACAAGTATCTGACAGTTGCTAGGCAAATAAAAGCTACAGTGATTATTCCCGAGAATAATCACAAGAGATTTATTCCCACTATAATAATGACATAATTGGTTGAAACTTACCCTTGTGACAAATAAAGAAGCATTTCATTGGTTTTAAGAAACGTCAAAAACTAATCAGTATAACACAATGTAATGTAATAAATACATAAACCAATTGAAGAAGAATTCAAGATACCCAAGATACCCAACAGGTACCTGGCTTCACGTTTTGTGCAGCAACGCACAAATAATATGGACGTCACCACTATGCTGTGCCAATGTCCATTTCCAGCTCGGGCGTGTTTTTATGTTACGCCCGTGCTGAACCGTTTGTAAACCCCAATACGTAGTACAATGATAGCCAGATTCCAATTTGTACGCGTCTCTCTGTGTTTGCTATCAAAACTATCGGTGTAGTGATTAAAAAAACGTGATAAAAGTGTGACATTGGGTATTATTGGTGTTCCCTTTGACTATTTGTTCGGTTTTCGTCGATTTTGAAGAGACAAATTGCCGGTTTAAGGTAAGATGCTAATCTATTGATAATCGCTGTTGATCTTGTTGGAATGCTGCCGTTTTAAAGTCGTTTTAGGCTTGATTTTCGAAGATGTATTGATGTATTCTTATTCTATTTTTGCAACAAGAATATCGGTGTATTGAAAAATAGTCAACAAATCTCATTGGTAATTGTGCTGAAGTTAAATTCTTGTTCAAAAAGCAAGAATAAATTAGCTATTAGCTAAAACATCGCTTGGACTTGTTCTGTTCTGCCACTCAACGACAGCTTATCAGTAATTGTCACTTATTTGATGAGAAAAATCATGTTATTAGAATGAATTATTTTAAACCAAAAATTTCAGTTAGTAATCATTTCAAATAAATTAATCGGTCTAAGCAAATAAGCTGGACGTCTGTAAAAACAATAGTTGACTTGATAAAGACCTTCTAGGCATGCATTATGCAATGATAGCATCTTGAACCAACGCTCTAGGGTCAACGACATACACACATACTTGAAGCAGTCACAAACGGCTTTATTTATGTTACCATATTTAAGTGGAGCTCTTCTCCAACTACCCAGCCTACTCTAAGCATCAATTGAAGAGTAAAAGCATTAAAATTACAATAGTATTGTATCTATTCATTGTTACAATTGAATCGGTCGGTTCGAAAACACTACAAGTCCAAAAAGTGAGTTCTGGGAAAATTAACAAAATTATCTTTTCAGTGCAATATCTTGAAAAGTATAACAGTTAGCTATTTTGTGTCAACAGACAAAATATAAAGTAGTTCACAGAGAATTAAATGTATTACATATTTTGTTTATATTTGCATTAAAAGCAGAGCTATGATTAAAACAATCATCATGGACATGTACTGTTTTTGAACTCGACGGAAGAACAGCGTAGGTACATTTTTAACAATATTTGTTTATTTAAAGCATTTAAATAATATTTTTATTGTGATGTAGGTATGTATAGTGTTTTTGGCGTCAACAATAAATTCCTTATTCATTTCATATTATTATATTTTCCGAAACGCGTTAGTAATTCAGCAAAAACAAACATGTGCATACTTCGTACAAGGATATTAATTCCTTGTCGAAATTGAAATATAAAAAGACATCTCGTACTATGCCTCGAAATAATTTCTTTCGACAACAAAAATGTATTTACCTACGACCGTATGTGTAAATGTCCCTTACGTCACGGACTACTTAGCTCGTATATCGCTTATAACATACGTGTGCCTTTGGCTGTGCGTTTGTGTTTTTAACGCACGACCTAATGTCATAATGACAGATGTCGCGCGAATATTTTGATTATTTATTTGTAATTTTTGATACAATTTATATTTATTGAAATTTTCGGTCGTAAGTAAGTGCAATACTCGAGCTGTAACATATTATTACTTGCACGTGATAATTTATGTTGAATTTGTACTGAAATTTTCGATCGACACTTCAGACAAAGTTCTCCGTAGTTGCAATAGATGTCGCGCGAATACATTGATTGGTTAACCGTCAAATATTCTTACCTGTATGTGTTTGTCATTTTTGATACAATTTATTGAAATTGTCGGTCGTAGGTAAAATTATGTACAATACTCGAGCTGTAACGCATATTACATACTCGTGGAAAATAACAAAACTCGCCGCTTCGCGGCTCGTATGTTAAATTTCCACTCGTACGTAATATGCTAGTTACTGCTCTTGTAATGTAATATACTATTACCTACGACCTTATGTGTAAATGTCCCTTACGTCACGGACTGCTTAGCTCGTATTTCGCTTATAACATACGTGTGCCTTTGGCTGTGCGTTTGTGTTTTTAACGCACGACATAATGTCATAATGACAGATGTCGCGCGAATATTTTGATTATTTATTTGTCATTTTTTATACAATTTATATATATTGAAATTTTCGGTCGTAAGTAAGTGCAATACTCGAGCTGTAACATATTATTACTTGCACGTGATAATTTATGTTGAATTTGTACTGGAATTTTCGACACTTCAGACAAAATTCTCCGTAGTTGCAATAGATGTCGCGCGAATACATTGATTGGTTAACCGTCAAATATTTTTACCTGTATTTGTTTGTCATTTTTGATACAATTTATTGAAATTGTCGGTCGTAGGTAAAATTATGTACAATACTCGAGCTGTAACGCATATTACATACTCGTGGAAAATAACAAAACTCGCCGCTTCGCGGCTCGTATGTTAAATTTTCACTCGTACGTAATATGCTAGTTACAGCTCTTGTAATGTAATATACTAATTTTCTGTGGAGCATTGACGGTATGAGTATGTTTTCATACTACATAATAGAACACGTTTTTGTCCAGCCGGCCGGTCCGCTTCGAGAATTTGAAACGTGTTTCGATGTTTGGAATCGAAATAACATATTTATACTCTAGGAATTTTTAAGCGTTGGCTTATTTATAAAATATAAATCTCAGTTTAATTTGCTTAGACGAATAATATACTGGGTATTAAAACAACTTACAATTTTTTTTTATTTTTGCAACGAATTAAATTGAAAATTCTAATACTTCTAGTACTGTTGTTGGACTTAAATTCTTTGTTTTTTTTTAAATATAACTAAACAAAACCGGATACCCAAAGAATTTTTAAATAAAGATTTGCAAACAAAAACTTATTTGTTGATTTGTCAAATAAATCGGTCGGTTCGAAAACGCTCCAAAAAGTGAGTTCTGATAAAATTAATAAAATAATTTTGTTGGTGCAATATCTTGAAAAGTATAGCAGTTAGCTATTTTGTGCCAATAGACAAAATATAAAATAGTTCATAGAGAATTAAATGTACTACATATTTTATTTATATTTGATTAAAAGCAGAGCTATGATTAAAACAATCATCATGGACATGTACTGTCTTTGAACTCGACTATATTTTTAACAATACTTGTTTATTTAAAGCATTTAAATAATATTTTTATTGTGATGTTGGTATATATATGATGTAGGATTTGCATTAAACTTATTTCCCGTAATATTTGAAGATTGATAATAAAAATGTCATGTCAGATTTTTAAAATAAATTCAAAATGGCGGATTATACACGATTAGTCAAAATTACCGGAACACCTTAGTAATTCTTTAACCGTAAAGAATTTCAAAGAAAAATTCAAACAAAAGTTTTTTGGTTTTAAACAAGCTATATATTTTCAATATACGGATGTTCATTTTATTCTGAAAATTTGGTAAACTTTTCTTTTTCTAATAGAACACGCTGTAAATTAAAAGAAAATTATTCTAAGCGTTTGTAAGAATCATTTTTTTTATAAAATGCATCATCTTTGAGTTATGAGCAATTAACCGATCATTAACGGATAAAAAAATTAAAAAAAATCAAGAAACAATAACTAAACTATGAAATAGCATAATAAATTAAATATTCAAGCTGGCAAATTAAATAAATGTGTATGTATGTGAGAAAATATTCTTAATTTGAAGTCCAGGAATTTTGATTAATTGCTTATAATTAAAAATGACAATATTGTATTTAAAAAAAATTATTTCTATAAAAGAATTAATCCTAGAATTAAAAAAATGTATGTTACCAAATTTCCAGAATAAACAATAGTTTGTTTAAACACAATTCTTTTTTTCAGTTGGAGAATTATTTAGGTTTTCGGTAATTTCGTCTATTTTTGATTAATTGTGTATAACTCAAAAACTAGGCATTTTATACAAAAATCATACAAAAGATTCTTGAATTAATCTTAGTATTAAAAAATGTAAAGTTATACAGGCTGTTCTATTTGAAAAAGGGAAGGTTACGAGATATCCAGAATGAAATGAACACCCTGTATAATAAAAATATATTTAAACGATAGATAGTTTAAAACAAAATAACTTTTAATTGAAAATTTTTTTGAAATTGTTTACAGTTGGAAAATTATTTAGGTGTTCCGGTAATTTTTACTAACCCTATACATATATGGCGATATGATAGAGCATGATATAGAGTTTGATGGTTATATAACATAATAGTATTAAATTTCCTCTTCTACGGTGGTAGTCGGTCCGGAAGTCACGTGGTAGTAAAATTCTAAATTTTCACCAGTTACATACTTGTGGACTTTTTAAATATTATCTATCTTTTTGATATTGATATTCATATTGATTACTTCGGCGTACCTCAACAACGATTTGAATACAAATTATCAGTAGAAACTGAGTAGAAACGCGTTGCATGAGCGAGTAAAAAAGCACTGTTCTGGACTTGTTTATTTCGCCCAAGCATTCTCTTTAGGTCTATTCGATAGAATAAATCATAGTGAACATTTTGGCTATTTCAGTTCAAAATGGCCAATTTTGGACTTGTACTGTTTTCGAACTCGCCGATTCAATTCAACTACTCGTTCAACAGTTGTATGTACAATAAAACAATATAAAACCATCCGGTCTTATTATAGTTACTGATTCGATACTAAAGATTAGCTCTTTCGTTATCGCAAATATACTGCCATTAAACTGTTTGCAGGTCGTAAAATCGTTGGTATTGATTGCTCTTAAGGTTTGATTGAATTATTACAAGCAACTAGCTAGAACGTGTGGGTACAACTAGGTTACCACTGTTTCTATTTGCAGTTGTGTGTATAGTGTGTACACAAAATTGTACGCAAAAATATTCTTATGTAAGGCCTATTATTCTTATGTAAGGGCTATATTTCTTTGCCTCTATTGAAACACCAGATTTCTAACTCTAAAACAACTGAACAGATTTCAGATTTTCAGATTTCAATTTTTTTTCAGGTTGCATTTAGAACCTGTTCTATAGTTTTTCGTTTTTGTTTTCTTCAGTTTTTGTGTAATAAAGGTTGCGTACAAAATTTTCATGGAAGCGGATATCTCAGTAGCGAATATTAGCACGATATCGGGATATGCACTTAATCAATCGTCATATTTTATTTAATGCGACTGTAGAAAAAGAATTGCATTATAATTTTTAAGTAATTTTTACAGCATTTTAATATGAATGATACAAATTTCGTGCAGCGCGCACTACGTCGATCGTAACGGTAAATGGAAACGTAGCTGGGACAGTGGAGATTATTTACTATTAGTACGATACGATCAGAATAATTTAATTTCGGAATTTTGAATTTTGAATTTTTGTCGGTGCAATAACTTGAAAAGTATAGCAGTTACCTATTTTGTGCCAACAGACAAAATATAAAGTAGTTCACAGAGAATTAAATGTATTACATGTTTTATTTATATTTGCATTAAGAGCGGAGCTATGGTTAAGACAATCATCATGGACATGTACTGTTTTTGAACTCTATGGAAAAACAGTGTACATGTTTAACAATATTTGTTTATTTAAAGCATTTAAGCAATATTTTTATTATGATGTACAGTGTTTTTGGCGTTCTGATTCCAAACCCGTTGTCATATTTTTTTCATTCAAAATGGCGGATTCAGTATGGCGACTAGAAAATTTAGAAAGATGTCGGGTGCTTATGTAACTTATTTGCTGTTATATTTGAAGATCATAGACCCCAAATCCAATGTCTACTTTTCAACATTTAAAATGACGGAATCAATATGGCGACAGAAGAAGTAAAAAATCTTGGATTTGCATGAAACTTATTTCCCGTAATATTTGAAGATTGATTATTAAAAATTTCATGTCAGATTTGCAAACTAAATTGAAAATGGCGGATTACACATGGTTAGTCAAAGTTACCGGGACACCTGAGTAATTCTCCAACCATAAAGCATTTCAAAGAAAAATTGAAACAGAAGTTTATTGGTTTTAAACAAGCTATCGTCTAAATATTTTTTCAAATACAGGCTGATCATTTTATTCTGGAAATTTAGTAAACACTTATTTTCTAAGAGACTGCCTGTATAACATTTTTTAATTCAAAGATTAATTCCAAAAGTTTTTGTAAGAATAATTTTTTTTTATAAAATGCATTATGAGCAATTAATCGATCATTAACGGATAAAAAATGAAAGAATCAAGAAAAAATAACTAAACTATGAAATAGAATTAAATTTAATATTCAAGCTGCCAAATTAAAAGAAAATAGTCGGAAAATAGTCTTAATTTGAAGTCCAGGACTATTTATTAATTGCTTATAACTAAAAAAATGATAGTATTGTATTAATAAAAATCATTTCTACAAAGGAATGAATTCTACAATTAAAAAGTGTATAAATATACTATCAGTTACCAAATTTCCAGAATAAACAATAGTTTGTTTAAATCCAGAAAGTATTTCGGTAATTTCGTCTATTTTTGATTAATTGCTTATAACTCAAAAATAATGCATTTTATAAAAAAAAATCACGCAAAAGATTCTTAGAATTAATCTTAGAATTAAAAAAATGTATAATTATACAGGATGTTCTATTTGAAAAAGGAAAAGTTACCAAATATCCAGAATAAAAAGAACATCCTATAGTTACACGATAGATTGTTTAAATGAAACATGTTTATTTCGGTCTTAAAATTTAAATTCAAGGGATATGTATCGCAGTAAATAAGGATTATTTGCATGATAACTGCGTTGTCCTGCTAAAATTCGTTCCTGAGATATCGGCTTCCATCAAAATCTTGTTCGCAACCTTTATTGCATAAAAACAGAAGAAAACAAAAACGCCAATCTATAGAAGAGACTCTAAATGCAAACTCAACAAAAACTGAGATTTCTTGTAGTAAGTGGTTTAAGGCTCCCGTATCCCCCATTCAAAACGTTGAGTTGCCGCTCTTTTCTCCAGAGCTTCCGACCAATGTTTTACTAGATGTAGATGGCGACACAACTACCAAATCTGGAATTATCCCGTATATTTTAATTTGCGGCAAGAATCCACCCCACCACAAATATCTAACCGTATACAATTTCTCGTAACCATGACAACCACGGAAAAGACCAATCCAATAAGAGGTTATCTACTTCTCAATATAAGGTTATGTTCTTTATTGTAAGCAGTTTTCTCGAGAGCGATTTATTTATGAGTGTGTCTCTCAAAATGAATATTGATCGATTATTTGTTTATTAGGGATTTATTGATAGGTACGTACACAATTTCACTGGTTTTCATATTTTCTAACTAAATATTGTTTAAGGTGCTCTATTTCCATATAGAACTTTACGATACCATCCAAGGACAGCAGCTCTGTATACTTTAGTCTGAATACACGATATGTCATTAGCGGCTGATTTAAATTTAGATCAGAGATGGTCAGTGTTAAATATCCTTAAGTACGATTAGACGGTAACTCAAATTGTGTTGTATTACATAACGTAGTTACCTTTCCTCTCCGTAAAGTGACTCGTCTAATCATACCTTTAACTGAAATAACGCCATACAATGGAGATCGTATCATTCGTCGTTTTTTGTTGCTCGACACAACTGGAAGATTTCAATATTTTATTACGCAGTCTTGAGGGGCAATTTATGTTTTAAATGATTCTTACCGTAAAACCTTTTCATATAGAAAAGAGAATTCTTTGTGCAATTTAAATGTAATAAAATCTGCCACGTTGAGGTAGGAAGGTATATCGACCCATGCAACGAAGACTATAGTAACTACATTTAGTTTGTTACGATAGTCTTTGTTGCATGGGTCGATATGATTAATAATTATATGCATAAATATAGAAATAAATAAAAATTGTGTGTTGTTTACTATTTACATCAAATTCAGCAGCAAAAAAGAATGTCAAAAATGAAATGGAGAAAAAAACTAATAAAATGCTGACTGATTTTTGTTTTAACGTATGATTATTTAGCTGTCGTATAGCCTGACCTTTACAATGACGGTATAACTATATAGTATCAGCTTTGGTCCGAAGAAAGGGGATTTGTGACTAAACTATTAACGAGGTTTTTGTTTTGAACACATTTTGATCGGAAACTATTTTACAGTTCATCTGTGATTTTTAAAAACCCGTAGACACTTAACTTAGTTTGAAGGTCGTTTATCTGAATTTAGTTTGATTCGAAGTTAAAGATTTTTTTGTGATATTTTTCGCTGGTTACAATAACAGATTTTTAAGTTATTATTCCTACAGCTTATATTAAAAAGAAAAACAACTTTAAACGACCTTCAAATGCAAATAAGACGACAGCTACGATTTATATTATTTAACACGAACACAAAATCCAAAGTGGCATTCTTTATGCTACGTCTTGTTTTCAGTATTACCGATTTTTAGTGTACTTTAGGTCATATCTAAATAAATTATTTATGTATGTCGTATTTACATTTTCAATTTGAAACAGCGCCATCTATCTACAGACCGTTGAACTATTTTGCAATGCCAACAGACTAAAACTCTCCCAGAACGGTATTCTAGTTACTTTCACTAAAAGCTACACCCCATCGTTATAAGTAACATTTAATGTATTTCTATAATATATTACAGTACACAATAATCATACGCCAGTAAGACGAAAAAGCAATTCTATATTTGTAGTTTAGTTTTTTTTAACACTAAAATTTGCAAGTATAATTTGCATAAATATTGAAATTCTTTGTGGACGCAGTTGCGTAAGGACCTATTCAATCGAATAGTTGCTATAGTTTCACAATTTAAACAATAATTATTGTGTGGTGTATCGGCGCGTTTTCGACGTAGGATACGGGAGCCTTAAGAGAAAATAAATCAGAAAGACGAGCGTTAATTTAAAGCTGCAAAAATCGGGTACTTTTTTTAACTTCTCTCGCGCTCATGTTTACACCGAGAAGGAAACAATTTTGACAGTCATACAACTTATGTAGAAATGATTCAGGAATATGACATACTATATTTCATTTTCTTTTGTTCAGTAGTTTTAGAGTTATGAGCCTTCAAACACAGAAGGCAATACTATCGAAACGAGAGATGGTAATAACGACATAATCTTCATGATTATTTATGCAATAAATTCACAAACAAAAATTTGAATACAATTGCTAGTTTGGGTCCGTCATTGCTATTTGCAATTTAAAATATTGTCACGCGAAAAAAACGTAAAAGCCAATTTCAAAAAAAAATATGTGTGTTTATTATACGATACAATAATAGGTTTAGGTATCTGTTTAATAAACTAAAACATTGTCATAAATTTACATCTATATTCTAATATTCGGTATTAATGTTATTTATTGTTTCATAGTGTCATCACCATGAAGCGTCGTCATTTGTTCAATATAAGCATGGCCGTCCGATTACTAAATAATGCATGGTACGACGTGTACGTTTTTTTATTGCTAATGACTGTAAGCTTCCTCTTGTGTCCAAATATGAAGCTAACTATTATAGTAGGCACATTGCAGGTCCCTAGGTTGTCCATTAAACTCTGCTCCATTGTTAGGAAATCGTGACGCGCTCTGGTGGTCATATTTGGAATTACTTGCAGCACTTATCGGGTGTTCAAATCGCTGCGATGAGAATTCTCCTTGTTGTTGGAAATTCAACGCACAATAATTATTGTAAAGCAATTTATAGTTGACTGTTGTGGAGTTGTTTTTTTTTTGCTTTCGGAAAGTCGTAGACTATTGTTTAGAAAGAACTTAGAAACACCCTGTATACCATTCTGTTGAATGGTTAGATAGAGAAATTGCATCCACAAATTAGACACATCCTTTCACTATCCTGTGTCCAATTCTCTTGAATCCAATTCCAATTCGAATCGTTTGTTATTGCGAAAATGGACAATAGACCGGAATTTATTAGGTTTCATGCTTGAGTTGAAAAAATCGGCCGTTCGTTTGTTTCGCAAAACGAGCTTTTCGGTTCAGCGCGTATTTTAGAATTTCCATATAAACATTGACCAAACTAAAGAGTGGCCCATCTATTGGTTTCTGTTCGACAGTTTTGATGTTATATATCTACAGGGCGTTCCTAAATATCATGTAAATACGGAAAGTGGTAATTCTTTGGCTTATTTAATGACTAAAAATTCATATAAACATAGGTCCGCAAACGCTTCGTTGCCGATCTATAGGGTGTTGAAAGTTGAAGACCTTTTTAGTTTTTTCTTTATAGCTCTTGTATCCTAGTTTTAATTTTTAACCGTTGGTGGCGAATAAAATGTCAAAATAAATACAAACAAAAGGTTATTTAAATCAAGCCAGGGCATACTAGACCAATTATTTAAAAAATTTTAATTTCATCTAGCGAAACAGAAAAGCTTTAATTTTTTTTTTCTCGATGGTAAATACGAAAAAACTACAAGAGATTAAAATGCTTTAGAACAAAACAAAAAATGCATTTTGTATTTTAGAATCCACCAGCGGCGCACCGAAAAAAAGTTCATGGGGAGAAAAGGGGGCATGACCCTTGAAAAAATATCTCCCTGTAGATTCTTAAAACCATTTGGTATGTCCAATGATGTAAGTCCTACAGCGTAACCTAAATTAGAAATTTGAGCTAAATATCTGCAAAACTACAAGAGGTATAAAGAAAAAACTAAAAAAATCTTGAAATTTCAACACCTGTAGATCGGCAACGAAGCGTTTGCCTATGAAGCGTTGACCTATGCTTATATGAATTTTTAGTCATTAAATAAGCCAAAGAATTACCCCTTTTCGTATTTACATGATATTTAGGAACATCCTGTATATATATATATGAAAAGTCGTCTGTCTTATATTTAATTTTATGTCCAGATATCAAATTTCAATGTTGTATTCTAAGTTTAATATTATATTTATTTTTAACAGTGTAATTTAACAAAACACTACTCCATATGTTATCCTCCTACAGCTACACATTTTTCCAATCTTCTTCATAACTCCTGATATTAGAAAATCCAGTGTTTCTTCATTTATTTCGTCTATTGTTTTCCTAATTCTTAATTTTAGAGTGTCTATATTATCATGAAAATAATTGGCATACACCTTCTGTTTTAAATAACCCCACAGAAAATTAAAAGAAGCGGTGTTAAATCAGGTTAGCCCGTTGGCCATCCGATAGGGTCGATATTTAGTATTAATGTTTATCCTATCAACTTTGCCTGCAATGACACATAACGTAAAATCGAAACATCAAAACACTCAAATATCATGGCTTTTGCTACTTTGATAAATCCTACCGACTAAAGTAAATCAGATGGAGCGTTGTAATTTTCAGTATTAATTACCCAATTCATCTGCAAGATAAGCGTGTTTAGTAATAATTTGTATGTCATAAACTTTGCCTGCAATGACACATAACGTATAATCAAAACATCAAAACAAGCAAATATCATGGCTTTTGCTACTTTGAAAAATCCTACCGACTAAAGCATACCAGATGGACCGTTGTAATTTTCAGTATTAATTACCCAATTCATCTGCTAGATAAAAGTATTTAGTAATAATTTGTATCTCATAAACTTTGCCTGCAATGACACATAACGTAAAATTGAAATATAAAACAACCGAATATCATGGTTTTTGCTACTTTGAAAAATCCTACCGACTAAAGTATTTCAGATGGAGCATTGTAATTTTCAGTATTAATTACCCCATTCATCTGCTAGATAAAAGTATTTAGTAATAATTGGTATCTCATCAACTTTGCCTGCAAAGACACATAACGTAAAATCGAAACATCAAAACAAGCAAATATCATATGGCTTTTGCTACTTTGAAAAATCCTACCGACTAATGTATTTCAGTTAGAGCATTGTAATTTTCAGTATTAATTACCCAATTCATCTGCAAGATAAGCGTGTTTAGTAATAATTTGTATCGCATCAACTTTGCCTCCAAGGACACATAACGTCAAATCGAAACATCAAAACAAGCAATTGTCATGGCTTTTGCTACTTTGAAAAATCGTACCGACTAAAGTAAATCAGATAGAGCGTCGTAATTTTCAGTATTAATTACCCCGTTCATCTGCAAGATAAGCGTATTTAGTAATAATTTGTATCTCATCAACTTTGCCTGCAAAGACACATAACGCAAAATCGATACATCGAAACAAGCAAATATCATAGGTTTTGCTACTTTGAAAAATTCTACCGACTAATGTAGACCAGATGGAGCGTTGTAATTTTCAGTATTAATTACCCAATTCATCTGCTAGATAAACATATTTAGTAATAATATGTATCTCATGAACTTTGCCTGCTATGACACATAACGTAAAACCGAAACATAAAACAAGCAAATATCATGGCTTTTGCTACTTTGAAAAATTCTACCGACTAAACTAGACCAGATGGAGCTTTGTAATTTTTAGTATTAATTACCCAATTCATCTGTAAGATAAGCGTGTTTAGTAATAATTTGTATCTCATCAACTTTGCCTGCATACATAACGTAAAATCGAAACATCAAAACAAGCAAATATCATGGCTTTTGCTACTTTGAAAAATCCTACCGACTAATGTAGATTAGATGGAACGTTGTAATTTTCAGTATTAATTACCCAATTCATCTGCAAGATAAACGTGCTTAGTAATAATTTATATCCCATCAACTTTGGCCGCATGTTATTACTCGTATTTTAATAGTAATTAGTTCTCTATATTATTATCCTCACAATTTGTTTTAATTTTAATAAACGCAAGAATTCATGTAGTTAATCTACTGACGCCAATAACAGCTTAAATTGGGTGTTTTTGGTCCTTAGGACCAAACAGTCTTATTCTTCATCAATTTCGTCTATAGAAAAAATCTGATGTGGCCAGGCACATGACTTTATCATACTATATATAAAGTTAATAGTTTAGCTGCATGAGACTCTATTTGATCGGGATCGGCTGTCTGCATTAAAATAAAACTAGTAGAACTAGACAGATATGTCGATTAAAGCTGCGTTCGGATATTGTACTCCGTTGACACCGGGTAAACCATCCAAATGACACTTACGTGTTATGGGGTGTAAAAAGTGTAACGGTGTACAATATCCGAACGCAGCTTATATTGACAGTAAGTATTGTCAAAACATTAGCGTTTGACACTACCCACTGTCATTAGAATCAAAATTACTGACATATCCTGGCTACTAGTTTTAATGCAGTACGACCGATCTCGATGAAATAGAATTTGCTCATGCAGCTAAACTATTGATTGTACCAAATAATTTCATAGTCATAAATTATTCAGAATTTTCTCTACTTTAATTTATTATTTAACTATTTCGATGAAATTCCAGAAATGGAGGCTTTTTTGCAAAATCTTTCAAAAATGCTAAGACTAAACCTCCAGTTCCTTTGGACCCTCTTCAACAGAAAGCTTTTCAGGTCTAAGTTTGGTCATGAAACTTCTAAATCTGAAGTGTCTTCCCGATACCTTTAGTAGTTTCTCCGGAATCGTCGCCACAAAAAAATCTCATGATATGATAAAGTCAAATCCAAAACGGATAGTTTAAAAATCCTAGGTTTTTACTACTTAAGTTTGTTAGTTCTTTTATGATAAAATATGTGCTATAATGATCCCTAAAATGACCATGGAATGTGGCTTCCAGTTATGGGCCAGCCTGTATGTACCTGCGGAAGTATGCAACGCACATGTTACGGTATTCTTAATTTAGAATGCCTATTGTGTCGCTGGAAATGTGGGGACGCAGTCCCTTATGTGTTTATATCCGTTTTGTAGCCTATATGGCAAGAATGTAGCTCTGTATGAACAACAGTACAACAGCACAGTTTGGTATATTCCGTTCTTTAAAATACTTATTTGTTTTTATTATTTATGAAGAGTTCAACAGCTTTAAAAGAAAAACTTATTGGGCTAAGGGAAGGTCAATTACATTGCGTTTAAAATAACATAAGCAGATGAAGTTTAAAAAAAAGTGTGACCTCGTTTTCAGTTTTGGCAGACACAATACTAACAGTACTGATGCCAAAAATAATCGTGCACTGTTGTCAGACTTTGCACATGTTTTGGGTACCATTTCAATAACATCTGGTAGCAATTTTCCCTTTAATAAAAAAAATCTGATGTGGCCAGGCACATGACTTTATCATACTTCATATAAAATTAATAGTTTAGCTACATGAGACTCTATTTGATCGTGATCGGCCTTGTCTGCATTAAATAAAACTACTAGCACTATACTCTATTCACTTTAAGAATAAAGCGTTGGATAAGATAGGGCTATAATTTGCGGCTTGTGATTGGCTGAAAGTTGAACCAAATTTACACCAGCCAACGCGGCTATGTCACTTTAATTTTGAAACGTCATGTCATTTGCGTCAGATTCAAGATTTTCGTTGTGTTCTAGTTGTGTTCGAAATATTTTGCAGTCTTTCGAAATTATTTTCAACAATCGATTCAAATAAAACTCAGTTTTTTTTAGAACTCCACACAATATTAACATTGTAACAGGTAATCTTAATATTGCCAATAATATTTGTTGTTAAGGTTTTACGATGATATTTAATAGTGCTAATATGGATGAGAGAATGCAGGCTGGTTCATCAAAAAATCCGCAAGGAAAGCCCATTCGCAGTGGACAACGGCTGATGACCTACAATGCATTTCTCGAGCACAGTCGTGAACCTGGAAATTCGAAGTCAGATTCTGTAAAATTAGCTTCGAAGCTTGTAGGTATTGGAGAATCAACAATGTGGACCATTGTAAAGGAAAAGGGCACTTCTGGAGTATTACATTCTCCAACCAATTACGACAAATTGGATGAATTACAGAAAAATGCAATTAGGCGACATGTTCATTCTTTCTATTTTAACAATGAATTACCAACTATTTCCAAAGTATTAACGGTAATGATATGATCATACATAAATAAAGTGGAAATTTGTATAGGCTATTGAAGCAGAAGATTTCATACCTTCGGTGAAGCGAACAACTTTGTGGAAAATATTGCGTATGTTGGGATTTAAATGGGAGAACCGAAGCAGGAAAACTATTTTAATTGAATGACAGGATATTGTTTTATGGTGACGAAGATATTTGACCAGTATTAGACAGTATCGCTCAATGGGGAAAAAGTCTATTACTTAGATGAGACATGGGTTAATGCTGGTCACACAAAACCAAAGGTATGGAAAGATACTACTATAACAAGCGCTCGACAAGCATTTGTTCGTGGGTTATCACGAGGTATAACAGATCCTTCTGGAAAAGAAAAACGTCTTATTGTTCTACACATCGGCTCGGAAGCAGGTTTTGTAGATAACGGCCTTCTGTTATTTGAATCAAAAAATACTGGCGACTACCACGAAGACATGAACAGCGACGTCTTCACGGAATGGATGAGAAATATGTTGCCACGACTTGAGCCTGGATGTGTAATTGTAATGGATAATGTAATGGATAATCCTTACCATTCCGTGAAGATGGATAAATTACCAAACAACTCTTTGCGAAAAGTGGCATTAATAGAATGGCTTATGTCAAAAGGCGTAACCGTAGATAACAGTATGTTGAAAGTAGAACTTCTAGATATGGCAAAAAAGTATACAAGTGATAACCCAGTCAACTATGTAATCGATCAATTAGTGGAGGAAAATGGTCGCAAAATCTTACGATTGCCTCCATATCACTGCGATTTAAACCCAATTGAATTAATTTGGGCCCAAGTTAAACATCATGTCGCCGCAAACAATAAAACATTTAAGTTGCCGGAGGTAAAAACTCTGCTTCTTGAGGGTTTGGAAGTTGCAAATGCGGAACGTTGGAAAGCTTGCATCAAACATGTAGTTAGCGAAGAAAACAAATTATATCAACTGGACAATATTGTTGAAGATATTATGGAAGAGTTTATTATAACAACCAATACAGGATCATCATCAGATTTGTGGTCTGATACTGAACCATCTACAAGCGAATGAAATAAGGAATTCCTATTTATCAAATGACAAACTTTTCGTGTTTTCTTTTACTTTTTTAAACAGCAATATAACGGAAGGCGTGTGAGGACGCTTTGAGAACTGTTGTCGGAGCAAATTGCTGTTCGTAGAGATATACGAGAATAAACAGTGATATTTTATTCCTTTTTTTGTGTCTTATTTCTTTGTTTGTTATTCGTTATTGATATCATTAAGTGTTTATTGTGTACTAATATTTAATAAAAGATAGCAGACTTAATACAACGTTTTAATATAACGCACTACATTACATAACGATGGCTAATTGACAAATCAGCGGTGCGAGCTATGGCACACCATTGTCGTGACATAACCTTTCAATTTGCCGCTATTGACAGCATATTGCTCCAGTGTAAATCGGGCTCAGTTTGCATCCCCCACTACTATGTTCTTATCGTGAATAGGGTATAGACAGATATGTCGATTAAAGCTGCGTTCGGATATCGTACTCCGTTGACACCGGGTACACTGTCCAAATGACACTTACGTGTTATTGGGTGTAAAAAGTGTAATGCAATATGCGAACGCAGCTTATATTGACAGGAGCTATTGCCAAAACATTAGCGTTTGACACCAAGACTACCTACTGTCATTAGAATCAAAAAATCTCACAAATCCTGGCTACTAGTTTTCATGCAGTACGACCGATCTCGTAGAAATAGAATTTGCTCATGCAGCTAAACTATTGATTGTACCAAAAAATGTCATAGTGATAAATGATTCAGAATTTCCTCATCTTTAATTTATTATTTAACTATTTCGACGAAATTCCAGAAATTGCGGCTTATTTGCAAAATCTTTCAAAAATGCTAAGACTAAACCTCCAGTTCCTTTGGACCCTCTTCAACAGAAAGCTTTTCAGCTCTAAGTTTGGTTATGAAACTTCTAAATATGAAGTTTCGTCCCGATACCTTTAGTAGTTTCTCCGGAATCGTCGTCACAAAAAACGGGTACACACACACACACACACACATACACACACACATACACACACACACACACACACACAGACATTTTTTTGTACCTTGGTCAAAAATGTTCAGGGGACCCAAAAAGACATATTTCCGCTAAAATCTCAAAAAATTTTTTTGGCACTATTACAATACTTTACATACTGCGTATGATAAAGTAAAAAACATTAGAAGAAATATACAGACTGACTGTAATAAATCCGTGTCTTTATACACATTCATTAGACATTACTAACACTTATATTTACAATGTTATTCTAAAATTATGACATTGTTTTTGTTTGTTTTTGTTGTTACCTGCCAGACTATCACAATATGTTATTAAGTATATTAGAGTTTACGTTCATTACATTTCTAGGTATATTTGGGTACAAAAAACCATTTATAGCAGCGATAAAATATCGTATTTTAAATCACACAACAATTTCGTTTATTTAAAAAAATATAATTCTTTCACTCAACACGATCATACTTATTTGAACTAACAGGATAGCTCAATAATTTAAATAAATCTCGTTTGCTATAATAGAAATATTTCTTTGCCTGTATTGCAACACCAGACTTCATTGAGCCAATGCATATTTATTTGAATTAAGCAAAATTTTCTTTGTGTTTGAAACGAATACTTTTTTAGCAATATAATTTGTCCATCCTGTATACACACGCATTATGTGTGGTTTTAAAACGCCCACCTCGAAAACTAGACACATCTATCTCATCACTCATGCTGCTATTAGAAAGTTGTTGCATGCCGTTGTTAAACCCATGAATTAACATTTCACCATAGCTCTGGTACTTTATAAAATTTTTAAGTAACTGTTCGCCTAATCCTTTTAATATGCGTGATATTTTAATTTTTATATAGGAAAAGCAGAAGCATACATCAAAACTTGACCAAATCTAAAGAAAAAGCAGCGTATTTTAAGGATGACGTAGATTTATGTTTATATAAAGTTTATTTATTTATATCAGGTGTATAAACAACATTTCGACGGTTATGCTTGTAGCTGAAAATAGCATGTTTTAAATTTCAACTGATTTGAATACGTGTTAGTTTTATATCTAGTTGGCGATTGTATATAATATACTTTAACTACATTTGACAGAACACTAGTTTTAACAAAAAAAACTAAAAAGATATTGATGATTTTGGGGACTAAAACAGTCATGTAACATCTGTTAAAATTAAAACAGAGCTTCTATATATAATTTTCTAATACGTGAAAATCTTCTTTGAGGACTTGCTACATGTGCGTACCGAATGGGCACTAGCTATTTTTTTGATTAGTTATTATTTGCACATTAGCTTTTTCAAATCAAACATAATTTGATTACGAACAAGCAAGGTTTTATTTTATAATGCCGACATATTTTTAATTATATAAGGGCATTCTTATGGAAATTTACAAAACAAATCTTGACGAAACAGTTTGTTTCATTTTAATGATTTTTTGTTTAATTCATTAGCTTTCTGTATTATTAATTCGCAGCATCTAATTTTAACAGACTGTAAAACAATACAATTCATTTGATGTGAACTAGTTTAAATAAATTATTATTTTAATGAGAAAAAATATAAATTTTTTTAATTTAAATTAGGAAGATATAGCCGATAAAAGAAATGTTAGATATGGTTTCTTCGTCATCTTTAAAGTTCTACTAAATCCAATTGTACTACCAGGTTCCTTGTATAAATATGTCCTAATATTGTGTGAAAAACAGATCAATTAGCTTCTGAAACAAAAAGTTAAACAAGTGAACTTTCAAAATAAAACCTTTTTGTTGAATAAAAAAGCTACACAAAATTGTCTCTACCATTAAAATACTTTTAACCGCTTTCGTTTCTCTTCAAATAATAAACATCATAATAATCGACAAATATATAAATACAAACAAATAAAGTATAATTTTCCAAATAAATTATTTTATAGACATGCTGTCGTCTACAATATTTTTATGATGTTTATTACTTGAAGAGAAACGAAAACGATTAAAAATGTTTTAATAGTAGAGACAATTTTGTGTAGTTTTTTTTTATTTAACAAAAGGGTTATTTTGAAAGCTCATAAATGAGTATCATCTACATTGTTCATAGAAAAGCATCAACTTAGGATACACTCTGTATATGGTGTACGTTTTTCTTGGAAAGAAATAACATTGCGTTTATGTGGACAGGTAAAAACAACAATATTTTTTTTTAATTTGTGTCTGACGGTTTCCGGAAAACTGTTTGTCTGACGGTTTCACAAAATTACAATTTTATGCGGTTTTCGCCCTGTAGAAAAATCAAAAATCTTACTAATAATTACAAATCTATTGTCAATCTTCGTATACGACCTACTACACACAAAACGAAATTAAAAAATAGATGGTGAAAGATGGCAGTTAGGGCGATTCTCTCATACGGGGTCACATATACTAGATAAATTAATACAGGGTCCGGCAATTTTGCACGTGTTCATTTCATCCGAACCTCTTGCTATTAAATAATTCATACAGTCGGTTTCTTATGTCTTCGTATTTAATTCATGAAGTGTCCAGCTGAATCCGTTGAATCAATGAGTGTTTTCTTTGTTATGCTGGTGATCTGACAGACTGAATCAAGTGCAGTTTGACCTCGCATCATAAACCGATAAACTGCTAAAGTTGGAGACAAAATGCCTGTGGTTTAAAGCCTTTTTTTAATACAGTCTAAAGTCATTAAAACTCAAAGTATGTATCGGTTTTTGGGAAAAACTGCCGGATAGATAATCTATGATATAGATCAGCGTTTCTCAACCTTTTTACTCTTGCGGAACCCTTTAAATAGGGTTGGAACCTGGCGGAACCCCAACAAAAAAATATACAATGTCCTTTCCAAGACATTTCGAGCATTTTTTGCGTACAGAAATACGTGTAACGTATTTCAAGTAACCAGATACAAGTCTGTAAAGAAACGCAGTTCAATGATTGAATATTACTTACTACTGTAAAATTAAAGTATTTTTCCTGTAAAATTAAAAAAATGCCCTGTCAAATTAAGGTGATACTGTGCTAATTTCACAGGAATATGTTTGTGGAATATGTGAATTCTGTAAAACCAATACAGAAATTTAGCTGGTAGCCAGCGATGTTACAGTTAATTCTTCTTTTACAGTTTTTTTGGTAGATTATTACATTCATTTTCTGTAACATTGCAGATATTTCTCCCTAGGTACAAACTTATTTGTTCTTTTTAGTTCCTTCAAGTATTACCAAAGGAAGGAAAAAGAAAATACAAATCAAACACTGCGAAAACGAACAATACAAAAAAGTACCTTTTACAAATAATTAAATAAATAAATTCAGTATAAATTTAAAAAAAATCATTGGTCAAAATATTAAAATATATTTTATTAATATATATTAAAATATAAAAATTAAGAATCATTTATTCTGAGTAAAAAGTTTCATATGGACCTATTGATAACAAGTTAATATTCCTTAAGAAGTTAGAGCCATTTAAAATACTGTTATATTAGTATTTTAGTATTTTTTGGTAGGTATTGAAAAAAAAACATTTTAGTCAGAACAATAATTACGTTCTGAGAAAGAAAGTGTGGGAATAAACACCCAAGTAGAAGATATTTATACACACTAATTGTATCTATAACAGATGATCTCTGTATTTTCTCTTAAAGTTTGTTAAATAAGAAAAAGCTTGCTCATACATACACAATGTTGAAAATTCGACTGATATAAGGTAATTTATAACTCCAGGTGAAAATTACATGCAAAAACATACCAAATTATAAATAAAAATATGTGAAGCACTTTTAAATTTGTTCCATTGTCAAAATTAGTACTTACTTCAATTGAATTTAATTATTTTTTGTTTAATTGAATGCAGTCACGAAATTTGAAATTACACTTTAGTTTCCTGTCCGCATAAGTTTTCGTCAATAATTGCAACTCACTCTGTATATTTATTGATTTTATATGGTGGTGATAGGTTAGTTATCTTATCTGGAATGTAAGATCATATTGAAATCCACCACCTACAACTCTGTTCTTCTCCTAAAGTACCTACCATTATGAGCAGCAGATTCAAATTATAGGATTATTTTGTCACACATTTGGAAAGGCAAAAATATTGAAAACAAATAATGTTAGAGTTTGACCAATAACTCTGCCAGATTGTTGTTTTTCAGAGGTTATTTTGTTTTTATGTAACAGATAATTGTAAGTAATATTGTCAATTGAAGTTAATGAATAGTCTAGAATGTTGCCCGTTAGATGTAATATCGAAATAACAGTGGTTTATTGGGTTAGAAGGGCTCCAAATCAAAATTATTCATGGATTGACCTTGTTTATTAATCCAATATTTCAAATAATAATCCAATGCTAAAATAATATATAAAAATAACACTGAATAATGTGCCCATGAACCGGCGACCGTCACCGCTATTTGTTAATATTTTTCCGGGGAATCCCTGACGACATCACACGGAACCACCAGGGTTCCGCGGAACCCCGGTTGAGAAACGCTGATATAGATAGATGACTCCAAATAAAAATCGCTCCGGAAGTGTAAGTTCTAGAATGTCAACATTCTTTAAAGATTCCTCGAAGATTCCATCTATAGAATCAGACTTTTTATACCTAAACTGAACCCTCAAGCATTGTTAGATATACTTATTGTTCCTTTCAGCTCACCTAAGCAGGTAACTGATTTACCTACAATATATCCATCACGTACACGTCTAGTATTTGGACCTATTGTATCTAGCACTCTTGCATCTTTGTTTACCTGTACATTTTCGTACAAATATTCAAATGTAATTCAACAGAAAACCATAAAAATGCCTACGTTAGACTTTTGAACGGACAATTGAACATCGTGTATGCGTGCCGCACGCGTGTGGCAAGTTCAAACCGAATGCCTTTAAAGAAAACAATAATTCCGCATACCTACCTTCAAACTAGCAATAACTTATACAAAGTATGCCTGCTGTGTGAGTTGTAATGACAATTTTACGATGCTATCTGTGTATAGGTACAGTATGGCCAACCTAGAGGAATTTAGGTCGAATATCTGAGGTATATGGTCGTCCAAGTCCAGTGTAGCTCAATTTATATTTTTTACAATGTATTTAGTCGAGGAAATGACGTTAAAAATAATAATTTTAAATCACTCCTCGAATCTCACTCACCTAATCGCAAAACTAAAAATACCACATTGTAGCGGATAAAATTTACTATCAAAATGATTCTGAAACCATCTTAGTGTATTTATTCCTTCCCTCTACATTGTAAATGCATTATTTTTCGTAATTATTTCCTCAATATTTCATATAAATCAGCGTCAAGAATTGAAGCACAAAAAGTCCCGCCAAAACGATACTTTCTGTTGTGTGTCGTCACACGATAGTAGATGTCAAATCGGCCCATATGGTCTGTTCAGCATCGGAATCGTCGCCGTTTGGTAATTGTGTTGTATGATGTGTTGTTTTCACAATTTCTACATAAAAATGCGTTATAAATGGTGTATAAATCCACAATGTAGAAATACGTCAATAAAACCTCCGAATAAACTATTTGTAGCTGTTCCGCAAGATTTGAAACTGCGAAGAAAGTGGTTGGCTCGTAGAAATCCAAATGAAATAAATAGCGGCCAATACAAGTGCATATTGTTGTGAAGATTACTTCGACATAAGTAAAACTGACTAGAATAAGTTATCTATCGTATTTTCGAACCAGGTATTATCTGATCTGACAGCTTAAGGTTAGGGCTAACCTAACCTACAAAGTTATTATTACATGGCACTTTGGTGCTATTAAATTCAAACGGGAGAAGCATAAGAGCGCGTTCGGATGATCGGGTAGGGTACGGTGAGAGTGACGCGCTGCATAATAGGCGGACTAACGTCATACGGCGTTTATCTGCATATAAGAGAGAGACAGCCGACCCAGGTTATCTGAGCATTGCTCTCCCCATACCCTACCCTGACAAACCGAACGCGCTCTAAGCCTACTAACGAATGACGTCACTGGAAACTGAGCCAATTACAGAGCGTTTTCAATCAGACATTTCTAATGTCAACCGACAATCATCAAACAATCGTTTGACAATAGAATGGGCATTTCTAATGTCATCTGACCGGTTGACGTGAAATCGCGTATAGGTTTTTCTCGTATCATTTTGTATGGTAAATTTTGTCTGCTACAGTGTGGTATTTTTATTTTTGCGATTAAGTGAGTGAGATTCGAGCAATGAATGTCTGACAGGTACAATTTTTCAAGGGGTTTTCGTTAATTAAAAAAATAAAATTAACTATGATTTTAAACATTTTAATATGTTACTACTTGAGCCATAACTAGGTGACCAGACGTCCCGCTTTTGGCGGGACAGTCCCGATTTTTCACATTTTGTCCCGCGTCCCGCGGATGTTTAAAAATGTTCCGCTTTTTGAGAATATCTTAAATAGCAGAACTGTATTTCTATTCTTGTTTTTTTAAAACATTTTGGGGTCGTATTGACTTGGTGATTTTGGTGACTTGTGAAAGGTGAAATTAAAAGAGGTAATTTTTGTACAAAGAAAAATATGAATTACTTATTAAAATTATTCTATAAAACAGTTCATTTCTGCTATTTGTATGTTAAGTTGATTTGGTTAATAAGGAAAAGGAACAATAGAAAGTCGTATGCTTGTCGAGTTTGTTTGCATCTTTATATCATGGAAGTTTTTAAAATTATCATCACTGCAATTTTGTGTTAATTGAACCTCCATAAAGTTAAATTAGCAAAAATACCTCAAAAACTGTACTAATATACCTACATACAATGGTCTAAAAATGTAAGGTTTAATTGAAGCTTCAATGTTACATTAGTATTTTATAAAAAAGCGTACAAAAATTTTGGCTATATTTGAATCCTTTCATAAAATGTAAAAATAGAAAGTATTTGGCATTTTTGTTGACTTTTTAAAATCTGTACTGGAATCTGATAAAAGACTTTTTGTTGTTTTCAAAACCGTACCCCGACATAATTGGTTTTTGTATTTTGTACCCATTGAATTAGAACTTGTGCTTCCTATCTTAGTTGACCTTAAAATTTGTCCTATTAAGTAAATAATTAATTATTCTTCACCCCTTCACCACCATTTTAACGTTTGTGTTCCTTTAAAGAAGTTGTTTCAATAGAGGCAACAAAATACTTATTTCGGGATAAAAATTTATTTACATATTTACAATATCTATTTGAATCTATTTTTTAGAACGAAAGAAATGATTAAAAATTTACAATTTACCTCCAAATGTAAAACGCCGTATCTACATACAAAATTGAGCATATTTTTCATGCAAAAATCATGCGTTTTTTACATTTTAAATTATTTACTTTATAGTTTATCGTGTTAACTAGCAATTTTTACGTAAAACGCGCTAACTTGTTTTTAGCATTAGGTTATAAACACAATTATTTCAATCAATGTAATGTTTGTAGATACGGCAGATTTGGAAGACAGTATAAGGAACCAGAACGAAAAATTTATTTTATCAAATAATATATATATATATATATATTCAAAAGATTGAATAAACCTTTATCACATTCCAACATATATTTTGTTAATTGAAATAAATTAAAATATAACAAAACAATTAATTAATAATCTCTTCAAGAAAACAATGTAGTACGTTCAATGATGTAAATATTTTTGATGTTAAATAGTTGTGTTTTGATCACGCCAATAAAACGTAAAAGATTATCTGTGTATCCAACCCAAATCAAAATCATAGAGACATTCTTTTTTAATATTTACCCAAAAGCTTTTAAGCTGGTAGATTTTACGACGACGCCAGTATTTGGTTGTAATCAGCAGGGTTGCCAATTTAGTAGAATTTCTACTAAATCTGGTAGAATGAAACATTGATCTGGTGGTCAAATTTTGAATCTAGTAGATAGTGGAAAATCTGGTAGATTGATATACTTTGTTTAGTAGTAGGTACAGAATTTCTTTAGTATTTCTACAACAAATATTTATTTTATACTACGTAGGTATATACGTTATACCGCATTGTAGGATATGCATAGGTGATGGTAGTTTTAGTAGAATTTATGTAAACCTAGGCGAGAAAACTAGACTAGTGGTTAGTGGAATTTTTAATAGAAAGTCGTGTTGATTGTTGTTAAATTTTTGGTTAAGATTATGCAGGGTTAGTCAAAATTATTGGAACAACTAAATAATTCTTTAATCATTAACAATTTCAAAAAATGTTCACACAAAAGTGTTATGTATTTAAACAAGCTATCGTTTAAATTTATTTTTAATATACCGGGTCTTCATTTTTTCATGGAAATTTGGTAACCTTTCCTTTTTCCAATAGAACATATGTATGTTTAATATGTTTAATTTTTTCAATTCTAAGATTAATTAATTCTAAGAATTTTTTGTATTAATTTTTTTTTGTAAAATGTTCCATTTTTATTTATAAGCAATTAATAAAAATTAGTCAAAACTACCGGAACACCTAAATACTTTTATCCTCCAACGATAAAAAAAAATTTCAAACAAAAGTTATTTGGGTTTAAACAATCTTTTGTTTAAATATATTTTAAATATATTTTTTGATTTTATTATGGAAATTTGGTAACCTTTCCCTTTTCTAATAGAACACTGTATATTTTTATACATATTTGTTTATTCTAAAATTAATCTAAGAATTTTCTGTAAGAAATAAGCAATTAATCAAAACTCCTGAACTGTAATTAATACATACACACACATACATACACACATTTATATATTTTTTAAATCCAGTTTGAACATTTAATTTAATTTCGTTTAATAGCTTTGCTTTTTATTGATGTTTGTATTTTTTATCCGTTTTGTTAAAATAAAAGTTTATGAGTTTAGATTTTTTTTATGCTTATAACTAAAAAATAATTTATTTTGTCAAAAAATTATTCCTACAAAAAATTCTTAGAATTAATAGAATAAAAAATGTAAAAATATACGGGTTATTCTATTAGAAAAAGGAAAGGTTACCAAATTTCCATAATAAAATATATTATGTTATATATAATATTAAAAATATATTGAAACGCTAGCTTGTTTAAAACAAAAAAAATGTTTAAAAATTAGTTTGAATTTTTTAGTAGTTGGAGAATTCTTTAGATGTTCCGGTAATTTTGAGAAACCCTGTATAAAATCATTAAGGTTAAGTGCATTTTCGTCTACGTCTACAAGTGCGATTCATATTTTCAATCGGCTGTCTTGAACGTTTAAGTTTTTGCATTCAAACTAAATCGCTAATAATAAAAAGAACCGAGCTGAATTCAGTCGAGTGAAAGTATAAAAACAAACAGAAATATTAAAATCACTGAAATATTAAATCAATGAAATATGAAGTTTTTGTGCGCTACTAAAATCTAGTAGAACATTTTAGTAGAAGTAATGAATCTAGTGGAATTTTAGTAGAAAAAGGTAGGTGTTCTAGTGGATAAGCATCCGTTGGATTTGGCAACACTGGTAATCAGTACCCCACTCGTGTATGTCCCGCTTTGCAACAAGAAAATTCTGGTCACCTTATCCATAAGCTATCAATCAGTTTCATCGACTGCATTTGAATTTTGGAATCAACATCGAGAATGACTGGACTATCAACACAAGCGCCAGTAAGTAAAAGTGGGTTCCATTGTTCTTTTGTGCCAATGGCGATACATGCTGTACTATCATTAAAATTCTGATCTGCAAAACCGATGTAACACACTTCATGGCATGTATATGTTCACTAATAAAAATTCACAATACAGTCCACAACGTGCGAACCAACTTTCTTTTTTAATAACAACCTGAGAATAAGTTTCAACATCTATTTTTCGCCCCCTTTTAATTATAATAAATTATTTTTCAATTAATAAATTATTGGATTTGATCATGATTTGATCATGATTTGATCATCAAATCTAGAAGCAATCTTCCTCATTCAACGTCTTGCTAATGTCAGACTTATTCTTGGAACTTGGGAAGGCACCGAAGTAACTTCATTACGGTGATAATTAATGACTGACAATTTAAATTGCTAGTTAATCTAATCGGAGCAAGATGTCTCCACCAGCTTGAAGCTACCATCTCGATCTGGACAAAAAAGAAAAAGACGAAGATGACTCATTTCTTATTCCTTCATTTACTAATTGCTATCGAGACCACTTCTGTTTAATTGACTCTTAATGCCTGTTTATAATCCTGTAACATGCAGGATCTTTCTGAAAGCCGCACAGTGGGGTATTTGACGCGAAAACCTGGCCAAAATTATTTTTTCACCTATAAGGGCTCTAGATGTGTTGTTTTATTAATGTATAAAACTTTAACCAGTTGTTTACACCAGTCGATATTGTGTATTGAAACGGTACATACGCTATTCATGCTATTTTCCGTTCGATGCATTCCTTTTAAGACGTGATAGTAGTGATAGAGAACTTATTTAACCATATCTATCACTATAAAAACTATTATTTTTAGTATTATTTCAAAATTGCCTAATACTTATACTTATTGTTTCCATGAAAACTTTCGAAATGTGATCATCCTTCAAGCTGAAACGGTCGTTTTTTTAGTGGTATCACCCTAATACGCATGTTTTGAACCCAGATTCGCATTCCGTATAAACACATTTATCGAAAACGCCTAACCAGTTTCTATTCACAAGCTTACTATTGTCCCTCCTCAACAATAATCCATTTTAATGCAGAGAACTGTGTATGCGAGTAGGTGCTTTCGATGTATTTTCTTGCCCTGAATATAAATCCGATTCGCTTCAAGTATCAAATTTCCAAGAAATTCACTACAAGTACAAAGTTTAAGGTTTTTTTCGGATTATTTTTAAGAGTCTAGGTCATCGGGGTAGTTTGCTATACATAATCCAAAATGGAAAAATATACGTACATAACGGCACTTACAACATACAAAATGCATTGAACATAAAATTGTCAATTTCTTGATAACCGTAATCATTTGTATATGGCTAAATATGGTTAAATATGTTCTAAATTACCTCTACTATCACGGTTTCAAGGCATTGCATCAAATTATATATAAGCTAGTACATCCATTTTTGGATTTTCCTTTACAACGTGATGGTAATAAAATCACAAAAACCGCATCCGTACCTATCCGCAGCAGATGTAGCAGTAGTTGTAATGTCAATTATGTGTACTATAATTTGAACCACTTTCAAAAGCTTAATTAGGCTAAACTACACTAAAACACTTAAATTCTGCATAAAACTGTTTTTTTATAATAGCGAATGTTCTCAGCCCTGCAATAAACAAAATTGTGGGTAAATTTTAATAAAAGCAATGTCGAATGTAAGTTTATACTTGGTTCTAAAGAAGGTATAACAAAAAAGTCAAATTTTTCTTTAACACACAAAATTACAACCGTTTTCAAGAGCGTCAACTGATGAGCATCTATGTTCAGCCATAGTAAAATCTAAGTTTTGGCTGACAAGGACACGTGGCGCAGGGCTTAGGTGAAAAAATATTGACGCCTTTTAATACATCGGTCCCTTACCTATCCCAGAAACTGGTTTACTTTATGGAATTTAACAATTTAGAAATTTGAGTTATGGCCAGCTTTTTGGGTCAAATACCCCATGCGCCGTATCGTATTTTAGTTTCAAGTTATTAACAGAAGTTGGGTTTTGCATTGTTTAGATACTGCTTAGATACAACTTGGTGACAAATTCATATATTTTCTAGTACTAACTAATGAATCTGTTGCCGCAACAATAAATCGTTTGAGAAAGGAAAAAGTATTTTATACAAAAGTTGTTTAACTCACCGTCTTCTATAACGTAAAATTATTTTCATTTATACAGGGTGTTGCATTAAGGTGTTACGGAAAGTATGTAATTTTATTTAAACGGAACGTCCTGTATATTTTATTATATTATGAATACTACTAAATTTGTTTATCCAACCGTATATGTTGCCAAGGCACAGCGTTAATAGTTCGAGAGATGTTCGTCTGTTTTTCCAAAATATGCCCATTGCAGGATCTTTTTAAAAACTAAGTAAAAACGACATATTTCCCGATTTTGCCTTTAAACTATCTGAGACAATAGTCAAAGCCAATAAGTAGATGATAGTATCCAAAGATATTAGATACACTATACAGGTTGTTCATTGAACTTAATAAATTTTGATGTTTTTCAAGTGGCTTTTTCTCGAATTTTTCAAATGGAACACCATGCATAATATGTGTTGGCTGTAATAACCCTTTATTTCGCTCCAATTTACATCTCGTTTGTCATACACCAAATGTTACTATTTTTTGTGATATTTGCAATTTAACGAAAATGTAATGCAATTGTAAATTTTAATATTGCTGTGAATAAGGTATTTGGTAGTTTGATGTAAAGTCTTCAAGTGACGATAGAAGAGATAATTTAGAAACGATTTAACCACCTTATACAAAGTATTACCGTTATCAACATATCAACAACTGTAGATGAAAATGTGTAAGTATATTTTGCCGTCTATCGTATGGCAACCGAACACGCGACTTAAAAATGTCAAATTACTGCTAAAGTAAACCTTAAACCCTGTACTTTTATGTTAACTATCGTGAAAATTTGTTGACTCCTGAGAGAAAAACCAAATATGTAACAAAACAACCAAAACAAATTGATAGGCATCCTTAGATTCAGATTTTCATTCATAGCAAAAAAAATCTATTAAAAACTCTTCCAAGTAACCCACTTTCCATTCACATTGTCAATATTAATCATACCATCATTCATATTATCCCAATTTTGAATTGTCTCTCCAGAAAAATAACCTATTTTAAACCAATTAACAATAGTAAGTAGATATTGTTGGTTGTTTTTTGTACTGCATACAAATCCGTTCTCAAATGTAGCTCATCTAGACAGGTTTTAGCGTTTCTGTTTGTTTTTGTGTATCAGCGCACATACTATTACAATGAAACGTCTCCGCATAATTTTCACACAAGTGAACAATTTTTCACGATAGTCCTCCTAAAGTTACACTGTTGGTGGTTTACTTCGGAGCCCAACTGAAGTTACTAGGTCTTCAGGTTCGCTCGCTGTACGTTTGTAAAAATTGCAAAACATACTTATAAAATTGTGTAATACCTTGATAACCGTAATACTTTTTATATGAATAAATCTAGTTAAATAGGTTCTAAATGGCTTCTTCTATAAAGCTTTAAATATTTTACATCATGCTACCCAGTACACTGTATACAAAGCAATATTAAGATACTAAATAGCATACTACTCTTTAAATTTAAAATATCACAAAAAGTAACAAAAATAGATATACGATATAGTGTATATAAATTACCAAGAACTTAAGGGATATTTCAATTATAAAAAATATACAGGGTGTTCCATTTAAAAATTTCTCTCTTAAAAACAGACAGTTGGAAAGACAACTTCCTTAGTATTGATAATATGGTATGATATACAGGACATTTAAAAAAATATGCTGACGTTCCGTCACGCCTAAATGCAACACCCTGTATAAAAGAAAATAATTTTACGTTATAGTAACTAATGAGTTAATATGGTAACTTGCAGAAAGTTATATTGTGATTGTGAAAAATCAAATAGATCGCAGAAAGGTTAAACACATACGAGTTAAAACCGTAATATTATTCTGTTTTGGAATAAAAGGACGCATGACATACGAAAAGGGCAGTGACGCATGAAACGCATCTGTTCTAAAACAGATGATCGAAAACCCTCATAAAATGACTAACACGTGCTCAAATTGTTTCAAGCTGATTGCCATAGGCGTAGCTTAAGGGGTTCTAATTTTTTCGACTTTCGTAACAAAGAAAAGCTCAGTTTTTTTTTATGTTCGACTAAAAAACAATTCAATAATTACAAGTAGGTTCGTGCAAAAAAACATGGCGACCAACACCATACTTTGCATGCTATTTGCATCACAATTGAATCGGTGTAACTTGAGAAATAGTATGATAAGTAGTGTGACTCATGATAAATTGTTTATATATAGCAGTTAACTGCAAACAGCCTACCTATTTTTATACATTCGCTAATCAGTCGGATAAACAACATTGCTAAAAGAGTTTATTTAAAGTTTGTAAACATTTCAATTCGATGCTCAAAGTTTGTGTAGTTTTTTCTGGCATGATTCACTATATCAAAGCTAGGAGTTATTTTTGTTAAATGCCACACCTATTTATCTGTAAACAGTTGAATCAAGTAAATATTTGAATTCCTGAACAGATAAGTGTAAGTAACGGATATTAAAAGTATAATTAAATTTGTATAAATCGAGAACAAGATTGATTAAATATTTTAAAAAATAAAAAAGACATTAGTTTTTAATTTTTTACTCAAATAAATTTGAGTGGCATTTTTCGGTCCGACAAATTAGGGGTTCGCACGACAAATTTCGGTACCTTAACGATGTAGTCTACCGGAAGTGTACCGTAGGTTCGAAATCCTAGCGTTAATACGCATTGTAGAGATATGAAATTTTTACAGTGGTTTTCTGATGTAGTATTGCATATTGGAAAGTATATAAAAGTAATAAAATATTAAATAACGACATTCATTTTTTTTGGTATACATTATTATTTTATGAAAATGACTTTCCAAAATAGAACATAAAAAAATAGAAAGGTTTTACCTATGAACTTAGTTTGAATTATTTATCGTTTTTACGTGATTTCGAACCCGCGATTTAGAAAAAAATTGGTTTATCTAAGACACCTTTGACGTTAGCGTTTGTTTCATGCGTTTTTCTACGTCCTATATCACCTGTGGTTAGTTTCCATTGCAAATAGTTTTTCTCAAAACACTAACAAAAATTTTCATTAGTGGGGTATACTTGCTCCTTAATATGCATTTGAACGACAAAATATGTGTTTTAACGACAGAAAATGCAAACAAACGACATAATATATGTTTTAACGACAAAAAATATAAATAAACGACAATATTTGTATTTAAACGATAAAATACTCCTACAGTGTGCTACCGTTAAAAGTGTGGTTATATGTATTTTTCATAAGTTCGCAGAAGGACGTTGTGAATAATTGAAAATTATTCAGTGTATAATTGTTGTTCAGTCAGTCTTCAGAAGTTATAATTATAAATTATATATAATTTGAGTTAGAGATAATATGGACAACAAAATACAACTAGAAATCGAACAGTTGGCAATTGCTTGTTTGATTGGTATGATCTTTTTAAATAAAATATTTGTTAGTTGCAAAAGTTCAACTTTTAGTACTTTTTTACAGTTCAAGTTCGACAGTATAATAATAACAGGGTCTTTACCCTGTAACATTTCTTATTATGTCAATTAGTGTTGTGCTTATTTTTGTACTGTTATTTTTTTTATGCAGGACTCTCTCAATTTGTTCATTTATATCAATACTTAGTTGCTGTGAAATTTGAGATCTATCGATACAGTACATTATTTATTATTATTATTATTATTATTAACCCATACCTCAAGGGGCACAAAATCGAGTATACGTTTTAATTTAATCATATTAAAAAGGAAATATTTTTGGTTTATTTGCAACAATAAATTTACACACCACAGGTATTAACTTACATAAGAAAAATAATCAATGAACTATAAAGTCAGAGCACTTTAAATATTTCCAAGTAGATAGTTAATTTGTCAAAAATACAATAATCTAAGTGCCATCAATAAACACAATCGAACAGTCTATGGAGAAAACCCTACTAAAAATAGTTTTCACTTGCTCGATTTTGTTCATTGTTGGCCAGGATAGTCACTTAGCTTCGACCATTGTATTTTTGACAAATTAAATACTTGTAAATATGTGAAATGCTTTTATATCGAGATGCATTGTCACCTAACTATGAACAATTTTACTCACAATAAACAACTTCATTCAAGGACTGGATGGAAGAATATCAATGCAATTAAACAAACAAGTTCTTGAAGTGGGTACTATACAGGGTCCTGCAGCTCAGCTCCCGTCTTCTGTAGCTCAGTTACTAATTAAGCTAAGAGTTTGACATTTTGCAAGCTTACCCTGTACTTCAAGGTACATTTCAAGAAATTATTTTTGATTATACAGGGTGTCCCAAAAATGTGCAACGCCAACGTGATATATTTTTTTAAATTGCATGCTATATATTCTTTTACACATTTGGAAGCCTGTTATGGTTGCCTACATACCACCAAAATTTTATTGAAATCGGTTGAGTGACTGCAGCGCAAAAAAATAAAAACAAAAAAAAATTGATTTTGCATCGCTGGCTTTAACAATCAATAAAAACCACAAATTGCACCTCGTTAATAAAATTTCCTTATTAAGTTAGATCTAGTAGTCTCGTTAACCAAGTGTCATTGATCCAAATTATACAGGATCACCAAAATCTAGTGTCAAACTTGTCAAACTTCAAAGCGTGTTATTGTTCTTATTTTAAATTGGAACCCATACATTTTTTAGGTGAAACGATGCAGAATTAACAAATAAATATTGTTTCTAAATACAACCCCATCACAATTCCCAATATTTTAAAAGTTATTCGGCAAAAACTCATTTTTCAACGTTTCCAACGGCAATTGTAGGTAATAAATATCGTACGTGGCGTTGAAAAACAATTTATTTCATAAAATATAACACAGAGAAGTATTTTAGATTTGTGTGTACTTAATTAAGTAGTTGTTCGAAATGTCTTCCGTGCTCTTCGAGGCACAAACGAAGACGAGTATGAAATGACCTCGCCACTGCTCTTAATAGGTCGGGCGTAATAGTTAGAAATGCATCTTTCTTGCATGTTTTCTGGTGTTGTTGGAGGTTCAGCATAAACGATGTCCTTAACGTAGCCCCACAGGAAGAAATCTTGTTTTGTTAAATCCGGTGATCGAGGAGGCCACGCAACTGGCCCTCCTCTTCCAATCCACCGATTTGGGAAGATTTCGTTGAGCTGGTGCCTGACATGTAACGAGTAATGTGCTGGAGCTCCGTCATGTTGCAGCCACATTTCCACCATTACCGCTATAGGTAAATTTTTAAGTAAATTTGGCAATTGAACAACTACTTAATTAAGTACACTCAAATGTAAAATATTTCTCTGCGTTATATTTTATGAAATAAATTGTTTTTCAACGCCACGTACGATATTTATTACCTACAATTGCCGTTGGAAACGTTGAAAAATGAGTTTTTGGCGAATAACTTTTAAAATATTGGGAATTGTGATGGGGTTGTATTTAGAAACAATGTTTATTTTTTAATTCTGCATCGTTTCACCTAAAAGAATCTATGGGTTCCAATTTAAAATAAGAACAATAACACGCTTTGGAGTTTGACAAGTTTGACACTAGATTTTGGTCATTCTGTATAATTTGGATCAATGACACTTGGTTAACAAGACTACTAGATCCAACTTAATAAGGACGTCGCAAAATTTTATTAACGAGGTGCAATTTGTGGTTTTTATTGATTGTTAAAGCCAACGATGCAGAATCAATTTTTTTTGCGCTGCAGTCACTCAACCGATTTCAATAAAATTTTGGTGGTATGTAGGCAACCATAACAGGCTTCCAAATGTGTAAAAAAATATATAGCATGCAATTTAAAAAAATATATCACGTTGGCGTTGCACATTTTTGGGACACCCTGTATAATCAAAAATAATTTCTTGAAATGTACCTTAAAGTACAGGGTAAGCTTGCAAAATGTCAAACTCTTATCTTAATTAGTAACTGAGCTACAGAAGACTGGAGCTGAGCTGCAGGACCCCTGTATATATTTATTGTACTTGAATTATTATAGTTTATTTATAGTACATATATATTTATTGTACTTGAATTATTATAGTTTATTTGTTTCTTTATTTAAATACAATATTATAAAATTCATTTGTGTTTTTATTAAATTTTTACCCCACACTACAGCTGTTAATTAAGTTTTATAAAAGCAAAATGAAATCATTAAAAGTCAAGAATCAAATCAATATAAATTTACATAATCTATCGTGCTAGTCAATTAAACTGTGGTTAAGAATCCCTAATTTGTCGTGTTGAATACATATTCTGTCGTGTTAACAATTGTTGTGAGGAATACCAAATTTGTCGTGCTGAATACATATTTTGTCGTGAACAATTTGTCGTTGAGAGTAATAAATTTACACACCACAGTTATTAGCTTAATCTAAAAAATAATCTATAAAGGTTTGAGTCTAGATATCAGAGCCTTTCACACATTTCCAAGAACGTAATTTGTTAAAAACATAATATTCTGAAGAAATTTGACATTTTTTGATCAATAAATGAAATTACTTGTTTCAAGACAATATTGAGCATTTATCTGAGAAATTCAATTACTTAGATTGAGTACATGGCATTTCTTGTATATACCTAACTTTCTACAAGTAATTATACATTTAAATCCAGTCAATAAATTCAAGAAATTACGTTTTTTTGTTTCGAGTAATAACTTTTCGGTGTAAATCAACATATTTATCAAGTAGTGTAAGCACTAAAAAATACCACATGTTTGTTTATCAATAGCTATGAAAGTTTTATTTTTTTTGTTGGATAGGAACTAAACTTATGCATAGCAAATTATGAATGTATTATCAGTAAAAACAGTTGACCGATAAGTTGATTAAGAAAGAGAACGCATATAACGTCGCTGTTTTGTACATTGACCTATATTTAATAATAATGATTATTTATAGAATCAAAATTAAAAATTATTAGAATCATCGAGTTCAACAACCCCTAAAAATAAGCGCATTAAATTTGTAAGAATAAAATTCTAATAAACACATTTTTTTCCCCGACAAAAATAACCACAATTTAAAAAACTACCCCTAAAGGTCAAAAATCACCCCTTCAAAAAAATTAACTAATCTAAAACCCAATGATTAAAAAGTCTTAAAAACTCACCTCCACAACTTTCAAATTCTGCTTGTCGAGCAAAAACTCCATCGACTTGTGCGGCCTGCAGTTTTGCTCAGGGGCGGCTAGGCTAGCAGGGGGGGCGTCAGCCCCCAAATTCATCAAACTCCTCGTCTTCACATGTGCCCCACTAGTAATAACAGTCACTTCCGTATCTAAGTCAGTCTCCAATAAACCCATCGGCTCCATAGGGGTTGTACACCCCGAATCAATACCATCCCTATCAAGGGGTACTTGAGGCGCAGCCGCCTCCCTACTTTTCTTCACGCATGCCCCAACAATTTTCGGCGGTAACTTCGGAAGTGGCGGTTTGCCACTAACACACTTATTTAACTCATTGTTGTTTGCTGCTTTTAAACCGGTGTTCAAAGGGGTGTTTAAAGGCCCTTTTAGGGGTATGTAGATATACTCCGACTTCGTAGCAAGCCTTTCCCCTGTAGGGTTCTCATTTTCCGAAACCTTCTTCGGTTTCGCCTCTTTTTTAACATCATTCTTTTTTGTAAATCGAAAACTGGCGATACGCGAGAAAAAACCGGATAACTTTTTATTTTTGCTCCGACGCACTGGGCTGTGAGACTCCATAGCTACAACTGGCGCTTTTACTTCTTGTGCTGGCTCAACAGTCACGTGAGTAAGAGTGGGAGTTGCATTGTAAACACCATCGGTATACCGAGCGTGGTGCTCCACTCCAGTCGTGGAATGACGTTTAAGGTTAACGTTAGGCTGGCTTATCGAGTTCCTAGGCCGCAGTGGTACGAAGGTATACTCGAGGTCTGTGTTCAGGAGCTTCACGACTTCCGGTTGACCAACCTGCACCATCTCCAGGTCTGGTTCGCTCGCGTACACCCTTCGTGGTGTCGGTTTGATCAGAATTGGTTCCTCCACTGGTAGTTCAGGTGTACTGGATAGGCTATAGGTTGACCCACGCTCTGTTGAGGTGCTGTCGTCCCTCCAGTTCACTTCGGAGACCACAGGGCAGAAGTGGACACCCTTAGACGAGGAGGAACCGCTAAAAGACTTCGTCGACGTCAGAGTCTTATCCTCATTCTCAGAACTGGTGCTCCCTCGGTTTATCAAGGAGGATTTCCTGGGCATCTCTAGCATGGAGTTCCTTTTAACGACCTCGTCTTCTTGTTGGAGGATTGTGAGGTTAGGAGTGCTCTTCACGTTTCGGTTTTGCTCGAGGAAGACTATCTTTTCGGTACCACTCAAGCTAATCGCACTACCTTTCAGGCTTTGCTCAGAAATAGCCTTGAGAATCTTTTTGTCAAACTCCAAGATCGTGCCACGTTTCTTTTTGGTTTTTGACTCATCATCAGAGGTCACCATGTTCTCCATGGCTTCCAAGTAAGAACCCTCGCGTTTATAATGAGGCTCCGGCTCAGATTCAGTCGAAGACCCCTTCTTTAAACTGATGAAGATCGTATCAGCCTGTTGCTGGTAGCGTTTCTTGTATTTTTTCCTCTCCATCTTCGTTATCGTGCTTAAATCAAAGTTCTTTGTTGCTATTGACGTAGTTTCACTTGCAGACCATGGTGTTAAGTCCAAATCTTTCGGTACACTTGAGATTAGAACGCTGTCTTTAAAGTTGTGGTTGAACTGACGTGACGGTTGGACGTTGGTGGATGGACTGAGCAGGTTTGGCTCGGAACCAGACTGCGTGTTAAAATTAGACTTGAATTCCGTGTTATTTAAAGATTGGTGGTGCAAGGCAGTTCGGAGTAACCTATCCTTCTTACGCGGTGTTTCATACTTGTCTAAAACGCTTAAATCTTGATAGCTAACCCCGAAGTTACCAGTAAAGTTTTGGAACCCTTCTCCATCATAGGCATGGAAGTTATTTGGGATGTTTTGAAAGTTTTTCAAGCGGTATTGCTCGAGGTATCGTCCAGACTTCCTTTCAAGCTTGTCGTTTCGCATTAGCATTGCTATGTTTGGTATGCTACTGCTTTTATTCTTGTTGTTTTGATACAATTGGTCCCCATATCCACTATCCTCACTGAGGTTCTCAGCAGACACTTTATTAGCCTTACCACCGGTGTTATGAAGCCCATCGTAGCTCCTCCACGTCTTCAAGTTATTAACACTCTTGCAGCTCCCGTACTTCGCTGTGTCTAGAGTATCTCCACTCTCACTGGAGCCACTATCACTATCACTAAACCTACCACTATTATAAAACAAAGAATCCCTGCTTCTGGTGATCTTTCGGACGCCGTCGATGTTCAGCGTTCTGTAGTAGTCGCTTGTTTCTATGTCGTGGTCGGTTGTGTCTGTTGTTTCTGGGTTGCGTTGGTGATCTTCGTAGCTGAAGTTTGAGAATACGCTTGGAGAGCTTGATGATATATCTTGGCATTGTTTTTCGAGGCTCTCGAACTGGATGAGGCTGCTGGAACGGCTTAAGGATTCTAGTTCGTCGTCGCTGATGTTGGCGAGGTTCTCTTGTTTTCGACGTTTGGACGGACAGGCTAACTCACGTTCTGAACTGCACTCGATTTGACCTGGAAGCAAATGAGGAAGGGGGTGGTTATTTTGTTGTTTTAAGTTTGGTGTTGATTGATTTGGTTTTTGTAAAGGTGATGGTTGCCTACCCCGATTAATTGCAGTAGACTCTCCTATAACGCGGTTTCTACAACGCGAAATACTACAAGCGCGCTAAAAATTTTGCGACTACATCTTCATATAACGCGATTCTCGTACAACGCGCATGCGTCAAAATTTGCGTTTCAACTATAACGCGTTTTCATAAAACGCGTAATAGATTATGTGCATATTACACCCACAAATACATGCAAAATGTTTTATTATGTTATTATGTTGTTATATGACGTCACCGACATTTGGGAAGAAACTAGCATAAAATAAGCCATCCTGAAAAATTTAACCATAAAAATTTTCATTTCCGGAATGTACCGGAAATAGTTATAACCGCACTCTGTTTTAGAATTTTAGAATGAAACCTAGGTCGTGGGTGGTATCATTGGATAGATATTATAAAACAAAACATATCAACCATATGATACCGGATTATGGAATAACTTTTTTTTTGGAAAGTTGACTGTATATACTGTATATGAGGCCGTTATTTGCAAAACTTCCTCTTTGCTACTTGGTTTAATTTTCAGGAGCAACATAAAATGTTTTAGCGAACATGAAAATTATTTTTTCGTTTTCTTTTATTTTGGTTGCTGTAGTTTACTAGGCACTTATAATAAATTGAATGATTCTAAACCTAAACGTATCACAGATTTTGAGAACAAAATAAGAATTTGGTGCAAAGAGAGAGTTTTGCAAATAATAAAAATAAATCATTAAAGAAAGTTGTTGAATTTTTATTCAAAGATCATTATACAGTAAGTACCTAATCTGTAATTAGTATTCAAAAAAAGATGTTCAAATAATAAAAACTTAAAAAAACTTAGAAAAACCTCTTATTTATATGCCAACGAAACTATGAAAAAGCAATGAAAGGATTAAATGTCATTTTCATTTTAACGCAAGTCTTGATCCTCTTCATGCAGTATGTTTTTGTAGAAGGCGTGTTCTGGTAATTGTCGCCAGTTGCCATAATGATTAACCAGCAAACCAATAATAGATTTTATCTACGACTCACATAATAAGTTCATTGCATACGTATCTATGACTATATAATTCCTATCATAATACGCGCCGCGCCAATGATTATAAAGACAAAAGCGCACAGTGATTCATTTGCAACTTTTAGGTGGACAAAATTGTTTATTTGTTTTAGATGAACTTAAAATAATAATTTGGTAACTAAAAAAATAGTGAAAAAAATTTAAACTTAAGGGGTTGTTTTTAGGGGGTTGAAACGCTAAATGTTCGTTTAATAATATGAATTCATCTAAATGTGATAGTATTATACCCACTAGCAGATAAAATTATTATAAAGTGTCCATAGGGTAGTGTTTGAGGGGGTTGAAAAAAAGTATAATTAATTAATTAAAAATTCTGAAACTTCTCAAATGTGTTATTACACCTGGGAACTCGTTAAAAATATGTTTTTAAAATCATTTGGATACCGGGTGGTTTTGAAGGGAGTTGATTAATAAAGTAAGTTCCTTGTATATTGCGGTGGATCAGAGATAATGTAGTAAAGAAGGTCGTAAAGAAGTAATTTTATATAATGAGCGTTTTATACAGGTTGTTCCTAAATATCATGTAAATACGAAAAGGGGTAATTCTTTGGCTTATTTAATGACTAAAAATTCATATAAACATAGGTCCGCAAACGCTTCGTTGCCGATCTACAGGGTGTTGAAATTTCAAGATTGTTTTAGTTTTTTCTTCATAGCTCTGTCCTTGACATTAAATATAAAATATAAAAATTAAAAACCTCAGGAGTATACATAATTTATAATCAATAATAATAAAACAGTAATAATAATTAAATAAAACATTATTCGAAAACAAAACTGTATTCACTTTAATATTACCGAATTTATATAAGAAAAATATCTTATTCAAAAAACAACTCAACACTACTATATAGAAATGCAATTATAAATTAACTTTGGAACAAACACAATGAAAATACTAATAACTGTGTGACTGATATAATCCATTAGACAAGCATTTCGTTCTTCTTTCCTGTTTCCGCCATTTTAAAAAAAACTCCAATTTTAAAATTGAGTAGACACGTTCTGAAAAAAAAAATCAATGCAACAAAAGTGTGGCAAAATGTGGTATTCAAATTTATGCTATTTAAAAGATAAATGTTAAAACTATATTATATAAAAAATATATATTGAATAAACGTGGATAAAAAAAGTTGTATTCGACTTCGATTGTTTTACAAATATAAAATTAGCATGTATTTTCGATCATCTTTTCAACATAATTATTACACCACATCGTCTGTTAATAGAATCTAATTTGGAGTGAAAAAAGAAAGTACGTACCCTCTAAAGTAAAATCCATCACAGTACAAATTAAATTATCAACCACAAGTGTTAGGGTGTACTATCGAAAAAACTGCAAAAATGCAACTAAACCGGTCATGAATGCGCTACCTTATCACGTGGTCTCCTTGCGTCTATAACTCCTCAATGTGGAATGCTTTTCACTAAAATTGTCACCTCGGGGGGTTTGTTTATAACATGTGACCATAAATTAACCGATTCTCAGAAATGACTTTTGTCCACCTAGATTATTATAGGCGATTCACTGCGTAGCGTTGTATAATAATGACAGTTCGTTCAAATAATGACTTCATTATTTGAAGGAACTGTCATCATTATACTGTACTGTACTGTCAAAGTCAGTCTAAACCTACGTGGATGACAATTATTTGACATTTCACCTCGGCACCATTGACAAATACATTTAAAAGATTGGATATAAAATGGAATTTATGAGTCGTAGATGAAACGTCGTATTCGACTCGCACACAACTGATATAAATTCCTCGCATGTTTATTAGCCTCATTTTCAACGATTGCGGCGCCATCTGCAAGGAAACTGATATCGTCATATCATTTCCCCCTTTGAGTCCTACAAGTTTATTTAAGACACTTTTGTCGTACCATGCATATTTCTCGAGTCTCAAGTTAAAAAGGTATATCAAAATTTGCCAAAATTACCGAAACACCTAAATAATTCCTCAACCGTAAATAGTTTCAAAAAATGCTTCAAATAAAATTTTTTTGGGTTTAATCAAGCTCTTGTTTAATATATTATTCATTTTATTATGGAAGTTTGCAAACCTTTTCTTTTTCTAATAGAGCATCCTGTATATTTATTTTGTTTTAATTCTAAGAGTTTTTTGTAGGAATTTTTTTTTATAAAATGCATGGTATTTTAATTATAAGCAACTACAGGCACTGACTAAAGGCACTTAGCGCGCTATTTACATTTCACGACATATTTTTACTTAGCCCGTTATTTACATTAAAGCCAGTGATATCCAGCCCAGTTTAATGTAATAAAAACAATTTTTCAATTTTTGGTACTTAGTTATTATTTTTGTAGTAACCATTGTGGCAACTAGTCTTCTGAATATTATGATAAATCCCGAAAGTTATAAATATCCAGCATAATACAACTTCATGTTGACAGCAGTTCGCTTAGAGGAAGCTGGAAACGGAAGAGGGAAACAATCAAAATCCACGACACATGACAAGCGTTGAGAGAACAATAAGACAGCAGTGCGCTGAAAATGTAACAGTTTCGTCTATTCATACCTCTCAAGACTTTGACGACGCACCTAGTTTCCCTCGAAAACAAAACACGCTCTGACAATTCTAAAAAAAGTTTCCAGATGTTAAATTTGTAAGCACCATCTCATTTATTCGTATGTGCTATGAGTTGAAGCTTCTTGTCGAAGGGTACAACCGTTTGACAGCTACATATTTAAAATTGTTATGATATAAATCTGACACAAGAGTTTTATTTCTATTATTCTCAGCAGTTCCTACATTTCTTATGGTTAAAGATTAAGAGAAGTAACTAATTTGAATATCTATATAAATCGTAGGTAGAAAATGACTATTCTTCGCGTCATCTCAGTTTCTCAGTTAATGCTTCTACAAATTACTAAATAACTGACTGATTATATGGTATTTGATCTCCAGTATCCGGTGGACCTTTTTGTCGAGATAAATACCGTGTGGGCGTTTGATTATAAACATCCAATTTCGAAGTACACGACGGTAACTGAGACCGTACTTGTGCGCCGTAAACAAGTCTTAATTGTGAATTGGATTGAGCTCGGTTTGATTTATAGGAATAATTGAGGTTAGGAATTGGTTATGCTATGAGTTATGACTTATGACCCCTAGGACTCTCAAGATCGACTTCTTGAAAGAACCTTGGCATTAGTTCGAATTATTCCAACATTATTTATTGTTTATTGCTTTTTATTTTAACTTGAACTTTTTACCTACAGAGATATGCTTTGATTTTTATAACAACTATATTTTTAACATGAATCAAACTAATATTTGTATCAATTGTGTAGAATATGGTGATATCCAGGCGGGATGCAAATTTTAAGTAAATCAAAAATTACAGCCACAACCTGGATTCGAACCAGGGACCTTTGCGTTTCTAGAACAATGCTCCCCCATCTGAGCTACTGAGGCCTATGATTTATTAAAAATTTGCGTCCCGCCTGAATATAAACATCTTCTATACAATTGATTATTTCATCATTACGGTAAGTCCGTACGATACGGTATGCCCGCATATTCATTTCTAGTAATATTTGTATGTTCTCTGAAGCTGTGAAAACTATTTATTATTATTTTTTTTATTTAAAGCGTACCTACTCCATCATTTTTCTTAGTACGTTCATATAAAGCAGAACTAGACACAACTGCATATTTAATATTCAATTTTGCTGGCCACCAATCCCATCTTATTAGACACGATTATTCTGAAAGGACGGAAAACATTCAAAGCGACATCTGAAAGTATCTGTAACGGGAACTGCTATAAGCTTACGGACGGGTTTTGCAATTTGCAATCAATTTCCGTTATAATGGAGACAACGGGCATAATTGAAAGTTGTCAACTGTAATAACTCAATAGATATTGGACGAACAGTGTTGAAAGTAAACTTTTGTTATAGTATTATACCAAAAAATGCCATAATTATACGTATCACTTTTACTTTTGCAATCGTTTATAAAAATACAAGTCTCTATGATAGGCGAAAGTGCTAAATTTTGATCGAAAAGATTGTTTAAAAATTAATCTCTTAAATAAATTTTTGGTTAAAGTTGTATATTATTTAAATTGTTTTTTCTCGGAAGAGGTTTAGAGATGCAAATGAATGAATTTTATTTCTTTATGCGACGTTAATAAAAAAAAATCTGATTTTGTCAGACTCATGACTTTATCATACTATATATAGGATATAAAGGCGTATCACTTTTCTCTTTGAAATTATTCAGTACAAACCCCGCACGAACGGCACTGGCAAGAATAAAAAAAGATGTTGTACAGCAGAAAAAGCCTTTTGATGCATAGAAGATGCGTACTACGTTTCACAAAAATATCTAGAATCGTACCAAAGTTATCATAAACAAAAGAATTTATTCTTAAAACTTTAGCAGCCTGTAGTTCAAAAGTTAAGACCTTTAGGACATATGTTCATATGAATTTTTTTCCTCAAAATGCACACAAGAATAACCTCCTTAAGTATTAGTATATATGTTACGGTTAAAGTGATAAATGTGGTTTGTAATCACATGGACCGGCTATTATTAATAATTCCCTAACGGGCACGGTAAAAGTGATAAAAACGTTACTTTTTACTAAAGATCTTTTGTATACAGTCTTCAAAGAAGTTAGCTAAGTTATTTTGATTACTATGTAAGCTATTATATTTATTTACTTGACGCAAATCATCAGTACGGCTAGCCCAATGACCAAAATTACGAATAATACAAAACATTGATAATACCGAAAGTTTTCTTTTGTCTCCATTGTACTTTAGAAACTACTGGATATAATTGGTGATGATATTTGGTATACAACCAAGGACGGCTCAATGACGAAAGAGTAAAAAAGAACATTTTATACAGAGTGTTCAAAAAGGTAACCATTTTATTATCAATAACACCCACTTTTATATTTAATGCATGTGGGTAGTTTTTTGTAAATGTACAATTACAATTTATTAAGTAAATTCTCAAATCCCAATTATCTTGAAATTTTGCGCATTTAATAATAATGTTTCAATATTGTACTTGCATGCAAATACATGCAAGAATAGGCGAGACTAGTTTACACAGATGTTTTTATATAAATTGCACCGCACAAATGATGCAAATATTTTTGTGTGGTTCTGTTCCTAACACGGTATTTTTACTTTTGGTGTTTGACAACAAAAGTACTATTTTATAAATAAAAGATTAAACATTGTAACAACTTGCCCCAATCTTCCTTACATTAGGTTGTCCATTACCTATACCTACCGTAAGCATATCTAATATCTGACGGATATAATCTGTTTTATAAGGCGGTTATTATACAAGTGATAAAGGAAAGGAGTTAATTAAAACTTCTTAATTTTGCACAAATAACTAATTTACTTTGGTACTATTTTCGATCCTTAGATCATCATCAGCCAAAAGCTAGAAAAAACACAACACAATCAAAAGTAACCGCGCAACAAATGTAACACAAAAAACCGAACAAAAATGATTTGAAAAGTAAAATCTGAATTATTATACATTAGTATCATCTCTCCAGCTTCTCCCTCGTTGTCGCGTTCAGCATAGTGGATTTAATCTTTGCAAAATTAGGTGTGAGGTATTCGTTTAAACAAGTGTTTCAACAACAAGTGTGGTTCTTAGTTATCTTGAGTCTTATGCATAGCCTTTTAACAACAATATTATAAAAGCGTTTATCACCAACAAAAAATAATTTTTTTTTAAATACATTATTTATTTAGATATACGAAAAATATAACAATAACAAAAACAAAATAATTCTGCTGTTTAGAAACACAAATGTCGATCGAAGAAGCTGAAATCAGTGCATAGAGATATTAATCGAAGAAAATTAACAACATCCGTACGACAAAGGCTAATTGGAGCCCGCAATTAACTCGAAAGATTGTTGAATGTCCTTATACTTAGTGTATTTTATACGTTGGAAGATTCGTTGGCGGGGTTTTATTAGCATCCTCACTTGCAACTGTCCTGAAGAAGGTGATAAAATAAAAGCACCGAAAGCTCGACTTATGCAGAAAGAGTAGTTTCATTTAAAGTCTCCGGTCGAATACCCGTTATTACGATTATCCTATATATATATATATATATATATATATATATATATATATATATATATATATATATATATATATATATATATATATATAATAACCGGTAATTATTAATAATAACCTATTTATCACTATGACCGTAACATATACAGTATATACAGTATATACAGTATATACAGTATATACAGTATATACAGTATATACAGTATATACAGTCAACTGTCCAAAAAATAAGTTATTCCATAATCCGGGTTCATATGGTTTCTTTCGTAAACCATAATATGATTGAGTAAGATTTCTTTCCAACGAAATATGTTTTATTTTATAATATCTATCTAATGATACCACACACGACCTAGGCCTTATTTTGAAATTCTAAAACTGAGTGCAGTTATGACTATTTCCGGTACATTCCGGAAATGAAAATTGTTATAGTTAAAGTCTTCAGGGTGGTTTATTTTATGCTAGTTTCTTCCCGAATGTATATGACGTCATATAACCAGGAAATAAGCCAGAGATAAAACTGGTTATATTTACAGATATAATAACATTATTCGATCTCATTGGTATTTAGATTTTTTAAAACATTTTGTATGTATTTGTGGGTGTAATATTTTATCATATACACGTTAGGGTGTATCGAAAAAACGTTTTTCTCGAAATTCAAAATTTCAAGTTGATAAAAAGTTGTCCCTGTATATCCTCATATACCACAAAAGAAAATGGCACAGTTGAATAATATTTAGGTCTCCCGCAGGAGGCCTAAAGTTTATGATTTTCTTTATAAATTCGATTTTTTTCATATTTTTTTAAATAAAATATTAAGTGGTTTTCCTTTTTCAAAGCCCACATGTCCGCACATGATCAAAAATTTAATGACAAGTAAACTTATGTCAACATTTAGGCACATTTTTTAAATTATACGAAAATGGTTATTTTTCTAACAATTGTATCGAATCTAAATAAACTGCAAACTGCAGGCGATTTAAATGTTGCATTAGAGTAATATATTTTTGTATACGGTAATTTCACAGCTTATTGTTAAACTTTTTGTATTTGAAAAAGAAAAATCACTTAATCTTTCATTGACAAAAAAATCTAATTCTTTAAGAAAATTATAAACTTCTGCGGGAGACCTAAATATTTTTTAATTGCCCCAATTTTTTTTGTAGTATATGTAGGCCCATCGGGTCAACATTTTATCAACTTGAAATTTTGAATTTTGAAAAAAACGTTTTTTCGATACACCCTAATGCACATGACTTCAGAATTTGAACACAAACTTTGTTAACAGGGTTTTCAATTTCAACCCTGTCAAAAACAACCCCATTATTCTCCCGCGTATCTAAAACTAAATGAAGTTCATTTACAAAAATAAATAATTTTGATCTAAAAGTGGAAAATGAACCACTCACTGGTGTGGGCTGTGCAACAGTAACTTCCTGTTAAGTTAACCACCAATTAAGATAACGACACGTGTCCCGGGGTAAATTTTAATGCCTATCATGCAGTCTAGTGCCCCTGTAAGGGTGGTAACTCGACCAGAAAAGGGATGCAGCTGCATTTTACTACCCTTCTAACCAAGAAAGCAACATTACAGTTACTAATAGTTACTACAGTTAAAGAAAAAAGAGCAATCTTGCATGTAACTTCCCAAAAGTTACGCTATATCTAGTTTGTCTTTTTGAAAAACAGACTTGTAATTTGTGCCAGGGCCCTTTTCGACATATATTATATGATTGGTTGCCTATAGCCTATAATAATATATCTAAATATTCCATTCTATATAAAGGTCTATTCATACAGACGTGTACAGCAATATACATCAGTTATGAGATGACAGCTGTGATATTCTTCATTTCAAAAGGCACATACAGAGACCGTGGTGTGTTCTTTGCGTGACATTCTTGCCTCGCCGGCGTTCTGGCTAAATATATCTCCTTGTGGGCTCATAGCATTTAAAACACTATTAATTTCAACGGAGGATATGTCTGTACTTTATGGTATGTGATCGTAACTTTTCAGCTTTCAAATTTCAAGCATATTTCTTCTGAAAGGTCGTGTGAATGGCTAAAATTGGTGATTTTTTAACTTGCATTCAACACTATAAAGTTTTGAATGTTACATAAGAAAAAAATCAAGGAGAACGGCAAGGAACCATGTAGTTTTTATGTAGCAAGGCAAGGAACCACATAGTTTTTATTACACCATCGTTTGACCATTTGTTTGACCATGCTTGACCATATTTTTATTTCGTTTGGCCACCCACCGTTTACGAGTTATTTACGTTTTCAACATGGGGGGCCAACTTCACGCTAGCCCCCCATTATTGGAATTTTTAAGACTTTATTACGCCATCGTTTGACCATTTGTTTGACCATGTCTGACCATATTTTTATTTCGTTTGACCACCCCCCGTTTTTGAGATATTGACACTCCAAGTCTCCCCCCATGCTTGGTTTTAATATCTCATTCGTGCTTGTAATAGTTGATTTTCCGCAATTTTTACGTTTGACCATTTTCAGTAAAATAATAGCCATGATTGGCCATATTTTGTAATTTTTGAAATCGCTACCAATTTTGAATTACAGCCGACAAAGTAATTTTTCCGATGACTTTAATTAAAATAAGTTCGCAATTGCGATTTATAATAGTAAATAGTTGAATATTCGCAATTTTAATGTTTGACCATTTTCTGTACTTCGAATGACCTCGACTGACCATATTTTGGAATTTTTAAATCCCCTACTAATTTTGAATTACGACCGCCAAACTGATTTTGACGGTTACCATTGAAACACGGCGGTTTTACGCAAAATTGATAGCAATTTCAAAAATTCAAAAACATGGTCAATCATGGTCATTGATTGCGGAAAATGGCGAAAAGTCATTGCAAATATTTCACTTTTTCCTATGATAAATCGCAATTACGCGTTTCAAAGGTAACTGTGAAAATCACTTTGGCGGTCGTAATTCAAAATTGGGAAGGATTTTGAAAATTCCAAATTGTGGCCAATCAAGGTCATTTAATTGCGGAAAATGGTCATATGTCCAAATTACGAATATAGAACGTTTTAGTATTATAAATCGCAATTGCGTACATATTTTAACAGAAATTAAAGATCAAAATCACTTTGGCGGTCGTAATTCAAAATTGGGAAGGATTTTGAAAATTCCAAATTGTGGCCAATCAAAGTAATTAAATTGCAGAAAATAGTCATATGTCCAAATTACGAATATAGAACGTTTTACTATTATAAATCGCAATTGCGTACATATTTTAACAAAAATTAAAGATCAAAATCACTTTGGCGGTCGTAATTCAAAGTTGGTACCAATTTGAAAAATCCAAAATATGAACAATTATGGTCATTCGATTGCGGTAAATGGACAAGCGTCAAAATTACGAATATTCAACCTCTTACTATGATAAATCGCAGTTACGTGTTTTAATGGTAACCGTCAAAATCACTTTGGCGGTCGTAAATCAAAATTAGTAGGGGTTTTGAAAATTCCAAAATATGGTCAGTCAAGGTCATTCGATTACAGAAAATGGTCAAACGTTAAAATTGCGAATATTCAACTATTTACTATTATAAATCGCAATTGCGAACATATTTAAGTCATCGGAAAAATTACTTTGACGGCTGTAATTCAAAATTGGTAGCGACTTCAAAAATTCCAAAATATGGCCAATCATGGCTATTAGATTACGGAAAATGATCGAACGTAAAAATTGCGGAAAATCAAGTATTACAAGCACAAATGAGATATTAAAACCAAGCATGGGCGGAGATTTAGAGTGTCAATATCTCAAAAACGGGGGGTGGTCAAACGAAATAAAAATATGGTCAGACATGGTCAAACAAATGGTCAAACGATGGCGCAATAAAGTCTTAAAAATTCCAATAATGGGGGGCTACCGTGAAGTTGGCCCCCCATGTTGAAAATGTAAATAACTCTTAAACGGTGGGTGGTCAAACAAAATTAAAAGATGGTCAAACAAATGGTCAAACGAAGATGTAATAAAAAGTTGAAAATTCCAATGATGGGGGGCCAACTTCACGCACCTCAGAAAATGACTTTCATATGGACAATAATTCTAATAATATAAGAAATCTATAATATGTTGCCTTTCTATTGTGTATCTTCTATTGTTATTAAAACATTAGTTGTATGCAACTAATTATACACGAAATCAAGTTGTACAGTGCAAAAAGTTTCCGGAATTTTAGTCGATTTGATTGGTTAAAACTTAAAAGCTTGACACCATGACTTATAAGTTATAACTGCAGATATAACCCAAGGATACTAATATAAATATAATATAATAGATATAATAGAATAATATAATATAATAGAGTATCCTTGGATATAACCTAGTGTTTAGTCCCCGTAAGATACGGAACTTATACACCTCCCGCGTGTATTCAGTTGCCTACATCACAGGTAATAAATTCTAACTATATTGACAGTACAGTTTGAAGAATAAAATTGACATTTCAAATTTTACACTGTCAACCATATGTATCTACATTGTTTTCTTGTTATTGCATATTATTTTTATAGCATATTATTTGTTTTTGTTTCAATTATTGATTACTATGATGTTTTAGTTATAGTAGCAAATTTCACTTTTAAGAGAAATTGGGTATTTTGTATACATATTTACTGATAATTACCTAATGTGTGTATCCTAATGACAGAGCCAGATTCAGAATCTGTTGCCAACCACCCGACAGGGGAATCCCTAGATTCTGACAGATCGCTGTCAGATCTCAAATCGTCCGAAGTTTCTTCTTGTATTGTTTCCAAATAAACGTAATTCTGACCAGCGGTACCATGTAAAAATAATTCGGCATCTGCAACAAAAAAAAGCTAAGATTAGACTAACATTTAGCTTTGATAATTTTTAAAACATTCTCAAAATGAAGTTTTTGTTTATACATCGCACTGATCCCACGTAGCCTAACCTCAATAACAATGCGGCTGTTTTTTCTGGAATTAAAGTGAAGTTTGACATTTTATTTGCAAAACGAGTATTAGTAACGCTTATTCTTCCTAAATACTGTGTGTCCAGGAAAGTCCGCATCATATGGATTTCTTTTCATTATTCATTTCTCAGAAAATCTTATTCTTTATAAAAGTTGACGGCTTGTATGAAACCAAAACGGCAACAGTAAAATATGTAAATTTTGCTGCCATATACCGAGCGATTTGGAATATATGAATTCGTGATAAGTGTAAAGTATCTTTATTTTCATTATTATCGATAAACTTTATTTGGAAATGTTGTTTAGAAGTAAAAATTATATTCAAATATTAAGTCACACATCTTGAAATTTTTATTTTTTAGTTTTTTTTTTAAATTTTTGCTTTTTTGACAAATGTTAGTCAATGCCAATGATCCTAAAAGGTCCATTTTAATCTATTTTTTTAGAAATTTGAATACGTTTTTTTACAATTTTTATTACTTTGGTATGATAACTAATGTTTATTTAGAACTAACGCAAAATTACTCATTTTCTTGATGCGAAGTTGATATTTCACCCTGTTGATAATAATAGATCGTACAATAACTAATACAGGAGCGTGACATCTTTAATTGAATTAATATTAATGACTTTGGGTATGTTTATAATAGTAGTTATCCATCTACAGCAAGCGATTATCTCGATGTTGGTGATATTTTCAATGAAAGACCCGGACAACCAAATTGCCCATTCAACAATTTCTAGAATAATCAGAAAATTCAAGTAGTCTGGGTCTGTT